>CM040088.1:15415000-16665000 GCA_022496805.1 Pohlia nutans | reverse complement strand
TCCGATTAGAAAGGGGATGATTTGTGAAATTTTTATGCCTCATTTCATGTTGTAGTGTTCCACCCAAAATTTCAAAGATTTTAGTCTAAAAGTGCTCTTGAAAAAGTCAACTACTAAAATCAAGCAACCAAAAAATCTCCAAAAATTACTACACTTAGAGTATTACATTTCAACCCATCACAACAAATTTCATTATTAGATTGTCAATATCTTATTTGTAATCATATTACAAAAGAGCTTTAAATTTTAAGTTTTAATTTTATACACAAATATTGGTGATAGCGATTGCAAATCTAAGCGTATGGATAGAATCTAAAATTCATAATGTGCAACTTTTATTCATTCATCAAGTTGAAAATATCCCTTTTAGTTGCATTTTATAATGCATCTTTGGAAAACTGCCAAATCTGAAGAGGGTGAGAACGTTTAGGGGTTAACCCTTTAACGCTTTGGATATTGTAGCTGGGTTCACAGGATTTCACTGGGTTTTTCCACTATAATTGATACTACCAGAAATAGAATGGATTAAATTATAAGTAACCGTACAATTGTACTCTCAATTGGAGTGGAGACATTTTGCCAAAATTAAATAATCATCTGATGTGATGGTGACCAGGCCCAAGTATGGGTTTCCCATCATCCTCAAATCTTTGTAGAAATCCCATGCAAGGTACATCTCATGAAGCATAAGCTTATGTGGTTTGCCCAATTCAAAGTGGGAGCAAGTGCTTACAATCCATATCATTGTGGAATGTCATTTCTAAGCATTAGTTTACTTTACAGGTGCTTATGGCATAGTTTTAACATTGCAATGTTGTTTTGCTATTTCTAGTTATGAATTATGTCACTTAGGCTTGATGGCACTAGTACTTGTAATGAGCATAGCCTTTGTCACAAATGTGATATCCAAGAATAGAACATAACGCTCTATAGCCAACATTAGTACTCACCCTTTTCGCCTTGGACTTGTCATGGGAGGAGTGGCATGACTTAAAATTTTAATAACGAGAACAATGTGACTTATGTATTACATTTAGTGCCTTCACTGCTGAGAAATTGTTAAGAAAGCAAGCCATCTTACTTGACTTTGGGTGAACAATATAAAAATTCTCATGTGATTTTGATTCTTGTGATTTTGATTCGAACATTGCAATCACATTCCCAAGGGTGTCCAAAAGGTGGGCTAAAGAACATTATGAAACTAGGTAGAGAAATTGTAATAGATTGTGAATAAAAGTATATGCTATATATCAAAGTTTCCACTTGTGCAAGAATGCTTCTTAATATCGATTGACACTTAGTTTCAACAACCCAACAACCCATCGTGTGTAGTTGAAGCTAGAATACACCGTGATTGTAGATCGAGTGGCCACATCTTTAGTGATTGGGACGAGTACCGTCATTAACAAAGTTCTTACTATAAACTTATTTGTTTCATCAACCAAAAAAATAATCTTTCTAATATATCATCCATGTACACGCATGATTGGTGTAAGAAAAGAATAATTGAGGTAAGTAGACCACCGTGAATGGATGAAGAATCTAGAGGAGAAATGTACCGAACATGGCCCTTCAATAATACATTTTCATTCTTTCATTAGCAATGGCACTATTTAATCTCTACATTGCTTCTCAATCTCTTCTCAACAATGTCACTTAGCGTTCAATGGTGTCAATTTTTCTTCTCAATAGTGACACTTTTCATTTAAACAATGCTACTACACTTATATGCAGGGCTTTTTTTTCTGGCTTCTTGGAGCCAGACTCCAATGTCGTAGCACAGTCACAGGAGTCTAAATCTGGAGGGACCACCTTCCATTGCATGCATGGGGCACTGCTACAGTGCAAAAAAAAAGCCTTGCTTACATGGCACATACTCTTGTCCGGAAATAACTGTCATAATGGATTTTGGTGTGTTCTAACTCAACAAAAAAATTGACAAAAAAACCATCTCAGTACTCGAAAAAATATCTATCATTAATAGTAGTTTGTAGTTTCTGTGTCACTCTCATTGTCCACCCTGTTTGAAGTGGACATGGCTCAAGTTTGAAGTATAAAACATAGGACAATTATGTGGGAAAAAAGAAGTCGAAAACTAAGATAATTATTTCCGGACAGAGGGAGTATTGTAAAACTTTCTTACATATAACTTGGCACTACTATTCACTTGTTTTAACCCCTAAAGGACCACAACTATGTTCCTCTCCAAACACTCCTAAGTACCCCTCTCATAAAAAGACAAATATTTTTTGATCTATGACCTTTTCGACCAATCCAACTGTAGGATATTTCAAGCAACTTGAATTTATTACAACCTACAAATTTTCAACCGTTCAGGGTTCTTCAATAGTAAGATTATAAGCTTCAAAGTTGGTTGCACCTTCTTTTTTTGGCATGCTGCCCATACTTGAAACTTTCTAAAAATGCCGAAAATGCAAAGTTTAGTCTCAAATTTGGTAAAATGAATTTGGCAATTGTGTGCATGAGGGTGTTAGCTCATTGTGTGCAAAAATTCAGATGCATAGCTCATTGTATGAAAAAATTTAGGAGTTGCCCGCAGTTAGGTTTTTCACCTTTGCATGATTGTATCTTTTGATTTATACATCACCTACGTACGCAAATTACCATCCCATCTTTGTTACAAAGAGTAGAATCACCACAAAAAATCTCAGGAATTGAGGATCAATACTCATTCCACAGTGAGCTGACCGAACTTGGAAAATCAGCCTTGGTCCTTGAGGGGTTAACCAAGCTTGGACCAAAATCTCTCATATTCTATCTAATATAAGACGAAGATTAGTTCTACTAACTATAACACATGCACGTAACATAGCAAGTGCTGCCCTTGGTTGGCGTAACAAATGTTACGCACACATTCAAATTCAGGGAGCTATGGGTGTTATCCACATGATCAAAATTTACATGATAAACTTGATTCTCAACAAGGAGCTTCAAGGCTGTACAAAACATAGCTACTTGTAGTACATGAGATGTGTACAGAATTTCTACAGAGCTTTGAGGATGATGGGAACCCCGTACTTGGGTCGGGTGACAGCGGCGTAGATAGGGTGATGCTTGTAATTCGGCGATGGGAGGAGCTCAAAGCGGCGCAGCAGTCTGCACAAGATGATCTTCATTTCCAGCATGGCGAAGTTGTTGCCGATGCAAAACCGGGGCCCCAGCCCGAACGGATTGAATGCTTGCGGATGCGAGCACGCTCCCGAAACGCCATTCGCAAACCTCTCGGGCTTGTACTCCGCCACATCGTCTCCCCAGTACTGCTTGTCCTGGTGCAGAACTCTGGCTGCGAATTCCACTGTCATGCCCTTGGGAACGAACAAGCTTTTCAGCTGCAAATCCTTCGTTACCTCCCTCGAGAGTGTCGGTGCAGCTGAGAACGTTCGCAACGTCTCGTTCACGATCATCCCCACCTATCCACATCCGAAACCCTAAACTTAGCGCGCTGGTTTCGTGGATCCCAAGGCTGCTTAACCAAGAATCCCAAATTGGACCTCATGATTTTATTTTATTTTAGCAGTTTTTAGTAGGTCCTGTGTGGACTTCCTTTTGTTCAAATTTGTTTGTTGTTTGACCAACACATGCAATGTTCTTCACTGATTCCAGTGATATAAAATTTGGTTCTAATTCTGAATTGTATTTTTCACAATATGATCAATTGACTTTGTCATTTTAAAACCATGAATGCTTGGTCCTTTAGGGTTTAAGGTGATTCTGTTTGTAGAGAAAGGTACTGATGAAGAGCACAAGGAAAATGTAGCACCCAATCAGTTCACTAATGAATACAGCTGCAACCATCCTTTCAAGTTTAGTGCAGGCCTTCTGCTTTTTCAACTAAAAAGTGAAGATCCTCTGAATTCCTTCACAAATCTTCATGCACACATTTAGGTTCAGTGAGCTGTAGGTGTTATGCACATCAAAATTTACATGATATACTTGATTTTCAACAGGGCTGTACGAAACATAGCTGCTTGTAGTACATGAGATATAGTTCACGATCATCCCCACATCCGAAACCCTAAACTTAGCATGCAGATGAGCATAGCAGAGCGGGTGTTAGGGTTTGTACGTACCACTTTGAGGCGAGAGAAGACGTCGGCATTGAAATTCTCTTCGTCGCCAAGAACTTCTAGAACCTCCTTGCGAGCTCGCTCTTGCCATTCCGGATGCAAGGCCAGCATGAGCATTGTGAAGATCACAGTGTTGGCAACTGTGTCTTGTCCAGCGAAGTAGAATAGCTTGCAGTTGTTCAGCACCGACGCCAGGTTGAAGTCGAGAGTGTTCTCGTCCCATCCATCGGCGGCAGCTGTGAGCATGCCCCCCATAAGGTCGTTCCCATAAGAGCTTGTTTCGTTCTTACGAACTGCTTCCAGGCGGCCATGGATGACTCCGAGCAGGAGAGAATCAATTTTCGAAACCATCGCGTCGATTCGTCTGTTTTGTTTCGTCGGAATCTTCCTGCCCAACAGGTTTTGAATCTCCCGTCAGCGATCGCAATGGAGAGAAAATAACCGGGTTTTGACTAAAAGTGGGTTTACTCCGCGATTTCCGAATTCAGTGGATGGGAATAACGTCAAATTCACAGGGAGAATGGAATGGGGAAGATCACAATCCCTGTTGCCCAGATTTCAAAACCGACTACGCTTTTACGCTTTTAGTTAAAATTTTGTTAAATCCTTTGCATGGTGAGAGATGCAATTAGGGGTTTTACCTGTAGAACGGAATGAGCCAAAACCTTGCGTCAAGGATCGTTTTGAAGAGCTCCATTGCAAGATCCTTCTGCGTCTTGTACACCAAGTCTCCCGTTTCAAAATCGCCACCAAACGCCGTCAGCGACAAGACTCTCCCGGAAATCGTGTGGACATCTGCCTCCACGTCGATTTCAGCCGAGCCACCAGCTTGGGTTACGATTTGCTGCCACTTGAGAATCTCCGTGGCAGTCCCTTCCACCATAGCCTCTAGCATACCCTACAACGTACACGCATGATGTGAATGAAGAATAATGCGACCACGCACACACTTCTAAACATCAGGATGATTGATGCTAACAATAAATCTTTCGTACCTTGAGTGAGTCCTGATGAAAGAACGGATTGATTATGCGTCTCTCCGTCGCCCATTTCGGTCCCACTTGAGTAGACAATCCTTTGCCAAGAAGGAGGGTGGCGAACCACAGCTTGGATGGACACCACTTCAATGACGCGTAGTTGCTGATAAACAATTCTTTCGCAATCTCGGGATCTCGCACCACGAGTCGCGTGGATTTCCCCCACCAGTAGAGAAAATACTTCTCGCCTGCATGCAGGCAACCAAAATTGCCACAACATGAGCTCATAGTACTAACATCACAACAGGTCGAGAAATAGGGGTTGTCACACCTCTTCCTAGAAGATCGATTCTCTGCAGATTGAGAACCTTGGGAGAGAAACGTGGACCCAATCCTGGCCATTCTCCATGAAGAAGGTGTGACTCCCCTTCTCACCGTGTGACGAATGAGAATGGACACGGCTTGTTAATCTTCTCCACAGCTTCTAGTTCAATTTTTACGGTTTCTCAATCTTCAAACCCATCAGAGAATTGATCCTGCACAATTCAAGGAGAAAGTGCCACTTACGCATTCTCTGAAGATTGAGAACGGGAAGAAAGTGGTAAATTATACCTGGAAATTGGGGGAAGTAGAGGGCATACTGAGGCGTGACGGTGGGTGACATAGCGGCGTAGCTGTCGATGGGAACAACGTCCGGAAACGAGGCTTGGAACAGTTTCTGGTCTGGGATATTGCCGACGAGGAAGCGGAAGGGCGGCCCCTTGACGCCTTGCTTGGCCATGATGCGCCGAAACCTCAACGGCTCCCACAGCCCGTGCCACAGCACCTTCGTGATCAGCTGATGCGCAATCCAGCTCAGTAAAACCACCGCCACCGCGATCCACACCTCCGGAGCCATGATCATCGTCGCCATGGCCACGTCTGATCGAACGAGGACGTTGCGCAATCAATTCTAACTTGCACTGCCTGAACTCAAATCTATCTCCCAGGAATCTCTTGTCGAAACCTTGTCAAATTCAATTCTTCCGTGCATGGATGCCCACGTTGAGATCGATTTCATCAATTGTGTGCACAAGCACAGGTAGATTCCTCAACGATGATGTTTCTGCCACTGAACACTTCGCTTGGCTCCAGCGTGAACGTACATACAAGTCCGTTATAATACTATATAGTGGATGGCCCATAAACCAACACTTTAAGCTTTTCACGTAAATGTAGTACAAACATAGAATTCGAAGCTTTCAATGAACACCTGCTGGAGATATTGTTGGTTTATAGTACACGTCGATTATTGAGTCATCCACCTTAACCCTTTAGTGCTCAAGTGACCACATTGTGGTCTTTGATGTGTCGAAAATGCGCATAACGAAAAATCCGTGAAGAACTAGATTTTGAATTGTGAAGTTCGAATTATGAGCATTATAATATTCATCTTCTAGAAAAAGAAAATTTTAATTTGGAGTTTTGCAACTATCAAAATACTTATGAACAAAACGCAAAAATACTGTAAATACTTGAAAATACAGTAAATACTTACAAATACAACACATGTACTATGCGGTATTTCTTGTGTTTGGAAGTTTTTTATCTTATGTTATTTTTTTGGATTGTGTTCTCTTGTTCATGTTCCATTAGCGTATGTATTCCCCAACTCCTTTGATATTTTAACGTATAAATTTTTGTCCTAAACCGTACATGAATAAGTCACTCTCACTTGTAAAATTCTCAATAATTATGTGTGAGTGTTCTTAACACGAAAGATTGCAACGAAGAGGTGTTGACATAGGTCATTGCTGAACATCTTTACTTTCATTTTAGAAAAATTTACCCAAATTTTATTTACCTTTGAAGTCACACACCTTCCAAAATCTTATTTTTGACTGTGCATTATACGGATCAAAGACATACTATGATCTTCCAATCCCACCATCGGATGATTCTCTGATTTTGGCAAAATGTCTGCACTCTAGTTGAGAACACAATTGTATAGTTACTTTCTAATTTAATCCATTCTATTTCTGGCAATATCAATCATAGTGGAAAAATCCAGTGAAAACCAATGAACCTGGCTACAGTACCCAAAGCATTAAAGGGTTAACTTTTATTTGAGGTGCCCAATGCCCTTCCCTCACTTTGGACGGAAAAGGAAACAAGATTACTTTCTTTATACTCTTCATTTTGAGCTTCTTTTATTTTTCATTATTTTTCATTTTTTAAGCAAATACATCCTTCATTCCATTGACAGTACCGGACTTGGGATTTCTCTAAATCCCCCGGTGGTCTTCAATGAATGGGGACAAAAGTGCCCCCTATTTTTGTCCTTGTATGGGCCCACCTTAAAAAACAACCCCCTCCTCCAATGGTTTTTTATTCCCAAGTAGGTCCCCCTAGGGTAAATTAGGGCCGTAGGCCTCAAATTTGCAAAAACATTTGCCAAAAAAAGCACCAAAGGTGCCCAAAATGGAAATTTCAGAAAAGGGGGGGCCCATGAACAGTAGCCCCGCATTCAAGACCACCGGGGGATTTAGAGGCGGGGCCGGGCCTGTGGCCAGGCCTTCAGGTTCTTATTAGGTATTTTGAAAATTCCAAAAGTGTCCTCGCCAGCAAGTTTTCCGGTTTGCTCGGTTTGCAGGTTGTTTTCTGTTCTTTTTAATGAATTGTTAGCATCCGTTGTTCCAAAATAAAAATAAAAATAAAAATAAATTATCAGTACAAAGAAACACTTTTTGGGCTCTTTTTGGGCTCCTTTCAAGTAGAAGCCACATAACATTCAGTCTCTTTGTTTTTCCTTCATGCACTTTGCACATCACTTTGGCACTCCACCTGTCCAATTAGCTACTGATGAAGTCTTGCTGGATGTGGAATATGCTGCACCATCTACTGTAGAGCCAAGGCAGAGCCACTACATGCTACTGAATGTTAGGTAGGTATCAGAGGGTCTCATTGAGCTTCTTACAATAAATGTCAAGATATTTGAGTTTTTTTCGGATTGCCATATGGTAAAGAAGGAACATGTACTAAAAATTGTTATGATGCCAAACCACAGGAGTAATGACATTAGGTTGTAAAAAACTGCCCCGGCCCGTCTTGCACTATGGTTCACTGAGAGGCAGTGAGTTATTGTACTCACCGTAATTCAATTGCCATCTACCTACTACATCAATCTACTAGGTAGCAAGGGACTTTAACACACAATTCGTTATTCACGCACTTGGTCATATAATCATACACTTGGCCCCCGCGCATTAAAAGATTTGTTTAAAAAATTCTTTAAAAAACAACAAGTTTTGTCTTTCTACAATTCCTTACATTGTAAAAACAAACAATTCTTATATTTATTTTTTATCCTTATCTTTAAAAAAAATTATCTTTTCTTTTATCTTGTTTTCTTTCTTGTCTTCTTTCTTGTCTTCCTTCTTGTCTTTTTTTTTTCTTCTATTTTTTCTTCATTCTTTTCTTTCCATTTTGGGCTCTTCTTGTGCACCCGCAGATCCCCCACTTGCACCAAGGTTTATTTTTTAATTTTTTTTCTTCTTTCTTTTTTCTTCTTCTTTTTAGTAAAGGTTCAGCTTGCCATTTGTGGCGCTAAACCCTAAAATCTTATTATTATTATTATTATTTACTTAATTCCTTCTTTGTTAGGGTTTAGGCGCTGAACCCTACAAAAAAAGTTAACAAAAAAATTGACAAAAAAAACCATCTCAATACTCGGAAAATGGTTTATCATTAATAGTAGTATGTAGTTTTGTGTCACTCTCATTGTCCACCCCATTTGAAGTGGATAGGGCTTAAGTTTGAAGTATAAACATAGGACAATTATGTGGGAAAAGAAAAGGTCAAAAACTAAGATAATTATTCCCGGACAAAGGGAGTATTGTAAAGGTTTCTTACATATAACTTAGCACTACTATTCACATGTTTTACCCGAGCTTGGACCAAAAAACACACATTTCGTTAAAATTGAACTACATTTTGTTAAAACTGAACTACCGGACTGGAAAAGTGATGGGGAGTGCTGCCCTTCTCGATAGAAGTAGTTCTCCAATTTTTCTATAGTACTCTTATTCATGGAATACAACACTCTATAAAAAATGAAGACCTACCTCTATTGAGAAGGGCAGCACTCCCCATCACTGTGTGTTAAAATCTCTCATATTCATATTAGACGAAGATTAGTTCTACTACCTATAATACATGCACGTATCATAGCAACTGCTACCTTTGGTTGGCGTAACAAATGTTACGCACACATTCAAATTCAGTGAGCTGTTAGTAGGTGTTATCCACATGATCAAAATTTACATGATAAACTTGATTCTCAACAAGGAGTTTCAAGGCTGTACAAAACATAGCTGCTTGTAGTACATGAGATGTGAATGTGCAAGTCTCTCTCTAGAATTGTCACAATAAGCAAAGCACATCTATACATCTATACACCTATTTGCAATACAATACCTATTTATAAACAAAGCACATCTATACATCTAGAATACGGGATGTAACACTTCTTTCTTCCCATTCTCAATCTTTAGTGAATGCGTACGTGGCACTTTCTTCTTGATTTGTAGAGTATCCACTCTTTGAAGATTGAGGAGTTTCATTCCTCTCCTCTGCAGGTGAAGAATGGGTGTGAAGATTGAGAAATCGTGTAGATTGAGAAATCGTGTAGATTGTGAAATCGTGTGGATTGAGAAGCCGTGGAAAAGATTAACAAGTCGTGTCCATTATCATTTTTCACACCGTGAGAAGGCTGGAATCAGACCTTCATGGAGAATGGCCACGATTGGCTCGACGTTTCTCGTCCAAGGTTCTCAATCTCCAGAGAATCGAACTTCTTGGAAACGGTGTGACAACCCCTAAGGTAGAAGCTCCTATTACCACCAACTCAAGGTAATACAACTATTTTTGGACCAGCCATGAATAGAAAAATAAATTTTCCTTTCTAGGAAGAATTTTTTCTTGAGGAATGCAAATTATTTCATGATTTAATTCCCAATATTGAAATTACAATAATTTTTGAAACCCAAAAGTAGCTCAGGATCCAAATTGTTATATAGGTTTCCCCATATCCACTCCATGTAGTACTAATTTTCACCCTAAACCACCAACTATTTTCTCTCAATGTTTGGCATGTTATTGGTCAGTTGCTTCCTTGTGAAGAGTGAACCATGGCGATTTTTGATTGAGGGAAGGGTAGCTCCGACAGTAGTCTCTGGTGGGGTTATATAGGCAATGGTCTGGGAGGTACACTCTTTTATGTGTGTGAAGAAACACGTTAGTGCACAAGAGGTGCATTAATTTGAACACTACCGTACTGTGTATACATATGAGAAGCATATTTAGGGCTGAAAATAGGGTTGCATATTTACATTATACATATATACATGAACAAATATAAGAATATTTTAACTATACAAGGGGTATTTTAAAGGGGCTCATGATTCCAAGGTTTAATGAAGAATGCACCCCCCTAAGGCAATGGTGGTGATAGGTGCTTCTACCTTAACCCTTAAAGGTCCTATGGGGATAGTAGATATAGTGGCGTATATTTCGCATTTGTTGTAGGTAAGAAGCTCCAAATTGGGACCCCAGTAGCTCATTAGGACGAGGGCAACATGAACTTCAAATTCATTTTTGATTGTAGACCATTGGAGGTGAGGAACCATTCTCAATACAACAAAATACTGATGTATAAGGGTGATGGCCTGATATAGGTACCCCTCCAAAAATAGTGTGATTTTCAAGAAATATCTTTTTGGTAAGATAAAAACGTTGGAAAATTGCAAAAATTAGAGGGTGTTATAGACACCATGGCTGCCACTATATACATGGTGTTAAAGACGAAATTTCTAGCACACATAAAATGAGTTAGACATAAGTCACACTATGGTGAGACGCGTAAAAGTGGTACCCATATCAGGCCATTCCCCATAATGGGCTCTCTGGAGCTTCACGGGTTAATTGATATGCACAGAATTTCTACAGAGCTTTGAGGATGATGGGAACCCCGTACTTGGGTTTGGTCACGATAGCGTGGACAGGATAATGCCTGTAATTCGGCGATGGCAGGAGCTCAAAGCGGCGCAGCAGTCTGCACAAGATGATCTTCATTTGCAGCAGGGCGAAATTGTTGCCGATGCAAATCCGGGGCCCCAGCCCGAACGGATTGAATGCTTGCGGATGCGAGCACGCTCCGGAAACGCCATTCGCAAACCTCTCGGGATTGTACTCCGCCACATCGTCTCCCCAGTACTGCTTGTCCTGGTGCAGTGCTCCCACTGCCAATTCCACTGTAATGCCCTTGGGAATGAACAAGTTTTTCAGATGCAAATCCTTTGTCACCACTCTCGTGAGTGACGGTGGTCCTGAGAGCGTCCGCATCGTCTCGTTCACGATCATCCCCACCTGACCGCCACGTCCCAATTCAACTTATTAGCACGCTGGCTGGCTTCGTGGATCCCAAGGCATGGAGCAGAGTAGAACGTTGGGTTTTGAGAAGAACTTCAGGAGCAAACTGATCTTGTGATCGTATTAACATTCTAGAACGTAAGAAAAGTGTCTGGAGTCGTGTTAGCAGTGGAACTGCAGAGTATTATTCAGCGTTCGATTAGAATGTGGATCTGCCTGCCAAGGTTGTGAGAAGGACGTGATTCATGGACTGAGCAAACTGATCTAGTGAATCTAGCTATTAACGATTTTGAACTGATAATCTAACTTTAACACCTGCAGTGGTAAAACGAGTAACTAAGTTTTGATCAAGCTTGATGGGGCGAGAGAAGACGTACCACTTTGAGGCGAGAGAAGACGTTGACGTTGAAATTCTCATCGTCGCCGAGAACCTCGAGAACCTCCTTGCGAGCTCGCTCTTGCCATTCCGGACGCAAGGCCAGCATGAGCATTGCCCAGATCACAGTGTTGGCAACTGTGTCTTGTCCAGCGAAGTAGAATAGCTTGCAGTTGTTCAGCACCGACGCCAGATTGAACTCGTGAGTGTTCTCGTCCCATCCATCGGAGGCAGCTGCGATCATGCCCCCCACAAAGTCGTTGCCGTACGAGCTTGTTTCGTTCTTACGAACTGCTTCCAGTCGGCCATGGATGACTCCGCGCAGGAGAGAATCAACTTTCGAAACCATCGCGTCGATTCGTCTGTTTTGTTTCGTCGGAATCTTCCTGCCCAACAGGTTTTGAATCTCCCATCAGCGATCGCAATGCAGAGTATAAAAGGTTCCAGGTTCATGCGTGAAGTATCTCACTAAAAGACAAGTTTTTAGGTACTTCGGGGACCAAGTGAATTTTTAAGATAAAAGTGGTGGAGAAGTTGTCTTGAAGTATGGAGGGTTCTCAAGCCCAAGACTTCATGGCAACTTCTCCCTATTCAATCAAATGTTTTCATGTTTCACCCTAACCAGTCAAATTTGTTCATGTTCAAGTCAATGTAACGTGCACAGCTTCATGGCCGGGTATGAGACAAAACCCAAGTTCCGCTTTTCCCCTTCTCTTGCCTACAACTTCTCATGTCCATGGAACTTGGCTGTAATTTGTTTGCATTTACGCGAAAGATGCAATTAGGGTTTTACCTGTAGAACGGAATGAGCCAAAACCTTGCGTCATGGGTCGTTTTGGAGAGCTCCATTATAAGATCCTTCTGCGTCTGGTACACCAAGTCTCCCGTTTCAAAGTCGCCACCGAACATCGTCAGTGACAAGACTCTCCCGGTAATCGTGTGGACATCTGCCTCCACATCGATTTCAGCCGAGCCACCAGCTTGGGTTACGATTTGCTGCCACTTGAGAATCTCCGTGGCAGTCCCTTCCACCATAGCCTCTAGCATACCCTACAACGTACACGCATAATGTGCATGAAGAATAATGCGACCACGCACACACTTCTTAAATTAAAATCAGGGTGATTGATGCTAACAACAAATCTTTCGTACCTTGAGTGCGTCCTGATGAAAGAACGGATTGATTAAGCGTCTCTCCGTCGACCATTTCGGTCCCACTTGAGTAGCCAATCCTCTACCAATAATCAGGGTGGCGTACCACAGCTGGGACGGACACCACTTCAATGACGTGTGGTTGCTGATAAACAATTCTTTCGCCATCTCGGCATCTCGCACCACCAGTCGCGTGGTTTTCCCCGACCAGTAGAGAAAATACTTCTCACCTGCATGTAGGCAGCCAACCAAAATTAGGGGTGTCACACCTCCTTCTTCCCATTCTCAATCTTCAGAGATGGCGCATTTTCTCCTTGAATTGTGGAGGACCCATTCTATGAAGATTGAGGAATTACATTCTTCTCCTCGGGACGTGAAGAATAGAAACTGTGAAGGTTGAGAATTGAAGCCGAAGAGAAGATTAATAAGTCGTGTCCATTCTCATTCTTCACACGGTGAGAAGCACAGGGAGCTTATAGTGGTTTCCTTGTGTGCGTTTCCCTTTGAGTGTCACTTCTCTCACAGAGCCTCACTTTTCTCACGGAGCCTCAAAAGTTGACACTTGTTAAACTTTCCTTTGACAAGCAGGTGAGTCAACATTAAGTTGGTGTATAAGCAGCTTTAAGACTCACATGGAAATCATACAGGGAATCGCATATAAGCTTCCCACCTTCTTCATGAAGAATGGCCACGATTGACTCAACGTTTCTCATCCTCCAGAGAATCAATGTTTTCGGAAGAGGAGTAACAGTACATGATCGCAACCTTGAGGTCGAGAAATTAAGTGAAAGAAGTGGTAAGGTAAATTATACCTGGAAATTGGGGGAAGAAGAGGGCATACTGAGGCGTGACGGTGGGTGACCAAGCGGCGTAGCTGTCGATGGGAACCACGTCCGGAAACGAGTCTCGGAACAATTTCTGGTCTGGGAGCTGGCCGACGAGGAAGCGGAACGGCGGTCCCTTGACGCCTTGCTTGGCCATGATGCGCCGAAACCTCAACGGCTCCCACAGCCCGTGCCACAGCACCTTCGTGATCAGCTGATGCGCAATCCAGCTCAGTAAAACCACCGCCACCGCGATCCACACCTCCAAAGCACCCATCGCCACGTCTGTGCAATCCAATTCTTGCACTGCCTTCAGGAACTCTTGATCGATGCAGGACTCAAAACTCTTGATCGATGGAGGATCTAAAACTCTTGATCGATGCAGGACTCAAAGCTCTTGATCGATGCAGGACTCGATCTTTTCAGACATTCTTCCATGCATGCATATATATGTAGTCAAAATACCGATGTTTGTTTTCGATGATTCAATTGAAACTGAGCTCAGTTCGGATGATTCAGTTCGGAAGTTCCTTTTTAGTCCCTTTCGAAGGTAGGAAAAGCTACTGGAAGAATGCAGCTTCGGTGTTATTGAGCATTTTATAATAGAGTTATCCCAAGATACCGGGCTGAGGTTTTGTTGCTTGATACTCCGGCCTCTTTTTGACGCAAACGGAATGCTGGTTTATTCCATTGACAACTAGGAGCGCAAGAAACAAACAGATACCGGCCGGAGTTTTGGTGCTTGATACCCCTCTTTTTGATGCAAGCGGATGGTTTATTCCATTGACAAATAGTAGCACAAGAAACTAAGAGATACCCCTCTTGAATGAACCCCTAAACGTCCTCACCCCTCTCGAGATTTGAAGAATTTTCAAACATGTCTTATAAAATGCAACCTAGACGGATATTTTGAACTCGGATATTTTGAACTTGATGATTGTATGAATAAAAGTTGTATAATTATTATGAATTTTTTGAGTTTATCCGTACGGTTAGCATCTATGATTGCTATCACTAATAGTTTTGTATAAGTTTTGAAACTTAAAATTCAAAATTCTTTTGTAATTTGATTATGAATAAGATATTGACAATTTGTTGTGATGTCGGGCTGAAATGTAATGCTCTAAATGCAGTGATTTTTGGAGATTTTTTGGTGGCTTAGTTTTATGAGTTGGTTTTTTCAAGAGCACTTTTACTCTAAAATCTTTAAGAATTTTGGGAAATTTGTTGCAATATGAAAGGAGGCATAAAATTTTCACAAATCGTTCCTGAGATTGTTTCCTTCCTAATCGGTTGATACATGCATGAAGTTAACTTCCTATCATATCTACAATAAACAATCCGCACTGTAAAAGTGCATGACGGATGAGAAATCGACGTTTAGTTTGTACATCATGCATAATTTCTTTTTTGCATGGTTGGACCTTTAGGGGTTAAGTTAGCATACACTATCGGTGGTAGCATTTACACTCATGTCTACAATTGACATTGTCTCCTTCTCAAGCATGGAAGATCGCCTTCAAGAATTGGATAAGCGTAGAGAACTTGGTGTTATAGCCTAATTTAGATGGTACTTGGTTGCCTCCCAACACTTGAGTTAGAACTAGTTTTGAAGCTTTCTTGGCTGTAAGAGGAATTGTGCCCTAAGTTTTGGAATCCTTTCTTCTCTGGGCTAACTTTACAGACAACTCTAATACTGAATGTCAAAAACATTGATTGCCATCTGGTAAAGAAGGGACAAGTACTAAAAAGATGTTATGATGTTATAACACTAGTCACAGAAATGTAGAACGAATACATCGAGCATTACGCGTGACGGGAACCCTTAGAAAGATACGGGAGCCAAGTTGAGTTTGGGTTGAGTTTTCCATCTATGTTGAGTGATTTCAATCAAACTCAATCCAACTGAGAACCACATAGGGGATTGTCATTAGGTTGAAACTGGGTTTAGTTGCACAATAGAAGGAGGCACCATCCAAACTACAATGTAAATTTACACCCGAGGGAGGACATGGTTGAGAATTTCTTTTCTCAAAAAGGGGACCACGGTTGAGATTTTATCTCACGGGTTGAAATTACTCTCCTTGTTTGGCCATTCATTGAAACTATTTTCAACCCAACTCCTTGTGTGCCTCACTCCAAAATGAGCTCATATTCAAAACACCATGTCATTTGCAAAAACATGTAACTACATTGAATGGCATATTTAGTGTCCCAAGACATTATTTCTAAACCTAGGCACTCTTAAATTTTAGGAAGATATAGTGTCTTCGTAAGAAAAAAATGAATGTACTGTTCCAATGACATATGGAAACTTTATAATAAATATGGCATGCCACCTCATGTCACTCTCATTACTAGGAAAAGACATGGCATTCTCAATGAAAGTGAGAATGACAAATCATCAGGAATTTCGGACCCCACTGATTTCGTACGATTTCAGTGCGTTTATCGTTGAACAGTGATTCCGCACGTCATACGTGCATTTAGAAGTGTCGTTATGGTACGGAAGTGACATGCATTACTAGGATGTCGATGTAGTGTCTTTTCAATGATATCGACATCATTTTCGCACGAAAGTCGTGCTTGACGGAATCCGTGCGTTAATCGTGTATCTACATTACATGGCTAATAAGACACGGGTAACATGCGGTTTTAGTTAATGCGGATTTAGTATCGTATACGTATCATATTAACGCCTTTTATTATATTCGTGCGATTTCAGTATCTATTATAATGCACATTATTGTCGTATGACATCCGTGTAGTTATCGTACAAGTTTTCAATTTGAGAATAAGTGACTTATATTTCTCGACGTCACTCGCGTTCAAGGATGTGTTTTTGCACTACAGTAGCATGTCAAACTTCTCGACAAAAAAAGTTTATAGTGTTTTAAAACTATTGATTTATTGATGAAATATAATAAATAGAGAAAATACCAAAAATATTTTAATATTCTCTTTTGGAATCTTTTGGGATCTTTCAAATATTTTATATTATTTTGGAATATTTTGGAATATTCCAAGAATCTTTTTAAATATCCTTACGGTCTAATTTCCCAAAACATTTTTAGATCTTCATTTATAGAATTTAGAAGCAATGAACATTAAAATTTCAATGAAATTACATTTTATATTTTTAGAATTCAAATTTGGTATTATTGGTTATCATTGTACTTTTCATCATGGAAGAAAAAAAATTGTACAGAAAAGGACAACATTACTTTTTCAAAATAGTAAAATTTGTAACACGAGACAATGTAGAGGTGTTGTTTTTTTGAAAGTTTCCCTAGGCGGAGTTTAACTTGGATTGGCACGATTCAAATTGGGTTTGAAAGCATACTTTATTTCCTATTAGAAAATAATTATAATTTGATTTGATTTTTAATTTTTTTAGTCTCGGGCCGCTCATAAGGGGGCATCGACCAAAACATGATCTCTCGAAGCATTGCAAGTTAAATTGAGTTTAAAATCAGACTTTCTTTGAACTCAATTTGAACAACTTTTTAAAAAATAAAATTGCAAGAGCTTTTAATTACTTGCTACAACATTCAAACCATTGAATTTTTTTTCTAGGTATAGAAAAAAGCTTGTATAATGGAGTGCAAAAAAAAATTGGAATAGAAAGAGTTTTTTACATTGCTAAAAACATTTAAAGTCTACTGAAAATTAAAAAACAGCTAACAGCCTTTAAGATTTTGGCAAAACAAAAAAACAGTTCAAAAAAATTTGAAATTTTTTTTAGATATAGAAAATGCTTGCATGATCTACTGAAAAAAAACTGGAAATTTATTTTACATCGCAAATTAGCATCCAAAGTCTGCATAAGAAAAATAGCTCAAAGCCACCACGATTTTGGCAATAAATAAATAAATTCATAATATTCTGAAAAAAATCCTAGATATAGAAAAAGTCCTACATAATTTAGTACAAAAAAAAAAATTGGAAAAAAAGTTTTTTTCACATTGTTAAAAACATTCAAAGTCCACTGAAAAAAAAAAAAACAGCTCACAGCCATGATCTGCCATCACGATTTTGGCCAAAAAAAAAAAAAAACAAAATATTCTGGAAAAAATTCAAGATATAGAAAAAGGCCTGCGTGTTGTAGTGCAAAAAAAAATTTGAAAAAAGAATTAAATATACATGGCAAAAAAATTGCCAATGGTTACATTTCTTTATAATTATCAAAAAAATTCAATTGCTTGCATCAAGACTTCTAGGTGGTTTAGTGGTTTAAAGTATGGTTTGTAATTGGGAGGTCTCGAGTTCGATTCCGGCCACCGGCGATAGAGCCTTGGGTAAGTCGTGGTGGGCCCCACCACGGGTTCGGGCAGCCCGAAATAATGTTCAGGTAGAGAAAAGAAAAAATATATATTTTTATTTTTTCAATAAAAATATTTTGACCAAATTTAAATATAGAAAGAAAAAAAATCTAGATATAGAAAAGATGATGTCGCACGAAAAATACACTGAATCAGTGTGGCTTTAAACACGATTAAGACACGACATTTGACAACTGTACAGAGTGAAGAATTCGCACGTTTTCAATAGATGTATCAATCGTGTCGAATCAGTACTATATCTGCTTGTACGATCATGATGTCATATCAGTGCAGTTGTGATGAATGACGCAACGATGCGGAATCAGTGCGAAAAATACACGCACCTATGAAATATCGGAAATCGCACTGAAATCGTGCGAAATTAGTGGGGTCCGAAATTCCTGATGATGGCAAACTCCTCTATAGTGTCAAGGGACACTATCTCTCTTCACCTTTGAATGAATTGTGGTAAAAAACATCAATTCTCCTCGGACACTAAATATGCCATTTAGTGTAGTAGAGTATCCCTCGGGTTTCTAATTGAAGATATGCAAAGTCAACTTGATTCTAATTCTATAGATACCATATGTAGTTTCATAAACCTTTCAAATGGATAAAAACAAGGTTCAGAAGGATGGAGAGATCATAATTATGTCTTCTTCAATAGATAAGGGTTAATATGAGGTCCTTCGGTGAACTTTAGTTTTACATAACATCTAATGTATTATCCTAGTCTACCCCCAAGTTAGTCAAAAAAAGTAATTATTTTACTCTATATTCTATCAATATCAGAAATTACAGGAGGTTTGTGCCTAGAATCTCATAAATTCAAGAACTACAGTTCCTAGAATCTCAAAAAATACACCATGAATGTGACAAAGTAAGGGCAATTAGGGAGTTAACTTTTAAGCAACCACACTATAGTTACCCATTCAAACCTCATCAATTCCTCATATTTTAAAATATATAATATTTCTTTGGTATTTTTTTATAAAATTCACTGATAATCAATTTACCCTAATTTTTTCATAATTGTGTAAATAAAAATGAATTTTACAAGATTTTCAAAGTTATTTCCTTGCAAGAGTTATAGCAATTACAAAAAATAAAATAATAATATGAGATTTTTAGGAAAAATAATAATAAAAGTGATGAACAACAAGGTGTAGGTGACATGCTTCTTAACCCCTAAACGTTCTCACCCTCTTCAGATTTGGCAGTTTTCCAAAGATGCATTATAAAATGCAACTAAAAGGGATATTTTCAAGTTGATGAATAAATAAAAGTTGTACATTATGCATTTTAGATTCTATACATACAGTTAGATTTGCAATTGCTATCACCAATATTTGTGTATTCAATTTCAAACTTAAAATTTAACACTCTTTTGTAATATGATTACGAATAAGATATTGACAATCTAATAATGAAATTTGTTGGGATGGGTTGAAATGTAATACTCTAAGTGTAGTGATTTTTGGAGTTTTTTTGGTTGCTTGATTTTAGTAGTTGACTTTTTCAAGAGCACTTTTAGACTAAAATCTTCAAAATTTTGGGTGGAACACTACAACATGAAATGAGGCATAAAAATTTCACAAATCATCCCCTTTCTAATCGGATCACACATGCACGGAGCTAACTTCCCATAAAAGTTTCAATAAAAAATCCACATTGCAAAAAGTGCATGATGGATGAGAAAACGGACTTCAAATCTGTACATTACGCAAAATATGCATGGTTGCGCAATTAGGGGTTAAATTGTATTTTGCAGTGTTTATTAGAATTTTAGAGTTTTGAGCTTTAAAGTGCTTTGAAAAACACAAGTTTAACAATTTTTAAGGACGGTAAATTCGATTAGAAAGTAGAAGATAGCCCCCCACACTTTACTAGTTGGGACCATTGTCATTTGAAATTAGAAACTAGGTGAAAATCAGTGTTTGACTAGAGTTGTGGATGAATACTTTACAACGATTTTTTCTGTAAGAATGACTAAAACTTTCAAAATTACTTTTAAAGAATGCAAAAGTTTGTCAAAAAAATTCAACAAATCTGCTTAAAATTCCAAACATGTTAAACTAATTATTAGGCATTTTTTTGCCCATCCTAAAGTAGACTACGGTATGTGACAAAACCCTAAATATTGTAAGCTATGAGCTCACACAACACATGCATTGATACATGACAACATATTAGATTTGTAAAATACCCCTTTTTATTGTAGTGTTGCATATATAGGGTGGGTGTCTCTACAATTGCTCATGCACAACATGTTTGCACACTAAAATCAATTAGGAGCAATAATAACAAGAATTTGCAATAAAACTCCATATTTCTATGACTGCTCAACAAATTCAACTATAAACAACAAATAGAAACAATGAAATAAAATACCCGTTTGACCTATATGCAAAAAAAAAGGCAATCTCGTATTACATGCATTTAAAAAAATACCCGGGGTGCACTATACTAAACACTTGAAAATAATTTTGAGTACACACAAGGGGTATTAATTTCAACATTGTCATATAAAGTATACATATGCTATATATATTATAATTTGTAGTTACATACATATATGAAGGGCCTTTTAAAAATATGGAATGTTTGTATTTGTATGATAGCGTCACTGTACTTTAAAACATAAGTTTTTATATTGGATGAAACTAGGAAGGTTAGTAGTTGTTGGGTTGAGTACATGGATCCAATTGACTCGATGGACTCTTCACAAAAACATAGAGATTGGCTTATGCTAGTACCAAAAAGATGCTAACAACAAGTGAACATATGATCTTACTAAACATTTGATGGTAGCGTTGGAAACAATAATTGCATTAGCTTCTGTGACATATATTGCATAAGTAAACACCTACAAGTTACGAGGTGATAAAATTGTTTGCAATGACTGTCAATGAAAACTAAAGTTTTTCAACAGTACACATGGAAGGAGTTGATTATAACTTAAAAATATACTTGTAGACATATGTTAAAGACTATACATGAAGGGATTCTTTTTTGCATATACACATTGCCAATTATTTTTTATCATTGTAATTGTATGTGTATTATTCAATTACATTAATATATAATAACAATATGTAGGGGGTTTAAAAGTATGCTATGAATGCACGTGATTTTAGGTATTAATAAAAGGTGCACCCTCGAAAGAAATACAACTTTTTTTTCGAATAAAAGAAGAACTTAACTTGATTTTTAAAAGTATCATAATAAATATATTTTTTGAATAATACTTTCTTTTTTATATGAAATAGTAGCATCAATAACTTATGATAATTGTGAGCAATAATAGAGATATCTACCCTAAATACCGTACTCGGCCCTCACAGTCAAGAGCTCATGTTGAATATTTATTTATTTTGCCAAAATGAAGAAAATATTCTCTAAGATATTCATTTCTACTATAATATTTTGAAAAAAAAAAATCCTAAAATTTTTGGCTTCTCTTTTTATAATTTTTTCCCAACTCTGACGACCGGTACAATATCTGACAATTCATGTCTAGAATGTATCTCCTTCCCCGAAATGAATTTGAGCTTGACTGACTAATTTGATCACGAAAGCCAACAAAGCCAATCTTGTCCTTTCGACTTCAATTGTCCCTCTCTATTTTAACATGTTTCGGAAGCCCTAACTTCAAGGTGGCACACACGGATTAGTCACACAAATCACTTCACGCATAAGTATTGCTTGGGTAATATCATCATATTATGGAGTGTCATATTATGGAGGGTAGACTATTTCTAGCAACACAAACAAAACTCTCCAATTAGACTAGATCTGAGGAGTCCAAAAAATTCATTGAAATTAGACTAGATCTTTAGATCATGTATAAATCTTTAGACTAAATTTGAAGAGTCCTTTGTTCTTTTGGAAGTGGACTAGGGTTGATTGTCCTATTACCAACCACTCAAGCAATCTGACCTATATTTGGCAGTGGTAAATCCGGAAAAAAAATTATGACCACGTTCGAAATAGGATTTCATGAGGATTGCAAAAAATTGCAACTTATAATTTGCATTTCTCAATTTTATACAAAATTCCAAAGTGCAAAGTAACCTGCGACCCAAAACCGATCACATGCTCTAATGTACAAATGAGGTACATCTTCCCTTTTAATATCTAGAAATTAGGCAAGAATCAGGGTGGTTGGTTTTGGGTACGTGGTTGGTAATAGGACAATCAACCCTAGCTTTCGAAGGGGTGTATGTTAGTCATCCAAAATCAAGATTTTCTTGGTTCTATTATGTATATTTTTAAAATGTGATTCTAATAACAGTATTTTTAAGTTTTAATTCCTTAGAGGCCCTATTGAGGATGCTCTAACATTGGCCAAGGGGCAGTGAAGCACATCTTGTATCTACAATGCAGCTACAGTCAACAGACTTTGGAAAACCAAGCCACTTGTGGTGAATCAAAATACAATGCCATAGGAAGTGGAATCATATACAGTGTCTAGCAAAACTGAGTCAAGTTCTGGTAATTCGAAATTCAATTACCAATGTAGGAAAACTGGCAATAGATTTGCACAAATCATAGATTGTACAAGATAGCAATTTCAGTGGGCTACAATTTGATGCAAAAGAAAGTTCTTCTTACATTCATATGTACAAGAAAATTACATTCAAAGGAAACTGTGTCTCTTGACTCAGTTTTGCATCATCAACCAAAAAACAACTTGATATTTTGTCCACTTGCCTTTGGCAGATAAACAGCTTGGATTCGTCATGGCATGCTTTCGTACAACCTCCTACACTCCTCTGGTTTTATAGAAACCCAACACTCCTCAATACGTTCCGACAACTCTAAAATTCCTTTTGGAGCACTTTCATACTGGTTAAGACGACGTTTCAGCCTTGCCCAAAGATGCTCAATTGGATTTAGGTCAGGAGATTGTGCAGGCCACTTAAGAACATCAAAGTTTTGTGATTTTAGCCATTGGCGAACACTTTTTGCTGTATGTTTGGGATCATTGTCATGCTGAAATATCAAATTCGAAGGATCAAGATCATATGCCATCACCGTGTACATTAAATCTCTTTGCAAAATTTCTTTGTACTGATGTTGATCCATTCTTCCTTCAATTCTACAGAACATGCCTGGGCCTTGAAATGTAATACAACCCCACAACATGACAGAACCACCACCAAACTTTACAGTTTGTTTCACTTCTTTTAAATCACAAGACCGTTCATTGCGAATCCAACACCAACTACGACCATCGGAGCAAAATCAATTTACCTTTGTCTCATCAGAGAAGATGACGTGCTCCCAATCATGAATGGTCCAATGTTCATGGCGCCTAGCAAATTCAAGTCGATCCTTGATGTGTCTGTGGTTCAATTTCGGTTTCTTCTGCTTCACTTTTGATCTCAGCCCTCCTGCACGTAATGCCCTTCTCACCGTATCAACACTTACAGTAACTTGGCATTCCTCACGTACATGTTGGGTAGCATATGTCGCAGCTTCAAATCCTCCTGATGTGACAGCTCTAATGCATGCTCTCTTTTGTGCATCTGTTAATACTTGTGGTCTACCACCACTACTAGTAGGAATATCAGACAATCTCTTCCTTCTAAGTCTTGCAACATGACTTTGAGACACCTGCAACTCACTTGCTACATCCCTTGTGGATCTACCAGCTTGCAACTTCACCAAAATAGAGTTATCAAGGTCTGTACGAGCACTTGCAGAAAGCTCCTTCAAGTACACCATGTTGAGTAATAAAAGTCTACTAACAATGTGCATGGAGTATTGCAACATTGTAGTTTAACATGCCCAAGCCAATTTGAGTTCATACATCCTCAATGCATTTTTGGCATGCGAAACTGAGTCAAGACATATGTTTGTACTTGAATTTTTTTTTGTAACTATAGTCTGTGTGTGTGTCAACATGCATTTTATGACAGCTCATAAACTCCATGTTGTATCTCCTCTATCTTGAAAACCGCAATTTTATTCAATGAGTTGTCAGGAATGGTCAACCAAAGATATGTTTTCCTTAACTTGACTCAGTTTTGCAAGACACTGTATATGATTTTTTAAACATGCATGATTTATATCTTTTCGAAGAGTCATGCCAATTAAAATTTTTAAAGTGACACTAATCCCTTCATATAGGCACATCTCATAATTATCCGTGCACTTGTTCAAACCCGGTTCTGCTCCTCACAATAAAGCATCCCCTAACGAGAAATCGGATCCAGGCACGGGACCCGGGATGCTGTCATGAAATTCCGCTGATCCTTGGATGCTCCTCGTGAATGATATTTCATTAAAGACAATGTTCCCTGGCACAGTCCGGATTTTTTTATAAAAAATACTGAAGAGTCATAAAGCTGGGGGAGGGTGTAATCCCCCAACTCGTTAAGAACCTTCTGCAAGTCTTATAATAGATGACCATGAGTTTAATCCACGATGGCCACATGATCAACAGTTTCCTACATTGGTCTTACAAAACTGGTTCATATTCCTACTCCCCTTTTTCCCACTCAAATGTGCCACTTTCACACCCCACTCCTGTAAATTTTTCAAAGCCCTAACTAAAAAATAAGTTAATGGCACAAATAAGGACTCTGATAAGTGACAAATCATCATTAGGGCGCACTATCTTAGTCTGGTGTAGGAATGGATTTGCCCCACCTGGATCATGCTTCGCTTGCGTATACACTAAAATGTCATGAGGACTATCTTCCTGGAGGCTTAAGCGGACTCTTCTTTGCTCTTCTTCTTCTTTTTCTTCTTTTCTGATGTAGCTCCATTCACTGCTCCCACAGCGGCCTCTACTGCAGCTTCCACTACTGCTTCAGTTTCCGCTTTCCTCTTCTTCTTTCCTGACTTCGTCAACTCTGGTGTCACCGCCACAGCAACTGCAACAGTCGTTGCCTCAGGTGTGGCAGCTTCCTTGGATTTCTTCTTCTTCTTCGTTGGAGGAGTGGCCTCCGCAACTTCCACCACCGGCTCTGCCTCTGCAACTTCCTTGGATTTCTTCTTCTTCTTCGCAGGAGTAGCTTCTTCGGTTGGAACTACATCCATGGTAACATCCGCAGCTGTGTTGTATACCTGCAGTTTTCACAAAGGACATTCCTTTCAGTGATCCAGAATAACAAAACAGTAATTTGAAACATATCTCAACCCAGAGAGAGTGCACTCATTCTCAACATTTTAATAAATCCTCGAAAACAATATTCTTCAATAATGACTGAACAGACAATGCAATATAACGCGAAACTGCCATCAAGTATCTGAGCAAAATATGAAAGAGACAATAACCTTAGCTTACCTTAGCAGCAGATAGCAACCCTGGTGTTCCAGACTTCCTGTCCTTGTCATATGCTTGGATGTTGGGTTTTCCTTTCGATCCAGGTGTCATAGTTTTACCCAGCGCTTTGCCTTCCAGTTGTCTCAACCTTGCTTCAACCTGACATAACAAGCACGAGACATAATTAATTACATTCCTAGAATACGCCATAAAGTATTAGGTCTGGAGTGATACAATGTGGAGGAAATTGAGAGAACCACCCTAAGAGAAGAGTACGTCCAGTTGCTGGAACGAACCTTCAAACGACTCTCGATACCAATGCTGGCCTCCGAGGTCTCTCCCAACGCATCCATACGGATCGATAGTGCTGATTTCGCTGCAAGAACTCGAGAAATTTTACCCTTGAACTTCGGTGCGGCTTGTCCTATCAACGACGCGTGATAGATAAGTCCATACTTGGGAGTTTCATGCTTCGTCTTCAACGCCCTAAACAGGGCCTGCACCAAACACAGAACCACACTCAGCACCCACATCTAGGTAACCATTACACAATCCAATGAATCAGAACTCCACGAGCGTATGAAGCAATATGGAGTGAGTATCTCACCTTCTCGGCACCCAAAATCTGAACAGTACTTGCTGGGTGCTTCGCCAAGTTGATGAGACTCCCAGCATGTGCAATCAGCCGTGCGCCAACCAATTCTCCCACCATGATTGTCAGGTTCGGTGCAATTGCATTCATCCGGCTGCGCAGATAATCAAAAAGCTGTCCTCGGTACTCCGACAGTGCAATCACCTGATCGCACAGCGACTTGATGTTCAACATGTCGTGATCACTCACTTCGGTTCCCATGGAAATCACTGCTGCCTCTTTCATTTCAGATTCCACCTCCTCTTGCAATATCTGTTCACAAACACCATGTTCAAAGAATGCATTGTCAATCCTCCGCAGCCACAGTGCTACAACAACAATAAGTAATCGAATTTCAGGTCTATGTCGTAACGAGGAAATGGTACGTACCCCAGAGAAGTCTAAGTCTGCAGCGTTCGTCCGGCTGCCCATCAACTTCACCGCCTTAGCAAATTGGACGTTGTCCGCAACGATCTTGGCAAGCTCCGGAAAGTGCCATCCATACCACTCACGCACTCTCATCGCATACGTGTTCAGCTCCTTGTCCAAGTCGTCCAGAAGTCCAATAGCTTGCACGATCATGGTGTCCACCTTGTCGGGACTGAACTTCAGTTTGTACCGAGATAAGCTGTGAGACAATCCCAGACTCATGGGTGCCATGTCATGACCCGCCAGACCTGAAATAAGCTCCGACAGCTGCGACCTCAATCCCCTCATCAGCTCTGAAACGGCTGCATTGTTGACGCAGTTGATTTCCTGTACGCACACGTGTTGCTCACACAATAAATACCTCGATTCTCATTGACTCGTATTGAAGAGAGTAACAGATGCACTAATCATCAAATGTGCTGCTCAACAACAATCGAAAATGTAGAACTGAGGTCAGACAAACTCACCAACTTATCGCTGATGGCCTTTCCAAGCTTGGAATCAGCAATAGCCAAAGTCTCGCCCTGACATTGAGCCTTGAGAAACTTGCGAAGGCCCTTGGGCAGCTTGCTGTCCACGAGGTGCGACGCAGCGTTCAGAGCATCAGTCGTGTTCTCGAATTTGTCGAAAGCTTTCAGCTTGACCATCTGTACGCAACACCAGAGCATTTAACGGAAGAACCAAGGCTAAAGTGCAGACCCCGACCCCTGCACGTCTCTCGTGATCCTCGTCGGATACACTCGAAGTGAACATAGGAGGGTGTTGGTTCTTCGGTACCCCGTGAAACCTCTAACCCTAAAAAATTTAAATTAAACCTTCAACCCTAAAACCAAGCGTTTTCAAATTATCCACAAAGAATGCCAATTTTTGTCGCAAACCTTCAACTGATTCAACCACGGCGATGAAGTAGGGGACATACCTTCCGTGCAGCGTCCGGAGTCTCGAACTCCTTGTACAATTCCTGCAAAGACCAGCAATCGAAATTTGAGAACGATTACCCTCGACCGTCACATTGCACACACAAACGCAAACAAAGAGACCCTGCAAGACCTACCTCGGAGGCATCGAGCTTGCCCTCGTTCAAAACCTTGAACAAGGCGAACCCGGCCGGCGTTTCGAAGAGCGCCAACATTGTGGCGGAAGAATCAAACGCTGCCCTCTCGTCTCCCCCCACTCAGTGTGACTGATAAAACTCCGCACACAGAATAGTAGTGATAACAATGAGCTTGCTTTCTTCTTCACAGTGGGGGAATTCCAAGAGGCGGCGAAGTTCTGCTCACATGCGCGATTGTTGCTACTCGCGCTTTGCGAAAAGAGCTTCCTACGTCGTCCGCGGCGCTACAAGACCTAAACCCTGCTCCGGCCTAAAACCCTGTCTGTGGATGAACGTCTCGGTGGCCGTGGATGATTGTCATTCGTTAGGGCCTGCTTTGTGTCTCCTTATTGTGACTCAAACTTCAAATTTCGAATTACTGCAGTAGTGTGAACAGGGCACGGTAACTTTCAGTTCCAAGACTTTAAATTTTTCAATAATGAATAGAAGACAACTTATGAAAGTAGAAGAAGCATATAAAAATAGTAGAGTTTAAAAAGTAAAACTTAAAAGTAATTGGGGAAGAGAATAAGTTTTTCATTGATTGGTAACCCAAATTTGGGTTGCTAAAATGTCTTTGGAAGTTTTTATTGGATTTGATTGGATTGTGTATGGAAAAAAGTTTTCTAAATTTCACGCCTTTTATTCATTCAAATGTCATCGTTGCTCATGCCATGTGACAATCTTTAATAGTGCTTTGAAAATACACAAGAAGAGAACTTCAATTTATAGAGTTTTTACAAAAAAATTATATTCATTTTTACAACAATCAATTGAAATCAAATTCTACCATGATATAAAAATTGTTATGCACTTCCCAAAATGTTCATGGCAAATTCCAATTATTGTATACAAATATACAATTTTGAATTGTTGCATAATTATATATTGATGTTGACAGGGTAATGTAACTACCGACAACGTAACTACTTCAATTACAATAGGTTTTCTAAGTTTTGACAACGGAGAATCTAATAATAAATGAAAAAAAAACCAAAAGTTATACAACAAATGACATAATAAAATAATTTGAACAGTAGAAGAGATTTTGACTACTACACTCTTCAGTAACACCAAATGGATTTTAATGATTTTTTTGTTTTGGGGAAGTGTGTGTTTTGGAGCCATCATCAAGAATTTTTTTCAAGACAAAGTAGTTGTTAACCTACAGTATTGATAAATATAATAATTCATGGTGTTTATACCAGTTCATAGGATTACAAGATAGTATGTTGTGTACTAAATAGAATGAAGAATGTAACTTCGTATAAATGGTTTAGCTATATTCTTCAGAAAAATGTGAAGATATCAGTTTCGGTAGAAGACAAAATCTATTCATATCGTTTCCTACAGGAAAAAAATACACAATATTATTGGGAACTACAATGTTTGATAAAAGTTATTCAATAGAATTTAAGCATACTTAGGGTGTTTGCATGATTTGGTTCACCACATCGAGGGAATTTTTAGTTGTGCAATATTGTGGCTCTTGGTTCACATTTGTGCACATCGTGCATTTTGTTTAAAAAATTAACTTTTAAACCGATTTAAAAATATGTAGCAATGTAGCAATGAAAATGAAGTGCACCAACTTTTAAAATTAGGTACGTATTAACCATAGAATAAAATCTTAGTTTGTTTAGATGATTTTTTATTGAGGATTTTGAGTATCAAAACTCTCATTTTGAGGATAGTTTGACCAATTTATGATCAAAATTTGAAAGTAAATATAGTCCATGATTGGTTCTATATTTTAATTTTTTTAAATAGGTCTATCTCGAGGTCTATCTGCAAAATTTATTTCTGAAGCACATCCAAAAAAGAAATCCATCAAAAGAAGTTTTTAAAATAGAGAAACAATTCAATGATACCAAAAATATCTCATGTTAAAAAAAATTAAATGTAAAATGAAAAAAATTGGAAATATATTTTTCTTCACATATTTGAACATTGGAAAATTTAGTAGCTCAAAATTCCATCCACAACCCTCTTTTGTCCTTCTCTTTATAATTTTTGAGTGTTCTTTTGTACTACAACTAGGCACTAGTTTTTTTATATAAACATTAATTTTATTAGACTACATATATGTTATTTTAAACCTTTTTTGGCATATTGTTTCCTTCTCAAAAAATGTCATCTCAGAATTTGGGCCCTTGCTCAATTCCACCTTGATTGCAGATGGATCTTTGGCACTATGGTGAGCCAACATATCTTCAAAGGTAAGGTCATTGTGCCACGTGGATTGGTCCACGTCATCACCTGATGGAAGACCGGTAGGTGGCAGGCCAGGTGGCGCTATGAAAATACATGGGGCGGATCCCTCGCTCCAACGTACCCCGGGGCCCAGCCCTTTTCAATTTCTTCAAGTTGGCTATCAAACACAGTCTGGATCCAGTTCCCCCACACAACCCTAGACCATTACGAAAATAGTATTTGGAAAACAATAATAAATGGCAAACTAGATATTCAAACAAAATAAAACATGTAATCACATTAGTAGGTCCATAACTGTTTTCAAAGATACAAAGAATACTCCCTTTTTGTAACATATGAATGGGAAGAGTAAAAGAAATATTGTTTACAACATTTGAAATTCACATTACACCTTATTAAAAAATCGTACAAATTCATTGAGGCAAGATTTTTCCAATATTACTGTATTTCAAAAGAAATTTTTTGAAATGGAAAATAAATCCTAAACTATAAAATTGGTTTTCTTTCATGCGATCAACCCTTAAAAGTCAAGGGCTGCACACATTTTTTAAATGATAACTCTCAAATATGAAGTATAGTGTTTACAAATCAAAGTTTGGGATATTAATGTGTATGGTTGGATTTATAAAATTCAATTATTTAGTACCAATATTTTTTAATTATTTTTCAAAAAATTGTTATTGCAAATCAATAATGAATAGAAAACAACCTTTCGTACTTGAATTATTTTGTGATTGGTTAAAAAGAAAGGATACTGAAGATGGTAAAAAAATAAAAATGGTCTTCTACCTGATTTAAAAAATAATCTCCAAAGCCTCATTTTCTGAGCTAAGAAACCACCTTGACAAAAACTTATAATGTATTTTGTTTTCTTATGACATTAGTCTAATTTTCAGATTCATATTGTAGAAGTTGTAGCTAACTAGTACAAAAATCAAGAGAAATTTGGATGGATGAAAAATGTAAGTGGATGTCAGAGATAAAAGCATTTCAATTAAGTCATGATTCTGAATCTGAATGCTCTAAAACTTAGGGGTTAAAATGTTATTCATCATGGTCCACTAACAAATATTCATTACACATTTAATACAAATACTACCTAAAATCCACCCAAAATCCACATAATATGACTTTTAATGTGATTAAGATGTTATTCATGAAACTCACCTTCAGAATTATCATTACACTTATAATGCTAAACTCACCTATAATATAACAAAGCTTTTATTTCATGCAATCCCAATGTCATTCATAAAACTCCACTTATGAATAATAATTACACTTTTAATACAAAAACCACATACAATATTACAATTGGGTTATTCAATGTGGTTTTACTTGATATTCATGAAACGACACTTATGAATAATGATTGGACTTTCTACCCTAAATTAAACATAAAGTCATAAAACTATTTTATTTAATGTGATTACAATGTTACGCATCATGCTGATTTTCAAAATGATCATTATAGTAGGAAATGATAAATGCCCTCCATTTCTCAATAAACTCGAAACAAAGGGTGACAAACAATATAATAACATGGAGGGTTAGGAAATAAGTCAAATCTTACCTTCCATTTTACACCTACACTATGAAGTGCAATGTGTTCTTTACAAATATGCAGAAGTTTCAACGTGGGCTTCAAACGCAAATCACATTTGAGACAATGGCAATATACCCTAAATTCTGGTCCATCTTCGACTAAGTCCGTAAATATTGTTCTTCTTCTTTTCCGACTTGGCTCCGGGAAGTTACTCTTTTTGTCTAATATTGCTTCATTTAACATTGCGTTCACTGGTACAAAATTCGACGCTTGCACTACTCGATGTGTACTCATGTTGACCTTTTACTCTTCATACAATGATACATCAACCACTTACTAATAGAATCTTCAAATTCATGCGGAAATCTAAAGTGAACATCATAATTAATATATCAAGTAGTATAAGAATGTGTATAAATATCTTATCAATATCTACATATGTCTCTTCTTGCTTGATGACATTTTAACTCAATGTCAGTTAATATCCTAACGTGTCTTAAAAAGGTGTGTTAATATGGTGTGTTATAATGATATCAAGTAATATTATACATATTAAGATACTAATAAAATATCACTTAAAACGATAAGTGTAGGATTGTGTGAAGACACGGTTAAGATGTCAAGTATTAAAATAAGGTGTAGGTGTGTTGGATATGTACTCTTTTAGTGTTAAAAATCTTTTAAACAAAGTGAATCTAGTCCCTAAGAGTACCTAAATCCATTCATGAGATCCTCACTTACGTCTCTCATAATAGAATTGCGAACATACTTTCAAACAATGTTAATTTATGAACAAGAAAAATGAAAGAAGACGCCATAGTGTTTTATCATTTGAAAATAAAGCCAATGAAATTGCTACTTATTATGAAAATCATCCTGATATGTGGATGATCTTAAAGTATTCATCTAACTTATAATGAATTTGATAATTCTAGAGTACATGAAAAATGAAAATTGAGGATGAATGAAAAATGTCTATAAGTTTTTCATCCTACTAGGCTGCAGAAATAGGCACTAACTAAGGTTTTCAAAATTCCACACATCTTGGGTTTTCCCTAGATTTCAAGATCCTCTGAATCCACCACGGATGTAGATTTAGGATAAACAAATCCGTAGATTTAAGATTCGAGTTTTGGGTTTAACGTACCTCTTAGCTGACTCTGCTCAGGAGGGGTTTTTGTTTCCTCCTCTCACTTTGCTCATTTTGCAACCTCCTGCTCTAATTGTGCCTCTTTCTTCAGCTTGATCAATCTTCCAACCTTGTGTTTTGCTATTCTTAGTCGACGCATTGTTTTCACGCAGTGGTTAGGCATAACGCATTGTTTTTAGTTGATTCTGCTCACGGTTTAGGGTCTTTATCTTCCTCTCACATTGCTCATTCTACGACCTCATGCTCCAATTGTGTCTCCTTCCTCGGTCTTAATCAGTCTCCCAGCCTTTCGTTTTACTATTCTTAGCGCGCATTGTTTTCACGCAATGGTTAGGCATGGCGCATTTCGTTCACACAGTGCTCACTCCAGGTTTTTAGATATTGCACACTGTTTTTGCGCTTCCTCCTCTCATGCTTACTCCCTTGCTGTCTCCATTCCTCACTTCTCTCTAACTCTCTTTTTCTTGCTTAGCTCAGTATTCAATTGCTCTCTCTTGTTAGTATTTTACAGTTGACGCAAGTTAGTTTAGGGTTTAGGATAGGACAGTAGCATGGTGTTAGATGTCAAGTTTTTTGCAAGGTGGAAGCCGCTTTTTTGAGATGCCAAAGAGGGTCCACGACCTCGACAATGTGGTTGGAGCCGAAGCAAAGAAAGCAAAGGCCAACGCCAAAATTTCTTTGTAGGGTGGAAGCCGCTTGGGGAGAAAATGAAGAACCACACCAGCGGGAAGGCCGACCAAGGAATTATGCGAGAGGAGGCCAGCGATGCGCGTGCTATAACTGGAGAATCACCCTAGAAAAGACAAAGATCATTGTCGTCTTTGCAAACGCCCAAAGAAGTTTGAAATGCTCCAGGTCCAGAGGCGCATGGCGTGGCGATCACAAACACTTTCCGTTGCAAGCGTGGTCGAGGACAAGATCTGGCAAGTCAGTTTGAAGCCGCATGGCAAAAGAGAAGGTGGACATGCGCATAACTTCGGAGAGCGACAAGATCTGCGCTGTCATCACTTTACCAGCAAAGAAAAATAAATCTTTGCGCATTCGAGGGCTGCTATTGAGTCGAAGGGCGAGGAATTGGAGCTTTAGCATACAACGACGCGACGAGGGCTTCGGCAAGGAGGTGAGTCAGCGTTTGATGGTTCAAACTCAAACCCTAAAGCAGCCAGCGCTAACCCGACATTGTCTGTTAATGACACCGTCTTGCTTCCACAAGCACTGGACCAAAAAACTTTCGTCCCAACGGCAACACTTTAACCAACTCTTGTCCCAACGGTCACACTTCAAACAAATCCTAAACCGACGGCCAAAGTTCAAGCATATGATGTTGGAGTGGCCACAATTCAAGCAAAGTCCGTCCCAACGGCCACAAATCAAGCACGTGCTAATTCTATCTCTGTAGGTTGTCCACAATCTTCACCTTTTCCAGTCCCATTCCAATACAATTTTGAATCTGGAAACACCTCTAGTTTCCCTGTTCTAATTCCAAATCATAGTAAACTTTCTACTTCATCTCTAGATGTTATAATTCCTCCTAGCCAAGACCCCACTATTCCTAGTGACATTACTGCATCTTGTGCAATTCCGGATTTAGAACCCGCTCCAACCCTTGAATTTGCAGGTTCCCCGGATTTGATAGAGTTTGGACTTAGTGAGGTCACCACAACTTTATTGTCCAACCCTCCTTCTGCCTCTCCTCTTTCTACACGTCTACCACACTTTAGAACTCCAACTTGTATTGATAGGCCTTTTCTTCAAAGCCTTAACTCTCAATCAACAAATATATCTTCAATTCGCTTAGAAGAACCAATCCCTACCCAAATTGTGCACAATCTCAGCCAATCTCTTCCTTGTCACCCTCATCGCCTCGTCCAGCATGTGCCATTCATCTCTAGAATTTCCCCAAATCTCCGGTCAAAGAACCTCCCTTGTGAAATCGGCCCCCAAGGAGTCCTAAATCTAAACATTGTGCAGTTCAAGGAGCACTACAACCACAACCACAATAAATCCCATCATCAATTGCATAGCGGATAAAGCCACCAGAAGGCAAAACTGTGAGGAGTATGCTTGTGAAAAGTACTTTAAAATCTTTGTTGAAGACTTTTCCACTGGAACAAAAGGCAACATTCATAAGGCAAACAAAGAAGTAGTTACTTTCCTTTAAACCCACTACTTTTACTATTTCCACTACTTTCTAATGGTCCCACTATCTCTTTGATTAATTTCTAACCACTAATCTATCCCTCCATGATCTCTTGCTGGTAGTTGTGCGAAGATATTGTAGAGATTGGAGCAAGTAAGGCCTTCAAACAGAGGAAGAGCAAGAGGCACGATAAAAAGGGGAAGGACAAGAAAAAGGTGAAGGAATCTAGAAAGGCTGTCAGGAGGAAGGGGCACTCGAAAGAAGAGAAGGGGAAGAGATTGGTTGTGCAGCAGGAGGAACCAGCTCAGTTAACACTAATTGAAAAACTAATAAACGAATTACAAGAGCGCAAAAATGAACTAATTGGGAAGTCTTTGGCACCTAGTCCACATGAAAGTTCAAATGGGAAGAAGACAAGAGCACCAATTGATCTTCCAATCAAAGTGAAACATGTGAGTAGTGGAAATGGAGGTGGTAGGGACTTTTCCAGCGATTCTTCAAATCTTGTTCCATGCCCTTCTGCTTCTAGTAGTATATTGTGTTCTAATCCTTTGTCATTAGGGATGTGGGACTCTGTAAGGGATGTGTCTCCTTGCCAAGTCAATTCTATGGCCCACCTATTAGGTCAGTTTTGAAGGCACATGAAATTTTTTGCCTTTGAGAGAGTTGTTTATATTTTCCCGTGGCATCTTGATTGGTTGCAGCAAGACTCCTTAACAAACATACGATTTAAGCTTAGATTAAAAAAAACTATACCCTAGGGATTAGAACGAGGCATATGTTATGCAACTAATTGGCAATAACATTTGGGAGAGACATGTTAGATTGAGAAGGAGTTTTGCAAGGGCGCTGAACAAAATTAATGTCGTTGTGGTTGGTGGGGTTTCAATAGAATCTTAGAATGCAATTTTTGAGTCGCTGTCTAACCCAAAATACTAAGCTAAATCTGACAAATGCAACATTGCTGCGGATGAGCACACCAAGGGGAAGGATTCACCCATAAGCTGGGCCCAAGAGGAGCTCAAGGATTGGTGAAAGTGTTCAAATGTAAGTAATTTCTGCTCAATACCTTCGACTATATGGTTGTAAAATAGTTTGTTATTTGGTTCTTAAAGAGTGTGACAATGCTTTTTTGTACTAGAGTCGTGACTAGAGTTGGCCTTGTTGTGTGCAGTGAATAGGACTTGTTCATGCAATTGTGGTAGTTCTCCTCATGTATGAATTCTGATTTTAGTCTTATATAACGCAGCTTAACAAATTTGGGAGGCAACCAGCCGATCAGGAAGTCGAGTATACGAAATATAATGGAATTCAAGCTGCGATGGAGAGTGTGTATAATGGCAACCAAGAGGTTGATATGCGACAAACGGTGCAATTTGCACCTTCAATGAAATAGAAGAATGGGAAAAAAGAACTAGACAAGCATCAACACAAGAAGAAGAGAGCGCGGACGACACTAGCAGCGAAGACAAAGGAGATGAGGCTAGCAGTGATGGGAGCGACATCGAGGCGAGTAGTGGAATAGAAAGTGAGGGGAGCGACGATGAAAGCGAGGGTTCAGGCGTGGAGTCCGGTCATGAGACATGAAACAAGGGTTCATGTGGTGAAAGCGAGTTAGGGGAAGAGGTTGGAGCGTGCCCGCCAAGGCAGCCTAAAGGAATACCATCAACATTACAATCTGTGAATTTGTAGCCCATGTTGCAACCGTAGATAAAAGAACCTACTAATGTCATGTTGCAACTGTAACTAAGGGTTGTGGTACATAGTCCTTGGTTGTGGTGCATTTTTCATTTTTTTTATGGTTACATACAACCTTGGTAGTTTATAATCCTACAAATTAGGCAAATGAAAATGTAGTTGTTAGAGACCTTGAGAATGACACTTGTTACCTAATACCGTCTTGCAAACGTGGTAGACATGGACGTGTTTATAACACTTCCAAGAGAATTCTAATGAAACTTTACATGAAACTCATACATCATGAAAATTTTATATTAACATTCAACCTTGCGTGTCTCTTGTAATTGGAAATTATCTTAAGAAATGATAATATATGCTGAGTGAATGTCACAGTAAAAAGATTACAACTTCTAAAATCCTGTGGGAAAATCCGACTACAAAGTTCGTGTGAAAGTGGATGTGGATGTATGTCTCCCATATAGGATATAAATAGTTTGGAATGTATGGTTCTCATGTCAAAAGTAATGCTTAGACTATGGTGAAAAACATGGTAAATTTAAATATTCTAAATTAGGCTATGCTAAACCAAATAACGTTGAGACATGACGCAAAAAGTCAATTCAATAATGGTAACTATCCATAGTAAGTTTTTTTCCTTTTACATATGTAATTATCTAAACTTAATTTTAGGCTGTAATAAATGCAAGATGCATAGGAATCTGGGTTTGCACTACCCATTTGAAGTACATAAGGGCAGGCTTCCATGCTCGCCCGGTGATCGGTCAAAGTGCTAGACGACAAGAATATCGCCGAACGGTCTGCATAGAAGCGACGCTAGGGTTAGGACGACTCCGGTACCCTTCCGCCGGCTGATCGGTCATTTAAGCTCCGACTGGGCTCTGGTTTTTTATTTCCGCCGACCATCGGTGAGCCTGTTCACCTTCCACAGCCTGTGAGCTGTGACCTCCATGGAGCATATGTAGAGCTGTGACCGGAGCATATGCAGAGAGTTGTTCACCTTCGACCTCTGTTCACTTGCGTCGAAGCTCTTTGTCACCTCAAACAAGCGATCTTCCTGTTCCAGATAGCTCAGAGAAGGTATGATAATCTCTGCCTCTTTTCTTTTTTTTCTATTTTCCTACTGTCCACCATTTTGTGAAAAGCATAGGACCAAGGATTCAGGGTTTTTAAATGACAAATTGTGAAAAATCAATAATTTCTATGTACTAAATTTGATATCGCCGGAATCAGTGCATGTGTTGATCAAATTTGAACAAAAGGAAGTCCACATAGGTCCTATGAAAGACCATGAGGTTCGATTTGGGCTTTTTGGTCCTTTAGAGGAGAATTCAACTTTTCTTGATCAATGAAGGAACTATTCATGTGTTTTTCAAAATAAAATTACACAAAAGAAGGTCCCCATCTTTTATTAATACAAATGAATCATAATAGCAATCTTTGTTGACTCAAATGTTTGTGGGTTAGTTGGAAATTTTAATCAACAAAATTGTAGAATAGGTTTTAGGTTATAGTAGATTGGTTAGCTATGTTGTATCATCACAATTCTATGATTGTAAATTAGTTAGATTTGTTTCATTGTCACAAGTCTTTCCATTGTTATATCAAACATAATATTGTTTGAAAAAAATCGGGAAATCAGAATTGTGTTGTTCAATTAGTATCACAACAAAATTTGTAAGTTTATGCATATAAGTAGTTGTGTTACATTATGAGTATCAATGTTTGTGTAAAATATTAGAAATGGAGAGTGTTATTTTTTCCAAGTCAGTTAATTTCATAACCTAAATAGTTTGCAACAATCATGTAATTGCTTGGCTTTAGGATTTGCAACCAATTTTGTAACCAATCTCTTTGTGTAACTAGATGCATCACATGTTGTAATATTCCAGTTTCATTAATGTAGACTTTGTAATCAAGTCTACCTTTGAGATTTTATTTTTTATTTTTGAAAATTGAATTCAAAATAATAAAATTGCTTGTATTTTTTTTTATTTGTTTTTGATTCATCAATGGTTTTTGAACTGCATATTTGATTTCATTATTTGAAATGGCTCTTTGGGTCCTTTTTATGTTTATTCTTAACAAAATGACTCTTTAATTTTAATTACTCTTAATTCACTATTTGAAACGACTCTTTGGACCTTTTCTTTTAATTCTTAACAAAATGACTCTTCAATTTTAATTACTATTAATTCACTATTGGTAATGGTGTTTTTTTATGTCATATTTCTTGGATTTAATTAAGTATACTAATCTAGTATTAACTAATATAATAATATGTCCAGTTTCAAATGGCCTCCCAAAGGACGCCCATTGATCTGAATTGGAACCCAGAGGCAATCAACCTTGAAAATGTAGAATTTGGAGACATCCAAGGAGAAGAAGATGGGAAGGTTTAAAAGCAAGGAAGATGGAGCTTATCAGATACATTGGCTTTGATTCAGGCAAAGAGGGTAGATTTTGATACATACGGGCCTACAAAAACGCAGCGTGTGCAAATGACTACTTCATCAGTTCGTTGAAAAGCAATGGCCACTGATTTGTTAAGTAAAGGTGTGCATCGCAACCCGCAGCAAATTCAAGACAAATGGGAGCAATTAGCTCCAGATTTCAAGAAGGTTCATGATTATGAGAAGAAAATACCATCTGGTATGCCAAGTTACTTTGCCTTGAGTCCTCAGGAGAAAAAAGACCAACCACGCAATAGATTTCCTAGAACATCATTGGACCAAGTTCTCTATATCGCCATACTGGAGTGGTATCCAAAATCTTCACAGTCAGTGGATGCTGGAGATTTACCAGTAGACAGTGGAACCATTTCAAAAGGTATTTACCATGATTCCTATACTTTATGTTTACCTTTATGAATATTATAAACATTTGCTAGTCATAAATACTCACATATCATGAATGAGATTTTTTTACAACATGAATAGAGTTTCTTGCAACACTCATCGTGCATATTGTGTATATTGTTTCTTGTGTTAATATAAGGTGTAATAAATGTATTCATATTTTTCACAGATGTCAGTGAATCGTCAATCGATTATTCCACCAAAAAGAGGCGCTTATCATTAAAAGCAGCAGATGGTGCATTAGCCTCAATAGACAAGACAAGAACTGAACTCACACAGGCTATGACTGGAGGACACGATCGTGAGGATCTTCGGCACAAAGAAATTATGGAAATGGAAAAACAAAGACTACAATCAGAAGAACTTCGTCATCGTGATATGGTGCAACTTGAGCAATCAAGAATTGCTAGTGCTGCAAAGACTGGAAAAGGATACGTGGATGCTCTTTTGAGCTTGGGGGATGCTATGAAAGCAATTGGAAGTGCTCTGGCGAATAGACATAGTTCTACATGAATATTATAAAGTTATGAACTATATTACATGTATCACTAGTTGATTTTTAAATAATTAATGGAAATGGTTGGTTTTTAATATTGATAAAAAAATTACCATTTTCATTCTTATTCTTTTGAGTCAAGTCTTATGATATTAGTTTTTGGAATTTTAAATATTTCAATGTTTGATTTCCTTTTTGTTAAACATTGATTCACCAATGACTTTAATCACTAATTGTCGTTAATAGATGGATCAATTTGTTCTGAAAATTAATTTGTAGTGTTTTTTACCATTAGTTAAATTTTTCATTAGTAAGTGATTCTCAAATGTACCATGTATTTTGTGTTCATCTATTCAGTTGTTTCACTATGTGGTTTTTATTCATCTTAACAATTGTTTTTTTTACTATATGAAGGGCATGCAATATGGTGGAACCAACACTTTTAGCTGCAGTTGCAGCGATGGGAGGAGCAAACATAGCTCTTGGCACTATGGTGCAATTGGCAACAAAGGATTTGTTTGATGGAAATTCAAAAAGAAAGACACAATCGATATCATCTTTGAGGCATTTAAAAAGAAAGAGGATGTCAGATGAAATCCTACCATTCCTTTACTCTATTTTGGAATGTGAATTATTGTTCTATCAAGTTCATGTTGAAAAAGCTGGGGAGAAGAAAAAATTTGGTTCAGATTATGGCCTTTATTATATTAAGCCACGATCTGTACATTGATGGGAACAATATTCAAGTGTGGTAATGCTTGAAGATCCTGACCGCTTTCGTCAATTCTTTCGACTCTTTGTTCCGACATTCCAATATATATGTTGTTTGGTTCATGAAGAAATGCAACGAAATCCCCCTCTTGGATTGATTCAAATTACTGGTCGGTTAATGGATGTTCCTAAGCAAGTGGCAATTGCTTTGAGAAGGCTTGCAACCGGTGACACTCATCTCTCAGTTGGTGAATTATTTGGAGTGGCCGATTCTACATCTGTCAAAATATGGAAGCGTTTTATCAAAGCCTTGTTGAATGTTGCCATTCCGTTGCATTTGAAGTGGCCAGAAGGAGAGGCTCTATCTCATGTGAAACTTGGTTTTGAAAAGCTCCATGGTATACCACAATGTTCTGGTGCTCTTGATTGTTCGCATGTCAAATTTGATTTGCCAACACATGCAAGATCAACAGATTTGTATGACCGTGATCACAACTATTCGACAATTATCCAAGCCATTGTGGACCACGAAGCCCGCTTTATTGATGTATTTGCAGGTATACCTGGATCAGTACATGACTCTCGTGCATATTTATTGTCCAATCACTTCAAAGAAGTCATTGCAGGAACTCGATTGAATGGTCCAACGGTTGAAGTTGAAGGTATTGGTGTGCAAGAGTTGATTGTAGCTGATGCAGGATATATGGGTGACAAGCATGTCCTTGTACCTTGGCCTAGACTACGTCTTCCTAGACTATTTGATGAATTCAATTTCAAACAATCATCTACACGTATGGTAGTGGAACGAGCATTTGGTATTTTGAAAGGAATGTGGAGGATCTTAAAAACTCCTATGATTAGTCCTGATCTTAAGAGAATTCCTAGTTTGATATTAGGTTGTTGTATACTTCATAATATAGTCATTGATAGAAATGAAGAAATCGATGAGTCTATTGTTCTGTGGGGTCATCATGATCAAGGCTACAGACAACAAGTAGTGAGAAATCCACTACAAAATGATGCTGAGCAATTGCAAATGGCATTAGCAAAACATGTGTATCAATTGGAAGCACTACGTTTTAATGAATAAATATTGTTTTGTATCTCATCACAATGTTATGTATTTCAACTTCTATATGTGCACTTTTTATTTCTAATGCCTAATTTTATATATATATATATATATATATATATATATATATATATATATATATATATATATATATATATTTCTTTTGAAGTGTTATAGATTTATATGGGAGTGAGATATATAAATCTCAACTTTATAATGTTATAGTACATTCTAACATCTACAACATTAGAGTTATCCTTAATCCCTAAACGTCCTCACCCCTTTCCAAATTCGGCAGTTTTGCAAAGACGCATTATAAAATGCTTCTAAAAGGGATATTCTGAACTTGATGTATGAATAAAATTGTACATTATGAATTTTGAATTCTATCCATACAGTTAGATTTTTAATTGCTATCACCAATATTTTTGTATAAAATTTGAAACTTAAAATTCAAAATTCTTTTGTAAATCAATTACGAATAAGATATTGACAATTTGTGAATAAAATTTGTTGTGATTGGTTCAAATGTAATACTCTAAGTGTAGTGATTTTTGGAGATTTTTTGGTTGCTTGGTTTTATGAGTTAATTTTTTCAAGTGCACATTTAGACTAAAATCTTCAATTTTTTTGGTGAATCACTCAACACAAAATGAGGCATGAGAATTTCACAAAGCACCCCCTCTCTAATCGGATGATACATGCATGAAACTACCTTCTCATGAAATCTACTATAAAAATTTCATGCTGCAAAATATCACCATGGATGAGAAAACGGCAAGTGATTTTGTACATCAAGCAGAAAACGCTTGGTTGGGTAGTTAAGGGTTAAGTCCATCAAATTTTGAAGAAGATACCATGAATTTTTCTTTATTATACTCTTATTTCTTCGCTTCAAATAGTTAAAAGGTGTGAAAGATCTTGGTGCTTTATCATTATTAGGTGTGCAAGAGGTGTGTAAAAGCTTGGTGGTTTTCAAAAGTTTTCAAAAGTTTTTAGCACAAGGAAAGGAGCTAAAAAAACTTTTGAATTTTTTTGAAGACCACCAAGCTCTTACACACCTCTTATAGATAGATAGAAACTCCGGTCCTCTTTCGAAGGCCGGCGTGAATAAAGTGTCCGTTCGTAATGTCAATGACACATGCCCATAGGACAAAGGGCCATTGGAACAAACATCTCTTACACACCTAATAATGTTAAACCACCAAGATCTTTCACACGTTCTAGTTATTTGAAGTGAAGAAATAAGAGTATAATAAAGAAAAATTCATAGTATCTTCTTCAAATTTTAATGGACTTTAAGGATAACTCCATTGTTTCATACTTCAACTCCGTATTTGTCATGTATCAACTATTTATTCATATTTTTTAGTATGATAAAATAATAGAAAACACAATACTCTTGTATCTATTCTACTACCATGTTGAACCAAGTTTTTCTTCAAGTATTAACCATTAAAGTACATTTTCTAATTTAGAATAAAGGAGTACTTTTTAGTTTTAATATTGAAATATAGAAGTAACTTACATCCTAAAAATGTAGGTATATACTATTTTTGTCATAGATGATACCTGAAAGAAAATTCATAAAAAATATTTATTATTAGCAATTCATGGTCAAAGTAGTTTGAAAACTGAGAAACTAAGCCCCACAGGATTGATTGGTCCTTTAACCCCTAAAGCGTTCACGGTGACCAAAATGGTTATGATGATTTTTTAATAGTTTTGAGTAGGTCCTAATTGGACTTCCTCTTGTTTGAATTTGTTTGATTGTTTTATCAATACATGCAATGATCTTCACTACTGTAGTTCTAGTGATATAAACCTTGGTCCTATATGAATTTTTATTTTTCACAATATGATTAATTGGATTTGTCATTTTAAACATAACGTTCTTCAACCGTTGTTGGGCCACACCCTTTGTCTACATTGCTGCCACATTGTAAAGTACTAATAAAATAATTCAACTCTCCAACCCTTGTTGCTTGGTCCAACTAAAGTGAGAAAAAATTCTCTACAATTCCTCCGATTCCTTGATAGATGCTTGAGATTTGGAGGTGCAATAGTGGGCATTTAAAGAACGTTATGAACTATGAATCTTTGGTCCTTTAACCCTTTCATGCGCCTGCGTCCAAATATTGGACGCTCAACAGATTTTGACAGTTCGAATTCAATCCAAATTGGACGCTCAACAGATTTTGACAGTTCGAATTCAATCCAAATTGGACAGTTTTCATCCACCAATTTTTTTTCATGATTCTTGTGCAAGCTGACTATCCTTTGTACGGTTTTGATTTTAAAAATAGATTATTATGATTTTGGGAATAACAACACAAGTGGTTTATGTCAAGTTTCATTCTTAGTTCAAAAAGTGAGACCTTAAAGATGATTTTAAAAAAATAAGTAGAATCAAATAATAGAAACCATACCATCTCGTAGTGCATGTTATTCCAATGTCATCACTATTTTTTTTTAACAAACTCCGTTAATTCATGATTTTAATTGATTTTCAAGAGAAAACCTTGCAAAATAAACAAAATAAATATTAAAGAAATATATGATAAATTCAACCGTAGAGATGTGATCTTCACATTGACATTTACAACTTTTCTTTGTACATCAACTCCATTTTCGGTTTTCATCAAACATTTTATAACGAATCTTTGAAAACAATGTTGAACTGGGACCTTAAAGGGTTAAGGGTTTTGGGATAAAAAGAAACTAGAAATTTAATTTTTGGCTATTGTATTCGTGAAACAAATTAAACTTTTAGATATATACACTCGGAATTTGAATGGGGACCAAGTGAAAGAAGAGTTTGGTGTTCTCTGTGCTTACAATGAATATGGAGGGCCAACTGTTGAAGGCCAATGAGTGGGACCAACAATTTATAAGAAAGTGGAGTCAACAAGTGAAACAGAGTGGGACCATGTCATCAAGTGAAAACAGAGCCACGAACAAGTGGAGTAACAAGTGAAAACAGAGTGATGACCTTCCAAGCATGTCCACCCCCCTTTCACATGGAAGTGCTAAACTGAAAAAAGAGTGGCTCTGACCAGGTGGGAGATCACCCAGAGCCGCTCCAGGTTTTCCGAACCCACCCACCACCCACTCACATGGAAGGAGGCCCTAAATGGCATTTTGAGCCCAAAGTTATGACCAGTGAGAACTTGCCACGTGGCTTGTACTTTTTGCATGACTATACATACCTGGTCAGAGGGTACTAAAAAAAAAAACCACTGGGATATAAATTCTTGAATTTCAAAGACCAGGTTCATCATTTACCATGGTAGAATTTGGGTATGTAATGACAATGCTCATTGGATTAAAAAAATTTGAGATTATACTATTTATAAAGGGCGAAGAAATGCTACATGTCGCCTCAATTAAACATGCCACGGTGGCGAAGTGCTGTTCATGGTAGGAGAACATCTTGTTCCCATGCTCCACATAACGTTGCTAACGTTACACCCTTGTACACCCTAGTACATCCTAGTACACTCTAGTAGTGTACAACACCCTCTAATTTTATAATTTTCCAATGTTTTTTTCTTACCAAAAATACATTTCTCGAAAATCACACTATTTTTGGAGGGGTACCCATATCAGGCCATCACCCAAAGTACCGAGTTAGTTTCGGGTCACTAATAACTTACTGCAAGCCCAAATTTTGGGTGATTGAGCCACTTTTCATCTTGCTGCTAGAATATTTTTAAATTTTTTTAGCAACAGATCTAGAGGAAAGAGCTTGGGCAAATAATCGAGTGTCAGAAGTTATAGAAGAATACAATGGTAGTGTAGCGTAGTGAGTTTTAGACTAGCCATTAGTGGAGCACTAGTAGTAGATCTGTCATTTTTCATTCCCCACTTCGTGGAAACAGTGAACAGTGGTGGAATATTGTGATTATATTTCTGTCTTCTTGTGACCAAAAGCACTCACCAGCACTGACACAACCCATGTGCCATGCACGGTTTCATTCCTTTTTTCATTTATAGTAAGTGAAAAACGACACATTTCCTACTAGTGGAGGCTCTCGTTGATCGGTGGACAGAACTTGCACATGCATTCAATTCTTCACCAATTAATGACTCTTCTCAAGATTGTAAACTAATTGTAAATTAGACGACTCATCTTCACGCTGATTTTCATGTTTTGTGACTGAGATTTGTCTTCATGCATGCTGCCAACGCTGGAGACGCTGTCATCTTCATGCAGGTTTTACCTTTAAGTAGAAAATTGAGAGAAGATGAGGTTTCAAACATGATGCGAGTTTAAACTCTAACTTTGGTGGCACTCGACGTTGAGCATTTTGCCTCCTGAAACTAACTGGCCACTACCCGGGGTGCACTCTACATTATGTTTGAGAATCACGTGCGTTCATGACCCCTTCTAGAAACCCCCTTCTATACGAGAGGTTATATGTCTAAATACCTTTATATACAGATATATTCCATTTTAAATATTTGTTTAATGTAAGTATACGTGAATATTTCAGTTCTAAACGTGTTTATAGTATGTATATGTAATACGGCAATGTTCAAATTAATACCCTTTTGTGCACTCACGTATACTCGTACATGTTTAGTACAGTGCAGCCCCCGGGGGCCACTAAAAGAGAGGGAGCCACGGAGGAGATTGTGATCATCGCTGCTTTGGTTCATAGGAATCTCCACCTGATCGACCACAAGATTCGAACACCAATCAATCGCGTTGATCGATGAAGTAGCTAAGTAGTTTCGGGTCAGCAAACTCCAAGCCCACTTTTGATCTCGCTGCTAGAATATTTTGAATCTTTTGAGCAACAGATCGAGAGGGATGAGCTTTTTATGAGCTTATTGGAGACTCGTCTTCATGCTGATTTTACGATTTGTGACTGAGAAATGTCTTCATGCTGCCAACGCTGGAGACGCTGTCATCTTCATCCAGAGACTCATTGTTACCTCTAAGTAGAAAATTGAGAGAAGATGAGCGAGGTTTCAAAGTACTTAGCCCGTGGCAAAGGCCGGTGTGAGGTGGCGTCAATTAGTGTTTTCTCCGCTTGTTGCTGCCGCGAGAGCGAGCAGAGCTGGTGGAGGAGCGAGGGGACCTCGGGCTGGCGGGTGCGCTGCCCGGGTCCCCGGCAGATTCGGATCGGGCGAGTTTCTTCTGGTACTTGCACCAGATCTGGTACGAGAGGCCGAAGAACACCATGGCCACGCCGGCCCACTGCTGCGGCGACAGCGGGTTGCCGTTCCACAGCGACGACACCAGAATGCTGACGAACTTGCGCGTGGTGGTGATGGTGGTGTTGGTCAGGGCGCCGAAGCGGCTGATGGTGAGGAAGATGAAGTTCTGTCCCACGGCGCCGCACAGGCAGAACAGGAAGATGTCCCACGCCGCCTCCGGGTGCTTCGCGCAGAACCCCACCGCGTCGTACCCTCCCCCTCCCGGAATCAGAAACATGAACAGCGCCATGTACGCCGTGCCCCACAAGTTCATCCCCATCATCAAGTGCCATGCGTTCACCTTCGGATACCTGCAGCAGGCTCATGAATTTCCATCAAAAACCACCAACCTCAGGCTCGTCATCGTCATCCCCTTTAGGGTTTCAGAAACCCTAAACCCTAAAACCCTCAACCGTGTCTTTTCTTTACATAGAATCATGCATGGAATGAAAAAGCTAACTCCAGACCTTTGAAAGCTGCATTTTTCAAACGCTTATGTCTCACTCATGTTTGTGATTGTACGAATTATAACAAGCTTTTGATAGGGGTCTTAGATCTATGAATTGACTAAGAAGCTGGATTAGGGTTTTATCAGGGTTTAAGGTACAAACATACAGCACATGAGCAAATGGAATATTGTTATAGGAACCTGGCGGTGAGGGCATCTTGGGTGGCGTTCGTGAAGCCGTCCAAGCCAAGGTTGAGTACACAGAGAGTGTAACCCAAAGGTGCGTTTGGACTGGCGATCTTGCCTGGCGTACCCGAGCTCTAGAACAGAAAATTCCACCATGTTTCATGAGCTTTAATTTGTTGTGCACTTGTCTATTTAATATTTTCATTCCACTTAGATTCCTTCTTATTATCACGAAATCACACTGTATTCATTAGGAAGGTTGGTGTTTTGGAACAGTCAGATTGAGTGAGGGAGGGTTAATTTTACTTTCATGGCGAACACCGACACGCCACCAGCCACCAGGAAGGTACACAAATATTCTTGGAGTGAGTAATGGACTCCATATATGAGTGCTCCAATCAGCATCACTGCCATGATCCCTCATCAGCACACGCCCCGAGTCAGTCCACTAAGAGATCATGTTACTTTGCATGAATGAACAACCAATCGACACTCACTACAACAAATCCCGGTCGCTTACACCGGGATCTGTTGTAGTGACTCCACCCTCTCTTAAACAACAGAGACTCATTCCTTTGGAGGGAAAAATGCACTCACTTGTCTAATCTTGCCATCGCGGAGTGTCATTAGAGTGGGGTTGAGCGCAACAAATAAAGAAATGGTACCTGGAATCATCTTGGAAGACTTTGCCAGCACCTGTGATGGATTGCACAGCATCAACGAAACATGTCAGAGTTTCATTGACAGAATCTAAGCACAGCCTGTATTTTTCAGTGCTATTGGACCTAGGCTTCCTTCCAGATTCATGTTAGTTTGACGCAATATCTAGTGCGGTGAATTCAGTAAGTGCAGACATATTCTGTGTTTGTTATGGACAGAAATGAAAGTCGATTTCCTTGCGAAAAGAAAGTACTGACTGATTTCCAACAGGTTGATGTCGGTGAGACTCCAGAAATGGCCAAAGACGAATGTGTAGGGGAGGCCCCATAAGCAGAGATCAGTACCCACACTCGACGTCGAACGTCGAATATGACGAACATTGACGAAAAAGTGTCGGACAAGGACGAACCTGAGCGGGGTAGCTGATGTATTTCAAGGCGAGCATGCCGCATGCAGGACCGATGGCATTGGAAATGCTGCACGCCCAATACGCCAAGATGGGTGCCTCCGTGCCTGGCTCCCCTGGCCATACCTTGAGCACTACAATGATCCCCCATTGCAACCTTCAACGATGAGAATTTGTCCAACAAAACCACCTCGGTCCTTAGAATTCGTGCAAGAACATTATATTCACGAAGCACAAATGTGATAAATTGCACTCACTGACGAAAGACCAGACGAAGCACACAAAGCACTGCGCCAAGTTGAGGAAGGTGAGTTGATCAAATCGCTGCTGGTCGGTTCCATACTTTGTTGTTGATCTGCATACAAGCGACTGATGTGAGAATTTAGTTTCAAAGTTCACATAATCATCTTTTCCTCTAACTGTGCGGATAAATGCGGATTGCAATATACCGTAGTAAAGAATTTCGTTAGAGATAACATGGAAATGTCACATTGAATGTGTTATGGATACTCAAGATAACACAATTTTCGCGTTATCTTGTTTATCCATATCACATTCAATGTGACATTTCCATGTTATTATTAAGTAAATAGGTTTTTACTTGTGTTGGTATTAAGGTAGGGTATCCTCGTTCGGTCACTTTGAACCAATATGTAGGAGTGTGCTTTCATTGGGAGAGGAGAGATTATTTTTGGTATAAGAGTTTTTATCACTTTACTGACTTTCTTATGCATTTCAAAGTGGGAGGTTGTAGACCATTCAAACATTAGTGGCAATGTAATGTAATCTTACTCCACTTGATAACAAGTCCTACCAAGTGTATAAATAGATGAGTTGTTGTTAACGGAATATGCACAAGCGGCCTCTACATTTGGACCCTAAAAACTAGATATTGATTACACAAGATGTACACGATCAGAATATGTACATATTGATTATGGGTACACTCAAGCAATACTTTGAAAGATACTTTGAAAGATATATGATGTCCAAATAATGCATGCTGAAGTGCGTTTGAATCCTCTTTCACTTGCCAATATTAAAATGATTTTAGTATCTTCTACCTTACATTGTGTTGTGTCTTACATTTTTTCTTGTAGCACTCCTTGAGTGATATATGCTCCGTAAATGGCTGCCACACAGAAACAAAACATGCCCACCTTGGTGGAATCAGAAGCAGCATCAGTGGAGCTGGAGGCCTCGTAGTGACTGGGGTCAGACTCATATCCCCCCCTTGCCCTTGATGGTCGGCGCCCTCTCGGTGGCATCCAATTTATAACTCAGTTCTCTTGATTGATCAAGAGTCTTAGGTTTGAAAGCCGTGTATGTTTATTTTTTTGTGTTTGCACGTAACTTCATTTAACGATTCCGTGTAGAAACACCTTCCTCTTTATTCTCTGTTCTCATTCACCATTGATTTGCATACTTTCCATTCAATCAAGACTTCTGTTGAAGTCCTAGTTGATATTCCTGAACAAGAATTGTATGACTCTTACTTCATTAAAAATAAGTGAATCAGGAGCTTCTTTCCATGGCTGAATCAAGAGCTTCATTCCCCCACTTGTAAAATATTTCTTGCTTGGAACACAGGGTACTTCAGATAGTCTTGATTAAAAAATATTTTTTAATTCAAATTTTGTGAAGGTTTTGATTAGCACTGTATCTGTTGTTTTGCAGACATCCTGTCTTGAAATCCATTGATGCACTATTTCTACAGCTCCTCGTCGTGTAAGTCTATCATACCTTGAATCTAGAATTTTGCCCATCATTTCTTAATTTTTTACGCAGAGGATCGATTGCCCACCCTTTTTCACTCGGCAATGGGCTGATATGGGTACTGGTGAGACGCGTCTCACTGTGAGTGACTTGTATCTAACTCATTTTATGTGTGCTAGAAATTCCGTATTTAACATCATGTATATAGCTGCAGCCTTGGCGCCCATCACACCATCTAATTTTTGTGATTTTCCAATGATTTTTTCTTATCATAAGGATATTTCTCGAAAATCACACTACTTTTGCTATGGTTGGTAGTAACTACACTTGCTTATAGTAGTTGGTTGAACTTTTTTATTTTGTGACAAAAAATGAAGATATTGTAGCTTATAATGGTTGGCTGAATATCAACTTTTTAATTCAGTGCCAAAGAATGAAGATATTGTAGCAATTTGGATACCCCAATTCTTTCTTAATTTAAGAGTTTGCACAAAATGATTGCAAGAATGTTGTGGAAGCATTAGCCATTATGTGAAAACTTTCATTGATTTGTAATGTTTAGTGGCAGATACTCTTCATTTTGACCAAAAAATGAAGACATTTAATATGTGGTGGACATATCTGCACGTGATGCAAGCTCCTTCTTCAATGATGAAAATATACTCCAAAGATTACCATTGTGTGCTTGATAATCCCATGAATTATTAATTCATGCATACAACCTGCAATGAATGTGATGAGGTGAAGCTTCTCATTGTCGGTGAACTTGTCGGTGAAGAGGCATGAGAAGAGTTGAAAAGTTTGTCTGTTGAACCTTTGAGGGTAGTACCGCTTGCAATCCCTGGGAAAGGTGATGGTGGGGAAGTGGCGCATGAAATCATGTTATCAAAGAACTGCTGAATATTCGGGCACTAGAAGGGTTTTCTAATATGGAGTCTCGACAAAGTCTGAACTTTTAAATAAGGCATTGCATTTAGTAGTTGTGTAACACAATGACAGAAGACACGGACAAACGGTTCATAATTTTCACTATTACCAATGATTTAGTTGTTTAAAAAAGGGATTTCAACAAAAGTATTGGCTATGAAATTGTCATTTGCCAAACAAACATTGTAATGATTGAATCCAATTGTAAGTTGCCTATATCTTCAACGTATAATTTCTTGCAAGGATTAATCTCAATTGTGCAATTGTCAAGAGAATGTAAGCACTTCATTGAACCAAATGGAAATTGATTTCAGGAAGATGTTGAGTGGGAGCAACCCAAGTTTTTTGTATTCATTACCATCACTTGAAAATGAGAAGGTCATAGTAGAGTGCATATAAATATTATTTAGAATATCATGTTTTAAAACATTAGACCATTTTTCTTTATTGTCATTAGTGGAGTTCTCTATCACAATCTAGCTCACGCATTTATCTTTCAACAAGAAATGTGCCAAATGTATCAACAATCTTTTAGTGTAGGAACAAATTTGATGATTATTTGGTACATAATGTAACTATGTGACAAAATGGTTAGGCTACTGTGTTGAAAAAGCCATCATTAAGTAAAGAGAGAAAAGTGGTGGAACATGATGGTACCCCCGAAGAAAAAGAGACGAGGGAAGATGAAACGTCAGCATCTTGGACCTGAAATTAAAGCAAAAATGATTAGAGCTCAATCGATGTTAGTACTTTTAAAATCCATTCCACTTACGTTGCATGCATTGTAATACAATATCGTAATATTGCACAAAGTTGTAATAAGAGATTCTAGATGTGTTTCTAAATGTCTATACTTGATTGAAATTGTTTAGAAATAATGGAATTAATTGATAAATCTCACTTCCACTTTTCACTTTGTATTTCATTTTTACCTTAGTCTTACAAATGAGTGAATTGTTAATTCAATGGATTATACCCTATTCCACTCAAATAAATGTATTTTTATGAATTCAAATTTCCATTTGAATCAATTGTTGGAAGTGTACAACAAGATATATATATATATATATATATATATATATATATATAGATATATCAAAAGGCTAAAAATGACCTTTTTTGTATTTTTAATTTGTGTTTCTACATGCACCTCAAATGAGTGTAATTGATGATTTAGTAGAGTATTTTATAGTAGAGTAAACTAATCGCACTTGTGAAGATTCCAGTCTTTAATCAAACTTAACATTGGAGTTGCACAACATGAGATATGAAGGTTAGACGAGAGGTTAGAAGATATGTGATTGAGGATGAAACTTAAAAACTCTGGGTAACAAAAGTATTGCGTTGTTAAATTTCACCTTCACTTCCAAACATCAAATTTAGCATTGGAGGTTTTCACTTGCACTCAATTCCAAAAATTCATTTATTGAAAATTTCAATATTTATATTAAATGCAATTAAGTTTGCATGATAGAATATATTCTATAGCATTATCAATTACAATCATTTATATTATGCCAAACAAAAAGTAAAAAGTAGGAATCAGACTTATCAATTATCTATAATGTAATCTCGTCTAGCCGTCTAGAGAATGTCTAGATTTATTACTTGAGATTGAACCATAAAAGGTCATTCGAGTAAGTATGCAACATATTATCGAGAAGATCAAAACTAAACTTCCATCCCTAGTCACTTTTACATGTTTGAATGTTGTAACAATCAATATATTGTTTAACTAGTGCTAAAAAATGGTTCAGTCCATTCATTGATTCAATGTTGGTACAAAAGATGATTTAAAACCATAACAAAATTTCTTTAAATTGCCCCAAGTGATAGTACTATTGGCACTATTTGTTGAACTCCAACTATAAGATTGGCAATTCCATTCCTACTACCGTACCCAGCCGTCAAGGTCGACAACTTATACCAAATGTTTATTTTTTTACTGAAAGGATGCAAATACTCTCCAAGATTGTGTAGATATTCTATAAGATTCTCTTTTTCTCCATAGAAATCAGATTTTTTCGAAAAAAAATATCCTAATAATTTGGATTTTTCTTTTTATAATAATTTTTTGCCAACCCTAACGGCCGGGTAAAGTGGTACATCCATAGTTTCGATATGTGGTGTATAACTACTTGACTTTATGGAAAAAGAATGACAATTCCTACCATTGGTAGGAAGTCAGTTAGGAGCCCTTGACAAAAATCCCAATGAAAAGTTAATCTTATTACCAATACTTTAGCTATAGGTTCAAGTCTCAAGCTTAGAGCCTCTCTATCATGACACTCAAGTGGCTCTAACACATGGGCAAATGAATGAAAAGCATGTATTTTTGGCCTCCTCTGGAGAGGACACAGACGAAATTGAAAACATAGAGAGCCTTCTCAACTCCTCTCTAAAACTAAGTTTAAAAGAATCTTTGTTTGAATAATGATGTCACTCCACCTTTCTAGCTTCTACTCCTCATGTGGTTACTTGTGAATGGTTCATCATCTTGTGAGGGCTGTGCATGTGTCAGTGGGGAGAACAACTTCAAAGGCCTCTCAACTGGATGTATCCAAGGCCACTTGCCCGTGCCCTCATGGAGATATTCTCACTATGTGTTTTGTGCTTAAAAAAAGATGTGCTTAAAAAAAGATGTTCCAACACCATTTTTAAACATGGAAACAACACAAAATGATTTTTATGGGCTTGTGCATAACATTCTTCAGCCCCCTACTGTTCACCTCAAAATCTCAAGCATTTGTTAAAGGATCGGAGGAATCACACAAAATTTTCTCTATCTTCAGTTGGGCCAAGCAAAAAGAGGGTTGAAGAGTAGAATTATTTATTAGTAGTTTCTGTACAGTACAGCTACAGTGTCGAGGGTGCGGTCCAGCAAGGGATAAAGAACGTTATGTGTGAGCTCCTCCGCCATCACTGCTCGGGGGTTAAGCTTTGCCGGATCTGGCGGGGCTGGCCTTGTATTTTATCTCTCTCTGCAATGAAGGATTCTCCTTTGTTTGTGTCATAATTGTAGTATTATTTTAGCAGTAAATGGAGCGAAGTTTGTGTTGAGCACCACGTTGTAATAAATGCTATGAAGATGCTTGATGCTTGATGATGATGATGCAGTCGTAAAGACAAGGAGAGCAAATCGTATGGTAAGCGGCTAGAGAAGCTGCGGAAGCAACTGGAGCTGAAGAAGGCGAAACTGCAGGAGCAACGGGACAAGGTGAAGGAGAGGGAGCGGCTGCGCGGAGTGGAGCTCAAGGTGAGGATGCACAAGCAACGCGTGAAGCTGCAGCAAGTCCGCCGCCGTGACAAAGTCCGGCGCGCCAAGGAGAAGCTGGACCGCCTGGCCGCTCGCTTGGAGGCCAAGGAGAAGGCGCGCGACAAGGCCAACAAGCAGGCCTACGAGACCTTCTTGAAGCGGAAAACACAGCGAGAAAAGCTCCTGCTGAGCAAAAAAAGACGCAAACAACGCAAATGGTACGTAACATAATAAACCCTAAACCGACGTTACTACATACGTACCTCCCCCATTGATAGAGAAAATAAATTCCACTGTGTCCTGTAATCTCATGCACCTCACTTCCATAAGTTTATGAAACAGCTTACAATTGAAACATTTAGTAATGGATGCTGTGCCAATCTGTCCATAACATTCTTCAGCAGCCTTCCACACCATGCTCAACAATGACAAAAGTGTCATAAAAAGCGTTTTAAATACAGGCTTCTGTAGTTGTGCAAGAACCCCATTTCTTTTGTCTAAGCCCCTTTTGTTTTTACTACTATCTATCTGAATCACACTTCAAAGTTACAAACTAAATTTATTTTCTGCAGGGGAGTGCCATATGCATGCTCTATACAATGATTGTAAGCCTTTTAGAACACTCTGAACCCCTTTGTAGCACATTCTTGAATGTGCATCATGGAATGTTTTGAACTGATGTACATTGGTTGACGTGAAAGAGTTATGAGGAGTGTATTTCTTTTTTGTTGCCATCTACATGGGAGCTAGTATTGTAGTGAAAAGTGAGTTCTTACCACTAGCTACTTTCAGAATTTTATGTTTTTTTTCTCATTTTCAACCCATTTTTTAGATTGTATATATCTAACTCTGCTTCATTCTTTTGGACTGTCTCGTAGTTGCAGCATACAATGTATTAACATTGACAGAAAGTTAACTAGAGCTTCCATGCAGAACAGGTTCCAAATCACTGATAGTCAGATAGATGATGTAGATGATCTATCCCTCGATCTCATCGGGTACAGTGTCTGATTCAGTAGTCCGTCCATTTTTCAGATTACGAGACTCGATGACAGAGTCCTTGAAAAACTAATATATAATGTAGAGAGAAAGAACTGACTGACTTTGGTCTGACTTGAGGAAAAACATTATGAACTACATACTCATGACTCTCTTTGGCATCTGCTACAGATCAGAAGCACATGCTTGGCCAATATTCACCAGACGACATTCATCATCAACAGACGGACTGCTTGCAACATGGAAGGACCTTTGCTAAAATTATTTGATGTCTGTACAAAATAATCCAGTTTTCGAAACTATGGGTAACAAACGCGAGGCATGCATGTCAACGTACGTGAATGCCCAGGAATTTGAAAGACGAAATTGTAAGGGGACACGTTTTAAGAACGTGGCCAAAGAATGGTGATGTGTGATCTAATGCTAATAATGTAATGAGATTGATTCAATCATCTAGTATTCAGAGGGGGCGGATTTATCCATATACGCATCGTTGTAAGGAGCTCGTTGATCCTCAGCGTTATTCTCCCCGGACAGATCTTCCAGCGACCGGCCATTCGTTTCGGGAACCAGGAACGTGCAGAAGAATCCGGCGGCGTTGATGCACGACAGCAATAGGAAGGAGTTTTTCAAGCCAATGCCAGTGGGGTAGCCCTGATCTTGTTGTCCTTCGTGCTGGTTCTGCGCCGCGTACAAGAATCCGAACGCACCAACAATCGCGCCCGCTTTCCCTGATGCAGCGGAGATTCCATGACAAGTGGAGCGTAATCTTGCAGGGAAAAGCTCAGCGGGGATGATGAACGTCGTGACATTCGGGCCGAAATTCGCGAAGAAGAACGTGAGCGCGTACAATGTGAGAAACGCCGTGTGATTTCCCCCACAGAAAGAGGAGGGATTACCCACGCAGGGTTGTCCGCGCAGCGAGTAATACTGGAATGTGAGCACGAACATGAAGAGTGTCATGAAGAAGAAGCCGATCATTTGAATCACCCAGCGCCCGATCACGTCCACTAGCGCCACGGTTACCCAGTAGCCCGGGACTGTGGAGACGAGAGCGATCAACGCTTGCGCGCGCGCCACTCGGAAGACCTCCTCCAATGCGCTCATCGTCTTGGCTGCCGGAAGCCACCCGATCGCCGAGAAAATGTCCTTCTGGAACAAATTCTGGCTGTAGAACGCAATGTCGAGAAGAAACCATGTGCTCGCGCATCCCAGCAACTGCACGCCGTGTTGTTTCAGAAACTGCTTCGATAGAAGTCCGAAATCCGGCCCTGCACCTTCACAACACGAGAAACAGTCAATGCCAGTCGTACATGCACGGCATTTGTTCCAGATCGAGCGCCAACATTATAATTGAAGTTCCAAGTCCCAGAGCTCTGAACATCCCAGGACTTTCAGAGCTCTTAAACGCCCAATATGGTCATCTGCATCACTGAACTTTGCAACGGTGGCATTTTCTCATTTTACCTCGACTTTCTGATTGCAATACATCATTTTAAAGCTCTTGTTCAATACTACATGATCAACAGGATCGATTGCGTCAAACTGAAGTCATTTTCACACAAATAGATGCTTTCCAGCAGGGGGTCCAATTTTCCTACACTACAGAAAATACACAGTGGACGCTTAAAATAGAACTGGTACGTGTTTCAATCAGGCAAATAAAATTAAACTACGTCAATTTCAAAGGAATCGAACGAATGTAGGGTTGTACTCAGCCGTGGTGACATGCATTCGAGTGGTTGACAGCATCGGGTTGTGGAATTGACAAAAATAGTTGACAACAGTCATGAGATTGATACGGTGAGGAGGGAGGTCAAAGGTAGTTACCACCTCCGGGGACGGCAGTGGTGACATCCACGACGCCAGTGAAGTCGACGTGAAGAACTCTTCCCATATCAAACGCAGCTTGCTTGTTGTTCTTCGCCACCAACGCCGTGTAGCGCGCGGTCTCGGGCATCTTCATGCGGTAGTAGAACGTCATGGCAGCGGGAATGGCGCCCACCCCAAGCACAATGCGCCACACGTAGTCCGCTCGCGGAGGAGTGGAAGCAATTTGATCCACATTGAAAGGCGGGCTGTGCGCAGCGTTGCGAAACACGGCGGAAATCACGATGGACATGGTGGCGCCGCCAAGAATGCCCAAACCCTGCATGGCGAACACGGCCGCGATGAACGCGCCGCGTGTCTTCTTGTTCGCGTACTCGCTCATGATGGTTGCACTGAGCGGGTAATCCCCGCCTATCCCCACGCCCAACCAGAACCGGAAGAAGCACAGCGTGGTCATCACAGCTTTGGCGGAGTGGCCGAAAGACAACGCGGACGCGAGGGAGGTCAGAATCATCAAGAGTAGCGTCCATCCATACACCCTCTTGCGTCCCAGCTTGTCACCCAACCACCCAAACAACAGCTGCCCGATCAACGTCCCGCAAAGCGCCACGCCGTTCACCGCCGCGGCGACATTCGGCGGCAGCACCCCGGGCTTCCCCACTAACGGATCGTAATAGTACAATCTCCCCAGTAACCTCGTAAGAGTGGAGATGCAGAAGAGGTCGTACGCGTCTGTGAAGAAGCCCATTCCCGCAATGACGATTGTCTTGAAGTGGTACCATTGCGTCTTCGCCTTGTCCAACGAGTTCAAAATCTCATCAGCTCCCGTCATGGCGACGGCGACCTAATTTAGGTTCAAAGATGTGCAAGAAGGTACATCGCTGCAGCTGATGAAATGTTCGGGGTTTATGTAGACGAGAGGTGTACCGCGCCCAGACTGAATCTGCAGCACCGGTGATTCCGGGTGGTGATGCGTCCCGCGCGGAAGGAGCAAAGGGCGGACTGCGAACCTACTGGCAACAAAGTGAGCAGTGCGAGTAGAAACGGATATCCTTTGGATATGTCTGAGCCGCCCTCTGGGAAAAGCCTAAATAAAGGAGGGTTCCGTCGGCGCGCTTGCCGATTTGGCGTTCAGAGCAAAAGTGGTCATTCGGCTGATGCTTGCAAGATCCCCGACGACAGGCGAATTGCACTCTTTCACCACCTGAAGGGAGCTATGGCGGATCTTTGTGAAGTAAGCTACTCCGCAGCTCCTCACTTCCACTCTACAGTACTTTCCAATTTCTAAGAATGAAACGTCCATCGGATCTGGAGCTCAGGAATCAGGATCCTCAAGTCCTATCTTGCTTTCATAAGCCGGACATCGGAACATTCTGTGGGTGTGTTTGCTTTTTTATTCTTTTTGGGCACAAATTGAAACGAATCAATTGCACGGTGGATGTGTTTGATTTTTTTTAATTTAATTTAATTTGACACAAATAAAGGGAACCCTTTACTGCACCAGAAAATGTGTTTGATTCACGAGAACGAACAAAAGGAATGGTTATTGCAGTGTTGCTGCATTTAGCGAAGTAGGACAAGGACTCACTGACATGTCAACGTTCACAGGTGCTTTCCAGATGTATCAGAAGCGCATTTCAAGATGCTTACTGCTGCCATGGTCAAACCCTCTTTACACTTCCAAAACTGTAAATTAAATGAAGAAAAACCGATCGAGCGAGCATCGGAATTAATAGCCTTACTATTCATGGCAAGAGTGGTGATGTTATTCCCCGACTCCACTACCATATACACTAATTTTTTTTTGCTAATAGTGCGTGTGGTACAAATTCCAAAGGCCAAAATTTACACCCAATCATTTGCTTACACTAGAAACAAGAACCCATTGCACAGTACAAGATCCAACTAGGACACATAGAGGAGCATGCACTCAAAACCCACACGCACTACCGAATTAGCAAAAAGTAGTGTACTTGCTTGTTCACATGAGACTCATAATGTTCCCGATCTTTCACTGCCTGAATTCTGTGTGTGATCGAGCACTGTTTCAAGTGCGAGTTTCTGAGATTTTTTTGCAGTTTGCTACAGTCGAGACGGGTGAGGTTTGTATCCGATCGAGGCGCTAGCTACGCCATCGTGTTCATAAATTTCGGGGACTACTTACAGTAAGTTACCTCGCCCAACAGATCGACGTCGTAACGAGGTTGAACCATCTGTCGCTTCCGATCAATGCAGACGATGATCGAAATTGTGCGGTGTTCGATTGTCTGGTGAACTATCTGTTGCTTCCGATCGACGCAAACGGAATCACTCGCGCATTGCAAGTGTCTGAATTCGTGGAGTTTCTGTCTGATCGATCGAAGGCGTCAAGAACCGCCATGAATTAATGTACGTAGCTGGACTAATTTCGGATTAATTACGGATTTATCATGGATTAATTACGGATTTATCATGGATTAATTACGTACGTAGCTGGACTAATTTCGGATTAATTACGGATTTATCATGGATTAATTACGTACGTAGCTGGATTGCTTACGGCGTTCATATTGGTTAGCAATTCCGAATACGTGCATGCAGGGTTTTCAGAATTCTTTCGGTTGTAGGAAGTTTCTGATCCTGCCGTTCCTCGTGAGCAGTTGAGCACTGAGCAGGCGTTTCTTTTTATTTCTAGAGAGCACCGAATCATCTTTCCGGGCTACATTAGAGTTAACCAAAAAAGAGTGTCTCAAAGTGGAAACTCACCTTCCACTCGTTTTGGATTCAAAAAGACTACAAAACTAGTCTATAGTGAGTTGTAGAATAATCTAAAGCAAGGCCCTACACCATTGGAGGATATGAAACTTGTGACCTCCCCAATGTTAGAAGAGAGTTCCCACAAATTTTCCCAAGCTTAACCCCTAAACGTTCTCACCCTTTTCAAATTTGGCAGTTTTTCAAAGATGCATTATAAAATGCAACTAAGAGGGATATTTTCAACTTGATGAACGAATAAAAGTTGTACATTATGAATTTTAGATTCTATCCATACGGTTAGATTTGCGATTGCTATCACCAATATTTGTGTATAAATTTTCAAACTTAAAATTTAGAGCTCTTTTGTAATATGATTACGAATAAGATATTGACAATCTAATAATGAATTTTTTTGGGATGGGTTGAAATGTAATACTCTAAGTGTAGTGATTTTTGGAGATTTTTTGGTTGCTTGATTTTAGTAGTTGACTTTTTCAAGAGCACTTTTAGACTAAAATCTTCGAAATTTTGGGTGGAACACTACAACATGAAATGAGGCATAAAAATTTCACAAATCATCCCCTTTCTAATCGGATCACACATGCACCAAGCTAACTTCCCATAAAAGTTTCAGTAAAAAAATCCACACTATAAAAAGTGCATGATGAATGAGAAATCGGAGTTCAAATTTGTACATCATGCAAAATATGCATGGTTGGGCGGTTAGGGATTAAGAGAGCCCACCAAAGGACTATTTATGAACAATGCTAAACGACCATTTTCATGAATAGTTAAAAACAGGCAGTGATCTAGATTAATTTAAGATTTTAAATCATCTTTATACCGTAGCCTCTACCAGATTTCGGCATTAAATAATTAATTATTTTTAAAAACGAAAACATTGAAATTTTCAGAGGATATGTGTTGAAATTTCATAAAATTGAATATAAGAAAGAACGAAAAGACAAATAATTGCAAGTTTGAAGAGTCCTTCAAACTGTGAAGTCACATGGTCACAGTCTAATCTTGGAGTCTACCGGTAATCAAAGCAAGTTAATGAGCATACAGTGAAGCACCTTACAACCGGCTTCTATCTCTAGTACATACAACAGACTATTCTAACAAAAGGGCTTGGAGATGCTGTCAGCTTGGTGGCGGGCGGGCTTGCTGATGCTGTCTTGCTAATCTTCGAAGCTTTCCTCCAGTATTCCCAATCTGAGATCTGATCGTTGGAGTCAAACACTCTTGTAGTATCGATTCAATATTGTCTTCAGGATCAACTTCGACCTCATCTTCCCCTTGATCGATTTCTACATTTTGAGTTTCAGAGTTTTGAAAAGAGAACAGTGAAGTCACAGCATTGACTTCTAGAGCAGAAATCTGGAAGGAGTGATCCCATGCTTGTAGTAAGCCACATTTCTCCCAACCCTTCTTGATCATTGTTGTTTTAGAACCTAGGGCTTCCCAAGCTGCATAGAGCCAACTGCAGAGGTGTGGCTTCAATGTAGTCATTCGAAAGTCAATTGTAGGCTTTTCTCCACTTAGAATCTGCTCCTTGATTACAGATGATGTCCACAGATTGAATTGCTTTGCAAAAGCATGCTTGAAAGGTCTTTGTAGAATAACATCTGCAGGTTGTAGCTTACTTGTACAATTTGCAGGGACAAAAATCAAGCAGATGCAAGGATGGTTTGTTTTCATCCACGTCAAGAATGAGCTACTCTTGTGCACACTCCATGAATCAATCAGCCACACCATTTTTTGAGAACTTGGCAATGAGAGATTTGTAATCTGCTTCTCACTGTAAGGTAACAGCACCTCTTGCACAAACTGTTGACATGTTTCCAAAGTAGACCAATGTGTGCTAGAGTAAGTGAGATGAAAGCTTGCAGCTAAACAATCTGACTTACCAATGCTTGGTTTTGGCAGGCAGCGTTTGGTAGTCCCTGTGAAGATAACTTGGAGAGGTAAGAGAGTACCATCTGCTGCAGATGACACTGTAGCAGTAATTTGACGTTTATCCTCAAGTCCCAAGACCTTGATGTCCTTAGCTCCTCTCTTCTCCCATGTTCTTGATCCACCTGTAGGCACCAAATGTACACCTGTTTGATCCGTGTTGACCACTAGCTCATGTGGAATCTTATAAATACTTGCAAGGTAAGCAACACGGTATGCCATGTTCAATCCTTCTTCCTCCCACTTCTCTGGCAGTTTTGATGCTGCGGTGGTGCTAGATCTGTATGACCAACCCATCTCACATTTCAAAAAACGCCTTGTCCAAGGTATGCTTACTTTGAAACCTCCTTTCTTTGCACTTTCTGACAATAGATCTGGAGCTCTAGCTTCTATCAGACCACGAATGATAGGTTGTACGATGGGTGCTGATAAGCCTTGGCCTGCCTCTCTAAGGTCTTTGAGAAGTGATATAATCTCTTGCTTGAGTTCTGGCCTTCGATCTAACGTAAGTGGACAATACGAGTGAGATGATACATTGGCTGATTCAGTCTCAATGGCATCTTTGAACCTCTCTCGAAGTATGCCTGTTGGTGTGAACCATGTGGCTAAAGAGTTCCTGCTAAGAGTCTCATATGGTCATGTGGCTTGTCCAGGCAATCTGTAAGCTGTGCGCAAGTATCTCATGGCTTGTGTCAAGTTGCGATATCTTGTGACAACCTCCAAAATTGGAGGCCACAGATCCCTTGAAAACCAACTCATGTATGAGCCACGCTTCCTCTTCTTTGTTGATCTTGGTGATGCCTCATTGTCTGTTTCTTCCTTGATTTCTAAAAGAACCGGTTCAAGTTCTTTACGTGGCCTACCTGGTCGTCGTTTTAGCACCTTCTCTGACGCTGTACTGGTGTTGATAGATGCAGCGTACAAGTGCTCTGCAATGGCTTGCACCTCTCTTTGTTTTGAAGCTTTCATTGCTTCTACAGTACATGGCTTGAACAACTTATCCAAGGTTTGTTTCTTTCGCTCCATCTCTCACTCCTTAGCAACTTTAGATCACAATAAGTTTGTCTGCAAAATAACATGACATAGAACTCAACAACTCATGCACATCCTTCATGAACATAGATCAGGTTCATAAAGTCACAACTACATTTTTATATATGAGTAGAATGAAGGTGTGTTCATGTACTCTTAAAAGCATAAGCCCTTTACTACATTGCTGAGATTAATTGCTACACAATAGAGTTATCCGTAAAGTCACCTTGAATTTGAAGAATCAACAAAGAATTTCACTTTATCATACTCTTATTTGTTCACTCCAAATTGTTAAAAGGTGTGGAAGGTCTTGGTGGTTTACCGTATTATTATTAGGTGTGTAAGAGGTGTGTAAGAGCTTGGTGGTCTTCAAAAGTTTTCAAAAGTTTTTTGGCTTCACTCTTGGTGGTAAAAAACTTTTGAAAACTTTTAAAGACCACCAAGCTCTTACACACCTCTTACACACCTAATAATAATAAACCACCAAGACCTTCCACACCTTTTAACTATTTGGACAGAACAAATAAGAGTATGATAAAGTGAAATTCTTTGTTGATTCTTCATATCCAAGGTGACTTTACGGATAATTCTAATCTAACACTAATTTTTCAAAGATGCTCACATATTTATGACCTCAATTCCTACTCCATCTCAAAGTTTGATTGATCTTGTAGGAAACTTATTGAAGAGAAATAGCACATGAGGAGCGTGGAAAGACCGAAACGAATGGAAAGAATCTTCAGGGAAGCACGCTCCATACCTGCTACACCTCCGAAACGAAGCTCGGACGATTGCCCTGGTATTGTATTGTCACTTCCTGCATGAATCTTTGCTGCCGGTATGCACTCTGCATGTCACATTACACCTTCTGGCGATCAGAAAACAACAACCAAGTGAACAACGAACAAGCATTGAACCACTTGACAAACGTCAGACTCACATACCGGTACCTCACAGACCCTGCATCTGCTACCGTATTCCGATGGATACTTCAGGGAAGCATGTTCAAGTCAGACGTGGGTTGTTTCAACATGCTAATGGACGCATACGGGAAGAGCAGCAAATAGATCAATCAGACAACTAAACACGAGCAGGTGAAGAGAATGTCATGTTCAAGCTAGATTACCATTAAATTTTTGCGAGAAGCTTACCTTCTGCTGCTGAGGAGGAACCGCATGAGGTTCAATATGAAACCCTAGTCTGCTGCTCAAGAATCGCTTGAACTGTTGTTGAATGAGAGGCCATGGGCTGCTGTTTGATGTGAAGCTTTGGGCTGTTGTTAGACGTGAAGCCTTGAGCTGCCGTTAAGATTCCAGATGTCACATTGTTATGATATGTTGCAGTTAAGTGGTAATGATGTTGAGGTTTGGTGGTGATGATGTGGAGTTTAGTGGTGATGATATGTGGTTTAGTGGTGATGATCTGTAGTTTACTGGACTTGATTACCGGTACAATATTGGCAGTTACAAAAAATGACATAATTTACAATATCTGGTACCAAGAAACAAAGGAGTTAAAAAATGACAAAATTTCAACAAAAATTCGTCCTCAAATAACGAAAAATATGAAAATCTAAAAATAGCGTGACGAAATTTGTCCATAAAAAAAATAAAATATTTCGGTTTTACATTCACGAAATCTGGTAGAGGCTACGGTATCATATGTTGCTTTAACCCCTAAGCCCCAAAGAGATCTGTTTTTTATCACTGCCCATTTTTAAGGAACAAAAAATATAATTTTTTTTATAAAAAATTAAAAATTAAAATACTACATCAAGTTTACTTTCCAATGTAATTTGAATTATGTCAATCCAAGTTAAACTCCACCTAGGAGAATTGTTTTAAGTGAATCACCTCAACATTGTTTTAATGTTATAAAATTTACTATTTGGAGAAAGTAATGATGTTCCCTCAATTATTTCTTTTGCCTTTTGAAGTTTACAATAAATAAACCAATTTAAACTATTTAATCGTACTAAATTTTAAACTCTAAAAGTGAAAATTATAATTTATACAATTTTTCAAAGATTAATGCTTTTAAATTTAGTAAGAAAATATTTGAAAGTTATTTTTGAAGTTTGACCATATGGATAATTTGTAGAGATGATGCGCTACATTTTGTCTATTGAATCAAACTTCATCTAACGTGTAGAAAACACATATTATAACACATCTATGTTTTGTCAAATATTCCTTAGGCTTTTAGGAGTTAATATTGGGACGAAGACTCACAACCAAAACGCATGTTTTGTTTTCAGTTAACTCTATTGCTACAAAACTACAAAAGGTATCAAAATTCAAGGAAATTTTGGATGTCAACACTTGGTTATAAAAAAATTAGATGATGAAGCTAGATTTGGATGAACATAGTAACGAATTTGGATGAACAAAATTTGCAAATTAGAAAAAAATTAGAAAATTTGCAAATAATTTAGAAAAAAAATTGGATGTATGTCCCAAATATGGATGAATGCATAAAGATTTACCTTCATTTTTATATTTTAAGTTGCCAACCAGAAAAGTTCCAAAATATGAAGGAAAAATTCGATGTGAAAGAATTAAATTGTGTCTAATTTGTAACTCCAAGTAGTGGAAATACCGAAAATGGAACATTCTTGTTCCCACAACATTTTGTCGATTGGAAAATGTTGGAATACATTCTAATTATTACTAAATTAGAAATCAAAGAACAAACATATGGCATTTTTATTAAAACTAGAAACAAGCATGTAATTGAACCTCAACTTTGACATGAGGTAAAGCAAATTATTTCTAAATTAGAAATCAAAGAACAAGAATATTCCAATTTTGGTATAAAAAAAAGAAAGAAGCACGTGGTAAACTTCAACCTCGACATGTAGTAAAGCAAATTATCACTAAATTACTAGATTGTAATTTATTAATAGTCTGCTTTACTACATGTCAAGGTAAACAATGACTTACAAGCTAGTGGCCATAGCCGTTTGGACATATTTCTCTATTCAAGAATTTTGAGCCATGTGCATTGTGATCATTCTGCGCTTCAATTCATGCATTTAAGAAAATTTGCATGTCATGTATGTACTTAAGAGCATCCACAACTCTCAATAGCAAAGACACACGATATACGAGGCTATCGTGAGAACAAGTAGAAGGAGGCTAGTATGAAGCAATTGTCTACACGGTAGTCACAAGGGATGGCAAATAGTTGCATATCATTCTCTTGTACTATATTTGCTATGAATTGTTGGAGTTTGGTTGCATCTGTCGTAAAATTTGGTGGATCAAAGGGGAGTGCAAACGGGCCAACAAGTGGTATGTGCCACGAAATTCAACGATCCACAAAAACGAACTCTAATCCCTAAAATCCCAAATCCACAATTTCCAAATAGCATTTGCCCACACTTCAAATCGCAAATGGTCAAACTTGCAAAAGTATTCCATAAATAACCCCTCATTGAGAAAAACACCCTCCTCAATTGTATATGGATCGATACAAGACTATACAGGAGTATCAAAGAATGATTCTACAATTACAATAAATAAAATTGTAATAATAAGAATAATAATAATAATTATTATTGTTATTATTCTAAGCTACTGGAGCTTGGCTGACTGAATAAGACTTAAGACTTAGAGTCAAACAAGGATACTTTATCTACAAATGGCATTTGTTTCAAGTGTAGTTGGTACGGAGTACTACGCTTCCTCATATTTTAAAAAACACATAAAGACATACAGCAGTATATTACAGATTTTGATTATTCCCCTTGTGTGCAAAAAAATAAAAATTGGCTTTACCCCCGGGAGGGTGGGTGGGACATCTCTTTTCAGAGCTCTGTCTATACTAGTTACTCGTGAACAAGCAACATTGAGCGGAGGTCAAGCATAGGCAACAAGATACTAAGAGTAAGTAAAAGTAGTGTTGTAAGCATCGTATTACTGTAGATCATCATATAGACTCATTGAACTCGATAAATATACATAGCAAAGACAAAGAGAAGCTAGGGAAAGCTTTCTTCAGAAAATACGTCCTTGTTCCTGGATCTCGTTTGATGATGTAAAAATCTGCAAGAGGAGAGTATCCTCACCTGTCCCCATGAGCACAATCCAGAACCACGGTTAGGAGCTGTGTCGTAGACGAGGTGTCTTCAGATACTCACTGCTTGTTATCGCATTTCACTAGCATTAAATTACACAAGAAACGAAGAGTCAGAGATAAGAAAGAATCACAAGCAATAGTGATTTACTAAAAATAGACCTGAGTGCTTGGAGCCAACCGTGACCCTGTCATTGTACAAGCAACTTTCCCTCATACAAGTATTCCACAGTGGCTGGTCGTATGCTCAGAGAGCAAGTCTTGGTACAAGCAAAAGCCAAAAAGAGGCCTTGTGTTGCACTATTTTGAGATTATCAAGAAGTGTAAAAGCTAGGACGGATGTACAGGAATGAATTTTGTTGTAACAAGTCCCAAGGCGGCTAATAAAATGCCATAATTTCCTTGTGCTTAAGCTTTTGAACTGGAGATCATGAGGATCAAATCTGTAGCTTACCAAACTATGGAGGGAGGGTGGGATTCATAGAATATCATAAGTAGAATCATATGTTTTAATTGGGCCGGCCATGGTATTAGCCATAGGTCTAATAGGTTGTTGCCAATAGGGTACGAGTATATATTTGTGGTATATACTTAGTCAAACTATTTTCTTTAAAACATGCAACTTAATGCAATATTTAATTTAGGAAAAATAAAAAATAAAAATAAAAAATAAAAAATAAAATTGATTTCCAAATTTGACCGTGACCCGGCCAAGTGCATAGAACCGCTCCCCATGAAACACCCACCCTACTCTTGCAGAAAATAGACAACTAGTTCATTGTTCAATCTCCTTTTATTCTCCTTTAATAAAATAGAGAGCGCGTTTGTGAAAGACAATGACCTGGGTTTGAAGAAGTGCTAAGCACGTCCTATTGCTCTAGCACTTGTCCTCTAATTTAAAGTATGGTGTAAAATTAGTGTATCCTTTCTTTGCAGACTGGGTGCAGGTCTTTCATGGGGATCCTCCTACACAGTGCTGAACTTTGGCCATCCACCCCATCCTCACCCGAGTACTGTTGTAGGGTCAGTTGAAACCAAGACTTTTCTTTTTTCAGTTGAAGTGGCTCCAGAATTCAATTCAAGCTTCTAGTTTTGGTGAATTTTGCATATTTTTCTTGTAGTTTAGCCCCTGACCGTCCTATGGAGATAGTACATACGCTGTTGTATAATTGGCAATTGCTACCAACAACAAGCTCTAAATTGGGATTTCAATAGCTCACTAGCACCACATTGATCTAAATTCCAACTTCTCTTTTGAGCTCAAACCCATTAAAGATGTGAATCCATTACAAATACAACCAAAACGTACCATATTCTACTTACCGCATAGTCATATGTTCAGACGTTTAGGGGTTAGTAGTTACAATACAAAATATGGTTAAAGTTTTTGCTTGATCAATCAATTGGAGGTGAAAGTAGACCTACATCTTTCGACAATAACACTAAAAATATTTGTTTGAATAATAGTTCACCATTGAATTATATTTTTAATACTTATAGTCACTATATTATGATCGCTCAATCACTTAAGGGTTAAATTGCTTTTTTTTGTGGAAATGTAGCTAAATGATTATGCGCATTTTCGTTTCTATAGGAGTTTGAAGTCAAATGTGCTCAGATAAAAAAATTGTCAAAATTTAGTACTCCAAAAACAAACAAGACTGAAAGGAACCTATGTTTTCTTATTAACATTGAAGAAATTGGTTTCATTGATATGTCATCAACTAAAAATTGGTGTAAAGTTGAAACCCTAGTGCATTATGCAACATCAAACATTTCGACATATAATGTTGGCACTAAATTTTTATTTTTTTTATTTTTATAGTCAAACATTAGCTCTTAATGACTTGTGCAACCATTTTGTCGTTGTTGTTTGTTTTAGGATGGCAAAAGGAAAATTTCAATTATTTTATTTTATTAATGTATGGTGAAATGTATTTCTTTTGTATTACAAATTGAATATACTATCATTATAAATTTTCTTCATAAAGAAAAAATGTAAAAATATTATTGTAGTATTTAAATTTTACTATAAAGGAAAAAATAATGATATTTCTATGATCAAATCTTTGACCTTTTCTTGCTAATAAATGTAAGATGAAACTTAAACGAATCATCAGAAAAATCATATGTTGAAATTGTAAATTGTATTTTTGGTGAATTTTTGAAGTAGAATTCTTTGAGACTAATTTGACAAATGTCTATAAATATTTTCTCAAATTTGACTACATATATAATTTCTATTCATGATGCTTAACATAAATTTTTAGTGATTATTTTATAAAATTTGTAGAATAAATATATTTTATAGCACATCTAAAATTTTCCAACATTCTTTGGATCATTAGGAGTCGGGTCAACTAGCTTAATATAGTGTTAATTTTCATCAATGTTTTTGATAGATGAAGATTATGGTGGTTGTATTCATGTAGAATAAACTAAAATAGAATTGTGGCTATAGCCTTATTTTTACAATTCTATATATAGATAATGATGTAATTGCATCTTGAGAACCAAGATAATCAGTAAACTAATACTTCTAAGTTGGTCCATTTCCGTAGTTTTCTAAATGGATCAACAATCGGGGTGGTTTTTTGGAGGGGAGAGGAGGTGCAGTTTATACTATACAAAACATATTGTTCAAAAAGGAACTATTACAATGTAACAAAAAATAATAAATAATGCCCAAATCACTATGAAATGGTGTAATCCTAGTACATATTGGTCTACATTTTATCACTACACATTGGATGAAGGTATGTGTTTTAGAGATGAACACATCATATTTCATCCAGATTGTGGATGTAAGAAGCTTCATGATCATTTCATTGAAGATCGTGTTGGTTAACCCTTAAACATCAAAGCAAGCCCTATAGGTTTTTTAATGAGAGAATAATGAAGAAAAATGTGGATTTTTTCAACCAAATTTGAAATGAATTGGTGCTTTAAAAAGGTGATGAAAAATGAGGCTAAATTTAGTAAATATGCTGAAATAAAACAGCTGTGGAACAATCCACAATCAAATGAAGGAATGGAGGGAAGGAGGAGCTATAATCGGGCAGCAGTTGTGGAGAGAGTCAAACATTTTAAATTTATTAAAAAACAACAAAAACGCTGGCAAGCGCAGAAAGCAAATTGGCAGTTTTTTTTTTCTCCACCTGTTGTAGACTTTTAAAGATGCTCTTCGGGCTGCCCTCCAAGGACCCTCTTAACGTTTAAAACACCCAATTCCCTATATTTTCACTTGGCCATATAATCATGCACTTGGCTTCCGGACGCACTAAAAATTCAAATTGGTAGAAATTGCATGAAAATTTTGGCCAATTTTTATCTTCTACAGATTTGGTTGCAAAAAGGATAATTTGGAAATTGTCGAGTCATTTTTTTCTTGAAAAGTCATTACTTGTGCTTTGAATATTTTCTAATTGAATTTTATACGCAACAAAACTCTCCTTGAAATTGATCTTGACACATAGTATATTAGAAAAATACAGGAGGTTAGAGTTCTCAAACAAGAGGTTAAGTACACATCTTATAAAACCATATAAACATATTGTAAGCAATCAGAAGTAGGCCACAAATAGACAATTATGTTTTAAATATACATTTTAGTATATAAAAACACTTTACTTGTTTACAATTTATAAGAATAGTATAAACTTTTAAATCAATACCTTGACAACTAAACTAGATGATAACATACTATATAGTAATGTACTCATGTACTCTAGTAAGCATCTAGCAACCTCTTGTCACCCATGCCTTCAATCTGCATTGCAACATATTCAAGTATGTGCGACTTCGCTTCATTTGGAATAGTAATTTGCTTCATCCGCACGTAATCATATAGCGCCACGCCGCCACTGTTGCATTTGTTGCTTCCTCCCTCCAAATAGCAACTCCACCATGACATTTCTTTACTATGTTATCAAAATAGATTGTCCAACCTCTTCGAACAAACTCGTCAGAACAACGGGCTAAGCGAATCACTCCTCTATACAGAATCCATGAAATTCCACATGAACAACATCGTTGTCAACTCCAACAGGACTTCCAAATGCACTAAGAAAAGGGAAAAAAGAATAAGCAACCATGCACACTCAACCACCTACACAAAAAATAATTCAAAAAAATCATTAAACATCTATCTATCAGTCTATTTATAAATAAACAAATAAATAAATAATATACATAATATATATAATATATATAATTTTTGCGGGTCGCTAATGATACATAGCTGCTCCTTTGTTTTTTTTCCTTTCGTAAAGAAAACATGCCTATGTTCTTGCATACCCTGTCATAGCCGCCTCAAGGGTATATAAAGCGGCCATGGGAGAATGGGAGAACATATAGATGTTCTCTTAAGGAGTCGCTTGAGTTGAGGATGAAAGAGGGTCCGCAAGCACAGACCCTATGCCCCTGAAAACCTGTACAAAAAAAAATTAAAAAAATTAAATAATTAAATAATAATAATAATAATTTTTTGGACGTGGCGGAGGATACGCGGCAGCGCACCCTCTGTCCTCCAGCCCTCATGAGAACGAAAATATGTTCTCTCATACCCTCCCATAGCCACCTTAAGAGTATATAAGGCGGCCATGGGAGCATGGGAGAACCTATTTGTGTTCTCTTGAAAAGAGAATGGAATGGGGTCCACGCGTGCGGACCCTCACCCCCCAAAATCCCGGAAATTTCGAAAATCCCAAAAATCCTGGAAAAAAAAGAATTTTTTTTTATTTTTTTATTTTTTGGGTGTGGTGGAGGGACTGAGGGTACGCGACAGCACACCCTCCATCCTACAGCCCTCAATAGAACATAAATATGTTCTCCCATACCCTCTCATAGCCGCCTCATGAGTATATAAGGCGGCCATGGGAGCATGGGATAACATATTTGTGTTCTCTTGAGGAGAAAATAGAATGGGGTCCGTGTGCGTGGACCCTCAGCCCCCGAAATCCCGGAAATTTTGGAAATCCCGAAAATCTCGGATTATTATTATTTTTTTAAAATTAAAATTGGGCGTGGTGGAGGGCTGAGGGTACGCGGCATTCGATTGTTGTTTTGAAGGATGAAGGAAGGTGAAAAACACAGCCCTAACATTAGAGAAAAAAGGAGCCATGAAGAGGGCCTTCACAATTTGACAGTGAGACTATACAATGTAGTGTAGGAGAGCTAGTGATGGTACACAATTTCTGACATGAAAATGTGATCACCTCATGTGATTTTCCCATGGTAAGTGAGTTTTAGCTCATGGTGAATGTGCCTTTTCATGCTTATATCAATGGCCTTGATACACACTTCTGACGGGATGTAGCATTAACTTAATTCAAACTCTCAATTTTTAAGTCTTTCAAGTTGTAAGGTACAATTGTACTAGGAACAGTGCATATATGAACAGTTACAGGAACAAAGAGGCCATGCACAGTTACAGGAACAAAGAGCACATCTATTTTCAGTTTTCACATACCAAGATGAGTACCAGGGTTTGATCTTGGTGATCAGGGTTACTTGATTTTTAATTTTAAGTTACATGATTTTTAATTTTGCTATGCCAGAAGCTGTAACTAATATGGTTAAATTACCCGGAACTGTGCATGGCCTCTTTGTTCTTTGTTTTTGATCATGCCAGTTTGTACTTTGCTTTTGATCATGTAATTAATATGGTTAAATTACCCGGAACCAAATGGAGTTAATATGAGTCATAATAAAAACTATTTTGTACATACTAAAGAATTATATTTCTATTGAGAATATAATTTAAAAAGAAGTATATTATGTTCTTTCTTGGCTTAAAAAAGCATTTATTTCAAGTACAAGAAAAAAATTCTACCAATGGGAACCGCCTTCCCGGTCCTACCCTCATAAATGTCCGCCTTTACTTACCTGAGCAAGTATAAGGGATTCTTCATTCCCCTAGCACATTTAAATGTAATTGAAGGTCCCATTCGTGACTTCTGAAGGGGCCTTCTACAGGGCTCCTATTTTCTCTAATGAGTACTTTTTGGCACACAAAAAAAGAAATAAGAAAACCGAAAATAAGAATAAATAAATAAATTTCTTCTCCCATACACTCTGGCAACGATGTTATAATGTCTTAATCTATTCACAATTTGTACTAGTTTTTAAATAGTCAATCTTGCAATTTTAGAAATAAAGGAAATTCAAATTTCTGTTATGAAAAATTTGAAATATTAGTCTTCTATTGCAATATACTACAAATTTCAACAAACAAAGAAATCGATGTTTTTTCGTCAATTTTTTTTGAATTTTTTTTTTAGCACAATTAGGTCCGAAAATGGTTGCCCTTGGCCAAGTGCAAAAATAGGGAATTGGGTGTTTTAAGGGTTAAGAATCATTAGGGATGTCACACTTCTTTCTTCCCGTTCTCGATCTTCAGAGAATGCGTAAATGGTACTTTCTCCTTAGATTGTGGAGAACCCATTCTCCAAATATTGAGAAGTTTCATTCTTCTCCTCTGGAAGTGAAGAATGGGCGTGAAGATTGAAAAGCCATGGAGAAGATTGATGGTCCATTCATACCAAGAAGCTCCATCACTGGCGTTGGGTTCCTGGAATGCTGCAAGGTAAATTTCGAAAATAATATACAATTTCTTGCAGTGTCAAAGCCTTGTCTCTTCCTGCTTTTAGCCAATGCATGTGCGTTGGTGGAGCGCAAATTTCTTGCGGCACCCAAAATGCGTTGGAACAACTTCTTGCATGCGTCAGGTTAAAAAAATAAATTTTACAGGAGCACACTATAGCTACCAAAAACTTACTTGACCAACGTAGAGTCTTTACCGCACTCGCGTTGGGCCACTAGTGTGGCCCATTCACATACACCAATGATGTCGCATGCATGCATGCGTCACGTAACTTTGAGGGACTTTGTTGTCAACCAAGAAATATAAAATACGCAATTAGAAATTACTCTAATGCATGACAGAAAGGAACGCACTGCAAAAATGGAACATGGCTCTACTTGGCACTGTAATGCAGTTGCACAATGCTTGAACAATAGTTGCAGCAAGAAAAGACAAGGCTTTGAATATTTTTTTGTTTCTCGGTTTTACCTTCCTCCATTTCGGAAACGCAGATGCAAGTGCGGCAGGGACTTGGTGTGAAATGGGCCATGAGAAACCATCGGGAGAAGATTGAGAAGCCGTGGCCATTCTCTTTCTTCACTCGGCCTAAAAGGAGTCACGCCTTCACGCCTTCTTCATGGAGAATGGCCAGGATTGTGGCTCCACTTTCTCTCTCCCCAGGTTCTCAATCTTCAGAGAATCCAACTTCTCGGAAAAGCCGATCGACTGTCCGACGTCGTCCGTGCGACAATGCACGACGATGATCAGCCTTCATTGCTGATCGAGTAGAGGACCCTCTTGAACCTCACTCTGCTTAATTTCGTCGAGACATGCGCGTGAATTTCGAGCCATCATCAATTCACCGCCACTCACCGTCTTCACTTTCCAAGGACCTCGCTCTAGCGAACTGGATGAATCAATAAAGCCAACCAACGACGGGCTCATCCACACACACACACACACACAGCTTTTGCTCTTCCAATTCCTGCAGCCCAATGTGCTCCTTCCGGTACTCAGCTTGCTCCTCTGAATCATCATCTTAATCCGCTATGAATTGCTATGGAGCAGCCATGTCTGCTCTTCTGCAAGGCACCTGTGCCCATAGCTTGCTGCTGAATGGGCGTCCCAGGCTTCACCAGCTTCCGCATTGCCGTTTGCAGCGAACCCCGTGCCTCGGTACGCCGCACACATTCCAGTTCTCGCACTGAATTCAATAACATTTTTTCCTTCATATGATTCATTCGTAAATTTTCTTGGTTGTAGAGAGGAGCAGTGGCTATGGCCTAATTTATGCCCATGAGCCACTGAGGCCGTTAGGATGCCTGGCGTCCGGAAACGTGAGCGTTAAGGAATTGGATTACGAAGACGATGAAGGTGATGCGTGGTTAGTGGACGAGGTGACCACGCCGTTCAACCAAATCTCGGTGCTGGAGCTTGACGACGCATCGGACCACGAATTGGCAGGCGCTTACGTCTTGAAGCTCGACGGCGCCGATCTCGCGCACAGCATGTACTGGAGCAACGGCAAAGTGTGGTGCGGTGGATGCCACGAAGTCTTCGCTTCTTTACCTCCCTTGCTACCGGAATCCGGCCCCGTTGCCATTTTAGGGCTTGGTGCCGGGACAGTCGCTCGTCTCCTTCTGCACATTTGGCCGTCCTTGCACTTGGAAGGCTGGGAGCTTGACTCCGAAGTCATCCGCGTCGCTCGCCAATACTTCGCCCTCACAGACTTGGAATCACCAAACGCAATTCCTAAGCAGTCAAGACTGGTACGTGATTCCTTCCTTCCTACCTTGTCTGAAATTTACCTTCTTAATTAGGTTTTGGACTTGTCACAGTTTCAATCTAAACGATTTTCGTTTGCAGCTCAGTGGTTTGAATGTAACTTGTCTTGTTGCAGATTCAGGGCACAATGGTGCGAACTGAATCACCTCAAGCTCAAAACGCAAACCCTAAGCAGTCAAGAGCGAGGAAGAAAAGCAAGGGGCGTTTGGTGGTGCACGTTGGAGATGCGCTGGCTCCCGAGGCGACGGTGGAAGGAGGCTTTGCAGGCAGGGCTTCTTCTTTGGTTTTGAGATAGTGCCCACATGGCTACAATCTCTTTAAACATCAGTGCTGTTGTGGCGACTTTGTGATTTTTTTGGGTTAAATTAGCTGGCTACATTGGTCTGAGTTTAGTTAGATACTTGTCATACTACGGCGATCTAAAATTTCCAAAGAGTGCATTTTGCAGGAATCATGGTGGACATCTTCATCAACGGCACGGTTTGCAAGGAGCTTGCTGAGGTGAGCACATGGCGGAAACTGAAGCAGAGGATGCAGCCCGGGGGTCGGATCATGGTGAATTGCATTCCCAACAGCAGCCATTTGCAGGAAGATGAGAGTGTGTTTTCGAGGCAGTGGGATGAGCTCATGCACGGGGTTGTACGAGCTATGGATGTCGTCTTTCCTGGACAGGTGAGTGTTCGTGAACTGACGGACGGAAACAATGTCATGCTGTTGTCTGGAGAGATGCCGGAGCCTGCAATCTGGAGCTCCAAGCTGCCGGATCGCTTGGTGCAAGGTGTGTACGAGTGGAAGCGTTGGGACGAGTCCCACGCACTTTGGGAGGAGTCCACAGCCTTAAACCCTAAACCCTAAAACACAAGGTTCTTCCTCTTTGAGTACACCCGACCCTGTCTAATTGCACTTGCATTAGCAGGACAAATGACTCGTTGCAAGGTGTGTGAGTGGAAGTGTTGGGACGAGTATCATGCACTTTGGGAGGAGTGCAGAGCCTTAAACCCTAAACCCTAAAACACAAGGTCCTTCCTCTTCCAGTACACTCAACCCTCTCTAATTGCACTTGCATTATCAGGGTTTCCAAATGTAGAAAATTACCGTCCTTGTAGAAATTTACCTAATGTGGCATAAAGATATTTTTTTGCGCAATTTGATTTCAAATCTTTATCACCTTGTACAATTCTATTTGAAATGTGGAAGAAATCCTTATGTAGGAGACGTAAAAAGAATTTTACATCACCTTCTTTGTATCCTGTGTCTCTAAACTTTCACATTTTTTTCTAGAAGGATGGTTCTCGCATCAGGTCCGTGTTTACAACTTTTCCTATGAAAGTTGTCCAATCAGATTCTTACAGAACATGAGAGACTCCTGAGAGAATATAGAATTACAAAGTGTGCAATTAGAGAAGGGTTGAGTGTACACGTGTAGTATGGAATGAACAATTCCACGCAATGCTCATGGTAATGAACAATTGCTACAGATGCTATTAGAAAAGGGTTGAGTGTACACCTGTAGTAAGGAATGAACATTTACTACAGATTATCACATTAAACGCATGTTTAATGTCACAGCTTAGGCGCCCAAAATGCAAGTGATCATATGCAATTTTGTAACATGGTAACAAACAATAGATCTTGGGGTCACCTCCTTAGGAAGGTGGTCTAGAACTGTTTCACATTTGTTACACTCCATGTTATGACATGTGTATGCAATACAATAGTGTGTACCAGAAAGTCCAGTGTCAAGACTTGTTATTTGCCATGGTATGATACAGTGTGATAGAAGCAACCTTTCTATCCCAGTGTTGCCAAATTGAAATAAATAATAGACCTTTGTCTTGGCAGACCTAAAACCTTGAAGGAAGAAAAAAAACCCAAAAAAACAACGCCATACTGAAGTTTTGATGCACACCCATTCAATTTGATTTCATTACCCTGCAAGCTTTAACTACCAGCGGCCTTAGTTTGAGGAGGATGAAATGCATAACATGATAGAGCTAAACCCATTGCAAATTCTTCGTAGATCTTTTCAGCTTGGCAGTCCTGCCCTGCTGCTCCCAGGGCAACCAACACAGGCAGAAAATGATCTGGATGAGGATGGGCTTTGCGTGCATATGGTGCCTTCTCCCAATCCATGGCTTCGTTGTGCCTGCATCAATCACATGGTTACTCAGCTTTACCAAAAAAAAAACTGTTTCCAAAATATTATCCTCAAATTTCTTGCTAAAAGACAACAGTGCAAAGTGGACAACTAGAAAATGGTACAAATAGTCCATGCACAACCTCCACTGACAAAACTATGAATATAAAAACAAAAAAACTAACACACTATCGGTAGTCAATAACTCATTGAATCGAAACCTTCAATCACAATCACTTTGCTATGTGATTTATTGGCCAATATAAGTGTTGACTTTAACTATCATGGATGCGAAAACAATTGCTCTACACATTCATTTGTGTTAACCTAGCAAATGTATTAAAATTCACGTCCACAATTCTTCACTAAACTTTTCCTTGTACTTCTTTTTCAATTATATTCCTCTTTGCTTGGTCATTTTGGCATTCTACATTTGGTTACCTTAAATGTGTGGAAGCATGAAAGGAGACTTACTTGTTGTTCAATAGCACATCGTCCAACCAACCGTCAAAAGCCTTGGCCCAAACAGAAGGCTTTTTAGCAGAGAGACTGAGCTCCCTCAAATTGTGCACTGAAGTGCCAGAGGCAAAGATCAACACTCCTTCGTCTGTGAGGGGAGCAAGGGCACGGCCCAGGTCATAATGGTGCTTCCCGTCTTTGTCGCTCTGAATGGAGAGCTGGAAGACGGGAATGTCAGCCTTGGGATACATGAGCATGAGAGGCGTCCATGATCCGTGGTCCAGCCCTCTTCTGTGGTCCTCAATCACGGTCTGGAATCCTGCACCTTGCAGCAGCGACTTCACTCGCCGTGCAACATCTGGAGCTCCTGGAGGTGTATATTGCAACTGCACACAAAAACCAAAACTATAAATAATCCAATGTAGTGCTACTGATTCATTCATTGTTGTTATAGCACTGAAATAGTTGCTTTCATGTCATTGAAACACGAACCTATGACCAATTGAAACAACACAAACCTATGCTGGCAATCAATGAGGTGGCAAATTCGAGATGAGGATATTGCTTTTGCACTTTAAAAAAACAAAATTCAAAAATTGCATAATAAAGGGGTTGATGATTGTCAATCCCTTTCAGTTCATAGCATAAATTTCAGGAACTGCATGATAAGAAGGTTGATGATTGCCACCCCATGAAATTCACAGCCCAAAATTCATAATCATAATTTTGTGCCAGGTGCACTTTTTTCTCTACATGTGCGGAAACGGAGTTTAAAGATACAAGCTAGGAAGGTTTTCAGATGCTAAAAAAGATCAGACGTAAGCATGAATGCACAAGAGTAGCTTCATGATCAAGCTTAAATAGCAAGTTGTAACCAGAAAAGAATGAAATTCTCTGGAGCTGTAGAATGTCAAAATCTGTGGGTCGTAAACAGGGAACAACAGATGATGAATTGAATGAACTGAGGATCTCTAAAAGGTATTTTGTGGACGTAGGGACTCACTTGATAAAGCTCACGAGGGAAGCCATAAAAGTCATGAATAGTGCTGTTCTTGCTGACAATATTCACTGCAGGCTCGTGAGTATCCCAATGAGCTGAAATCGCAAGAATAGCCTTCGGCCTGATCCAAAATAATAAAACACGCCTTAGAAACAGATACCATTCTAATAATAGAGCAGTCTGCCACTAACTTCTTTGAAAGTTTCTTAATATCACCCAAAAAGACCAATTAAAGTGAGAACAAATTCTGGTGCATGACCTTCTAAGGCCCTGCGATCCTTGTGTGTCTAAGCCTCTCAAATCCTCAAGTCCGACATAAACATTCATTTCAAGCTTTCGTACAAGATACTCCCTTTGTCCGGAATAACTGTCCTATTTTTTGGCATTTTTTTTCCTAGTTTTTGTCCTAAGTTCTATACTTCAAACATGAGCCCTGTCCACTTCAAATGGGGCGAATAATGAGAGTGACACAAAAACTACATACTTCTATTAAAGATAGACCATTTTTTGAGTACTGAGACGGCTTTTTTCAGCAAAAGCAAACATTGAGTTGAAAAATGCCAAAAACTAGGAACAGTTATTTCTAGACAGAGGTAGTAACAAGTCTTCAGTTATTGGACATAACCTTCTCCTCCAGACAAATCAGGACCATCAAATCTTGCAGATCGACGGCTCTCTGAGTGTGGAGAGGATTGGGGGTTATGACCAGTGATGAGAAAGGGTAGCTGAAATCTAAGAAGGATCTAGAATCAAGCTACCTTTGCTATTACTCAGACCGTTATGACTCTGGCCCTTCCTCTTTTCCCATGTGGCGATGAAAGCAAGACGAGAAGGTTGTGTAGGTAGCTCAGTCAACATTTGGAAAAGAAGATTGCAGCAGCATGTGATTATACCTTGTGGGATAACGCTTCGTCCAATTGACGAAGAATTCCCGTATGGGGATATCCTCCAGGGGCATCATAGGAGAGCCATGTGATACATAGAAAGTACTCAAACGACCACCCGCATCTGCCATGCTTCGCTCCTCCACTGGTTCACTTGTTGTAGCCAAACTAGACTTCGTTCTTGTCTGAGGATTGACAAACCACTGCTGGAACAATCACAACGGCAAGTCACTGTAACAGATTTTATATTGCAATTGCAGCAAATAAGTAACAGAGGAATAGTAACCAGGAAAAGCAGGCTCCAACAAGAAAAAAATAAGGTATAGGATACTAAAACTGTTAGGTTAAGAACCTAATACCGTTTCTTGTACCGATCCCTGTTACCGACAGCAACTCATCTATTCATAAACTCATTCATCCAAATGTCTATGGCCCACAATTCATACATAGTGATAAAAAATTTATCTCCAGAGAGTTTTGGCTTAAGATGCCGTAAATTGTATCCTCGACGAGAAACATGCAAAGTAAATGGATGATTCTAAACATATTTTGTGCCTGGATTAAAACGGAAAAGATCTACAACCTCTTCTCTCTTCGCACGACCAGCGACACATGAAAGGACATGAAAGGCATGAAAGTCCATGAAAGGCTACGTTACAACATATAAAGGATGACTTTGACGAAGACCAAATGTAATGGTCTTGGAAGACGGCATGGAAAAGAGGACCCTATGGTCGCTAAGGTTTGAGAAAAAGCAGCTCCGACTAAACGTCGTCACTGGAACTTGAAACTGGAACGACAGTCCAACTCCGCTCGATACAAAAAGCCCTAATCTTAAAAAAACAAGACAATTCAGATGTTCCTAAACATGCAGATTGAATTTGTGATTCATAATCTTCTCTTCGATTAAATGATTGCTGATCTTCTTAATAGGAACGAAATCGTAAATTCCTACAGCATTCAGGGTTTCGGAACGACCAAGCATCCAATTCTCCGTAACCAATCAATCTCGCTAGAATTCATTAAAGCTAGAATTCAATTGAAAAGCGAATAGAACATACCTGCTTCAGACGAGCGATACCGAACATGAGGAATAAAAAGCCGATTTCTGCAATCACAAATCGTTTCAGAAAATGCACAGAACCCTAAATCCGATGAAGAAAGAAAGAGGTGGAAAAAGGAAAAAATAGTGATTAATTAATGTACCTACAATAGATTCACACACTGACTAAACTCCTGGAATCATGTACCTAAATGAGTGATCGAAAAACTGCGAAGAAGAGCCCAAATCAAGTGTCACAAAATCATTCACACAGAAAGCAAATTGAATCGCCAAGCAGATGTAGAAAAATCCTTAAATACCCAGAAATGATCGAGGCAGAGATCGGTAACCGGAAGCAACTCGAGAATGGCGAGGCTAGACTGGGATGAGGATGAAAGTATGAATCTGTTGGATGACTTTCATCTAGTTGATATTTCTTATCCATAAGGTTACTTCCTTCACAGCTTCGTTGTGGATTTGACCATGGGTTAAGTTTGTTGACCGTGGTTACCATGGCGGGTTTAGTTGTTGGTGCTCCTGCAGCTTCCTATTATCAAATATCTCACCCTCCATGGAAAAACTAAAAGGGCTTAAAATAGTCATTTTGGACCCTACATACTTTTTTATGGGTGCGATGAGATCTACACTTTGATGACATTTATTTTTAGACACCCCAAAATTATATTTTTAGCCCTTTTAGTTTTTCCACGGAGGTTGAGATATGTAGTCCACCCTTTCCAAGAAGGAAATGTAGTTCTTGTACTCTCTTCGTTTTGTTGTTAGACTTTGGTGTGGCACATTGAACAAATGAACTCTTAACCCTTTAACCCCTAAACGTTCTCACCCTTTTCAGATTTGGCAGTTTTTCAAAGATGCATTATAAAATGCAACTAAGAGGGATATTTTCAACTTGATGAATGAATAAAAGTTGTACATTATGAATTTTAGATTCTATCCATACGGTTAGATTTGCAATTGCTATCACCAATATTTGTGTATAAGTTTTCAAACTTAAAATTTAGAGCTCTTTTGTAATATGATTACAAATAAGATATTGACAATCTAGTGATGAAATTTTTTGGGATGGGTTTGAAATGTAATACTCTAAGTGTAGTGATTTTTGGAGATTTTTTGGTTGCTCAATTTTAGTAGTTGACTTTTTCAAGAGCACTTTTAGACTAAAATCTTTGAAATTTTGGGTGGAACATTACAACATGAAATGAGGCATAAAAATTTCACAAAGCATCCCCTTTCTAATCGGATCACACATGCACGAAGCTAACTTCCCATAAAAGTTTCAATAAAAAATCCACACTGCAAAAAGTGCATGATGGATGAGAAATCGGAGTTCAAATCCGTACATCATGCAAAATATGCATGGTTGGGCGGTTAGGGGTTAACGCTTTGGGTACTATAGCTGGGTTCACTGGATTTCACTGGGTTTTTTCACTATGATTGATACTACCTAAAATAGAATGGATTAAATTAGAAAGTAACCGTACGATTGTATTCTCAACTTGAGTGGAGACATTTTGCCAAAATTAGAGAATCATTGGATGTTGGGATTGGAAGATCATAGTATGTCTTTGAATCGTATAATGGACACTCAAAAATGAGATTTTTGAGGGTGTGTGACTTCAAAGTTAAGCCCTAAACGCCCAACTGTCCAGAAAGTGAACAATGGACAGAATCAAACACAGATTTCTCATGTGTCATTGACTTTTTGCAGCGTGAAATTTTTACTATATATTTTATAGAAAGTTAGCTTCATGTATGTGTGATCCGATTAGAAATAAGATGATTTGTGAAAATTTTATACTTCATTTCATGTTGTAGTGATTCACCCAAAATTTTGCAGATTTCAGTGTAAAAGTGCTCTTTAAAAAGTTAACTCAAAAAATTAAGCAATCAAAAAATCTTCAAAAATCACTATACTTAGAGTATTACATTTCTTCCCATCACAACAAAATTCATGTACAAATTGCCAATATCTTATTCGTAATCGAATTACAAAAGAATTTTGAATTTTGAGTTTCAAATTTTATACAAAAATATTAGTGATAGCAATTGCAAATCTAACCGTATGGATAGAATCTAAAATATATAATGTACAACTTTTAGTTATACATCAAGTGCAAAATATCCCTATGGGTTGCATTTTATAATGCATCTTTGCAAAACTGATTAATTTGGAGAGGGGTGGGGACGTTTAGGGGTTAAATAGAATTTGGGTTAATTTTTTTGAAATGAAAGTGAAGATGTTCAACAATGACCTATGTCAGCACCTCTCCGTTGCAATCTTTCATGTTAAGAACGAACTCACACATAATTATGGAGAATTTTATAAGTGAGAGTGACTTATCTATGTACGGTTTAGGAGAAAAAAAATTATACGTTAAAATATTAAAGGAGCTGATACACGGATCAAGATCGGAATACATACACTAATGGAACATGAACAAGAGAACACAATCTAGAAAAATAAAACAAGATAACAAACTTCCAAACAAAGGAAATTCCGCATAGTACATGTGTTGTATTTGTAAGTATTTATTGTATTTTTAAGAATTTGTAGTATTTTGCGTTTTGTTCATAGGTATTTTGATAGTTGCACAACTCCAAATTAGAATTCTTTTTTTCTAGAAGATGTATATTATAAGTCTCAAAATTTGAACTTCACAATTCAAAATCCAATTCTTCACGGATTTTTTATTATTTGCGTTTTCAATACATCAAAGAGTACACAGTGGTTACTTGAGCACAAAAGGGTTAATCCACATCAGTCCATCGATAGCATACTAGAGCAGAGAGAGGAAGTACCCTTTTGAATGTGGTCCTCACTTCATTTCAAAATAGAAATGAAGATTGTATTGCATTTCCTCATGAATCTTACAATTCAAGGTATACACATGGCATCCCCTCATGAATTAGAAAAGAGGAGCCAACTGAAGATTCTTTTGGGATGCTCTTTGGAAAAGGGTACCCTCTCTCTGCTCTAATATGCTATGATCAATGGATCGAAGTTTTTTTATATACACTTTATTGCAAAAAAGGAGAATGTATTTCTTGTACTTTCTTTTGTGAATTTTGACGCGGGATCTTGAATAAAAGGACTCTTGATTCATACTAGACTATCAAGTAATTGGAGTTAAATTTATAAACAAAAATTGCCAAATCTACTAGCATTGTACATAATATATTCAAAATGGTGATGTCAAAAATTTTAGTTGCCAATAGTTGATAGTGTTACTAGATTTCATATGTCACTTTGATTTTGCCACTAACTTATATAGTATATGTTGGTGAAGAGAAAGAAATTGGAGTTCTTCTATGTCTTTTTTTGTAATAATGAGAAGGAAATTTAGGGGTTGTAAACGGTTAATATTCTTCTAATAAAGTTTTTAAAGGATAAATGATGCCACAAAAATAGCTTGGCATGAACAAGAATCACTAAAAAGTTGAGAAAATACAAGAATTATTTAGCTAGTATTGAAGATGGCCACCTAAGTCACGTTGGACACTAATGCAATAAATAAAGAAAAATAAAGAAAAAAGAATGACCTACTTTGTTCATAAGTAATCACAATATTGATTTAAAGATCATAAAGTGTGAATGAAGAGTCCGTTTGCGCTATTCATCCAACCATGCCTCAAAGGCGTTGGAAGTCCTTTTGGAAGTGCACGCTATATAACTCAATGATACCTTTTCGGTGAAGAAATTTTCTAAAGCATAGAATGGATAGGCAAAGTAGTAAATCTATTCACAAAGATTTGTACTTCACTTCGTCAATGATTGTAATGATCATTTGCAAATGTGTAGAATGTACTTTTTTGACATAGTTAACCCCTAAAGGACCATCAGGCTCCCACGCGGCTTCTGGAATTGGAAAGTGAGGAAATTTGAGTTGTTGGGTTGTGAATTGTAGGGTAAGTAACAAAAAGACCCTAGCTCCTTTTTAGAGCTAAATCTGTCGGTACTTCCTGATCAAAAATTCATGAAGTGTGCGATTTTTGGTGACTTTTTTGAGCTGAAAGGAGGCTATCTCAATTTCACTTCAGATCCTTATATTTTCCTCCTCACACCTCCAAATTACGTGAAATTTTTGCACATGTTCAAAATGATGATCTTTACACATGGTAAAAATTTCAAAAATTTTGGGGCACTTTTGAAAAATCCGATTTCAGCATATGTACAAAACACCCCAAATGAGTTCCATCAATTTTCTTAACGGTGGCATTTTTTCAAAAATTGTGCAATTTTGTCGATCCTTTTTTTCATTCAAAAGGTATGTAAGGTCTTTTAGGGGTTTAAGGATGTTGACATCAATCAATAGTATGTTTATTTAAGAGTCTTTACCAAAATCTTAGGTCTTAGATTGAAAAAAAATCTCCAATTGACCATTAAATATACAATCATAATTTGGCTTTTGAAGACATGAAGCAAGCTAAACTCTTGTAAATAATCCCAAATTACTAAAACAGTTAGTTTAATTTTATTTGCAAAATGGCAAAGAGTTCAACATATTTCTATTCCGTATGAATGAAAAGTTGCGACTTAATTCCTTAATGCATATAGGCACAAATAAACCCAAAAGTCCATGTATATACATATATATATATATATATATATATATATATATATATGTATTATAAAAACTAATGAATTACTTGTAGCATCTTGAAGAAGACTCAATTGCATATTGTTCCATATAATTTCATCAAGATTCAATAATGAAATCTTAAAATTATATGAACAAAGTTGACCAAAATTGTCAAAATGATTTGTTCACAATAGAGCAATGGTTTTGAAATTCTAAATTTTCTACAAATATTTGAATTGCTTTTGTACACATAAGTATACTATCTCCAAATAAAACTTAAAAATCGTGGAAATCGGAGAAAAGTTGTAGGAGATGTTTTCTCCTACATGACATGAATTCTAGACCATATTTACTTCAGTTCCGAGAAATAAGAGCTTCCAAACTCCATGTCTCACCTTCTGTGAAAAAACTAAAAGGGCTAAAAATATAATTTTGGGGTGGCTAAAAATAAATGTCATCAAAGTGTAGATCTCATCGCACCCATCAAAAAAGTATGTAGGGTCCAAAATGACTATTTTTAGCCCTTTTAGTTTTTCCATGGAGGGTGAGATGTACAATGTTTGTTTAACCCTTGAACAACCCGAAAGCCCTTTGCGGCCATATAGTATATTCTGTATTATTCAGTGGTATTTCATCAAAATAACAATGACCAAACACTTTTCAGTACAAAGTAAAATCAATAATTATAATAATATGTATATAAAAATATAAAAATATATATATATTTAACCACAATTGAACAATTATAAGGCTAAATACGGGTTGTAGAGAGGGACCCCAAGGGCCTTTTAAGGGTTAAGCTTCGTATACAAATTACGTTATACATTGCCTATTCCATGTTAGAAAATTTTATTATAATTTGGACATTCTTGAGAACAAAAAATTATTCATTTTCTTTTGGAAATTTTTGAAAACTTTAAATTTTTTGTAGAAGTAATTGGGCCCTACAATAAGGTGAAGACAATCTTACACTTTTCAATAATATTTAAGCCATTTTCTAAGAACCATCTCCATTGCTTTTACTAAAAGAATTGGCTATATTGGCCAATTGCGTGTTTAGAAATTAATGCTATAAGAAATGTTATCACCAATTATCATGATAGGGAACCAAAACTCGAGTCAAAACTATGCAAAAGATCTTAAGATTTTTTATCATCAGAAGATAATAAGACATCTTCATTTTCATTTCCATCCTCATCTTTAAGTTCATAGTGTTCTTGTTTATTTTCAAATTACATTTCATTTTTAACTCTATCTTCGTCATCAAGTTTGCCGTCCTCTTTTTCGTTTACAATTTTTTTTCATTTTCATGTTGATCCTCGTCATTAAGTTCACCATCTTCTACTTTGTTTATAAATTTTATTTCATTATTAAATAATCTACTATCCTCCTCTAACTCTTGTTTGGTAAAATGGATAGTATTCCTATCCACTTCTTTGTGCCATGTTGGAATATGTTTGAACTTTGTGTCTACTTCCATTCTATTTCTATCATCATATAATGGATTCCCTCCTCGTTTATGCCCCCTGAAGTCCCAATGAAATGCAAAATTATATTGAGTATTCATTCTACTATAGTCACCATATATGTGGTAGATGGCATTGTCTTGAAGCATCCAATAGCACTTGTTACACATAATACCGTATGCAATAGCAGGCTTATCTATGCTTGATTGAGACCCTTCAGACATATATGGAGGAAAAGCAGTGTTTGTCCAAGCTCGAAAATGCTTTGAAATTGTTTTTTTCAAATGTTGAGTATAGGCAGTCTCATCAATAGATGTCACAGTACAATCCCAATATAAATTGCTTTCTCTATTGAATTCAATCTCAAATATATCCATTGGCTCAAATTCTGGTTCCCTTTGAACTTGTTGCCTATGGTTCCAACAAATGATAACAAATGGCCTTTTAGAATTGTTTTGAATGTTTAGTTTACCATTTTTACCATATGTATCCGATGTTCTTCCACTGTCTTCTTCGTCTATGTCCATGCTATCATCTGGTAGTAGAAATTGGTCAGAATAATCGTTGTCCTCATACATAGGTCTTTTCTTGTTTTCGCTATTATAAACAAGTCATTTTACTTTCGTGTTTAAATTTTTTTGTCCTTTTGGTGTTGTAGCTAAAACTTGTGCTAAAGATGTTGTCAAAAGAAATACAGTTGCAATCTTCATGATACAAGTATGGAAACGCATTTTACAACACTTAGATCAAAGGGGTCTTTACATGGATAAATTCTATAGATTCTAAATACAAGAGTTTTAAAAAGTCTTCGTCAAATAGACTCATTCATTTGAGGAAAATCAATCACAATTGCATCTTAACATCAAGTTTTATACATATATATATATTTAGCAAGTAACTAAATATCCTTCTCAATCCATCTTACGACTATGCTTCAAATTATGAAAATGAAGCAAATATTTATGTGAGATGAATAAATTAAATGATTTGGCAATTCCTTCTCTACCAAGAGCCATGATATTTGAAGATTTAAACGCTAAATATATATGTATTCATCCAAATTCTTTTATAAAAAAGAGTACTTGGTATAGATAACCAAAACTAGTATTTATGAACATATATTCTAATTTTTTTTTCCATTACTAGATCCAAAACCATTAAAACTCATACAAACTAAAATAAACATGATGCAAATAAACTATGCATCATATGTAGTTCATCAAGATACATTTATAAAGCCAAATTTAAAATTTAAACAAAATCAACCAAAATTAAAAGCAATATGAATTTTTAAAAATTCCATAAGATTTTTTTTCAAAATATGTAAAAGATCATGTGTACTCCCACAAAAGATTAAAAGAATTTTTGTACTCCATTGTATAGTCATTGGTCAATAGTTTTCGACACTATCTCTTACAAAGGCAGAAACAATACAAAATTCGAAATTTCAACATGACACTACATGTGATAAATTATCCAAATTTGGAATCGCAAAGTGCGTTGGTGAGATAATTGAGTCTTTTTTAATAGTTTGATAACAAATTTCAATATTTTGAGACTTTTTTTATGAGATATGAAATAAATAAAAAATTGGATTAAAAACTAAACAACTTTGGATTTGAAACTTTAAAACTTGATATTTTAGTCAATAATGCTTCAAAATGCATGTTCTTATTTGCACATGATTCTAAAAAAAGATCCTCATTCCTTCTATAATGATATTTTTATCCTTTTAGTAAGAGAATATGTTGCTACATATGTTTGAATTAAGTAGGTCAAAAAATGGGTTTTAATTTCAAGTAAAAAATTGTTCAAAATGAAATATTTCTTTGTCAAAACTCATATGGTTTTGTAGAGTATCTTGTGTTCTTCAACTTATCTAAATCTCATTTAAAGATTCTAATTTTGTAAATTTTCATGTCCATTTTTCATTTAGAAGGAAGTGATGAAAACTTTTGACCGGTGACTGTATATAAAAACTTATATCTTATAACTATTTCACCACTATTGAAGGCTACATGAGATCAAAATTCATTTGCCAATGATAAACAACATTGTTGTTATCATTTTAAGAACTTCACAAAATATTCCAACTAGCTTGTGCATTTTTAAGGATATTGAAAAAAAATTCAAAGAGCCAAAAGATCAATTACAGCTCAAAGGTTGTCAATTTTAGACCAAAGGATGATATATGTGTCTTTTCAAACCAAATGAACATCACTTGGAAATGAACTTATCCTTTAAGACTTCATCGATAACTATTTTACAACAAATTAGAAAAATCGTGCTAATGTCTCCTACACCGATAATAATAAATTTTCTTTTACTATTTAACCCCTAACTGCCCTACCAAACGTTTTTGACCTGCTGTACAAAGGCACTTCCTATTTTTTCATCTGTTGTGATCTTTTTGAAGACTAAAAATTTTTATGGTAGATTTTATGGAAAATTAACTTTATGCATGTGTGAACCAATTAGAAAGGAAATGGCTTGTGAGAAATTAATTCCTCATTTCATGTTGCAACGATTCACTAAAAAATTCTAAACTTTGAATTCAAAAGTGCGCTTGAAAAAATCAACTCAAAAAATTAAGCATCCAAAAAATCTCTAAAATCACTGAATTTGGAGTATTTCATTTCAACCCATCACAACAAATTTCATCTAGAGATTGTCAATATCATATTATTCATAATCAAATTACAAAAGAATTTTGAATTTTCAGTTTTAAATTTTGTACAAGATATTGGTGATAGCAATCATAGATTTAATAGTATGGATAGAATCTAAAATTCATAATGTAAAACTTTCATTCATACATCAAATTCAAGACATCCCTCCTAGTTACATTTTATAATGCATCTTTGCAATTCTCCAAATTTCGAGAGGGATGAGGACTTTAAGGGTTAACCCCTAAGTGACCGAACGACCATTTTATGGTTTCTGCCCTTTTTTTATGGACTGCATGGAATGAAAAAAATACTTCTATAAATACAAATAAATTAATTATTAGGAAATAAAGTCTACTTTCCAACCCAATTTGAATCATGTCAATCCAAGTTAACCCCTAACCGCCCAACCATGCATATTTTGCATGATGTACGGAGTTGAAGTCCGTTTTCTCATCCATCATGCACTTTTTGCAGTGTGGATTTTTTATTGAAACTTTTATGGGAAGTTAGCTCCGTGCATGTGTGATCCAATTAGAAAGGGGATGATTTGTGAAATTTTTATGCCTCATTTCATGTTGTAGTGTTCCACCCAAAATTTCAAAGATTTTAGTCTAAAAGTGCTCTTGAATAAGTCAACTACTAAAATTAAGCAACAAAAAAATCTCCAAAAATCACTACACTTAGAGTATTACATTTCAACCCATCACAACAAATTTCATTATTAGATTGTCAATATCTTATTCGTAATCATATTACAAAAGAGTGTTAAATTTTAAGTTTGAAAACTTATACACAAATATTGGTGATAGCAATTGCAAATCTAACCGTATAGATAGAATCTAAAATTCATAATGCACAAATTTTATTCATTCATCAAGTTGAAAATATCCCTTTTAGTTACATTTTATAATGCATCTTTGAAAAACTGCCAAATCTGAAGAGGGTGAGAACGTTTAGGGGTTAAACTCCACCGAGGATAAATTTCCAAAGACAAAGACCTCAATATCGTCCTAGTCTTATAAATTTTACTATTTCGGGAAGCTATTGATGTTCTCTGTTTTAAAAAAATTGATTTTTTTTAAAGAATAGAGTGTCCAATTTTAACCAATCATACCAAATTTCAGATTCTAAAAATAAAATTTGTAAATTTGATGAATATTAAATGGTAAATGCTTCTAAATTCATTAAATGAGTATCTAAAACATTTTTTGAAAGTTTGATTGTACAGATGATTACTAAACATCATTTTTCTCATTTTATCTTTTGGACCAAACTTCATCAAAGTTACAAAAGTAACATTTTATAACACATCTAGGTTTTGTCCTTACCCCCTCTCTCATTTAGGGGTTAAACAACATTTGCACCTTCGTAGTCAGGTGGTTTTATGGTAGAATGCATCACATATGCAATGACATTTTGACAAAATGCACTCCAATGAATACTAATTATCTTTTTCCTCACAATTGAATGGTTTGAATGGTTGGAAATGATGGAGTGCACAAATATTAGATGATTAAAGTAATTATGAGGAAACAAATATTAATGCACTCACAGTGTATGTATGTAAATGAAATGAACTTTGTTCATCACCTTAAATGTTTAGAATAAATGATTTTTTTTAAATGCAATGTAGGGTGATGGCTTGATATAGGTACCCCCTCCAGAAACAATGTGATTTTCAAGAAATATCTTTTTGGTAAGAAAAAGACATTGAAAAATTACAAAAAATTGAGGGTGTTATAGGCATCATGGCTGCAACTATATACATGGTGTTAAAGGACATGATTTCTAGCACACATAAAATGAGTTAGGCATAAGTGAGACGCGTAAAAGTGGTACCCATATCATGCCATTCCCTTGTAGATGCTTAGTTTTCAAACATATTTCCACAACTCTTGGTACAAAAATATGTTTTATATGGAACCCAAAAATGCATATTATGCAATCAATGCAATCAATTTATGTAGAAAATGTAGCGTATATGTGGTACACCCTACTATGAAACCACCCAGTTGGGTCTTTGATCCTTAATAAATTCAATTTTTTTTAATGATGATTGAAGATAATTACTTTAATGCTTGCATAACAACTCAACGAATTCACTACAAAGAAATTACATTGCATGATATAACTTTCTAAAAAAATAGATGTTACATCTATGTAAATGCAAGAAAATCCATAGTTGCTATCACTACACTAAATGGGCTATTTAGAGTCACAACACTATTTCTCAACCCAAGAAATATGGCAGGTAAAACACCAAAGTATAAATTTTTGCGCTTGGCCACATGCATTGTTCGATGGCTACGACGGTGCAAAATTTTCACTTTTTAAAAATTTTACTCCCTTGAAATTTCATATATTCTCAATTTTTAAATAGCAACAACACATTCATTCATATCAAATTTGCCATGAATTAAAAATAAATTAACATAATGTGCAATGATTTATTACTATGTGATAGAAAATCAAAACGAAACGCTTCTTTTCATATAAAAATGAAGGCACACACTATAAAGTAAATAATATTTGCACTATCCTACTACATCAAAGGATTCTTCCTTGAATACTTTCTCGATCTGCTATATTGTACTATTGTTCCACTATGACTTGCTCATATGTGTAGTTATCTTCTTCTTCCAAACGACGATACTTCACTCCCTCGAGGTCATGGTATAATTCATCAACTCCAAGCGTCATACAACTTTGATCTGTTGAATAAATCAACTCCAAGCGTCAATGTCAATTGAACAAATCTAAGTGAAATTTGGACTTCTTTAACTAAACAATTACATTTACCAAATCACTTTTATAATTAAAAAAAACTCGAGATGAAATTTCAAGTCCAGTAATCTCTAGGGACCGTAATATTTTGTATCGCTTTCAAACCACAAAAATCCATAGCAATTCCGTGTGTGCATTGCAAAATATGCTAAATTTAGTTGCTTTTGATTATAAATTTTGGAACCCAACATGAAATTTGGATGCCCCTAACTTCTAAGGGCCCTAACATGGTGTTTGTCTTTCAAAATGCGGAAATTTACATCAAATATGAGCATGAATGGAAAAATCGACTAAATGTAGCAGTTATTGAGTATGAATCTCAGAACCCAACATCAAATTTAGATGTCACTAACCTCTAAGGGCCCTAACATGATGTTTGTCTTTCAAAATGCGGAAATCTACATCAAATTCGAACATGTATGGCAAAATCTACTAAATTTAGCAGCTATTGTCTATAAATCTTGAAACCCAACATCAAATTTGGGTGCCTCTAACCTCTACAAACCCTAACATGGAGTTTGTCATTCGAATTGCGGAAATCTACATCGAATTTGAGCATGTATGGCAAAATCTGCTAAATTTAGCAGCTTTTGACTATAAATCTCAGAACCCAACATCAAATTTGGGTGCCCCTTACCTCTAAGGGCCCTAACATGATATTTGTTTTTTAAAATGCAAAAATCTACATCAAATTTGAACATATATGGCAGAATCTACTAAATTTAGAATCTTTTGTCTATAAATCCTGACACCCAACATCAAATTTGGGTGCCCTAACCTTTGGGGGTCCTAACGTGGTGTTTGTCTTTCGAATTGTAGAAATCTACATCAAATTCGAGCATGTATGGCAAAATCTGCTAAATTTAGCAACTTGTTAATATAAATCTCGGAACGGAACATGAAATTTGAATGCCCCTAACCTCAAGGGGCCTTAACGTAGTGTTTGTCTTTAGAATTGTGGAAATCTAAATCTAATTTCATCATGTATGGTATATTATGCTATAATTAGCAACTTTAAAGGGAAATTCTAGACACTCAATGTGAAATTTGGGTGCCATTAACCTCTAGGGGCCCTAACATAGAGTTTTTATTTTGAATTAGAGAAAGTTATGAGAAATTTGAGTTCTCAGGACTAAATATGCTAAATTTAGCAGCTGATGCCTATATATTCAATCCAAATTCGATGTTCAAAATGCGATTGTACATAACCACATGTAATTAAAAGTAAGATCAAATGATCTGAGGTGAAAACAAGATATGAATGATACTTTCTAAAACATAAACGGATATCTGAAAATAATGCTTACCTCGACTTGTTATGCGTCACGATGTTCACTCCAATCAAGAACGCCTACAAATAATTAAAAGAAAAACAAGGTTAAAAACATTGTAGATATGCATTAAAAAAATTTTGGGTGAAAATAAATATCACCTATACATCCTAGAATGCCTATATATTGAGCCTTACAACCCTAACTAGTTTCATTTGCAAAAAAAAAGAGTAATGAGAGCATTACCTTTGAGAGGTAAAATGTGAAATGTAGACTATGAGAGGGGGGGGGGGGGGGGCTGCTTAAATACTTTGAACACCTAAACTGGGCTTTTAAAAAAGCCATTTTATACTTGAGTGCGGAGGGGCGGAGCAACGGGCGGGCCGCTGCAGGATCCTTGTAGCAGTAGGGCCGCTATAGGTTTTTAAAAAATTGTTTTTTTGTGTTTTTTCGTTTTTCTTTTTTCCTATTTATTTTTTTGGTATTTTTTATTTTTAAGTAAAATAATTTGTTTTTCCTGGGTCTTTTTTGAAATTTCAATCTTTACTAGATAAATAATTAAAAAAATTAGTTTCTCTCTTCTCTTGACTTCTAAATGCTTTTCTTCCTTTTTTTTTGAACATAGGTTCATTTTCTAATTTGTTTTGGCATCCTATGTTTTTAGTTTTTTTATTTATCAACAAGGCAATAAATATAGTATTAGAATGTACATAGCGTAATACCGCAGTGTAGTGGAACATGCTTTTGAAAGTTGGACTAAAAGATTATCTTTATTTGGATCCTTTTTCTAAGTATTGAGGGAACGCCATTTGTATTCGATGAATTTTGGGACTACCGTGTGAGTGCTACGTATAATGAGTTTATTATTGTAACCTTTTGTGGTTCCATTGCAAATAGGAGTTGACCCCCATTGCTCTATTATGCTATGTATGTCTAAAAGAATTCAAATTCGAGTTACAAAATTGGAAAATGCTTTACATTTTAATATTCAAACGTTTTTTTGTATGGTTTTTTTGTCAAAAGGGTTTTGCCCTTTAGTCACTATTTTCAAATTTTTGAAAGAAAATTGTAAAAAATGTAATAGATAGGGGTTTGATCATTTAGGGGTTCAATTTCTTTTCATTTCCAATATCATGTGTCACTAACGTCACTAACCTCTATTTTGGGGTTAGTGACGTTAGTGACACGTGATATTTACTTTAACGTAAAATGCCTAGATGTTTTCACTTTAAAATGCATAGACATTTTTTTGAAGAATGCCTTGATTTAAAAAAAAAAAGTTCCTCAATAGTCATACTTTAAAAATGCCTAGATATTTGTAGAATAAAATGCCTATATATTTGTAAAATAAAATGCCTAGATAATTTTACTTTAAAATGCTTAGATATTTTTATTTTAAAATGCCTATTAATTTTTTATAAAAAATTTAAATAAAAGAGGATTTTTATTGGACCCAAATGCACAATGTTTGAAGGTTTCAGTGAATAGTTATTCAACAAGTGTTTTAGATTTCTTTATAGGATTTATGTCTGATTCAACTTTTCAATTTTCATTTTCATTCACAATGAATAAATGCCATATGTGTTATGTGAATTGTGGAACGACCATGTCAAATACACTTACACTTACAAGTAGTTTTTAGTATTCTTGCAGGATGAGTTGTCAAAGGTGCGGCTATATTCTCATACCAACAAGAACAAGGGGTGGGTTTGTACAAGAGAGTAATGTACGAGTGCATGGCGAGTTAACGAAGGTGAAGATCAAAATTCTAACAGAGGCAGAACCACATTTGGTGAAGTATTTTGCACTACAATTGAAAGAAATGGACAACGAACATTTGCAGAATGAATTAGATGTATATTAATAGGTTTAGTACATTGTATGAGACACATGGTACTATGAGGTGCATTACGTAGCAGCAATAGCCATATATTATAGCGCAACGTGTAGTACTCGGTTGATTGTGCATGTGTGTTTTGAGTGACTTAATGTTTTGGTATTCATTTACCAAAACATCAAGTCACTCAAAACATCAAGTCACTTTTTGAATAACTTTGTATTCATTGATAACATAATGGATTTCACCCAAATGGATATCCAAAAGTCTGCTCACTTGTTAAAAATTACCAAAAAAATCTTTGTTCTAAGCTCACCGCTCTCTGCTATCCACTTACAACACTGAATTAGGAATTTTTGCATTTGGGGGTATAACAATGCACTTGTCGCCTGTCGAATAGAAATAAACCTTTTCTGAAGTTGCAGGGGGTATAATTTTGGTACTCGTGGTTTTAGGGTCGGGACTCAGAAACTGGCGAAGTGTTAAAGTGGGAATTTTGGGGGTTTCAACTTACTCCAATCATGCAAATTTGGTCACACATGCATCAAATGTTAAACTAGTACTTCATTTACTACAAAACAATGTATTAAGGAGGTAGTAAAAAATGAATACAAAGTTATTCAAAACAAAGTGTATTTTGAGTGACTTGATGTTTTGAAAAAATAAAATAAAAAAATCGCAGTCTGACGTGGACAACCGTCTGCCACGTCAGACTGCGATTTTATTTTTATTTTTTCAAAAAAATAATTGATTTTTTAAAATTATATATATATAAATATATACATATACATATATACATATATACATATATATATATATATTGATTGGTTGTTGTTGGTTTACTGCTGATCAACAGTTTGACAAAGGGAAGGGGCCTTCTTGAGGCCCTATATCTCTCCTAATGAGAAGTTGGGGCTGTGAGTGGGACTCTCGCGGCTACCCTCGAGTTGTGATGATTTCAAATAGGTCCATTGAATCCCACAGTGGACTCGCAGAGCAGAGGCAATTGGGTACATCCGCCACTAATATGGAGGTAACGCCATGAGAAGTCCAGGTGAGCAGAGTATTGACCGTCATGGGACTTGCGGCGTCACGGGACAATCTCGATTCGTCATAGGATGAGTCCCGGGACTCTAGGGTGCCTGCAGGTATGCCGAGAGAAAAATAAACTAAATAGTTAGAAAAAGAATTGATCTATGGGATTCATCTTGAGACTTGCTATGGGAGTCCCGCCTAGAGAAGTCACTCTCGGAAAATTAGAAAACTATGAGAGATAAAAATAGGGTGTCATTTATTCATGATGAATAAGAATTATACAATTTTTGAAAGTACTATATATAGCCTCCAAAAAATGGGAAGACATAATTATATATAATTTAGGTTGCCCTTTAATGGCCTATATTATTATTTGGTACATACTTGTGTAACATACCATAGTAACAAAGGGGTTTGAATTTTTCTTTATTACAATGAGTAAAGTTTGTAAAAGAAGAAGTATTTGAATGAAATATAGTCATTTCCAATCGCAAGTTGTGGATATGTGGCAATAATCGATGAAAACTTTAAAGAATACCTCCAACATAATAGGCACATTATTGTGGCATTTAATTCCCGCTTACACGGTAAGGAAATTTTGTGTTCATTTGGCAAAAAGATATAGCATTACTTAAAATAATTCCTTTGCATGCAGACGACAAGGTTCCAGACGCAAGAGGGTTTCATTGGAATTGTCTTCGCAAGCACATCCACCTCCATCATCTTTTTCTGCTTACAGTTCAAAGGCAAAATTAAAAATTATAAGTAATGTAGGGTGAAATTTATTTAGCTCTATGAAATTTATAATTACCCATAGGGTGGTTGGGAATGTAGGAAAGTAGAATTTTTAATAAATAAAACCTTGAACCGCGGTAAATAGTTCCTCCCTCCCCTCTTCCATTAAATATCGCACATGTATGTAGAAAATAATGCTAAGTGACTTATTTGGGGAGTCTCGGTGTAATGGAAATCCCGGCGTCATAGAAGTCCTGGAGAAATGGGAGGCTTAAAGTAATAGGAGTCTCGGAGTAATGAGAGCCCGTGGGCCATCAGACTCGTTAAGGGATAGTGTTGCATGGCCATGGAACGAGTTCTCGAATTCAGGGGTGCTTGCAGATATGGACAAAGGAGGAAGAAACTAAACATTTAGAGAAATGCCAAAGAATTATAGCGTTATAGGAGTCATCATAGGACTTTTGTGTCATGGGACTATGGGACGCCAGAAGTGAGAACTCACAGTGAATTTTAGGATTTGGACTTGTTATGACACAGTCCCGCCATGGGACTCCGATGTGCCCGAAGATCAGCCTTTAGGAGGAAGTAGGGAACACTTAGATAAAAATTTAGTCTATAAGACTTGTCTCACCATGGGAGTCCTGGAGTAATAGGAGTCTCGGAGTAATAGGAGTCCCTGCACCATAGGACGTTTTCGCCATAGGACTCGTTATAATAGTTCCAACCTTATGGAACATTCCAGTCTTGCCATAGGATGATAGAGTGTTGGGACTCTAGGGTGCCCGCAGATAATCTAAATATGCACAGAGGAGAAAGAAACTGAATATTCAGGAAAAATCCCAAACAATTTTGATGTCATCGGAGTCATTTAAATTTAGACACTATCATCTTTCCAATGTAATTTACGCTTTTTGATTTGATGTATTTTAGAGCCCACATTAGTTTATCAAAGTTCAAGGTTATTGAGTTGAGAGGAAAAATTCAAATTATTTTCTTACCCCACTATACATTTTATTTGGTTTCAAACTATTTCCATAAATTGCAATAGTCTCATCTCCATATTTCACTTAATTTAAAATTTGTAATTTGAATAAGTTATAGGCATTGGATTCATAACAAGTCTATAGGATGGTTTCAATAGTCTATCCAAACACTCAAATAAAAATTCATGCAACTACACGATTTGGCATGTTTTTGTTTATTCTATAGACTTGTATAGAAACCCGTAGATTTTTTTAAATGAAAACTAAAAAATTCCTATCCTTTTTATTTCAAAAATTGTTTTTTCTGCCGTTTATTCAAGTCATATATGTGTTTTATAAAGTTTTAAAATAATTCTCAAATAAAATGAGGTCAAATTTTAAGTTTTTTTAGCAAAGGTAAAATTTGAATGATGTATAACAACATGTTGAGGTCCACAACAAATTTTATGGCATTAACATAACATTTTTAGATTTTTTTGCACTTTAGATTTTTTTGCATTGCTTCTACAAGAGATGAGGAAATATGAATAAATAGGATGACAAACTTTGAGATCCATTAATTGTTTTTTAAAATTGTAGCTGCCCTTTGCTTCAGATTTGTAGACAAATGTGTATTATTTACACACTTTTACGTTGTATTTATACTTTACAGTATTCTCACTCATTCATTTGGTATGTATTTTTGAATTCAAATGTCTCTAACATTTATTCAATTTTGACTTATACCATAGAAATAAAATTTGAAATTCAAGAATTTTGTGTTTAGGACCTTTTTAAAAATATGTACAAATTGGAAAAAATATTTAGATTTTTTATTTAGAAAATAAATTAAAAAAAGTTTGAATTAAAATTGAATTAAAAAAACAATTGAAAATAAGTTAGATTGATACTATGGATTTTTAGTATATTTTGAGTATAATAAACTTTAGTAGTTTTAATTTTTTTTCATGATTTTTTCATGTTTATGAGTAGATACCTAAATATTGATGCAAGCTTCTTAATGTTCATATTCATACATCATGAGATCAAAATATTTTGATTAAAGCGAGTGAAACTATTAACTACTACCGATTCTATGTATCTTATAAAAAGTACACAAGTAAATTCATAAAGGAGACTATATCAATAGTAAATGTTCTGTGAAATTCATATTGCTAGATAAATGTCGTTTGATAACAATTTGAATTTAAAAAGAGTTTTATTATTGTCCTTTTACCTCTCTACTTTAAAATACAACATTTCATTAGTGGTTTGAATTCTAAAAGTAATGAACTAATGCCACTTGATAATACGTCTGAAAAAATCTAGCAATGAAGATAGATAGACAGAAACTCCGGTCCTCTTTCCACCAGACAAAGGGCCATTACTAGCAATGAACAAATAAGTGATGAAGTGATTGCATATATTCAAAGTCAATGGCATACAAACACATACTAGACTCAATTGTAGAAAATAATAAAATGTTTGCAACACTTAACCTTTAATTGCCAAACCATCCATTTTTGACTGATGTACAAAATTGAATTTGGTTTCTTATCCGTCATGCACTTTTTGGAAGTAAAAAAATACTACAAAATTATATGGCAAGATAGCTTCATGCGTGTGTAATCTGATTAGAAAGGGGATGATTTGTGAAAAAATTATGCTTCATTTCAAGCCATTGTTTTCCACCAACTGTTTTTAAGATCTTAGTTCAAAATGAATCAAAAGTGCTCTTGAATAAATAAGCTAATAAAATTAAGCAACCAAAAAATCTCCAAAATCACTACACTTAGAGTATTACATTTCAACCCATCACAACAAATTTCATCCACAAACTGTTAATATCTTATTCGTAATCAAATTACAAAAGAATTTGAATTTTACATTTCAAATTTTAGACAAAAATATTGGTGATTGCAATCATAGATTTAACCATACGAATATAATCTAAAATTCATAATGTACAACTTTTATTCATACATCAAGTTCAAAATATCCCTCTTAAGTGCATTTTATAATGCATCTTTCCAATCTACAAAATCTGAAGAGGATTGTAGGCATTTAGGGGTCAATATCAAGTAAGAGTTTATAGTAGATGTTAGTTTGAATGGCATTTGAAGATTCATTTCTTGATGAAACCAACGGCATGAGAACATGGGTCCTAACTACATCAGGAATTTCAGACCCCACTGATTCTGCACGATTTCAGTGCGTTTATCGTTAAACACTGATTCCGCACGTCATACGTGCATTTAAAAGTGTCGTTATCGTACGAAAGTGACATGCATTACTAAGATGTCGATGCAGTGTCTTTTCAATGATTATGACAAAAGTGTTGTTTCAGCACGAAAGTCGTGCTTGACAGAATCCGTACGTTAATCGTATATCTACATTACATGGCTAATAAGACACGGATAACATGCGGTTTTAGTTAATGCGGATTCAGTATCGTATATGTATCATATTAATGTCATTTACTATATTCGTGCGATTTCAGTATCTATTATAATGAAATTATTTTCGTACGACATCCGTGTACAATATTTTAATATATTTGTTGGAATCTTTTGGAATCTTTTGGAATATTTCAAAATATTTTATATTATTTTGGAATATGTTGGAATATTCCAAGAATCTTCTTTAAATTATATTTACGGTTTAATTTCCCAAAACATTTTTAGATCTACATTTATAGAGTTTAGAAGCAATACACATTAAAATTTCAAAGAAATAACATTTTATATTTTTAGAATTCAAATTTGGTATTATTGGTTATCATTGTACTTTTCATCATAGGAGCAAAAAAAAAATAGCTCACAACCACCACGATTTTGGCAAAAAATAAAAAAATAAAAAAAATTGTGAAAAAAATCCTAGATATAGAAAAAGTCCTGCATAATCTAGTGCAAAAAAAAAATTTGAAAAAAAAGTTTTTTTCACATAGTTAAAAACATTCAAAGTCCGCTGGAAAAAAAAAAACAGCTCACAGCCATGATCTGCCATCACGATTTTGGCAAAAAATAAAAAAATTCAAAATATTATGAAAAAAAATCTATATATAGAAAAAGTCCTGCATAATCTAGTGCAAAAAAAAATTTGGAAAAAAAGTTATTTTCACATAGTTAAAAACATTCAAAGTCCGCTGAAAAAAAAAAACAGCTCACAGCCATGATCTGCCATCACAATTTTGGCCGAAAAAACAAAAAACTCAAAATATTCTGAATTTTTTTGTAAATGTAGGAAAAGCCCTGCATGTTGTAGTGCAAAAAAAAATTTGAAAAAAGAATTATATACACATGGCAAAAAATTGCCAATGGTTTCAATCTTTTATAATTACCAAAAAAGTTTCATTCTATGCATCGAGAGTTTGTGGTGATTTGGTGGTTTGGAGCTTGGTTGACAATCGGGAGGTCGTGAGTTCGAATCCCGCCGTCGGCGATAGAGCTTGGGAAGCCATGGTGGGCCCCATCGTGGGTTTGGGCAACTTCCGTGTAGTTAAAGTGGGTAGCGAGGAAAATAATTATTTTATATTCTTTTAATATTTTATTTTATATTTTTTAATAACATTATTTTGATCAAATTTAGATATAGAAAGAAAATAATATCTAGATATGGAAAAGATGATGTCGCACGAAAAACGCACTGAATCAGTGTAGTTTTAAAGACGATTAAAACACAACATTTGACGAGTATAAAGAGTGCTGAATTCATACGTTTTCAATAGACGTATCAATCGTGTCGAATCAGTACTGTATCCGCTTGTACGAACATCGTGTCATATCAGTGTAGTTGCGATGAATGACGCAACGATGCGGAATCAGTGCGAAAACTGTACGAACCCTTGAAATATCGGAAATCGCACTGAAATCGTGCGGAATCAGTGGGGTCCGAAATTCCTGATGTAGGACATTTAGAGAACCGGGTAGGTTTAGGTGAACACATTTTTAATCGAATTTTGAAGGAAATTTAATAGTGGATTCCCCAATGTGCACGAAAATGGGGATTTTTTTTTTTTGAATTCCGACACCGCACGTGGAAGTTATGAGGGGAGATGTGTTTTTTTCAGGATAAAGGCCAGCAGGGCAGTAGAGAAATGGTTGAATTTGGGGGGGGGGGGGGCAACAAGATGGGCAGAGTGTGGAGAATGGGGTGGACTGTTGGAGACAGAAGACTACCCCATTTCCCAAACTCATTAAGATTTTAAAATAATATTTTTAAAATTTTAGAATTATTTTCTTGTCAATAAAATTAATTATTTTAAATTAGAAATTATCATTTTAAATTAAAAGTTTAATTTTTATAATTAAAAGATATTATTTCAAAATTTTGAAAATTAAAATCATCTTTTTTAAAATATAAAAAATATTTAAAATATATATATATATATATATATATATATATATATATATATATATATATATATATTAAAATCGTCCTATGAAGGACTGCCACGTGGCAGTTCACCTTGAGAGTTAGTGGGATCATGAACATTGGAATGGGTTGGGTGAGGTGGCACTTCGATCTCTTCCTCCACCCTTTATTTCCCCCCTAGCCCCCAAAATTCTTAGAAAATATGCTACATGTCTTCTAAAACTTGGAGATATATTTCTTTTTCAAATTTTTTTTTTGCCATTCTATAGAGGGTGGAATGTACTTATGTTTATCGCTCACATTTGTATTTTAAATAAAGAAAGTAAAAAATATTGCAATTCCAAAAACAAAGGGTCTTTTCTGAACTTTTAAACCTCCAACAAGTGTAGGTGTTCTTCAACATCTCCAAACGCAATGAAAATTGGTTCACAACTAAATAATATCATATAGAATGTGAAAGTGAAGTGCGACAGGTTTCGGTAGTGAGGCTTTTTTGATGTAGCCATGGTCAAACGCATCTGAAATTTTCGGGCATGTGTTTTTTAGAGGTGTTTTTATCCATCAAACGCAATTATCTTGCAATCCGTGCGGTCAAAATCAACGAAATTTTTTGTGTATGTTTTTCAAGTAGTTTAGGACAAGATCTTGCAGTTAGAAGGTAAAAAATAAAAATAAAATTGGAATTTTTGCATGGTAGAGTAAAAATGATAACATTGGAATGTTTTTGGAGGAAAAACACTCCGGTCCTTTAGGGGTTAATAATCGTTGAATGTTTATACTGTGCAATTTGAGTAGATCTGTGTTTATTTTGTAGGATTTTAGAGAAATATATCATTTTTGATAATCGGTGTAAACAGAACATATTTTTCTCGCCTTAGATTCTTAAAATAAAAGATGATAAATAGTCAATATGGACTTGTGCATATGTGATATAGAAACTCAATTGAATTATATGTGGTTAAATTTATTTTATTTTTGAATTTTATAAAATTTCAAAGATGAAAGCCGTAATTAACTATACCTTGTACATTTTATAAAAATTCATACGTTTGAAAGAAAATTGAAAATTTTGGGCATTTTTAAAGTCTTCCTACCAAAAAATTCATATCAATCACAAATTTTACTTAAAAGATTTCAAAAACTACATAAATATTAAAAAATTGTATGGAAAACATCAAGTAGAAAACCTAGACTAAATATCATTTTTATATTTGGAAATTTTATATTTACAACTTTGTAACCATGATAATACATATCCAATATACCATTTCAATAGCTTTTCCAATTTTGGATTTTCTTATAATCATAAAATATATTTTCTAAAATTCGTTTTGATAATTGTGGTCAAATTCCGATGAGACCATCTTCAAGGCAAAAATGTATTGCTCCATAGGATAATAGAGCAGCGCAATGGAGCACCCTTTTGAAAACTTGAATCAAAAGAGAATCTTCACTTAAATTCACTTTTCTAAGTAATGAAGGAATGTCATTTATATTCCATGAATTTGAGACTACCCTGTCATTGCCATATAAACTTAGTTTCTAATTGTAACTAAATTGTGATCTCATTGGAAAAAGGTATTGGCTCCCATTGCTCTATTATGCTATGTCAACAAGAAGTCCAAATATGGATTGAGAAATATTTGGTAAAAGGTTGTTTGACATTTAAAACGCAATAAATAATAAAAAATCTGCCAGATAATTTGATTTTTTTTGGTTGTATGTACATCTACACTCTTTATTCTATTTAGTGTATTATATACTATATCTCAATTTTATGAAAACAATAAAAACAACATGAATTAGTATACTTATTGAATGAATACTATATAGTAGGATTTAGACTTTGTTTTGGTCACTTCTTGACTACCGATAGCTACTTGTTGCGCACATTAGTGATTATTCATTTGATAGCTTCTTCAGTTGATGGTAATCCCAAATTAACCCATACTTGCATAACCATCCAAATTCTGCATGATGTACAAAATCGTCGCTACTTTCTTCATGGATGACAAAGTTTTTGCAGTGTGGGCTTTTTTACATGAATTTTTCACGTAAGTGGAAACATATTAGGAAAAAACCTAATCAAAATTGAATTTACTAGGTCCATTCATTCCATATGTGCTTCCATTTTGACAAAAAACATTCAGAGAATATTTTCAAAATTTTGAGCTATAAAATGCGTACTAGATCCATTCTTTGAATCTAACATACAAATGAAAATTGTAGATGATGACTTTTCCATGACATCCATATGGTTGGATTAAGTAATAGTGTCAAAATATGCTTAAATTTGATTTTAAAAGAGATTGTTGTTTTAATCACATGAAAAATACAAAAAAAATAGAATGTTTGACCAAAAGTGCATAATGTACAACATTGAATCATCTTTTGCATAATGTGCAATATTTCAACCTATAAAATTATCTTTTGATTGCTTACAAAGAGATCTCAAGACAACTCTATCGAACCATAATAAAACTTACATTCACCACTATTGAAGCATAATGATTTCATCCATTCAAATGAATTACAAGATGAAAGTATTAAAATTGTTTTATCTAAACATTTTTATCTAAACATTTTTGTAAATTCATTTAAAAAATGTTTAGACATTTTTCAAATTCAACCGTATGGCTGTTTCTAGTAAGGATGTCTTTTAACAACAGTGTCTTATAGATGCTCTTTTGAGTTGAAGCTCAAAAAAGTTAAAGAAGCCTAATTTATAATACATTTAGGTATTACCCAAAACCTCTAGACATTTAGGGGTTTAAATACACTATTTAAATGTAAAAAATATTTCATTTACCTTGTGTCACACTATTTTGATATTACTAAAATGATACTAACGTTTAAAGGATCCTATCTCCTCATTTGAAGATTTGCCAAGATTTATTATAAAATATGATTTGAAAGAATAATTTGAATTTGAAATATAAAAAAATGTTTCAAATTTTGAATTGTAAATCATATACATACGATTACATATCTAGTTTTTATACTCAATATTCTAGTGGCGACCTTAACTCGAAGCTGGTTTACAAAGAATGGTATTGATGACTATAGGTTCCACTTGTGAATTCCAACGCTTATAGAGCAATAAGCAAGCCGGCAAGCCATTAGTTGGCAGTTCTAAGGTTCAAGGTTATCTATGATGTAACCTAGCCTTTCACATCCTTGGATGGTCTTCCCATGACTCTTTTATTCCATCTTCGAAAACCATTATGTAAAATAACCTAGCATTTCACGTCTTTTCAATTTCATGGCCTTTCACGGTGCAGAGAGAAGCGAAGCGCTAGTTTTATATAAAATTAAATATTCCATTTAAATTTAATTACAATTCTATTTATTTTTTTGACAAATTTTGGATTTAATTTGTTGAAATGGGTTTGAAATAAGACATTCTTAATATTAATGATGATTTTTGAAGATTTTATTTTGCTTAAATCTATAAATTCATCTTTACAATGCAAGTTTTGAACCGAATTCGAGACCAAATTCTTGAAACTTTTGATGCAATTTATCATTCATATATAAATTTTAAAGAGTAATTTTAGAAATAAAAACCGTTAAATTGACAAACACTTAGCTAAAGATCTTATGAAAATTACGATTTGATGAAAAATATGTTGCTTCATATTGAAAAGGTGAACCATCTCAATAAATCATGTGTTTTTGGAAACATGGCAACATAAGAAACTAAACAGAATGAAGTCTCTTGAGACCATGTATTTTCCGTTCTAATTTATTTCAAATTTTGCTTGAATTTTTCATTTCACACCTTAACCAAGTGAAATATGATTTAAAAAAATACCAAATAATGGCAATTCGGTGCCTAGGGTTAAAAACTAGTCATGGTTGAAAATTTCTATAAACCTACAGTACATGGTTAAAAGTTACTATGAAAATAGAGTCGTCCTTTAACGAAAAAAATTAAACATGTTTTCAATCAATTTTAATGAAAAGAAGTTGAAACTTCAATAGATATTGAAACCTTTTTTGAATAAAAGAATAAGTCCAAAATTTGCAAATATAAAACTTTCAACAAATAGTTGATTTTTTTTACAAACCTCCTTAAAAATCAAGGATGATTACACTCACAAATCACTTACTACTTACTACCCTATGTTGTGATCGATTTTGATATAAATAATAATAATTTTAAATGCCACATGTCATCTTGCGATTGGTTAAGGGTGACATATACCTTTCAAAATGTAGAGATTCAATTTTGACGTTATGCTCTTTGAATCTAACATTACAACTTATTACTTGCTACCTTATATTGTAAGGTGAAATTACGCACTAACATGAGTGAGTTAGGGCTTCCTTTTTGGTTTTTGAGATAACGCTCACATGGCTACAATATCTTTATAAATAAATGGTGTTGTGGCGATTTTGGGATTTTTTGGGTTAAGTAAACTAGCTACATTGGTAAGAGTTTAATTATTAAATTCGTGCCATACTATGGCGATCTAAAATTTCCAAAGAGTGTATTTGAATGACGACAATTGTATTAGTAAGAAGCAATTAACCAATTCATGAACAAAATTGGTTAATAGTTGGAGCTCTAATTCAAAAATTACAAGATATTGGGCCAAATAAGCAACATTGAATGATTTTGGTCTTCCCCTTGACTGCTCATTGAAGTGGAATTCAAAGTTCAACAACATCCTCAATATTTTCCATTAATCTAGCGACAAACAAAGGATGCATAAAAGAATGTCAAGGTAATGTATGATAGAGATGCAAAAAGTTATTTGGCTCCACTAAATATTTCTATGTTGATTATATGGCTACAATCATTGATTTTTACACCCAAGTTTCATAAAGAACCCTCACCAAGGAGAAAATTCTGGTGCAATTTAGCTTTTGATAGCTAAAAAAATAGGACTGGTTTAAATCCGACATTACTACTTCCTACTTACTACATTCATTATCATCTTTCGTCCGACTTGAACTAATAACAAAAACTCGGACTAATTAAAAGAAAATCTAAGTCAGAGTAATAGTAATTGTAGTAATGTAGGTATAATGTGGCCTAAACTATTTTTTAATACAAATGACCATAAATAAAATAAACCAAAATTTCTATTTTAGTTATTTGAAAAATAAAATACTAGAATCCAACTAAAATAATATTTTGTTATTATATCCTGAGACTAATTTATATTAGATAACCGACGAGCCGCGGTAGCGGCGAGTAGGTTATCATACATAACTGGTTGTTCACTTTTCAATCACAACCCTTAATCTTCATGATTCAAGAATGTAGGATGCAAGTTGAAAGGAGAGAAGGTTATGAGTTGCAACTTGTAATGGCGATGGTGACGGGTTGCCAATCGGATGGAGCCACATTAGCATTGAAAAGTCAACGACCGGTTATGGATAGTATATACCGAAATTAGTCCGAGGATTTGTAAAAAAGGTCAGACTAATTGTGGCTCTCAGACTAAAGATGATAATGGGTGTACTAGTGTGAAAGTCCTTCAACTGATCTCCTTGTTGCCAGAGTGGCCGTGCATGGCGGGCTATGGCGTCTCCTTCGCCGAAGCTCCTCCGTCCTCGATCACGCCACAATCGTGATATTAAAATTTTTCTTCTGTGTTCAACCTCTTGAACCATTCATGGTCTTCCAGAAATGCTGCAGTTAGCAGGTGGTTAGTGACGCTTCGCATTGAAGTTCGCGAATTAATTAGTTCCATATAATAACATTTTAGAATTTCTTGAGCCTTGATCTCGCTTAATTGATCTTGTTTCTTTGACCTTAATTGATTTCCTTAAAAAAATCTTGTGATCTTACGTTGTGTACGTGTTGCATTACAGGTACTTCCTCCGCTCTAATACAAGTTAAGTTACTATGTTTTTAGTCAGTCAGGGATGCTTCTGTGTGATCGTATGTTTTTGCGTATTGAATTGCAGGTTATTCCTCTGTTTTTCAAGTAACTAGGTTATTAGAAATGCTGCAGCTACCAGGTGGTCAGTAATGCTTCGCATTGAAGTTCGCTAATTAAATAGTTCCATATATTGCCATTTTGGAATTTCTGGGACCTTGATCTCGCTTGATCTTGTTTCTTGGACCTTGATTGTTTCTGTGAATTTTAGCTTGTGATATTACGTTATGTGTTTAATTACAGGTTGATTAATTATTCCTCCGCTCTATTACAAGTTACTATGTTTTTAGTCAGCCAGGCATGTTTCTGTGTGATCGTATGTTGAATTGCAGGTTATTCCTCTGTTTTTCAAGAAACTAGGTTATTATTTAGTCGGATCGAGCCGTCGCGGTTGCGACTTATTTGTAAACGTGCGCACTAATGCTACTGTAGATATTTGTCTTTTGAAGTCTGGCGGTATTTCATGCCGCTTCCAGAGCTCTAATGTTTTTTTAATATGGCAGGGAGACGTGGACGGAGATTGGATGTGGACGGACGTGGTCAGAATTGATTGTAACTCTTTCAGAGACTTGTGTATGGTGTTTTCTTTTACAGTACGACGCCGGTCGTCGTAGCTATGGCTTCTGATGGTCTGATGCATGCACAACTCTTCTTCGCTTGACGCATAAAGGAAATTATTTTACTTAGTACTTCTTCGCTTGACGCGTAGAATGGAGGAGTTTGGAATTTCGTGGCATTGATGAGCTTTAAAGAGCTCTATTGTGGTTTTTTGTGCGGCCGGGAGATGTTTCGGAACTGAAAGATTCTATCTCAAAGATGATGAAGTAAATCTTTGAGAGACTAGTGTATGATGTTTTGGTTTTTCTTGTTTTCAAGAGTATAACGCCGGTCTTAGCTGTATATGGCTTTTCGATGAACAAATTGTCTTCGCGGATTTCTTGCAGGAAAGTTAGTACTTCGTAGAATGGAGTTTTTAGGGATGAAAGGTAGGCACCTTAGCTTTAGAGTTTTGGTTAGTTTTGCAGTGATCTTCATCTCGAGCTGGCATTTTGCTGTTGGTCAAGCGCCGTGTAGAACGAGCTGTGGAAATATTAACATAGGGTATCCCTTAGGAATTGACCCGGGGTGTGGAAGCCCGGAGTTTAGCAGCCTCTTACAATGTTCGAATGGGAGTGTCCTTAACCTGGTGGCTGCTTCGGGAATTTATCCTGTTCAGTCCATTGATTACGCCAAGAAAGCTATCACACTGACGGATTCGTCCATGACGACGTGCAGTGGTGGGATTGTGCAAGGGAGAAACTTCACCGTCAGCCCCGGGAGCAGTCTATTTTTATCTGGAAACGCACAGCTCTTGTTGTTGAATTGCGTCGACAATGCGACGCTTGTGAGGTCTTCGGAATTCAGCTGTAACGCGTCGGCATCCGTTTGCAGTGCGTTTAAGACATGTGCGGATTATGGCATTTCGGATCCTGCCAAACTCGTCACCGAATGCTGTCAATTAACGCAGAAATCCAACAGCTCCATCGATCTTTCTCTCCTGAGGTAAACGATTCTTATTCTGTTATGAATATTCTCTGAGGTGTCGGTATTCATGTCGTCCTCTATAAATTTTCTGTTGATTCATGCTTTTGGTAACGTTGCCTATGAAAAATTGGTGTAGATGTGGTGGATACTCTAGCGTGCTTAACTACAATCCGCAAGTCGACATCAGCAAATTTACTTTCTTCATCGAGCTCGCTTGGAACGAAACGTCGCCGACTGTGGCAAGTCAGACTTGTGCTCTATGCACGAATAGTTCAGGCGCGTGTGGATACAACAGCACAAATGGATTTTCGTGCATATGCGGAAGCTCCAACACAACCTCCGTATGCCCTGCTGGTACGACGTTTTTGATTGCTGAAGATCGGAACCTCAAGTTATATTTGCAGAAATCTCGATCGCATGTTTGCAATTATAAACAATTAAGTAATTGTTCATCGAGGCTAACCAGATAATTTCTTGTTGTCTTGTGAAGCTTCATCCAACACAATAAGTGGCAGACCGGTCATTATCGGAAGTAAGGATTCCTTCTCTATCTGCTAAAGTTCATGTTTATCTTTGCAACGAAGAACGACCCTGTACTCAGTGAGGATGGATATCCTTGTGGTTGCTAGCTCTGCCTTTCCTCTCTTCATGCAACATGGTTACCTATTTACATGCTCTGCCTTTCATTTCTTCATGCAATATGGCTATGTATTTACTTGCTCTGCTTCTCATCTCTTCATGCATTATGGCCATATGTTTACTTAATTAGCACGTGGAAAGAAAATTCCATTGCAAACAGAAGAACCAAAATAACAACACCTGCTCTTGAAAAGGAGGAACATAACTTGATCTCAGTATCAGATTTGTGCCTGTCTTATTCCTTGTATTTGTGCTTTTAGAGGTTTTTATTTTTATTCTGACAATGGATGTGATATCTCCTTTTCGGGTATCATAGTTACAATGTTACCCGCGTCTCTTGCTCTTGTCAATCCGATTGCTTCAAGAAAAACAGAATCCAATAGGTGGTATTATAGTTGGTAGCCATCGCAATCCAATGAATTGATGTTCAATGCAGCGTAAAATTCTGTGAGGTGAAAATGGTTTGTGAATCCAGGTGATGCATACTTGACATTGAATTGCAACATTGAATTTTTAAACCCCTTGCACTAGTAGAAAGGGTGGTCTTTCACTAGTAGAAAAGGGGTTCTTGGGCACCATGCTCTGGCACTGGTGCCCAATGACCACCCTTTTTACTAGTATTTGCGCAACGAAGAACATCCACAATTAGGGTTTTCAAGAGTTGATGGATACATATCTGCTTGATGGCGTCGCTGCAGGCGTGGTTGGAGGTGTAGGAGCGATCGTCCTGGGCATCATCCTTGTGTTGGTATGGCACTGCAAATCTAAGACCCCGTATGAAATTTTTGATTTGGATGGGGTGTCGGAGGGTGCCACACGGTTTCGGTTCAAAGAACTGGCGGTGGCGACTGACAATTTCAGCGACCAACTTGGGAAGGGAGGGTTTGGTGCCGTCTACAAGGGTGTCCTTGCGAATGGTCAGGCAGTGGCTGTGAAGAAACTAGAAGAATCTGGCCAAGGAGAGAAACAATTCCGAGCTGAGGTACTCAAATGCACACCGATCTCAACTGATTTCAGAATACCTTTCTCTAAGGTTGGATGTTTCGGGAGATATGGGAGAACCTTGACCGTGCTGATAATTTGCTTCAGGTGGCTACAATTGGCAATGTCCACCATTTCAACCTCGTGCGTTTCTTCGGTTACTGCTTCGAGAAATCCGAGCGGCTCTTGGTCTACGAATACATGTCCAACGGCTCCCTCGACAAGTATCTCTTCACCAAGCCGAACAGAGACGCCAAAGCCCTCACATGGCCACACCGATTCTCCATAGCGTTGGACATTGCGCGGGGGCTGGCTTACTTGCACGAAGGCTGCCGAAAGAGAATCCTCCACTGCGATGTGAAGCCCGAGAACATTCTACTAGACGAGAATTTCTCCGCTAAGCTTTCTGATTTTGGTCTTGCAAAGCTCATGGATAGACAAGAGGCGGATGCGTTCACCGTGGTGCGAGGCACTCGGGGGTATCTGGCTCCCGAATGGTTCGTGAGCAATAGTCCCATCACCGAGAAATGCGATGTTTACAGCTTTGGGATGGTGGTGTTGGAGATCATTGGGGGTAGGAAGAACGTCGATTTCAAGGTCAGTTCGCTGAAATTTTATTTCCATATCTGGGTGTATGATCAGATTGTTGCTAACGATCTTTCAGCGATCGTTGACAAGCATCTGGCTGGGGATGTGGATGCGGACCAAGTCACGTTGTTGGCGAAATTGGCATTGGCGTGTGTGCAAGAAGACCCTGCATTAAGGCCAACCATGAGCAAGGTAGAGAATCTATCTTAATGGTTGTGCAACTAGTTGGCAAAGCTGGACTGTTGAAAGGTTCACAGAACTTGCTCAGAACATTCTTAACGGTGGTAACCGAATCCTTGGTGCTTTGTGGGTTCTGTCTGGCAGGCTGTGCAGATTCTTGAAGGGGCGTGTGAGATTGAATTACCAGCATCGCCTTTCCGGAGATCCGAACTAGACAGCAGTGGCTGTTCCACACCTACTACACTCTCCTCTTTGGCTGCGTGGAGTTACAGCACTATGGAGCCTGGCCGATGATACAAGCAAGGCAGATCGAAGTCCGACTGTGAGATTCGTGTCTTATCAGAACTATCGTACGGCGCTTCAGACGGCATAACTCAAGCACAATTTCCCATAGATACAGAACACACTTGTACAACCTGATAGTAAGGCTTTTCACATGCAGGGGGCAAATTTTGCAGGAGGACCGCTTTCGAAACCAGCCTCCGGAGCAGAGTGGACATTAAAATACAACTGGTATCACGAGAACGCCACGTAACGAGGATTCGAGACATGAAGATGCAACCAAACCTCATATTATTGAGAGGCTTAAATCTCAAGGTACTCACTTCTTAAGCATTAATATCCTGTAAAATCTATAGTATCTTACATTGCCCTAGACGTCAGAGAACTGGAGAGGGCCAATATTACAGTCTTTCACCTTTTGTATTAAAAGCTTATTCAAATTATACTTCGATTATAATACCAAATTTGCCATTCAACTCCCGGCTCAGAGTCACCAACTACACCTTCACCAGGCTCACCAGCACACTTCCACATCCTGCATTGTGTCAAAAGTCAACTTCATTTGATCAAATCAGTGAGTTCATTTTTTCAACCAAGTACGGGTACATTGAATTCAAACAACATGCATTGCTATGCAGAAGGTTGAGAGGGCAAGGTGAATCATGCATACGGTTTCGTAGCTGGGGCCGGCAAGACTGCTCATCCAAAGTTTACTCCGCAATCATGCTTACAAACCAAACTAAAAATCCATGTCGGATGTGTGTATCACATACAAATTGTCCTTGTATACGTTAGAATATTCTTATATTTGTTCATGTATATATGTCTAATGTAAATATGCAACCCTATTCTCAGCCCTAAATATGTTTCTTGTATGTATACATAGTACAGTAGTGTTCAAATTAATCTCCCTCTTGTGCACTCATGTGATTCCTCACACACCTAAAAGAGTGCACCCCTCGAGGGATGAGTTATTATTTTATTATTTTATTTTATTTTATTTTATTTTTTATTTGCTAAAAACATCATTTTGGACCTCATTTTGATACCCACCAGTCCAGAGAGGGTTGGTATATGTTTTAACCCTTACCTGCGGAGTGCACTTAAAGTTAAGACTAGGAATCACGTGAATGCATACTTTTGACCCCCTATGTATATACTAAAAAATAAATTAAAAAATATTAAAAAAATATGAAGTTGTTAAACACAATCTAAAGTTCTTGTTGTATAAATTTCAAAAAATAATCACTTGTAAATATTTTAAATTGATTTTTGAAGTGAAATTCTACGCATTTTAGTTCAAGCTTCTATCATTTTTTTAATAACATTTTAAAAACATTTGGTCTTGAAATTTATACCAAATGATAGATATATACGTAATGATTTAGTACCTGAAAAAAATTAATTGAAAAACCATTTTAAAGCCAAGTATTGTAAGGGGTATGCTATTGAAATGCACTCACGTGTATCCCGAATCTTAACTTTAAGTGCAATCTTCGGGAACCCTTAACCCCTAAGCGACCAGACAACCATTTTATGATAGCTACCCTTTTATATGGGCTGCCCAGGATGAAAAAATACTCTTATAAAGATTTTTAAAAATAGAAAAAATAGGAAATCAAGTCTAATTTCTAATCCAATTTGAATCATGTCAATCCACATTAAACTCCACCAAGGAGAATTCTTCAAAGACAAAGACCTCAATATTGTCCTAGTATTATAAAATTTACTATTTGGAGAAACTAATGATGTTTTCTCCTTTGAAAAAATTGCTTTTAGTTTATTTTAGAATATAGTGTCTAGTTTTAACCAATCATACCAAATTTCAAATTCTAAAAATAAAATTTGTAACTTTGTTGAATATCAAATGGTAAATGCTTCTAAAATCATTAAATGAGTATCTAAAACATTTTTTTGAAAGTTTGATCGTACGGATAATACTAAACATCATGCTTTTCATTTTCTCTTTAGGACCAAACTTCATCAAAGTTATAGAAGTAACATTTTATAACACATCTAGGTTTTTCCCTTACCTTCTCTGTCATTTAGGGTTAAAGGACCACGCAGCCCTGGGAAGGTTTAATTCTCGGGCCAAAAAAATTGTACATAACGTTTTTGAAATTGAGAAGAGATTACTTTTTGAGTATGATAGAATATCTCTCAAGTCAGCCTTCTTTTTTGCAAGTCCATCGTCACTGTCCTCACCCCACTCATTAGAATTGACCGGATGCTACATAGAATAAATTTGACTAGTAACTCTCCTTTTCACAAGAAGATTTCGGGACAAGATTTTTGAGCTTTTGCTATTCATGAGGACAAGCTCTAGGAAGTTCATTTTTCCATAAGTCTCATTAACCCTTAACTGCCTAAGCGTCCATTTTTTGAACGATGTACAGATTTCATCCACGTTTTCTCATCTGTCATGCACTTTTTGCAATGTGAATTTTTTACTATAGATTTTGTGGGAAGTTAGCTTCATGCACGTGAGAATCAATTAGAAAGGGGATGATTTGTGAAATTTTTATGCTTCATTTCATGTTGCAGTGATTCACCAAAAAAAAATTTAAGATCTTGATTCAAAAGTGTTCAAAACTGCTCTTGAAAAAGTCAACTCATAAAATTAAGCAACCAAAAAATCTTCAAAAATCACTACACTTAGAGTATTACATTTCAACCCATCACAACAAATTTCACCTATAGATTGTCAAAATCTTATTTGTAATCGAATTACAAAAGAATTTTGAATTTTAAGTTTCAAATTTTATACAAAATATTAGTGATAGCAATCATAAATCTAATTGTATGGATAAAATCAAAAATTCTTAATGTACAACTTTTATTCATACAGTCATCAAGTTCAAAATATCCCTCTTAAATGCATCATTGCAAAACTGCCCAATTTGGAGAGGGCTATAGGCATTTAGGGGTTAAGTTCAAATATCTATTGAATTTTGAACAATGATACCAAGCTTAACAAAACAACCCTAAACTAAGGTCCAAGATCACAAGACTCCAAGAAGTGACATGTGCCTCGACCCTTGAGTCTCGATTGAGGACTCTCAACAAATCTCTACTTACAGATCATTGGAATTTGGACAGAACTTAGAGAGGACACTGACATGATGAAATAAAAAGATTTTTCATATTGAAAAGATTCCCTCGTATTCTCTTTTCACAGAAGAAAATCTTTTCTCAGAAAATTACTTTTCAGAATTTTGCCTGGGACAAGCCACAGCTTGTGAAATTTATGTCCTGGTTGATCGGATGCTGCATTTCATGGTTCTGTTTCTGAGGCAAAATTGAAAGGGAAGGAGATTCAATCGCCGTTCAAAACTTCTGATTGCAAAAACTTTAGTCTCACTGCTTCAGGTTCTAAATTTAGGGTTAGGAGCTCACTGATAGATACCTTGTTTTGGGTCAATCTGCCTCCCCTGCTCCGGGAATCAAAAGGATGGACCATGACCTTTGTAACAATCATACGGAGTTTCGAATCCTGCTCTGTAAGTCGTCTTCGCAGAATTCACTGCACACTGTTGGTTCCAAAAGTTCACCGGAGACAGAGCGACGATGGAGTCCAAGTTACCGACAAATTAGGGTTTAGAGTATGACGAAAAAGCAAGTCTACTGATTGCTTTCACTTTTGACCTGTCTGCAGATTCAATTCGGGACCCACATCCTCAAGTCAGTCAATCACGAGGAGTCAAGTCATGCCATCATTGAACGTTTGCAGGTACAGGAACACACTATAAGTTACTCTCATCTTTTGCAATCCCGGGAAACAGTAAACTCATTCATAGGGCGTTTAGGGTAGCTGACTGACCTTTCTCATCAAAAGGCTTCACTTTCTTTCTACATGTAATGAGTGCATTGTAGGGACTTGTACAACATTACCTATGCACGATCTTCTTCCGCGGTCCCCTTTGTTGGGTTGGTATAGTTTTTGATCCAGAGTGCTTTTAGGATCTCTCCATCTCGCTCAAAATCCACGTTGTGTTTACAGAGCAATCTATTATCCAAAAGAAGAGAGTTTTCTCTCCATTTCTATCTGTGTCTTCAACGTCTTATAGCTCCTTTCGTTTGGCAGATTTCTTGCGGATATTGGAGCAAAGACAAGTAAATTTGCTCGATCTATTGTGTAGCTTTCGTGACTCTTATTGAGGTTAGAATCTAGCATTCAATTATTAGGATGGTGTTTTTGCACAGAATATCGGTAGTAGGTTGAACTTAATTTTGATTCAGTGTATTGGATTTTCTGTTGGTATGGTGACAGGAGTATCTTGTAGCAAAAGACTTGTAGGTTTCGTGACTCTTATTGAGGTTTATGAGGTTAAATTCTAGCATTCAATTATTAGGATGGTAATATTATTTTTTGCAGAGAATATCGGTAGTAGGTTGAACTGGGTTAGGCTTAATTTTGATTCAGTGTATTGGATTTTCTGTGACAGGAGTATAGCAATGGAAGAGGAGGGTTCTGCAATTAAGATACAACAGGAATAGAAAGGGGAGTAGAGGCAGGGTTGGGAATGGGAAAGATGGATGATGTTCATGGATCTCAATATTCTCCCTTTGTGGCGTTCATGTGCGTCTTTTCTGAAACCCTAGAAATCAGTATCTCTTTTGTAGGAATGGTAACATCAATTTCAGTAATAACATTTAATTCTTTTATTGTAAACGAGGATTGGAGTAAGAACACTTTGAATTTGTGTTTTCAATGCAAATTACTTACCTTGTATTGATGCAGTATAGACCAATTAGTGAAATGGTTACAGTTTTTAAGTTTGGCAAATTTTTCATGGTGATTGGACTGCAGCTATATTTTCAATTTGATGGTCGGCACAGGATGTTTGGCACTACCATCGGTGCTATTGAAAGGAGGCTGGGTAGGGATCTGTGAATTCAATAGCATGGAAATATTATCCTTTCAACATTCTAGTGTTTTTTCTATGGGCGTTTAATGTTTGTCTAAAGTTTTTTCTCGTATGGTTATGCGTCTTGCCAGAGGGCGAGGTTAGGGTTCTCATATCATGGTGGCTTGGATTTGATTTGCAGTTCTTGGGTGGTTTCTTCATTTTAATAGTTGCATTTTTAAGGTACGGCTACAGGGATTGGCCTTTTTACCCTTTTAATCATGTCATAGAAATATTCTTTCCCCAAATTTGAATCAGTCTTTTGTACCAATATGATCTGTGAAGGAATTTCCAACTTTTTTTTCCTATTCGGCTGTGATAGCTCCTACAAGACTTGCCCCTAAAGACCAACTAGGTCTCATGTTCTTTTTAGCTGTTTTGAGTAGGACTTCCTTTTGTTCAAATATATTTGTTTTTTGACGAACACACGCAATGTTCTTCACTGATTCCAGTGATATGAAATTTGGTCGCATCTGAATTTTGTCATTTTGGAACCATGAATTCTTGGTCCTTTACGGGCTAGGAATAGTGTTGAGTAGTGAATATTAAACTCTTGGCATCATGTTGTACAGCTTTGTAAGTGTGACGTTTATGATTGAAGCAATGGCCACAGCTAATGCCCTTATTCGGCTCCGAGCCAAGGTACGGTTGAGTCCTCTTTCCCTCCACAGAAGCCCATCTGTTGAAAGCTAAATAAATCAATAGAGTGAATGCTATAACTTTTAGTGCGGCATTTGAAGAGGTGAAGTCACCATAAGAAAGCATGATGCATTTCATGTTTTTATGTTAAGAATAACATCAAAATGAATGTCTTGACGTTACGTCTGAGTTATTATTTACATGAAAACATCCTGACGTCACCTGAAATGCGTTATGCAAAACATGGATTTCTTATAGTGAGTGAAAGGCTTTTAGAATCCAAGTAATGAACCCAGGTAGCTGGTTTAGGGTTTAGGGTTTGCGAGTCACCCATGGGTGCTGCTTTGGTTGCAGGGTGGACTCGAAGAACACGCTCTTTTGTGTGAAGAGTCAGGAACATTGAAAGGCGATGAAGATGTGTCTCATCTTCATCCTACAGCAAGTGATAAGCATCTCTTTCAGATTGTAAGGAGGACAGAGCTGGGAGAGATGGCGGTAAGTTAGCCTTATCAATCACAAGAAAAAAACCAACCATTGTCTGAGATGGTTTTGTGTTAGTTTTAACGTAATTGTATCAGTTTCAACGTGATTTGTATTAGTTTTAACATATAACCATTTCAGACAATGGTTAGATTTCTTCTAGTGAATGTTATCCACCTTTGCTTTTTCCATGCATTGAATGATGGCTCCTCACATGGTCCATTTACACTTGAAAAATTTAGTGTTCTCCGTTTGTGATAAATAACGCCCATACTGTGGTGGTAATTTCTTATTGGGCTTCTTGTGAGCGTCTGCCATCTGTGAACAGTACTAATATAGAGATTGGCATGGCTGCAGGGTTTGTTTTTCAACGAATGGGGCATAATTATCTTCTACGCCACATTGATTGTAAAGTGCTCTTACCTGACAATTCATCATTTATATGGTGGGCAGATGATTTACTTTATTTGTGTGGAGTATTTAGACCAATTACGTTGATAACTAAGATAGGTAAATTTTTTTATATTGATAAGTTTAAACTTCAAGGAGTAGCTCGTCAAGCTTTCACTGAATGGCACTTGGCCTCCTCATTGGCAGTAAGTTATCAATCCGGGTAATGGCCAATGCTATTAAAATGAGTTTGTTTTTATGCATCACTCTTACAAGGGAGCGTGTTACGGGTGATTTGTGCAGTTATATCTTATAGGAGATTCTGTTATTTACAGCACTTTAGTTGCAAGGTCTTTGGCTCTGTTTTTCTACGAGCTCACGCCAGGTTCATGGGCATTTGACCTGTATCTGGGTGCCTTCTTCTGTGTCAGCTTACCCCTCTGGTAAAATCCTAATCATCTTCAAACTTTTAAATCAAATTCCTCTGCTCTTATATCCACCACCACTGCCCAAGTGGGTTGCATCATAACCAGCTTTGTCTAAGTATATGTATTGGACATTCCTGAGTGGATATTAACGTTATTTGTGGTTTTTTGCAGCTTCTTTGATTTTCAGAAAACAAAGCTCTTGCAGATGACTACACTGGTATGCCATTGCTTTCCCATTTGTCATCGAATTTAACCGTCTTGCAGGTTCATTGTCTCCAATATGAAGTTGCAGTTGCAGAAATCAGTTCAGTTGCTCAAGTCTTGTAGATACACTGTTCTGCATCCCACTTTACAACTTGGTTGATATTTGGTTAATGTTTTGTGTGATGTGCAGGCTATTCGGAACGTATCACTTTACACGTAAGGGAGCTTTCTTGTACATGATATGATGATTTTTTATTCTCCCCAATTATTGACAAGAAAATTTTGATACAAAGAGACTGTATTACATGCAGGATGATCGTCTTGTCAGCCATGAAGCTGATGAAGGGAGGTCGTCAGGATAGTAATGTTCCAATTGCTAATATTGCGTACGCTCTCTCTCCCGAAATTCTTAAGTTTTTCTACATGTTTGTTCTAGATTATCAAGAAATCTACTCGTGGCTGTGGCTTTTTGAAGCAGAGATTAGGTCTTTCCCATAGCCATTTTCTGAGCGTCATTCCGCATCCTGGTATGTTGCAATCAAGGTGGTCCAGAACTAGCCAGCTGTTAACCCCACAGAGGACCAGGATTCATGGTTTCAAAATGACAAAGTCAATTGATTATATTGTGAAAAATATAATGCAATTGGGGTCAAATTTTATGTCACCGGGATCATTGAAGAACATTGTATGTGTCGGTCGAAACATAAATAAGTTTGAAGTAAAGGAAGACCATATAGTACTTGCCCAAAAATGTTAGAAGAAAATGAGGTCCAATTTGGGCTTCTTGGTCCTTTAGGGGTTAATACTCACCTCTGAAAATGACTGATACTATTCACCGGTTGACTCATCTTTCTGGCATGGATCACTTACCAGAGAGTGTGTTTGTCTGTTGCAGGGCTTTGCCAAACTTGTTTGGAGGAGCTGTCTATTCATTCATGTGTCACCACAGGTGTACTATTTTGTGGCTCTCACTCCCACTGTAACCTTTCTGCGTGAATCTTCATCATTTTTCAATGATATCATTGCGTGGCAGATTTTCAATTCATCCTCTTGTAATTTTTAACAGGAAATTCTCTGAATCCATTTAATAGGATAGAGGATACTATTTGCGTCACTTTGAGTATTTCAACAAACTTTCTCTGTCCGGAAATACCTGTCCTAGTTTTTGGCATTTTTCAACTTAACGTTTCTATCTCAGTACTCAAAAAATGGTCTATCTTTAATAGTAGTATGTAGTTTTCCTGTCACTCTCATTGTCCGCCCCGTTTGAAGTGGACAGGGCTCACGTTTGAAGTATAAAACATAGGACAGAAATTAGGGGAAAAAAAGATGCCAAAAACTAGAACAGTTATTTCCGGACAGAGGGAGTATGTATTAGTGTGATTTGTATAGTGCTGTGGAGAGGTCTGAGTACAAGAGCCAAATCTGATGAGATCAAATTGCTTTTTCCTATGTGTGCAGTTTACCCGGCATTGTTACACCAATGCGAGATAAGTCGCACCTACAGCGCATTGTGGCAGTGGCATTTGGGAGCGTCATTGTGGTGTATTTATTGCTCTTTGTCACAAGCGGCCTTGCTTTTGGTGCGTAACAGCCAGCTTTTTATTTTTATTTTGAAAGGCAGTGCGATGTTCAGCCATATAAATCACGAAGTGATTTCGAAAAGCCTTTGAATGCAGCTTCCGTTGATTTGACTCAAAATTGACTCTCATCATAACATCTTCATATTTGCAGGTCTTGATAATATCATGGATCCCTTGACCTTCAACTTCCCTCCAAACCGTATCCTTCCGATGTAACTATGACAATTATTTATATTAAATTTTCATTCTGTGTTGAGTTTCATCATGAGTATTCTGCCCTGGAACTCCTTAATATAATGAAAACAGAATATGGCTTTCTTGGCGACTGTCTTTTCCTCTTTCCAGGTATGGACATGGATGTGAGATTTTAGAGGCCCTTGTTATCTATGAAAAAAGTTACTTGACTCGGGTCATTCCTTTATACTTTCTTCCTTTACTACAATTGCTTTCATTTAGGAGGCAATGCATATTAGAATATGATTTTCTCAGTGCCCGTCTTAATCCCTAAAGGACCAAGAAGCCCAAATTGGACCTTATTGAGTAGGTTTCATGTGGACTTCCTTTTGTTCAGATTTAGTTATCTTTTTACCAACACATGCAATGTTCTTCACTAATTCTGGTGACATATAATTTGAATTATACTTTTCACAATATGATCAATTAAATTTTTCATTTTAAAACCATGAATCCTTGGTCCTTCAGGGGTTAAATAGCATTACTCTACCAAAATTTGACTGCCGGGGGTGGGCTGTGATTGATCAGTGTTCACTTTGTCATCAAGTTTTCCCATGCTATCGATAACTTTGCGCAACAATCTTGACACTTTGATCCAGCATGTTTCACAAAAAGGTAACGCAAAAATCTCACTGTTGCAAAATCAGTTAGAATTTTGTATTAATTTTTTTCTTTTATACAGGAGGTTTAACATTTGTAACAGCGTATTGACGTTGTGGGACTTGGAACAGTGATGCACGTGAATACATCCTCGGATACAGTGACCTCAACATCACAGTCCAAAACTGGTTACCGGCGAATTTTGCTCACTTTACTTGCAGTTGTTCCGCCCACTATACTCAGTTACATTGCTGAGGTAAGTCGATCCTATTTTCACGTTTTTCTGTTTCAGTTGAGGTAGCATGGAATGTAACTTTCTTTAGAGGTCCTTAATGATCCAAAACTATCATTTAGCTAAAGTTTGTATGTTGGATTGCTATCTTACCATTAATAACATGGCAAAGAGCCAAAAGGAGTTGAATGGGAGTAGAAGAATGCTTAATAAAATTCAAGTTTAGAAAGCCAACTCAACTAGTCTTTTCAGATTGCAATGCTGATTCTGATTCTCAAAGCAAAAAGATGCAGGCTCAGAAGGGCTAAAGAATGTTACGAAAGCTTCTTGTAATTGGTCTTAATGAGCACGTAGAATATTGCGCTTCAATATTGACAGACTTAATGACAAACGTACGTGTACTTCCAGCATGCTGAGGTGTCGGTGGACGAGTTAGTGGGTTTTACCGGAGCATTTGCTGGATGTGCTGTTATGTTGATCATTCCAGCCTTCTTAGTTTACTGCTCCAGACGGTGAGCATCGTTCAAACCTTCATTTGTGCATGCTTGAAATTCAATTTAATTCCGAGGGACTTGCAATTCTAATATGTTATGGTTTTTTTAGAATGATGGAAAAAGAATAACTATGTTTATTAACGATCACAACAAATTCTTCACATCCAAAAAAAACATACAAAAATTGATCTGTGCTTGATTACTTACATCTTTTAGAACAAATCAAACATAATTCCAATTGCTCTGTTTCTTATGCACATCTAAGACTCCGACAAGTATCCTCCAGTTGAGGTTGCTTTAGAAATGCACACATCAGAGATTAAGGGCTTATTTTTGTGTGGTTGTGAATGCAGAGAATTTGCCAAAGCGTATGCTGGGGCATGGAATCATCAGAAGACAGTCTCCAAACCAATGACTCCTAAAAACATTCACCAGTCTCCATTTGGCGGCCACGGTTGGGTACTTGCAATTCTGGTCTGGGCAGGGTTATCTCTCTTGTTCAATATTTTTGAAGACTGGGAGCTTTCTATTTCAAAATAGTCCAGTAGCATTTGGCTTGCTGTAATCTGCATAAACTTGGAATGGGAGCTACTTTCAAGGGTGTGTTGCATATGGGCTGTAGAATGGTATGTGATCATAACTTTATTGTGAAGTTGGAATTAATTCCAACAATAGAAATAGACATTCATTCATTATTGAGACTTGCATTTGAAACAAAATAAAGTTTGATTTCCTTGTATACCACTACTTTGATATGGACTGACATAACATTCTTTAGAGGCCCATTGTTGCACCTCTGAATCTCAAGCATCTGTCAAGGGATTGGAGGAATTGCAAAGCATTTTCTATAACTTTAGTTGGGCCAAGCAATGAGAATTGGAGAGTTGAATTATTTTATTCGCAGTTTCTCTACAGTGTAATGCATTATAAAATGCAACTAAGAGGGATATTTTCAACTTGATGAATGAATAAAAGTTGTACATTATGAATTTTAGATTCTATCCATACGGTTAGATTTGCGATTGCTATCACCAATATTTGTGTATAAATTTTCAAACTTAAAATTTAGAGCTCTTTTGTAATATGATTACGAATAAGATATTGACAACCTAATAATGAAATTTTTTGGGATGGGTTGAAATGTAATACTCTAAGTGTCGTGATTTTTGGAGATTTTTTGGTTGCTTAATTTTAGTAGTTGACTTTTTCAAGAGCACTTTTAGACTAAAATCTTCGAAATTTTGGGTGGAACACTACAACATGAAATGAGGCATAAAAATTTCACAAATCATCCCCTTTCTAATCGGATCACACATGCACGAAGCTAACTTCCCATAAAAGTTTCAGTAAAAAATCCACACTGCAAAAAGTGCATGATGGATGAGAAATCGGAGTTCAAATCCGTACATCATGCAAAATATGCATGGTTGGGCGGTTAGGGGTTAAGAACGTTATGGAGTCTTGATCTATTCCACTCTCATATTGTTTACTCCCTTTGTCTGGAAATAATTGTCCTAGTTTTTTGGCATATTTTTTTGCAATATTTGTCCTATGTTTTACACTAAATAGTGAGCCTTGTCCACTTCAAACGGGGGGGACAATGAGAGTGACACAAAAACTACATACTACTACCGTAGTGCCATAGCTGGGTCGCCACCCCACGAATGAATATTTAATATTTTTTGAAAAATAAGGTTCGTTCCTCAAAAAATGAATTTCTTGGTTTTCGTTTTTGAGCAAAAAATTACTAAAATGGCCCAAATGGTCCAAAATAGCTTAGAAATAGCCAAATATAGCTTAAATTTTTCTTTTTCTTTTTCTTTTTTTGGTCCTCATAATTTCCGATTTTTTTATGTTTTTATTTTTTGAATCATTTTTTGGCGACCTAGCTATGGTACTATGGTTTTGATCCCTAATGATCCCAATGGCCTCATTTTGGATTTTTTTGGGATGTTTTCAACTTTGAAAAGGTGTAACTTTTGCATCCGGTATCCGAATTCAATCAAACTTGTTGGGGAGAATGCCTTTACTCTTCTATTTTGAATAGTAAAATCTTTAGATCAATTCAAAGTGTACTGAATTTTTGGGAATCATTTCAGTACATAGGGTTCAATTTTTGTTCACCAAAGTGCATTTTGATGGCTGCAACTTTGGAGGCTTGTTTTTTCATCCAATGTCCGTTTTCAACAAAAGTTGTTGGGTCTAATGGGTCACTTTTTTATCTACTTTTTGACATTTTAGAGCCATTTTTGGACACATCAAAGATATTTATTAAAAAGAATATACCAATGTGAATATATGATGATTTTGCATAAATTTATAGTTTAATGTTTTTCATTTGAGTAGGTTTAGAAATAGAATTTCAACTCTAATGTGTTGCTAGGAAAATTTCAGCATCCTTTTTCAACACTAAAACATTAAGATCTTGCAATCTATGTGGCCAAATGATTCCAAATTTGATTCGAGTTATTTACAACATGTACACTACAAGATTGTACGGTTAAGATTTCTATACCTCAATTACATTTAACCTATATCACTTCAAAAGCAATGATATTTTTAAACCCAAAAAATCTAGGGGTGCTCGAGGGTTAAAGATAGAAAAAAATTCAAGCATCGAGACGGCTTTTTCTTGGAAAAAAATGCGTTAAGTTAAACCACGTCAAAAACTAGGACAATTGTTTCCGGATAGAGGGAGTATTGGTTTGATTTATGTGTGTGGACATCAAGACCTACTTGTATAATCTAGCATGAGTATTTGCCATACCTAATGGGTCACTTTTTGGGCTACTTTTTGACATACCGTACCTTCATAGCAGCTTTGCCCCTCCTCGGGTGAATTGTTTCTTAATATAGATTTTTTCCCCTAAATATTCTTTGAGATTTGTTTTTTTCCCTTACAAATTCTTTTTGAAAAATAATTTCTTGAATTTTGTGTCTATTTTTAGAATTGTTTAAAAGTGAAATTGCTATGAAGGTATAGTATGTTGATTTAATCCTTGAAGAAATTTTGCAGCTGCATTATGGTTGCAAGTAGTTGTTTTAAAAAAAATAAAAATTGAACCCATATTTTGGATGATGAATAGATTCAATGTCTTTAGAACACCAAGGTTTGATGTTTTCATTCACTCAATCTTTTAAGGCTCTTGTACTAATTGTTTAATATTTGTGCTATATGGATTTTGAAAATTCTTAGTGTGCAAATATTCTATAATTCAAAGAATGCAAGTATGTTTTATTATTAAAATCGAAATTAATTTTAAAATAAATCTCTTTAAGAAATACTTCAATAAATATTAATATTAAAATTTGGAAAAATCACAATAACTAGAATATCACATTTCAAACCAATGCCAAAAGTTCTTGGAAACCACTAAGATTTAATCTATAATCAAATTTTAAAAGGAATATTCTTTTGGTGCAATGGTAAGTCCAACCATTTAGACATGATCTTTAGATCACAATGTATAACTTCTATGTGAAGGTCATCGGTGATTATTATTCTAAATTGCATTATATGACATATTATCACAGTTTTTGAAATTTAGACCACTACTTTAAGAATATTTAGGGGGTTAAGGACAATTTTTCTTTTAAACTTAAAAGATAAATATTCCAAAATATGAATCATAAGTATATTCTTCTGGTTTTTCAATAACAACAAAAAGGATGCTATTACTGTAAGGATTGTAGAAATGTATGATAAAATTGCAAAACCAAATATTTTAAATTAATTTTTTTTTCTTCTATTCATCATTGTTTATTTATAAAATATTTGACGTTTTCTTATTTTTCACAATTTTACAAGATGAAAATATTTCAAAGGTCAATATCTTGCACCTTCTAAGTTTAAAACTTGGAACCACACAAACTTCATAACATATACAATTGTTCATTAAGGCCTTTTTGATTGTACCAGAAACAACTCCATTAACCTTCCAATCGTAGAGATTATATAAGGGAGGAGGCATTGTTTTGAATGTTTCCTGCGATGGGAAGATGTAATGTAATTAAAGATATTTGACGAATGAATGATTCTTCTAAGCACTTGTGGCAGCGTGTAAGTAGAGGATGATGGGAACAAGACAACTTCCAATTGAAACTGGATGGATTGGAGTTAGATAACTCCAAGTTGACAACATGTGCACTAGAGTTAGATAGCTCCACATTTAATGCACTGGAGTTAAACCACTCCAGATTGAGAACATGTTAAACAACTCAAAATGAGGTGCACTAGAGTTAAACCGCTCCAGATTGAGAACATGTGCACAAAAGTTAAACAACTCAAGATGAGGTGCACTAGAGTTAAACCACTTCAGATTTAAATAGTAAAGGACTTAAAGAGTTAGACCACTCCAAATATAGAAGTTGAAGGACTTAAAGATCTGTGGACTAGATTTAATTTTGAAATAGAAAGTAAAAAGACTAGAGATAGACTACTAGTTCCTATGGTGAACGAACTTAGAATATAAGGTTCAAGGGTGAGCAGGTCGAGGCTCTCTTTTGTTGAGATCTCTTCTCTATGGTTGAGTGACTGAGCCTAGAGCAAAATATTGTTGGTCTATGATTGTACATACTTAGATGTTATTTAGAAAATAAATTGAGTTTTTTCAACTCACCATTGGATTGATAGTTTATTATTTTGAAGTTTTGTGAGAATTGGTGGCAAACCTATAGAAGGTTTGTTACAAAAGGCCTAAGACGTTCAGACCGGTGGGCGGAGGCGACGAGGACCGACCCATCGCGGAAAGCCCCAAAAGCAATGCCTCTCCGGTCGTAAAGCGCAGGTCGCAATGTTCCCCAAGTTCCCTCCAAGTTCTCCCCCATCCTCTAGATTCTCCTCATTAGGTTTCAAGTGTCGGCATGCACAACTTTTGCCCACATGCCATTTTGAATTATAACTAGCACAATTTTCCAAAGGAAAATTGCGAGTTTGCGACCAGTACTTTACAGCTCAATAATAACATAAAACAATCTCAGAAACAGTTTGACAATTTTATTAATGTATAAATACTCAACGATATAGAACAAACAAACTCTTAATTCAAATTTTCTTTATAAAAGTTAGACACGAATTCTTTTATACACACCAAAATGAAAAAAAACCTAAGGTTACTTTAAAAAAACTATTTGTATGAATTTAATTATAATTAGCAATAAATGGTATAAATTATTAATCCATAATTGAACGCTTATTACTACTACTTTTATGAAAATGAATGTAGTATCTGCTTGTTGGGTGAAATTTGGTGTAGAATATTTGAAAGAATATTTAACCTTTTAGTGCTTATGTAAGTAGTAAGTGATCATTGGGTCACCGAAAAATGAAATGATGTAAAATCTGTAAACCATCTAAGTCTAGTATGTGAAGTTCAAATGTGTAACTTTTGATATTGCACATTGTGCCAAAAAAAAACAAAAAACATTGGAATCAGACTTTCAATTCCCAAATATCCAAATATCTTGGAGAAGTCATTGTCAAGAATTTAGATAACTATGAGAGAACAAATATAGGGTGTCTTTTATTCATTTGAGATAAAAATTATAAATTTATCAAAATAATATAGGGTGTTTAAAAACCAATTTGGAAATATTTTAGGAATATTTCTTAGAATATATATGAAATATACCCTAATATACTATAAATAATATAATATTCCAATTATTCCATAGCCCCCATTAAATACCCATTGTTTGCTCATATGTACCCAAAATTTACACTAAGTGACTTCCCCGAGCCAAATATGCATGTATGAACTTGCATGTACGCTCTATACGTACATTCTACCAATAGAGAATTTCCTCCAATGTATAAAGGACGGAGGATGTAGATGTACTTGTGTTTCCTAAATGAAACATTTGAATGTCGTTGACCTTGATAGATGACTGGAAAGTACAATGGCCTTCATGAAACTCCTTGTCAAGTTTTGGGAATGTTTAAGAGCCGACATCATCCACTCCTAAGCAGCGTTCTATTATTCTCTAAACGTAGTTCCCAATAATGGTGACGGACAAGACCTTAACCCCTAACTGCCTAAGCGTCCATTTTTTGGACGATGTACAGATTTCATCCATAATTTCTCATCCGCCATGCACTTTTAGCAGTGTGGAATTTTTACTGTAGATTCTATGGGAAGTTGGCTTCATGCATATGTGATCTGATTAGAAAGGGGATGATTTGTGAAATTTTTATGCCTCATTTCATGTTGTAGTGATTCACCCAAAATAATGAAGATTTCAGTGTGAAAGTGCTCTAAAAAAAGTCAACTCATATAATTAAGCAACCAAAAAATCTCCAAAAATCACTACACTTAGAGTATTACATTTCAACCAATCACAACAAATTTCATCCGTAGATTGTCAATATCTTATTCGTAATTGAATTACAAAATAATTTTGAATTTCACGTTTCAAATTTTATACAAAATTATTGGTAATAGCAATCATAGATCTAACCGTATGGATAGAATCTAAAATTCATAATGTACAACTTTCATTCATATATCAAGTTCAAAATATCCCTCTAGGTTGCATTTTATAATGCATCTTTGCAAAACTGCCGAATTTGGAAAGGGCTCTAGGCATTTAGGGGTTAAAGACGTTCTTTCTAGACTGCAGGTTGGATGATGGAGAGTGGGCAGGGTTTAGATTCTAAAACATTTTTTTGTGAAGCTCTTGAAGAAAAATCACTCTGCATCTCAATAATCTACGCCATGTCCAATCTCACATCTCACATGTCCGATTTCAAGGTGCCTTCAGAGTTGTTATCTTAAATGTTGAATGTTTTTATCTTATGCAGAACTTGTTTCCTTTATTGCACACCGGAGACACCACATTGAGTAGAGGCATCATTGCGCAAGGGTGTTAGAGGATTGCGATTGTCTAACAATTCCTGCAAGTCGACAAATATGCACACATGCTCGTTTCTGATTGTAGGTACGTTCTCGGCTACACCGCATTAGCAAGGTCACATCTTTCTAATTGTCCATGTTGCAGAATTGAAGTATTGTGCGAGGGTTTAGAAGAATCTATGCGGCTTCCAAATTTTGGATTTTTGCACATTATGGCCGTCCTTGGAGTAAGAGAACATTGTGAGTCAATCTCATCTCATTGGAATCAGCCACATTACCATTATGAATGACCAACAACGCATCCCTAACCAGGTATTTCCAAAGTATGCTATATTGTTTATTTCACCCACTTTTGTTTCCTATTCCCTGAATCTGCGATTACTAAGTCCTTCATGTCTTTCTAGCAAGAATAAATTAAGTTCAACATTTAAGATCTTTCCTCATAAATTATTTCAATTTACATCTCTTTTAGTTTTGCGGAGAATGAAATGGCGAATAGGGCAACCGCAACAAACACTAGGAATAGAAATTCAAAGGCCACGGCAATTTTTGGAATTGGCCCATTCCCCCATCTATGTCTCTTTCATTTCCTAACATGCAAAAGATTCTTTCTAACTAGGCAGTCGGTTAGGAACTGAGTGGATTTAAGTTGCATCTCATCCGCAGTCTACTGCAAAGAGAGTATCTTTTGCAGCTTCTAGTACTTAAAGGTAGGGTCAGGTTTGAAGATCTCACCTCACTCGAATAAAAGCAATTGTGGTATCTTTTTAGAAGACATTGCGTCAGAATTCTTGGGTGAACTCGACATAGAGCAAAATTTGACGCTGATGGATTCCCCCCTCACTCTCAATTGAACGCTAAGGGATGAAGTCTATATAGACTTGAGGCTACTCCCACTCAATTAACAAAGGTTGCGTTTCTCTTCATTCAACCCAGTGACACCAGCTTTCGATGACTGATTGTGAAATGAGTCAAAACCAAGAGGATGTGGATAGTATTCCGAAGAACAAATCGAGTGATATCTAGATGTTGGAGAAGAGTGAGGTTCTAAAAAATGTTTGGAGTTGCACCCGATGGGTAGCAGTGGTCACTATAGTTGCTTGTCAATTTCTCCTCATGTTAGTTGACCCAGGAGGGAGCTATACAATTGTTGTAACAAACCTCACTTGGCATGATGAGAGCACGTTCAATTGGAAGCTCTGTGGCGTTCTCAATGGAGCCAATGTGATGGAAGTAGATGTAGAAATGTCGGAAGGGCGGTTTTAGTTCGTCACCGATTGACGATTAGTTTCACTTGCTAGACTTTCAACATAAAGATGAGACATATGTCAGCAACAAGGAGATAAAGAAGGGGACGGAAGGAAATGAGGGCCTAGTAGTACAACATTATAGCATTTTTGTATTTTGTTGTATTTCTAACATTCTACAATGATGAAGTTGCATTATTTTGGTTATTTGTGTGCATCTCATTGCCGAGGTTTGGTGTGTATAAACTTATCAAACTTTAGTCAGATATGATTGCATTTTTTATGTATTCTTATAGCTCATGAACTGTAATTCAGAGTGTAGTGATTGTTCAAAATTCTTCAAAAATCATGGAATTGTCGAAATGAAATACACGATATGTTGATCTCAAGAGTACAAAATGTTGATCTGTTGAACTGAAATTGAAAAAAAGTTAGAATATGTTTTCGGGTAAATTTACGGATGAGTGGCTCAATAGTGGCATACGTCCACTCATAAAAGTCTATATCATATTTTACATATAATGTTGATTTATTTTTTTAATTTTCATAAATTCTTTGTATAACATAGATCACAACCACTTTAAAAAAATCCATTAACTTTCATACATATTTTCTAATAATATTTTAAAAAATAACTTATAATTTCACTTGAATATAACTAAATGTATAAATAACTTACATAACAATTAAGTCCATACAAATACAAGCCCACCAAAAGCTTATATATCTTAATATGCTAAAAATATCTTAATATGCTAAAAATAATATTGTGCCAAAAAAAATTACTTCCTTGCTTCAATGAACATTAAAAAATAACACCAATTGTTTATCACAAAAAAAATCCACAAGTACATGTTACATTATGTGCTATTCTATAAAAGTATATTTTTGAGTTCTTCATTATTTGGCACATCAGATAATGACTCACTAACAAACATTTTCAGCAACCTTCATTAAGAAAAAAGTCCATATGTGAAATGTTGACATCTTGTGACCCCGCTTGTGACAATCAATATTCTACTATTAAAAAGTCCCTAATTTCTTTATGATGATGCCATTTCCAAAAGAAAAATATCCAAATACACAAATATCAAGGCCAAAATTCTTAATATTCTATTCTTTTATAAATGTTTAAATGAAAATACCTTAATGAATAATCCTCTGTGACATCACATCAAAAATGAGCCATTCAACCAAGCATCCACCCTTCAGAGGTCACCGTGTGGTGTTGAAATCACCACCCCAAAAATCGAACAAACCAAAATCAAAATATAGGATACCATCTACACTTATGTTCTACAAATCCATGAAGGCGATTCTAATTTTTTTTTAATTATTATTATTATTATTCTTTTTAGTCACAATAGTTGATTACAAAGTGGTTTACAAATCTATATGGTTGGATTTTGTGTGTGACACTTGACGTACACATTGAGGAAGTTCGGAAAAAGAAACATTCAGAAAACGAGCCCAATATAGTTGAACATTAGAAGAGATATAGGGGCTCAAAAAGGCCCCTACTTCGGATCAGCTGAATTCAACTGGCTAGATTAATATAAAATACACACACACACACACACACACACACACACACACACACACACATATATATAACCAAAAATAAAAATATAATTAAAATAATTAAAAAAATCGCAGTCTGACATAGCTAACAATTTGCCACGTTAGACTGCGATTTTTATTTTTATTTATAAAATAAAATAAAATAATAATAATAATTATTATTATTATTTGATTGGTTGTTGTTGGTTTATTGCTAATCAATAGTTTGACAAAGGGAAGGGCCTTTTGAAAGCTTGAATTCTCTCCTAATGATAACTCTAGGCGGTAAAGGGTTAACATTGTGAATTCTTCACTCACAATGACCTCAAATACAACGTCATAGACCAAATGTAGTAGAGAATCTTTGAATTCAAGAGTATTGTTATTGATTTTTGAAATTTTCTTCATTGTAGCCAATCAATTTCAATATTTTACATAGACATGAATTCTCAAAAATCCTAAATTAAAATATTCTTTACGATATGTAGGGAGCAAATTAAGCTATTCAAGTATATTAGGAAATAAATTGGAGTTCTCATGTGGCCAAGATTTACAATTTGGTGAGTGGATATTACCTTTTTATTTACCCTACTACCTTTGTCATTAGAGTTAACAAAAAGCAAATAGGAATTTGTACTGAGTCTATACGGAGTCTTTGGCCCAATATTTCTAATATCTAACACGGATTATGGATGAATAGTTCTTTGGTCCCTTCATGAATAGTCCCTTTGGTTTGAAAGAACTTGTGGAACTCTAGTGGGAGGTCACGAGTTCCACTCCCATGGGTGGTGCAAGGCCTTGTTTTAGATTATTCTCCAACTCACCATTGACTAGTTTTACCGTCTTTTTGAACTGAAAACGAGTCTAAGATGAGTATGAGGTGGGTTTCCACTCTGAGACACTCTATTCAGTTAACTCTATTGTCTTGTAAACTTTGGTGTGGAGTCTCAAACGAGAAAATTCTTGATTCTTGATTCTTGAATCACATAGGAAAAACAATTCTACATGTATAGTAATGAGAAATAACTCCAGTTCTCTTTTGAGGCCAATGTGAATAAAGTGTTTGTTCGACCCACCTATGATTTGATGTCCACATGACAAAAGACCAATGGTGCAAGACTACTTTTACATGTATACTTCGTAGGTTAAGACAAAGTCCATTGCAATGCAATAGTTCTATGTTTGAATTGTTTTTTCCCCACTTTGCATTATCATAAGGCATGGAATTGTGATGCATAGTACCTTCGTCTTATTGGATGAAATTTATATGGATGAGAACGTGACTATGAATTTGGATGAATTCGTGACACATTCTGTGACACATTCTGTGACACTTCTCATTTAATAATAAAGATGTGCATGTGCTCCTTTGCCTCCATCACCTGATGGACGAAAAAACATATGGAAGTGGATCTCCTTTTCATCCAAAAGATCACCAACAGAGAATCATCTATCATAACCTCACTGATTGTTTCTGAAAATTCATCCACTCGATATCATCCAGGGGGCGTCGTCTCCACAGCAGCCCTAAATTACAAGGAGGGTTCAGGGTTTAGGGTTTTCCGCCATAGCTAGAGCCCTCCGCCTCGCTCTCTCTTTCCCGGAGACACAGACGGAGCGGGGAGGGAGAGAGCCACCCATCGATATTCTTGTTCGTTTCGTGCTCGTATTAACACTCTTTTGTAGCAAGTTTTCGCAGTTTTCTCGTCAGTTTACGTTATCGAAATGGCGTTGACGCTGCTGGAGCTTGTGAGCAGAGCGGTGCAGCAAGAGGATGGAGCTGCAACAACGAACAGTGTGTGGAGAACGAGGTTGGAGCCGTCGATAGCGGAGACGTCGGATTTTGCTTTAAATAAAGAGGGTCAGGAAGAAAAGGACGCGGAGGTTCAGTACTTGGAGGATTTGATTGTGCGCAAGGACCCCGGGGGATGGGAAGTTTCTGCGCCGAATGCTGCGCAGGAGAAGCTTGTGAAGAAGCTGAAGAAGAAACTGGAGAATATCAGTACATTCTCAAGGAACGAGTTCATTGCCATGGTGAGACCTGCGCTGGAGCTCGTTTCAGTTTTGGGGTCCGAAATTCAAAATCCTGACGAGGACGGCGAGAAAAACGAGGAAGGAGTGAGTGACGAGAAACTGTTTCTGAAGCTTTTGAAGAGAGTCATAGCTCGAGTCGGTCAGAGGCTACTGGCTTCAATCATCAATTGCATTTTAGGGTTGCAGTTTTGGACCGCGCTCGAAGTTTTGATCCAGAAAGGATTGGTTAGCAGTGTCTCTCATCGGGACTTCGTCCAGAAGCTAGTTGACCATAAGCAGGCTCGTTTGCTTTGTATTTCCTTTAACTACGTCTTCGACCTTTCCCCGTCCGACCTTTTAGTTTCGCTCAAGTTTCTACTTGATGAATCCAATGTGTCTCTCGATGAGTTCGAAGTCCAGAAAAAAAAGTGGCGGAAAGTAGCATCCGCTGCTATAGACGCTGCTGCCAGACGGAGAGAGCTTTTCTTTAGACGAGAAAGAGAGATTGAAGAAAAAAGGGTCAAAAGAGAGCTTCAAAGGCAAAGGAAACTGGCTCGGGAGCGGGTAGAGCAGGCTATGGCGATGGGTTTGGAAGACCACGAAATCAATGAAGGCGATCCAGCTAATGAAGAGGATCAATTGAATAACAACGCTGTTGCTCTTCCAGTAGAAGACGAGATGGATAATCAAACGGCAAGGTTGACATTGAAAGAGCTTGAGAGGCGTGCAGAGGAAACATTGGAGAAGAGTATCAAGGAACACGTTTCCAGTGCTCTGGTACTGGCAATGGCAACTGATGGGTTTCAGGGATGGGAGCTTTGTCTGCATACATTGCTTGCCTCGGGACAAGATGAAGCAATTCTTGCAGCAATCATCGCTGAGCTCGACACATTGGAAACAGTGCGACTTCTTCAGTACCTTCGCAAGTGGCTGGATCGATACTCCAATCGGCTCTCCAGGCATCCAAATCCAGAGCGTGTGAAGAAGCCTACTTACAATGTTCCTTCCTCGCAGACCGTGGTGCAGTGGGTCAACATGGTGTTAGATGGACAATATACAAAATGTGTGCTGTCTCCTGAAATTTTGCCTGAGTTGAGAGCTATACAGAACCAGGTTAAAGGTATTGTTGCAATTGGTACTAAAATGGCGCTGATCATAGGCGCGGTTGAGCACTTGAAGAACGCTAAACCTCTGCCGACTCTTCGATGGGATAGCGCTTCACGACGAACCAACTATAATATTGAGTACCTCGATATCAGTTGATATCACTAAATTTTGATCCATGACATAAATCGATTTGATTTCTAGGTTTTATCCTGTTCCTTTGTCTGCTGTTGAATGATCAGGAGTTTGAAGTTTGGTATCATCTCCTTGATTGATAATTTCTTTGACTGTCTTTGCATTTGTGAGGATTTATTCTTTTTGATTTCAGGAGAGGGTTTCACTGTTTATTTTGGTTTTTTTAAGCAGTTTTGAGAGTAGGTTCTATGTGGACTTTCTTTTGTTCAAATTCTTTTTCTTCTTTTTTCTTACCAACATATGCATTGTTCTTCACTGATTTAAAATTCAGTCTCATCTGAATTATATTTTTCACAATATGATCAATTGAATTTGTCATTTGTCATTTTAAGACCATGTAGGAGTGAATTTTGGGAGATGTTATAGAGCCGTGGAGGCATCACTTTGGGTACAAGAGCCAAATCTGTTGAGATCAATTTGGTATCACAGGTATGAATTTCTTATGCATTTTCGAAGTGCGATGAGGATCACCCTGAGTGACTGTAGACAAACTTAAACCCTAAACCCCTGAACCGGATTTAGTATCCCTACCTTAGTGTGCTGTTCATTTGTGATTTCATTGTGATCTGCAATCGAAGTTTTGAAGAGCCTCTTCATCAGGGGTCAGAAACTTGTGATCGCAAATCTGATTCATAAATTCTGAGTGAGCCTGTGAAATTGGTTCGACCAGTAATGACACCAACTTACATTGCAGAACTGTACTTGAAGGTGTGATTCAGCACCTTGATGTCGAAATAGTTTTTTCTTTCAAAACTAAATTCAAAACTAAATTTTCAATATTCTTTCACAAAAAGTTAGGACTTTTCCCTCTAATTGAGTTAACCAAAATCAAAACCTCAATTTGACCCCCAGAATTTCAGGGAATGGAAGTCTATGCTCTCTAGGAGTGTAGCCAAAAATGGAAACCCATATTGAAAACTCCACTTTTCTTGGGACTTCGGGGTTGCTGTAATCTTATAATAGGCAAAATTTTGTAGCTGGCAAAAAAGGTGGATGGCCAAGAAAGAAGCTTGCAAGCCGCATTAGTGAGCCAACGCACGCGTCTGACACCAAACCCCTCTTAGAACTAGTTTTGCCATCTTTTTGATGGCAAAACTAGTTCAACATGTATTCTATCTTGGGATTATGTGGCAACCATGCCAGTCAACTCGGCTGCCCTTGACTCACCATACATAACATGAGTTCATCCTTCTTTTTGGTTAACTCTAATGTCAAATAAAAACATGTGTCAATAATTTGCACAACATTTCAACAGTTTGGCAGATACGTGAATCAATAGAGATAAGTTGAAATGACAGTTTTCTTCTGCAGCAATGAGGTCTGCCGGTATTCATGCGATCTTGTTTCATTATTTCCAGTGTGAAATACTGGTAGTCTGGTACCACCAAAATACACTATGTTCTGCACTTTCAAATCAATCCACGAGAGACCACAAACTCTCCCCTCGTCAAGAGCCCTAAATTAAAGAAGACAGAAAGTAAGACATTGGTCACTAACTTGAACCTGGTACTGCACAAATAGTCTCTTGCAAGGAACTATCATATCCCTCTCCAACAATCACCTACGTGATGTTCATTAGCACTTGTAAGAACTCACCCTTGTAGATGGCAACCAAAAAAAACCTCGAAAGTAGTGAGTGACTAGGGCATGTCTTCTTCATGTAGCATTTGATACCCTCCCACATGAGATGTCCACTTCCTAAACTTTTGGTATCTTCCACCTGAGATGAGGTCAAGATTGTGCACAAAGGGAGTAAGGTTTCCTTTTCTAAAGGTGTTGAGGCAGCTCCTCAAGAATGTTACGTAGCTCAAACGGTTGTTGATATCCCATCAGAACCGACCCCCTGGATGAAAGAAGGTGGTGGTGTTCTCCATCAGCTTGAATTGTAAAGTTTGTACACCCTTTCGAGATTCCCGATCCGAGAGCACGTCACTCCAATGGACGATCGTTACCTGCAGAGCAAATATCAAAACTTCATCAGTATCACCTCTCCGTTGCCACACTGCACTTACATTTCTCTGCAAAGCTTTCCAAAAGGCCTTGAAGGAGCATATTTCACAAGCCAAACGGGACCATGCACCTGTGCAATTACATTCAATTGACGACATGAAAATCATAATCATGCCCCTTTGGAATTTACTTCCACTTGTAAGCAATTCAAACAAGGCTTTATTTTCATTTTATTCATTTTGTTCCCTTTCATAACATAGTGTCTTTTCAATAGTATCCTTTCAAGAATAATATATTTTCAATAGTATATTATTATTGAAAGGATATTATTGAAAGGATACTATTAAAAGGACAACGACGACGGTTTTCTTTACAATTTTTCTTGGGTAAAACCCTCTCTGAGTACATGTCGACGGAATTAGCATATCATGGGGTTGGTATGATAAGCTTTGCAACCTGGCCATGCACATCATTGGCAAGCCCTGTGGAGAGCGGATCCACCGAAATCACAACATCGGCTATGTGATCAAGTTCTTGGGCTAGAGATGCAATTGTTTGTTCACCGTGCTCAACATAACCTCCACCTGCAGCTCCATACGAAACGTCCGTGTCTCCATGCACCAGCACCACAACAGAGCACCTCTGCACATCACTCTCAACACTACTCATCAGCAAAATCCAGTACAACGTTACCATTTTCAAATCTACCAAATTACTCAGTGATAATCATTACGATGGCAGCAAGATTGTCCAAAGAATGTTCTTTTCTCATTCTCAGTTTCTTTTTCAGTAGTGACTTGACGTTTCTCAACATTTTCAAATCTCCGTTTCTGTACGTACAGGCTGAGAACACAATCTGATAACAAAGGATGAAATCTATATCACCAAGAACAAAGCTCAATTTTTTTTTTGAGAATGGAATATTCACATTCTTGGGTAACACAGGATGGCAGCAAAGATAGTGAGCAGAAAATCAACTCCACTTATGTTTTTTCTCATAAAGTAGAGGGTGTTAAAACTTATGTTTTGAGGTACACAACCCCTCTGAAAGCCAGAGCAGCGCTTAAAACGACGCTTTTAGCAACCTCAACCTTAACCCCTAAAGGACTAAATAGCCCAAATGCATTTTTTAGCATTTTAAAGGAAGGTTTATGTGGACTCTTTTTGTTCAAATTTATTTGTTGTTTGACAAACACATGCAATGATTTTCATCGATTCCAGTGGTATAAAACTTGGTCTTATCTTATTTATATTTTTCACAATATGATCAATTTAAAACCATGGATCATTGGTCCTTCACGGGTTAATCCAGCATCCATGAGTACTCGTGGAACAATAAAGCATTTGGTCATGCTCATAAGAAAAAGGCATTAGAAGAAAACATACATTATTGCCGGAATTGATAGCCCTGCAGTATTGTAAGAAAGCCAGAACTTGATCAGACCTCCCGCCCGCGCAAATCTCCAGGACAGAGGCATCGTCTACCATAATCACTGTCCGGTCGTTTGCATTTTGCATCTGCATTCTCTTGACATTCTCATTCACTCTTTGATATAGCCTCTGAAGAAGCGAAGGCACCTGCTCCGTGGATAGCTGGCTGCTGGCAGCCATCATGTCAAGGAACACTAGTTGCCCATTATCCCGACTCTGAACCAAATTGCATCCCTACCTTCATCACAATATCACAACTCATATAAGAAACCTCAAAGCATCCCTTAAACCCTAAAAAACCAAAAAACACAAATTGGGCCTCGTGAGTAGATCATATGAGGAGTTTCTTTAGCCCGATTTCATTGAATTTTTTGACCAATGCATTCTGGATCTTAAAATTTGGCCCGACCTAAATTATTGATTTTTTCCCAATATGATCAATCAAATCGGTCATTTTCAAACCGACAATCCTTAGTCTTTTAGGATTTAAACCCCTACTTATTCTCAGAAAATTGCGCACACCTGTTTCTTAGCAATCCGGCCGTAATGTGAGAACGGCTCTGCCATCGCCACGAACACCACTCGCGTGCGCCCGGAATTATTGCCAAGGAGCAATAATTTCTTCAGAAAGAAGGTGAGGAGGAATGCGCCCTTTGCAGCCACACAATCCTTGATCATCACGAGCGCGCCGGGCGGCAATCCATCTCCACTACTCCAACCCAGTGCCTCTTCCATCATCCTCACAATACAAGCTCTCAACACCAATTAATACCGAACTATTCACTATCAAAATTAATATTCCAGTGCAAAATTGCAGATGCAGCTGCAGATTTGTGGGATTGAGCTTTAGAAATGTCGCTGGAATCGATCCGACGACAACGTGAAAGAGGATCCGATTGAATGTCGTGAGACAAGATGCGCATGAAAAAGAATCGGAATCTGTGCAAGGGTTCTAGGGTTTAAGAGATCGGGCGCAGTACGGGTATCCAACTGTATGGAGACCTAGACCTCAATGGAACACTGTAAAAGGGGCGGCATACATAGGGATGCGCACTCTATAACCGCTCATTCCCACTCGAGGAGATTTTGACCCTGGCCGCTTCACACTATGGCCGTCCAAGTCGAGAGGCCGTGGGATTGAGTGGCCAAACTTTGTTGAGAGTCCAAAGAAATGGGCTGAAAATAGGCAATAAAATATAGTATTTATTTTTTATGAAAAGAAATCGACGGCCTCTTGATCATAGTTTGGGTTTCCATTCCCATCCGACCCAAACTTCTTTTCAAGAGGCCGTCGCCTTGGTCAAAAAGTGTTGCCATGTAAACATTTTAGAGGGCAACGGCCTTTGGACTTTGGCCTCTAGTGTGAAGGGTCGAGAGGCCAAATTCTTGGTTTCTTGCAATCTGATTGGTGGAAAGCCTCTCGACCTTTGGCCATAGCGTGAAGCGGCCCTCACTGAGGATTCCTACTGTTCACCCTTGGGAATCAGCATCACAAGCCTGAATTATTGCAGGAATCATATTTTTTTAGAGAATAAAAGCCATTTCAAGTTAATGATGGTTTGGCAACTCAACAAACTTTTCTTTTCTTTTTAGTTTCTACATGTTTCACATCATCATATGTTGATTCATTGCATAAGCAAAAGGGTTTGTGATAGTACTAGCTAAAGAATGTTATGCAAGATCTTGAGCATTTCTTTACTACCAGTAAATGAAACAAACAAATACTCTAGTGCGTATGACCGCTACATCAACTGGGGGTCCACTATCTTCAGCCTGTACCCAGTGCTTCCCATACAAAAAACATAATATTCTATAAAGTTAGTCTTTCCATTCCCATGGCTTTTTCATTCCCAACAATTCTTTATCATAGATATGTTAAAAATAAATTTGTACTTGAATTAATTTGCAACAAATTCAATGATTTTTGGAAAATCTTAAAAGGAAAACTTTAAAAATTCATATTAACCTACTCTTAGAGTATACAAATGAAATGTGTTTTAGTGTGTTGGAATCATTCTCAAAATGGACATAAGATCCATATTTTTATCTCTTTAATAATAAAAAACATTTGATTGAAAACTATATGAATGGATAAATTACTTTAGTATCTATAAGAACTTACCCTTTTCTATAGTCGCGTGTTGCATATGGCAATAAAAAAAAATAGTTATATTAACACCTTGGTTGAGAACCAACTCCAAGTCCAAAACTTGACTTGCTTTAAATTAAAACATGTAAGCTTTAAAATAAAAAAATTCAAAACTAACTTGAAAATTATATTGGATTATATAATTTATGACATTTTGCATAAATTGATTACAAATTCAGCACATTATGAAATTCTTAGAATATTAAAAAAAAGAAAAACACGTGCTTTACCAAATTAGAAAAAGACATCCAAAAATGTAAAATTATAAAGACTATAGCAGTCATAATCATACTAATAAAAAGTAATATATTATTTCACCCAATGATAGTTTAATTCTTTCAATTTACTACAATAATGATATATGAATCCAAAAAAAATTCACAAGATTTATTGTACCATACAAACACTATTATATCTAGTATTCATTTGAAACAAACAATATTTGTATTCATATCAACAATAAAGTCTGTGTTTTCAAGCAAATACTATGGAAAAAAATCAACAATGTTCAATTATATCATCGATATATATAAATTTTGAATTCCAGTGGCTCACTAACTTCAAAGTATCCAACAAGAAAGTACCAAAGAATGATATTTTAAAACATTCTCATTTTTTCACAACATAAATTTGAATGTCTTTAACCCCTAAAAGTCCAACCGTCTATAAAGTGGATGATGTACAGAATCAAACATGGTTTTCTCATCCGTTATTGACTTTTTGCAATGTGGATGTTTTACTATATATTTTATGGGAAGTTAGCTTCATGCATGTGTGATCCGATTAGAAAGGGGATGATTTGTGAAATTTCTATGCTTCATTTCATGTTGTAGTGATTCACCCAAAATTTCGAAGATTTCAGTGTAAAAGTGCTCTTAAAAATGTCAACTCATAAAATCAAACAACCAATAAATCTCCAAAAATCAATACACTTAGACTATTACATTTCAACCAATCATAACAAATTTCATGTACAAATTGTCAATATCTTATTTGTAATCAAATTACAAAAGAATTTTCAATTTCAAGTTTCAAATTTTATACAAAAATATTGGTGATAGCAATTGCAGATTTAACCATATGGATAGTGAATCTAAAATTGATAATGTACAACTTTTGTTCATACATCAAGTTCAGAATATCCCTTTGCGTTGCATTTTATGATGTATCTTTGCAAAACTGCCAAATTTGAAGAGAAGTGAGGACGTTTAGGGGTTAAACTTCCAAGTGCCAAAAAGAACAAAAGTGCCATATTAATCCTTAAAGGACATACCAAACCCATGGATGTTTTGGTATTTTGGAAGAATCTTGCTCATAACTTCTACTCAGTTGAACCAAATGGGGCTTTTTAAATGCTAAATTGAGCATATTTGAAAGCCATGTCCTTTAGGGGTTAATATTTACAAAACTTCAAATGAATCAATTAGAAAATTCTAGGAAAAAAAATTAATATGCAAATAAAAATAATAATTCATGATACAACATTGAATGGTAGACACATACTTTTAAAGTTTCTAATATTGATTAAATATTGAGGTTTAAATTGCACTTATTATTTTTAGTTCAGATACTAAAGGGTTAATGTTTCTCCATGTTAAAACTTGCATTACCATCATTCTTGGTAACTTTGTATAGTTATCGGCAACAGAAAAAAATAAAATGGAATTTTGAATTTAAAAAACCCCCTCCCCCATGCGGCGGAGATTCCAATGTGTGCATCAGTAATCGAGCGAGTCGGTGGCGATGGTCAAGTTCTTGCATTTCCCGCAGATTTGGTTGGACATGCCTTCGTAGCTCACCCTCTGATCAAACCATCCCTCCCCAGTGGCCAATGGAATGCTCACGGATCCCGGCAACAACCTCACATCTTCTACGAGAACACGGATCTTCAGAGGAAGCCCCTTCTGGATGTTGGTAGCTTTCTCACTCTGCCACACCACGCGCCCTATAGTGTTTGCAATGTACTCCTACATACGGTACAAAAAATCCCTATGCTTGAAAAACGGTTTTTAAAAATCCTAAAACAACTTGCACTGACAATAGAGTTAACCGAAAAGAGAATCACTTTTGTGCAACTTTTATGGTGAGTTTGCATCCCAATATTAACAAATTTTGACAAACATTGTTCGTGAATAGTCCCTTGGTTGACTCCCTTAGGCTTTGGGGAACCTTGCGGGGAACTCGTGGGAACTCTCTTTTAGCATTGGGGAAGTCACGAGTTCCATACCCCACGACAATGTAGAACCTTGCCTTAGACTATTGAGAGACATGATTACAATGTCATTAATGCATTACAGACCTCATATCTCTTCTAATGCATTACAAACTAGTTTTGCTGTCTTTTGAAACCAAAAATGAATCTAAAGTGAATCTAAAGTGAGTTTCCACTTTGAGACACTCTTTTCGATTAACTCTAATGGTTTTCTCAATACACTGAAATCACCGTAAGTAGAAGAAATGTGGGATTCTACGACTACAAGTATACAACTCAAATAGTCCAAAAACTAGTCCGTAATGACTGTGATTAGTCATTATGGACTAGTTTGAGTTGTATACTTTCAGTCGTAGAATCCCACATTTCTTCCAGTGCATATATTATGGCCTGCAATATTTACGAGAGGCTTTACCAATAATTACATTTCCGTGATAAATTTCATGCAAATCTGATGAAAATTTGTTCAAATGGATGAATGTACCCACACCATTCACCCACCCACAGTATATGGTGAATTCAGTGTAATGCAAAAAAAAGTAGTGATGGTCAAAGTAAATTTACCAAGTAAGGGTAATAGATTCTTGGCAACTCAGGAAATAGCACCCACAGCAGGGAGGCTTCCCCAGGCGGAGGGCTGAAGTTCGGCGTCCAAGCATGAAGAAACATGAGATGTTTGTCACAGTCTACAGGACTACGCATAAACGCTTGATCCGCGCCTTCTTTAGTAGTAAAAGTGAGCGTGAAGTAGCCTTGTGTGAGGAGCGACACTTGGTTGATTTGTATTTCCGGAGGGTTTGCGAGAAATTTGTCTGTCCACACTTGAATGTCCTCCAGAGGCGGTGTCTCCCCTGCTATGTGTCCGATTAGGGTTACTTTGCCCAGAGTTACTGTGATCTGGCGAAGCTGCTCCAGAATCTCCGGTGGGAAGATGACCGGGTGCGATCCCGGGAGCGATGTGTCGAGTTCTTCAGATGGTGGCGTTGCGGATGTGCTTGCATCGTTGCTTTCCGGGTCGGATGTCTCCATGATTTTCGTGTCGTAACATGCCTAGGGTTTCAGGAATTCCACAAACTAGGCAGATGAAGAATGACCGGAAGAAAGGTTCAAGTCGAAGTTCTAAGACCTAATTGATGATTGCGAAGTGGTGCGAGGTCATTGACACACATGATCACAATGCATCTCAATGCACTCAAAACATTAACATCGGCTTCGCATACTTCAGATCATTTCGGCATTAGGGTTTCATGAAATCCACAAACTAGGCAGGTGAAGAATAACTACAAGAAAGCTTCAAGTCTCTCCGTACAAGGAAGTTCTAAGATGATTGTGTAATGGTGTAAGGTCATTTAAAGACATGATCACAATCCGTCAGAATGCACTCAATCGGCTCCGCAAACTTCAGATCATTTCGGGATTAGGGTTTCATGAAGTAGACGGATAGAAAACTTTCAATGCTTCGGGATTTAATTTCTAGGTTTCTCCACACAATGAAGCTCTAAGACCTAATTTATGATTGTGTAGTGGTGCAAGGTATACAATACAAAATGGAAGCATTGAAAGAATTGATCACGATGCACATCCGTTTTGCATACTTCACATCAATTTAGCTAACGTGACACTAGAGCATTTGAAAAGATTGATGGAAGCTCAACATCATTCATGTGCATAGGAGCAATTAGAAACCTGTAAAATCCCTGACGAGCATGGTCCACAAACATTGGCGATAACAATACCTCGATCACCAAAAGCAATCTGCACAAATCTACTTATGTGCTAGAATCACAACCTAAATATTTCAGTTGTCCTACCGACATATAACAAGAAATGACAACAAGAGTATTTAGAAATCTTACCTCTGGTTGCAGAAATCGGAAGTGCAAGCAACCATGGAAATCTTGATGGATAGCAAGTGTTCAAGGTGAGAGTATGAGCTGAACATCGTGAGCTTCCAATTCAAAGGATCCAGCAAAATAATGCTTTCTCCCTGAATCTCAGCACCTTTGGAAAGATTTTGCAAGATGAGCGCCTAGCAAGTGAACAAATCTTTGCCGTTGAAATCTATGGAATTCCTTCTCTTCCCTAAACCCTAAAAAGGGAAAAAAAAAACAAAAAAAGAAAGAAAGATAAAAAACGAAAGAAAGAAAAACCTTCAACCCATTCCGGACACCGCGGCCCCGGCCTCCGTCTCCCCTCCAAATGAGCAGAATGTGTTGTTTCTGTTTCTGAAGGTGAGGTTCTCAAGAGTTGCGTCTTTTCAGTTATTAGGTGAATGTTAAGTTACCATAAGTGGAGAGTAGTTTGATATTTATTTATTTTCTAAAATTAAGTTAGGGTTTAGGGTGAATATTTTTCAAGATTTTCTTTTTCATTATTTCAAGAAATTAGTTTTGAAAAATAACTACGGATCCGCTTCTCTCCGCACCACCAGTGACAAAGTGAAAGGCCATTAAATTGAATAAGACGTGAAAGGCTGATTATTTCACATGATGATCTTTGAAGACGGAATAAAACAATCATGGGAAGACCATTTAAGAATGTGAAAGGTTAGGTTATATCATAGAAAACCTTGTCCCAGAATTGTCAACTGCCCAGCTCGCTAGCTCATTAATTCACTTACAAACCCTACGACCGTTGGAAAGTCACAAGTGAAACCTATAATTGTCAATACCATTTGATTAAACTAGCTCCGACCTACGGTCATCATTGGAATTTTCCAAAATTTTAAGAATTTAATTTAAAATATATTTTCTTGTCGACCTTGTCTTTCATTTACGAATAAAAAACAAGTTTTATTGACCTTGATGTGACCTCACAATGATTTTAAATAATAGAGCTATGAGAGTTCAATTGAAAAAGTCCAAAGTGGTATGGACATTTTGCAAATATATGTATATTTTAAAAGATCTTTTAATGTTTTCAAATTCCAAGTTTGAACTTAGATTTTTTTTCATGTTTGGTTTCGAATATGTGAAACTTTTGATATTTGAATGTTTTAAATCTTGAAACCTGTCTGAATGTACGAATGCTTGAATTTTTCAATGTTTTGATGCCTGAATTCTTGTTTTTTCATTCTCCACCAACATTCTAGATAGCTCTCTGATTATAAAAAAATGGATGTGCATGGGGGTCATCAATTTATTTGGAGGGAGACACTAATTACAACAATCCAATACAACACCCTAGTTCAAGGCCCTCCAAATGATCCAAGCTAGTGTATCTTGTACAATCCATGGAGCCGAATCCAAGTTTGCTACTTCAACACTTATCAAACTAATTCCTATTTTGTTTAGTACTTTAAGTACTTTTATGACATATGATATAAATTTTGTAGCAAATCCATTCATTTTTGTTTTGAAAACCTATATTAAGCTTGTACATCTTCTCTTCTTAATTGCATGTTGTGATTGCACAATCCATGCGTAGTGACTTGTGAGTGGCTTTCTTACTATTTTCAGAGCCTAATTGAGTGATGTTGATGAAGAACTACATGGTAAGGTAACTACATGGTAAGGTAACTAGATGAACGGACACTTCATTCACGCCAGCCTTGTAGAAGGGTCGGAGTTTCTATCTATCTATCTAAGGTAACTATACCTTAAAGGGAACATTTACCTTAAAGTGTGCGTATCTACTGCAGTGTGACATTTTAGCAGAAAAATGTCACACCGCAGTAGACACGCACGCTTTAATGCTCCCTGTAAGATATAGTTACCTTATGCCCTGTAATTCTCCAGAGTGCAATTCAGAGTTGCTGGTGGAGATGCTCTAAGGTAGTTAGGGTTCAGGGTCTTAGCAAATGGTGCGTGCATTCAGGACAGGGTTTTCGAGTTTTGTGAAAGACTGTGTAAGACCCTAAACCCTAAAACCCGTTGGCGAAGAAGCGTGGAGCGGGAAGGAGTGCTCGAACGGAGCAAATGCGGCACGGCACGTTGAGCACCAAATACCTTCACCTCTCCTTAAACCCTAAAATCCCTGCCATTGCGTGGTTTCACAAGCAGGGTACAATTTGCAAGCCAACAGGAGGCTTAATGACCATTGGTGTCTCTTCCACCCTACGTCGCAATGCTCTTTCCTATGGCGTTCGACACGTCAGGTATGCTTTTTCCACGTTCGGGTTTTTGCGCTGGCGGTGACAATTCTCACAAATTTGGCGACACTTCATGCCTCTTATTAAATTTTACACGAATATCTGACGTTGATGTTGGGGACAGGACGATCGGCTATGTCAACTCCTTATGTTTGCCGCCGGATCCTCGAGGTTTTAACATTGCGACATCGCAGGTCTGTTTTTTCTCATAGAGGTCATTGTTATCAAATCATAGTTTGGGAATGCAAGGTTGTCATGTTGTGTTATTCTTTACCCTCATGCTTTGTTGTTAAGGGGTTAATTCAACCGATGCGAATTGTATAGCACCTCAGATGGATTTTCTTCTGAGATCTGTGGATTGATTGAACGAAATATCTGATTCTCTTATATGATGATTTAGGTTTTCTTCGTTATATCTTTTGTATTTCGGTTTGACGAGAATCAGAATTTTTCTATTCACAGGCTGGTGATATTGAGTATCTTCCTTTTTCTAGCTTAGATTTATGTGATCTATAAGCAACTTCTAGCATCCGGTAGGTCGATGAGTGCCAAACCGTGAATGACATGTATATCGTAACTGTTTTTAGTGGTGGGAGTGCAGGCTAATGAAGAGTGCATCTCTAGCTTCAATTGGACGTTACGAAAATTGCCGGAGATAAGAAACTCCTCATCAACTTCCAGGTTTGATCATTCAACCTAATTTCGCCGATTAGGGAATTCGTTGATATCACTGGAAATAGCAGAACAAGGTCTAGTATAATTAAAGCATACACTGTCACATCTTAGTTTATTTGCAGCAACATGTGTGGTGTATGAGAAAGAGAATAGTTGATCTAGATTCTGTGGTACAGTTTTGTCACAAGTACTATTGCTCAGAATATTTTCTGTCAACACACTTCATGAAAGCCTGTGAAGCTCGTTTTGCAAATGTTTGATTAGCGAAATCAAGGACCCCGGGGGCCTTAACCCCTAAAGGACCAAGAAACCCAAATTGGGCCACATGTTTTTTTTAGCAGTTTTGAGTAGGTCCTATATGGACTATTTTTTGTTCAAATTTATTTGTTGTTTGACCAACACATGCAATGTTCTTCACTAATTCCCTGGATATAAAATTTGGGCCCATTTTAATTATATATTTCACAATATGATCAATTGAATTTGTCATTTTAAAACCATGAATCCTTGGTCCTTTAGGGGTTAAATAGTCACTGTGTGGGCTAAGGCTGAGAGTGTGTCCAATTCTGGTGTTTTTTCTTCTAATGTTTGTTAACTTTGTTATGCATCCAGTGTAATATCTTGGAAAAGGTTGGCAACGGCACTGAATTCCTTGCTTCCGAGTAGATATGCAACGGACTCGCTTCTTGGTTCAACAAGGCGAGAGGTATCTCCAATGTTAACTCCTAAAAGGACCAAGAAACCCAAATTGGGCTCCATGTTTTTTAACAGTTTTGATTTGGTCTTATATGGACTTCTTTTTGTTCAAATTTATTTGTTGTTTGACCAACACATGCAATGTTCTTCAGTGATTCCAGTGATATAAAATTTGGTCTCATCTGAGTTATATTTTTCACGATATGATCAATTGAAGTATTCATTTTAAAACCATTAATCCTTGGTCCTTTAGGGGTTAAATGCTGTGCACGCAGTACAGGGTCGGATGTTCACATCCTTGTCAGCGAGCAGAGCTCAGATTCATGAAGAGGAGGATCAACACGGTGGAGATTTTGATGCTGGAAGTGGCTCTGAATTGGAAGAATTTGAGTTGGAAGATGAAGATGCAGAGGAACCTGAAGAAAACCTAGAAGATCTCCAAAACCTAGAGGATTCAGAAGAAGACATCGAAGAACCTACTACAGAGCCTCGTGAGCCTCGCAAGTCGAATGGTCGAGAGCCTATTTACTCGATGAGAATTGAAGCCCCCATTGATGAGATTTATGCACTTCTACACTCGCGTGGGTTCATTACTCCGAAGCAGAAGAGACCAACTCCGAATGACTCAGTATTGGGTCAGGAGGATTACCGCATCGTTTCTTGGTACCGTAGAGTTAGTATTGGGCTCCTGAACTACTACTCTTGCTGTGACAATTTCCTAAAAGTGAAGGCCATGGTGAACTACCAGCTCAGGTGGTCAGCTATCCATACACTTTCCAAGAAGCACAAGTCCAGCTCGAAGCAAGTAATCCAAAAGTATGGGAAGAACCTGGTGGTAACTCGGGATGGGAAGACGGTGGCATCGTTTCTTAGCGTCGAAGAGATCAAGAAGCATCGGAAGGGCTTTTTAGAGATCGATCCAGTTCCACCTGAGACGCTCATAGATGTCCTTTACACAAGGATGAAACGGCGAGGTAGGGAGGAGAGAAAGTCCACATAGCAACATAAAAAGTTTGGTGTAAGTGCATTCGAGCAGGTGCGATGGATCAGAGATTGCCAGGGCAGGGCTGACTCATAGCTTATGAGCTTCATCGAATTATTTGCATTTGAGAATTTCCAACTGCAGGTACTCAACATTCTGCGAAACTTTTATCATGCCCATTTTTTTTGGTAATTGTTTCATGTGATGTGGATTATGTGGTGGTCTTCCTTTCTAATAAGAGCCAAGATCCATGGGTTTGAGAAGTTGCGCATGGAAGTAGGCAAGAGGAGGGGGAAAGTGGAACTTGGGTTTGTCTCATACCCGGCCATACAAGTTGGGCACGTTTTATGGACTTGCTTGAGGTGAAACATGAACAAATTTCATTGGTTGGGGAGAAGTTGTTGTGAAGGCTTGAGCTTGAGAACCTCCGTACTTCATGACAACTTCTCCTCCACTATTTGAGAAATATAGATGTGGAACTTGGTCCCCTGAAGTTCCTAGAAACTTGTCTTTTAGTAAGATACTTCACCCATGGAACTTGGCCTTAACTACAACCATGGTCATGCCAGGATTGCGTTTTGGATACAGGATTGGAAGTGCAGACCCTCTGAGAATGTCATCGCACTTTGAGGCATCTTGAAAGGCTACAATTCTCCAATGCGATCTAGTGGTGGGCAGGAGCTCTACTGTAGTGGGAACAGAAGGTGGGCGGATCTACGATTCTAGCTGCTTGCATATGGCGTCAGCAGAGCAGGGACATACATTCACTTGATTTACAGAACCGAGTGTTTTTATTGTCCCTGCCCCACCAGGGGAGAGACTACGGAAACGCTTCGTTTTTAAGGAGTTACATGGCTGAACAGTACAAACAAGGTGTAAAAGTAAATCTAGGGTAATTACGAAGGCAGAGACTACGCGATTAGCCGCTTGTTCCATACTGCTCTACTGCCCAAGTTTGGAGATTAAAGATTTGTTGTGACAATTTTCCAGTCAATATTTGATGATGAAAGAAGCTGTTTAGGACAAAGAGCAGTTAGTATTTCAGTTAACATCAGATTGCAAACTGAGGGTTTTGTCCGACTTAAGTTCTGGTGCAGGCTACTGACGGTGCTTAGTTTGTTTCTGAATCCAGAATTCTTTGGCGGCTATATATGTGGAGACGTTGATGCTAATAAACTCCTTGTCATGGTGATGTTCAAACTTGGAGTCGAGGTCAATTTTTGCTCTTGAAGGCATGAAATCCAGCTCCCCCAACGGTAGAGAAGTTGAGGCAAACCTCGATGAGTTTTGAATAGGAGTTTTTTTTGTTCACCAAATTAAAAATTAAAAAAATTGGTGTGTATGATGGCCCTTAGTCGACCAAAATGGTGCTCCATTTTCACTCCATTGGGGCCAAGTTGGGACTTTGTCATACTGCTAATAGCAGCTGAATAAGAGCATCTCCACTTATAAGGGATAATTTCATCACTGTAAAACTTCATCACTAGTGGGGTCATTTATTTAAAGAGCAGGTCATTCATTATCCTAAGTGTGCAACTCGCTATATTAACCCTTAAACGACATTTCAGGTCCTCAGGGGCAGCTCGAGCATCTTTGAAAGAGTATGGATTATATATTTAGATCGGGCATGGGTGCATGACCAATCACAACAAAGGAACAAGCACACAAGGAATCAATTGGGAACTTGGACAACAATCAAATGATCCTCCAATACCTCCAATCTAGACATTGCGAGCAAGCATGGAAGAATTTGTTATTGCAACTAAGTACATCAGATGCCTCACCTTGTTGTGCATTCAATGATCCATGTCTGGTCATAAAGAGGCAAGTAGCGTTCCTGCTAGAAGCAAGATTCTTTGGAAATCAAGCATGTGGGGCTTGGAAAAACGTTTAAGGGTTAATTTCCAACAAATTAGGTGTCTCATAGTGTGCAAAATCAAAAAATAATATTCTTCATTTATTATCCAACCTATTAATTGTAGAACTAAAGAAAAGGTAGTATTTGTTGGGGTTGCACAACGACACGACAAAAAGTTGGCTATTTGTTGGAACAAAGAGAATCTTTTGGAGAGTCCAAACATTATTTGCTTGCATTTCATCCAAAAAAAGTGCAATCCTCATCTATTTTGAAGGACTGGTGGTGATGTTGTAAATGAAGGTAAACTAACTCCATGTACAATACAAGAAAGTACTCTAAATTGGCCTTAGCCTTGACTCCAAGTCTCCAACCCTCCCAAGTCCAAAATAGTGCTCAGTAGTCTTTGAGGAGCTGAACCTTTGTTAGATTAAAGCATTGATCTACTATTTAATGCAATTAGAGCACTTGCCACACAATCACTTTCAAATTATATAAGGGCATCATCATTCCATACTTTTATATTCACACTTCAAAGTACAATTTCATCCATACTTCAAGTCCAAGTGACCCAATCACATCCTCTATATGTGCATGATAGTGATGGTACTAGTATAGTCAATGGATCAATCACAACCGTCACTTATTTAGAATGTAGGATAAAGTTTCATCACATGTGCAATAGAGTTCAAAATATATAGCCTAAATATAGTTTTAGAGGGTGGTTTGGAGTGCTCGACACACTCCTTAAATTTGAAGTGTCTACTTGCCCTTTATGCTATTTTGGGATGCTTATCATTCATTTTACTAAATGTCAAATGGTTTGCAAAGGTTGCATTGAGGTTGCCCTAAGTTTAAGGTAGAAGTACCTAAAAGCTATAACTTAAGCCACCTAAACTATTTATGGGCCACCCATTAAAATAGATAAATAATTTTCTTATGTTGCAAATTAGTTTTCACAAAAAATGCAATTTTATCTCAATATGTTTCCCAATATTCAAACTAGTACAATTTTTGAAAGTCAAGACTACTTTGAGACTCACTTTGATCAATATATAGACCCTTTCAATTCTATACCATGAAGTTTAAAAAATTGCCTACACTAGTAAAACCAAAAACTGTGACCACTCAACATATTCAATTGTGTTTGTGCCACATGCTAAGTAGATAATGAGCACTTAAAAATGTGGCCAACTGTGGACTAAGGGCCGCTTCACACTATGGCCAAAGGTCGAGAGGCCGTCGGTTTCCACCAATCAAATTGCAAGAAACCATGGTTTCGGCCTCTCAACCCTTCACACTAGAGGCCAAAGTCCAAAGGCCGTGGACCTTCAAAATGCTTACATGGCAACACTTTTTGACCAAGGTGACGGCCTCTCGAGAGGAAGTTTGGGTCCTACATTTTGCAAGACCCGTCACTATGGTCGAGAGGCCGTCGATTTCTTTTTATAAAAAATGAAACTATATTTTATTGGCTATTTTCAGTAGATTTCTTTGGACTCTCAACAAAGTTTGGACTCTCAATCCCACGGCCTCTCGACTTGGATCGCCATAGTGTGAAGCGGCCCTAAAAGTGGAGATTTGAGCTCCAAGGTCCCTTATAAGGTATGTTGAATGTCAAGGACACTTTCCTCATTGATATACGATTGTCCATAGTTGCAAGTCCAAGTTCGTCCAATTACTACTTTTTTTCTTCCTTTGGCGTCTAGGATGTGAGTTCGGGCATTGAGTACTCACTCCAACACCATTAACCAGGTTCGTCATCTTTTGTAGGAATTGGAGTAGTTGTGAAGTGGTAGTGGGGCCGTTGAATGCATTAATGTCCTCACAAAAAATATCAAACCGTTCCGATTTTCGCATAGTCCAAGGCGACGCGTGTATATTCGGAAATTGGTCAGTCTTACTTTGCAAGTTGGCGTACATGTGTACCCTTCCTGCTACTACTCGGCATCCAACTGCACCATCATGGTCATATTCGTTATATTGAGAATTTTAGCTGATTTTGAGACAGAATGCCAGTTATTCAAAAATTCATTTAAAAAATAATAATTGAAACCAAAAAAAATTAATGCTCAAATAGTGATTCTATAATGAAATTCCAAAAGGTGGTGTTGTTAAATATTTATAAAAAAATAGTAGTAAGGAGATAAAACGGTTTATCTTCGAGTCGAAGATAAAAATGAGACTGCGAAAAGTCTCAATATAACGAATATGGCCTTCATCCCGCTTCGTCTCTGGAATGCCCCCGCGCTACATTGCTTTGCTAAGGCGTCGGCTGGATGCAGCTACGCTCTTCTGCTTCGATTTTATGTTGACTGCTTGGTATGATATGAGATGTCGTGTCAGGCATCTGCACGTGCTGCACGTGCTTGGTATGATATGAGATGTCGTGTCAGGCATCTGCACGTGCTGCACGTGCTTGGTATGATATGAGATGTCGTGTCAGGCATCGCAACCACGTAGATGGGTGCTTTTACGGTAGGGCGTCCAAAATGTGTAGTGTGACATCGCGTAACAAGCAAAATTTTGGCAGTAAACATTTTCTATTGGTTATTGAAATTGGTTTTATGATAAAAAAATTAACAACAGTGAAAAGGTATTTTAGAATTGTATATATTTTAAAATTCAAAAATAACATACAATAGTATTTGGACCAAAATGTAATACATTGTGTCGTGTGATGTTGCACAATAAGTACGTTAATGCCTTACTTGATACGTTTCATTGAAAATATAGTAATGGAAATATTTTTCCTCAATTCCTATTATATAAAGGTATCATATTCAAAAATTATTCCAGAAGATTCAATGAGCAAGGTGGATATTAGAGGTTTATGGGCAACAACAATTTTTGTTCCTTTACAATAATGGCTCTAATAATGGCAAGTTCCCATAAATTTTCTTGCTAGTTTGGTTGTCTAATAAAAACAGAGCTAAAATATGCATTCAACTTGGTTTGTAAGCAAATAAAAAGGCATCAACCAAAATATTCATGAATATTCTAAGATATTCCAAGAATAATCTAAAATAACAAAAATGTTCAAAAGATTCCAAAATATTCCATTTTTACTATTTTATAATATTTTTGGAATTTTCCTTATTTATTGTGTTATGTTTCTAAATCAATTGTTTTACACTATTAGAAACATTTTTTGTTCACGACTTAAACACATGTAGTGCAAAAACATCCAAATCCTCCTGGCGGTGACCTTTGGACTACACCTTGGCCCATTTTCTTGCATGGTGAATCCGTGGCATTTGGGCGAGCTCAAGGAGGGCGTAGTTCACTTGCTGATCGAGATGCTTATAGCTCATCCTCCTCTGCTTTGAATTCTCCACCAGAGAAGACAAATTCTTCCTCCTCTTCGTTGACCAATTCTTCATGTCTCTCAGGTGCCATTCTTCAGTTCCATGTAAGTGGCATAAAAAGAGAGTTAGTAAAGTATTCTAGATGATATTAGTAAAGAGATACAACAATATTCTACACGTCAATTCATGATCAAAAGATGTACTAGTAATGCAAGTTTGAGTGAATGTATTTTTAAGCTTACCTCTAAAACTAGAAGCAAATGTTGATTGAAGTGAGAAGTTTGGGCTAAAATGTATGTACATACAATGGCCTCTACTAGTTCAAGCGAATTTTAAAATCCATATCATGCATTCTCAATTTTCCCATTGTGGAGTCCCAAAGCAGCCAAACTCAACACCTAGTCCACCAATAATGGAATTCATTCATGTGAGGTGCATGTGTATTGAATGAGGAATACAAGAACCACACCATGTTCATCCCACTCTCTAACACCACTCAACACATTCTCCTCAACCGCTCAGCCTACACCATTCAACTGTTCAACCCATCCCCAAATGTCTCTGATTAGCTAAACATTAAAGCAAAGGTTCAACTGACAAAAATTTGTTTTCAGTTGTGCTCCAAACAACGCCCGTCATTTACCTTGAACCGCTTTTGCATTCAAAACAAATTTGATCGACATCTACCAAAAATTTCATAAAGGTTTTAAAGTAGGCGGTTATTGGGGGAGCCTACAGTGCACGATATTGTGCTTGATCAGTTTTAGGTACCTTTGCGGTATGTAGACATCATTTCTTCTAGGGGTACAACTATTTGTGGATGCACTTGTTTATAATTTTGAACAGATGAAATGTTTTTGATTTAGAATTTTTTTTTGAAATTAGAGTTAAAAATCATTACTCATTGGAATAGACTATGATTTTACAACTATCTCTATTATTACACTAGTATGCAACTTTTAATGAGTAACAAAGTGCGATAGTGAGAATACAAAGTGACTTTTGATTTTGGTATGATTCTTTTTAAAATTTAGTAAGAGAACAAATGATACGATATTAACAAAAGGTGCTATCAGTAAAGAGGAAAAGGTGTCAACTTTAACTATTTTCATCTTTGAAGTTTGCTTTTATAGTAAGACGTACACTAACACATTAATATATACACTGAAATGGTTTTTATTGAAGTTTGGATAAAAAGTATCGACAGTTTGGATAGCTATGTTTTAATAAAAATGTGAATAGGAAAATTAAGTAATACATTGATATTGAAAAATTTACAAGTGAATATTTTAAAATCAGCAGTTCAAAGTATTTCACTTTAATTTCTAATGAATGAAGATTGTAAGCCTTCTATTCTTGCCAAAAATTTAAAGGTGTTATTCCAAATCACATAAACTAAGAATCATTTCATAAATATTGTTACTTTCTTATTAATGCCTCCCATAAATTTTCCATCATAATATTTGCTAAATTATGATTATCTATTTAATAAAATATGTTTGTTATAATTGTAATAAAACATTTATCCAAAACTAAAAATTTCTTGTTATACAATCATTGCTAATAAAAATATATATATATATATATTAATTTATTTGTAAATATGATTTCTATTCAAAAACCTTGTCACAGAATTTGTCAAATTTTCATCCCGAAATTTCATCTTCAAACATATATGTTCTTGTTTTATCTATTTTAAAATGCTAATATTAAATTTATTTTAAAAATCAAATTTACAAAATCCATTCCATTTGAACAACACAAATGATTATCCTATACCCAAAACATTGAAATCTACACTTTATCCACATAAAACTTTGCTGAATATAGTACATGTACTCGTATTTTCTAATACCTCATTGTTTTTTTGTCGAGGTATATATTCTCTAAGATTCTCTTTTCACCATAAAAAAAAGATTTTTTTGAAAAAATAATTTCCAAAAAATAAAGGCTTCGCTTTTTTTAATTATGTTTTGCCGAGCCTGACGGCCGGGTACGGTACCATACCTCAGAGTTTTTATGATTGCATTGACAATTGCTGTTTGCTGCCCGCTACCCATTCTCGATTGGACCAAGAGGACGTTCTACTCAGAACAGTCGTCCTCTCGGCAACAGGAACCCTTAAAACCCTAGCCCTAATTCTGATCCGTCGATTCCATTCACATCCGCCATCTTCGAAGCACATCCCCTGATTTTCGTCTCAATCCCCGCACATTCCCATCCAATTTGAAAATCTCATTCTTCTCCCAGTGCAATCGCGGTGTCGCAGAATTTTTTTCTGTGCAATTTGGACCGATTTGCGCAAATTTAACGCATTTTTGTATTGATGGAGCCGTGGCGGGGAAGAGGGGGAGGTCGTGGAGGTGGAGGGAGAGGAGGTGGCAGAGGACCAATCGCCGGACGACGTCCCGTGGCAGAAGCTGATCGGATCAGTATTGTGGACAAGCTGAACCAATTTAAGGCTAGCAATGAGCAAGGTTCATTCTCTCGGACTGTTTAGTGATGAATTATGCACTTTCTTGAGCCAATGCATGAAAGCATGCATCGTTGAATCGAGTTCTTACTGAGTGCTCTGACATTACAATTTAATGTCAAGACAATGAAAATGAAAACAAATTGTGTCGTATCCTAATGCTGTAACTGCTAATTGCCTTCAAAACAGAGGAGCCAAAATATGTAGAATATATTCTCCCCACTGTTATTGAGACATAATTCTTCCAACTTCACACATACCGTTTTTGAAGAGAGGAACGTTTGAGGGAATTAGATTGCAGTTCTCTCTTCAAATTGGTAGTTCAGCCGTGCTTGTGAAGCTGTGTAAGAGTCACACGCGGTGAAGTTTGTATCTTGCGGATTTTACAGAAATGACGGATTTTACAGAACGCCGGTGAAGTTTGTATTCTGTAAAACTGCAGTTTCACCGCCATTTCTGTAAGTTTGTATTTCTGTAAAATCCGCCATTTCTGTAAACTTCACCGGCGCAGTTTCAGTCAACCAACTGAAACCTGAGATGAATAATATTCCTAGTTTTTAGAGCAGTGGGCACTTGAACGTCACAAATGTGGCACTCTGAAACATGTCATGACCGTTGTGTCAATTCTCAAAAGTTAGAGTAGTTTAAAAATATCCGTAGATCCTACACATGTTGTAGAGTAGGTTAATGCTGAATTGCCAGTATGTAAATGTTATCATCGCATGCATGCTTGTAGGGGCTATATTGAAATCGGATCTGAAAGCTAATTCTGCTATTTTTGCGTGGGTTTTTACTTGAATTTGTGCAGGTGAGTTTGAGCTTGCCGTGCTTGAAACTGTACGCACAGATTGTGTAATAAGAACAGCATAGTGGTCCACAACTTCTGGTACTCAACTTCATTGGGTTCCGTGCTGGCATCAGCTGGATACATGAAGAGGAACCCCCTCATGGATGGCTTGATATGTTAGTAGTATCGATTGAATGTTCAGGGGGCTACGGGTTCTTTAGCCAGCTTGTATATTATTATGATAGACCTACCTGTAGTGATATTCTTGAATTTGTTAAGGATGTTTTTTGCCAGTACGTGTTCATTGCCCGGTTCATTGTGGAATTTTGGAAATGCAGAGCTAGTTTTTGAAGCGGATCTTAGCAATCATGACAGAGCTGTGGTGCACGACACTTGCAAAAAGTTGGGGTTAAAGTCCAAGAGTCGAGGGTATGTCTTTTGCTTCGTAATTCTACTGGAGAATGTAGCTAAGACAAGTTAGACGCGCCATATTTTGAAACTCCTAAGCAAGTATTCTGAGTGGAAATATACATGTTTTAGTTTGCGGGTCTCTCATTCTCAACACCAGGGTGTATACGTCACAAAACAACAAACAACACGCTTTTGTCTTGTATCCTTTGATCTTGTGCTGGTTCTCGATAATTTGTTGAATTTCGTCGTTTTTGTTTAATGCTTGGTGATGTGCAGAAAGGGAAATGATCGACGTGTTGCAGTTTTTAAACCTGCACAACGGCAGGGAAACAGGAAATATTCAGCAGCCCCTTTGTCGTTCTCCCCAGCGTCTCAGGAAGTTCTAGCTGACCTTTTTTATCGACATCCTCCTGTGGAAGAAGAGCTAGTTATACAGCATGCTCCAGCAATTACTTCAACCTCGGGCAGTTCCTCGAGGAGAAGGGACGGATCAAAACGCGGAAAGCCTAGCAAGCAGTGGACGATGAGTCCAGATGAGGTTGTAAGGCAAGCTGCTGCACTAGCTTCACGACTACAGAAGGTGCCGGCTCTTAAAAAGGTTCGACGTGGACTGACCACTTGAAACCAAACTCATTATTTTCCTAGTATACTGTTTATTATTCTCATTGTCTCGTGCTTATGTCTTACACTGAACTTGCTAGTTTTATTCATGTTATCAGATGGCAGAAAAGAGGGCTACACTCCCAATCGCTTCCTTTAAGGATGAAATTACAGCAACTGTGGACAACCACCAGGTCAGACGGTGTTTCTTTAGACAATCATTCAAGCTCATAACGAAGTACTGGGATTTTATTTATCTCATAAAAAATCCCAGTACTTTTTATCTCATACTTCGCGGGATTTTTTTGTATTTAGAGCCGAGTCCCTGATAATCTTGTGAGCGTAGTCTGCTGGACTTGGTTTGTTTCTGTGTTTAATTTGATTTTTTATGCCTTCAATATGTGAGTAGATTATGAACCGTTATTGGTTAATTTAGTCTTTGTTTAACCAGTCAGCTAATAAGCGAATTTCTTTCAGGTGGTTCTCATCGCTGGAGAAACTGGCTGTGGGAAGACTACGCAGGTTGGCTTTCATATCTCCAAAGCTTACAGGATATATTACGTTGACATACTTCAGTATGTTGATCAGCAGTTTATTATATCAAATCATGACTTTCGAGAGTGAAAAAATAATGTTCTGTTGGGTTCCATTCTTGAGAACTTTCACAAATAGAGCTTCAGGAAAAATGAGCTGCATCATGTGAAAGACATTCGTTTGATTGGGTGGCCTTCAGGTTCCACAATACATACTTGATCATATGTGGGCTCAGAAGAAACCCTGCAGAATTATTTGCACTCAACCTCGGCGTATTTCAGCCACTTCAGGTTTGTCTTGTTGGACTCGATTGCACGATGTATTGGACCAGTTGGAGTTGGATGTGCTGAACTAGTACTTAGATTCCAATTCAATTATGCAAAAGTTAGGATTGTTGCTCAAATGACTGACATGAACTTGAGTGCCAGTCTGATTATGCCTTCCTTATTTGCTTCCATTTTATCGCTAACAATTTTGTTTCTTGCAGTTGCTGAACGAATTGCTGCTGAGCGTGGGGAAAATGTTGGTGATACAGTTGGTTATCAGGTTAGCTTTATAGGAAGCTTATCTTTTTTTAGTTCATACAACCACTATTACAAACTTGTTTTTGTTTAACTGGAATTCTGGATTGAGTTGGACCTTTGTAAGTTTCCCAGAGTTTCTTAGTTTGGCAGACATGCTGAATTTGACTAATATTGTAATGAGAGTATTAGCATTGTCTATTAGTATTGGTGAGACAATGAATGCATTTTGAGCAAAGATCGTATGTTGTGACTTTGAAATTTGCAGATCCGTTTGGAGTCAAAAGGGGGCAGGCATTCGTCTCTCATGTTCTGTACAAATGGTGTGCTTTTACGAAAACTTGTTGGATCAGGACGTCATAAGATGAAGGAAGGTGTGCCTGCGGATGAATCAGAGGAATTCAGTGGTCTTGATGCCACTCATGTTATAGTCGTAAGTCTCTTCAGTGGCCTTTATTTCTAATACTTTTCCACATTATAGACTGCTTCTATTACTTGGATGGCGATTGTTGGGTATTCATGAAGGCATTTAGCCATTGAATTTGTTGTTGATCCACTAAGGCTCTAGATGTATAGAGATCATCTGAATAGCTTCAAATATTACCTGTATATTATTTGTTCCACCTTCTTTCATTCTGAGATTTTTGAGATGTGGTTTTCCAGGATGAAATTCATGAGCGTGATCGGAATGCTGATTTCTTGTTGATTGTGCTCAGGTGAATGTCTTAATGGGAGTCACACGCCTAAAACCATTGAGTCCTGTATGTTCTACTTAAATTAAGCATTGGTGTTATAGTAGGAGGCCCTGATCTTGTTGAATGCTACTACCAGTCATGTCAATGCAAGTTTCTAACACTGAATAAGCTTGAAGTAGAGTTGAATTACGGATCATCATGAGTGACAATGAATATGAGAGCTGAAATTTTGTTATATGTTGTGCAGAGATTTACTTGCGTCAAAGCCAAGCTTGCGCTTGGTGAGTGTTGTGATTTTATCAGTAGTTAGATTTTCCATTATTGATATTGTGCATATTGTGTCTCTAGTTAATGGCTTTACTTGAAAGCATATTTGGTAATCTGAAAGTTGAAAGGTGTAAACTTGATAACTGACATATACATTTGTCAGATCTTAATGAGTGCCACGTTGGATGCCGGACTTTTCTCAAGTTACTTCGACGGCTGTCCTGTGGTTCGAGTACCGGGCTTCACGTTTCCTGTAAGAGTCCGACATCTCTTACCCAGATGCACTTAGTCGAATATTCTTATAAAGAAAATAATCATATTTGCAAATTTCAGTCTGCATGTTTATCCGAGTTATGGGTTGCCTGGCGGTTCTGTATATTTTTAGCCAGTTGTATCGTCCCTCTCTGTTTCAGCGACAAAGACTAATCTCCCATTGTATTTTACACTTTTCCTGTTCTGTATCCGACCTTGTGTTATGCATAAACTTACGAATTCTTTAAGATTTTTCCATGTTCTGTTTGAGTTATGATGGTGTATGTAATTCTGTTGTCATGTGGGTCTTTCTCTTTTTATTGAATATTGATTTCAAGTACCGTGTACCTGCTGTGTACGCCCAAGGACAGTTATTGATTTACATTTTCATGTAATCTGTGTATACAGGTGCAGACATACTACCTTGAAGATGTGCTGGCCCTGACGGAGAACCAGCAGTTAAATAATGAGAGTGGACGGAGTAGAGTAAAGCCGATGACCCTTACTGAAGAAGACAGAAAGAGTATGGATGAAGCTCTACAATTAGCATGGCTAGATGATGAGTTTGAAACGCTAATGGATACGATCGAGGAGTTTCCGAGGTTGAATCTTTGCAATTACAGGCATTCACAAACTGGAGCAACTGCATTAATGGTCACTTCCGGAAAGGGACGAGTTGAGGATGTCAAACTACTTCTATCCATCGGGGCGGACATATCTACCGCTGCAAATAATGGTGACACGGCACTTGACTGGGCAACAAAACATGGTCAAGAAGAAGTTGTCTCAGTTTTGAATGATCACACTGTGAATATGTCGCAGTCACAGGCTCAGGCAGCAGAAACAGCACTGCTACAAAATTATCAGATGTCAGTCGATCAAGTAAGACCATTTGCGTATTAGATGAGAGCTCTTTGCTAGTCCAAACTCTCAATCTCAGGAGGTCAAGTCTAATCGCTTTTTGGCCTGTGACTCGAACACGATGAGAAAACGCTGCCACTCTGATGATATTCATTCTCTGTTAACTTCTGATGGAACTTCTGTTCTGTGGATTTTGTGACAGGATGAAGTTGATGTAGCCTTGATTGAACGCTTGCTGCACAGACTTTACTGGCAAGCAGGGGAGAGACTAGATCTCCAAGGTTCCGTGTTGGTCTTCTTACCTGGGTGGGAGGATATTACGAAGCTTCGCGAGTGTCTACAGGCCTCCCCTTTGTTCGGCAATGTCTCTAAATTCCTGTTATTACCCCTGCACTCGCTGGTGCCTTCAAATGAACAGAGGAAAGTGTTCCAGTCTCCACCGAGCGGAGTTTGTAAAATTGTGCTGGCGACCAATATTGCTGAGACTGCGATTACCATCGATGATGTTGTGTATGTTATTGATAGTGGGCGAATGAAGGAGAAAAGTTATGATCCTTACAGCAACGTGTCTACTTTGCAGGTACTGGTTTGTATGTGTTAAACATATGCGTTGTGGGAACCGTGCTATTTTGGTTAACTACTTTGGCATGCGATTTACCCTCTTTTCAATCAAAGAAATCTACAAATGCTATCACTGAACATAGATCTTCTCTTTGGTCTTTGCTTTTTTGCAGACCGTTTGGACATCAAAAGCCAGTGCCAAACAGCGTGAAGGACGAGCAGGACGGTGCCAACCAGGCATCTGCTATCATTTGTTCTCCAGGTTAAGGATGGAGGCTCTACCCGAGTTTCAGCTTCCTGAAATCAAGCGAACTCCTCTCGAGGAACTTTGCCTGCAGGTAATTTTACAGATGAACAGCACTGTTCATGCTGTTCTTGTTTGAGTTTAATTGCAACATGTGGAGTAACTTTTTTCGTTTATTGTGAGAATTTTGACTAAGTGCTGAACGAGGTTGCACATATATGTCACGTCTTGCAGCCCTTTGGTATGTGATCTGGAGATCTTGCAACGAGTGCAAGATTCCTGTTCTTCTGTTGCAAGATGAAATTCTGTGCTGCTCGATATCATTTCATTTTCATTTTTTTTAATACTCATCTCGCATTGGCTCAGGTGAAACTTTACGAACCTCATGGACGGATTGCGGACTTTATCTTGAAGGCACTTGATCCACCTCTAGAAGTATCAGTAAGAAATGCAGTAACACTACTACAAGACATTGGTGCTCTCACTTCAGATGAACTGCTTACGGACATGGGAAAGCAGTTGGGATCACTCCCAGTCCATCCCTCCACAAGCAGGATGATTCTCTTGGCAATTCTGCTGAACTGTCTCGATCCCGCTCTTACCGTTGCTTGTGCCGCTGGTTTCCGAGAGCCTTTTGTTCTCCCGTTACATCCCTATCAAAAGAAGCAGGCTCAGGTTGCACGAGAAGAGCTCGCTGGGATGTACGGTGGCTACAGCGACCATTTATCGATTGTGGCAGCCTTCGATAGATGGGAGAGTGCAAGAGCTAGTGGCCAGGAGCATCAATTCTGCTCTAGGTACTTTGTGTCAGGTATAGTTTCATGAACTCCAAGCCAGTGGTTGTGGCTGCAGCCTGGAATAGATATAGTAGTCTTGATGTTTATGCAAACTGTGTTCTTTCACAGTTGCGTTATTAGAAGTAGAATTTGTTGTCCACTTAAAACTGAAAATTTCTTAAATCACGTTGGTGAGCTTAATCATGGTGGTTCTGTCGTTACAGGTGGGACTATGTCTCAACTCGCTGGATTTAGAAAGCAGTTGCAAGGTGAGCTTGCACAGAAAGGTTTCATCAAAATGGAGCCACATCCATGTAGCTTGAATGCTCGGGATCCTGGTATCGTGAGAGCAGTTCTGGCAGCTGGAATGTATCCTATGGTTGGTAATTTGTTACCTCCCTTATCTGGTAGTACGAAAGCTATTGTGCAAACAGCAAGGGGCGAGAAGGTTCGGATTCACCCTCATTCAACAAGTATTCGCACTGGCGAGATCTCTCGCCTGGACCAGACCCTGCTGAATCAGCTGCTTGTTGTTTTTGACGAAGTCACTCGTGGAGAATCTCAGGTCCACAATTCTTGCTTTTGTATGGTCACATTTAATGCAATTACGAACTACAAAAATTCCTGTAACCTTTTGCCGGTTGAGTCGTTTCTCATGTCGTTTTGTTTACTATGTCAAAATGTACTTTATCGTTGCTAACGATGGGGTATTTCTTTTCTTGTTGGTCATTTTAATTGTGTGTTCAGGTTTACATACGGAAGTGTACACTTGTGACTCCACACCCGTTGGTTCTTTTGTCCACTGAGATGGTCGTGGCTCCTCCTGAGGGTGATTCGGAGGATACAACGGTAGATCAAAGTACTGTGGGTGACGATGTTAGTGATGATGATGGAGAGAGTGGTGAAGACGAAGGAGAGGTACGCTAATACACTAGGGCGTTGTCAATGTTCACCGTAGTCAACATGCTTTTCCCCAATTCCCGGATGTAACCAGTATGCATGAACAGTTGTATTCGTGATTAATGGAACTATTATCATGGATACATTTTTCGATGCTTATAATGCTTCACACAGCTGCTAAATATCTCCACTGCTCAGAGACCAGTGGACATTCTAGTTTGGAATGATATAAATCCATAATTTCACAGTTCTAGTGTGATTTCTCTTACCTTGCAGGTATTGGAGCGACCCAGTAAGGAGGAACAAGCACAGCATCGTCTAATGGCTGCTGCAGACGGGGTCGTTAATGTTGTGGTAGATCGGCGGTTCTACTTCAGTTCTACGGCAGTGGATGGGGCCCAGTTTTTTGTTTTACGATCAAGGCTGACAGCAGCGCTGAATTTCAAGGTATCTTTGATTCTATCCATCTCTTTTACACCTAGGTTCTGTCCTGCTCAGGCTCGTTTCAATTTTGTTTTATATCAACGAGTACACTAAGAATTGCTCATTACGGTATTTGAAGTAAATCATTTCTCCACTGCATCCTTTGTGCTCACAGTATGTCTTTATATTTGTTTCATGGAAATAGGTGAGTCAACCGCGATCAAATCTGCCAGATTTCCTGGTCGACTCAGTGCATGCTATCGCATGTATACTTTCTTTTGATGGAATGCCTTCCATGGCGGTGGCATCTACGAGTAGTGACCGTGGCTCCTCGAGATCAAAGGGGTCCCAGCGTCGGTTTTAGGGGAAGAGGGATCAAGGTCCAGAAGGTAGAGAATTGCTGTTCCTACAATTGTGTACAAGATATTCAAGAGGTTTAGTGGCAATTTTCACCAAAATGATCGATGTGCAAAGCACACCCGAGTAGGAGGGAAATTGCCGGACTAGGCTGCTTAACAGCTTGAACAAGTAAACTCGTGTAAATTTTCCTTAGAATCAATCATGTTAGCTCAATAGTGAGAATCTCCGTATCACTGGGTCACTATGTTGTGAGATATTTGTTACTGAGACAAATTTAGATGTGGCAATATGATCCACATTATGATAACAGTGGGAATTTTCTTTCGAAAGAAGTTTGAGATAGTGGATAAACTTGCATGTTACCATGTTACTATAAATTCATACAATACTGTAGTATCATTTCTAGTGAAAAGTTATTGGCTCTGGATCGAAGGGGAGGCCTTGCATTGAGAAAATCTACAGCTACAGTGATTGTGAGGAAGTTTGAGTTGGTCAACTCCACTGCTTTTCAAGTCTTTTCTTTTTTACTCAGCCTTTGTTTTATTAGCGCAAGATTCGCTTCTTTTCTTTTGATTCAGCCCTCTCTGGTTTCAAATATACTACACTAAAACTGTGATTTTGTGTCGGGAAACTTTCTCAACACGGACACTATTTGACCTTTTGGACATATAGTGTCCATTTTTAGTGTAAATTTTAAAATGATAAAAATTTAAAGTAAACCTTCTCAATGTAGTTGAGTTATCCGCAATGTGAAACACCAAGACCTTGTCTTGAGATGACCCTAAACTACCACGGTGATGGTGGTAAGGTACCCAAACCGAATTCAGAGGTTGGCGGTTCGATTCCTAGTTGTAAAATTGTCCTAGTTGTAAAATTGTCTTACTACTTGATTGGAAAACTTGTCTCGGGTTGCAAAAAATGCAATTTGTGTGTGTCAAAAAAAAAACACCAAGACCTTGGCTTCTAGCTCGAGTTTTTGCCCTTCAAATAGATTTTTTTAAGAACTCTTACCACAAGCCACCAAACTCCTTGCTTTGGGAGAACTTGAGGTTAGGTTGGGTGAATGGGAACTTTAGGGAGGTTTGGAGGAGCTTCTCTCGCATCAGAGCAGTGGTAAGATCAAATCTCCTTTACGATGCAGTGCAAACCTTTTTGGTTTAAAAAGATGGATGCAAAACTCCTTTTTGTTTCCCTTGAAGTTGAAAAAATAGTTTTACCTTGTCATTCCTCTTTTAATAATGTTTTGTTAAACTTTAGAGATAATTCTAGTTTTCCAATGAAGAATAGCAACTTCATAATTAATAAACATGGCATGTCACCTCATGTCACTCTCATCAAAAAAAAAAACAAGGTTGGATTTGCATTTAAGGGTCTAGCTCTACATTCCAAGGCGCTCAATGATTTCCCAAGCCCAGATTTAATTCAAGAGTAGAGTAATTCAGACATTTGTTTTGAATTGATGTTTGCAATGCTTTCTTGGTTGTTTCTTATCGTTTGTAAAATTCTTCTTTCCATGGTGTTACGTGCTTGTTTTTATTCCTTGAAATTTGGTGAGTCGTCACTAGAAGAAAACATGGTAAAATAAAACCGCAGCCAAAATTGGCTGCGATTCTTTTGACCAGCCTGATCTGCAGTCGCTAAACGACCACAGATTTGGTTTTCTGAATTGTAACTGCAATTTTAGGAATTTCAGGATGTGTATTTCTTGAAAATACCTTTATAACGGTATATTACATGCCACTAAATTATTAAAATTGCAGTCGGAAATCGAAAAAGAAAAATCTGCAGTCGTTAAGCGACTGCATAACAAGATGGTCAAAAGAACCGCAGCCAATTTTGCCTGCGGTTTCTTTTTACCATGTTTTCTACTAGTGCATTTTTAATCCTTTAGTTTTTGGATTAAGCATAGAAATCCTAGTTTTGAAGTTCTAATTTAATATATTTTTACTTTTCAATACTGTAATGTATTATTCTTTTCACATTTTGTTATTATTATTATTATTATTATTATTATTATTTTCCGTAGTATGTATTTTTATCTTCTTTGATTCCTAAAGGACCAAGCGTCCATATTTTGAATGATGAATGATAAATATCAATAAGATTTCATTCATCACGTCAGTTTTTGCAAGTAAAAAAAATGCTACAAATTTCTATAGCAAGATCATAGCTTCAAGCATGTGTGAACTTTGTGGAAAGGGGATGATTTGTGAAAAATTTTGCCTCACTTTTTATGTTGAAGTGACTCATCAAAAAATTCTAAGATCTCAATTCAAAAGTGTTCTTGAAAAATTCAACTCATAAAATTAAGCCACCAAAAAACCTCCAAAAATCACTACACTTCCAATGTTACATTTCAATCCATCACACTAATTTCTATAATAGATTGTTACTACCTTATTCATAATCAAATTAAAAAAGAATTTCGAATTTAAGGTTTCAATTATTATTTTTAAATATTGGTGATAGCAATCTTAAATCTATTTGTATAAATAGAATCTAAATTTTATAACATACAACTTTCATTCATACATCAAGTTCCAAAATATCCCTCTTTGTTGTATTTTATAATAGATCTTTGCAATTCTTCAAATTTGGAGAGGGGTTCAATCTTTTAGGTTAAAGTTTTTTTAAATGATTCATTTCAATTCCTAACACCCTTTGACAAACTGTTCATTAGAAGCAATATAGAGTTGCTTTGGGGTTTGACACTACAGATTTTAGAGAGACAGGACCACCTTTATTTCTCTCATATATATATATATATATATATATATATATATAATTGGTTTGAAGTTCTCCATTTTATTTTATTTTATTTTTCTATACGGTAGTAGATTTGTTTGATGCTTCAAAAGGAGATCTCTCAAGTTAGGGTCTTTTGAAGAGGGGGTTTTCAGAAAGTGGATCTCTCATAAATGGAGTTCCTTGAAGAAAGGATTCTTTATAAAGGTGGTCCCTCAGAGAAAGGGTGCTTCACAAAGTGGTTTCTTAGAGAGGGAGTTCCTCAAATAAAAGGCCCATCGATGAGGGGGTCTCTTACACTTATGGTTAGGTGGCAGCCATTATACCAATTTGGGTTTTCAATTATATTTAAGAGACTTCTTGCATACGTTGTTGTGTTTTTTGCATTGTGAAATGGTTTGTTGCATTTGTATGTAGGGTGTTTTCGCACTAGAGTGTCATAGTTCTCAACAAAAGAAGTTTTTAATGTTGTAAAGCAATTGTTTTACAATGTAATACAATAAATAGGGAAAATATTAAAATAACGTAATACAATAAATAGGGAAAATAACCTTAAAATAATGTAAAAATACAATAAATAGGGAAAATAACCTTAAAATAACATTAAAATACAATAAATAGGGAAAATAACCTTAAAATAACGTTAAAATAACCTTATAAATTACCAATAATGTGAAAATATCTTAGAGACCCATTTGAGACCCATTCAAGACCTCATTATTACATATTAAAGCCTATTTGACCCGCTATTTGGAAGCCTCCTAAAAAATAAGAGTCTATGAGACCATTCAAACTAAATAAATGAGATTCAAAAGGAGTTCAATGACAATATAAAAAAAAAATCTTGATAGGATCTTCCAAAGGCTCTCATTCATTAAAAGAATCTCCAAAGGGTTTCAAATAAACTCACATTGAATAAAGGGGTCTTGAAGGGGTCTTCAATAAGTTATCACATTCAACAAAGAGTCTTAACCCCTAACCGTCCCGACGTCTATATTTTAAACGTTTTTTTGGGGTACATTCACCTTAAAAGAGATGTAACTTTTGCAAAAAGTGTTCAGTTTCAATAGATTTTGGAAACACAAACTCCATGATGTATGGATTAAGTGGTAAAAATTTCAAAACAATCCAAGATGTATTGAATGTTTGGTGATCATTTGAAAGTAGGGGTCTCTTTTCTGGACAATTTTTGTGCATTTTGATGGCTGCAACTTTGGAGGCCTGTATCTCCTTCATCCCATGTCCATTTTCAATAAAAAAATTATTGGGTTGGATTCCCCTTTAAGTCTAGTTATCATGGTAATATTTTCATGTCAATCCATGTTGTTCTGAATTTTTAAGAGTCATTTTAGTGCACGGGTCTATATTGAACACTTTTTGCCTTTTGGGTCAAATGGGTCACTTTTCGGGTTACTTTTTGACATTGCAAGGCCATTTTATGGCATATTAAATATTTTCATTAGTTTTTTTGTACCAATGTGTTTATATGATGATTTTGAACTAGATAGATAGATAGATATGAACTCCGGTCCTCTTTCGAGGCCGGCATGAATAAAGTGTCTGCTCGTCTTGACAATGAGCCAATGCCCACCGGACAGAGGTCCATTGTTACAGAACTACTCACCTCTTTCGAGAATAGACACTTTAGTGACCAGAGATAAATACTAGTAACACTAGTAAAATTCATTAGTTAAAACTAGCGCGGGTATAAATTGGTGTTTGTTTTGCTGGTGGACGCCAAGTCATGGTTCCAAGGTTGGTTGGAGAAGGGCGTTTTATGTTACAATTGTATGGTCCGGGTTCGATTCCCGTTGGGTCCATCTGAGCGTTTATTGTGATATACATGACTTGGTGCTCCTAGTGATTTAATCATAGGCGATTTTGAACTACTTTAGAGTTGAAGGTTTTTTCGTTTGAGTAATTTTGAAAACGAATTTCACCTCTAATTGTGTTGCTAGGAAAATTTCAGCATCCTTTTTTAACACTAAATCACTATGATCTTGCAATCTATATGGCCAAATGACTCCAAATTTGATCCACATCATCTACATCATGTATACTACAAGATTTTACAGTTGAGATTTCTACACCTTACTTACATTTAGACCTATAAAACATCAAAAACAATGATGCTTTTAAGCCCAAAAACGCTAGGGACGCTTAGTGGTTAAAGAAATTTTGAATAAAGTGTTACATTCAATAAAGAGGTCTCTTAAAAGGAATTCCAAAGGGGTCTTTAATAGCTCTCACACTTAATAAGGGCTCTCATATAAATCTTTGAATTATCACATTATTTTTTGAAAGAGTCTTTTCGGGGTCTTGAATGGGTGTCTAACGGCATTTTCATCTCGATCCTCATCGCCAACTTCACGACCCTCTTGTTTGTTTACAAATTTTGATTTAACTTCATCTTGATCCTCATCATCAAGTTCACCATCTTCTTGTTTATTTGCAAATTTTATTTCATTTTCATCTCCATCATCATCATCAAATTCACCATCCTCTACTTTGTTTATAAATTTTCTTTCATTTTTAAATAATATACTATCCTCCTCAAGTTCTTCTTTAGTAAAATGCATAGAATTTCCATCCACTTCTTTCTGCCATGCTGGAACATACTTGAACTTTGTGTCTACTTCCATTCTAACTTTGTGTCTTTCGGAATATAATGGATCTCCTACTCGTTTATGCCCCCTAAAGTCCCAACGAAATGCAAAATTATATCGAGTATTCCTTTTACTATAATCACCATATATGTGGTAAATGGCATGGTCTTCAAGCATCCAATAACACTTGTTACACATACTCAATGTTAATATATTAGCAGGCTTATCCATGCTTGATTGGGACCTTTGCAACAAATATGGAGGAAAAGCAGTGTTTGTCCAAGCTCGAAAATGCTTTGAAATTGCTTTTGTCAAATGTTGAGTATAGGCAGTCTCGTCACTAGATGTCACACTACAATCCCAATATAAATTGGTTTCTCTTTCGAATTCAATTTCATATGAATCCATTGGATTACACTTTGAATACCTTTCATCTTGTTGGTTATGGTTCCAACAAATGACAACAAATGGCCTTTGGGAATTGTTTCGAATGTTTATTGTGCCAATTTCATCCGATGTTCTTTCATCGTCAAATTCCATACTATTATCCTCTAAAAATTGATCAAAATTAGTGTTGTCATACATAGGTGCTTTTCCTTTTATGTCATTTTTTTTAGCTAAGATTTGTGTTACAATCGTTGTCAAAAGAAATATAGTTGCAACCTTCATGATACAAGTATGGAAATGCATAATACAACACTTAGATTAAATGTATCTTTACATGGGAAAGTTGTATATATTCTAAATGCACATGTATTTATACCTTCGTCAAATTGATTCATTTGTTTAAGGAAAAATTATTCACAATTGCATCTTGACGTCATATTTTATATATATGTTTAACAAGTAACTAAAGAACCTCCTCAATCCATTTTGCAACTAAGCTTTAATCTATAAAAGTGAAGCAAATATTTATGTGAGATGGAAAGACTATATAGTTTGGCAATTCCTTCTCTATCAAGAGTCATGATATTTAATCATTTAGAAGCTATATATATTCATCCGAATTCTTTTACAGAAAAGAGGACTTGATATAGATAGCCAAAACTAGTATTTATGAACATATATTCTAATTTTGTTTCACATTTCTAAATCCAAAACCATTATAACTCATACAAATCAAAATCCAAATGATGCGAATAAATTATGCATCATAAATAGCTCATCAAGCTACATCTATAAAGCCAAGATTTAAGAAAAATCAATCAAAATTAAAAGCAATATGAATTTCCAAAATTTCCATCATAATTTTGTCATATTATACAAATAAATCATTTGCATCTTATAGATTTGTGTTGTGTAATCTCAAAAATCCAAAATCATCATAATCACAATCTAATATTGAAAGCAATATGAACTTCCACAACTTTATATTTATTAATTATCCATATTTTCTTTAGTGTTTTATGAAATTTTGCAACTTAGATTTCTATCTTGTAGATCTTGAAAATATACTACACAAAAATTTATGCTTTATAAAAAATTTACCACTATTAAAAGCAACATGAGATCCAAATTCATTTGCCATTGATAAACAATATTGTTGTTATCATTTTAAGAGCTTTATAAAATATTCCAAGTGATGTAACATTTTTAAAAATATTTTCAAAGAGCTGAAAGATCAATTATAGCTCAAAGGTTGTCAATTTTAAACCAAAGGATGATAACTGTGTCTTTTCAAACCAAATGAACATCACTTGGAATGAACTTATTCTTTGAGACTCCATCACTAAGTGTTTACAAAATGTCTCCTACACAAGTAATAATTTTTCTCTTACTATTTAAACATTGCACCTTCATAATCGTGCAATGAGTCTTTATTTAAAATTTTATTTTATTCAATCCTTAATAAAAAATATAAAAACTTTGAAAATTGAAAATTATTACTATTATCAACGCATAACAAGTCAACAAATTCATTATTTCGGTGACGACCGTAGATCGGAGCTGGTATAGAAAAACGGTATTGACAACTATAGGTTCCGCTTGTTGCTTTCCAACAATTCTAGAGTTTGTAAGTGAGCCGATGAGTCATGAGTTGGCAGTCGATAGTTCTAGGGCAGGGTTTTCTATGATGTAATCTACCCTTTCACATCCTTAGGTGGTCTTCCCATAATTGTTCCATTCCGCCCTCGAAGACCATTACGTGAAATAATCCGCCATATTCAATTTCATAACCTTTCATGTGCGGAGATAAGCAAAGCACTAATTTATAAAGTGCTAATTCATGTTTATAATTATCATTTTGAATAAATGAAATTAATAATTATTAACACCATGTATGCAATTCATATTTTGTCACTGGTAGTGTGGAGAGAAGCAAAGCCCTAGTAAATAAATTATATTACATAATATAATATTATAAGAAAATAAATACTACATCTATGTAAATGCAAAAAAACCATAATTACTACGACTTGTACAAAACCACTTCTCTGTTATGTTTTCATAAAATATGTTTTAACACTATTAAACAACGATTAAAAAAAAAGCTTGTAAAATCTTTGTTAAATAGTGGTAAAAAGAATTCTATAAAACATTACTACTAACAAGGGTGGTTTTGTACTAGTGTATCGATTAGGTCTTAACACACATATATATAGGGTCTATTTGTTGATTTTTGAACAAGCATGGGGATTTTTTGTTATTCATCATGACATTTTTATATTTTCATTCTTGAAGTAGTGTAATTTTTAATTTAAAAAAATCCCTATTGTTGGCTACCAAATTTCTACAATTTCTTTAAAGAAAAAGCAATTATGGCACATTGAACATCAAATTTCCTATTTGTTCAGTTGACCATATAATCATGCACTTGGCTTCCGAGCGCACTAAAAATTCAGACCGGTAGAAATTGCATGAAAATTTTGCCAAATTTTTATCTTCTACAGATTTGGTTGCAAAAAGGATAATTTGGAAATTGTCGAGTCATTTTTTTTTTTGAAAAAGTCATTACTTGTGCTTTGAATATTTTCTAATTGAATTCTATACGCAAAATAACTCTCCTTTGAAATTGATCTTGACACATAATATATTAGAAAGATATAGGAGGTTAGAGTTCTCAAACAACATGTTAAGTACAAATCTTACAAAACCATATAAACATATTGTAAGCAATTGGAAGTAGGCTGCAAATAGACAAATATGTTTTAAATATGCATTTTAGTATATAAAAATACTTTACTTGTTTACAATTTATAAAAATAGTACATACTTTTAAATCAGTACCTTGACAACTAAATTAGAAAATAACATACTATATAGTAATGTACTCATTTACTCTAGTAAGCATTTAGCAACCTCTTGTCACCTATGCCTTCAATCTGCATTGCAACATATTCAAGTATCTACGACTTTGTTTCATTTGGAATAGTGATTTGCTTCATCCACACGTAGTTATATAGCGCCGCTATTGCATTTGTTGTTTCCTCCCTCCAAATAGCAACACCACCATGACATTTCTTTACTATGTTATAAAAATAGATTGTCCAACCTCTTGAAACAAACTTGTCAGAACAACTAGCCCAACAATTCACTCCCCTATACAAAATCCATGAAATTCCACATAAACATTGTTGTCAACTCCAACAGGGCTTCCAAATGCACTAAGAAAAGGAGGAAAAAGAATGCGCGACCATGCACACTCAACCACCTACACAAAAAATAAAACAAAAAAATCATTAAACATGTATGTATGTATCTGTCTATTTATATATATATATATATATATGTATGTATATATATATACTTTTTGCAGGTCGCTAATGATACATAGCCGCCCCTTTGCTTTCTTCCTTTCGTAAAGAAAACATGCATATGTTCTTTCATACCCTCTTATAGTCGCCTCAAGAGCATATAAGGCAGCTATGGGAGAATGAGAGAACATACAAATGTTCTCTTGAGGAGTCGCTTAAGGTGAGGACAAAAGAGGGTCCGTGCACGTGGATCATTAGCCCCGGAAAACCCTGAAAAAAAAGGATTTTTTTTTTGGGTGTGGCGGATGGGCTGAGGGTTCGCTGCAGGGTGACAGAGGACCTATACTTCAAATAATAATAATAAATAAAAATAATGGTGTGGCGGAGGGGCTAAGGGTATGCGGCATTTGAATGTTGTCTTGAAGGTTGGAGGCTCGGGGAGGTGACTATTGGAATTTTAGAAAACCACTTGAGATAAAAAATAGGGTCAATTTAATTTGTTTCAGATAAAATTTATAATTTGGTTAGATCTACCATAGCATTGGAAATATGTCCCCTACATGATTATATGTAAAATAGGGTGGTGGATAATTCCTCCATTTTAGTAATCAATAGAAAAAAAAAATAGGGTCATAGACATAGGATCCCTCTAAAAGTGTGTAGTAGGATCAGTAGAATAATTATGGATTTGACTACTTGGAACACCCAATTCGCTAATTTTGCACATGGCCATATAATCATGCACTTGGCCCCCTAGCGCATTAAAAAAATAGTTTGAAAAAATCTCTTAAAACAGAGATTTTTGTCTTTCTACAATCTCCTACACTATAAAGAAACAATTGTTTAATTTATTTCTCATCCTTATCTTTATCTTTTATTTTATCTTTATCTTTATCTTTTCTTTTCTTTTCTTTTATCTTGTATTTTATTCTTGTCTTCTTTCTTGTCTTCCTCTTGTCTTCCTTCTTCTTTTTCTTCTAGTCTTCCACTTGTCTTCCTTCTTCTTTTTCTTCTAGTCTTCCACTTGTCTTCCTTCTTCTTTTTCTTCTAGTCTTCCACTTGTCTTCCACTTGTCTTCCTTTTTTTTCCTTCACCTTGCCAATTTTGAAGTTTAAACAATAACTTAAAAAAAAAGTAAAAATCAGGGAGCAGGCTGAATCCAATACAGGCCCTGAAATGAAAAATGAAAAAAAAAAAAAAAAAAAAAAAAAATCCCGAATTTTCCGGGCAGGGAGGGTCCGTGCCCGCGGACCCTACTCTTATTTTGACCCTCCCTCCCTCACTCCCCCCTCTCCCCTATATAAACCTTCTCTCACCCTCCCTCCCTCACACTCTCCTTCCACCCCTTTTCCTCTCTTGTTCTTCTCCCTCTCTTCCTTCTCCCTTCTCCTCAATATAAAGGAAGAAGAGAGAGGAGGAAGTGTGAGGGAGGAAGAATGTGGGAGGGTTTATATAAGAGAGAGGGGAGAAAAAGGAAAGGAGAGGAGGGAAGGAGAGTGGGTCAAAATAAGGGGCCGTTTACACTACGGACCAAGAACTCGTCCCATGCAACTCTAAAATCTGTGATTGGTCCAAAACGAGCTCTTGGTCCCATTTGACTTTACACTACCTTGGAAAAAGGAGAATGACCACTAACTTTGAGGTCCCCTAAAACTACTAAAATCTGCCATTTGGATAATGTGCCATGGTCCAACGGGTTTTCCGTTGAGTCGAGGCAAAACCCTCGACTCAACGGAAATCAAGGGAGCCGTAAGGCTGAAAATCAGCCATTGGCCTAATTTTTTTTTAATACTTTTTTTTCTCGATTTTTTTGACGTTACTGTAGATCGTTGGGATAGAAATTTTTTTACATAGTTTTTGAAGACCGTTGGGTTGAGGGTTGAGGGTTGAGGAAGGAATAAAAACCATGTGTTCCTCTTTGCTTTCTCTCTCGATTTTTGTGCATGCACTGTTTTTGCTGGTTTTTTGCTGTTTTTTGCTAATTTTTTTTTCACATTTTTTACATCAATGGAGGGGTATAGTGCAGATGGAGAAATTAGGGATTCCGAAGGCCAGATCTGGTCCCAAAATTCCGAGTGGATGAGATTTTCAAACCCAATTTCCTTGCCTCCAAATCATGTACCAGCAGAAATTCCTCAATTGCGATTTCAGCATGCGCCAAATCTATTTTCTTCTCATTCTAGTAGATCTCTCTCTCTCTCTTCACCTCCTTTTCAAAGACTTCCTCATAGTGAGAGAGAGCTAGAGGAGATTGGAACCCAAATCCCGTGTAGTGAATTCTCAAGAGGAAAGGAGATTTTGGAGGTGAAAAAAGAAGAAGGAAAAGCACCCAAATCTGCTCCAAAGAGAAAAGGTCGTCCTCCGAAGGGGAAAACTGTAACCAAGAAAGCAAAAACCAGCATAATTGATCTTGAAGACATGGAGGATGAGGAGGATACGAAAATAAAGTGGAGGGATTTTGAAGTGGAAACTTTGATTGCCTTAAGGGGAGAGATGGACAAGGAGTTTGCAAGAGCAGCAAACAAACAAGGTAAATTTTTTTTCCCATGACGTTGTAAAATTATGCAAAAATAATTTGAATGTGTCTTGAATGTGGTTTGAATGTGGTTTGAATGTGGCTTGAATGTGGTTGTATGTGGGCCGTATGATGAGGCCGTAGAAGGCCTTGGCCTTAGCCGCATGCCCTTGCCCCCCCTCCCCCCAAAACGCGTGGGCAAGATGCAAAGCCTTACCACCCACCTCCAACCATTGCACCAAGACTTTTCTTGTGTCCAACCACTCTTTGGAATGATCTTTGTAATAGAAACAAGCTTCCTTCCTATGCTGGAATTTTCTGCCAAGTCCCATTTTCACCCATTTTGAGCTTGTTTTTGACCATTGTCTTATCATTTCCTGTCATGTATTGTAGGTATGAATATGTGGGTAAAATTACAAATCCGAATGGTGGCTGGAATTCGAGGATTTAAGCGCTCGTGGTTATCTTGCAAGAAGAAATACAAGACTATTTTAGCGGAGTACAGAAATGACAAGCGTGCAAATGAAATTTCGGGTTCGGACTGCAAGCAAGAGTGTAGATGGTTTGATCAAATGGATACATGGAATAGCAAACGTGCAAGTGTGCACAACCAAATTCCAGCAAGTGCCCAAGAAGGAGAGGAGACATGTGCTACACCACCTACAACTCTAGAAATTCTTCAACCTACTCCATCTACAGCACCATCCACACAAGAGAAGAAACAGAAGACTCAAGAGAAGATTGAAGGTCTTCTTCAGCAAGTGGTAGGAAATTCTACCATTCTTATTTCTACCTTTCAGCAATCCACAGAATTGCTGAAGAATATGGATAGGAACTTTGCAGCCCTTCTAGAAAAGTTCTAGTTCATCTTCCATAGAATCAGAACTACTATCGGAAAACTCTAGAGTTGATTGATTCTGAAGTTTAGAGTGCCATAAACTCTTCGCCAGAATTTCATGCATTCTTGTAGCTTCACGAAGTAGGTCTACGGCCTTCTCATTTTCCTTCACTAGGAATGCTTCTACCTCTCCATCATTTATATCATTTGTAAAATCTGAATTTTCTCTAATTGAGATTCTATTTTTTACCTCGAGAATTGATGCCCTCTCGCAGCGTAATTCTTGCCCTTCCTTCAAAGCACCAATCTTGATTCTTCTTTGTAATTGTTCCTCCGCTTCCGAAATCCAGTCCTCATTGAAACCGTCCTTCATTGTAATGCACAAATTGTGCAAAACAATGCATGTTGCAACAAGATCCGGCACACTTCTCAATGGCACGTCACATCTCTTCATTATGATCTTCCATCTCCCCTTCAGAATTCCAAAAGCCCTCTCAACACACATCCGTGTGGAAGATTGGACAAAATTCCAATTTGCTTGGATTTGTGACAATTCTGTTTTTCCTCCTTTGAATGGACAATACATCCATGGTCTTACGGGATATGCTGCATCTCCTATTAATTTGTACGGATGTAATCTACCCTCCATATATGCTCTCCCAATTTTTGTAACTTGAAAAACAGCCCAATCATGGAGACTACCGGCCCAACCGAATTCGTAATCCCAGAATTTGCAATGCACATCAACAATTCCTTGAAGAATTGCTGAATGGAAGGATTTCCGACAGTAGTAATCTTCTCCCCCATCTACAGGTGCTAAAACAGGAATGTGCGATCCATCGATTGCACCCACTACATACGGAATTCCATGAAGAGCTTCAAACTCCTTTGCTAAAACCCTAAACTGAGATTCACTAGGCATTTGCACAAGAATTCGTTGCAAATGTTGCCTCACGGCCTTGCAAAATTCCCTCACAATTATCGAAACCGTAGATTCAGCAACCCCATAAAGATCACCTATGAGCAATTGTCCATTGCCGGTTCCTAACCTAGACAATGAAATTGCAATTCTTGTTTCCACAGAAATTGCATTTCTCACAGGTGTATCTTTTTTATGCAAAAACGACCCTAATTTCTCACAAAGAAACGTAAAAGTAGCAAACTTAACTCGTGTTCTTTCCTTGAATTGACCTTCGGTGTATGATCCCAGCAACAAACGGTCTGTGAATCCACATTGTCTTTCAATGCTCCACAAAGTTCGTGTCACTCTTCTTCCCATGCTCTCCAAGAAGATGCTGAAAATTGCCACTTTCTCCCACTCTCCATGCAAAATCAAGGCTTGCATGCTCACAATGTGTGAGATAAGCATGTGCAAGCACATATACAAGCCTAACATCAATACAAGGTTCCTCCTCCTCCCCTCCATTGTAACCCTAATTGCTGAAATTTTTAGAAGAGAAGAAGAAGGAGAAGAAGGAGAAGAAGGAGAAGAAGGAGAAGGAGAAGAAGGAGAAGAAGGAGAAGAAGAGAGAAGGAGAGAGGTGGAAGAGAGGTGAGGTAGAAGAGAGAGAAGGTGGGAAGGTAAATGAGAGGGTAATCCCCTAAATCTGCCATTTTTTAATTTGTAATAAAAAAATCAGCCCAAAGTTGTCCCGGTCCAAATCCACTTTACACTACAAGAGTGACCAAGCCACTCAAAAATCCATTTTTGATTTTTCATGGTCACGGCTCTTGGCCAAGAGCCGTGACCATGAAAATGATTTCATTTTCTTGGTCATGGCTCTTGGTCCATAGTGTAAACCGCCCCTAAGAGTAGGGTCCACGCGCGCGGACCCTCCCTGCCCGGAAAATCCGGAAAAATTTAAAAAAAAACTTTTTTTTTTTTCATTTTTTTTCAGGGCCTGTATTGGATTCAGCCTGCTCCCTGATTTTTATTTATTTTTTAATTATCGTTTAAACTCCAAAAATGGCAAGGTGAAGAAAAAAAAGGAAGACAAGTGGAAGACTAGAAGAAAAAGAAGAAGGAAGACAAGAGGAAGACAAGAAAGAAGACAAGGAAAAAAAACAAGATAAAAGAAAAAGAAAAGATAAAGATAAAGATATAAGATAAAGATAAGGATAAAAAATAAATTAAATAATTGTTTCTTTACAATGAAGAGATTGTAGAAAGACAAAAATCCCTGTTTTTTACAAAAAAATTCAAACAAATTTTTTTAAAGCCAAGTTTGCTCATGAAATGAGTGCACTTGGCCAAGTGCAAAATTAGGGAATTGGGTGTTTTGGATGAAGAAAAGTGTGGTTTCTGTCCAAATTTGAATGAAGCGCGTTAATATGGAGGGAAATTTTGTGGGATTTTTTTGAGGAAGGAATGTGTTGTGGCTCCTCTACAGCCGTTGGGTTTTGCAATGGCGCTAAACATGTGGGACCTCGCTGGATGCTTAGAACCTGACAGCCTCCACCGTCACCCTCAACCGCTTCCTACGATCGGTTTTAGTTTTGTCACATCTTCAGTCCTCAATCGTCAAGCTCATTCTTTTTCTAAGCATTTTCTAGGCTTTCTTTCATGTAGATTGATGTTGCAGAGTGGCCACTTCCTTTGCAATGTTTTCCGCGTGTATTTGGTTTAGGGTTTAGCTTTCATGGTTCATCCCTTCTTTGTTGATTTTGTAATTAGGATTTCGCTTGAGTTTTGGTAGAGCAATTTCAGGGTAAGACTTGCTTAGGGTTTGGATAAGCATAGACAATTAGGTGAAGCGTGGAGTTCGGTTTCACAATGCTATAGTATTCCGTCTACTATTTGGTACTTGTACGATTTATATTTAAAATATTGTACCAAAAATTAACCTCTCTAAACAATTACAAATAAATATAGGGTGCTTAAAAATATGTCAAAGTAACTTTTTATCTACAAATAGGGAGGGAAAAAATATTGAGAGGTGCATAAATATCTCCCTATTAAATACCCCATTATCGCACGTGGTTACGAAATGTAAGGGGGTGTGATCGCCCCGAGGTTGGAGGAAGGAGCGACGCACCTTTATGTACTTTTTAACACACAAAAAAGAAATAAGAGAAAGGAAAATAAGAAGAAAAAATTCATGTCTTTTTCCATACACTCTGGCATCGGTATTATAGTGTCTTAATCTATTCATAATTTGTAATAGTTTTTAAATAGTCAATATTGCAATTTTAAAAATAAATGAAATTCAAATTTTTGTTATGAAAAAATTGAAATATTAGTGTTTTATTGCAGTATACTACAAGTTTTAACAAAGAAAGAAATCGATGTTTTTTCGTCAATTTTTTTGATAAATTTCTTTTTTAGTAGACTTAGGTCCCGAAATGATTGCACGTGGCCAAGTGCAAAAATAGAGAATTGCCTGTTATTTTTTCTTGGAAATAAAGTTTGCAACAACACCCTTAGTACGGTAGTCTCTTTGTCGGACTCATGATGCAAAATTACTCGGGACACTACAGTAGTGTCCTAGTGTCAAATGGGACATTTTTTAATTGTATCAAGAGGGGCAACTGAGCACCTTACGATGCCAAAGGTGCTGGAGAGAGGCTCAACACTAGCCTCACCCTTTAGAAGTTAGCCTGCAATTTACCTTGGCATCATGTGAGAGTGAGGAGGGAGACCATCCCTCCTCAATGTACTCTCTCCGGACTTCGGCAAGGCCCCCATCCTATTGCTTTAGAACACTTCCTAGACAGACTTTTGTCATTATACAAATTATACATTGTGATATTTTTTGCTATTAGAAATGAGTTTTTTTCAAAAAATCCTCTTGCTACCTTCTTTTTTGTTCTCTCTACTTTAGTATGGTCACTTATTGTCTTTTCTACATGTGTGTCCTCTATTAAAATCTTGTGTATATAAGTTTATATACCTTCTGTAGAGGTGAAGCGTGGTTGAAAACCATAGTAAATTCTTTGCAAAATTTATGATCTTGACACATACTATATGTTTTTGGAAAACCCATAACATATCCTATATGTCTATTCTAACACTGTTTTTTAAAGGGTCTTGAAGGCGTCTCCAATTGGTCTCAAATGGATCTCGAAAGGGTCTTGAATGGGTCTCTAATGAATCTTGAATGGGTCTTGAATGAATCTCAAATGGGGCTCTTAAATATTCTTATATCATTTAAAAAAAAGGTCTTAACATGGTCTCCAATGAATTTTTAATACACTCTTATTTTTTTATAAGGAAGTCTCAAAGTGGTCTCTTTAAATTTTCACCTTTTCAAAGGTGTTCAAAAGTCTTATACAATTGTAGAAATGTCTCACCATATCTTTTATATAGTTTGAAAATGTCTTATAGGGGTCTCGTACAATCTAAAAACTAGTTTTAAGAAAAGTCTTAGATGGGCTCTCACAATTCCAAAGAATCTCACATGAATGTTGTGAATAAAGTCTTCTCCTATTGCAATACAAATTATAAAGTATAAACAAGGTCTTTACAACAAATCCTTCATATTACTTCAATATGCAAGCCCAAATAACAAAAGCCTCTCTCTCTCTCTCTATATATATATATATATATAACAAACCACTTTATAATGCAAAAGATTCAACAACGTGCACAAGAAGTCTCTCAAACTCTTCAGATCCAAACTTGTATGCACCCTAACTTCTGTGTAGTTGTCAAGGATACACAAAATAACATTACTAAAAGAGTTGCAATACTTTTTACCAAGTATTACACAATTTTACAATGCCAATGTTGCAATACATGTGTCGAATTTGTAAAAATGTAAATATGGAGTATGCAATACGTGTTGCTAAATATTGCACATCAACTTGAATAATGTGAGGTAATGCCACAAAATAATACCAAAAATTCTATAAGACATAAGCGTAGTACAAATTTTAAGTAAAGTGATCCAAGAGTTGTGTTGCAGGATTGAAGTTTCCCTCATCTTGCCTCAAATATATACTAAAAAAATGTGTTTTGAAGTTTTTTCAAGATTTTCCTAAGCATACAAAGATATCCTAGGGGTACTAATATATTATATTGGTCATGAGAATACTTGAAGAAACTTCATACAATAAAGGTAGTTTGTTTGTTTTGTATGTAACGTTGAGATCTCCCCAATTGTGTGCCTCTTGGCCGTGTTCTTGGTACCGTTGAAAAACTCTCAACAAAAAGGGGTGCACTAAAGTAATTGAATTTTTTTGTCACATTTGGACGTACAGTGAGAGAGATATGGATTTTAAGTGATTTTTGTCACCATAAATTGAATTAATTTATAAAAAAACGGAAAATGGAAATATTTGATGGTATTCTTGGCATTGCCGGAATTTTTTTAATGAGTAGGGGTGTATGCAAGTTATTTCGTTGCTTTTGGATCCACGGTGTGAAAATGATGGATATTTAATTGAATTTCATCACCATAAAATGAATTATATTATGGATAAATTATTATTTTTTAAAAAGAAAAAGAAAAGCAATAGCTTGGAGAGTACAGGGAACATGTGGAGTATGGAGAATACAGGGAGCATGGGGAGTACAAGGAGCACGGGGAGGATGAAGAGTACAGGGAGCACGGGGAGGATGAGGAATATGGGGAGTATAAGGAGCACGGGGAGGATGAAGAGTACAAGGAGCACGGGGAGGATGAGGAATATGGGGAGTATGAAGAGCACGAGGAGTATGGGGAGCACGAAGAGCATGGGGAACACAAGGAGTATAGAGAATATGGAAAGCACATACAACACGAAGAACATAGGAAGCACGGGGAGTACGGAGAACATGCGAAGCACAGGGAACATTTGAGCCATTGTAGGAAACCTCTTGCCGAGTAGGCCGGATGCACCAAAAGTCTTGAGGAATACATTCTACGAGAGGTTTATATATCACGTGCTATCGAGGGGTATTTTTTAGAGGCAATATTACATTTCTGGTTAGGAATTTAAGGGACCATTGTATGACCTAATTTTCTAATTGGGCCTACATTTTTACACCATTAAATTAGTTATAACTTTTTATAGTTTGTAATTTTTAATACATCATCTTCATTACAATTAAAAAAAGAACTTAAAAGTCTTCCACCAAGGCATGCAACAATAAGGGTTTAAGAACAGACTGAAAACGAGAACAATAAAATTCTAAAATTGTAAAGTCGACGCCAAACCCTTGTTAGGAGTCTCGTAGCAGTAAGAGGAGAGAAATTTTTGAAACCCTTGTCAAGATTTGCTTCCGAAAAGTGGCTCTTGTAAGGTGTCAACACTTTTGACTATTCTCAGTCCTCAGGAATACTATTTCTGACCGGGCAATGTCAATTCACCTACAATTTCATTTCTTTGGAATCTGCAAGCTACTTTTCGTTTTTCTCTCACACTCCATGTGAGGGACAAAATTCAGGACGACTTATCCTCCAAGTTTGCGGATGCCTCTAATGTCGAAAAGAGTGTTGAACACAATAGAGTTAACCGAAAAGAGTGTCTCAAAGTGGATACTCACCTTCAACTCGTTTTCGGTTCAAAAAGATGGCAAAACTAGTCTATGGTGAGTTGAAGAATATTCTAAAGCAAGACCTTGCACCGCCTATGGGACTGGCACTCGTGACTTCCCCAATGCTAAAGGAAAGCTCTCACAAGTTCCCCCAAGCCTATGGCTCTATTTATGAAGGGATCAAGGGACTATTCATGTGTAAGTCGTGTTAGAAATTGCTTATATAAGATTATTGACTCCACATAGACTCTATCCTTCTACTTTTTGGTTAACTGAGACACTCCTTCATACTTATTTTATTCACACATGCTCTAACTAATAAGAAATAGTGCAACCTTTCCTAATTTTCAAACGCATACTAGTAACCTACTAATAATTTGAATCTCCCACGCTCACCGACAGACCACCAGTGCATCGGCATGTCCGAAGCAAGCGCTCCCGCGAGCTTCATTTCCACTCATCAATTCCAAACTCCTTCAACAATTTACGCAACAATAACGTCAACAACGATCGCAATTCTGCTCACACCACAACAACCAACGTTGTCTCAATTCCTTAGGTTTTTTTGTTACTGATGATGACTCTGTTTTGATGAAGCAACTCTGACACATGGGACCCCCACAACCCACACGGCAGCTTCCGAGAGAAGCCAGCTTGCCGGTATCATCAATCGACGCATTGGTTTTTTTTTCTTTTTGGAACAAATAAAACAGAAGCTTCATTGCCGCTGTATCGATTTTCACGGCCAATTCTTTCGGTTTCAGCTTCACGGACAAGATATTGAGTTCCGTCACATTTTTTGAGGTTTCAATATGTGGATTGGAGACGGTGAGGAGCACCTCGACGTTCTTTTTCTCTTCTAGGTTTTAATGAGCGCTCATTTCAATCACTGCGAATTTTCTTGAGATTGAAAATTCTGTGTGGACGCATGAATTAGGGTTTTGGTAATGTGGTGAAATATTAAAGCCATTTGCTGGCGAGTGAGGATGGCGATCGAGGGAACGCCGCCAAGTCCTGCTGTGAAGTCGGTGAGCACTCCAGAAGGAGCTCCATCCATGTTCAGCTTGCGCGTTGTGAATCTGGAGTATTATTTGGCACCTCCTCTCCCGGGCATGGACGTTTGTTACTCCAAGTTCCAAGGTGAGCTTACATCGCTAATCAAAGTTTTTCCTTGTTCAAAACAGACTGAAGAGAAGGGGAAGTCAAGTCAGTTCAAGAATGTTATGTACTGCAGATCACATGATTCTCAAGCTGCTATGCCATCGAAGCAAAGGATTTGGATTGATAAAAGTCAACTTTATGAAGACACCAGTCCTTCTTTGGGGAAATACAACAATCTCTACGTTTTGATTTTCTTATTGACTTGATGCAGGTCGCACTGTGACTGAGGTTCCAGTAGTGCGGATTTATGGAGCAACACCAGCTGGTCAAAAGGCTTGTTTACACTTGCATCAGGTAAGTGGGTGTTTTTTTCTTTCTTTTTTGCAGCTCAATCCATGAATTGAATCACTCTGAATTCGTTTTTTCTTCTATTAGTATTATCACAAAACAAGGTAGAGGATACTCTTTCCGTCACGTGCTTTCATTGGGAGATCAGTATAGAGATCACTTTGGGTACTACAAGAGCTAAACTTTCTTGAGATGAAAATTTGATCACTGTGTATAAACTTCTTTAAAGTGGGAGGTTGTTAACCACTATTGAAGGGACCATTTTTTTTCAAAGATGAGTGGCCATAGACATTTTGCCAAATCATGCTTAATTGAAGGTCAACTAAGTGTATTATCAACTAAGATGAGTTATTGTTGGTAAAAGGCGAGCCAGGATTAACGGTTTTAGTATCAGTTTGTGGCAGTCTGGTATTTGAGTTCGCTTTTTCTTAGTAGTATTTATTATCACACAATATTGCTGAGAAGTGTATCTATGCTCATTGATGCAGGTGTTCCCTTACTTCTATGTGCCATACGATGATGACCTCCCCCAAGACATTAGTGATGGTATTTGCCTCAGAAGCCTTTAGAAGCATAAGAACATGGTGTTTTGATTTGATCATTTTCTTCAGTTTTGCTTCAGATCACCTGAATGTGTGGTGTGTGATTCTAGCTCTTGCGTATGTGCGGTGTCTGGCTTCAGCAATCGAGAAAGCTATGAAGGTATTACTCAAGGAATTGCACCTATCTTACTAGTCACTACCAATTCTTTTTTTTCATGTTTCAGAATGGCGGGCTTGCCTTCTAGTCAGGTCATTTACTGGAGTGGGTGCATTCTGGCGAAGGTTCATGTATTTTGTGCATAATTTTACTAAAAACACAAAACTAAAGAACATCTGATATAAAAAGGTCATCCTGAAAATCCAGGGCTCCTACATGCTTTTTAAACCCTAAACCGTAAGCCCTAAGCGAAATGTTAATAAATTGTTATTCTGGATGTGCAGCTAGCTAGTAGCAACGCCGCAAAGAAGCAGCATGTGCACAGTTGTAGCTTGGTGAGGGCCCGCCGGTATTATGGCTACTATCCATCTGAGCAGCTTTTCATCAAAATTGTATTGTATCCTCAAAAGATTGACCGTTTGGTAAATTTGCTGTCTTAATGAACATTAGAATTTGTGATGAGCTTGTAGGCCTTCTGAATTTGGTCACCAAAACGCAATTGGAATGTTTGAGGTCCTTGTTGTCCCGCTCTTGTCAGCTGTTGGATAGGAGTTCGCAAACTGTACAAATTTCTTAATGTGATCACAGATATCACCCCCAGGAGGTTGCTCGCATTAGTACTTTGTTGATGGTATTGATTTCTGTCCACCCTTTTTGTGTTCTCGGCCATCAACCTAGATATTCTTATTCTTCCTGTTAGCTTCTGTTTTGATATTGCATCGTGTGTTGCATTAGTTTCTTTTGAGAAGGAATACCAGGCTGAAAACTGCAGGTTGCATTGGATGAATCTATTTGTAGAAGGTTATGTCATAGCTGAAAGATTTACAATGATGGTGCCGTAGGTCTGCCTTTTCCTACTTCTTTGAGCATTATCGTAGTATGAATGCAGGGTGGAGGCATAATGAATCGCAAGTTTCAGCCACATGAATCACACATTTCATACTTGCTCCAACTGTTGGTATGTGTGATTTGACTTACTGCAATGCATGTGAAGATCTTACTACATGTTAGTCCGACTTGTTTCTTGTTTTATAAGAATCTTGGAAACTGTATGGAAAAGCTCAAGCTCAGAGGCTAGCTGAGGACATGTAAGTTGATTCACGGTTAGAAAAAGATGAAATGCTTCCTAGCTGAAGTCCTGTGGATATCCAGCTTAACCCCTAAAGGACCAAGAAGCCCAAATTGGGCGTCATGTTTTTTAAAGCAGTTTTGAGTAGGTCCTAATTTCCTTTCGTTCAAATTTATTCATTTTTTGACTAACACATGCAATGTTCTTCAGTGATTCCATTGATATAAAATTTGGTCTCATCTGAATTATATTCTTCATAATATGATCAATTGTATTTGTCATTTTAAAACCATTTTAAAACCATTTTAAAACCATGAATCCTTGGTCCTTTAGGGGTAAGTATATGAATCGATATAACACATTCACACAGCAGGAAGTTTGGATCGCCTGAATATGTTGTTTCTGTTTGCGCAGATTGATCAAAATCTAGCTGGTATGAGCTATATCCACCTCTCCAGTGTGAAGTTCCGACGACCCATCCCTAATCGGCCTTCTGACACTATGCATGTAATACAACAACTGAAAGCCGAGTTCATTCCAACTCCTCAATGTCCACAAGAGACTAAGGAAGCGTCTTCGATGGAAACAACCCCTCCAGCCACTGAATGGGTAGGGTCTGGCCCAGAGAATAAGACCCAAGCACGTGTGTGGGTAGAGCCTTCAATTCCTGCTCACTGGGTCTGGCCCTCGCATTACTCCACTGGTGGCCCATTTGGAAGACATAGCACATGCGAGCTTGAGGTTGATGCATCTGTGGAAGGTGGAAATTCTCACTCTGATCAAGAATGGAAAAAATGAAAAAAAAATGATGTAGTTTATACAAAAATGGAGAAGAAATGATGTAGTTTTGATTTTCAAATGTATGTATCTCCTTACTAAAAGGATCTTTCATGTTTGAGACTGTAGTTCATCAATTTGAACGGCATGTAACGTAGAGATTACTCTTTCCGTCGCTTGAAGCATTTTAACCAATATGTAGAATGTGCTTTTCGGGTGATGTATAGAGCTGTTGAGAGATCTTTGGTTAGAAGAGCCAAATCTGTTGAGATAGTTTTTTTTATGAGTTTCTTATGCAATTGCAAAATGGGAGGTTGTAGACTACTATAAGTGACAGTAGACAACCCCATTCCATTCAAAGATCAGTGGTCATAGACATTTAGCTTATACCCAACTTGCTAATTGAAGGCCAACTAAGTGCATGAATAGATGAGTTGCTGTTGGTAACAGGGATCAGTATAGGAGACGGGAAATGGTTTAGTATCCTCCACTGTACTTTTTATTAAGATTGGTGATGCTTGGTTCGCAGACATACTCAATCGGCAAGAATTGGCGTTTATGCCTCTTCATGAGGCAGGAGTTGCGACCAAACTGGTTCAGTCCTTAACGCCTATGTGGGAGGTAAGTGTGCACTGTCTCAAGTTTTTCTGATTATAGCAGCCTTGGGCTTCATTTTTCACCTTTGATTTTGAATGACACGGCCTCGTCTTTAAAAAGTGGTTTTGTTACATGTTTACAGGAAGAGCGACTTAGGACTGGAGAAAACGGACCGGCTGGAGCTGCATCTGTTCGACCCTCACCAGACCGCTTTCTTCCACCCCCGTCAGCCTTGGAGCAAGCCCTTCGTGATTCTCTTTTCCAGATTGCCCAGGAGGAAGACAGGTTTCACCATTTTGAGCTTCGGAACGAACAGTTTCTTAAAAGCACACAGGGGATGCTACTGGAGTGTTCACAAGCGGCCAATACTTTGAGGTCGGAGGTGGGACTACCACAGCAGCTGGATCCAAGACTGGATACAAACAGTATTGGTGTGCAGGGATGGCTCAGTGATGAAGAAGGACCCGGGTCGAGTCGGGAGAAGTCTGTCAGTCAAGACGAGTTCGTTAATGAGCACGTCGTCCGTAGCCAGCTTACACCACAGGGTCGTGCCTCTCAGGTATGGTAAGTTTAGAACCTACCTACTCAAGTGATTAGCTATAAAATTTCTCGGTGATTCTTCAATACATCGAGGTCGACCGTTGCTGCTTGAATCAATACTCCCTCTGTCCGGAAATAACTGTCCTAGTTTTTGGCATTTTTCAACTGAACGTTTTTTTTGCCAAAAATTGCTGTCTCAGTACTCGAAAAATAGTCTATCTTTAATAGTAGTATGTAGCTTTTGTGTCACTCTCATTGTCCGTCCCGTTTGAAGTGGACAAGGCTCACATTTGAAGTATAAAACGTAGGACAAAACTAGGAAAAAAATGCCAAAATCTAGGACAATTATTTCCGGACAGAGGGAGTACTCATTTAGATTGTGTGCAGTGTCCATTGGGATTTCACTCGATTCTTTATGAGCAATGGATTTTTGAATTGCTCATGTGAAAGCAGGATGCAGAGCAAGAGGTGGCGGAGCTATTAGAATGGATGGGTGCTTCTCAAGAGCATGACATGGGTGAATCAGGGGATGAAGTTGACGAGGAAGCGTTGGAAATTCGAAGAGGCTTGAGTCAACCGTGGGAGTCACCCAGTATGGAAGCCGCCATGCTACAAGTACTCTCTAGATTTGAACAAGCGACACAGAAAGAGTGCCAGGAGATTCTCGACTGTGTGAACAACGAAGAAGGCGAGGAAGATGAAGGCGATGAGGATCTTGAAGCTGCCCTTCTTGAGATCGATCTTGAAGAAGTGGCCATTGTACAAAGAGGTAGGACAGGCCGAGGAGAAACTATTCCACAAATAGATGGTGCAAACGATGCGTGTGAGAGTTCCTCTCCACATGGCGATACGTTTGACAGGTATACTCAACATTTAAATACATTGACAACAAAGGGTGCAACTAAAGTCATTTTTCGGGTCCAGGACCCTCTTAATACTGTACAGAAAAATCAACAAATACCTCAAAATGATGGCGCGGATGATGACGAGACTGAATCTGATTTCGTGCCGGAACCGAAGCGGGTTCGTCTTGGTTCACATCGAAGTAGCAAGGACAGTCAAAAGGAGTCTAAGGATGTTTCAAAACGACCTGTGTGGGGTATGCTTCCGCTGGTGGGGGTCTCATCTCAATCAACAATTGTAAAGCAAGAGAAGCAAGAGCCAAGGGTCAATAAGCGGGAACCTGCACCCCGAGGTAACCTTCGACCTCGGAAGGAGGCAGAAGCAGCAGGTCAACGAGGGCAACGAACTGAGCTATCCACGGATGAGAAGTCCAAAGGCTCAGAAGTCTCGTTACGAGCCTTGATGAGGAAGAAACGAGAGCGGCGTTTGCGAAGTAATAACTCCTCTCTCTCGGGAGGCAGTTCCATTGTAGGAAGTCAGAGCGAAGGGGAACAGTCTTTAGGTGGAATGGGGCTTGTCAAAAGCGAAGGTTCTTCTATTCCAGAAGATTCTGAATCTCAAGAGCAAGAGGTAATCAAGCAGAATATAGTGCAGAAACTTGAGAAAGTTAAGGTTGAGGTGGAAGAGATGGTTGCTCCAAATCAGGGCATTACAAAACCACGAGATGTGTCGAAGTTCCGGGTACTGAACAGAGCTGCTGAACAAATAGGTAGGAGTTCACAGGATGTGAAAATTGAATCAGGAGGAGGAGCAACGTTGCAGCAGCAAATTGGCACTGGCTCTATCAATCCTGTTGAAGATGCAAGAAGCTTAGACCAGTGTCCTGAAACGAATCAATTGCCTCTGAAGATTGAAAATTTGTCAGTTAAGTGGGATGACTTGCTTGAAACTGGTGATGATCGGGATTGTGGAGGTGGGAGAAAGCCCCACGCTGATACATTTGCGTTGCTTGTGCAAAATCCTGGAGGTTCTAAGAGTTATCAAGTTGAATCTCAAGTCGTGGAGGATGAAGATTGGCTTGGAGACGATGTACCGTTGACTCAAATGAAGGAATCTAAGAACCTCTTACTTAATTCCAGTCCGGATCTAGCTGATGAGAAAGAAGGCATATTGCAATCTGAAGCAGACGTGCGTGACAACATAAAGTTTGTGGAGGGAGCAAGACTAGCTTGGGCTGAGGTTGTGAAGGAGATTACGGACTATTCATCAGCTAAATTGACCTTCCATAACATTCAAGTCTCGAATTTGGACGTGAATCTCTCACAAGACGTTGGCAATTCTACTCCACAGAGAAATGCTTGTTCTAGTTCTAAGGATGTCGTACGTTTTCCTTTAAAGGTGCTTTCTTCACAGAGGCTGGATTTGGGTTCAGATGAAGATCTGGAACATGACACCCACATTATCGAGACTCAGTTAGTGGAGCATGAAATCTTGTGGAGAATGAAACATGAGAGAGAACCTGAAGCCTTTGAAGACGAATTCCTTGGAACAATTCTTGTTCAAGAGCGAGAAGATGTAGTTCGCGACCCCTCACAAGCTAACATCTCTATAAATGTGAACGCAGTTTTGGTGCACCCCGGCAAGACGGAAAGACCTGGTAACGAAGAGCATTACAAAGAATCTCCTCCTAAGCTTGTCATGAATGGAAATGACGACTCAGTTCCCAACGAGGAAGATACTGAAGCTGCAGAATTGGTTTTCACTGATATGTCGGACGTTAGTGAAGATAGTTTCGACTGGGGTGATGAGTTTGGAAGCTCTCACAGGTTAGAAGATAGTGATGAAGGTGCAGATGCTTCAGATGAGGAAGATTTACGGCTCAATAATATCAAGCCCGAATTATCAACGCAGTCTGACGGAGTTGCTCCATTGCTCAGGGGTGAAGATTTGTTACGCCAAGTTCCTCTGCCAAGTGATGTAGGATCCAGAGTTCTGGCGACTGCCTCCCAAAATGCTCCCCAAGATGTTCTTTCCAAGGCTCAGGCAAACATCGAATTCTCGATGGAGGTACAACAACCTCCAGCCATGACAGAACAGATGAGTAATACAGGGGTGTGCACTGGAGCTTATAGGACTGGCACTATAGTTGATGAACAACAAGAAGCAGCAGAAGGTGCCTCAAAAGAGTGTGGAGACACGTTGAAGGAGACTTTGTCTTCGTGGCAAGTTGTACAGGCGAAGCTTGGTGTCGGGATTCCCAAATTGAGCTTAGAGCCTGAGCAAGAGAAATGCAATCTTTTGGGACCAGCTGACGGTCAACCTGAATCAGCTGGTCCTTTAGATGAGGAAAAAGGCTGTATAACCAATGCAGAAAGGGGATCTGAAGCGGTTTTAGATGTTGCTACCTCTGGAAAGTCTGAGAATTCTGCACCACAGGCAAGGGAATGTAGCGCACAGGAAATGAAAAATGATACCTTAATCCCTGTCAGATTTCACCAGAAACCGCCTTCTAGAGACGCACTCATGAGTACTCTTGGCCAGTACAACCTCAGAGATGTGGATTATGGAGGCGTGTTTTATGGAAATGCAAAGGATGTACCTGGGCGAGCCACAGTCTCTGCAGGCTTGATTTTTGATGGTGAGTTCATTTGTGGTGCAATTCTCTGCTTTTCAACCTACATCCTGTTATTTTCCTACTACGGCGCTAGTTACTCCCTCTGTCCGGAAACAACTGTCCTAGTTTTTGGCATTTTTCAACTTAGCGTTTTTTGCCCAAAATAGCCGTCTCAGTACCCGAAAAACGGTCTATCTTTGATAGTACTATGTAGTTTTTGTGTCACTCTCATTGTCCGCTCCGTTTGAAGTGGATTGGGCTCACGCTTGAAGTATAAAACATAGGACAAAAACTAGGAAAAAAATGCCGAAATCTAGGACAACTATTTCTGGACAGAGGGAGTAATATTTAACTTATTTTCCCCTATTTTTATTTTCCTTTGAGGTGTACTAACGTTGCATCCCTCCTGTGGTCTTCACAGTGAAATCAAAAGATGCTCTTGACTTGCCCCCATTCTTATTTGGAGCCGAAAATAAGAAGAGCAGATTTAGCATCAGTCGTGCAGAGCCAAAAGCCAAGCCTGCTGACCTGAGGCCTGGAATGGGGGTTCCCTGTCATTTTGAGAATGACGGGTCGGTGTCATATCTTCTGACTCCGGCCAGACCACCTCCCAGCCGTCTTGCTGTGCAACAATGGCTCTCGGAGAATCACAGTTCAGATGCTCAAAAGCATTCGAGCTCACGTGGAGAGCGGGTGTTTACTATGGATGCCAACACGGGGAAACTTGTACCCATGGATGAGGCTGGAAGCAACAGGTCCACTCAGGACAGCCTACCAGGTGAAGAAGAGGACATGGAATTTTTTCGACCAGCTTCACCTAAATACGATGAAAAGCATGTGCTGGCTACACCGATGTTTTCTGGATCGCAAGAGTATGTACTCTCCAGCAAGAGATCTAGTCGAAGAAGTAGCGATGCTGATCTCTTTAAAACTCCCGGCTCCAAATCTCTTTACTCCAATCCTCCCATCAGTTCAGGGGCAACTACCCCTGTCAACACTCAAAATTCCAGCGATAGTGTACAAACTATTGTACAGAAGCATGTGACTGCTCAGGCATCATTAGACCTTCGTACCAATCCTCCACCATCTCTTGCTAAGGTAGGCCCATTTTTTTTGGTTTTTTCAGGCAGTTGTCTGGAGTGCAACCAAGTTAGAGGAGCAGTTTAATTTTGTGTTCTTCCTTATTTCGTTTCTTTCCCATTCTTAACCCCCTAAAGGACCTAGGATTTATGGTTTTAAAATGACAAATGTAATCGCTCATGTTGTGAAGAATATACTTCAGACGGGACCAAATTTTATATCACCGGAATCAGTGAAGAACATTGTATGTTGTATTAAATTCGAACAATAGGAAGTCTGCATAAGACCTACTCAAAACTGCTAAAATAAACACGAGGTTGAATTCAGGCTTCTTGGTCCTTTAGGGGTTAATGGAGCTATCTCTGTGCAGGATGAAGTCAAGGAGGAATCATCCAAAGAGAAGCATTCTGCGGGGATTTCAAAAGATGTTCCGAAATCAGCATTACGCTGGCGTGATGTATCTCAGATTACAGCTCCTTCTCCACTGAAAGGGCAGTTGACACCCCTCAGTCAATCTGGGTTCCGAGACCCTGCAAGCGTTGGCTCGGGGCAGCAGATTACGTTGATGAGTATCGAGGTATTTTTTCCGACGCTTCTACTCCCTCTGTCCGGAAATAATTGTCCTAGTTTTTGGCATTTTTTTCCTAGTTTTTGTCCTATGTTTTATACTTCAAACGTGAGCCCTGTCCACCTCAAACGGGGCGGACAATGAAAGTGATACACAAATTATTAAAAATAGACCATTTTTCGAGTACTGAGACGGCTTTTTTTGGCAAAAAAAACGTTAAGTTGAAAATTTCCAAAAACTAAGACAGTTATTTCTGGACAGAGGAGTACCTCATAACAGCAGGAGGATGGGAAGGACAGCTTCTGACACTTGTTGCATTAATATCCTGGTGGCAGGTACACTCAGAAACACGAGGAAATCTACGTCCAGACCCTCGTTATGATGCGGTTGGGATGGTAGTTATCGATATTCAATACGATGACGAAACGCGCGGCCATCTAAACAATCAGACCTTGGTTCTGCTTGTTGATGCGAAGGCTGCTTCTTCGTCTAAGTAAGCTCTTATCCTATGTATACTACCACCAATGCTTGACATACTGAAAGCTAGCGCCTTACCAACTTTCGCCTCTGAGATATTGTGGAGTGATCTGCGTGTTCCATCTTATATACATATACAGTGTGAATGCTCCTCTAATATTCAAGCTAAATGCCTGGATTAGTCCCAGCATTCATGGTTTTAAAATGGCCTATTCGATGGATCATATTTCGAAAAAGATAATTCAAATGGAGTGTAATTTCGTATCAATAAATTCAGTGAAGAACATTGCATGTGTTGGTGAGAAAATAGATAAAATTGGACAAAAGAAAGTCCACATTTAACTTTCAAATGAACATACTCATGGTTGCTTTAATGTTACAGAAACATCGACGGTGTTACGGGCTGCAGCATCATCTATCTTGCCGACGAATTGAACCTTCTCAAGTGCTTCGTGCGTCTGGTGCGTCTGTGCGACCCTGACATGCTGGTGGGCTGGGAGGTTCAAGGATGCTCTTTGGGGCTGTTGGCTGAAAGAGCAGCGAATCTGGGTGTCGGTCTTCTGAAGGAGCTTTCTCGTACACCTCCAAGGGCACAAAATCAAAGCTCCAAAACTGAAGTTGATGCTAATCCTGAAGTTGATGCGAATCCTAAGGTTCAAGAGCTCCGGAACTCGGTCTTTTCAGATATAGTGCCTTTGGAGACAGACGGTGTAATCACAGATGAGTGGGGTCGGACGAACGGGAGCGGCCTCTTCGTGGGCGGTAGGATTGTGTTGAATTTGTGGAGGATCATGCGTGGCGAGGTGAAGCTGGGTATCTACACTCTGGAGGCAGTGGCAGAGGCTGTACTTCGGAGGAGGGTGCCACGGATTCCTTGGCGCACTCTGACACGGTGGTTTGCTCGTGGTCCTGCCCAAGGAAGACATTGGTGTATCAAGTATTTCATGGACAGAGCAAAACTCAATTTTGAGATCATGAACCAACTTGACCTGGTGATGGTCCTCTTCATTCGCTTTTCAAACTTTTGCTCAAGTGATTGCGTGTTTGCTTGCTTGGATGGTTAATCCCAAGGATTCTTGGTTTAAAAGAAGAATCAACCATCCAAGCAAGAAAGGATTCAAGCATCCAAGCAAGCAAGCAACAAGGACCAAGGATTCTTGGTTTAAAAATGACCAATTCGATTGATCATATCATCCATCATCCAAGCATCCAAGCATATATCCAAGCAAGCAAACACGCAATCATTCTTGGTCCTTTGGTGCTTGGATGGTCGTGTTTGCTTGCTTGGATGATGGTTAATCCCAAAGGACCAAGGATTCTTGATTTATAAATGACCAATTCGATTGATCATATTGTGAAAAATATAATTCAGATGGGGCCAAATTTTATATCATTGCAGTGACATAATCAGTGAAGAACACTGCATGCAATTTGTACCTTTTGGTCCTCGAGGGGTTAAGTTTCTGTATCAACTTCCTGACTCAGATGTTTCCTGGCAGCTGAATCGAACTGCGGAGTTGGCACGGGTATTCGGCATAGATTTCTACTCGGTGTTTTCTCGTGGTTCACAGTATCGAGTGGAATCTATGATGCTGCGGCTAGCTCACACTCAAAATTTTCTTCTTCTGTCTCCAAGTAAACAACAGGTATTATTCCTGAATTCCTGTTATTTAGCAGCTTGAGATGGCTAAGCTCCTGAGGTTTCTAGGTACCTTGAAGGAAGTGGAGAGCATATAATTTCTGTGTAGTATTTACAATGGATCCAAGTAGGTGGAAAAAAATTCTCAATGTTGATCGTGCATCCTTTTTGGTTGCAGGTTGCTGCTCAACCAGCAATGGAATGTCTGCCACTCGTGATGGAACCTGAGTCGAGATTCTACACCAGTCCAGTGGTGGTTTTGGATTTTCAGTCGCTGTACCCTTCCATGATCATCGCATACAATCTGTGCTTTTCAACTTGCTTGGGTAAAATAGTCTCCAACAACCCGAAGGTCCTGGGTGTCAGCAATCTGCCGATCCCACCGGGTCTGTTGCAGGAACTCAAGGACCTCCTAATAATAACGCCAAACGGTGTTATGTATACTCCTCCAGAGGTAAATGTCAAGTCTTAATTTCACGGGTTACGGTAATCATTCTGTGTCATTGCCCCCATCGTATAATTTTCCAAGAGGTCATGTAAAGTTTAGTGACCCCAGTTAGTGCATTAACCCATGTGATTTGGAGGTGACTTCAACAGTAGCTAATTTCATCTCTAATGTGGCAGGTGCGTCAAGGGGTGATGCCAAGGCTGCTTTCAGAAATTCTCTCAACACGAATAATGGTAAAGCAGGCGATGAAGAAGTTATCTCCGGATCAAAAGGTTTTGCATAGGGTACATCATACTTTAGCCTGCTCACCTGTATGGAGATCCTCTTTCTTCCACGTTACGTATGCTTCAAGGCCACATGATTTTTTAGCACTTTTGAGTGGGTCATTTGGGGACTTTCTTTTGATTTTTTTTGAACGACACATGCAATGTTCTTCACTGGTTTTGGTGATATATAATTTGGCCCCATCTGATTTATATATTTTCACGATATGATCAATCAAACTGGTCATTTTATAACCACGAAGTCCGTCTTTTTGGGGTTAAAGTGTGTGGTTATTAGGAATGCTGTGCTGGAAATTAAGACACAAAATGCACAATCCTCAATGATTTTGTCTTCTGTTTTCTATTGATTGGTGCAGGTCTTGAATGCAAGGCAGTTTGCACTGAAGTTGATTGCAAATGTAACTTATGGATATACCGCAGCGGGGTTCAGTGGTCGAATGCCATGCGCAGAGCTTGCTGATAGCATTGTTCAATGTGGGCGTCTGACACTTGAACGTGCCATACACCTTGTTAACACGACGAAGCGCTGGGATGCTCGGGTTGTTTATGGTGATACAGACAGGCAAGCTAAAATCTTACTGCCCAGGATTTCATGGTTTTAAAATGACAAATTCCATTGATCATAATGTGAAAAATATAATTCCGATGAGACTAAATTTTATATCATTGGAATCAGTGGAAAACATTGCATGTGTTGGTCAAACAACGAACAAATTTGAACAAAAAGAAGTCCATATAGGACCTACTCAAAACTGCTAAAAAAGAACGTGAGGCCCAATTTGGGCTTCTTGGTCCTTTAGGGGTTAATCGAAGCAGCTTCTGGCATTACTAGCTGTCCTGATTCAGGTTTGGAAATTTTCTGAACACATATTACGTTCACAGGTTTCTCACATATTGCGTGGGTTCCTATTTGGTTGGGTGCAGCATGTTTGTACATCTGGAGGGGCGCACAAGAGAGGAAGCGTTTAAAATAGGGCAGGAGATTGCGGCCTCTGTTACAGCCATGAACCCCAACCCAGTTACCTTGAAGATGGAGAAGGTCTACCACCCCTGTGTACTTCTCACCAAGAAGAGATACGTGGGTTACAGTTACGAAAGCCCTGGCCAACTCAATCCAACTTTCGATGCCAAGGGCATCGAAACCATTCGTCGTGATAGCTGTGCAGCTGTTGCTAAGACATTAGAGCGATCCTTGCGGACTCTCTTTGAGACTCAAGATGTATCCCAGGTCTGTTTCTAACCCCAAGCTAAAAACAGAAAAAGTGCACTTTGGAAGCTAACAGCCGATAAATAGTACTCCCTCTGTCCGGAAATAATTGTCTTAGTTTTTGGCATTTTTTTTTCCTACATAAATGTCCTATGTTTTATACTTCAAACGTGAGCCCTGTCCACTTCAAACGGGGCGGACAATAAGAGTGACACAAAAACTACATACTACTATTAAAGACACTGAACGGGGAGTTTTCCAAGGAAACCAGCTAAAATCCAATATTTTACAAAAGCAACCGGTTTTAGACAAGAACCCATTCTATTGGTACATTTTTGTCACATTCCTAAATGGTTTAGTGTTTCAACTCCTGAAGCCATGGAAGCGGCCACTTTTGGCCATTTGAGCACTTTGGTAATTTTCTGGAGTACTCAATGCAATTACTAAACATGGGAAAATTCCTTGTTGATATTTCAATGGGTATATCTGGAGGCAGCGTTTTTCAGATAGAACAATGAGTGCAATGTGGGGCTCGTACAACAATAGCCCTCATTGCACTCTATGTTCGTTGTGTGCAAGATCCATCTGACATGATGTTTCCTTGCACAGGTGAAGGCTTACCTTCAGCGTCAATGGGGGAAAATCGTCAGTGGCCGTGTCTCGCTTCGTGACTTTGTTTTTGCTAAGGAAGTCCGGCTGGGAACATACAGTGCACGAGCCTCGGTCCTTCCAGCGGCTGCCATAGTGGCGTCCAAGGCCATGTCACTCGACCCTCGGGCCGAGCCGCGGTATGCAGAGAGAATCCCGTATGTTGTCGTGCACGGGGAGCCCGGAGCACGTCTGTCTGACGTGGTAGTTGACCCTCACGTAATGCTTGCAAACGGGTTACGTCTCCATGACACGTATTACATCACCAAGCAGATCATTCCAGCGTTGCAGCGCGTTTTTGGACTCGTGGGGGCCGATTTGAGGCAGTGGTACGCTGAATTGCCACGGGTCTACAGGCCCCCGCCTTCAAAGCGTTCTGGAAGAATATCCTCCAACGTCGGGAGTGAAGTAGAACGAGGCAGTAAGGGAGGAGGAACCATTGACCACTACTACTTGTCTCAGCATTGCTCTGTATGTGGGGAGTTGATGCGAGGCTCTCAACTGATTTGCTCTTCCTGTGTTGCTAATCCTCAAGCTGTCGTTTCTGTGTTGACTACACAAACTGCTCAGTTGGAGAAGGAGTTCAAACACCTCGAGGCGGTACGTGTCCCTTAGCCCCTGAAGGACCAAGGATTCATGATTTTAAAATGACAAATTCAATTGATCATATTGTGAAAAGTATAATTCAGATGGGACCAAATTTTATATCACCGGAATCAGTGAAGAATGTTGCATGTGTTGGTCAAACAACATATCAATTTGAACAAGAAGAAGTCCACATAGGACCTGCTAAAAAAAACATGAAGCCCAATTTGGGCTTCTTGGTCCTTTCGGGGTTAAATGTTTGGATAACTTTTGATTGTGCTGCCAATGATGTTGATAAGTGGTCATTGCATTTGCTCGTGTTTATCACCATAACACTTGTATGAACAACAGGGTTTTCAGTAAAATTAGACTGGTTCAGGTATTTTAAGACAGCATCATATAGAGAATCTTTACTTACAGAGACCTCTGTATGTATCATGGGGAGGCCTCCATGTGATCACTAGGGAGACGTTTGCATGAATCATGGGGTAGATTCTCTTTTTGATGTTGTCTAAAAGTTCTTGGAACAGTGATGTTACTGTAAACCATGTGCAATGCAAACCTGTAGACTTTGGTAAGCAGCTTTGTGCTAACAAGAGGATTTTCATGTGATAGATTTGTCGGCATTGTGGTGGAGGCGATGGAGGTCCAGAGGGCCACATTGCTTGTGTCTCCCTCGATTGCCCCATTTTTTTTGAGCGGTTCAAAGTGCACAAGGAGCTGCAAGCTTTATCAACTGTCTCAGCGAATTGTGGCTATTATCCAACATGCTTTCTTGATTTTGGTTCTGAATTATTTTAGAATAAAAAACGTGTACAATCGTGTAAAATATGAACTCAGGTAAAAAATATTACCTTGTAATAGTAGCTTCATGTCGAAATTATTGGTAGTGATGTAGTGATTCTGATTGAAAATGTCATACAGGAGTTGTGCGTAGCGTTAACAAAGATTGTGCAGTCGAGTTCATGCTGCAGTGCTAACAATCACTTAGAAAGCAGCTTAAATGAGAGCTCGTCCATTTGGAAGACTTGATTATGTTCTTCCTTGCATTACATTATGGGATGGAAGATTTCATCTGTTTCAAGGTAGAGGATATAATTGCTTCTCTTTAAGCATTCTAACCAATATGGAGGAGTGATTTTTGGGAGCTGTGGACATATCTTTGGATACAAGAGCCAGATCTGTTGAGATTGAATTTTGGTCACTTTGTATGAATTTCTTATGCAATTTCAAAGTAGGAGGTTGTAGACCACTATGAGTGACTGTAGATAACCCCATTTCCATTCAAAGATTAGTTGCCCTAGATATTTTGTGAAGTCATGCTCATTGAGTGTGAATAGATGAGTTGGTGTTGGTAACATAGGTCAATGTAGGAGATGAGATTAACCCCCAAAGGACCAAACGTTCATATTTTGGATGATGAATGATAAATATCAGGAAGATTTCATTCATCAAGTCACTTTTTGCACTCCAAAAAATTAGTATAGAATTCTATGACAAGATATCTTCATGCATGTGAACTTTGTGGAAAGGGGATGATTTGTGAAATGTTTGTCTCATTTCATGTTGGAGTGATTCACCAAAAAATTCTAAAATATTATTGGTAGTTTAAAAGTGCTCTTGAAATAATCATCGCATAAAATTAAACAACCAAAAATCTTTAAAAATCACAACACTTTTGTAGTTCTCCAAATCTGGAGAGAGGTGTGGTCTTTTAGGGGTTAAGGCAAGTCTCTAGTCTCCATTCTCATGTCAATAGGTTTATAACATGTTGAATCAGTGGGAGTGAGGTGGCAATACCTTGTTGCATGCAAGCTTCAAGGTCTTCCATGAATTCACTACCACATTTCAAACAAGTTTTGAAAATCACTCATTGTGTGAACAACTTTGAGAATCAAAAGCTGGGTATGGTCTCATTTCAAAAATAATCATGAGAGCTTGGGTTTGATACCAAACTCAAGCCTTGAGGATTCCAATTGTGTCCACAATAGCTAAAAAACAATAAACCCCAAGTGAAGATCTAACATTAAATCTTCAAATGCTCATTACACACAAACTACTTGAAGTTAGAAGATAACTTTGGCTCTTTGAAATCCACTTGAGATGTACTACAAGATAGTGTTTGTTTGTTCAAGATATTGAGGGTGAAAATCTCCTTGCTTGCATGTTTGAATGTGCAATGTTTTGGAATGAGCGGCTATAGAGTGCAACCAAACCCAGACCATCCAACTGCAATTCAACGCCCTTCACCACCCAACCACGGAACTCATGACTCGGTGATCATCAACCCTACAAACGCCAACATATACCTAACAACCTATCCATTAGCTAGTTTATGATTACTTTTGTTCTTGGTTACAATTTGCTCTTGGTTGCTTTGTTACTTTGCTTTTGGCTACTAGTCACTAAGGTTGGATGTCCTAAAACCACCACCTCCCCTAACTATGACATGTAGAGTTTTTTTGGGGCCACCACAGTTGAGACTCAAAACCACCAATTTCACTATTCAAGTAAACCAATGGCATACCAAGCATTGCGAAGTAGTTGGTAGTTTTGGGTATCATTATGAGTGAAAATTAGTACCACATGGTGTGGACATGGAGAAACCTAGAGGTCTGATTTGGGTCACGAAGTTCTTTTCACTTTGAAAATTTGTATCAATTTGAATATTGGGAATTAAATTGCGAAAATTTGTGCATTCCGTGAGAAATCTTCTTCCAAATGTCTGAAAAATATTTCTCATAAATAACCTTGTTAAAATGAGGCCATATTTCTTAAGTTGGTGGTTTTAGGACATTCAACCTTAGAGTGTCTATCCCTAATAGGGAAAAGTAGTTTTGTTCCATTGACCCTTTGTCCAGTGGGCACTAGGTCAATGTCATTACGAACGGACACTCTATTCACGCCAGCCTTGAAAGAGGACCATCGTTTCTATCTATCTATTCAGTGCAACTTGAAGGTGGCCCTATCTACACTTTATATAGTTAAACACCGAGTTTAAACAGTTTTAGTATCCTCTACCTTGGTAAGGTTGTCATGCATATGGCAAAAATCACATAGGTGGACTGATGTCTAAAGTTTAAACAGTTTTAGTATCCTCTACCTTGGTAAGGTTGTCATGCATATGGCAAAAATCACATAGGTGGACTGATGTCTAATTGCTACAAAATATTGTGATAACACCAGAAACGAGAAAATGAAAGCATTGCAATGGAATATAATTATATGCTACTCACAAATTTCCACCAGCTTCGATAAAAGGCTAACAAAGACTTATCATTGAGAACCGCCATCTATATCAATGTCATGTCCTACCCTACTCAACTCTTTAAATTCGAGTTGCGTACACCAAATGCAATCAATTCACTAAAAGTGGAACGGCTGATCTACTCCTGATTCTCTTTCATGATTTTTGGAACTTTGAGAAACGGTCCATCTCGGTCTGGAGCAGATGCCAGCATGGCCTCTCTGAACCAAACACCAATTCAGTGCATCATTAGAAAACCCCCAAAATGAACATGGACCTCACAAAATACATCACCTATACTTCCTGGATAAAATCAGACGTGGATAAATTTAAACAGATTTGCAATTACAAGGTGGAATGTACCTTTCAGCAAATACTTTTGCTGTGTCTGGCCTGAGAGTCTTTGAAGGGTCAATCTCGCCTGCCAAATGGCACAGAAAAAATACCAGTCAGATTTTGTGTAAATTCTGATAACATGGCAATGGCAGATGTTTCTGCTCCTCAACATGCAGTGTGGTGTATTTAACCCCTAAAGGACCAAGGATTCATGGTTTTTAATATGATAAATTCAATTGACCATATTGTAAAACATACAGTTCAGATGAGGCCAAATAATCAATGAAGAACACTACATGTATTGGTCCAAAAAAATACATACTTGAACTAAATGAATTCCACATAGGACGTACTCAAAACTGCTTAAAAAAACATGAGGCCCAATTCCTGCTTCTTGGTCCCTTACGGGTTAAAATATGCTAAAATGCACGGAAATAACAGAGCAGCAAAATATGTACCAACTCGAATAGCAGGTGGAACATTGGCCAAGTCTATGTCTTGTAATTGAGAAAACCTGTCAACAAAAACCCCCAAGTATGCATCATATGCTGTCAGTGCGAGTCTTGTGATCGCAATTCAAAGGCCCTGCACACAGTTGTCCCTCTCTATTATGACATGTTTGGGAAGCCGTAACTTCAAGGTGGCAGGCATGAATTGGTCACAGAAATGACTTGTCACATGTGTATTGCTTGAAACAATAATATCGTCATATTATGGAGTGTCATATTATGGAGTGTCATATTATGAAGGGTAGATTGTACAACAAGAACAAAATACACAGGAATGCAAGACAGAATTGGTCACATGAGACCACGTAGATTGGTGTTTCCAAGCTATGAAGGGATACATACCAATCGACAATGCGACCAAGTTGAGGTTCAAAATCCTTGACCTGTTTCAAAATGTCAAATTACAAGGATTCACAGTTTTAAATGTCAAATTCAATCAATCATATTGTGAAAAATATAATTCAGATAGGACCTGATATACTGACCCCTGTTACTAACAACAAAAAAGCTTCATACTCGATTATGTAAGTATGACTTTGCTAAAAGTCTATAGCCAATGATCTTTCAATGGGGTCTCTCAACGGGGTCTACAACATCCACTTTGAATAATTGAAAAGAAAATCATTCATTGAGTGAGAAAAATTGATCGCTCGAGAATTTGGCTCTTGTACTTATAAAACCAGGTCCTATCTGAATTAAAATATAGGACTCGATAGTATCCTCTACCTTACAGTTCACAATCAGCATTTTCGAGATTTATAAAACAAGGCCAAACTAAACAGTCAAAGCAGCAAATTCTTACAACAGCTCCAAAAACACTTGAATTTTTAGAGACTGCTCAGTTGCGCCTCCAAAAACATTTCTATGATGATACCTAAATGCGACACTTTCACATGAGAACGTACACCTCAACATCCAATCTCGTGTCGGTTTTAGAATTTGAGCCCTTGTAAATTTTGCATAATGCAGTCTTTGCTGCTTTAGAATCCTTTAACAAGAATGTTACCATTCTAATACGCTTAAAATGTGGCAATTAGGTGCGGTTACCTTACAAGGATTTGTTATCAGCACAGATTCAAAATGTTATCTCAAAGAAATTTTACCTGAACTCTTCATTAACTTCTGATAGTTTAGAGGATTCTGTTCTGTGAGATTTTCTACTGGTTGATGCTGTTCCTGACTACTTTTTCTGTCCGAGTTTTATAAACCAGTAACTACAATACTTGAAAAAGAAGAGAGGATTGCTAAAGCGTATTACCTCGTCGGGAGTGAGTGTCAATCTTGCCTTCTCACAGAGTTGAGCAATGTTTGGGGGATCCACTTTGGACGCTGCTGTGATGCAGGTGCTGGTCGCTGCAAATTTTCGACTCGACAACCAAATCGACGGCAACCGCATCGTGGAAGGCAACAGTTTACACGAGGCCATCGCCCTCACAATATAATCCTGTCAATGAAACCCTAACACTGAAAAAACAGAGCCCAACTCTTAGAATCATGCACACCCAACAAACAATACTCCGATTCTCAGTCAGTCAAATTAAAAGACACTTGAGGTGTGTTAGGGTAAGAAAAAATTGATTGCACACCTTCAAATGGAATTGCGCAACAGGAATCAATCGCTTCTGACCGAATCAAGCACAACAGACGCTCACAATGGGCAAGAACGGAGCAGGTCCCACAAAGGATAAGCTTATGAGATTTCATCCAAAAACGTAGATGATGTTTTGGTTCGGCTTTCTTATATTAGTACTGTAGGCTGCCACATGGCTATGGCGTTCGCGGTCTGCGTTCAATAGATATGCAGCTGTCTGTAAGCACAAGTATGATAAGAAACGGGGCCTCTCAATCGCATTCTTCTTGAGCATGTCGCCGTTTCGTGACAATCAATGAGTATTAGTCGCGCTTGAAAGGCATCTTAGCAGCTGAATCTTTTACACCTGTTGTTGGCGTTTTCAGTTCGCTACTTGCAACATGGAGTGTTGTTGGGTTTTTCAGCAACGATTCTCTTTGGAATTTCATTTTCTTTAGTAAGCAAGAAAGCTTAGCTATGGAGGCTCTTCTTAACCTCGGCAGAATCACACCGTCGAGTAGAATCTCGCAAGCTTCGGGACGGAGGTTTGCTGCGCAATTTGCAAGACCAAAGGTTGTTGAATTTTTGAGGGTTAGAGAGGGTAAAGTGTTCGGAGATGGTGCTCGGGTATGGCCAATTAGGGCAAGATTATGTAGAGCTTATAGGCATTCACAGGCTGGTGAGGACGATTCTTTCATAGAAGACCCGAGTACTAGTGATGGTGATGCAAAGGAATCACTGCCTTCTTCTTCTTCATCATCGCAACCTTCCATTGCGTCGTGGGTGCTCAGACTCTGGAAGGTTTGTTTTGTTTTCCCTTAAACCCTAAATTCACGACACGAAATTTCTTCACAAAAAATTTAGAGAAGGTTCGGAAGGACTCATGAATCATCAATGTGTACTCATGACTGATGGTTTGACATCTATATGCATCAAAAACATGTTTCAATAGAAACTTTTACCAGTGCATGGACTGGTGACAATGCTTTGCCTGAAAGATAGGGTTAGGGTTTGGTGCAAGAAACTAATAGTGGTGAGAGTTGTTTACCAGTTGGATTGGGCGAGGGTGATTTTAGGGCTTTCTCGCAAGGAAAAGCCTTGGACGGTTCCCTGGACGGGTCACACAATTTTTCAGGTATTGTGATTTTCTCTTTTCAAACTGTGTTTGAATCACCGAGTTTGAACTTACCTACAAGTAAATTACTTGTTCTCTCTCCACATGATGTACGTCTTTGTGTGTCCAGAATATCTAAATTGAGCTTCATGATTTTTGAGTGGGACTTTCTTTTGCTCAATTTGTATTTATTTTGTGAACCAACACATGCAATGTTTCTGATGATCAATTAACAGTCTAGATGCATCCATTTGTCTCCTATGAATCCATATCTGAGGTGATATAAACTGCTGAGGTTATGTACTTCATGTAGAAACCTTGATGATGCCTCCTGATGTGAAATGCTGAGGTCATGTACTTCATGTAGAAACCTTTATTACGCCTCCATATTTGAGGTGATGTAAGAAGCTGAGGACACGTACTTTCATGTAGGAGCCTTTATTGTTTGTGTTGCGAATACTGTGCTTCTTAGCTCCCTAACCTTTTTTTATCATGTAACTTTTGCAGGTGATGTTTCTGTGGTTTGCAGCGTTCTGGTTGGTAGGGTCATGGATAATACCCATAGCAGCGCAGGCGGCGGGGTTCAGCAAGCAGAGCCTGACCTACAGAGGACAAGCACTGTACAGCCTGGTGACGGACATAGCGGAAGGGACAGTGGGACTAGGGATATTGTACAGATGCCTGTCACGGTTCCATCCTCTTCCGGGCGAGTGGTTTCCCGTGTCATGGAAGGGCACATGGTACGTGGAGGCGTGCCTGGGATGCCTCATGTTTCCGCTTGTAAATCGTCTGTCGCAGTTGAACCTGGACATTCTCCCCTTCCCCACCCCCTTCAACTCATCCCATGTGGAGCAATCCATCATGGCCCGGGACCCCATTGCCACGCTCTTGTATGCCGTGGTCGTCTCCGTCTGCGCTCCCATCTGGGAAGAGGTTATGTTCCGGGGCTTCCTCCTGCCATCACTCACTCGCTACTTGCCTGTGTGGGGCTCCATCATTGTCAGTGCTATTGCATTTGCTCTCGCGCATTTTAGTCTCCAGCGCATGCTCCCTCTCACCTTCCTAGGCTTAGTCATGGGCATCGTGTTTGTCCGGTCTCGCAACTTGCTAGCCTCTATGCTGTTGCATAGTTTATGGAACGGTTTTGTATTCTTGGACCTTTTAAGATGACGAGGCTTTCAGAGCACAGTTTTGGTCTTTCAGAGTTTGTCGGTATTTGCCCTCGCATACTTTTGCAATTTATGTGCCATTTTTTTTTCCTGCTCAATCCTTTTCTGTGGCAAATGACGAGCTGTTCTGACCCTACTACTGTATTATTCTATAGAATGTGCAATACAAGGATATAGATACTGCTCCTATAAAGTTTGTGCTAGTATATGAAATCTGATCCTTGAAAGGATGCCAAAAGAAAAGAAATTTCAACTGTCCTTATGGTGGCTGGGAGCAAGTGAGGACATTTTTTATTCGAGCAAGAGTGACGAGCACGAAAACTGCATCTCAACCTTTTGCTCCACTCCAGGTAAGTTACCATCTGTAACTCCTTTGCATGTGTTGTGTGTTCATATTTTGTGAGTGTCTACTTGCTTATGAAAGACTCAATTAACTTAAACATGCTTTACTCGTTTGATTTTTGAGTCACAACAATGACACGTCTATTTCTTTAAAATCTACTCATTAGTTAGTTCTACCTTGTAGCTTTCCAGGTGGATGCAAATGTTGAAGGTTCTGGTCTTTTGCAACTCCTGTTGCTTTTTTCTTGTCTTTCTAGTACTCGAAGCATGAGCCCCATGTGCTACTTGCTCATATTGATAAGCGGTTCATTTTCACAAATGAAATGCTCCGCAGGGAGATAGCTTTTGCCTGACCCTTTTCTTTTTCCAATCCCTCACATGATCTGTCGCACAAAAACAGGCATCATTACTCAAAAGTAGAGTTCAGGACTACCAGCAGACATTCAAAGTTTGATACTCCTATTTTGAGTAATTCTTTAGTATGCCCAGCCCTCAAAGATTCTTTCAAAACAGCTCACCTGCAGTAATTACTTTGTGCAGCCACTGGCATGCATAAAACCTGGGACTCTTGAAATCATGATATTCTCATCTGAATCTTTGGATGGGTTTCAGGTAGGCATTTGGGAAACATAGTTGTAACAGAAAATGTGGAGCCGAACTGCCATTACTACAGACTAAAGAACATTAAAATTAAAAGAAAAAACCGAGTCATTCATTTCCATGACTTTCAATTGTGGCTTCTGTTGGTGTGAATTAATTGTACTTGGGACAACTAGAGACCTTTTGGCAATGGTGCCACCCAAAATTGTCACTTTTGGTGCCAAGCATACTATAGGTATTATTATCAGATTATTAGAGTGGTCAAGTTTTAATGTCTTCGTAAAAAATGGTCAAGTGGGAAGCGAAGGCTAACTCCTAAAAGACCAATCAGTCATTTCTAAATGTATGTACTTTATTGTATTTTTCATGTCAGATCTTGAGACGTCCACATCAACCTAAACCAATCACAAGATGACATGTGCCACTTTTGACAAAAATAATAATTAACCCTTGAACGGCCCGAAAGCCCTTTGCGGCCGTAGAGTATATTTTGTATTTCATGGTATTTGATCAAAATAACAATGACCAAACATTTTTCAGTACAAAGCAAAATTGATAACCGTGATAATATGTATTTAACAATATATCACAATTCGTATAGTAAACCACAATTGAGCAATTATAAGGCTAAATACAGGTTGTAGAGAGGGACCCCAAGGGCCTTTTAAAGGTTAATGTGTACGTTAAAAAACAGCCATTATATAACAGTATTATACACTCTTCTGAGTTGGTCGTGGATAGTGTAATGTACACTTGCTTACACAAACGTTCACCATGATATTTCTCATCGTTTCTGATTTATTTTTTCTTTTACATTGCATTGTTGTACTGTACATCAGGATTGTAGCAAGAGACAAAATCTTTTATACTTGTATACTGCAAGAAAAGCCATGCAATGCCACTTAAAAGCAACCAACTTTCACAAATGTTAACCTATCACTGGTTCTGGTTCCTTTTATATATGAACCCCATAGCCAGATGGAGTACTTTGTGTGTGGGTCAGATACAACAATCACTTTCCTGCAAAAAGAAAAGTGACACATGTCATCATGTGATTGATTGCAACCTCTTGAAGTGATGAATTGGACATCAATGTGAGTAACTGAAGGTATCCTACATTTGTCTTTGGCTACAAGACATTCAGGAGCTCCAGCCTTATTCCTTCCCTTGAGTACCTTATGAGTAGTACTCTTGTACAATTCCAAAAAAATTGTATAAGATAGCCACATGATGGTGCATGAATCTTGCAACTAAAGCAGCGAGGCCCTGTCAGATGAGTGACTTGTATCCAAATATGGCACACTTGTTAGCACAGCCGTCATATACTGTTGACCGGGCATTTTGTTTTTAGATGTGAGAATACTAACAGAAGGTACTGTGATTCTATGGGCATGTTATTCTTTGAAGTGATGGCCCATTCACATACACCAATGCATGCGTCAGGTAACTTTGAGGAATCTGTTGTCAACCAAGAAATATAAAATACTCAATTAGAAATTACTCTAACGCATGACAAGAAGAAACGCAACGCAAAAAAGAAGCATGAATCTACGTAATGCAGTTGCATAGTACTTGAACAGAAGTTGCAGCAAGAAAAGACAAGGCTTTGTTTCTCGGTTTTACCTTCCTCCATTTCCACGCGGATCCTTGTGCATAGAATAATCCGTGCATCAGGGTCACTTAGTTTTTATAAGGTTCTTGAGTCTCCACATCGTTCACCTCGGAATCTCAAGCATCTGTCAGAGGATTAGAGGAATTACAGAGAATTTTCAGTTGGTCCAAACAAGAGGGCTAGGGTTGGAAACTTGGATTATTTTATTAGCACTTTCTCTACAATGTTGCTACAGTGTAAAGGATGTAGTTCAACAAGGTATTAACCCCTAAAGGACCATGGCTGATTTTCCAAGTTCGGTCAGCTTAGTATGGAATGAGTATTGATCCTCAATTATTGAGATTTTTTGTGGTGATTCTACTCTTTGTAACAAAGATGGGATGGCAATTTGCGTACGTAGATGATGTATAGATCAAAAGATACAATCATGCAAAGGTGAAAAACCTAATTGCGGGCAACTCCTGAAAATTTTCATACAATGAGTTATGCATCTGAATTTTTGTACACAATGAGCTAACGCCCCCATATACACAACTGCCAAATTCATTTTACCAAATCTGAGACTAAACTTTGCATTTTGGGCATTTTTAGAAAGTTTCAAACTTGGGCAACAAGCCAAAAAAAAAGTGCAACCAACTTTGAATCTTATAATCTTACCATTGTAGAACCCTGAACGGTTGAAATTTTTTAGGTTGTAATAAATTCAAGTTGGTTGAAATATCCTACGGTTGGATCAGTCAAAAATGTTTTAGATCAAAAACTATTTGTCTGTTTATAAGAAGGGATATTTTGGAGTGTTTGGAGAGAAACATAATTGTGGTCCTTTAGGGGTTAAGAATATTATGTTGCACTGCATTAACTCCTAAACGTCTAACCGTCCAGAAAGTGGACGATGTACACAATCAAACACACTTTTCTCATCTGTCATTGACTTTTTGCAGTGTGGATTTTTTACTAATCATTTTATAGGAAGTTAGCTTCACGAAAGGGGATGATTTGTGAAATTTTTATTCCTCATTTCATGTTGTAGTGATTCACCCAAAACTTCAAATATTTTAGTGTAAAAGTGCTCTTAAAAAAGTCAACTCAGAAAATTAAGCAACCAAAAAATCTCCAAAAAACACTACAATTAGAGTATTACATTTCAACCAATCACAACAAATTTCATGTACAAAGTGTCAATTATCTTATTCATAATCAAATTACAAAAGAATTTTTAATTTTAAGTTTCAAATTTTATACAAAAATATTGGTGACAACAATCATAGATCTAACTGTATGGATAGAATCTAAAATTGATAATGTACAACTTTTATTCATACATCAAGTTCAAAATATCCCTCTTAGTTACATCTTTGAAATTTCCCAATCTGGAGGGGTGAGGATGTTTAGGAGTTAAACTTCTGAGCACTTTACTACTCTTGCTATTGTCTAAATATTTGTGGGAACCCACTCTATTTGTGCCACAATTTGGAAGTTATTCTCTTTTTGTCATTATGTATCAGCAAAGTACATATCAAAATTTAGAATGTATTTTAACCCCTAAACGTACCAAGGTGTCCCTAGAATTGACAATTTGAGAAAAAGCATCATAAACTACTATTTAGAAGAATATTTTGGAATTGATATACAAATGAAAGTTCTAGATTTTTAATTTTAGATTCCATCCGTACAGTTTGATTCACTAATACTGTCACCAATATTTCATTATAAAATTTGAAAGTTAAAATTAAAAATTCCTTCTAAATTCGATTACAAACAAAATTTTAATATTTTTTGAGTAAAATTTGTTGGAATGAATTTGAAATGAGATACTCTTAAACGTGGTGATTCTTTGAAATTTCTGTGTTTGTTAAATCTATGACCTCATTTTTGCAAGGCCACTTTTGAACTACAATCAATGCAATTTTGGCTTGGTCAACGACTTGACATACATCTACATTTGTAATTTTAGAAAAATATGTAATTAAGTATGACTAAATCCAACTGTTAGATAGGACAACAACTTGGTGAAGAATCTCCAAAAAATTGGATGACTTTCATCCAGGCATTGATGAGAACGTGAGAAGGGTTTGAATCTGTTAGTCGTCCACTTTCTGAACGCTCTGACGTTTAGGGGTTAGATGTAAAGACATAATGACCACAAATGGCACAAAGTGACACAAATGGTCACATGCCATAAATAGGGTGGTTACCTTACCCCAATCGACAACTTCAATGGGTTAATTGCTATCTGTATCCCTGTACAATTATCTGCCAAATTATTGAAATTTTGGATTTCTATTCATAGGATGTGCATAGTGTATCAATAGGCATGCTTGCAATGTATGTGCAATAGTGAGATTTGTTCAATTGTTGAAGCACCTTGAAGCACTGCATCAGGGTTTGAATTTTGGATGGTATTTCCAGTGCAGGACTCTTAAATTATTCACCATTGTCAGCCATGGAAAATACGTACATCACAGTCCTTATAAGGTTTGTCCCTTTCAATTTTCACTGATTTGTGTTTTCTGTAAACCCCTTTTTTATCACACCTTGTGTCACATTTTGGTATGTACAGTTGGGCACAAGTTGCTTACAAATTTTTTTACTCCTCCCTTATAAAAACAGAGTCCCTTTCCTAAATTGTAATGTCCTCGATATGGCACCCATGGACCTACAAATTGAAAGGGATATTCCTACTCTAGTCCTCTATTGGTAGGAATTTTCTCTTACCATATTTGCAATCTTCAGAATCAATGCAGCCGCTTGATATAGGATCTACCTACTTTCAATGCTTACAAAAAAAATTGTAAGCATGTTGTACCCGACTGTACATGGAATCCCATTGGATGTTGTGTACACGAGATCATTGGAGGAACTCCACATAATCATAACATTCAGTAGCATGCATTGTCTCTGTCTTGGCTCTACAGTAGATGGTGTGGAATATTCCACTCCCAACAATACTTCATTAGTAGTTAAGTGAACAGGTGGAGGCTCAAGGTGGTGAGCAAAGTGCATGAAGGAAAGGCAGTGGGCATGAAGGCTACTAAATGTTATGATTATCATGTTTTGAATTGATGAACACTGATTGCCAAAGAAGTGACAAAAAAGACGTTAGAGTGTATGTGAGGGATAATTGATTTCACTTTTCAAAAGGATTTATCATCTAAATAAGGGAAAAAGGTGCAGCTTAATTGTTTACCCAAACCTAATGCCCTGACCGCACCAAGTAAGCAAGAAGTAGTCAACAAATGTTTAAGAGCAGTTAGCTTAAAATGTGCCCGCACTTACGAAGTAAGAGCAATTAGGGTGACAATGTTTAGCTAACTCATGCCCACATTTACTAGTTAAGAGCAATTAGTTAATTGATCGAGTAGTGAGAGTTAACTAAATTGTTTTGTGCGTGAAAATTTTGGAGTCAAATAGTTACTTCTCCATTCATGGAGAAGTAGGAACCAGTTAGGAAAAGTTAAGGAGAATCAAAGCTAAGAGAAGTATAGAAAAATAACATATATTTAGCTACTTCTTACTTCCTTCAGTTGGTGCAGGTGAGGCCTAATATTTAATGCCTCGACCATTTCCTGCCGAGTAAGACCATCTCAGAAGGTTACTTGTCACCAAGTGACTAGGACTTGGATATATTTATGCAACATAGCATTGTCTGACTGGGATGTGCATGCATAGAACCATGTGTTTATTGAACCCGAACCGGCCACGACCCACCGGGGGCTTTAGCTTTCCGACTTTTTTCGCTTTGAGTATGGTTGAATATTAATGATGATCTCTCCATGCTAGCTTGGTAGCTGGCCAAGTGAAATTCATGGGCTGAGCAGAAGACGAGCCACACACAATTGAGCAGAGAAAGATTCATACCACAGCACGTCCATATCATATCATGTCCCTGAACTAAGTCATGTTGGTGTGATATAAAAGAGTTCTAAGTGTATATTCACAATCTGGTTGGTTTATCACCTTCACTATTCACACATCCTAATTGAAAGTGAATGAGTCTGATGATACTGTTTCTTTCTCTACTTTGCACTAATTTTTTTATTGCAAAGCGAACGAGCCCATAATAATCATAACAGTGGCCTAAACATCATCGTGAAGAAAGAGCCAACCTTGCACTACAAGGAGAGGCGTCGTTTCTCACTCAGAGGATCCTGTTCATTGCCTTTCTTTTATTGTACACTCTTGTCCTACGTGACGAATCGCACTCACCAAGTCCAACCAAAAATTTAGTGAGTGCGAAGTGGCCCGTTTGACTAAGAGAGGGAGTGAAAAGCGACGCCTTCTCCTTGTAGTGTTGAAACCGGGAGTATTCCTTCACAAGTTGTGCCAGTGAATTGAGAAAGTAGTAAATTTATCAGGCTTTGCAAAATTGGAAAACAGTACCTTCCTTTGTTACCAAAAGCTTCACTCTCAGAACATTCCGTTTCCTTTCTGTGTAAGTAACCATGTATTACTTAAAACCCTTTGAACCTTGATTTTCAAAAACTAATAATAAAAAATAAAAAAATTGCCTGTAACGACGTACACTCATCATCTCTTACGTTTGAGATTCAACGCTAAAAATCTCTAAACTTTGCACCTGGTATCTAACACTCAACCGTCCACAATAAAGAGTATAAGTCTACATTTGTACAAATGAGCAACTGGTGTACTCATCCCCACAAGCTCAGATTCAAGCCTTCTATGACCGTGACATGAGAAAGTGATAAAGAGCTTGGCAATGGCCTTAATTCGCTCGTCCATGTCAGCAAACTCATCGTCGATCAAGAGGATCTCACCGGAACTCGATCTCCGAGGAGTTGAACAACGCCAGGCTCTCCATCTCGGACACGGAGGTGCGAAGATGTCGCCGGAGATCGAGAACATGCAGTCGGGCGGGGGAAGAGTAGCCTCAAGGGTGTGGAGGTGGAATCTTCAAGGGGGGAGGATCAGCAGGATTCCAAGCTCGCTTGCTCGGTGGTGCTCTTTGCGGTTTGAAAAGCGCATTGCCGTCTGGAGGTGGAAAGCCCCGGGGTGCAGGTCGGTCTTTATCGCCTTGTAACAGACGACGTGAGTTCGACCATCCTTGTCGCAAACTCTCTTGCTGCAATCGCCATTGATCATATCAGAAAGATGTTAGAAATTATAATCAATTCCAGCTCCAAATGGCAAGCTCATGAATCAGAAATCAAAGCACCATCCGAAAGAGGTAGGGTAGAAAATCATCAATTCCAGCTCCAAATGCAATCAGAAATTAAAGCAGTGTGAGCATTCAAAGATTTGGTAACGTACCTCGAAGGTGCTGAGGTGAACCTCGCTAGTTTCTACTTCCAAAACAGAGACTAGTATTAAAAGAGTTATCAAACTCATGGCAAGCACAAAGTTGCACACTTGAGCTCTCATCTTGCTTTGAGGATACCTCGGAGATTGAACCAATACAATTGTATAATTCCGGTCTCTTGAAGCTAACGAATCAAAGCTTAAATTGCTGGCCACTAAAATTTTGTTCAAATGTTGCCCTCGCAGGCAACAAGAAAGAGATTGAACTGCATACAAGAAATTCGAACTGTTTGCAAGTGAAGAGAGAATCAACTGAGCTAGAGATGTGAGAGACTTGGACTATTAATATGAAATAGTACGTCGGAGCTGCCTGGTTATAAAACTGTCTCCAGAAGTACATTTGAACAGGAGTTAGTAGAAAGAAAGATTGATAGTTTTTCTGCCTGACTGGGATCCTAGTACTGTTACCAAAGGTTTTGAATGAATAGATCATGCGGAATGCTGAGCTTGGCCACTCCGGCCAGCCGTGCTCCACGTGACCGAGTCATGTCATCACGCTAACCTCTTTTTTCTTTTCTTTTTTAAAAATTATTTTCTGTGCACACAATCCCACCTCATACTTGCACCAACTTTCTTACCCTCTGAAGCTTTAACTTAGTTGGGCCCAAGCCTAACATAATTCTTGAGCTGGTCACTATTAGGATCATACTAGGATTAACGTTTGTTAGTAACATTAAGGGAGAAGCCATAACAACATTATGGTTCTAAAATGTTTGCTTAACAAGCTGTAACATCGCTTGATTTAAATCCCCAACAATTTAGGGTTTAGGGTTTAGGGTTTAAGGTTGTACAACTGTTCTAGAAGAAAAAAAAATTGAATTGAGGGTTTTCAATGCTCGTGTAGAGACATCATTTCTACCGTTAAGGAATGATGCCTCTCCAATAGCATGGTAGAAAAGGGACCAAACGAAGGCAGCTCGAGAATATTCTGAGGGTTTTGCATCTTAAACCCTGCAGCAGCCTATGCTTTACCAACCACTCTGCTTGCCATTCTGTTACAGACATGGCAAGCAGAACGGTTGTTAAAGAAAGCATGCGGAGTCTGCTTCTTTTGCTGCTCACCTGCCAAACCTTGGTGTTGTTAATTTACTGAAAATGGCTAAATTTGTCTGAAATTTTGATGGTTTCAATTACCTAGCCATGTGTTCAAATTTTCTTGCGTTTTGGTCAATTTACTAAGTGGGACCAAAAGAGCAAAAGGTCGGTGCAGAGACATGCATATATCTGGAGTTCTATGATGCTGTTGTGCATGGCAATGGATCTGCAGGCCCCAGTGATTCTTTTTGTTGTCTCTGCTCCCACAAGGGAAGAGACCACAAAAACGCTTCATTTACACGGCTGAACAGTAAAAACAAGCCGGAAATATGAATATGGGATAAATACCAAGGCAGAGACTATGCGACTAGCCGCTTGTTGAACAATGTAATGATGTTAGTCATCAAGACACAAGGACAGTACATTTTAGTTATGCATATCTAAAGCTGGTTTGTGCTATCAATGCAGTGCTACTGTATGGAGTATGACAAAAACCACGGACATCATCAGAAACATACAGAAGACTCACTTAGCTTAGCAATCCTTTTATGGGGAGCGTATCACGTTTGCCATTGCTTTTGACCGTGGATTCGTGAGCCTTGCTGTGGACGACACGATTGCAAAGGCATGGGATGATCTCATTAAAACCAGTTGAGTCAAAAGGGTGTTGACAAAGACACAAGTCTGCTCTCCTTTTTTGCTGGCCAGTTCCCAGTCTCCCATGTGCACATACAACCCAAATTGTAAGTTGAGAAATAGGTTTCTTATGCCGTTTTTTTTATTTGAGCTGTGATGTTAACTTTTAGCAATTCGTAATGGTTCTTTTGTTGTGACATCTGTTGCATGTATCAATTTCAAGCAAGCTCAAATGTAAATACTCACTTTTGGCTGTGAAAAGTTAACATTTGTGGAATACTCTACTCATGGATTTGTACATGAGTTAATAAAATGCACTTCTCCAAGTGCTTTTTTGTGGCTTTGAAAGCCTCACTAAAGGGAATCTTTGATGCTGGTCAAGGTGATATTTTGTTTACTAGAGTTTTTTAATTTTTCTTTTGCTTGACCTTGGGTACTACGCAGCAGTACGTACTGTACTTTCGTGGTCTTCACTGCATGTCAACTATGGTCTTTGCTAGAGTGGCTCTTCACATGTTGCCGTTTATCTCTTTCTTCCAACTTTTTGTCAACCTTGTCAACCCTCAATAAAGTCACAATGCTTGTTACGATAACCTTGGTAATTCCAAGAAGACCCTCATAAAAGTATCATAAAAAAATTGGTGAACACTCATATTATAAAATATTTATGTATGGATGTGTGGAGGGTATAATATTATAATGCTACTAGGGGGTTCCTTTTTACAAATGGTAAAGCTCTCAAAACATGTTTGTTGAGATGCTTCAAGAAGTCTTTTATTCAAGACTAACAATTTAGAGAGTTACTAGACAATTCATCTTTAATTTTTCATTTTATTAATATGCCTCTGGATATGCTTGTTTTGTTGGAGTGAAAAGGGATTTCAATTGCTTATTCAAGAATGTTATAAAGACTAGACACATCCCAAGTATTTTATTAGTGAGATTGTACATTGTCAATAATGAAAACCCTAAGTAACACTTTACCCAAGACTTTTCCATTTTCACTTGTATGATTTTATGTTTTTACATGTGAATTTTGCCTAGAAAATTGCTATCTAATTTATTTATTTTCCTTAACTTGTAGCATGCATTCTTGTTTAAGGTATTTTACATCGAGATTTTAAAATTTTAGATGGATTGAAGACAAAATTAGTACAAAAGTTAACAACAAATTTCATTTTAATAATTAGTCAAATTAACATACCCATAAATAGTCAAAAGCTTCTTCCAATATAGAGAAAAAATTATTAATATGATAGTTAGTGATTACCGATCTTTGACATAGTATTCACAATTGTGGAAACTAAGGAGCAAAATTTTAATATATAGATTGAAGAGTCAGTTATAAAATGTTCAAGAAATTGTTATATAATTTTTTTTAAATTGAAATTTTGACAAATAAAATGATCATAATCACTATATGGTACAATTTCTTTGTTAGTCGTTGATACAAATGTAGAAGAGAGAGTTGTAATGGCCCCATAAGTAGAAATCATGATATGGCATTAATCAATTGATTCCAAAAAACACATTATAGACCATAGTTTGTGATTTTGCACAAACATTAGCAATATTGTAACATTGACAAGTTGTTGGTACTAATTGACATATTACAAAACACCATTTTGTTTTAATTTTTACTTGTGGCTAGTTAAAAAAAAAATTGTTATAGAAAATTTCAACATAGTGTGTAGGAACATGCTTGTTGCTATTCAGTGCAATTTGACACTACATCTTTCAAATTGCATTAATATATCCTAAACCATTATCCTCTATTTAGGTAAATTACAAGAATCAATTAGGACTTTGTGATGCTATGCACAAATGTTGACAAAACAAAATATTGAAAATTGAATGGCCAAATGAAAATTAATAAAAGTTTTAATTTTGAATAAATATGAATAAATATTTTTGGAAATAAATGGGTAGAATTGTGTTGTGATGAGTAGCCAAATTGATGCTATAGAAGGCAAAAATTCAATGGTTATTAGAGTAGGGGTGAATAATCAATTGTTGTTAAGTAGAAGGATAAGGGTCAATTGTTACTTGTGCGTGCCAAAGCTAATTGTTGCCTATGAAAAAGTACCTACAACTGAAGACCAATTGTTGGAAAAAAGCAATTGTATTTAATTCATATGGTTTGCAACAACTTTGATAAAGTATAAAATGCTATTAGTTACTTTGGAATATGGGTCTCATTAGAAGAGTTGGCATTAGGCTTGTAGGTAAATATCATTGCTTGAAAGTTGTACATTTACTTTTCTAACATTAACATACTTCCATTTTTGAATTTAAATCTTTATTCTCTAAGTTGCACCCTTCATTAAAATTTTAAATCACGTGTATGCATGACACACACACACACACACAGATATATATATATATATATATATATATATATATATATATATATATATATATATATATATATATATATATATATATATATATATATATATATATATATCTGTGTGTGTGTCTGTCTGTGTGTACCTCTTAATATAATATATGTGTGTGTACCATAATTTATGTATATGAGGAAAAAAATCTTGTACAAAGTAGGCCTCTATTATTTGTAGGCAAAAAAACTTCATAACTTCTTTATGAAGTCATTGCAAACTCTTTCATTCATTGAATACAATTCGTGTAAATTCATTTATGCAATTAATGTCATTGTAGGGAATACAATTACCATTTTTGAGACCAATCTCCAAACCCTCAAAATCATAAAACATTGAAACAGAAAAAACATCAATTTGAGATGAAAAGTTTGAGAGCTTTAATCCTTAAAAGTCATTGTCAGTCCATTTCCATAGAATCTTTCTTTGTATAACATTATCATGTAGTTGTAGTAGTCAAGGTAGGTCTATCAATGCAGCTCGATAGAGGTCATCTAATGCACTCACTTGCAACATCAAATTCTCATGTGTGCTCACAATGTGTACATAAGAGGTTTTGGAGGATCATTTGATTCTTGCCCAAGTTCCCAATTGATTTGTTGTGTGCTTGTTCTTTGTTGTAATTGGTCATGCACCCATGCCTGACCAAAATATATAACCCATATCTTTTCTGAAATGCTTTGGGCTACCCATTGAGGACCTAAAATGGCATTTAAAGGTTAACATGTAAGAAATATGAATACAAGCTTTGAACTACCCGACATAGAGAGGTTAATGAATTGGTAAGGGAAAGTGACACATAGACAATCCATACACAAACTAGATGAATGATGGAAGATCATGGTAGATGAAAATCCAAAACATGATCCCTAATACCTAACATCCTAAAGTCTCTTATCTATGTACACCTTTTTGTAAATTTACTTAGTATAGTATTCCATATTCCACAATCTATATTAGGTTGTTAGTTTTACACCTTACTAGAAACAATTTCACAAACTAAGCAACATAAACGTAGCGGTTACAAGTGCTACCTTTCATACTTCTTATGAGAGGTAGATTCTTTGAAAACCAACCAATAACCAGCAATTGTCTAACCACGAAAATACTAGGAACTTACAAATGCAAGGATTTGATATTACAAAAAAAATTCTCTAATCTTTGTAATGGTGGAATAGTGTCAACTACCGTCTAAGCTACTATAATGCTAAGTTGACTAATCATTGCAAATGTATCAAGTTCTTTTGGTTGGAAAGGAAAGCATTACAACCCAAATCACAACATTCATGTGAACTCTTTGATGAACCAAAAAGTACTCTCTTGGATGTTCTTCATTCAAGGGTATGACTCAGCATTAGTGAATGTCAAACTATAACCTTCTCAACCTCCTAGATTTCAATTGTTATATAGTCCAAAATAAGGTGTTGTATTCCATTGCAACGGAGAGGCAAGGAATGAGGCCAAATGACTCTAGCTTACAGTGGTACCTCCATATCCAATATGCTCACGTTTTTACATTTCATCTAAGGACATCGCTACCCTACGCCTGTATCCACCCTTTTACAAAATATTTTGGATGAAAATTTTCTAACAGCACCTGTTGGTATATACACTTTGGGATGCCAAATTTGCAAGATATACCAATGTCACAATAAACTCCTCTATTACAAGTTGCCACTATGATTAGCAAACCTGACAATGATTAATAACTTGAAGACTTGTGTTGAAATACAAGGCAATGTCACATTTGTTGAGGATTGTGCAACGAGGTGAGATTCAGTTTTGTGGGTGGGGGAGGGATAAATTAGCGGGATGAAAATTTCCTGCATTCAGGAGTAAATTCCAGAGAAGGGTGAGCATGCTCTAATTACATGTTTACTGCTTTTGATCAGCAACTAATCTGCCATTGTCCTACTAAAGTGTAGGCTGCTGACCAGCACGAGCAGTGGAAAAAGAGCCCTGAGCTACAAACAGGGCTTACCAATTTAGGGTTTACGGTCACAAACGATACACGCCATCACGGTCACTTGGATCAGTATGATGAAACCTGGAGTTCGACGCACGATGTTTCTTTGAAGACCATTTCTTGGATGGTGTGACGAACTTGGGAGTGACGAAGGAACTCGTGAATACTCCTGACACATTCTGGTCACAGAGTCCCAAGGACTTGACCGCCTCGGGCTTGGCAGGAAGCTTCGGCAGGGGCTCCTCATCCTTGAGCATCGCAGCAACACGGGACATGGAAGGACGTGCGACCACCGAGTCTTGCGTGGACAAGAGTGCAATGCGGAACACTTTCCTCGCTTGCTCTTCGTTGCAGTTGTCGCGCAGGCGCTCATCCAGCATGTCCAGTTCTTGCCGCTTGCTTTGGAGTGACCATGCCTGCAACCATCACTCCCATATCAATCACTCTATCATGTCATATGACATATGATATTGTATCACCACGTCATATCATACATAGTACAGCTTTAACCCCTAAAGGACCAACGATTCATAATTTTAAAATGACAAAGTCAATTATTCATATTGTGAAAATTAATTCAGATGAGACTAAATTTTGTATCACTCGAATCAGTGAAGAATAATGCATGTGATGGTCAAGAAAAAATAAAATTTGAACAAGGAAGTCCACATAGAACCTACTAAAAAATGCACTGATTGTGAGATGTTAAGAAAAGAAATTGATGTAAGCATGGTTGCACAAAAGTGTCTTCATGACCAGTGCATTGTCAGTGCAAGTTGTGATTAGAAAGAATGCATTGCTATGAAGCTGTAGAGTATTATTATGTGAAACTTCACACTCTGAACTCGTTATTATCACTTTCAGTTATCACATTCCAGTATGTGCAGAGAATATTTGCTATATGTGATTGGACACTTTCCACATGGCAAGCTCTAAACTCATGGGAACGTTGGTTACCAAAAGTGTGATATAAAAGAGTTCTAAGTGTATAATTGGTTTGTGAAAATGGTGGATTTCAAAGAAATTGGTGCAGTTTTCAGTCATTCGCCAACAACAGGCCTCATATCTAGTTTAGTCAATCTCAGAGAACACCACCCCCTGAAATGTATACCTCAGGTACATTCTCGAGATCCGAAGAACATGGATTGGGTGTCTCCTGAGCAACACTCAGTTTTAGAGCTTTGAGCACTTGAAAGTCCTAGTCTTTTTGAGAGCTCTGGGCACTTAATGCACAATTTTGGTGCTCTAAAACACATTATTTTAACGGATATGACCATTAGGAAAGACAACAACAGGGTTAAGGGTGGTACCCAGCTAAGCAGAGTTTGCATCTCGGTGCCGAGAAGATTGATGTCAGTGTTCTGGCGCCCACTGATAACTTCCAAGCACAGAATGCCAAATGAAAACACGTCCGACTTGGCTGACAACTGCCCATCCAGAGCCAACTCCGGTGACATGTAACCTCTGTTAAATCAATCAAGACACACACACTGTCATTAAGTTTTTCCCTTTCCAGGAAGCTATGCAACCAAGTATGGCAATGGCGTTATGGCCACATCAGTCGCCACTGATTTAGTCATTGTTGTTATAGCACTGACCATATTGTGTTGCTTTCGTGTCATTGAAACACGAACTTATGACCAACTGAAACAACACGAACGTATGTTGGCAATCAATGGGGTGGCAACTTCGAGATTGGCAGCACTTACACAGACACCATGTTCCGGGGCTTGACCTCGCCTTGGTCATTGCGGAACAGGGCAGCGAGGCCCCAGTCGGCGATCTTAGGCTTCATGTTGTTGTCCAGCATGATGTTTCCAGCTTTGATGTCCCCATGTGCGAAGACGGAGTCCGGCTCTTCGTGCAAGTACGCCAGACCGTTTGCCACGCCCAACAATATGTCGAACCTGCTACGCCATTCCAACGTCTTCTTCTGGTCTGCAGACCGTACAACACCAAATTCATTCCATGATTCTCTAAAATCAGCAAGCCAATTTTAGCTCTTGGCCTTGCATTGACAAAAGGCTACTAACATCTACAGTGCATGTGAGGAAACTCGAGTAAGTTCAAACACTATGTACTAGTGTATCTTTAAATGAATAAAATTAGTCATTGTTGTTATAGCACTGAATCAGTGGCCATATTGTGTTGTTTTCGTGTCATTGAAACACGAACTCCTATGACCAACTGAAACAACATGAACGTATGTTGGCAATCAATGGGGTGGCAAATTCGAGATGTAGGACTGAAGCATATTCATTCATGGAGGGTGGTGAGTAGCTACCGAAAAGGATTTGGACGAGGTTGCCATTTGGAAGATACTCGTAGACGAGCAAGTGAGAGGTGGTGTAGCAGCATCCGATGAGGCGGACAACGTTGCGGTGATGCGCTTCCATCATGTTCTTCACCCCCTTCACGAACTCCCGCTTGCCTTGCCTGGAATTCAACGGCAGGCGCCGCACCGCCGCTTCCGTCCCGTCCGGCAGCTCCCCCTGCATAACATAAGCCAAACCCACCGTCATCAGAATTAACCCAAACTTAATTGGTGCCCATTCTGCACATGTAACACAACGATTACGACAGATTGTGATAACATTCTTTAGCCATTGAAGCACTGCACTCTAACGTTTTTGATCTAACTAATACCTGCAGTCTCACAAAGATAACCATGACATAGTTTGAATGTGTGACAAGTATGCAGAAACCTCACATTGGACATAAAGGTTATGGGTTATAACCTTTGCCCTCTAAAACTTGACTAAGCAGTACGGTTGTGCTCACCTGGAAGACGGGGCCGAAGCGTCCATCACCGACTTTCTGTCTCAAGTCAAAGTCGTTGGTGGCTTGAGCAATTGTTTCATAAGGAATGACTTTTGCTTGTTGTTCAGGTCCGCCTAAAACTTCTGTTGGTTTAACATCACAACCAATTCCATGTCAAACGCAAAATTAAAACATAAATAGAACTGTTTTAGAAGAAAAGTAAAACTCCTTTTGTAGAGGATTCATTACCTGATACGGTCTCTTCGCTGAACGGTACAGGTTTTCCCTTAGGCCGTTGATCTCTTTTGACCTTGTAGCAGCGCCAACAGCAGCAGCAGGCGATCAAACAGACTATTACACTAAACACAGAAAGGACGATGTACAACCACAAGAGATTTCTAGTACTATCTGCCACAGCATGTACCACCATCCCATGTTAATAACGTGAAAGTCGAAGACTTCACAAATCACATGCTGACCTACCTCTCAACAATCAAGACTTGAAATAGTGTGCTTTGGAAGGATGACTAGATTGCGAACATTACTTGAACCGGTGCTAGGTGCTGGTGCTTGCAACAGAGCTCGACGAGGAAACAATACAACGTCCATGTTTCTGCAGCAGCAAGTGGAATTCAGCACCATAGATAGAAGAACAGAGATTTGTAAGAACCGTACGGTTATGCAATTTGACTTATCTGTGCACCAGTGACTTGGAAAACTATTGATTAGCTTAGTGAGTAAACCGTGGGTGACTCCAAAATTTCATTCTAGTTTCTGCAATAGTGCCACACTTGGTGAACAAAATCTTTAGTGAAATTTTTGGTGAAATATTTCAAACTTTAGTAAATCTTACAAAGGTGGAAAAGAAAGCTTCAAAAGGGGAGATAGAGGCATATCCTCTCAATCACCAACCAGTTTTTTTATCTTTCTCTAGTAGTTGATGAGATCTCTAGGAATAGAGAGAATCAAATCATTATTCAAGAACTAGTTAATTCATCGTGACACCCACTAATCAACCTCATATTTGTTAAAATGACCATAATCTAAGTGTAGCACTTGAGTAGTTACAAAACCATGAAGTTGTTCAATGGTTAGGTCATCTTACAGAAGACCTAAATGTTAAGATCAAGTAGTCACATGTACTGTATAAACCACAAATTTTTCCAGGGCTGAGGTTTTAGAGATAAATATGATCTAGTACTAAGCAGGATGTGGAATACTTACGATGGTCCCTCTGCTTCAGAATAAACCTCTACTGGTTAATGCAACGCCAGGTTCCCTGCACAAACAGCAGTTTCAAGGTATAAAAAAACCCAAAATAAAAGCTTCGAAACTACTAGTGAGAAAAACTCAAAGCTCTCGACAGTACTCTTGACAAATTACTCATCGGCAATAATTTCAGCTCCAGTCAATTGACGAAGCTCCCTTACGGAATCGGAATCTTCTTTGGCACAGGTGCCGACACACTATATGCCCTGGAAAAACAAAACCCTGACTCGCTGTTCCCTTCCGTAGTTGCAAACTCAAAGGATTTCACCGTCAAAATCCAAATCCCAAGGAGTCTCCGGTGTGGAACAAGACCTAGTCCGTATGACCTCCCCTAGAAAATCTTAACAAAGCATGGAAAGAAAGCCCAAACTGACAGTAGTTGAGGGTAGGACCACCGCGACCGACGAATCCGGACCTCGTTGGGCACCGGCAAAGTCGAAGCTAGTGAGCAACGAAATTTGAACAACACACACTCGAAAACGTAGAAAGTTACCATTTAGGAGTGATCAACGTCCGGCGGGCAGCAAGCTAGTCTAGAATTTCTTGAACACCGCTGTCAACGCTGGGTGTTAACCAGAGCCTGACACCGAACCAGCGAGATCCTCCTGGTCCGGAGCCTGTCGTGATGTACCTGCAGCGACCGAATGCTCAGCGCCCCTTGCGGTCAGTAGCAAGCAGCCCTTCTGCAGTAGCTCGCGAGCTGATACATATAATTTATTTTTATTGTTATTCTTTTTAGCACAAATTGAACGACGTCAATTGCAAGAGGGATTAAGTACAGATCCACCACGACAAATGCGACGCGGGCTAGATATAACTTACCGATGACCACGTCCTTGGTTCTAGAATTGCGACGTCTGTCTGTCTGCAACCGTACCAGTCTACGCACCAGTTGACGATATTTCTGGGTGGCGGTGCAGGCGAGAGTGATTCAAAGCTTGCGCAAGTTTGAGTGAAGATCGATGCAAGTTGCGAGAGTGAAATGATGCTTGCGAGAAGGTAGCGCCCCCCCGAGACTGGGGTCGTACTGTACACGGGCTGTACCTCGAATTGTACCGCGTGAAGAAACTATGGCGGTGGCCCCGCAAGGCTCCGACGGACTCTATTTGACCTTCCCTATTTGAAACGGGATGCGGTTGAGCGGCGTTGACCCGGAGATACTATACAGTTGTGCCAGTTGGCCCTTCATATTTGATGCCTCTCTAAGAGCATCTCCAGCGGTCAGTCCCTGAATCTGAAATCCAAGCCGAATTCTGTTCAGAGTTGTTTCGGGCCCTGAAACCACTTCCCATTTTCAGTGTAAAGTGAAGAATCTCTAAGGACTTTTCCTGAAATTATTCAGAGATCATCTAAAGTTCAAGATCAGGGAACACCGCTTGAGAAGCTTTAAGTGCTAAAATTCTCTAAAACACTAAGACCATGGCCACCCATGCCCTCCCAAAGTCTCTCACACTCAAGAAGTAAATGAAAAGTGCGAAGGGCCCTACAAAAATGCGTCTTGACTCTCAATCCTAGTGTGTTAAGAAATGACACTTCAAATCACTATTTAGTTGACTATATCCCCACTACTTGTGATTGATCCATTGACTATTTGATGTGCACTTTTGATGTGTGAGGGGCATGCAAGGGTGGGGGAGTGTAAGTGCAGGGGCTCTTCAAATGTAGATGAATAATTTTAGCGAGTCACCTCTAGCGTGCATGGGTATGAATGCTCTAAGAGCAAGCCCAACAGTTCGTCAGTGTGCACCAAGTCCACATTCAAGATGGTGTGAGAGAATTAGGAACTTCCCTAGCAACAAACACCAAGCGTGCCTAGAATAGAGGTCATTAATCAATTTTAAACTATTACTTTTGTCACAACTTGGGACAATGATAATGATGGAGAACAAGTTTACTAAAGTTAACTTCATAAAGTGGGAGCACTGTCTTGTCACAGAGTAGGACAAAGTGCTTGATGTGGAAACCACCTCCGCCATATGGACAATATTTGGTGTAGAAATATCAAACTCCAAACTATGCGAGGCATTTTATCAATCAGGAATAGCGTTGGTGAGTGGAAAGAGGATGCTGTTGGGCCTGCTCTAATGCCTTCAATCTAAGTGATGAGAAAAAAATTGATCGAATGATTCTACATGCAAATTCATTTTTAAAAGTGTCTGGAAATATGTGAATGCCACGTGTCGTGATGCCATTGGTCGAAACCCTTTGAGTATCGTACGTGGATTTCAGTGGAGGGAAGTTGAAAGTGATGAAGCTAGTTGCAGCTTGGAAAGTACTACAACAGTAGTGGATGGATAATTCATGGAAAAGTGTGGCGGACTGATTAGGGCGTACCGGACCCATCTACCGGCCGCCAACAACATATTTTTATAAGTGTTTGGGAATTCATTTTTAAAATCGTTTTTAATGTAGTTGGCCATGGAGACTAGAAGTTCGGTGGAACTGCCAGTGAGTGCGAAACGTGGGAATTGAGATTTGGGAATTGACATAACATTCTTAACCCTTTCAGGCGCCTGCGTCCACATAGTGGACGCTGCACAGATTCAAACTGTTAGAATTCCATTCAAATTGGACAGTTTTCATACACCAAAAATTTTCATGGTTCTTGTGCAAGTTCACTATCCTTTGTACGGTTTGGATCTTCAAAATAGGTTATTATGATTTTTGGAAAAACAACAGAAGTGGTTTATGTCAAGTTTCATTCTTAGTTCAAAAAGTGAGACCTTGAAGATGATTTTCCAAAATAAGTAGAATCAAATAATGGAAACCATACCATCTCGTAGTGCATGTTGTTCCAATTTCATTCCAATATTTTATTTTTTAAATCCGTCAATTCATGATTTTTAATTGAATTTCAAAAGAAAAGCTTGCAAAATTAATAAAAAAAATATTTAAAAAATATATGATAAATCCAACCGTACAAATGTGATCTTCACATTGACATTTACAACTTTTCTTTGTACATCAACTCCATTTTTGGTTTTCATCAAACATTTTATAACGAATCTTTGAAAACAGCAATGAACTGGGATGTTAAAGGGTTAAGCCTTTCATAACATTCTTTAGCTAGTATTGCAACAATACTGTGCAGAGAATCAGCATATGAACAGGGAATTAATGATGTGGAACATGTAGAAACTACTAAAAAATAGAAGTTTGTTGAGCTACCAAGCCATCATTAGTTAAAGATGGCTTTGATTCTTTAAATAATTAAGAATGTTATGTTGCCAAACCAAACCCTTTACACTGTAGAGAAACTGTGAATAAGATAATTCAACTCTCCAACCCTCGTTGCTTGGTCCAACTGAAGTTAGAAAAAATGCTCTACGATTCCTCCAATCCCTTGATAAATGCTAGAGATTCAGAGGTGCAACAGTGGGCCTCCAAAGAATGTTATGGGGAATCGGGAACTGAAGGTCATTTACACGTGTACACAGAGACTTCTTAAATTCAATAGAGTTGTTCGTCAAATGTTGCCTAAGTAAAGAGGAAAGAAAGGAAAAAGTGAGGATAAAACTCAAAAGATCCGTCATCAAAACGGAGCACATTGGAGTTTTACCGTGAGTTTAGATATTAATAATCCAACCGATAAGAGTGATATGACACTGGACTAGGAGCCTTACATGGGTCCCGTTCACCCGTGATATATAGATTTCAAGACTGCACGAGCGGGAAATAGTCATGAATTGTTCACCCATGAAGACTTGAACTTAGAATCTCAAAGCTACAATGATCCACCCTTCACCTGTCCCACCCACCAAATGCAACAAGATGAACTAGCAATTCATAGTTGTTGCTAAAAAAGAGAATACTATATATATATATATATATATATATACATTTTAATTGGTAATTGGAACCATGCTACTTTGACGAATAGTTCTAATATAAGACATTTTCACATTTTGGATTTACTTTAGTGGTAGAACTTGGTAGGTGGATATTTGGGCAAATTTGCAACAATTCTAGTTTTGCAATATTATAAATTAATTTGCAAGTGTAAAAATAACCAAAAGTGGCCGTTTTGTATCTTTAAGAGTTGAAATGATTCATTTAGTAAGTTATAAAAGAAGGTAGCAAAACATACCAATAGGATTCACTGAGATCCAATTTTAGTTCTTTTTTGGACCTTGTATTTTTATTTTTCTTTCTAACCTATATTGCTACCTCCAAAAACAAGTATATGCTCCATATATAATTATTAGTAAACAGAAGAAATTGTGCTCTACATTTTTGAACCATAATGACATGTTTTAAAATTTATTATAGTTAACTATAGTAAAAATTTGCTTTGAAAACTAATGTAATTGACTTTGTAAATGATGTTGAAACTTTACTCCATTCAAATATATTCTAGTAAGGTAGTTTCTCCAATCTTGTGTATAGGATAAATATAGATCTATAATTGCAAAAATCGTATCTAAATGAAGAGTCATAAAATTATCGACTTTTAAAAATCCATAAGTTAAATTTCAAGTTTTTAAAACTTATTCATATAACATCTAAATAAATCATATTGTAGTACATTGGAATCGTTTAGAAATGGACCCAAGAACCACATTATTTTCTTTGTTTAATCATAGGAAACACATTCATCATCTAAAAGTCAAAGAAATGGGGAAACCACTTTGTATGGTGTCCAAATTAGCATTAAAAATAAAAAATAGTTTATCATATACTAAATAGAATAAACGGTGTACTACGGTCGTGTACAAGACTCTTATATAGTTACTAAGCAACTATACAACAAATACATTGTAGAACTAGCTTAATTATTGAATAAGAATCTACTCAAAACACAATATTCATTAAAATGAGAGAATAGGGACCTCTCAAAATCATATCTCTCATTTTCAAGGGGGAGGATTGAATCTAAATAGGTTGTCAATTTAGGTGGATAGTTAGTACATATATCATATGGAAGTAGGAATTTCCATTAAAATGAGAGTTATGGAAAGAATGATCGCTCCCAGTTGGAAGGAGGAGTTTCCATTAAAATGAGAGTCATGAAAAGAACGGTCGTTTCCAAACTAATATAGTACCATCTGAAATAAAAATAATGCTTATGTATAAGGGACTGGTTTCTCATCTCCTGGACACCAAGTCATGAGCTCAATGGTTGGTTGTGAATGGGTGTTTATCTCATATAGGTGGTCCGGGTTCGATTCCCGTTGAATTCGTTTGAGCAGATATGAGATATGCATGACTTGGTGCTGCTAAGTGAGCCTCGGCAGGCAGGAAATTTGTAACAACCAACCAGCCCCGTACCCTAAACTGTGACAAGTGCTTAACGCGCTAACAAAAAAACAGTGGTCTTAACCACGAAACCTTTTATATGTACTTGTTTTTAAAATCAAATACATACAGTTAATCCTTGAAAGAAAACGGATCAAATATACAAAGAAGTAAACGTACAATGTAATAGTAAATATATTAATAAAGTATAGATATTGCTCTTGCAACCACTATATTTGTTCCAAAATCAAAACACTTAGTCTTTGAAATGGAAATCTTCACTTCAAAGTAAAACACGCAAATATAAAATAAGAAATAGGTCAAAAGAAATCTACAATGTCTAATGAACTAGTCATAGAACAGACTGTATATCGCTTACATCAAAGCGCAAAGTATCACGATAATAGTCAAATAAAAACTATCACATAGAGCTAGCAAAAAAGCCATATTCTCCATCGCCTCCAATCAACAACGGCTTAAGTAGAATTATACAAAGCCAAACTTTGGTTAATGACTTCGATCTGAGCTGATGGAATTTTGATCATGCACTCGACAGTACCTCGTTTGATCCTAGACTTCCATGCTGTCATCAAAGCATTTGTTTCTTCCCAAAGTGGAGGTTCCGTGTCATCAACCTTCCAACGCAAACCTCTCGTGGTGTCCCATCCAGTGTAGTAGTCCTGGACATTTTGATCCCTTGATGTTGGACGAAAGTACTAAATGAGGACACAATTTGGTCTTTCAGGGTTAGAGTTAGGATCAGACAACGCCCTCGCAATCCAAATTGGCCGAGTGTCACCATCTGCGGGTCGGATTGCAACGAAGTAGCCTTCGTAAAGGTCACGGCCCACCCTGAATGATGGCAATGGACGACCCCGCATCTGCCCAACGTAAACGTCATCCTCTGCAAACTCTTCCCGAATGTCACCATCCTCTGCGTATTGATCCTCCACTATCGCTTCAAGCCGAGTTGTGGGCCAGAAGCCGTATTTCAAAACATTGGACGGTTGCGAAGGCTCTTGAAGCGCTACCTTCACAGCTCGCCAATAATGTATCAAGTGCTCATAGTGTCTCCTGAATTCCCTGGTGAGGTCCTCATTGCACAAATTCTCCCAGTATTTGATAAATCCAGATATACCTTTCGAGATGTCTTCCACGTTCCTCATCGGACGCTACGCAACTAGAATTGGCACTCACGGGGCCACAAACTCCTACCTTCCGAATCCTCCTTCCACAATTTGATCCCTCCACCTTCTTTGGGCAACCAGTCTACGTCCGTGCAGAAAATCTTGTACTTCAACACCGGACAACCAGTAGAGTCAAGGTAGAACTTAAATTGTTGTGCCTTGGTGTGTCCTGCGAGTGCTTCATCTCCCTCCATAATACTGCCTTCGATGAAACCTTTGAAATCGGGCACTTCTTCGACAAGGTGTGGGATAGTGGGGATAGATTCCACGTCCATGAAAGACTTCATGAGCAAAGGAATCGTAGGAAAGTTTTCCTTCCGCAACAACATGCTCCACCTTCCGAACAACGCATCGATGTCGTCGTGGGTGTGACCCACTAGCATAAAATTGACATGTACTTCACGAAATATTTTTTTTGCAACGAGAAGAGACCAAAAACAGAAAACATATCTATTCTTGTTGTCCCCGGTAGCATTGTCCATTTGCACATGGAGAACGGGCGGCAAAGGAGTCGCTAGAGGAGAGGTTCCAGCGGTCGGACGCAACGATGGTTCACAAGTCTCTGCTCCCTTAAGCACCGCATCAAACAAAGGAGATGACCTTGATCCCACAAACAATTCCCGAGATGCAAACTTAGGAGGCAACTCTAGATCCCGCAACAACCTGGCCATTGAGCCGATAGTGTAATTGGAATCATGCGAGAATAGATCCAGGCCGTAATGCGCATAGCGCACATCGGCGTGGCCATGTGCAAGCATACCAGTAACGGAGACGGGCAACTTCACAAGGCCATCAATCTCTTTGCTCTTGTGGGAGAAAACTGGAGAAGCCGTTTTCGCGTGGTCCATCTTGTCATGCATGATCGTGAGACACTCGTGGGGGAAGTTGAAGGATCGGGTGCGGTTGGCGTAATACAACTCCCGGTGCGCACGCGCAAGGGCCAGATGCTTGTCTAATTTCTTAGCCCAGAGCAATGCTTGCTGGGATCCAGCTATTGATCCCCTCCTAAGAGAATGATATTTGTCGCACGTTGTGCATCGAGCGAAATTGTCACCTGGTTTCTTTGCGTCGAACTCACTGAAGGTGGATGTCTTAATCTTGCTCAAGTTGGAAGGCGAGACTTCCTTCAACCCAAACGCTGCATTCACCGCGTTGAGTTCGGGAATGGTGTCTTTCCACTGAAAGGTTGCTGGCAGAATCATGGAAACGACCTTGTCCCCGGATTTGAGCGTCCTCGTACGGTGGGGCATGTGGTCCGTGGATTTCTCTAGAATACATCGCAGCGTCGCGGTGGTTTGAACGGTGTGATTACGAGGCTTCCTAATTCCCGAATTTCCATGAGGATGCGCTTGCCGCCCCTGCATTGCGTATGCTTGGTAACGGTAGAATGTAGCTTCGGGGACACCTGCAATAAGCATCCATGCTCGCACGCAAACATCAATACCTTCGATAGTCACAACCCTCCGGTTCTGAGAATCGCGGTGAATCTGCCTGTGGATGTCTATCTTCATGTGGAATCTGAACTGGAAGGAGGTTCCCTGATACATACGTTCGCGGAAGGCACGAATCTTATCCCTCGGAAAGGGTTGAACGCAGTTCTTGCTGCAACAGACATTGCTAGAGACGGAGTTGATAGAGTCTTGAGTGAGGAGTTGCTGCGACCTGACGGAAGTCTCCCGGGGCGGATTCCTCATTGTACTAGTATATCTTGACGACCTAGAGGAAGAGGGCTGCGTGAGACTAGCTTGGCGACGGTTGTAGTTGTCGCGAATTTCATGATCATGGAGGCTAGCTCCATTGATATGGACAAGCCGAATCGGCCAAGCCCGCAACGAGTACCTCCAGTCGCGGGGGATGTCTACCTCAGAGTGACTCCGGACTATGTGAACAGCAACGTGAGTGTCTCCAAGTGGTCCGTTCGCACCGAGGACAAGGTCAGAGCTGACACTATGATAAGTGCCGTCCCCAACATGCAAGCCGGCGTCATTGAACAAAGCTACACACTGAGTATTCCACCGACATCGTGGGATGCCTTCACAATCCGGAACCTCGACGTCCAGTGTGTGGTGGGCCTCAGCTTCATCATCGGAGGAGTCGATTCCAGCAATCGTCATGCGAGCAGGGTCCATGGCACCAGTAGAGGACCTGAAGATACCTGAACGATTGCATGCCCTGAAGTTAGAACATGATACAGTGGAGATAGCTCCCATATGCTTGATTAGCTCGAGGCGAGCTAAATGACAAGGGATTGCGAAGATGTACATATGCAACTAGAGGTCTTCGGAAGATGTAAGGTCAATGCACATGGTGGCCCGAGCGTAAGAGTATGGTCAATCTTTAGATTTTTTATAGGTTGACTCGACCTCATTTGGGTGGGTGAGAGTTATGACTCACTTCTAGGTTCTCAAAAGAAGGTCACTGACCAGGGTAGTTTAGGTCGGCTCGACCTAAAATGTCGAGACGGTAGACCCATACGGTAGGGGATGCAGTGTCTTGAATGAGATAAAAGTGTCCCTGCGATTTAGGTCTCCCCGAGCTCAATTGAGGAGCAGAAATGGCAAGGAATACAATTTTGAATGTCTCCAGAATGGAAGGGTTCCGAATACTGTAGGTCGGTTGGCCCTGAATATGGATTATCACATTGAGTGTCCAGTGGAATAAACCCCATGAAGCCAGGTGACGACGTCTTGAGTACTCCTACAATTTAGGTCGAGTTGACCTAAACAGATGTATATCGCTCCAGCACAAGGTTACATGCAGACAAGGTTGGTGCAGATTAGGTCGGGTCGACCTAAACTGGAAGATATATCGCTCCAGCACAAGGTTACATGAAGACAAGGTTGGTGCAGATTAGGTCGGGTCGACCTAAACTGGAAGATATATCGCTCCAGTACAAGGTTACATGCAGACAAGGTTGGTGCAAATTAGGTCGAGTCGACCTAAACTGGAAGATATATCTTGCTCCAGAAAAGGACTACATGTAGGCAACGTTGGAGCATATTAGGTCGAGTCGACCTAATCTGGAAGATGAATCACACTCTAGTACAATGCTAAATGTAGGTAACGCTGGTACAGATTAGCTCGAGTCGACCTAAACTGGAAGATGTATCTCGCTCCACTACAAGGCTAAATGTAGGTTTCGCTGGTGCACATTAGGTCGAGTCGAGCTAATTGTACAAGTGCAAGCGGTTCCATTCTCGAGGAACTGAGAACATATTCAGGTCGAGTCGAGCTAATATGTCCCGGGATTTACGGCGACAATGTCGGGAATCAACGGCATGTATATTCTGCATTTCGAATAGAAGCAAGAGCAACTGCACTGTGGATTACAAATGAGAACTACGCCACATACAATTGTGAGAAAGAAGGCGCCGTCCGAATGCTTACAATACCAGGACAGTATGAGATGAAACTGAAAATACGACCTATCTAAATGGTGCGCGCTAACCCTAGAACCTGAAGTTGTGGATAGGTAGTGATCTCTTACCGGAAAATGTCGCAAACACAGCGCCTCTTGGCACGATTCAACAGCCTCAGCCCGCAACTACTCGCACTCTCCACAAAGCTTGAGCAAAAGAAAATCCTCCTTTCGACTATGCGAGAGTAGAAGAACCGGAATGGTGGAGTATGCGAACGGAGGAGCATGAGCACGCAATGAAACGAAAAAAGGAAAATTTTAGTCGCCTTTCAAGATTTATTGACAATAAGGCGGGAACGATGTGGCGGGAAGAGCAAGGGAGATTTTTGAACCGTGATTTTTCATCCACTGAAAAATCATATCGTCCACGAAATTTGGTGGACTTTACAACTGTCAAGGACAAAAGCTCACTGAAAATATACGCGACAATAATAGAGTCCTATAGAGTATTTGAATACTTCATTCAAATATAGATTCTATCCCTATGTAACACGAATATTGGAAACGGAAAAATCTACAGTGAGACATTGCCCTATATTGAGTTGTAGATCATAATAATAATATCATTCAAACTGCACTTTGTTGGATTTGTAGAAAGTACAAACGTAGTTGACAATAAAATAACCACCTCAGGGAGGTAACTTCCTATAAATTTCATGAGCGGTTTTAGGGTATTTAATCGAGGGCTATGAAGTAATTTTACATATTCTAGTATTTATAGTTTATTTAGGGTATATTCTAAGAATATTCCTAGAATATTATCTAAATAGTTTTAAAACACCCTATATTACTTCTATAAATTTATTATGTTTATCTTAAATGAAAAAAGGACACCTACTATTTGTTGTCATATAGTTATCAAAATTCTCGACATTCACTCCGCCGAGGTAACCACTGAACATATCTATTTAAACATCATCAGAAACTACTATTTATAACAAAGAATAATTTTGATTTTTTATAGAAATGGAAGTTCACCATTTTGAATTCTAGATTCCATCCGTACGGTAGGATTTACTGATTCTATCAACGATATTTAATTATAAATTTTGAAAGTTAAAATTAAAAATTCAGTCTACATTTGATCATTACAAAATTTTATTACTTGTTAAGTAGGACTTCTTAAGAATAATTGTAAAGTAGATATTTCAAAACATGGTGACTTCTAACGATTGTCGTGTTTCTTAAATCTATGACCTCATTTTTGCAAGTTCAGTATTGCACTACTATCAATTGAACTTTCGCGTAGTTTGTGAAGGACTTCAATTACTGAACATTATATTCATTTGAGATAAAAATTATAAATTTGTAAAAGTAATATAAGGTGTGATAAAACCAATTTAGGAATATTCTTGGAATTTCAGTGGAATATACGTAGAATTTACCCTAAACATACTACAAATAGTAGCATATTCCAATTGTTTCATAGCCCCCTATTAAATAACCTTTTCACGGTCATATGTACCCAAAATTCACACTAAGTGACTTCTCCGAGTGTATCTATGTATCTTTCACTGTAGTATTTAGCCTGCAAATTAAATAGTAAGTCAAAATGTAATCCACTTACAGATCAGGACGCATTCTATTATTATAGTGAGTGACGTTAATGACAAATCTAATTGTCGTAATGAGGAGTGTTTTAAATATATACAAGCAATTAACAGTATAGTTGGAGGTATTTTCGATAAAATTAAATTTAATGTGTTATCTCATTGTGTTCTTGAGTTTAAAAGCATTAACCACGTTAATTACAAAATAATGAAGTATATTAAATAGATATATGGAAAATTTAAATATATACAAGCATTTTACAGAATAATTACAAATAATTCACATTTATTTAAATATTAACATGATCGTGTAGCTAGTGCAATATATATTTGGCGTTAAATATGTGAATTAACAAATAATGAGAACATAAGGAATAGATTAACGAGTGACAAAAATCTTGAAAAATCTTGAAATATTATTAAAACTATGGGCGTTATAGACACCATGCATGCAAATATACATTTGGTATCAAAGACAGAATGTCTAGCACACATATTAAAATGACTTAGACATAAGTCACACATTATTTGCGCGAATCACGGTTCAAAGTGGTACCCATATCAACCCATAATTTTCCAAATACTAATTATTGCCATATTCGTATATTTATTGTAGTGCGATTTTTAAGTGAAAATTAATGAATATTAATATTATACAGTGATAGCAGCGATTTATGGACTCTAAGTCATATATAAATGTCATATAATTAGCTTCGAAATGCATGATCATAATTAACCAACAAGTTGTAAACATATTTAATATGTCAAATGCATGATTATTACATTCATTTGAAGTCATGCAAGTGTTTAGGGTATTTTTTACGTGACTGTAAATAATATTCAAAATCGCAAATTGCTGTACTTTATGGGGCCTCAACCCTAAATGTCAAAAGGTTATGATCCAAAAGCATGATATTAAAAAATAATACACAAGTTGTAAATAATTTTTAATACGCCGAAAGCATTAATAAAATTACTCTACCCTAAACTCTCAGTAACCGATGGATGAATTATCAGATATGTTAAACTTCATCCGCTCATAACTTCTACGATTCACGTCCAAATATTAAATACAAAATCATTTTAATCTCATCTCCATGCAATCCACTTCATCAAACCAAAATCGTAAAAAGCATGACTACATTGTAAATACTAAATATTTCATGACTTTCGAATGATACAGCTCTATATCACCCAAATGAATCTAGAAATTCCGTGAAAATTAACTTAAGACATTATTATTAGAATCACAAAGGTCCAAATTGAAGGTAAGCTTAAATGATCCGCATATTATAAAATGTTTAAGGTCCGTAATATTTTAAAGCATGTGTCATTGAAATCATCCACATTTAATACGACCACTATAGGATTTGAAATACTTTCATTTAAATACATTCACGCCATAGACCCTTTCAATAGCTTTCCAAATATATATGACACTCTTTCAAATGATAAGGTACGTGTATGTTACGGATGGATGAATTATCATTCAGAGATCTTAAACTTCATCCGCTGATACCTTCTACGATTCATGTCCCAATTTAAAATACCAAGCCAATTATTTTCATGTAATCTTATTGTAGTGTGAATTTTTTATAATGGAGATTTTTATGCGAGGTCAGCTCCATGTGTGTGTGATTAGATCATAAAGGAAACAATTTGTGAAAATTCGTCCGAAAATTCGTCCGATCTAATGGATGCATTTAGTCATACTTGAGTACATGTTTTCCTAAAATTACAAATGTATAAGTATGTCAAGTCGTTGACCAAGTCAAAACAACATTGAGTTTAGTTCAAAAGTTAGTGGCCTTGCAAATATGAGGTCTTAGATTAAGGAAACACAAATATCTCAAAGAATCAGCATGTTTCAAGGTATCTCGTTTCAAATTGACTACACCATAATTCACTCAAATAATATTGAAATTCTGTTTAGAATTGAATTCAGAAGAAATTTTTAATTTTAATTTTCAAATTTTATAATTAAATATTGGTCATAGTATTGGTGAATCAAACCGTACCGGTGAAATTAGAAATTGATAAGCATCCCTCTAAATAGGACGAATTCCTTAACCCTTTGACGCGCCAACGTCCATATTCAGGACACTAGATGCTTTCTAACGCGTCCCTTCACCCTATACTGTAATGTTTTTCATTCATCCAAAATTCTCTTGATTAGTCTTTGTCAAGTTTCATTCTTAGTTCGAGAACTGGGACCTTACACATGATTTTCCATAATAAGTACAATCAAATAATGGAAACCATCTTGTAGTGCGTATTATTCCAAATTCATTAAAGGGTTTTTTGTTTTTTTTTGTGTTAATTTATGATTTTAAATAGAATTTCAAAAGAAAACCTTTCAAAATTAATTAGTGATTTTCCAAAATAAGTAGGATCAAATAATGGAAACCATACTATCTCGTACAGCATGTTATTCATATTTCTTTCCAATAATGTTTCTTACAATTCTGTGAATTCATGATCTTAAATTCAATTTCAAGATAAAACCTTGGGGAATAAACAAAAAAATATGAAAGAAATATATGGTAAATCAAATTGTACAGCTGTGATCTTCACATTAACCCCTAAATGCCTAAAGCCCTCTTCAAATTCGGCAGTTTTGCAAAGATGGATTATACAATGCAACCCAGAGGGATATTTTGAACTTGATATATGAATAAAAGTTGTACATTATGAATTTCAGATTCTATCCATATGGTTAGATCTATGATTGCTATTACCAATAATTTTGTATAAAATTTGAAACGTGAAATTCAAAATTAATTTGTAATTCAATTACGAATAAGATATTGACAATCTACAGATGAAATTCTTTGTGATTGGTTGAAATGTAATACTCTAAGTGTAGTGATTTTTGGAGATTTTTTGGTTGCTTAATTTTATGAGTTGACTTTTTTTAGAGCACAGTTACACTGAAATCTTCAAAATTTTGGGTGAATCACTACAACATGAAATGAGGCATAAAAATTTCACAAATCATCTCCTTTCTAATCGGATCACATATGCATGAAGCTAACTCCCCATAGAATCTACAGTAAAAATTCCACATTGCAAAAAATGCATGACGGATGAGAAATTATGGATGAAATCTGTACATCGACCAAAAAATGGACGCTTAGGCAGTTGGGGGTTAACATTTACAACGTTTCTGTTAGCTCAGCTCCTTTCTCTGTGTTCTGTTGCTCTTGCTTAGGTTTTCCTTCCTCCATCACTCCGTGTCTTTGAGGAATTTACCGAGGTTTAGGTTTCTCCTTTCTCCGCTGGCTCCGTGCTCCGGTTGCTCTGTGCTCATGTGCTTGTTCGTCTTCCGTACCCATGGACTTCGTCACCCGTGCCCATGGATTTTGTCACCCGTGCCCGTGGATCTCGTTTCCCGTACCTATGGACTACGTCACCCGTGCCCGTGTATTCCGTCACCCGTACCCGTGGAATTTGTCTACCGTACCCGTGGTTGTGGGGTCCTTGTGCCCGTGTATTCCGTCACCCGAACCCGTTGAATTCGTCTCCCGTACCCGTGGTTGTGGGGTCCCTGTGCCCGTGCATTGTCTCTCCCACCGCGACTAGGGTTTGAAGAATGCACACCGTAGCTTCTTCTTTCTCGTTTTTTTTTCTCTGGTTTTGTCTCTCCTCGTCACGTGCTCCTCGCTTGCTCCGCTTGCTCGTCCTGCGGGCTCCCCTCCTTTCTCCTTTCTCTGCTGTTCTTGTACAGGGTTCTCGCTTGCTCCTGGCTTCATCTGCTCTTGCGCTCCTCTACTGTTCTTGTTTAGGGTTCTCGCTCTTGCGCTCCTCTGCTCCGCTCCTGGCTTCATCTGCTTAGGGTCTGGCTTCTTCAGCTTCATTGCATAGGGTTTGGCTACTTAGGGTTTTGCTTCATCTGCTTAGGGTTCAGGGATCATTCTTGCATAGCATCTGTCGTTTCTTGCATAGTTTTTTTTTTCAGCGTTTAGACACAATTTGAGGGTGCACTTTGAAGGTGGATTTGGAAGCGCTGAGTTGAAGGTGGAGGGCCAAGTTCTTTGAGGTAAGTGTACAACCCCAAGATCTACATTTTCGGTTTAGGGTCCTGTAATCCTTTATTTGATAGCTGTATGTATAAATTGAAACCCTAGAATCCTTCACATTATGCTGAATTAGGGGTAAGATGACTGCTTAGGGTATCAGCTTAGGGACAAATTGATAATTGCAACTAGGTCCTGCAACACTCACCTTGAATCCTTGAAATTGTGCTGAATTAGGGGTTTTGAATGTACTGCTTAGGGTATCAACTCAAGGAGAATTTGATAATTGCACCCTAAACCTGCAACACTCACGTATTGATTCATCAGCTTGTTTGCTTGAATCAGGTGTATGCATGCTTGCTTGCTTGAATAGTTGATGCATGCATGCTTGCTTGAATTCCAAAACAGGTTCTTATCTGGTATAGAAATTCAGTTCACTAATAAGGAAAATGTTGCAATTTTTCAGATTGATCAATTTGGCTATCACGAGCAATTGTTTTTGGACTTTCGAATTCATATTTGAGGAGATTAGGTCAGTGCTCCGCTCATCACTATGAATTCTTGCAGTTTCATTCTTCTATGCACTAAATGCATTGTGTAAATGCAATGTGTATTGTGTAATGTGCAATAGTAATGTGCAATAGCAAATTGCAACCGTAATGACAAAATATTACTGAGATAAAGTCAGCCAAACTTGAAAAGTAGTGTTCATCTTACCTGCATGTGACAGACGGTAGTTTAGGTCGATGTCAATTTAGCTCGATGTCAGTTTAGCTCAAGTCGATGTAAATGGACTCAAAATTATAGTGACAAACGGCACTTTAGGTCGACCCGATCTAAAGTGACAGAGGGCCCTACAGCGATTTTAGGTCGGGTCGATCTAAATACCCCCGAACACCTATTTCTGCCATAGCACAACTGCAGTATAGCTAATATGCAGTCGATTCAGCTCGAATCGACCTAAACTACACAAAGTTATAAACAGAAGAAATAGACAAACACAATAAGAAATATCTAGTTCCAACAGTTCTGCCTGTTTAGGTCGACCCGACCTAAACTTACACACTCTACCAGTTTAGCTCGCATCGACCTGAAATTGCACAGAAAGATAAAGGTTCATGAACTGCAAGATATAAAGTCTACAAAATTGAAATACACCATGTACAATTTCAGCTCGAGCCGACCTAAATTGCCCTAAATGCCTAAAAGCTGACCTAAACTGCGTAACATACACCTCGGTTCCACCTAAAATACACGAATCATCAATAAATAAGCAAGAAAGGTGAACAATATGATTGTGTTAATTAAGGTCGGTTCGACCTAAATTTCGTGATATTTCCATCCATAAGCATGAAAAAGCACTTACACAACGCACATAAAGATCTTCCGGTTCACCAGTTTAGCTCGCATCGACCTAAAATAGCACAGAAAGATAAAGGTCACTTAATAGATATAACGTCTACAAAACTGAAATGTACCATGTGGAATTTCAGCTCGAGCCGACCTAAATCACCCAAAACGCATGAAAGTTGAACTAAACTGCGTAACGTTATCCTCGGTTTGACTTAAAATACCTGAAACATCAATTAATAAGCAAGAAAGGTGAACACTATGACTGTGTTAATTCAGGTCGGTTCGACCTAAATTACCTGATATTGACATCCATAAGCATGAGAACGCACATACACTACGCACATTCAGATCGAGTCGACCTAAATTGCCCTAAATGGCTTACAATGCGAAATAAAATGAAGGCAGGACCAAAACTTGCGCTATCTGCAAGTAGTACAGAAAAATGGCAAGAATGGTCCAGGAATACTCAATTACTCGACTTATATTCAGCTCGAGTCGACCTAATTTGAACCACAAAATCGTCCTGAAATTGTGTATGACATTCTACATTATCATAACAATTACAACTGTAGGTATGATGCATATAATACAAACAAACACCTTCATGAATCCGAGCCATGAATACATACAATAACCTTCATGACGCATGCTACTGTGTGTGGCAAGCACTTTAGCTCGTATCGACCTAAACACTTGCATGTACACTCTGTATGATAACGAAGAACAAGAACTCTTAAATCGGGTCGACCTAAAAATGTACATGACATTCTATATTCAAGTTATAGCGACTCATTAATTCGCATGCTATGTATTGTAAGCACTTTAGCTCGCAACGATCTAAACACTTGTATGTACACTTTGTGCACAGAATGGCGCAAGAGATGAAGACACCAAAGGAAGTAGAAGTACAACACCTGGAGTGCTACTACAAGAGAGTTGCGGAGCAGCCAACTGCGGACGATGCAGAAGGCGACGACCTCGCAAACTTTGGTGAATACTGGGACATGGTGGACCAGGATTTGGTAGAGTTCTGGAGTCTGAACATGATACCGATGACACGTGACTTGAACTTCACAACGAAGAACAAGAATGCGCCTTCATTCCTGCCGCTGTCATTACAGGAAAAGGTGAAAGACATGAACGCGTGTAATGAATCCATAGTACACGTGCATTGCGTTACCACGAACACCGAATTTGCGAAGCACAAGCAATACAACTTCACGCTCACGTTCGACTCCGCTCTCATTCCTTTTAACCTGAGCCCCTTAATAGCCTCCCTGGAAACAACAGAGTTCAGTGGTATGATCAAGGAGCTGGAGGATCAATTCGACAAGAAATTCTTTGAGGGCAGCAACGGACAGCCGCTGCATGGGGCAAAGCTGTGCTCGAAGATCCGGAAGCTGATCCAGAATTTCGACGTCATGAAAGCGAAGCTGGACATGCAGAGGGAAATGATGACACCTCAAACAGTGTCCCTGGATAATCGAAGCCATGGGAGTGCGGGATCCATGGGTACAAATTCGCCTGGACCGCAACATAGCCAAGGCAAACGCAAGTTGAACACGCCTCAGACACCTTCGACGGCACCACGCTAGAGTCATCTCGGATCATCCTCCAAGAAGAGGCAAACTGCAGAAAAAGCGGGGCCTGCAGTCATCAACGAGGGGAGCTCGGCGTCCGCTCTGACCTCATTGCCGGAGTCCATGGAGGTGAACAGGACTCCAGACTACGCACGCTCGACCGAGGCGTACAGGACGTTCTGGTCGTCATGCACTGATGTGTTCCTGTTCGGCGTCGAGACAAAATTTTCGCTCCCCATCGAGCAACTAGTCGATGTCCTTGCGCACATGAACATCCGCTCGTACGAGCCGGGTCTGGCAAAGAAAATAATGACATTCCTTCTCAACATGCCTGACAGGAGCACCAAGCAAACTCTGTGCGTGATGCCTTGCGGCCTGGACGAGCGGCCGAAGGACTGGGACTCCGTCAAAGATGGAAATTTCTGGCTGATCAACGGGCAGCACAGCATCAAAGCAAGTTACATGATGCGCGATGAAGGAATGGCCGCAGACGACATCAAAGAGTTCGCGCAATGGAACTGCTTTGTAGTTTGGACGAAGAATAATGAAACTCTTCGTTCCATATCCGCCTACTACAACCGCGTGAACCACTTCGGTGTCATCAAGCCGTCGTGGGCCACAAACATATTGGGAGCGCGGCAAGTGTGGATAAATCTCGGTCGCCCAAAGAACCCAAAGGAAGCAGTGGAGGTGGGAAGGGTCAATCAGGCCCTGAGGACGAGGGACGCCTAGAAGAACAGAGAGAAGTTCAACGTAATGTTCAGCTCGACTCGACCTAAATTACTTGCTGGTATGCTTGCATTATAAGTAATCCACTTCGTAGTCCGTCCTCATAGAGTAGACCGAGACCAACACAAGTTAGGTCGAGTCGATCTAATATGCTCATACGTTCGTCTTCTTACTTATTGATTCTCCATGCAAATCATGCGCTCCGCAACCTCTGTTGGTTTAGGTCGAGTCCACCTAAATGACGTATAGTAGCTAACAGTGTATGTAACCGTGCAAGAGTTTCAAAATGCTATGAAACTACGGTTCGCGATGATCGACGTGACGCAGTCCCAAAAGGACGCCAAGAAAAGTAATGCGGATGTACTTCTCGACATCCACAATGAGTTGAAACTAATAACTGCGCCGGACGAGGTGTTTGATCTCTGGAGCGAAGTGATCTCAAGCGCAGGTGCTGGCGAGCTTATTGACCCAGACACTGGGTTGAAGTTCAAGGAGAAGACCAACTGGAATCCCGAGAGTGGAAATCTCACTCGCGAGTTCTTCAAGTGGTTGGGAAATTTAACCTACGAGGACCTCGCGAAGCTCGCAAGACATATCTTGAACCGCGACGCCCCCAAGTGGACCTTGGGCTATCCAAAGGTCACGATCAAGGCGATCTCGTCGGTTCTAGAGAGGTGCTATTCGACGAAGGAGTGGGTGGAGAGGAGGAAGCGGAAGCACCTTGTGAAGAAGGAATTGCACAATATCAATTGTGATCTCGGACTCTTCAATCCGGCGGGGGACCTAGTGCCCGAGAAGTGGAGACAGTTCAAGGAGGAGTGCAACGTCACGAGGGCGACCATGAATGTGCTCCTCGAGCGGCCAGGAGAGCAATACTTCAAGGAGGCCAAGCAGATCAGGAGCAAGAATAAGAATACCGCAGAAATCTCTCCCTACGCTGCCGAATTCTTCAAAGTCTTCCTTGAGAAGAAGAAGGAATTCAGAAAACCGGCTGGAGAAGCTCACTACCGGCCATACGACCGGCAGCACAACGAGCACGCCGACTGGGGCGAGGGCGCCTGGACTGCCGACACGCCTACGGGCTTGAGACTAGGGGTCGTCGATTTCAGGTACTTCCCCGGGGTGGAGGACAAAGAAGTTTCGAGTACGGGGATGCCGTACTTTTTCGACTTCATGTCGTCCCTGAAAAGGAGACGTGAACCGGACTTCGATGAAGTACCTGTCTGGCTCTTTATCTGCGCCGATGCGATTGAGCAGTCCTAGGCTGTGCATTTCGCGGAGAACGACGACATCCTCCGCAGATACAAGATGGAATTTGCGGACTACTATCCGGCGTAGAACGAGCGACTGGGAGACTTTCCGGCGAACCATAAGAAGGCGCGAGCGAAAGTTCTCCTGGTCTTCTTGCAGAAGACCGATATTCCGCACGTGACTGTCCCCGAGGCCTTCTTCGCACCAGACACGGCGGTATATACGAAGCCAAGGGCGTACGATGAGCTGTTGTACCGGATGTACAATGCGGAACTCAGAATGGAGTTCTACTTGTGGGTCGTGAGGATGTTCTGCATGCCGGGGACGCATGTCTTCGCCGTCTACACGGGAACCAAGCTCACCTGTGCTGCTTTGGTACGTAGTCCAGCACTTGGACACATGCTCTTCAGCTCGTGTCGAGCTAATCCTATGTAGTGCTAGCGTTACAACATTTTAGCTCGGGTCGACCTAAACTCCCTAATTACTATTCTGCTCTGGTCTGATGTGTCCAACTTGACCCGCAATGAATTTCAGCTCATGTCGAGCTAAGCGTTATGTGTTCAAGTCCAGGAATCGATGCTGTACTTTAGCTCGGATCGATCTGAAACTAGTATCCTTCCCGGCCGTCACAGTTTAGGTCGGCTCGATCTAAACAATATTTGTCCGTGAATTGTATGGACTTCTAACTTACTTGATGACTGTCATGCTATTTGTGCAGATGAGTTGCGTCAACACCTACACTGTCGGGTCGAATCATACTTCGACATTCTGGACTTCCATCGCGAACGAGGCCTTGGACCTCGACAAAGCAGACTTCCTCGCGGACGGATACCCAGTGCAGGTCGAGGGAAATCGGAGTACCCCTGGTGCACGACCTGCACCGTCTTCATCGAAGAGGAAAGCCAGTGATCCTTGGAGTAGTCCTTCGAAGAAGAAGAGGGATGACGCAAACGATGAGGACTCCTCTTCCGATGACGAGGGTGTCGACTTGAACGATGAAGACCTCACTCCTCCTCCTTTGGAAACGCCCCGCAAAGCTGACGCGCCCGGTTCATCCGCGTCCTCGGGCCAACCTCCTGCGACTCCTTCCTCCACGCCGAAGTCGAAGAAAAAGAAACGTGGGTCTGTCAGTGAACTTATCAAGTAGATGGCTGCCTCGCTTGACGGTTTCACTACGACGACCTCAACGGACGCGGAGCTGAATTTGAAGATGCACGCGGAATCGAGGAAGGATCAGCAAGAATTCCAAAAGTTCATGATGGAACAGCATAAGCAGCAGATGGAGGCGATCCAGTTACAGCAACGGCAACAGCAACAGCAACAGGATGCCATGCAGCAGACATTGCAGGCATTAATGACGAGCTTTCTGCCGGGTCCTCTCGCCGCATTGACCCCCCCGCCGTCGACTCCTCAACCTCTGCTGCTTGGTAATCAGCAGTCGGGATCAGACATCAGCGGAGGTTCTGCTCCACCTGCGCCCTCGCCTGTCGCTCCGCCTCCTCCGCCTCCACCTGCTCCAGCGTCTGCTCCACCGTCTCCCCGGCAAGTGTCATCGACCGCTACTGATGATGCTGACGACAGTCTGGGATTCAGCGGAGCTGCTGGCAGTGCAAATGCGGACACTGCCGCCTCGCCCGACATTGACGCTGCAGCAGGTGGTTCTCAATAATCACTCGATGTCATTTGTATAGTTTTAGCTCGACTCGAGTTGATTTGTATCATAGGTTGCACTTTGTAGGTTTTTTGTATAGACGGCTGTAATATTTAGGAAGATCAACTCCTTGTTGAGAAGTGCACTTAGGACATTTATTCCAGCAACATTTTTTGTACTTCAAATTTTTGGCCCGTATTTTAATTTACATACTCCTTACTCGGAATTTCTGTTCATCTATTGTCATCGCAGGCTCCATCCGTGCCCACAATGTGTCTCATGTTCAATTGCCTTCTGCTGTGCATCTCCTACCACAATCTACTCCGGACAGTTCGTCCTTGGAGCCCAGTCCGCCCTCGCCTCGGGTCCCCCCTTGTCCTGTCGTCCCTCCGTCCTCTCAAACACTTGTGCCACCTGGTAGACTTAAGGAGAGTACGCAATTGGATGAGCGTACACGTACTTCGCCCTCCCGCCCTTTAAACGTCGCCGGAGCAGCACCTTTGGCGGCCACACCTGTGGTCAGTGAGAAGTCAATCGAGTCCTCCGGCCTTCAGGTACGTTCCGGTAGTTTCTTAGTGATGGCTGGGTCTTTTGGTTGCTTGTCTTCGTGCTCGCCTCGATCGTTTAGTGTTTTTTTGCAATGTCGTCCGAAATGTGCCAGTTCAGGATCATAACTGGCTGCACATTTGTCTGCCCGTTGTCGCCAGGAATCTGGTCCTCCTCTTTCTCGTGGAGGTTCTTCGGAGGCGGTCATTCGTTCGTCACTTCCTAGGGCGCCCAAAAAATGGCTCAATGTCGTCCTGGACCTGAATGGAATCCTCTGAGTCTGCGAGGATTGGAAATCCAAGTCCACGCCCTTTAACGATTACAATGCGCCGCACTCAGCCGTTTTTCCGGCTGTAGTGGGGCCCAAAGCAGTATACGTGCGCCCCCTCTGCTTCTCGTTCCTCCGGGAGCTGAGCATGATCGCTGACGTTACCGTCTGGAGTTCTATAAGGAAGTCTACCACTGAATTGGTAGTACGATATTTATTCCGTGGCATCCAGCTCCCTTCCCTTGTACTTGGCCAAGACTCTTGCGAGACCCTCAAGTGTAGGGATAAGCATGGCAGGGTGTCCTCGTTCAAAGTGCCTGGAACTGATAAGGACTTGTTCTTTAAGAATCTCGTCAAGTTGTTCACATGCTATGGTGGTAGATTCACGTCTACAAACACCATTGTAGTGGACGACAGCCCTATTAAGCACATTCTGAATGAGCCCCAGAATGTAATTCTCCCTGACTCTTGGTCCTACGTTGGGGACGGTGCGAGTGACAATTTTCTCCATGATGTTCTCCTTCCATGGTTTCGACGTCTCCATTGCAGTCCTGGCCCGGGGTTGTCATCATTCCGAATGAACAATAATATTGGGCGACGTATGCTCTGCGACGAGCCCGACCGTCGACAGTACAACGCCCTTATAGATGCTGTACACGCATCCCGTAGTTTGCCTAGGTCCTAGTTGATTGTACAGTTGTATAGCTGGACTCCCTTTTCCTAGTGATGTAGCCGTTCCAGACTACATATTAATTTTTGGTCGCCTTGACTGATCTGTATATGTCCTTGTAATTGTAATATATCTTGCCTTTCACATCATTTCCGCTTGAGTACTTTGTGAGATGATTTTTATGAATGCTGTCCCTTCGCTGTGTTATGTCTTCATCGCTTTCTTGTTCAATTAGCATCATGTTCTGCTCTTCTCTAGTGCTTAGAATATTTTGTTTCGTTGCAATTCGCTGCTGGGATTTGACCTTGTCACTAATTCTCTTCAGGCAAGGTATGCCACTGCGATTCCGGTCCACGGTACTGACCTCCAATGCACAGCGTCAGTCGACTCTATCATGGACTACGGCCAGTATGCTATACTCAGTAAAGGAAACTTCTTGTGCTCGGCAACTACGGCCCAGTCAACGATGGACTTTTCCACCAGGCCAATTGAGGATGGTGTAGTGGACAGTCCCCCCAGCGGTGGGCCGCGTCCTCTGTCCGTGTGCTCTCCTTCTCCTCTGCGGTCACGGGAACCTTCTACGTCTCGTCACTCGCGTTCTCCGTCTGATAGAGTGCCTCAGAGAAAGCTTTATGAAGACGTTGCATGCCCAATTGATTCTCTAGAGGTACGAATACTTTCTTTTCCCGCACTATTATTTCTCTTCCAAGGACTTGCTTTGCGATTTTCTTATACATTTCATTGTATTTGCAGGGTTCCGACATGCCGAATAGATGCAAGTCCTCTGCTACTGTAAATGCTATCCGAAAGACCCCTGCGATGTTGTCATCAAACCCGCCTCCTCTAATCCAAGCCCGTGTTGATGTGCCTCCTCGTGTGCCCTTGCGTACTCGTCACCCTTCATTGAATGAGGGTCTTCGAGAGACTCAGTCACACGACGGACTTCTACCCATAAGGAGCTCCGCTCCTTATCGAGATGCGTGGGAGCAACGGATGCTGCAGCAACAGAGGCGACATGATGCGCAAATACGATGTTCGAAGTGGACCGGCTATACTCGTGGTCCTGTGATCTTGAAGGCACTAGCTGAACTTAAGAGCCGATCACATTCATAATACCGCTAGGCATTTTATTTGCGATTACTATACAGACTTATAAAAAAACGTGGAGCTGATGTTTTTATATAGGATTTTGCGCTCCGCCCATTCTTTTTCCTAGCATTATGAGACATTATTATGATTCAATTACCGTCCCGCAATACAAAAACACAAAAAACGTATATTCGTTTTATACTTACTATAAATAGATGTCACTTCTGTAATCTTTTATTGCCCACTTGTATTAAATGTACTCAATTTGATCTTCAGTGTGTCCATTTTCTATTGTTTCAGCCTATATTTGGAATGGTTAGTGCTCCGATTTGGGTTGGGTTAACACTTTTTGGACTCTCATTATTCGGGAATTCTCTCATTTTAATGAATATTATGTTTCAAAAGTTTCTTCTATTCCATCCCATTCCATTCCATTCACTATACATCTAACTACTATTGACACAACATACCTTCTCCCCTTCAATCTAGAGCCAATAAAGTGCACCAAGATCCAAATTATTTCAATGTGGCAACAACAAAAGTATTATTACTACCAATTTGATAAAACGACAACTCGATAAGGTGGTATGCTCTACCACTATATCCGCTACTTTCAACACCCACTACCCAAGGAACCTAAAATTGACCATTTGTAATCTCTAAACTGGCTCACAATGATTGTCTCTGGGAGGATTCTATCAAATCTACACCCTTACTTGACTTTTGCCCATCGTTGAAGGCAAACAAAAATTCCTTGGCGTCCATAAACCAACTGAGTTTCTTATTTAAATCGTCTCTATCTATAAGTGTTAAAGATTTCAGAGATGAAATGTTCAACACTTGAAAATAGAAACAGTTTAATCCTTAAAGGGTTGATGGGGATAGTAAATACGTTGGCGTATATTTGATATTTGTTGTAAATAGAAAGTTCCAAATTGAGATCCCAATAGCTAATTAAAACTAGGTCTGCGTGAACTTTAACTTCACTTTTGATCTTAAACTCATAGGAGGTGTGGAACCATGTCAAATACAATGGAATATTACTGTATAATACTGGTCGGAAAGGGCTCTCTGGGCCTTTAAGGGTTAAAGAACCTGTCTGGTTTATGAACTCCTTGAATGCATACTGTACGTAAACCCTTGCGCGCATGCCCATAATATATGACCATTTCGATGGCCTTCTTTTGGGTGTACATATGCTTACAATGCACGTGGAAAATTCTATCTGGTGGAGTTGTCTATCATGTTGGAGTCAAATTGCCCTGGAATTCCTAATATCTAAAACATCAATAATGGGCACCAACAAGGCAACAATTGTACATGAAATGAACAGGAAATGTTCACCAATTGGAGACGAAGCTCTTCCACCCTGTACTGTGCGTTAACTTGTACAACCATGCACCACAAATATGCATAATCATTGAAGTCTGCATCTACCATAGTTGGCATAACAAATACAGCTAATATGCATGAGAAATTTCTACAGATCAACAATACCACTACAAGGAGAGGCGTCGTTTCTCACTCAGGAGGATCCGGCCTGTTCATTGTCTTTTTTTTTTTATTGTACACACTTGTCCTACGTGACCAATCGCACTCACCCAAGTCCAACCAAAAAATTGGTGAGTGTGAAGTGGCACCATTTGACTCACAGAGGGAGTGAAAAGCGACGCCTTCTCCTTGTAGTGTATCAGCACTAATCAGAGTCACAAGTCTTGAAACTGGAAGTGGAAAAGAAGTGTTGCCATAGCCGAGCAAGAAGCTGAAACAAACAAGATGGTATGAATCCAAGCCGCACAGATTGTACTAGACAACGCGCATATATCGACACGTTCTGCCATGCAAGTGGCTGAAGGTTGAACCCGGCAGGATGAGACCTGTAGCCGCACGCGTGGCATAATGCGCTGGTATATGCGCGCTGTCAAGTGTTAATAGCAAACCATTCTATTGAATCGGCACATCAATAAGCATAATCGGCACCCTCTATTGGTTCTTCTATGGTTGCAGATTTTGCAATCTAAGATGAACGTGAAATAGGTAGAAAAAGAATGGCCTGCTTTTAACGTTTCAGAGAGCACTTAGTACTAGTCACTGGATGTACCATGATAAAGTCTAAGAGCATCATCAATCCAACATTAAAAAAACCAACACAAATGAAAAATATGTCCTGCATGTAACCAAATTTCTCATTTGTCCACTCATGTAGAACTTTTCATCATAGAACTAGCAATGTGAATGAAATTGTAGCATGAAGGCTGTTACATGACTACACATCAATTGTAAAAGAGAGTAGTATAAATTAAAAACACAGACTTCAATGAAGGTCTCCATATCTACACATTCTGAAGAATTCCGGACTCAAATTATAAATTGGAATGAAAACCCTATTTTTTTTCCACAAACAGGAATGAACTGGGGATCCTACCAAATGTCTTGACAAGGCAGATTATGCACTTGAAGAATGAACAATTTAGTTCAATTCGGTGCGTGTGAGAAATAATTTGCTGGCTCACATGTTCTCCACACCCCAACAAATTCTTTCTCATAAACTCCACGTACATTGCAAAGCTTACCTTATACATTTTCTCTAAGAAGACTTAAAATCTACAGGTGGTAGTGAACTCTTCCAAACCAGGATCAGGTCATAAGGCATACCCTTCCAATTATACCTATTCTGACTCTCAATCACTGACGGGGAGTTTTCCAAGGAAACCAGCCAAAATCCAATATTTTACAAAAGCAACTGGTTTTAAACAAGAACCCATCTGGTTATTACCCATATTTCACCTAGGTAGCACTTGAGTATCACAAATTTTATCCAGATTTTAACCTAAAACTATGAGTTTCAACCGGTAATTTGGCAATTCCATTTGGCTGATTTTACACTAACTGCAGGATCTCCCCGTACATTGCCCTCAATTCCACAAGGTTTGCTCTCTTCACCATTAGTTTAAGTTTTGATGATCTTTGTGAGACTATTCAATCAAATTAGATAATTGAGTATTGATGCCTAGTTGTGGAAAACATGCATTCTTTGCCGATCATGCTAATTCAAAATTGACTTCTTTAATAAGAGACTGAGGATGCTGCAACCACGTGGGACCTAAACCCATCCGATATAAACAATCCATACTATTAACAAGGTTATCCGTAGATTCAAAGGGCCCTAGTAGTATTTTTTTTGTTTCTTTTTCTCATAATTTTTTTTCTCCAAACTAAAAAAAAAGTTATTCTAAAAAAATCAAGAGTTTGTAAATGAGAAGCGGTAGGAAAAGAATGAAGATAGTCACAACGAAAATTTTGAGACTGAGATGGCTAAACCAGGCTGAACTAGGTAGAACACTGAAACCCTAAGTCCAAATATCCCAAACCAAATCATTTAAAAAGGGTTATATTAGCAGAAGTGTTGTTCTTTTTAACATGATGAATAGTCCTTGCCTGAATCAACAAAAGTCATGTTATGTACTTGCACTTGCTAGTGAGAAGGCAACATGGGCCTTGGCTTGGTGGTTGGGACTCATGGCCCCCAATGAGGAGGTTGTGGGTTCTATTCCCCATGCCGGCGTGGTGTTCACTACCATAGTCCACCCAACTATGGTGGGGGGTCCTTGGACCTTGTTGTATGGGTACCTCAAAGCCCTTTGGGGGGATACCATGTCCGGTATCTTCAAGGCACTAGTGGCTAGCTAGGTAGTAGCTTAGTGTGTCACTATAGTGTCCATCCTCGAAAGGGGAGAGTAGTATTGTCCCAATTTCCCCTTGTCCGGTGGGCATCGGATCATTGGCATTACGAACGGACACTTCATTCACGCCGGCCTTGTAGAAGGGTCGGAGTTTCTATCTATCTATCTATCTGAGATAGCAACACTGCCCCCAACTCTAAACTCCCCCCATGACGATATTGCAAACACTATTCATCCATGATATTGCAAACACCATTTTATGAAATTTTCATTTTGGACACCATAAGGGCTTTTTTGGCAATTTTAGTTTCAAAAGTGGAGCCTATGGCCCCATATTAGTCTAGGGGACCTACTTGTGATTAAAAACCGGTAGGAGTAGGGGGTTATTTTTTAGGTGGGTCCCAACTGGTCTAAAATAGGGGGCAGTTTTGTCCCAAGTATTATCGTCCCAAAGAGGATTAAGAAAATTCCGCACCCCTTCTTTATAAGATTACCAACAAATACAAATACCTTTTAGCACAGCTTAATGAGAGCTATGTCAGGGAATGCCAAGATGGAATTGTACTTATCACTTGTCTCCTCATACGACCTATTTGTATTCACTTTGACTGACTCATCCACACTCAAACTTCACTTCAACATATTAATGTGAACAACCACAAAGCATCTCAAACCACAGATTAAAACATTCAATTGATCGCTTTCTCACTAGTAGGAAATGTGTCATTTTTCACTTAGTATAATTGAAAAAGGAATGAATACGCACGAGGCACATGGGTTGTGTCAGTGCCGGTGAATGGTTTTGGTCACAAGATGACACAAAAATAAGCATAATATTTAGCCATTGTTCACTGCTCCCACGAAAGGAAGAATAAAAAATGACAGGTCTGCTACTAGTAGAAAAAACCAAAATGCACATGTTAAAGAAGCATGCATTTTATCAGGGCAAACATACTCTAGTATTACAGTCACAAACATTTCTGATCGTCCCATTTGGACTCTTCCCTATCTGCCCTTAAGTACAAATTCCTTCACACGACCCTCATCTGCAAACGACAAGAACACTTTTGTTGACTGTCCAGTAGCAACCAAACCTGCCAGGTTTGTTGAAAGACATATCCTCTGAGAATTTGTTTGCTTAAACAAGCCAAAAATCAACAATGGCATTATATCCCAACTAGAAATCGTAAATGATTAAGCAGATATCACAAACTTGATATATCCAAACAAATGCCTGGTACAAAACAAACTAGGTATAATAGTTGCACACTTGACAGCGACATTGTATTTGCATCAGAAGGACACAAGAATTTAGCCAAAGCGAACTCCCTGCACATAAATCTTGCATAAATCATTCCATTCTCTTTCTGTGTTTATTGAGTGACTCTCCTGTTATCAAGCATGGACAGTGAGGACTAAATTGACAGTCAAATAAGATCATAATCAAGATTACAACTACATTCTAAAAAGGAAAATTAGCTATTGCATGTCACTGACACTAAAAATCTCGATCAATATTGGTGATGACCAGCTCTCATCTCAGCAATCAGATATAAAACTAGAAATGCTTAACCCCTCAAGGACCAAGGCTGATTTTCCAAGTTCGGTCAGCTCACTGTGGAATGAGTATTGATCCTCAATTCTTGAGATTTTTTATGGTGATTCTACTCTTTGTAACGAAGATGGGATGGTAATTTGCATACGTAGGTGATGTATAAATCAAAAGATACAATCATGCAAAGGTGAAAAATTTAACTGCGGGCAGCTCCTGAAAATTTTCATACAATGAGCTATGCATCTGAATTTTTGCACACAATGAGCTAACACCCTCATGCACACAATTGCCAAATTCATCTTACCAAATTTGAGACTAAACTTTATATTTTCGGCATTTTCAGAAAGTTTCAAATATGGGCAACATGCCAAAAAAAAAGGTGCAACCAACTTTGAAGCTTATAATCTTACTATTGAAGAACCCTGAACGGTTGAAAATTTGTAGGTTGTAATAAATTCAAGTTGCTTGAAATATCCTACGGTTGGATTGGTCAAAAAGGTCATAGATCAAAAAATATTTGTCTTTATGAGAAGGGGTACTTTGGAGTGTTTGGAGAGGAACATAGTTGTGGTCCTTTAGGGGTTAATCTACATAGCACTCGTGATCTTTTTCTTAATCATTTGCCAAATAATCCTTGTCATTTGAACATCACCTGTTCTGTCGTGAGCACACAAATCAGAGTATGTAGACTCAATCAATATGGCAAGCTTTGCACATCTCATGTACAATACACACAAACTGTATGATGAAGACTGCTTGAACAAAGAAGACCCACATCAAGGGAGCGTTTCGGAATTACAAATCTTGCAGTTTAAATTTTAGCTCACATACTGGCGCAGCGTGACTCCAAACCAAAAAACTGACATGTAGAGACGAATCAAAGAATCCTGGATATTCCATTAGTAACAAAACAAATGCTCCAAACAAGAAGCACAAAAGAGTAGCCTATTCCACTAATTTGGCGCAGAATTTATACTCAAATCGGATAAATCCACTCACAAAAGGCATAATTCCAAGCTTGAAATGACTTATACAACTACTCCATCTGTGAAGAATACACAAGTGAATGGAAAATCCACACTACTACGTATGATACAATCAAAAAATTATATAATTATATATACTAGCTCAAAGAATTATATATAAATTATATATACTAGCTCTGATTCCATTTTTTCCTAAACACCAAGCTCAAGAACAACACATTCGTTCATCATCCCAAACAAGCACTGACTCTCAATTCCTGGAGCAAACAGCACAATCCACACAACTACAATACAATCTAAAAATAAACTAGTTGTGGCTCCAATATGAATTTTCAAGAGATTGGATTCCAATTTGGTTGGAAATCATTTGAATGGTTTGAAATCAATCTTTTCTAAATGGAATCTAAATGCAATCCATTATGAATTTTCTTTTAGAATCTAAATACCGATTCTCTAAATGACGAGCTCGATCAAAAACAAAAAAATTGCTCGTCATCCCAAACAAGCTGCACTCTCAATTCCTAGAGCAAACAACACAATCCGCACTACTTCGATTAAAAAAAAACCAAAATAAAATAGCAAGCTGCATTCTCAATTCTTGAAGCAAACAATACAATACACACTACTCTGATTCAAAAAAAATCAAAATTAAATAGCTGTGTGGTTCCATTCTTATTGAAATGTAAATACCGATTCTCTAAATCTCGAGCTCAATCAAGAACAAAAAATTCACTCAATTCCCGGAGCAAACAACACAATCCACACTAATCGGAGTATTCATGCACTTGGAACGACCATACTCAAAAGAAAATGGTAAACTTGGAAAAACTGGATATGGGCAGCAAAGCAGGGTAGCAGGTATGAGGACATGAATTGTGAACCAAAGTCATTCACATGAAATACCAATAGAAAGAATTGGCAAGGTAGCCCACACACAAGAATTGTGAGCATTATTGATTACAATATTGAACAAAGATACGACTTTGACAGTACCTCTTCTAGACTTCACACTCCTTCCGAAACAATAAAATGATACAACAAACACATGCTTACAAAGTCTATGTCACCTTGTTATCAGTCAACTACAATCAACAGCACAAAAATGAACAAAATCCTAGACCCATCACAATAACTTCAAGAGCGAGACAACAAATGCAACGCCTATAGTCCAGGAAATGGTGACTGCCGACGCCGCACTCGTCCCAGGCGTCGCTGCTGGACCGCTGGGCGCCATGACAGGACCACTGGGTGTGGGAGAACCGCCTGCGACGGGGCCTTCACCATCCGCCGTCGGCCCCATTGTCCGAGGCGTCATAGAGGGAGGCGAGCTTATCATCGGAGGTGAAACTCCCATGGGAGGAGACGCTATCGTAGAAGGAGGAGTGGCGCCCGTAGGAGGGGTCATCATCATTGGAGGTGACGCTCCAGAGCCTGGAGGCAAAGCGTCCATGGGAGGAGACATCATCATTGGTGGTGAAGCTCCCATTCCTGGAGGCGAAGCGCCCATGGGAGGAGATATCATCATCGGTGGTGAAGCTCCCATTGGCGGCGACATCATGGGAGGAGACGAACTCATCGGTGGTGAAGCGCCCATCGGTGGCGACATCATGGGAGGCAAACTGCTCATTGGGGGAGACGAGCCCATTGGTGGTGAAGCGCCCATCGGTGGTGACATCATAGGAGGCGAGCCACTCATGGGAGGTGACATCATTGGAGGGGGAGAGCTGCTCATGGGAGGAGACATCATGGGAGGAGACGAGCTAGTGGGAGGGGATCCGAAAGCCGGGCAGCTCGAGGTATCCACGGAGACATTGCAGTCGCGCGGCAACGACACGGCCTTGGTGACGTTCACAGTGGGACTGGCTTGCAGCTGCGTGACAGCAGAACACAAGCACGTTGGCAAGTTCGCATTCAACATCCGAACCCCTGAGCAGCAAGCTGCAGGCGGGGTGGTTCCAGGTCCAGTGACATAACTGTAGCACGGCGACAGAATTGTATATGCCGAGCTGCAGTCTGTCTGTGCGCTCACTCTAGCAACCAACACCGCCAACACTAGCGCTGCAATGCACAACTTCTGCGCCATCGCTGCAACAAACTCAATTCAATCTCTGCACCTTCAGCTCTAGCAACTTCAACTTCAACTGCAACTGTAATTGCAACTTCTGATCTCAATGCGTTGTATTAGTATGGGGCTGCAGTAAGTCGAGAAGGAACCTAGAAAGGACGGTCGTCCCAGTAGCGACCTGGACTGAAGAAAATCAAATAAGTCCAATGCTTTCAAAGTTGTTGAGCACATAATATCTGGTGATCCGATTAAGTCGGTCCGGGACTAGATGAGGACCATACTGCGTTTAGAATTCTCTCCCACTTGGAGCAGCTTAAACCCGAAACCCTGAATCAGGCTTTATGACAGAAAAACTTGGGCCGTGCTACGCGTGCAAAACGTCAGATTGGAGCTGTATGAATATATTGATCAGTGCTGTAAAGAAAACATCGACATTGCGGGAAAATGTACATCGATCTCATCTAAGCCATTGCAAAAAGGTTACTCAAATTAAAATACATTGATTTTTTTAACTTGAAAGAGGGAACTATGCGCACGTAGAGCTGAAAAGAGAAAATACAATCAATCCGGGTCCTAGGGAAAATTGCACTGATTTGGTCATTTGTGTCACGACATTGTATTCTAGACTGTCGACAATGACAGGAAAGGTTAACATTTACTGACCATGATCAATTGATATAAGTTAGTCAGGGTTAACCCTTTAGTGCCCAGCAAACCACATTATGGTCACTACAACGTCCGAAATGCAAATAGCAGAGAATCCGTGAAGAATTGGAACTTCAGTTTTGAAGTTCAGATTTGCGCACATACATTACGCACCTTCCAGAAAAAGAAATTTTCAATTTGGAATTGTACAACTATCAAAATACCTATCAACAGAACGCAAAATACTGCAAATACTTGAAAATACAGTAAATACTTACAAATACAACATATGTATTGTGTAGTATTTCTTGTGTTTGGAAGTTTGTTGTCTTGTTTTATTTTTTTGGATTGTGTTCTCTTCTTCATCTTCCATTAGTGTGTGTAATCCGATCTTGACTAATGTACCCACTCCTGTCAATTTTCAACGTATAAAATTTTGTCCTAAACCGTACATGGACAAGTCACTTTCACATATAAATCTCACAATAATTATGTGTGAGTCTATTTTTGATATGAAAGATTGCAACGGAGAGGTGTTGACATAGGGCATAGTTGAACGTCTTTGCTTTTATTTTTGAAAATTTACCTCAAATTCTATTTAACTTTGAAGTCACACACCCCCCAAAATCTCGTTTTTGAGCGTGCATTATACAGTTCAAATACATACTATAATCTTCCGATCCCACCATCGGATGATTCTCAAATTTTAATAAAATGTGTGCTCTCGAGTTGAGAATAGAATTGTACGGTTACTTTCTAATTTAACCCATTCTATTTTTGGTAGTCTCAACCACAGTGGAAAAACCCACTGAAATCCAGAGCTGTCTTCTACAGTACCCTGGGCACTAAAGGGTTAACATGTCAACATGGACTGTTTCAATATGGAGGATAGTTGATGAGCATAATCGAACAGACTACTATAAGAAAGATGCCATTGGAAATATCCGGTGAGTTGAGAGTCTGGTGTGGTTAATACCAAGGCTATATAATAGTATCCTGGATGATCTTCAAATCATCAACATTTGTAGATTTGCAATGATGTGAAACGGCTCTATATCCCTTCAAACTTTGGAGAGGATAAGAGCATGGCCACCCATGCCCTCCCAGAGTCTCTTAGGCTCAAGAAGTAGATGAAAAGTGCCATGGGCCCTTCAAAAATACCTCTTGACTCTCAATCCTAGCGTGTTAGAAATTGGGCCTTCAAAGCACTATTTAGTTGACTATATCCTCACATTCTACTTGTGATTGGTCCATTGACTATTTGATGCGCACTTTTGATATGTGAGGGGCGTGCAAGGGTGGGGGAGTGTGAGTGCAAGGGCCCTTCAAATGTAGATGAATAATTTCAGCGAGTTAGTCCTAGTGTGCATGGGTTGGAATGCTCTAAGCTTTGACTGTGTACTACACACAAGAAGTCAATTCTGAAATCTACCAATTCACGCTATGACTATGTCGGTGCTGGAACAAAAGCGTCTATTTGTGGTATTCGAGTACTTTTTCACTCTAGTAATAATCCAAGTTGCCTGTTGTAGGTACATGCTCTGAAAATGGAGCATGCATTATTGGGCACCTGGCATCAAAAAAGAGTGCTACATAGTATATAATACAAAAATAGCAAAGTAGGTTACAATACCGTACGTTGTGGTCGGTTTCGGACAACCAGGTGTCGAAATTGAATTTCCACATCAGATTTTGAGAGGTCCACATCACCCTTATCCAATGACAAGATGACATGTGACACTTTGGGACAAAAAGTAATTAATTAATGTCGAAAACGACCACAACGTAGGGTACCTCTGTTGCCAGGAACCTACTTTGCTATTTGTAGCAAACTAGTTGAAAATACCCTATCATGACGGTGCCTCATGACACCGACATCCACAGATGCTTCTATGATTGAATTTTTTTTATACTTTCATTCCCTTTTTACGGAAGTTTAGAATCCTAGTTGTTGGATTAATTTGTAAATTTAAAATTACAACTATGAGTCTCTCTCTTTTTTCTTTTTGAAACTATTGAAAGAAAATTTAATTGCAAAGGAACGCAGAACAGGCCTCAGCCACTAGAGGCCTCAGGAAGAGACGGACATGATAGACACAACTAACACACAATTCGCTATTTACGCACTTGGCCATATAATCATGCACTTGGTTCCCAAGCACATAAATTTTTTTGTCTAATTTTTTTTAAAAACCAACGATTATTGTCTTTCTTCAATCCCTTACATTGTAAACAAACAATTATTTTAATTATTTCTTATTCTTATCTTTATCTTTTTTTTTATCTTATTTTAATCTTTTCTTTTTTATCTTGGTTTCTTTTTTTGTCTTCCTTTTGTCTTTCTTCTTGTCTTTTTTTCTTCTACTTTTTCTTCAGCTGTGGCTGCTGAACCCTAAACAATGGGAGCAAAGATTTTATTTTTATTTTTATTTTTATTTTTATTTTTTGAGGGGGGGGTGGGGGGGGTGGGGGGGAGGGGACGCAGTGTAGGGTTCAGTAGCATGCCCCGGCCAAAAGAAGTTTTTTTTTTTTTTTTTTTTTGGCGGCCACCATTTGAGGTTCAGCAGCACCCCGCGGCCAAATAAAGTACTACAAAAATTAAAATTAAAATTAAAAATACAAAAGTAAAAAAAAAATTGTCTTTTTTTTTTTCTTTGCTTTGCTCCCATTGTTTAAGGTTCAGCCGAAGAAAAAAAAAGACAAGAAGGAAGACAAAAACGAAGACAAGAAGAAAGACAAGAGGAAGACAAGAAGAAAGACAAGAGGAAGACAAGAAAGAAGACAAGAAAGAAATCAAGATAAAAAAGAAAAAATAAAAGAAAAAATAAAGATAAGAATAAAAAATACTTTAAAAAATAATTTGTTTACAATGTAAGTGATTGTAGAAAGACAACATTGATGTTTTTTAGAGAACTTTTTAACCAATTTTTTTAAACTCCTAAACGTCCTCAAAGGCCTTATTCGTTAAATTGAGACTAAATGCTCATTTTGAGACTTTCAAAAACGGAAACAAAATTCTAGTGACTAAATAGTTGTTGAACCCAACGATATGTTGAGCTCGGACATTAAACACCAATGGAAAATTCTGTAGAATTTGATTCAATGGACGTCAAACATGGCACTCCAGTAGCATCCATACATGAAAAGATGTGAGAAAGTGAATCGCAAATAGCACACGAAGTACAAGAGTACGTGGTCCAAAGAGGGGAAGTCTTTTATGTTACAGTGTGTTTGAATACTATATACTGTAGTAGAATCCCCGCAGCGAATTTAATCTGAAGGTAAAAGTAACAATGGAATTTAGGGTTTAGGGTCTCTTCAACAGGAAGCAGTGAGATCCCAAAAGAATATATGTACGACTATTTACGATATCTATTTATAGTAAAAACACCCTTATGCTAAAGACATCACGAACATGACTTCATTGCAAGGCTAGCGTTGACACTACTTGTCGGATTTCGCGGAAACGACTTCCGCAGCTTCTTCCGCTTTGAGCTTGGCCAGTCCTCTCAAGATAACTCTTTGTCGTTCAGTGTAGTTGGGATTAGGAATACCGCCCAGGCATCAAATATGCTTAGGCTCTGAGCTACGGTGGCTTTTCGTTTTGACCTTCGCGTGGATTCCGGGGCCTGAGACGCGGAATGCGATCTAGACCCTCGAAGGGGCGGCTTTGTCATCGTCGCAGGGAGGTTCTTTGTGTGCGGAAGTGGGGTCGCAGTGGCTTTGGGCAGCAGAGAACGGGAGGGTTCTATGGGGATACGTTGCTTGAGGAGACCTTCTGCGGAAGGGGATCGCCTGGTTCCCGCAGAATGTGCTGGACGAGGTTGCACATCCCTGAGCGGAAGCACCGTAACGCTAGTAGCGGCCTTCGACCTGAGGCTCCTTGTCTGATTCTCCGAGGCCACAGTGGCCTTCAATCCATCGATGACGACAACAGGTACCGCACACGGAGTCGGAATCGCGTCCTCGAGGCGAGGGTGCCCCGGCGCCTCATCGAAAGGGAGGTTCAGCTTGCGACTCGTCGGGGAGTCCGTCCGCCGCTCAGGCGAGAAGCAAGACCGTCGACTCGACGATGCCCGCTTCAACGGAGACGGGGACTTGGCCGGAGTCCTGACGGGTCCGTGATCCGGGGGGCTGTTCACCACGCCGTCCTCAATGTCACCCTTGGAATAGTCTATGGCCGCGGACGTAGCGGTTTGAGCAGACCGCAACAGGTAAGGTCTTGAATACGGAGCCATGTCGCAACTCCCCCTTTCGGACTCGGATCCGGAGAGGAGACTCTTGGTAAGCCCATTCCGCGGCCCAACAATGCGAACGCATCCTTTCTGCAGTAAGTAGATATACCACAAGCCCACGTTACCCGACAGAGAACAAGAAGCAAAACAGATTGCAATGGACAAGGGGGAACATGCATGGACCGTCGACGGTATTACAAATAGTCACGTAAAATTCAGTGGAAACGCGGTCACACATGTAATATATTATTTACAAATGAACAGAGCATACACAATAGGGAAATACAAAACATTAATGTCGTCATGGAGTAGCCGATGTCCGCGGGCTCTACTCTATAACGCGTCCACCCTCTATAACTACGCCTATCCCAGGAAGCCTGTATCGGGACCTCATGTTCCTGGAGGACTCTCTCATGTCGTCAATGATCCTATCCACATTGTAGTCCTTGGCACGCAACGGGTCTAGACCAATTCGATTGTCCTCGACGTATCTCTGCAGCTAACCCGGTTGGCAGTTCGAGTCTAGACGGCGGAGCCACGGCAGAAGTTCCCCCATGAGGACGTTGTCCTGCCGTTCATGGTGAGTCCAAGTGCGGAGGAATATGGCATTGCCATTCTCATTGCAGATGCTCTTGGGCGAAGAGTCGTCAATGAGAAGAGTATTGTCCGGGGAAAAGGATGTGCCGCCGCTAGGATTGGTGAACAAGGTCTCGGAGAGGACTTTCATATACAGCACCTGCAGACCGAGATGAAAGAACTTCCCCGGAGAGAGCTCTATCTTTGTACACTGATCCTGACTCAAGATATCGTAAGGCCCCCTACAACCCCTGAAGAGGTGCCCCGTGATGGGCTCCGCGTTTCGCTTCGCCATGGAGGTCCAAACTAACACCCTATCCACGAGGGAGGAAACCTCGCGGAGGAATTCACCTATGTTCTGCCTAGCGAAGACCGCCTTGGGACCGATGATGGTGGGATTTTTGTGGTTGAGAACATTGTCTTGCAGTCCATACGGACTGAATTTTTCTCCGTAGGACTTCAGTGCCGTGTGACAGAGAATGCCATTCAAGTCGAAGACAATGTTCAGCCACTTCCTACGCGGTGGGGGTAGTTCGGGAGGCACGGTCCTCGGCACGATCTCTCTACCACCATCGCATTCTACCTGATAAAGACATCACAACAAAAGAGATGGAGTTACCTGTTTGAATGCAGAAATGGGAGAGCCAGATAGTGGGTAGGAGCAATCTGCTGTCCTAAGCGACTGCGGTCTTCCATTAGAGAATGCTTCCAATGGTAGTGGACGGTGCACGCAAATATTGTTTGGGAGCTGAGCAACAGGCACATTGAGAGGCAAAGACAATTAGACAGGTGCTCAAATATATGAAACTTCCGCACTCTTTATTTACAAAGTCAAAATATTACATCCGTATAATTTACATAAGTCTGCAGTGGACTCAAAACTACTCCAAACACTATGGTACACTAGAGCACAACGATGGCAGCCACAGACGGGATCGCCGTCAGCGCCAAGCAATCAAGGACCGCTGTTGACATCCTGTCAAGAAGCATGAATACAGATGAGATACGATTACTAGTCAGGAGTCTCTAGCCGTTCCGACCAAACACAGTCATGAATGACTCCCGGCGACTTGGAATCAATCAAAATCATAAGGGTCAGAAGTCTGTACCTGATCGGCTTCTTCTGAAGCCTCCGGGGGCACTGCTGGAGCAGGAGGAAGTTTGGCGTCGTTGAATTCGAGGAGGTCTTCTTCTGCCACCTCGTAGTCGAGCCTTTCCTCCTCCATCGGGGGTAACGACGGCAACTCCGACGGGTCCTCACGTGAGGACGCGCACACAAGTGCTTCAGGAGCCTCGGTAGCAGTTGCCAGCTCATCTTCTTCCGGAACATTATCGTCGAGCCGACGATAATCCTTTGCTTCCGCGGGCTCCGCAGCGGCCTCCGGAACCCTGACTTCGAAGGCCCCGCCCTCGGGAGAGGGAATCCTTGGCAGTTGGGACGCTGGAGTGGAGGCGACGCGATCCTCATGAACTAAGGTTACCGCATTGCCCTTATCGTCGGGTCGACGATCAGGAGTCTCGGTCGCTGAATGCTCCACATCCTGCACCACAGGAGCGCTACAGGAGGGCAGAGGAGGCTGTGGTGTTGCGACACTGGGGGATGCAAGTGGCCAACTCTCCGATGAGATCCCCGCATGACTCAGGAGCATTTGCATCTGACTTTGGAGCAGGCCTAACTTCTGGTCCGATTGCTCCTGAATCTGGGCCGCTCTCTCATTGGCAGCCTGGCTACTCGCAAGTGCCTCGGCCAGCAGCCTCTCTTTCTCCTCCCGTTCCTTCAACCTCTTTATCCTCCGCCTCTTGGCTTCCAAGTCAGCCTTCCACCAGTCCTTCTCAACCTTGACCTTCTGGCCTTTTGGTCCGACGACGATTTTCATCTCGACTTGAGGAAGATCCGCTTTGTCGTCGTCATCGGACGAGTGACGATGATCCATTGGATCATCATCACTCAAAGCGATGATCTCCTTTGGATCCGGTTTAGGGTCCATAACCTCTTTTGTTATGGTCAGGTCGTCGTCTTCACCCGGTGGATCCACTTGCTGTTCTGCCGGCTGCTCAATGCCTTGCTGCCCTCCCGGCTGCTCCATGACTTGCTCCTCTGCCGGCTGCTCAATGCCTTGCTGCTCTACCGGCTACTCCATGACCTGCTGTTGTGCCGGCTGCTCAATGCCTTGCTGCTCTACCGGCTGCTCCATGACTTGCTGCTGTGCCGGCTGCTCAATGACTTGCTGATCTGCCGGGGTCTCCATGACTTGCTGCTCGATGTCCGCGTGGATATCAACATCGTCCTGCACTGGATGGGACTGGTCGAGCAGTTCATTCTCGAACTCTGAATCCGTATCTGTATCCTCATCAGCTTGCTGAGATGGACGCAGCCGTTGGTTTTCGAATTCAGTGTCCGTCTCAATATCCTTAGTAGGTCGCTGAGATGGCTCCACCCGTCGATTCTCCAACTCTGTGTCGACCTCTACAGCCTCATTTCCGCGCTGACGTTGGACTCTCCTTGGACGACTCTCAGATTCCACCCACGCCCGGATCTCGACAGTGTTGGTCCCAAACTGATCGATTCCCTCAACGCCAGGATCAGTGGACAGATGTGCACCCACAGATTCTGTCTGTCGGTCTGCCAGGACAACTCTGTCCGCTGGAGATTCCAGCGTCATCGGAGGCGATGGAGGAGAGTCCGAGTGAACGATAACAGGACCGCGGCACACAGGACGCTTGTACAGGAGGGAATACGGCGAATTCGAAAACATGAAATCGTTTTTGTCCAGACCCTTCGCAAGTCTGACGAGTCTAAGATCTCCCTTTACGTCGTTCCGATCCACGAAGCTGTAGTAATGAGCTCCGAACATCTGCAGAGATAGAATGACAAGTTAGTCGAGAATTCAGGAAATCACATGACAAGCCATCAGTGATGTTGGTTGAGTGCAAAGATACGACTATTGCAGTGCAGTATAGTACAGCCGTATCACAGGACTGCTATCGTCGACCCGACGACAAGAGTGTATGAGGACTGCACATAAGCTGGGACAACATAGCTATCGTCGACCCGACGATACGGCTGAGCGGGGGGGGACATATTGTGATCATTAAGACCATTGGTATCGTCGACTCGACGATAACAGTGCGAGGACTCAGTAATTACCTTCGCGGCCAGCAGGAACTTCGCTCCCGCGTATACCCCATGGACATTCTCCTTGGGTGCAGCACACGCGTGCAAGATCTCTAAGTAGAACTCCATGCGGAGTTCAGCTGCATGAGTCCTCCATTTTGCCTCCGTGTCTTTGGAGGCGTCCATATAGTAGACACAAGTCGCCGGTGTGTCGTATTTTTTCTTCACACACTTCTGGGCAGCTGCGGCGAATTCATTCCTCTTCTTGAAGAGAAAGAGCAGTGTCACGTCCGGAGCGGTGCCTCTGTTTGTGACATTGTTCAGCATCTCCGCTTTGCTAGGGTCATACGTCGAGAGCTGTGACTCATACTCAGGGAGCTCGTCATTTGCGAAGATCGTTGCAGCTTTGACGTCCTCCTTCCCGGACAGTAAGAAGAGCCAAACGTTCGGCTCAGTCATCTTGGACTCCAGATGCTCAAGTAGGAAGTCCAGGAAGGGATCGATGGCGCTCCGGCTCTCGGTCACCGGCGATCTTGGGATGACTCGGGCATCCAGCACTGCCAGATTCACTGGACGAGGAGTGTAGGTGTAATGGGTGCTGGTGACGAGAGCTTTAGCATCGAAGTCCAGTCCTCTCATTTTCACTCCTCCGGCAGGCTCTGGAAGTCGATACTTCAACTTCATGAAGCTCATGAACATGTGAAGCACCTCCGGAAACTGCTTCTCCAGATCCTTCGCTCGCTTACTCCATGCGTCGTTGCGGAGCCGCTTCTTGAAGTAATCGGCACTCGGATGTGTGAGAAGGAAATCCCACGTCGCCGATGTGAACCGGTGCCTTGCCTTCCAAGCCTTCCACTCCGAATCAATGACGTCGCCGCCATTGTCGAGGAACTTCAGGGAGGGCTTGATGGCCATTATATCCTGAAGCACAACTTTCTTGCGCTTCCGCCGCTCAACCCAATCCGCGCTTGCATGGTAGTCGGGCACGAGAATTTTAGTTCTCGAGATGGAGACTTTCGGGTGTAGTGATAATCGTCCTGGAGTCTCTCCAAGGAGATGCTGGGCGAGGACTCCGAAATCCTTATCCGTAAACCACCCGAAGCGTTTAAAAAACTCCCGCTTCAGAGATGACGTTCTTGCTTTAAATCCCTTGCAGTCCTTGAACTGCCTCAGAGATATTGGGTCCATCAGTTCACCCTCGGAATGCATAATTAGAAATTTCTTCCAGTGCGCCCACAGATCGTCCGGGAGGGTGATTATTTGGATTTCGTTCTTCAGGTCCGTCAAGGTCTTGATGGATGCTCCGTCTTTATCTGGATTTATGTTCTGGAATCTCTCCATCACAGCATCCGTAAAACTCTGCAAAGGTTTAAACATCCACAGTTAGCACTGTAGAATATGAAGCAGAGAAACAGCTGAAGTATCGTCGACCCGACGATAATGGTATTGGGTAAGTGTTTACCTTGTAGTAGAGCAAACTAAAGTTGGCCTTATTGTGCCTCGCCGACGCTTCAGTACTTGAATCCGTCGGTCGCTTGCACTCAATCCAGATGTTTCTACAGCTGATTATCTGGTTCCCCCATGTTGGCTGTGCGTGGTCCAGATGGTTGGTGCAGTTGTAGAACTTGGAGATGTTCCTCAACTTAGTCGGATCCAGGGACCACACAATGAACGCACCCCAAGTGCGAAGTTCATCTCGACGACTCTCTCCGCAGCCCCCCTTCTGAAGGTCCTTGGAAGCAAAGATGTTGTGCTGGCCGTTAATGATCATGAAGTTCCCATCCTTGATCTCTTCCCACTTCTCTGGCTTCTTCCGCAGCAGCTTGTTATTTGAGTCGACGGGCGTCAGGCAAACCTTTTGCCTCTGCTTCACGTCGATCATCTGAATGAGTTCTTTCTTGACATCTTCGAGAATGTCCTTCTGCAGAGTTCGAATGACGTATCGGTCATTCGCGAGGATGCACTGATCGATGTGGACTTGTTTGACTTCCATGTCCAGCAAAAAGCACTCCTGGTGCTCCTCCCAGAACGTTTTCTGAAGCAGGGCAAACTTCTCGAACTCTGGAATGTTTTCTGCTGAAGCTTGAGGCCCAGTTGACACTGTTGTCAGAGTTGATCCAGAACTTCCAGCAGCAGCAATTGCACCGGGAAGGCTTTTCCTTTGCTTACGGCTTGACTCTGCTGCTTCTGTACCAGGGGCATCTCTCTTCCTGCTCTCGGATCTTGCCTGACTCGGCTTTGGATTTCTGCTTCCGGATCCTCCAGCTGCGGACTTCCGTTGAGGCCGAGTATTTAGTGTTGCTCTTGTTGATTGACTGGCGCTTCTCCCAACAGCGGGTGCTTTCTCGACGTTTGCCAAAGCGTACCGATCTAGTGTCTGAAAGATTTTGTTCAGTCGGTTGGCGTTAGACTTCGCGGAACCATTCGTCCAGGGAACGTAACCCGATTTCTCAAATTCCGCATTCAGGCTTGCCATTTCAGACCCCTTGAGGAATGTTATGAGGTTCTCCAGATCGAACCTCCCATGGTATTTATTCGCGTCGATCACAATGGAGTGGCAGTGATCCTTCTCGATTCCATTGTCATCAACTTCCCGGAGCACGATCACGACGTAGTCGTTCCTGTGACACTCGATGATTGCTACTTTTTCGTTCAGATTCCAGGCTAAGTAGGTTGTCTTTCCTTGAACTCTGTAGCGGAGGTAGACAAAATTCTTCCATCGACTCACACCAAAAGTCCAGGTGTGGATGTGATCCTTGAACTCCCAGAGTTCCCCGTAGGTGTCCTGCATTTCTTCGATGAAGGGCTGATCCTTCAGAGGATTCACGAACGGTTGAAGGTGATGCTTGGTGGCGGAGTAATCGTATATGTCTGCGTTCGCCATTCTTGACAATCTGTGACAGAGTTCAGGATCCATGTTAGTGATTGGCATGAATGGATTTTGTTCCTCTATTTTGATATTGTAATTGGATTCACTTATCGTCGACCCGACGATAATAGATTCTCTTGTGTGAAACACCCTTGCCACTGCACTACAGCGTTGTTGACATACTTATCGTCGACTCGACGATACGAATCTTGAGTTCTATAAATTTCTTCAATCACGTTTGACATTTGTGAGAACCTAGTTTTCGTTGTTCTGTGTATTTATTTGTAATGGATTATGTTTCATTTAATTCGATACTGTGGTTGTCGCTGTTTAGTTTATATTTTATCATCTTTATTTCTTGTATCGTCGTCTCGACGATAAGGCGTGTCTTTTCTTTTTATCTTAGGTTCTCATTACCAGAGGGTATCGTCGACCCGACGATAGCAGAGCGCGGCGTTTCTTTGTATATTTTGGACGCGTTGCGGCAGGGTATCGTCGACTTGACGATATAATGTGTACATTTTTGACGTTTTATATTTATTGTACGGGAAATTATGCTTGAGTTGTGGGTCCGTATATAATTTTTTTGATTTTCTAAACGTTTTTTTTATTACTAACTGTAGGTATCGTCGACTCGATGATAACTAGTTTTGCGTTGGGGTTGTTACTGGAATATGCTTGGCGGTCAGTGTCCAGCAGATAAGCGGGTTCGGTGTTTATTTTTATATGTCTTCACATTTAATTTATGTTATCGTCGACCCGACGATAAGGAGCTCTTGTCACTTTATATCTGTTATTTAGCGGGTTTATTATGATTCGTAGGATTTTCGACTAAACATCAATTTGGATCTTCTACTGCTGTATCGTCGAGTCGACGATACATAGACCCCTAAACCCGGAAACATAAAAACGATCATCTTATAAGAAGAAACTGCACTATTTTTGCCCTGGTCTTCAATTAAAAATCCGAAACCCTAATTTCTGAACCAATTAGATGTGAAATTGTTACCTTGTAGTCGAAACTTGGTTTTCTTTGGTTGCTCTTGAAGATTAGAGAATGCTGGAAATGAGTCCAATACAGAGCTGCCACCAATAGAATGCAATGTTATTGCTTAAACCCTAGAATCCAAAACTACGACAACCAACCCTATTATATCTCAATTTAAGGAAGAACGCCTTGCCTTACTGCCAGAATTTCAAGGGAGAAATTACTACAACCCTAATACCAGCTTTCTTAAACAAACAAGCAAGCAATTAAGCAAGAAAACAAGCAAACAAACAAACAAGCAGCTGTAACAACGTTGGGGTTGAAAACAAGCAAGCAAGCAGAAGTAAGCAAACAAGTAGAACAAGCAGAACAAACAAGCAAACAAACAAGCAGGCAAGCAGAACAATCAAACAAAACAAGCAACTAGTGCAAGCAACCACAACTAGGGGGTTTAGATTTACCTGACAGCAGAAGCAGGCGCTTCACCTTCAAACACCTTCAAGCGCACACCTCCAAAACGTTTGACCTAATTCAAGAGGAGATTCTACTGCATTCTCCAGGCACTCCACCACCAAACTTCTCTAAACCGCACAGCTATCGCATACACAAGAGGAGGAATACAGAAGAGAAGGTGAGAGGGCAGCGTCCAGTTGAACATGCGACGGGGAGAGCGCAACAACAACAAAGAGTAGTGAAGAAATTTAAAACCCTAAAATCGTAGAAACAATGAGCGCACTATATTTACCATTCCTTTGCTAAAGCACGGAGCCTGGGAATCGCTAAAGCTTTAGGAGCCTAAGGAGGGAGATGAGCATGCAACGGGGGAAGGTGAGATGAGCATGCGACGGGAGAAGGTGAGACAACAGTGACAAACCCTAAGTTTGCGGACGTTTGAAGGAGCCTGGGGAGGGAGATGACCTCCCGAACCTAGGCCGAACCTATAGGCTCGGCTCGGCTCGGCTCACCCACACCTGCAGCAGCTAGGCTCGGATCCCCGTACCTGCTCGGCTCAGCTCCCCCGCACCTAAAGCAACTAGGCTTGGCTCCTCCTACCTGCTCGGCTCGGCTAAGGCGAAATTTTTGGACGTAACTAGCCTAGCAAGCAAAAAATTAGAAAGACGCTTTTGCTAAAAAAACAATCATTTCACACACTTTTAAAAAACAAACAACTACGCTACGGGGATCTCTTACCGTAATAGAATAGGTGAAGAACTAAAATCGTGAAGGACGAGAATGCATTTTCAGTGGAATCATGGACGGAATATATTTGCTACAGTGGTATTTAGCCCAATGAGTGTCCCTGCAATGCCTCTTCCCTACGGTCAAAGCCAATAAATATGATAGGACATAACCTCGTGGAAGTCCGTATAGTCAATGTATTGTTGCCTTGAAAATATGTATTATTAGAAGATGTGCACATCTCAACTATATTTGAGTACATATTTTTTCTAAAATTACAGATCCTGAAGTATGTCAAGTCGTTGACCAAGTTAGAATTGCATTGACTGTAGTTCAGAAGTAGCGTTGCAAAATTGATGTCATAGATTTAAGGGTCCGCTAGTTGATTACTATTTATGCAGTTTGGATATTCAAAATAAGATATTTTGATTTTACTCCCTAAAACAAAATTGATTGATGTCAAGTTAACCCCTACACGTTTTCACCCTTGGTTTCCAGTTTTGGCAGTTATTCAAAGATGCATTATAAATTGCAACTAATAGGGAATATATGAACTTGATGAAAAAATAAAAGTTGTGCATTATGCATTTTAGATTCTACCCATACGGTTAGATGTGCAATCGCAATCAACAATATTTGTGGATTCAATTTCAAACTTAAAATTTAACACGCTTGTGTAATATGATTACGAATAAGATACTGACAATCTAATAATGAAATTTTTTGGGATTGATTGAAATGTAATACTCTAATTGTAGTGATTTTATAAGGGTTTTTGGTTGCTTAATTTCAGAAGTTCACCTTTTCAAGAGCAGTTTTAGACTAAAATCTTCAGAAAATGACGATTTGAGAAAAAACATCACAAAGTACTTTTTAGAAGAATACTATAGAATTGGTATACAAAAAAAAATTCTAGATTTTGCATTTTAGATTAAATCCGTACGGTTCGATTCACCAATACTATCACGAATGTTTTTTTAGAGAATTTGAAAGTTAAAATTACATATCATTCTAAATTCGATTACAAACAAAATTATAAAAAAAATTTAGTAAAAATTGTTGAAATGAATTTCAAATGATATACTCTTAAACATGGTGACTGTCTTATTGAAAAGAAAACTTGGTGTCCCTTAAATCTATGACCTCATTTTTGCAATGCCACTTTTGAGCCTCAGTCAATTCAATTTTGGCTTATTCTAGAACTTAACATACTTCTATATTTGAAATTCTAGAAAAATATGTACTCATGTATAACTAAATCCCACCATTAGATAGGATAACAATTTAAAGAATTATGTCCAAAACAATGGTTGACTTTCATACAAGCATTGACGAGAATATGAGAACAATTTGAATCTGTTAGTTGTCCACTCCCCTCCGACCTCCCCAATTTCTAGAAGACTGTGTTCTTTTGCCCCGGCCCTGACGTCCGGTACAATGCCAAACCTAGACAAAGCCCAAACTGAGCCGCTAATGTGAATATGGTGTAACGTACTAAAGAATTTGTACAACATTCATTGATATATCAACTTGAAAAATATCCCTTTTAGTTGCATTTTATAATGCATCTTTGAAACACTGCCAAATATGAAAAGGGTGAGAACTTTTAGGGGTTAAGTGAAGTTAACTTTCAGTGTTATTTAGCTCAAAAAGTGAGAACTGAAACAGGATATTACAAAATATGTACAATAAAATAATAATAGAAATCATAGCAATCATTTTGCAATGCATGTCATTCCAAATTCAACAGAATTTTCTTTTTATTTCCTAAAGTGAATTAGAGTTTAAATTGCATGTCAAAGGAATACTTCGCTAGATTAATTAATTAAAATACATAAATTAACAATAAACTGGATATGAAATCCAGCCAATTGGATTGTACTCTTCACAGTCACTAACATTTAGAACTTTGATTTGTACCTCAACTTCATTTTTGTTATTCATCTAAGTAAACATTCTCTAACGCATTTCACATAATTATTAGTTTTAAACATAGACGTTCATTCAGAACACCAAAACGTCAAAGGGTCCAAAATTTCTAAAATTACAGAATGATGTTGAAGTATGTGTAGTCGTAAACCCAGTTAGAATTGCATTGACTATAGATCAAAAGTACCGTTGTGAAATTTAGGTCATAGATTTTAAAAACGCAAAAGTTTAAGAAAATCACCATGATTGTCTAAGAAGATCTCTTTGTAAATTGATTCCAACAAATTTTCCTCAAATTAAACATATTATTCATAATAATATATAATTATTAGGAACTAATGGAGAAGGAGTATTTAATTTTACGTTTTAAAGATTATAATTAAATATTGGTAGTAGTATAATTGGTTACTTGAACCGTATTGATGGAATCTAAAATCCCATTGTTGAACTTTCATCCAACTAAAGCGTCAATTCCAAAATATTGTTCTACATTTCACATTATGATGATGCTTCTAAACAAGCTAATGTTAGGGACACCTTCGTGCTTTTCAATTTCAATTACAATTGTTTTTAGGGTGAATTAAGCATTTGGTATATATTAAAATTCATTTCACGCAAAGAATGCTCGAAACAAATGTATAACTTGACCTAATTGATGCAATCCACATTCTAGAAATATTTACAACTTCCTCAATTATTTGTATCATGAAGAATGGTGGCTAAATATATAAGATTCACAATTTGAGAACCACAAAGTGCTGCAACCGTTGTATATTAATATTCATTTAACGTTAAAAAAACTCAAAACACTTGTATGACTTGCATGCAAAAATGGATTTGACATCAAAAATGTATTTACAAGTTCTTCACTTATTTATTTCATGCTTTCGGATGCAAATTCTATGACAATTATGCGTTGAGTTCGTTAAAGTAGCAATTTACCGCTAAACTTTCAATAATTGATATAAATATTTTTACGTAAAAATACCCAACCCACTTGCATGCAATACGGATTTGACATCAAAAATGTATTTACAAGTTGTTCACTTATTTTTATCATGCTTTTGGATGCAAATTCTATGACATTTATGAGTTCAGTTCTTTTAAGTACAGCAACAGACCGGTAAATTCAGTTAGTTATGATGTTTTTACGTAAAACTATTCAAACCACTTGAAGTATTCCTTAACTTGCAAGCACAATTGCATATATTTAGTCTTTTTCAAAATATTTACAACTTTTGCATTAATTTTAATAAGCATTTTTCACTGATTTCCTGTGAATTGAATGATTGACAAATGAATCATCATTCTATAATTCACCGTCTTGATTGTATTGCATGTGTTACTAGCCTAAAATATTAGAAGTTGTCAATATCTAATTGTAAATTACATTAATGTTACACATTCTTTATTAACAAACATGCATGGATTGATACACTTGATTGCAAAATAATGAATCATGAAACCTGGTGCGACATATCATCCATTCATAGAAATCAATAGATTGAGTTTTGGCCTCAAATCCTTTTCTAGCAAACGATTCAATGCCTATCGTATTTTATTATAGACAGTAAGATAACCAAATTTAAGACGAAATTCTTTTATGTTATTTTAATAATTATCAACCAAATAAATATATTTTAAATAGTGATGACACTTATGTCTGTGGTCACCATTTGGCAAAAATAGAAAAAAATATCTATCAGAAATTACCAATTCAACACATTAAAAACATTTTAAGACATATTAAAACAAATTTTCAAAATAACATTTCTAAATAAATTGTATAGTTTATCCTAACAACATTATATATTTCTAAATAAATTGTACAATTTATCCTAACAACAGTTTCTATTGAAATTCCGAATACCAGTTGTAGTATTTTTCGATATGAATGTAAATATAGTCTACAGAAATAAGTGCCGGTTAATCCCTTGATAAGATTGGATCATTGGATTCATTGGAAGATATGCTTTTTTTACTGTATAATGCACACTCAAAAATGAGATTTATGAGGATGTCTGCCTTCAAATTTATATAAAGTTTTGTTAAAACCTAAGAACGCCATAACAACCAATTCTTCGTCGCTGTCCAAATCTAACGAGCTACCAAGACTTCTTTTTCAAAAAAAAATTTGTGAGTGAAATTATTTTAAAATATTAAAACACATCTACTTTCCAACCGAATTTGAATTATGTCAATCATTAAAAGTTAAGCTCTACCCGGGAGAGTTTTTGAAAATGTTACTTTTGCACAGTGAATATGAAGATTCGCTCATTTTGAAAGTGTTACACAAATTGGAAGTTGTGGAGCAAAAGGGGTTTTTTTGGGGAGAATGGGCAGTGCGGGCAGGGCTCAAAATAAACTTCAAATGTTTTTATTTATCAACTTTAACCGTAGGATTTTGTTATAGATTACCATAAGAGTGCATGGTAAAATTTTCATAGAATTTGACCATACAGTCGTATAGATTCCAAGATTATAGCGTTTGAACTTTGAAGTGAAAAGATGAAATTGCAGTCTTTTTGGATATTTTTTGACCGTCTTTGAAGACATGGGATTTTTTTTTCATTGGTCAAAAAAATTCTTAAATTTTATTTAAATGTTTGATTTGGTATTTTCTATCAAGAGGAAAAAAAATATTCACAAGAAAATGAATAGAAAGAGGTGAAAATGATGCTCAAAAATAGAAAAACTGTGGTCCTTTAGGGGTTAAATCCTATTCTGACCCCTAAAACCTATCTTCAAGCCCTCTGCCCTAGACTCCAACGAATAGACGCCGAGAAAGACAACGAATTTGTAAAATTTAGGCTTTTAATAGTAAAGATAATAAACGGAATCCCATGCAGAAGTCAACCACAAGCATAATTACCGCGACAAAAAGCTGAAAATAATACCGTTGTCCAACTTAACTAAATCCGGACGAGAACTTTTCGGTCTGCATTATTCCATCGGCATCTTCCGACGACGAATCTGTCAAAAAGACACATAGAAATCAGCATCCAGCGCTGGCAAAGAATGTGAGCATTCAATGTTCATAGGCGCCAAAGATACCAATGAATTTGAAATGTAGAATTCCCGCTCCATTTCGTTTGCCGCCCAATGTTTGCTGAAGGATGCACTCCGTCTCAACGTCGACATTCTGCTCTTCGTGCACATCTGCGTTGCTAGTTCCTTCTTGTTTCTCTACTACTCGTCGCAAACCCGCACGGTGTAAGCTTGCTTTCTTTTCCGCCAAGGTTTTTGGTCCAACTTCTACAGAGCATTGGTTTCTTCGCAATGAGCAGCTGAGTTCGTCGATATTCCTAGTACGTGTTATCATCATTCGGGGTATTCTCTGTATAGGTGCTAGTGTCGTTCGTGCAAACATCGCATGCATATCAATTGATGTTCGAGATTGCAGGTACGACTCTGCGAATCATCAGAGTTGATGGTTGGAGTATTCAGTCAGAGTATCCGATGGCGAACAATAGATTAGTGAATTCTCCACAGCCCGATATTCATGCCGGGAATGGCGGAACGTGTTCTCATATTTTCATGCGTGGTATTGTCGGGTCGACGATAACTAAATGGCCACAGTCCATATGAAGAATCTCTCAAAGTTATCGTCGGGTCGACGATAACTTAGAACACACCCTCACGATGACAACACACTTAGAGTTATCGTCGGGTCGACGATAACAATGAGCGAATATTCATATTCACTGTGATATGGGAGTTATCGTCGACCCGACGATACCATTGACCGTGACAAATATTCGATAGGATGGTCAATGTTATCGTCGGGTCGACGATAACTCCCATGTCTCCATCATTTGGATGGTGTGCAACAACTTATCGTCGGGTCGACGATACGGTTGAGCTTGTCATCATGCTGTCGATGAATTCGACGTTATCGTCGACCCGACGATAACTTGATGGGTATCATAAGATGGTCGACGGCCTCAGAGATATCGTCGGGTCGACGATAACTGTTTTCCTTCGATAGAAGTTCTATAGCTCTGAAAGTTATTGCCGAGTCGACGATAACCTGTATGTGTCATCATGCTTTCGATAGATTCAAAGTTATCGTAGACCCGGCACTAGCTTGTTGGAAATCACGAAGTGGTTGACGGCCTCAGGGTTATCGTCGGGTCGACGATATCTATTGGCGTGCAGGAGAATAAACGGAGCTGACAAAGTTATCGTCGGGTCGATGATAACCTTCTATTTTGTGGGTGGCAGACCCCTCATCATCTTTTTACTATTTGGTGAAATCTGAAATCTGATCTTCTGAATAGTCAATAAATTCGAGGAGTATACAGTATCGGTGACTCGATGATAGCTTTTAGAGTGTTTTCATTGATTTGTCAATTACGTCGTGTGGTATTGAAATTTCTTCATAACAGTGAGGTTTCTGTACTACTTTTTTCAAATACATGCATTGATTGGACTTGATCTTCTTGCAGAATGGATTCGCATGGGCCTGAAGAATTTGCCAGGCCTGTACCTACACTAGCTTCTGATGTCGCTGTTTGCGACGGGATTCCTCGCTCAAAATGGTACTTCAAAGCAGTCACTCTACGCAACAATGGGGGTGTGGACGTCGCCAAAGCATTATGCCAGAACGTGAATCCGGATGTCGTGGTTGGCAACGACTGCAGGCCTCTTGGTGATGATCGAGTTGCCGTTCAAATTGCGGAGTCATTATGCGAGGAAGAGGTTCCGTCCGGATGGATGTGGTCAATTCTCTCTTGGGACATAAAACAAGTTTTCCTAGATGGTGTTAGTCTCTATGACCATGACCAGACCCATGTGTACAACGTGGCCATGAAAGCTCTTAGTCGAAGAGGTCGTAAGGGCGTACGTTCCTACGAAATCGTCCGCGGGAGAGGGGAGGCTGCTGTCCCTCCTAAGAAAGAGTCTCTCCTTGCACCTGAAGCAATCACTGCAGTCTCCACTCAAACATGTTGTGAGAGGAATTGCTTGCAGCCCTTTCCACGAGGGCAGATTCAAGCCATTCGCAGTCAACTGCATGTGAACGACGGGGTATATGCTCGGAAGAAGTGTCTTCTTGAGGTGCATAGGCAGATCCACAAGGATCTCGCTGGTAAGGAGTGGATAACCTTAAAAGGTAGGGAAGTTTGTCCCACTGCCTGGTGGACCATTCACGGGATTTCTAAAGCTACCTTCTATAGGTACAGAGATATGGCCAAATGTGGGAAGCAAGCTGAGGTGCATGGGAATGTGGGGTTGAAAAAACCACGGCTACATACAATCCAAGCTACTGCCACACTTCGAACGCTAATAGTTTCGGATGCTGACAAAATGCCTCACAAGACGAAAACGCTCGAATCCGGCGAAAAGGTCCCTGCAATGGTTTTGCCGTCTGCATTTCGTTGGAGTGACCAGCTAACACACATTAATGAGGCAAATGCTGCATTCGATTTGCAATCGATTTCTTCAAGTGGATTGAGTAACATTCGACGTGCTTCTTTCCCAGAATTCGCTCCAAAGGCTCGTGGAGATAGTTTTGCTCGATGTGGCATGTGTGATAAATACAGGCAATTGCGGAGCGCTTGCACTCCACTATCATATGCACAGGAGAAGTGGTCCTAGGCTTTGGAAAACCACCTCACTGGTCAGAGGGCACATAGGGAACTATACTATTTTAATCGGACCCTTTCCGAAGACTTTCCTCAGAAGATGCTAACCATCATCCATGATAAAATGGATCACTCCAAGACCGCGTCCCCACACTTTTCTCACAAGACCAAAGCTACAGATTCTTTCATGAAAATGCCCGTTGCAGTTACAGGAATGATTGCTCATGGTCATGGAGATGTTCGATATGCGCACTATGGCCTTGACATCTTCCCAACGAATTCCAACCATACCATTGGGTCCATCGCAAAGCTTCTCCGTGATCTTGAAGAACCACTGAGGAATTCCTCTCGTCAGCTGATTTCGGAGGAGAATACACAATCAACATTAACCAAGGCGGTTCTACAGGGTTCGGATACTTGCTTGGATTCTCTTCTTTCTCTACCTGAGGTATTGGCCCCAGCTCAATCTTTGCCCCCTATATTGGTCTTGCAGCTTGATAATGCTTCAGGTGACAATAAGAATAGATGGGTTTTTGCCTTTTGTTCACTCCTTGTATACAAAGGCATTTTCCGCGAAGTGTACATCAACTTCCTCATAGTTGGACACACGCATGAAGACATAGATGCCATGTTCGGCCGATGGAGTGGGAAGTTGAAGACAAATAACTATCCGACAGTTCCAAGACTCATGAAATCCTTCATGGATTGTGAAGCACACCCCGTGATTCCACATTTTATTGAGGAGGTTCCTGATTTCAAGCGATTTGTTGATGGTTATTTAGGCTCAGGCGGAGATTTTTTATCGGGTCATTCTAGGTCCCAGCAATTCAAGTTCTATATGGATACCAGTGGGTGGCCTTTGATAGAGTACAAGAATTTGTGTACGGACAAAAATTGGTTGCCAGAGCACGGCAACGGGATTTGCTTGTGGTCTAAGACTGAAGACGGAAGACCAAAAGTTCCAAACGGTGATCCCCTACCTCTAGTTCCCCAGAAGATGCGTTCACTTGATGAGATTAAGAGAGGGTTGAACGGTTATATTGCACACTGGAACGGAATGGCAGACGATGATCTCTCTGGAGAATTCAGGCGGAAGAATGATCCTTTAAAAGAATATTGGAAAGGTGTTAGAACTACTCTCGATGCAGCACTCGAGCCACGTGAAGGCTTACTACAGGGATTTTGGCCGACTTCGAGGATCATTCATGACGAGGCAGATCGCAGGCGGAGGGATGGCACACTGCAAGAGGAGGATGCAGAGGATGCACCCTTTGTTGGACGTAAACGTGATCGTCCACGCGCTTCGTTCCGTGTCAATCGCGATACGTATGTAGGTTATTTTGTTGCAGTCCGTCCCGCTGACAGTGATCCAAGGCCATTCTGGCTTGCCAGAGCAATAACAAACCCGAGTCCGGATCCGGGTCATTTGCATATGATCCAAATTCAATATTGGACGCCTGCTTCAGAACGACACATCAATATGGAAACATATGTTGGATGGGACACAAAAAGGGGCAATGTGTGGCGTGAAGATCGAGCCCTAAACCCAACGTGGTCTAGCACGGACTGTATCATGACTGCTTGGAAGCCACGAATGCGAGAAGGAACTTGAGATCCGAGGGTGGCAATTCCAAAGCCACAAATTGACATCATCAAGGCATCAGTGGAAGCTTTTACGGTTGACTCCGGGGATGACGCATCTATTGCGGAGGGTTGAGTAATTCATAGATATAGGACTTCTCGAGGATGGACACTATAGTAACCAAAACAAAGTATCTGTAACAGTAACAAAGGAAAAAAAACGAAGTAATGATGGCTGAGTGCTAGTTTGTATAAAGGTATGTTTAGTGTTAAGTTTTATCGCCAAGTCATGAGTTCTTTGGTTGGTTGGTGAAGGGCGTTGTATCACATTTATGTGGTCCGAGTTCGAAACCAATTGGGCTCGTTGAGCAGTGGTGTGGTACACATGGCTTGGTGCTGCTAGTGAGTTATTATGGCAGGAAAGTTGTACCAACCAACCAGCCCTTCCTATCCCCTGAGACAAGTTGAGCTAGTTGTTGAAAAGAGTGGCTAGCAGTGGTTTTCACCACTACCCTCCCTCTTTTAGTGTACTACGTTTGTTGGTATTGTTTGATTATTCTATATACGTCTTTTATGTAAAATTATAGATCCGGCATACTGTATGGCAATGGTATTTATTGCTTTGAATGTGTGTTTTATGGATGTTTCATTTATTGTCGCATGCGACTCTCAGTTTTTTAATAAATGTTGGAATTATTGACATTGCGGATTACTATGGTCTATCTAGATTTCGAATGAGATGGAATAATTCAAAGATTCATTGTTGGGTCATCCTACTCCCTAAATCTAAAAATAGTAATTTCAAAATGTGTCTTGGCATTTACAAGTCTCAATTTATTGAAATGTCTCAATTTAATGAACCCTTTTTTATGATCTAAAGTCGCAAAATAGTAATTTCAAATGTATTTTGGCATTCAAAAGTCTCAATTTATTGAAATTTCTCAATTTAATGAACACTTCTTATGATCTAAATATAGAAGGGATTAAAATGAGACTACAACTTGTCTCATTTTAACGAATAAGGCCTTCTCACCTATGTCCAGTTTGGGCAGTTTTGCAAAGATGCATTATAAAATGCAACTAACATGAATATTTGGAACTTGATGTATGAATAAAAGTTATACATTTTGAAATTTAGATTCAATCTATACAGTTAGATCTCTGATTGCTATCACTAATATTTTTCTATAAATTTTGAAACATAAAATAAAAAATTATTTTGTAATTTGATTACGAATAAGATATTGACAGTATGAGGATGAAATTTGTTGTGATGAGTGATAATGTAGTACTCTAGGTGTAGTGATTGTTGGAGATTTTTTGGATGCTTGATTTTATGAGTTTGTTTTTTCAAGAACACTTTTAGACTAAAATCTTCAAAATTTTGGGTGAAACACTGCAACACGAAATGAGGCATAATTTTTTCAAAAATTGTTTCCTTTTTTATCACATCACACATACATAAAGCTAAATTCCCATAAAAATTCAGTAGAAAAATCACACTACAAAAAGTGCATGACAGATGAGAAATTGCGGATGAAATCTGTACATCATGCAAAATATGCATGGTTGGGCAGTTAGGGGTTAAAGTCAAATATGCTTATGAAATGAGCGCACTTGGCCAAGTGCATAAATAGCGAATTGTGTGTTAACTGTGATGGCCCATTTACATACACCAATGTTATCGCATGTATGCATGCGTCAGGTAACTTTGAAGGAAACTGTTGTCAATCAAGAAATATTAAATATGCAGTCATAAATTACTCTAACGCATGACAAAAAGGAGCATGGTTCTACTTGCGGTATTGTAATGCAGTTGCACAGTGCTTGAATAGTAGTTGTAGCAAGAAAAGACAAGGCTTTGAATGTTTTTTTGTTTTTCGGTTTTACCTTCCTCCATTTCGGGAACGCAGATGCAAGTGCAATAGGGGCTTGGTGTGAATGAACTTTGAGTCTTAGAATGTAGGACAGTTAGAGCCACTCCTCATGAAGCAGCTGTACCATGTGTCAAAGTTGGGTGATTACATATCCTAAAATTATGACATGATGCAAGTAAAGGTTCTAAAGTAGTGTATGTCCCCATGAAGACTCGTCCTTTGAGAGAGGAGGCTAGTTTGAGCATTTGAAGCATGTGCGTTAATGCTCATTATGCTGAACAAAATACCAAAAGTCAAGCTTGATTTAGATCAAACAGTGCCATATGGTAGCAATTGCGGAGTTGTGTGTGAGCCCAATCTCAAGGGCAGGCTTGGCTAGAGGTGGTGCTAGACCGCTTGGAGAGTAGGCGGACCAATAGAACAACGTTAGGTTAGACAGAGCAACGCAGGGTCAAGTGGAGCGATTAGTGCATGGGGTAGGCCGCAGACTCGTTGGTACCCGCTGTCACAGCGGACACAGATGCCTCATAGAGGAGGCACTCTTATTCTATGCAAAGGTTAGATTTAGAATTTCACACACAAATCAAATATTTTTGGCATTGACATAATTCCAAATAATTTTTGAAAAATTGTTGATATATCAAAGTCAAAGCATCCAAAGTCCTTTGCGAGTAAAACAACCCGTGTTTGAGACCTTGCTAGACTCGGTTGCATCCACCTGTGAGTCTCATCCATCGTGATGCGCGTAACACCAGTGCAAAGCCAACCCAATTACTAGCAGTCTACAATAGATGCAACAGTCCATAGTAGTAGCGCAATAGAAGAAAATGATATGTAGTTGCGAACCTCTTAAAAAAACACACACTATAGCCTTTTGCCTTCATTTCTAGGCACAACCAAAACATTGAGAGGTGCACCAATCTACTGTGTTGGCCCTCATTTCTACCGTCTTTAGTGGTTACCATGTAGAAAACTACGTCACGTTGGCCTCATCCTGCTTGCATAGAGCTATAGATGCTCTTGTTTTGTAAATCATTGTTTTTTTTTGCCCTCAACTTTGAATAAACTTCAATTCTTTTTCTAAATTATATTTAAAATCATATCTAGCTTTGTGCGTTTTTTGGGATGAAAAGTCTTAATTGCATGCAATTTAGCAACATAAACTTGATTTTTTCTTCAAATTGAAATTTGATCCACACATAAAAACTTTGAGATGAAACAAGGATTCAAATTATTTTTTGCACCTCAATAGGAGTACACCGATTAGTCATTACTATGAGTCACAAAATTAGAGTGAGAATTCCCACGGCAATCATCAATCAGTGTGAGACTTTACACAATCCTCACTACTCATGAGAATTCAATTACTATGAGTCACACTTAGTTCTAATACCATAATTACTATGAAAATACTGAAATACTATGACTCACAATAATGGCAATAATCAGTGTAGTTGCTAAAATATGTTTGGTCCCTTATATAGGGTTGATTTTAACCAAAAGTCAAATGCTTAAAAAATGACTTCAATTCCATTGGATGAATCCAAAATGGAGACAAAAGAAAACACACCACAAAAATTTGGGGCTCAAAATTGCACAAGGATCAATACGGAAAGAAAGAAGAGAATCTTGCACAACATGTGAATCCATAACATCCGAAAGGCAAGAAAAGGTTGCACCCCGAGTATGACCAGAAAAAAGTGATTACTATACAAAAGAATTTTACAGCTGCTGTTGGCTTTCCCTCTTGGCACTCACCCCTTGTTCCTAAAAATTTGTGGTGGCCCCTTGAAACGCATGCATTTGCTATTCCAGCAACAGGGATTGTCACACCTCTTCCGAGAAGTTTGATTCTATGAAGATTGTGAACTTGGAGAGAGAATTGTGGAGCCATTCCTGGCCATTCTCCATGAATAAGCCTGTGTGAAAATGAGAATGGACACGACTTCTCAATCTTCTCCACAACTTCTCCATCTCCACGGCTTCTCAATCTTCACAACCAGTCTTCACCTCCAGAGGAGAAGAATAATTTCAACTTCTCTCAATCTTCAGAGAATGTGTCCTCCACAATTCAAGGAGAAAGTGCCATGTACGCATTCTCTGAAGATTGAGAATGGGAAGAAAGTGGTGTGACCATAGTCACTAGGTCATCCATGTAGAGAGCAGCCTTGGTTATGGGTTTAGGGTTTAAGGATCCTCCCACATAGATTGCTGCTATTTAGTACATAGGTCATGACTACAATAAGGTGCTAGCAGTTCCAACACTCTTGGGAAATGATGTCAACTTTTTTCGCCTTCCACGTCAACTCTTTGAAATGCCATAGCCAATAGGAAAGCGACACGTGACAAATTCCTGAAATTTTGAGTTAATTTGTGCCGGAACTGCTAGCAGCTTCACCATTTTGTGAGGGCAGTCTCGCGTTTCTTGGTCTTGTCGGGGTCACTCACACCTAAACCTAAAAATGCCGGTCGTTGTGGAATATCCGGAACATCGGCATCTCCAGACAACAATGAGACCACCCGCACCATATGGGGTCGGGACGAAGCTTCCCCTTGTGAGCAGAGAAGAGCCACTTTGATCAACAGAAGAATTTCCTGCTCATTGCATCCGTCTCTCACTTTGGGGTCTACGAGATCCATCATACGATTTTGTTCATATAGACTCCATGCCTGCATTACAACAACCAGTATCAATATTGATGAGACACAACAGCCAGCATTGACTGTAACAGAATATGCAGATTTTGGCCAGGTGAGAGCCACTTTAGATTGCACAGAATCAGAAGCTTGTAAAAAAACAAGTGACTTCTTTTACTTGCTTTATTTAAGAATAGTGATGTTGGATTTTTACAAGAGAACTTCCGTTCCATTTCAAACTAGGGTTTCATGATGTTAACACACCGTCTTTTACGAACTTTGTTCCTTGATTGTTGGAAAGGATATGTTACTTGTAAGCAAGAGCAAAGAAAATGAGTTCGAGGTTACAAGCTTCCTGAGTCACACCACTTTGTTATTCTTATGTTTTAAACTGTGGATTTTGGAGTTGGGCTTACCCAAGCAAGAAGGTACTGCTCCTCCGCAGGGAGCTTCTGGTTCATACTTTCCCGACCAGATACAAGCTCCAGAGCGATGATTCCAAAGCTGAAGACGTCGGTCTTTGGAGTGAGCTGACCGTAGCGTGCATATTCTGGTGCCACGTAACCCCTGCATTCGAACAAAACCAAAAACAGTAGATATCTCTCTCAGCAACGCATTCATTTGGAAAGAACAGCTTCCACAAGGAGTATAATTTACACTCACTCAATGAGAGAGTGAAAGAGTCCGGTCTTTTTTGGAAAGAAAGAGGCCACCTGAACTAGCTTCCATTATCACTAGATCCAGATATTGTTTTTTGTTTTGGCTACGAAAAGCATGTGTCACTTTCTTAGTAAGTTGCTTTTGTAACGAAAAGAAACAACAAATTTTGTACCTAGGTTTCCTAGCTCTAGCCCCACAGAGTATGTCATTGAAAACAAGTAATTGATGCTATTTGGTAAACTTTCTCACATTCAGCTTTTGTCAATGAAATTAAAACTCCTCCATTTCAATCCATAGGCAACAAAAGTGAGTGTAAACAAGCCTTCAGCTGACCTCTTTCCCTCGATGCGAGTGAGCACTTTGCGTTCATTGTTTTGACACATTCTCGCCAAACCAAAATCGGCAATCTTGGGCTCCATGTTTCTGTCCAAGAGGATGTTGCTGGCTTTGAGATCGCCATGAGCAAGGCGTGTTGGACCTCGGGAATGCAGGTATGCAAGTCCCTTGGCCATTCCGAGAGCGATGTTATACCGAATTGGCCACTCTAATAGTAGAGCCCTCTGCCCTGCTATTGTTACAATCATGTTTTAAAGTTTAAAAAACATATTAGTCTAACTGAATTAGAGAAACATAGGTACACAAACTACTCCTGCATTGAAGAAAATTTCATTGAATCTGGCTCTTGAAGTTCCCATAAAGTTCTCAAACGTCGAAGTTCACAAAAATGTTGACATGTGTCAAGAGGTGAAAAAAAATTCAAAGATTCGTAGACTATGTCACTTAGATCCTCTTTGTCTTATAGCCACCTCCACGATTATCAAGCCCTATGTGGCATAATTTCATTGAATCTGAGCAGTAATGCCACCCACTGTAGAATACTACGCTCAAATACATATTGTACTACCTACTTCATGCATAGAACTCTTGGAGCTTGGCACCCGACAAGGTCTGAGCTCAATTTAGAATAATATCACAAGCCTTCTTTTTCAGAAAGTCATCGCATGCACATAACAGTAAAAATCTCAATCTCCAGTTCGAACCCTCATTCCATGCAAACAGTCAATGGCTATGTCGGATAACTTACTCTTGGGAGTACGCCACAGCATGTAGCAGGAGTCCCACTTGGTACATGATGTAGCGTACTCCCAAGAGTAAGCTATCAAGTACGTAGTACACATGGATTGACCATATCAATCCAATAACTTGTTACTTAATTATGAATATAAAACAAATGAGGTTGATGAATAGAACCAAAATCTTAACGGCCAAATCAGCACTGGATTTTTTTTAATGAGTTAAAAGAGTTAGGGAACTAACCAAACAGGGATTGGGCGAGGCATTTGTTTTCTGCATATTCATAGACAAGCAGCCGGCTGTTGTTCCGAATTCCACATCCACGAAGTTTTACGAGGTTTTTGTGTTGCAGGACAGAAATTATTTCAACTTCATTGATAAAGTCTTGGTTGCACGTTTTAATATTCGATGGAAGCTCCTTCACTGCTACTTCACTACCGTCCCGCATGGTGCCCTGCAAATAAATAAACGAAACAACCCTGTCACCAAGCATTGCAAGAATGTGCTAAATTAAGGCCTTAATTAAACCTTCAAGAGCTCGGAACCTTGACAAAGTTATCACGCATAATGTCAAGTTGTTTCATTGAATCTTTAACGTTTAGATCATACATACTTTTTGGTTGACCAAAGAACTCACATAGAATAAACATCGTGAAATTTAAAATCCTGTGCTAACAGGGATTAATGTAAACAAAAAAAAAGGGGGTTTGACGTGGAATTTTAGCCCCCTCTTACTTTGGGCTAACTTCTCAGTGAATTATATCCTTCTTCTTACCAACCAATAGGAAAGTGACACAATTGCTTCAAATGAAACTTCGACTTAGCATTCGGTAACATTAGGGTTTTGGACATACCTTGTAAACTGGGCCAAAGGCTCCTTCCCCAATCTTGTTTCCCCTATGGAAGTTCCTTGTTGAGGATTTCAGCTCATCGTACGAAAACAGACAAGTTGGGAAATCAGACAAGTTGAGGTCAAATATCTCTGTCAAATGCCACCATGCATCAAAGTATTAATCAAACTGGTACCAAAGAATTTAAGCGTCACTTAATCAATTGGTTAAAACATAGAAACTGTTCCAAGGACCCAAAAAAACGTGCATACATGTATGAATGTTTACCTGATGCATTATCAACCAGATGGTCTGGTGTTCTTTTACGCTTGATGAAGCAAATCAAAAGGCCTATTACTAACACAAGAGCCACGAATACTCCAATGACCCCTGCTATAATGGGCATTGACTGGTGATTGGACTTTGCACTAACTGTGTTTGGAGCTGTACTGCCTGAATCAGAAATACTCACTGTAAGAAAAAGCCCAACTTCACCAACAAAAGCACAAATAAATAGTAAATTGTTATCACCATAACAAGTTCATAAATAGTCACAGTTTGATTCAACTTACTTGATTTATTCTAATTACTATATTCAATTACTTCTAGTTTATTCATTGTTCCATCCATTCATTTTTCATTTTTCATTTTTCATTTTCATATAAATAGCACTCTCTCTTGCATTTTCATCAGCTAATCTTTTAAGCCCATAGTACTTTCATAATGAGTTCTTTCATATCAATTGTTATCAACCATTCTCAGATTTGTGTTCTTCTAGGTCTCACTAATTTAATTAGTTGCCAGGGCTTACTAGAATAAGACTACCATTCCACTATTCCACTTCTAATGAGAAAAATAAATGAAAAATCCAAATGGGTAGGATGTTGTTTACCATTATTCAATGGAGTGGTCTGAAGGTTTGATGATACAAGCGTGTATGGATCGTAGACACCGAGCTTGATAGTTTTATTAACGAGTTGAGCTTCTATAGATGTAACTTGGGACTTTAACCATAGCTGTACTGGTGACGGAGGGTAAAAAATAATCTTTGCTGAGAGCTGGTTTGCTGCATATATGGCATCCTCTATCCACACATTCTCAACAGTTACATTCAATCCGGTTGCTAATAAGGTTCTCAAATGACCGATTCTTGCCCCCTCAAGCCCAAACGTTGCAGTCCAGGCAAATGACATGTTGCAAATGTAAGGATAGGAGCAGGTGCATGTCGTGGGATGCACAACTAAGCTTTGATTACATTTCGTGGAACATGATGTTGGTTGTTGCCATTTTGTAGGTCCCAGTAAACGTCCAGAGAAATCACATAAATCAGGGAGAGGAAAAGCTTGGTTTGCACAGACAGGGTTGCCTCCAAGTCTGCCAAAAAAAAACCACCACCAGTAATACAAAAATCAGAATTGTGGATTACATGTCTGGTGAGGGATGGAAGTCTTGAGCTCGTTATGGGACATAACCTATTGTGCATTCAGTTAATATAAATCAGTTTTCTGATTGATCTAGTGGTCCAAAAGAACAGCTTTGGTTATGTGTTTTAGCCCACGAGTAAATAACCTAACATCTTGTGACACATCTACTCAAAAAAAGGGCACAATGGATTATGTAAAAACTGAATTCAAATGGACTAGATAGCCTTCCAGAGCTGGAAAGCTTGAGAAGATTATTGGATGTAATATCAAGTTCTTCTATTGAATCGTAAACATCCATACCTATACCTTTCAGTTGATCAAAAGATTCACAGTGAGTAGAACGATTATGGGTTATAATCTTCATTTGATTAGCAAATGAGAGAATGACGCAATTGCCACTAGGCAAAAAACCACCATCAATACAAAAATTAAAGCCATTTTAAAATGAAATAGATAACCTTCCAAAGTTGGGAGGCTTGAGAAGGTTATTGGATGTAATGCCAAGTTTTTCTATTGAATCTTCAACATTCTGAACTTTTTAGTTGATCAAAGGATTCACAATGAGTAGAACGATTATGGGTTATAATCTTCATCTGATTAGCAAATGAGAGAATGACACAATTTCCACTAGGCACAAAAACCACCATCAATACAAAAATCAAAGCCATTTTAAAATGAAACAGATAACCTTCCAAAGTTGGGAGGCTTGAGAAGGTTATTGGATGTAATGCCAAGTTTTTCTATTGAATCTTAAACATCCAGATCTGATCTTTTTAGTTGATAAAAGATTCATAATTATAATCTTCATCTGCGTCGCCAATGAGAGTGACAAAGTTGCCTCTAAAACTAGACTAGGCATTACGTTATGCAAAGAGAAAGAAGGGTTATAATATAAATTGAATAGCAGATAAGTGAAGCACATACATTGGATTGATAAATGGGCTTGGTAAGTTGATCACATCAGTGATGTTGTTGTTGATCAGGTACACGTTCACATGTCCAGATGTTCGCACACCACCATCAAGAACACCAGAGAATTGATTCAGACTTAAATTTCTGTACAAAAAAAGAAGACATGGCAATGGATTTCAAGGTGAATTTTTATAACATACCACCCTATGAAGTTTCCAGCCCAAGCCTGTAAGTATACTGAAACCTCACTGGCTTCAATGAGTAGAACAATTATGGATGTCTTAAACCCTAAACCCTAAAACCTAAACCCATAACAAAACTCAACAGAAGACATTACACCTTGGATCATCAACTAGCATTTGCAGGCTTGGATAATATAAAAATTATCAGGCATTAGTAGAAGGCTAGAATAATACTTACAATTTACTGACCAGTGGTAGTCTCAGAAAACTTTCTGGAGGAGGTCCCACAAAAGAGTTCCAACTCAGGTCACTGCAGAAGAAATAGAACATCAAATATTAGCAATCGATGAAGGAACTTGGTTAATTAAAGCATCCATAGGCTAGATATCAAGAAAGGAATTACATGAGAACGCAAAGATCAATGGATTTGCCACATTCTATATTTACTCCTGCAAAATGGAATAGACAATGCTTGAGAGCATTATTAGACATAATGCCAAGTTATACTCGATCGAGAATGTCAAGATCTTTACATTTTGGTTGGATCTAAGTGCTTTGAATAAGAAGAAAGATTATAGATTATAATCCTCTTTAGAACATCAATGAGATACTTGAACACCAAATTTGAAATTATGGACTAGGTAACATGGAAAATAGAGCTTCCCGATAAGAAATGATAACTATTTCCATAACAAGGTTATACTTTCATGTTATTCAACATAACCTTGATGGTTGGATCTTGCTCAATCAAGAGTCTCAGAAAAGAAACACCATAATACGAAAGAAGGACAAGATTATGACATATAACCATGCTCTCCATATCCAATACTTGGTGACTGAGCAACTTCAGAGGAGAGTAGTTTTGTTCCAATGACTCTTTACTGGGCCATTGACATTACGAACAGACACTTTATTCACGCCAGCCTTGAAAGAGGACCGGAGTTTCTATCTATCTAAGCAATAATACCAGAAACAAAAAGGTTAAATTTCACCAGTTGAGAGGATGTGTTTCCTTACTTACTTTAGAATAAGCGCCGTTAGGTTGTTGAGTCCATAGTTTGTACCATTGGACACAGCACATGATAAGCATCCACTGAAACGGTTTCCCCGGAGGAGCAATGTGGTTAACTTCTGCAGCTGGCCTAGTGAAGACGGCACTTCCCCGCTCAAATTGTTGTATTTCAAATCTCTGCATTTTCAACCACATAAAAAAAGAAAAACTGAAGATTAAAACTATCCGAAAGACCAAGAAAACAGAACCTTCATAAAACTTGAGTACTAATCACTTACTGCAGGGCTCCATGCACTCACAAGATCATCAACGACGTCAAGTTGTTGATCCCGACGGGAAACCCAGTCGGTGAGGAAACGGGAATACTGCCGGAAAGGTTGTTCCGACCCAGACCGATCTCAAAAACGTTTGATAAGTAACCAAGAGTGTAGGGTATTTCCCCTGTGAGTTCGTTCCTCTTCAGATATCTGCCTTGCCAAACACCAAGCAATCAGTGTTCAAATGAGAAAATGCATGTACATATTAGGGTTTGGACTGTTTCTAGGGTTATCCTTGTTTCGAACCATCTTCATGAAATCTTACGAATTGATTTATGCTCATGATTGTTGAAACTTTGGGGTCTCAATATTAAAGGATAATTCAAATTATGTCATAAAAAGAATCTTCACAAGAAGCTCTCACATTGATCATATAGAGGTTGCTCCATAATAATGAGGCCTTTGGAAGATCAAGGACATTTCCACAAGTCGTGGGGAAGATTATCTTTATGTAGTTTAAAAGCTCTTGAAATGGTTTAATTTTTTTCGAAACCCTAGTATGAAGAATTGAATCAACAAAGCAAGAGTTCATTTGTACACTCCAGGATGCTATGTTAAGAAAATTAATCAACGGTTGAGGTGATGAACGCACATATAGCTAGCGTTTCTTAAATTACCCAGGGCCAGTGGTATCTTTCCAGAGAAGCTACAATTTGATAAGTCCCTGCAAGACAACAAGTAAATCTTAAAAGCTCAGCATCATAAAGGAAGTACTAACCACTCGTTTTTGGCCAATTTCATGAATAATGTGATATAGTTCTCAGACCACCAAAATGAAAGAAAAGGAATATATCTGCTCAAATTATATAGAACATTTTGATAGACCTCAAAAAATGAAAGACTAGGACTAATCTGGCTTGCTGCCAAGGGTGGAGATTTCAAGTACTCACAATGCATACAACCGGCTCAAGTTACCAATCTCATTTGGAATTTGTCCAGTAAGTCCAGGATTGTTTTGTAAGTTTCTGCCCAAAAAAAAAAGGGACATATGTTACACAGAGCAAGTAACTGTAAGAAGTGATTATAATGATCGAACAAATGACCGCTCGATTTTAGAGTAAGTAGCTCTAAGTAACCCAAAATAGTAACCATGAAACATGGTCAGAGAGATAGAGAAGCATTCATCATAAATTAGAGAAAATACTTACAGGTACAATAAATTCTTAAGTTGGCCAATTGATGGAGACAAAGTTCCTCTTATTCCGTACTCACCCAACCTCCTTTGACATACAAACAACAAGGCACAAATTATCTTTAATAATTCGGTTTCAATTACACACACTGACTGCAATCTCAAGCCCATCGTCTTATAAAAGATTCGAAAGTAGACCACCTGCGAGTAATTGATCTTATATTACATAATGCCAAGTCCGAGCTTCAAGGCAACTATCTCAGTCTCTCATGGGCCACTCAGACAAAGATTATAACCCATATTAACCCTTTCTCTGAATGAAAGCACTTTGATCAACAAAAAATACGGATTTCAAGAACATATGACATTCTGTCCAATAATCTTTTTGAGCCTTCAAGGTCTCCAAGGTCATCTAGTCCATAATTAATGAGAAATTCAAACATGAAAGTTTTACAAAGAGAGAGAACCATTGTAAGAATTTCATGTTCTGCATGATGCATTTCAGGTGACGTCAAGATGTTTTCATGTTAATAATATTAACATCAAACGTAACATCAAGACGTTCATTTTGACGTCACCTTGAAATGCATCATGGGTTTCTTATAGTGAACTTTTCGAGACAAGTGTCAGAAAGCTTACAGAGAAATGACATTCTCCTGGAGGCACGACACGCCGATCCACTGATCCCAACAGGGGTCAGATCCCCACGTCCAGTTCTGAGGGAGCCCTGGGGTTGCATTCCAGGCTTGTCCGAGGTCATGCAAAGCATTCACTGCAATGTTTGTAGTACCGAGATTCATTACGAGCCTTCAATGGATTTGCACCCAGAAAACTGACTACCAGAGCTCACAGCAAGTGGTTAGAATGACACTACTGTAAGAACAATAACATTATTGTTGAAATGACATCGTTAAAATATCGTTTGAATGCGTTAAAACAACATGGTTAGAACAATATCCCAATGTCGTTCTGATTTGTTTAGAACGACATCACCCGGGACAGTTGATTGACTGCACCTAGTTACTAACCAGGCTCATCAAAATCTTCGCTTGCCCTAGATATGGGGTAGAGTGAGTGCTGCCCCAGGGACGCTCAGTGTATGTTTTCCAGAGAGAATGTACATTTCAGGGGGTGGTGTCCCCGGAGCAGCATTGTAAGAAACAGACCGTTTGAGCAGCAATTGGAATTTGGATCCAATCACAGCCTGGACCCTGCAGGCATTGTGATTTTGTCCACTTAATTTGTCCCAACTAACACTACTTAGTAAACGCCTCCAGATTCCCTGTGAGTGTTTGCCGATCCTCAAAGATCAAGCCTTGTCAGCAAGTGGCAATACCCTTGAAAACCATGCTTATACTCGAGCGAAATCAATGTTGACGTGGCAGGGGGAATAATTCAATTAGCATCGTAGAAATCACCGAACGGGTTCCTACTTTGAACAATTCTCAGTCAAACTGTTCGCTCCTAAATTCACTGATTTCTCTAGGAATTCAAAACGCTACCTAGGTCATACTGCTGAGCACACCACCCGCTCTCTCATGTTCTATACAATGAGGGTACCAACCACTCTGAAACCAAGTGCTCAAATGCATCAACTTCTGTGTTCAAATCCAGTGCCTTAAATGTTAACTAAGCGCCTTAGGGCAGAAACTGTACCATCCTGCAATTTATCAGCCATTGGATACACCACACTCAAAACTGCCGTGTTCAAAACGTACAGATGTAGTCTCTGATCCCGTGTAGTCAATCATCCATGTGTCAAAAAGTTACAATGTGCCAACATTAAACGTTTGGTCAGGTACACTCATGCCTCGTCAATATATGAGCTTCTCTAAAATGACATACTCTACACACATTGTCAATTTTTGGGACCCTGGGCAGTCAAACGAAAGAGGGTACCGGTAGTGTGTGGAGCAAATCCAAGCGTTCTGTGACAGTGAATAGTGTACAGGGAAGTAAGAGTTGCTAGAGGTCCAAATGAGTATGGAATAATTCTCTTCTGACATGATGTTTCTGACATTGTCAGTCCTCCAGCGTCACTGATTGCAGGAAACGAAGTGGTGAAGGAAGAAACGAGGTGACGTACCGTCAGACCACAGAGTGGCGGCGAAGGCAGACGGCACGCCGGAATGAGAGAGCACGACGAAAACGAACAAGATTTCAAGGAACCGCAGGCTCGTAGAACTCTTAATGCGCCTGGCATCAGCCCAGGCCATGGCAGGCTGTCCTACCAGTGATTCAGAGCAGTCGCACCCCGCCATTGTCGCCCGGGACCAGGCTCACTCATCTTCCCGAATGATCTCTCCTTCCCTGAGCTCGCCAAATTCATGCAACAAGTTACACTACTTCCTCGCCATTCAGCACCTTGCTGGTTTCTAGACTCTCGCAACCCCTTAGAACCAGCTCCTCACACTAACTAGCTGCCCTGAATCTCCTGCCATGCATTTCAGACGTTGCTGTCGATCGTGCACTGCTGGTGCCGCAACGCCATCTCCGAGGAGGATTGAAGGAAAGAAGCTAAGCTGGAAGAGCGGGAGCCATCTGCACACTCGCAGTTAATCGATCAAGTGGGGAGCTAAGCTTCCAGTCCAGCTGCGAGGCTCCCGGTGTATGAGCTCCAGCAATTGGCCTGTGGCAAACGACAGTGGTGATTTGGTTTTTCACAAACTTGTACAGTACCTCAACTGGCTTGCTTTTTTTACACGTCCATGTGAGGTATCTTCTCTTGAAATACTGTAAATGACCAGTTTCCAACTGGTGTTTAAATATTGTTTTGGGTTTCAGCAGCACCCCTTATACGCTACTTTTGGATGATAAAGGTATGTCTAGGGTGTGAAGCTTGATTCTAGTAGCTCGTCAAACATTTGCGCCTTGGAGCTAGCACACCAAATGGTTTGTTCTAGTCTCTTAGAAGACCATGCTATCACTTTAAGAAGCTAAAAGTTAAGAAAATTCTTCTCCTAAATTGATGATTAGAATTTGGTACCCAAGTGGTGAGAGGTAATTAGTTCATGAAATTCATTTGAGTCATATTTGGTGCTTGTTGATGGGACGAGAGAGCTTTTCACAGTGAGTTTGGAGTGTTGGGAGTCGTTGCTGGCCATGCTCTGAGGCCGGGTTCCGTTTTTGACATTGGGCGGGTAAAAGGGTTTGGTGACGATGATCCAGGACGGACGTGACGGAGGCAGCGAGATCCGTGGCCGCCGCGGCACTGCAAGCGCGGCATATATCTGTGAAGGAGAAGGAATGAGAGGGACCCACGGAGTGAGAGCAGTCACGAAGCCCATGCCAGCATTTATTTATGTCATCCCTTCCCCCGGGGGTGCCGCTGCAGCCACACCGGCGTCAGAATAGCATAATATCTGCTCCGCTTTCTGCGCGGCCGTTTCAACTCTGCGCTTGAGTGAGATCTCGTCAGTTGCATGCCACCGAGCTTGCTAGTTAGCGCGCGGTTGTTCAGGTCGCCGCGTTTCCAGCTTCGATGATCATTTCCGCATTCATGCACTGACAGACACCGCCTGATTGATCATGCCTCCGAGGGATGAGACTGCCTGGTGAAGAGAAATGCCGGCGAAGGAATTGAAGGAGTCCTGAATTCGGGATCAGCGCAGCCTTTTCTTTTTCTGTTTTCTCGTTGCCAGAGCGACACGTACCCTGCAATGCAGGAATCACATTCCTGAGCGTGCTCACGGCATGCACAGCCCTTCGCAGCCTAAGGGCAGGCTTTCATGTGAGGATTGGTCCGTTGAAAACCGCCATAAGAATAAAAGTCTCAAAGAACCATAGATGGTCCACTGGTGTCTGCAAGAATTGAAACCAAATTCTTGGGTTCACCTATATCGGTATGGCATCAGTACTCTAAATAGTGTATTTAGTGTGAGATACACTAATTTACATAAACATGTTGTAAGTTTTTACTGTTGACCAATTTTTTTACTCTCTATATTGGTCAAGATGGGGATCTTTCAATAGTATTGGAATCAATGTCTTTGGTAAATTTTTTTGTCGAGAGTAAAAATCTATAACATTTTCAAATCTTATAATTATCTCACACTAAATACACTATTTAGTGTAGCTCTAGTGATTGTTTGGTTTCTGTACTTTTGCTAATTTTAATCCGAGTATTCACTGCAGATTGCCTATGGCAGGGGCACATGGAAGTTTCTTTTGCAAATCGGTGCCGGTCTTGTTCGGATCCCTCACCGATACATGGAAGGAGGCCCTAAATGGCCCTCCACCAGGATCATGCCAGGTCGGTTGCATCCACCAACAAGTTCCACCCCATTGCGAAGCACCAAATATCAATGCATTTATCAATGACTTAGCCAAACATCATTAATATATAGCAAATGTAACATAAGAGAATGAGATGCAGTTGTGATTCACTTTTAAAACATACATTGTTGCTTTTTGCCTTGATTTTTGGACATAATCAGGGGGTTGAGAGTCATAGCAAGCTGCCGTGTTGGGCCTCATTTCTATTGTCCTTGTAACTACCTTGTGGGAAATTGCTTCACGTTAGCCTCATCTTGTTTGCCTTTACGATTATGGAATACAATTTGTTACATTTATTAGATCATCATGTCAATACTAGATTGCCTTGTGCAAATACCATAGCCGAAGTCCATGTTGCCCTAACCAAAGCACCATATTGCCAAAATCAAGAACCGTATTGCCAAAACCAAAAACCACATTGCCAAAAGTTATGGTCATTGGTTAACGCACTGCAATCTTTGATGATGACAAGGTGATCTTTTGTTATGGCAATGTGATCTTTCAAGACATGGCATATTAATTTTGGATATTACGATCCAGTAAATTTAACACATTGTAATCCATACACCATAGCGTCCCCTGCCATGAATCTCTGTTGCAGAGGTTGTGGATGCACTTAGTGAGGTCTGATTGATATAATTTAAAAAAACCGAGCATCGTCCATGTCATCAAGGGTCAGTACAGCCTTCCTTGGAAGAGTCAGCACAGTCTGCTTTCTCTTGGTACACGTGTCGGCATCCGGTTGGTCGACGCCGTCCTAGCTCAGTTGGTAGAGCGCAAGGCTCGAGTCTCTCGGCGGCTCCGCGTTTTGCGGAGCCGCACACCTTATCTCCTTCCCTCAGATCCTATTTTATTGGCTTGCGATTTTCAGTAGCTTCTCCGTTTTCTCATTACCAGTGATCGTCAGCGTCGCATTGTGCTTCTCTCGGAGAGTATACTGCATTTCTTCCCATCCATTTTGGCAATGAGACGGCTCAGGAAGGAGAAGCTGACCGTGTCATCGCCTAGAAAGCCAAGGGCAAAATCGCCCGTGGCCCTGGAGCTCGACCAACAGATCCTAGTGATGATAGTTTAGATGTAGTAGAATTTCATTCGACACCGTACACCCGCAGCAAGCGAGCGCTGCAGATGCTGGAGACAGCAAGGAACCCACTGCGGACATTGAAAGCAGAAGGAACTAGTAGCCAGCGGAGAATGGGGACCAGACTTCACGACAAGAGCATACACGATGCAACAGAGATCCCGCATCAACCAGTCCAACAGGTAACCGTCTTCCCAGATCCCTCATCGTTGACTTTGGAAATGGGCATTCCAGGGACGAGCGAGACACTCCAAGCAGCGACCACAGCAACCCCACCCGGGGTGAACATTGTGCAAACTGAGATTGACCAGCCTCCTGCACCCTCCATACCTTTGGACTCATACAACTGGGACGCGGCGGACCTGGAGATATTCACTCTCCTTCAACAACAAGTACAACGCACCAGGGACCGAACGGCAGCATTCTTACGCACGCACAAAGCACTTGGACTCCAACAGACCGGGTCAGAGGCGATGGACTTACAACTCCTGATACGTAGAGTTTCACCGGACCTTCAGCACTTCTTACCCAGCTTCTACCCTGAATTAGAGCCCCTCCCAGACACGCGGAAACATCCCATTGCAACCCAGATCGATAGACAAGAAAAACCATCCAGCATAGAGCAGCAAGAACTAGCAGCAGTACCGTTAGAAGAGCACGCTCAGACCCAACCCGAAGCAGTTCCTCCTGTAACAGTAACAGCAACCTTGAGCCCACAGCTGATGACAGACCTAGAAGCAACCTTCGCCAAGAAGGCAGAATTTATGGTGCTTGGACATATTAGAGGCAAATGTCAAGGACCCCGGAGACTCAATGCCTGGGCTAGCACCCGACTTCATAGATCCTTTGTGAGCCTCTCGATGCGGCCCAACAACTACTTTGAAGTCCAGTTCTCCCAAGAAACAGGCCGGGCCCAAACCCTAACAGACAGAACTTACACCTGCGACAACCAAATTATCTCCTTTACTCCATGATCACCTTTCTTCGACACAGATTCCGAGTGGCCAGAAGAGAAGCTTAAAGTCGCCTTCTGGGTACAAATAGTAGGCCTTCCGCAACCACTCAGAACTAAACCATTTCTCACAGAAGCTCTCGCTTCAGTTGGAGAAGTACTCCTAGTAGATGAAACTGAAGCCTATAGAGCCAAACTACCAGGCCCTAGAGTACGGATACTTACTGAAAACATCGACACCTTACCCAAACAGATCCTCATTCCTAGAATTGGAGGAACTGGCACTCTAGAATACATGTTAGAATATAGCCGATTCCCGACACAGTGCGAACGCTGTCGTTCGTTTGACCAAAAGGTGTCGCGCTGTCCCGTTCTCAGAAGACCCGTTGAAGAACGACTCCTGGATAAATCAAAGAGGAAAGAGGCTCAAACTCAAGGTACTGGTACTACCCTGAAAAATGCTGCCCCGACCTCTCATGCCCGGGCTCCACAAACTTTTCCAAACCTTAGGCAGGACCCCAAACTGGTATGGCATCCGATCCCCAATAATCCCATTCCACCTGCAGTTCAGTCCATTCAGGGCAAGATTTGTTATCAAACTACTCAAATCAAGGAGCCCTTTTGGCAAGCCTTAGGTGTGAACTGGATCACTTCTCACACTCGCACAGCCGCGGTTGTGGCACCAGTTATCATCAGAGACTCAACCGAGACGGACGTTTACGAGACTCTCATCCGTAAACATCCTACTCACCCTAAACCGCTTACTAGCTTTTGGTTAACGCATGACCGAAGCCGTAATCACTGGACCACAGAAGAAACGCAGAACCACATGGTCAATCAGACCATGCTTCATTTACGAGAGCACATCAAGCTCAAGAAACCTCACGAGAATCCTCTCAAACACTGGCGAGATGCCCACTGGGTCTACAACTGGAAGCGTTTGAATAGCGCCGAAGCCATGAATACCTGGCTGGTCTTCATTCGTTATAACCCAGACATCTTTACTATGCGCAATCCAAGCCAGCTAGTCTGGCACAGGGTTCCGGACACCCTAGATGACCGGTTACCCTGGACGATGAAGAAGATCGCATTTTTATCTCACTGGGACCTAGTCCCTAGAGAAAGATCATACTTCCTCGGCCCCAACCCACCCACGTCACTTCCCAATGACAACGAGATAGTTCCCTGGAAGGTAGAACAGGAGAACCCGACTACTAAAATAGTAGGAGAAAACTCTGACTCAGAGTCTCCGGACTCTTCTCCCGGGCTCACAATGCCCATACCTGTAGCAGAAACCCCTAACAGGGCAGTGGAGGCCATAGCCTCACCTGAATCTGTAGATGACCAGTGACCAACTTGTAATTGTCACATACAACGTTCAGTGCCTCGGCCATGACACTGATGGACTTAGAAAGAGGAGAGAAATGGCCGATACCTTAGCAAAAATAAAACCTAAGCCCGATGTGGTGCTTCTTCAAGAACACCGTTTTGTCCAAGCGGACTGTATTAAGAAAACTAAGCAGCTCAACTTCCTTAAAGGGGCCCAATTCTGGAATCAGGCAGCATATTCAGCTGCTGCCGATAGCTATAAGGGTGGAACTGCCATACTACTCAATTCGCGTATTTCCGATAGGATCATAGATCACGGAATTATCATCCCGGGCAGAGCCCAATTCATCCTATTTCAATGGACGAAGGATACCCGCATAGGTATTATTAATGTATATGGATACAATGATACAGGTCCTAGGGCACGGTTGTGGAACCAGATCAGACACTTTCCCCTACCCGAGGCACAGTGGATACTTGCCGGTGACTTCAACATGATCGAGCAGATTGAAGATAAGTTAGGTGGGCAGCCAACTACGGGTAGAGGTAGAAGGGAAATTGAAGCCTGGCACAACCTGGTAGTTAATCTAGGACTTCTAGATAGTTTCCTATCAGACGGATTTCGAAAAGCAACCCTAAAGAGATTTTCGTGGGATAATAGACGTTCAGCTCCCGACATGGTATGCACCAGAATTGATAAGATATACGTCTCCAACTCATTAAATGAGCTCGGAGGACTCACGGGTATACTCCCAACCGTCCCTCATTTATCCGATCACGCGCCAGTTTTTATTCGTCTACGCTTCTCACGACATGCATTCCATAAGACGCCTGCTTTCAACCGCCATCTGCTAGAAGACGAATCAGTACGAGATCTGCTAATAGCCTCCTGGAAAGGAGCAATCCGAGATAATGAGGGCCACTCATGGAACCACAAGATCAGCAAAGCCTTGGCAGCAGTTAAGCTAGCAGCAGACCAAGAATCAAGGAACCGACGGCTAATTCAGGAAGACGCCTTCCAAGAACAATTTGGGGACCTGAACGCGGCAGAGATAGAGTTACAAAACGAATGGAATTCACAGGAAGCTAGAGATCGCCTCAATACAGCGCAAGCCGCCCTCCAACAGGTTCGACAAGGATGCCTCGAAAGGAAATTCGACAAAATTCTCTTGACCTCGACTCGTGTAGGAGATAGATGTACTAAAGAGTTTTTTGAGTACTATACTGGCCACCGCAAACTTGTTACCATCCGAGAACTCGTAGCAGATGGACCTGTCCTAACAGAACACTCCGACCTCCAACGATATGTAGATAGTTTTACACCAGACTATACAGTCAAGAACAAGAAGGAGCAGAACAAGAGACAACTCGTTTAGACTGTTTCCGTAGTGTTCCACGACTAGTCTCTCAGGAACAGAACGACACCCTGAACGCTCTTCATGGCATGACAGAAGTTAGATCAGCAATTAACGATACCGCCAATGGCAAGTCGCCCGGCTTAGATGGAATCCCTATAGAATTCTTTAAAGCCGTTTTACCCGATATAGAATCAGACTTATTAGCCCTAGCAACATAAGTTTTCGAAACCTACACTATCTGTAAGGAGCTCAATACGAGCAAGATAACCTTACTCCCGAAAGGAGGCAATCTCTCGAGGATCACCAACTATAGACCGATTTCCCTGTTGGGAACAGTCTACAAGATTTTAGCAAAAATGATGGCAACAAGGATGATACGGTACCTTCCTCTTTGGATTAAACCTACACAAACAGCTTTCGTCAAAGGGAGGTGCATCTTCGACAACATTTTGATGGCCAGTGAGGCACTCGAATGGTCCCCCACAAGTCATCAACACCTTACATTACTCCTGTTCGATTTTGAAAAAGCATATGATAGGGTCAGCTGGAGCTTCCTCCGCTCATGTATGCTACACATGGGATTTTCTGAGCATTGGGTTCACCTGGTTATGTCACTCTACATGGAGGCGTCGGCAACAATAGTTCTAAACGGACAAGCAGGATCCACCTTCAAGCTACAACGGTCAGTTCGTCAGGGCTGCCCCCTGGCACCCTACCTTTACATTCTAGTTGCTGATGTTTTGGGGCATATGTTAGATGACGAATCTCGCGGCCTTAAGGGAATGACACTTCCTGATGGAACATCTGCATCCAACTCCATGTTCGCGGACGATACGGCTCTCTATCTAGTAGGCGAAGCGGAAAATCTCAACACAGCCATGGCAATCCTACACCTCTTTTGTTTAGCCTCCGGGGCCAAACTGAATTGGGCTAAAACAGTTAGCATCTGGGCATCTCAGGAGGAGAGATCCTGGCAATGGCCTGAAGATCCAGGGGTATCATGGCTACCAGCAGGTCAGACGACTAGACTACTAGGGTTTCCGATAGGTTTTAGGGTACCCAAGGAGGAAATCAATAATAAAATTCTCCTAGCCATTAACAAAGCACTAATTAGCTGGGGGACAAACACTCTTTCCCTCGCAGGCCGGATTATGATTTCAAACCAAGTTATACTCGCCTCAATCTGGTACTTATGTTCCTGCGCTGACATCACAGCAACAGCCTTTAGACAGACTAGATCGGTAGTTAGAAACTACATCTGGGGTGCACGTACAGGTCAGAAAACCAGGGCTAAAATTAGTTGGGATATAGTCATTCAGCCCATAGTACACGGAGGAGTTAAGATCATCGACCCGGCTTTACAAACCGCAGTCCTTCTCACCAAGATCATTGTCAGGGGCCTCAAACCTGGTTACGCACCTTGGAAAACCTTTATACGACGGGAGGTTCATCTAACGAAGATGACAGATCAGAAAAGATGTTCACCCTCCCCTCAATGGATTATGAATGCTACTCGGGCTAGGGTCTTAGCCTCACCTCTATGGAAAACCATATTCCAAGCATTTACCCAAACACGCAGAGGGCTCGAACACAGGCTTCCAACTCACCACACAGACATAGCTAGGCAATCACTTTTTGGGAACCCAATGTTCCGAGACTCCGAAGGCAATATGTTCGGCATTGAGAAAGATTCAGCTTACACTACTTGGGCCACGTACGACACGAGCACACTTCAAGACATATGGGACACCGAACGACAGGATTGGATGACGATACAACAACTTAAGCGCCGCACAAAATCCAAGATCATCCTACACCAACGGCCGAGCCTTATCAGTGGCCTCACACTCCACCCCCTTCCATATCAGGAACCGCAGCAGGGAGAATGGGTCACGCCGGATACCACAGGACCAATTCACTGTGTCTATCACATCACAGACAATTCGACAAGAGCGAGAAAAGGGATCCGATATTTCAAACTTGATTCAGAACGACTCCACAGCGATAGTCCCGACCCACACCCGATCCCTAACCTACACCTTGAACAGGTCAGAGTTATCACCATGACGGGCATCAAGAATACAGTGGTCGAATATAACCCCGAACACCAACCTAACGAGACAGAAACAGTCTGGCTCTTTGGAACTACACCGGTTCGCAACTTACTATGGGATCCACGGGACTGGCAATGGCAGAGACAAGGCACACTCAAGGTAGCCTCTTTCTTTAACTATGAAACCAAGTACGGATACAAAATTGGACTAAAAGGCATCCCAGCTACCATGAAGGCGATTAGAGACCTACGTAACAATGGCTACACCGACACACAACAAAAACAACTCATACGATGAGTCTGGCATTCCTGGCTTCCTAGGAAGATTTCGTCCATGCAATGGCTTACCCTAGCAGAAGGATTACCCATCGGTGACTGGCGAGCGAAAGCGGGATGGGAAGGCCATTGCAAACTCTGCGGAAACCCGACTGAAGATTCGAAACATGCCCTAATGACATGCCCGATTCTGTCACCAGCCTGGTCTTATTTTCAGGCCCTGCGGAGGACATCTTCACGGCCAACTAACTACAACACGTGGTCCCATATCATATACGGCCTCTGCAACCCTCCAGGAGCGGACAATATTCAGGAGGAAATAGCGTGGGATACCAACAGAACAACGTACGTCACCGAAGATACGGCATGGGAGATCCTACGATCTACTCTCCTATGGAACCTTTGGGTTCAAAAATGTAACCAGGAACTTAACAGACAGGAATTTTGTCTTGGAAAGGTTCTATATCTCGCTTGGAAGACCTGCATCCATGTAGGGATAGAAGTATGGCGCAGCATCGGACGACACAAGCGCCGCCCAGACAAGATAGGACTCCTAGTAACAATTTTCACGAGTATTTGGACAAATGAAGGTATTTTTGGTACCATGGAATCAGGTAAACCTAGATGGAATATTATTCCTTCTGCGATTTTTCTGCCACAGGAATTGGCCTCCCAAGTCCCCGTTCCACTTCAACAGATTCCTCTCCGGGACAGAAGCTCCGATGGAGACTCATTTCAGACAAGGGGCTCAACAGAAATAGAAGCGGCCATCGACGCACTCTTTGAAGAGGTTAACCAAGAATTAGAACAACAACGGCAACCAGCGAGCTCTACTTCGACGGACAACACCAGCATACCCAACACTAACCAAGCAGGGCCCTCTAATTGGCAGGAACGGCAACACAGCTACGAGTACACCAACCCGATCGCGAGGAAGGCACGACTTGAAGAACTATACAACCTAACCACGGTCACTAAAATGATACAGGATGTCCGCAGGGAAGTGAGTCCGGCCTCAGTCCGTCTGCTTGATCAACATCTTCAACAAGAGATTGACGATATGCTACGCACCTTTGAAGAAGAACGTTACAGGGAGCAGATTCATCCTCCCCTCTCGCCCTGGTCCCAAGCCTTGGCAGCGCGCACTGAAGGAGAAATGCGAATTTACATGGACGACACCCCTTACACGGCGGCCGATCTCCCTGCGGTGGTAAATCGCGTGCGCCACAATCCAAATTTTCAAGGATTAGCCGCCCTCGAACTCTACTCCGACGTCGCGCAGCAACTAGAAGGCGAAAATTACAAACAATGGATGATCGATGGCAAAGGATATTTCTACCTCGGCAAGCGCCACCCAAGATGACTTTGACGGGCGACGGTTTCCGCCTGCTTCGGGCTCGGAGGGAGCGCGCTCTTCTTCCCGCTTCCGGTGGCGCTCCGTGCTCTCGGGGTCCGAATCTGTGTCTTTGCTGTTCCCGTTGCTCCTTTTGCTTCCTAGGGTTTGTTTTGTCTGGCCTGTGGCCTTCTTGTCGGGCCTGTGGCCTTTCTTCCCGACCGGTGGCTGGTTCCGGGCGCTGCCCGCGCTTGTTCTCCCCTGACGCTTCGGTGTCCTTTTTTTAAACCCCGGTGGGGTCTTCATGGTAGAGCGCAAGGCTCTTAACCTTGTGGTCCAGGGTTCGAGCCCCTGGGGTGGCGTCCTACTTTTTTTTGTCCTAGTCAAATAAAATTTACAAAATTTCATATCTAAAAAAGTTTGTGTAACTATTCTTCACCCCTAAACGTGCGAGGAGTTCCATGGAGACATGTTTGGTCGTTTTTCAGTCAAACGTTAAATTTCACCTAATTTCAAATGAAAATGGTCCCAACTAAGAAAGTGTGGGAGCTATCTTCTACTTTCTAATTCAATTTTCTATTCTTCAAAAAAAATATAATTTCGCTTTTTATAGCACTTTAAATCTTAGACCCCTAAAATTCCTATACACACTGCAGAAAAAGTTTTTCTATCAAATTTCTTTTTATGTAAGCTCGAAAAGCATGCTCCTAAAACATGTTGTTCATCACTATTATTTACATTTTTCTTTAAAATTTCATACTATTTTAGACATTTTGTAATTACTACGACAATTATAAGAAAAAAACTTTGAAATTTCTTATAAAATTCATTTTTATTTAAATAATTATGGAAAAATGAGTGTAAATTGGTTTAACAATAAATTATATGAGAAAAATACTAAAAATATATAATATATTAAAATGTGAGAAATTGATGAGGTTTGACCGAGTAAGTGTAGTGTGGGTGCTTAAGGGTTAACCTTTTGACGCTCCAGCGTCTAGATCTCTTGACTACATCCTATACGGTTTTTCATCCATCCAATTTTTTTTTGGTTCTTGTGCTAGTTCACTACCATTTGTACAGCATGGATCTTCAAGATAAGATATTGTGATTTTTTTTAAATGACAAAATTGGTTTATGTCAAGTTTCATTCTTAGTTCAAAAAGTGAGACTTTACAATGATTTTCCAAAATAAGTAGAATCAAATCATGGAAATTATACCATCTCATATTGCATATTATTCCAAATTTGTTATAAAAATTTTAATAAAAATTTGTTAATTTGGGACTTTTAAGAGAATTCAAAAGAAAACCTTGCAAAGTTTATTAAAAACTTTTATTATGAAACATGATAAATCCAACCATACATATGTGATATACACATTGAGATTTACAACTTTTCTTTATATATCAATTCGAATTTTGTGATTCATCAAACATTTTATAACACATCTTTTAAATCGGTGGTGGATCTGGACATTAAAAGGGTTAATCCACATCACATTAAATGATTCCAAATACAAGCATAAGGATATCATGGTAGCATTCATTGGCTTAAACAGTATTAGCGCATTAAATTGTATTAGCGTTGGTATTAGCAGTATTTAAATTGCCATTAAATATCAATTTACTTGATTGTTTGGATGAGCCATTAAACATCAATTTCCCTATTGATGTGATTATGAATGTTTGTGGGCCGTAGATTTATGCCAATTACTTTTGGAGTTTCATACGGTGTTGCATAATGTCGGGCGCTTTAAAAGCCAATGCATAACGCTCTGAGGTGTAATGAAAGAAATGCATGCTACCTATGAATGGAATAGTGAATATTACCCGGAGTGCATTCACTTCATTCTTCTCACCATCAATTGGAAGGAGTAAATGCCCCCTTGCAAAACCTACAACCAAAAGTTTGGATTGAAAAGTGGGTTTGAAGGAATGAGATTCTTCAATCTAAATTTCCGGATACTCTACCTTGTATCTTTGACATCCCAAACTAAGGGTGGTTTTTACAGTGGGACCTAAAGGCTTAGATCGGAAATTTTGATGCATGGGAAATTCCCACGCGGGCACCTTCTGATGCTTTCTATGCTTCTTTTCAGTTTCGACATGGAACGTTGGGGAACTCTCCACGTGTCGCATTTGTAGGTCCATACAAATGACCTTCCGATCTGCATTTTAGGTTTGACTCATTGGGAGAGCAAAACCCTAGTTGAACCCAATTCTAGATGTGGTATGCGTAGAAAAATGAAAACGTTCAATTTCGGAAGGTGCAAGGTGCAAGGTGCAGATGCTCAATGGAAAGCCGTCCTAAGATGTGAAGCTCAAACCTGACTGAAATTTTTAACCTAATTTTTTTAATACATTTTGTGTATACCTCTTCTCTTGTGTACATATGTCGTGTAAATCAATTGATTTTGATTGTGCAGGCACTCAAGCTTAGATCGAACTTGACATACAATAGGGTTTCCAAGAGATGGTACAGTTGACCGTCCTTTATTATTAGGTCTCCAGAGTAAGAATTATATAACGTTTAGACAGTAATCATAGATAACTGGAAAGGAGAGTGAATTTTGTTAACCCTTAAACGTACCACTCCTTTGTAGGAAAGTCAAACTACACAATTTAGCCTTCAAGATTTATCAAAATATATTTTGTAATATTTTTCATGCATGGAATTGAATGTTTCCTATCAGTCTTGAAATTTTCAGATTTTTTTGATTTAATATGGCCTTTTTAACAAATTTTTAAGTCAAATACTTCAAAAAATAATTTTTATTACAAAAAAGCTTTAAAAATTTAATATTTTTTTGGGAGCAGGTACAAATTACAATGGAGAATCACATGATATGTTTTCCATAGAAATTTTTTATTTAAATTTTGAAATTCGAAAGGTGAACATCCTATGTAGTGTAATTCAAACCTTGAGCTACAAAGCTTGCACAAGCAATAAAATACTCAATAATTGGAATTTTTAAGATTTGAAAAGTGGAGTACAAACTAGACTTAATAAACTTCATTTTCTTAGTTGGGTGTATTAGCAACAAAAGTCATCTTCAAGATCAAAATTGGGTTTGACCAGCAAACGTCCAGAAACTGGACGCTGGGACATTTAGGGGTTAATCATAACATTTACAAAAGGAACAATAAGCTATGTGATGGCAATGAAAGATAACATTTATTCATTGAGAAGGTTGAAAATATGAAAGAATGTCAGTTTGTGAGCAAGTAGAATGTCTAGCTAAAACTACTTCCTTCTTGATTGCTGAACACCGGCTTTAACAATCACTAGTATCATTGAGCTAACCTTTGTTGAGCAAGATACAAGTGCAAAGTATCAACTAAACGACTAATTTTATCATGTGTCTTGTATGAATTACAAGAGTGACTAAATAAGTGGGCAAACATGTTACATATTATGCATGGTGAATGGAAATAACTTGATATACAACATTAATTTGAAGTAACATCTGAATTTTCTAATTATTCCCAAGGTTTTTCTTAAATTTAATATTGAATATGGTTGTGAATTCTCTTTCTTAAATGAACGTTAGTTTACTAATTGTCTTCCCTTAATAATGAAGGCTAGGGACTATGGACACAATCAATATTCTATAGCAATTGTACGAGTTTATCTTTTTCTATAGTTCTCTACTACAGGTTCCTAAACCATATAGACCATGGTGGCATTTATCATCACCTATTGGCAAAACCATGTGCTCATCCACCCCATTTAGTGAAATCCAAATACTGTGGAGGTGCATTAACACTATGAGTAGAAGTTTGATAACAATTAACTATTAACACTCTTGACATGGTTTTCAATGTATACTTTTACAGAGTATAAACACCATATCATTTATCTAGAGTAGGATAACAAAAAAGTATATAAAAGTAAAAGAGGGTCGACTGTATATACGATTCTATGGCTTTGAAGCAATATAGGAAAATGAGTCTTTACTCAGAGGTAACTTCTCACTAGGTGAGTGTAACTAGTCACATAAGACAAAAACCAACTTTGTCCTATGTGACGAGTTGCATTCACCAAGTGAGTAGTGACCACTAAAAAAAGACTCATTTTGCCCTAGTATTGGGGGTTGCATTCTACATTATATTTGAGAATCACGTGCGGTCATGATGTCCTCTAAAAAACTCCATGTATACAAGGAGTTATATGTTTAAATACCTTTGTATACATATCTATTCCGTCCTAAATATATGTTTGATGTAAGTATACGTCAATATTTTCAGCTCTAAATATGTTTATTGTATGTATTCGTGATACAACAATGTTCGAATTAATAACCTTTCTCGGCACTCACGTATATTTGTACATGTTTAGTACAGTGCACCCCCTGAGGCTCTAATAAAGGGTGTTGATGTAGAAATCACAGTGGACACTGCAACTTCTATAGCCAAAGATGTTGTTGTGAATGTATTTGAAGAAGACCTCATTGTGAATTTGTGATGATGGCGGGTGCCTAAGGTAGAGGCTTGTGAAACCTTGAGGCATCAATTCCATTCTAGACGTACTATCTTCATAGATTATGGAGAAGAAATGTAGTTTGGCAATACATACTTTAACTCTAAGGGCACAAAAATTAAAGCATGTACTATCAAGCTACATTTCTCCTCTAAAATTAATTAATGCAATACAAGTGGCATTGAATTGGTCCCTCACAGATTCACAAGACTTTACCTTACTGTGATACATCAAACATGGGAATATCATCATGTACATCAAAATGGTTATTAACTCTAACTTCGGCAATGTGTTATCCATCTTAACTTTTAAATGTAAAGAGGGTCTTTGGAGGTCAGCTCGAAGAGCATCTCCAAAAGTCTACAGGAGCTGCTACCACCAACAAACGAAAAAAAATGGACTTTTTCTTTCTTCTTTGAAAATTCATAGCACATTCTAAACAATCTCAAAAATAAAACTTCCACCTTACCTGATAAGAATTTTTTTAGTAAATAGGCTTGTGTCCACTACTAAATTAGGGTTCCAACAATAAGGCAAAATCACATAACATCACAAAATTGTTCACGTTCTAAGCTTATAGGCTAAACAAAGAATTAAAACAAAATCCAATACTTTAAACCAGTCAACAGAGGCATCTCTGTATATACTGCAAACTCTAAGTGCAAGTTGCTACTCTTGGGATCCACTAAATCAAAAAATATAATTCCCCCAGCAAATTGTGAAACAACAACTAGAAGAAGATCGACAATCCCAAAGGAAAGCTATAATAGTAAATCAAAATGAATTGCAGGAAAAGAACAAAAGCAGTAAACAAAGTTCCAGCTCGAACTGCGTGATTCGGAAATTTGAGAATTTTCTCAAGAGGTGGTATCCCTCACCTGTGCCCATAACAAAAAAACAAACAGGTAGTCAGTTTTAATAAGTTGTACACAAGGTGTTTGCAGCATACTACTACTTGTTATCGTATATTCACAAGAGAAAAAATCAAAGTTAACAAATGCAAATTAGAAAGCAATATCTGATGAGCGCTACATGTTGGACTTGTTGTCCACTACTCTGTGACTTGGGTGCAATCGCTTCAAAACTCCCAATCCACGTTCAACACAATTGGAACACTAGCAACTGTCTACAAACATGTAACCAGGAAAAGAGACTACTTGTGGGCTTAGGATTTGCCTAAATACCTCAAAAATGCGTCTATTGAGTTGTTGTGGATTACAATATCGCCGCTTGGGAGAAAACCCTTTAAGCATTGATTGTTGTTGTATCATGTATGTATGGTACGTTTAATGCACATAGTCCAACGCACCACCAATTTGACACAATCTGCGGGAGTATTATGAGAGTGAATCTCATAACTAAGGCCTTTAAAGCAAATTTGAAAACGTAGAGGGAGGGTAGGGTTTCAGCAACTCAATCTCCTCTGTAGTAAGTTGGTACTCAATAATTAAGCTCATAATATGAACCCAATCATTCAAAAACAGTCTACTTTAGCATAAATAAGTTCAGAAATTAAACTTAGTAAATAAGGTCACATGTACAATTTAGTTTGAGCAGCAAGACAAATTTCTAGGCCTCGGGGAGGTGACTATCGGAATTTTAGAAAACCACGTGAGATAAAAAATAGGGTCAATTTAATTTATTTAGGGTAAAATTTATAATTTTATTAGATATACCATAGCATTGGAAATATGTTCCCTACATGATTATATGTAAAATAGGGTGGTGGATAATTCCTCCATTTTAGTAATTAGTAGAAAAAAAATAGGGTCATAGACATAGGATCCTTCTAAAAGTGTGTAGTAGGATCAGTAGAATAATTATGGGTTTGACTACTTGGATGAAGAAGTGTGTAGTTTCAGTCCAAATTTGAATCAAGCGCGTTAGTATGGAGGGAAATGTCTTGGGATTTTTTTGGGGGAGGAATGTGTTGGCGCTCCTCCATGGCCGTTGGGTTTTGCAACGGTGCTGAACATGTGGGATCTCGTTGGATGCTTAGAACCTGACAGCCTCCACCGTCACCTTCATTTGTTTTCTGCAATCGGTTTTGGTTCTGTCACAACCTCAGTCTTCGATCATCAAGCTCACGCTTTTTCTAAGCATTTTCTAGGATTTCTTTCATGCATATTGATGCTGCAGAGTGGCCACTTCCTTTGCAATGTTTACCGCGAGTATTTGGTTTAGGGTTTAGCTTTCATAGTTTGTCTCTTCTTTGTTGGTTTTGTGATTAGGAATTCGCTCAAGTTTTGGTAGAGCAATTTCAATGTAAGGCTTGCTTAGGGTTTGGATAAACATAGACGGTTAGGTGAAGCATGGAGTTTGGTTTCGCAATGCTATAGTATTCCGTTCACTATTTGGTACTTGTACGATTTATAAAAAAAATGTCGTGCCAAAAATTAGCCTCTCTAAACAATTACAAATAAATATAACGTGCTAAAAATATGTCAAAGTAGCTTTTTATCTTAAAATAGGGAGGGAAAAAATATATAGAGGTGCATAAGTATCCCACTATTAAATACCCAATTATCGCACGTGGTTACGAAACGTAAGAGGGTGTGATCGCCCCGAGTTCTAGGCTTAGGTTTCAAAAACCAAAGCAAAATCTATAAATATATAAATAAATAAATAACTGTCAGCTTGTTGTCAACGTTGGCGAGCATGCGTTATTCGCCAACATTTTTGCTCTTTTTAAAAATAAAAAAATGTTTTGTCTCTCTCCACATTTGTTGCCCGATCATAGCCCCCCCTCCTTCCATTCCTTCATTTGATTGTGGATTGTTCCACAATTGTCTAATTTAGGCGTATTTTTAAATTTAGCCTCACTTTTTCATTACTTTTCCAAAGCACCAATCCATTTCAAATTTGGTTGAGAAAATCCACTTTTTTCTCTATTATTTTCTTATAAATAAGCCCGTGGGACTTTTTGACGTTTAAGGTTAATTGCCTGCATATGGCTGCCTTTGATCCTTACTCAAAACTTGTTCTTTAAAATCAGCCAAGTTGAAATATCGTACGCTATGGTCATATTTGGCAAGCAAAAGACAAACTAAATTAATTTCCGAGCCTTAGAGCTTTAGACACCTAGATACTTTTTTTGGAATTCAACATTTTTCCAAATTTTGAGTAGATTGTATTAAAAATAGCCAAAATTTTATGGTGACATTTAGTACTCCATGTCTTGGGAATTTCCTTAACATCCAACATTTAGCTTTCAAAATTTCAAAAGATTTTCAACATCTCATTTTTAACTAATTTACGTCAATCTAACACTAGCGTACAAAGTAACCATCTTATATTATAAGTTGCATGCTTGTTCAAGTCTTTGACCCCTAAGCATCTAAAGTGCCCAATATGGCCAAACTTGGCCGTTTTTCAGTCAAACGCTGATTTTCACCTAGTTCCTAATTTCAAATGAAAATGGTCCTAACTAAAAAGTGTGAAGGTTATCTTCTACTTTCTAGTCCAATTTACTATTCTTCAAAATTGTTAAAATTGTAGTTTTTACAGCAATTTAAAGCTCAAACCCCTCAAATTCCAATATACACTGTAGAAAAAGTTTTTCTATCGAATTTCTTTTTATGTAAGCTCAAAAACATGCCCCTAAAACTTGTTGTTCATCACTACTATTTACATTTTTGTAAAAAATCATACTATTTTAAGCATGTGTAATTACTCTGATATTTACAAGAAAAAAGCTTTGAAAATCTTATAAAATTCATTTCTATTTACATAATTATGAAAAAATCAGGGTAAATCCGTTTAACAATAGCCTATATGAGAAAAATACCATACATTATAATATATTTTAAAATGTGAGAAATTGATGAGGTTTGACCGGGTAAATGTAGTGTGGACGCTTAGGGCTAATATAACTTTCAAGCAATTAGGTGGATACACCTTAAACCGCTATTTTTTGCTACTAAGCACAATTATTACTATTAGACTTGTCAAAAAAATTATATTGTTTGTTGAAGGTTAAAGAAGATTTCAAATGCACCAAATAATGTATCGTTTAGATACTATATGCATAGGGTTGTAAAGATCAAAGGGCTTTTTTTGGTAGATGTTCTAAAATCTTTTTTTTTAATCTACAATCACTTGTTTCCAATTTTTATCTGTGTTCAACAATCTTGGATAACCCATAACCTTAATGGAACATAACAAGTAGTGGAGTCCATCATTTTCAACAGAAGCACTGTAGAAGCTTTAACATTAAATACTATGCCTCACCACCCAATCCTTAGCTAAAGATGATGTGGACTTGCTATGATTCGGGTATTTGCTATAGTGATTCGGGAATAATGGTAAGATGTTCCAGAGAGGGGCTAAAGAACTCTATAAACCCATTTCTAGATTGGAATATTTTATTTGTGTCAAAATACTTTTACAGCTTTCTGGAAAAGATTTGGAGCTTTATTCTACTATGTATATATAGTTTCCAAATTGCTATGCAATCGAAATTATTCTATAGAGTTAACTGAAAAGAGTGTCTCAAAGTAGAAACTCTTGTTGAATTCACCTTAACCCTTAAAGGATATGGGCTCAAATGGCGGGCAGCCCAAAGGAATCAAATCAATACTTTCACCCTATAGGCATCTGTGCCAAAGTTGCCCCAATGCTGTGATAAGGCATAAAAATTTGAAAAAAAAAGGTCTAATGACGGGATCATGACGGTGCGAGGGCGAGTCGGGTCAGCGGGCTCGGGCCGGGTCAGCGGGCTGAGGGGGGTCGGGCCGGGTTAGTCGAGGCCGGCTGTATTTTATTTCTACACATTTGTATATTTATTGAATGGAAGAATGCAGAGTTTGTTTATATATATATATATATATATATATTAGTTACGTTTACACAAAAAAAAGCATCAAATAAACACTTTGACAAGGAGCTGATTTTTACACAAAGTTTTTAGTCTTGACATATCAATAAGCCTCAGTCAAAGAGTTTTATTTTGAAAAATTAAATATCGTGTGTGACTAACGTCACTAACCTCTATTTTGGGGTTAGTGACGTTAGTGATACATGATATTTACTTTAACCCCTAAATGCTCAAATGACCATTTTTTGGTCGCTGCCCCAATCTCACGGGCTGCCCGGAACAAAAAAATAGCTTTTTGAAAAATTAAAAAATATTTTAAAATACTAGATCAAGTCTACTTTCCAACACAATTTGAATTATGGCAATCCGAGTTAAACTCCACCCGGGAGAAATTTTCAAAGTCGATCACCTCAACATTGTCTTAGTGTTATAAAATTTGCTATTTGGGGAAAGTAATGATGTTCCCTCCATCATTTCTTTTGCTTTTTTGAAGTTTACAATACATAACCCAACTTTAACCAATCTTACTAAATTTTAAACTTTAAAATTGAAAATTATAATTTATACAAATTTTCAAAGGTTAATGCTTTTAAATTCATTAAAAAATGATTTAAAGTTATTTTTGGAAGTTTGACTGTACGGATAATTTGTAGAGATGATGCTCTACATTTTGTCTAGTGAACCAAACTTCATCAAACATATGGAAGGCGCATATTATAACACATCTATGTTTTGTCAAATACCCCTCGGGCTTTTAGGGGTTAAAGTGAAGTGCTTAGATATTTTTAAAATAATTTTTATTTTTAGAAATATGCAGGCACTTTACTTTTAGAATATGTAGGCATTTTACTTTAAAGTAAATATCATGTGTCACTAACGTCACTAACCCAAAAATAGAGGTTAGTGACGTTAGTGACACATGATATTTAATTGTTCAAAATAAAACTCCTTGATTGAGGTTTATTGATGTGTAATGACCAAAAACTTTGTGTAAAATCATCTAGGATTTTAATAGACGTTTTTGGGACTTTTGAATAAATATACAAATGTGTAGAAATAATATTAATGAAGTATGATGTGCATTTTATAAGAAATTAAAAGAACATTAATTGCCAACCTAGCCAACCCGATTCCCGCCAACCCGGCCCGATACCGCCGACCTGGACCGACCCCACTGAGCCCTGCTCCTGGCCTCATGCTAAAACAAGCCCACGCACATGCCCTGCTTCCGCTGGCCGACCCGAAATTAGCTGCCCAAAAATATCCCTCACTTTCCTGATGCGCTCTTTCAATCACCATGAGCTCCATAGTCCATCAAATTAGGCGCAAGTTGGGAATTTACTCTCGCATTTTCAATACCTTTTTGAAGCACCAATTCTTTTATTTTTTGCTTGAGAAAAAGTAAAGTTTTCTCCTATATTCCCTCGGAACTAAATCCGAGGGGCTTAGTATGTCCTTTAAGGGTTAAACTTGTTGAGTTCAAAACGACTGCATAATTAGTCTATAGTGAGTTGGAGAATAATTTAAAGCAAGGCCTTACATCACTGTGGGGTTTGGAACTCATGACCTCCCCAATGCTAGGAGAGAGTTTCGACAAGTTCCCCCAAGCCTAAAGGACTATTCATGAAGGGACCAAGGGACAATTTATGAACAATGTTTGTCAAAATTTGTTATCATTGGGACTCACGGAGACTCACTTTACAAGTTGGAAATCACAGGGTTTCTTTTCGGATAACTCTAAAGAATGCCACCTTAGCATTTTTGTTCTCTCCATAAACATTAAGCATTATGAAAGAGGGAACTAATCCTTTAATAACATTAAGGAACTACTAGTAATCCAATCTCCTATACTAACCTCTATTACCAACAACTCATCTATTCCTACACTTGATTTGCGTGGACTTCAATCAGCAAGTGGTGTAAGCATGATTTGACAAAATATCTAGTCACTGACCTTTGAATGCAAATAGAATATTGTCCACCATCACTTATAGTGGTTTACAACTTCACACTTAAAAAAAATCATAAAAAAATCATATATAATGATCAAAATTTGATCTTGTTGGTTTACCCAATATGATCTCTCCACAACTCTATACATCTCCAATAGCAAGTGGTGTAAGCATGATTTGACAAAATATCTAAGCACTGAACTTAGAATGCAAATGCAATTGTCTACCATCACTAATAGTGGTTTACAAACTCCCACTTTAAAATTACATAAAAAAAATTCATACATAGTGATTGAAATTTGATCTTGCTCTTGTACCCAGAATACAACTCTATACAACACACTCCTACATATGTTGAAACGCTTAAAGTGACACAAAGAGAACCTTCTATCTTACAGTCAGCCCCTTCCAAGCTTCAAGCTTCAAAATGGTAACTCACGTGGTGATACAGGAGAATTCACTACTCCCTATTGTCACATTCGCTACACTGCACTCATAAGTATGACACTCTCTAATATCACATTCTAGAAAAGAGAAAATACGTTGTGATATAGAAGAGTTTGGTCAATGCCTGTCATCCATGTCTGAGTTTTTATTGAAGATGTGTATGGATCTGGAATGCTTTGTTTGGAAGGTGGTCAGGCCTGGAGCTCCAGGCGTGGTGAGGAAGATGTCATTTCGTGTCCTCCGGACAGAAATGTACCGACAGCAGCAGAAGGTGAAAATGATAAGGAACACCCCTCCTACACAGCCAATCCCAATGTACGTGTAGAAGATGGGCAAGTTCTTTCCATTACTTCCTGTCAATCAATCCAACATGAAAACAGAACGTTGTTTAATAATATGATTAATAACATAACATACATAACAAACAAGGACCTACGCTACGAGGAGCTCTGACCGGAAGGAGAATGCATTTCAGTGGAATCATGGACGGAATATATTTGCTACAGTGGTATTTAGCCCAAGAAAATGGGTGTCCTCGCAATGCCTCTTCCCTACGATCAGAGCCAACAAACAAACTACCTTCCTTAATGTTTAGATACATGATTGGACACTTGTTTTGTGAACGCTCCTTATATCGCATTTGTAACTCTAAAAACTACCCCTGAATGCAAAAACTTAAGATAGAAACACCTAAAACCGTCTAAATAAGCAATTCAATGTACTTGATAACACTTTTTTCAAGGTAGATTTTTCTTTAATATTAGACTATTAGCAATTGAAATTGATGATTTTACAAGTAAAAAAAATAGTATTTGTTGATAAGTCATGTACTTGCTATGAATTTTCAAAGTGAAAGTGGCCTAGACGAATTAAGTTGCTCATAGACTTGTCATAAAACCAATCTCTATAGATTTTTGAAATGTGGGGATGATTTTAAAGTACTTTATGGAATAGTTTCAGAGTGAGAATGGGTGCCGGGACAGAATTATAGTGTTTCGACCTTAGAGTGGATTGACTGAGGAGTTCGGTTGATCTCATATCTTACCACTACTACCACCACTACTACTACTACTTTTTTGTAACAAAGATCGGTGGTGAAGGAAATGACGGCGACTGGAATAGAGAGGCTCAGCTTTCTTCCTGCTGGAGAAGGCAGTTCAAAAAAATTGTAAGTTCTTCTTCAGCAATGGCAAACTCAAACCAATGACATCTTTGTTCATGTTGCGACTGATTCAAGGCATCCGATAGAGTTTTCAATCGAATTAGACAACAATTTATACAAAATCTTCCTCATGATTCAAGTTTTCCTATGGCCACAATGATCCGGATCATTGTGACCATAATTAGGAAAACTTGAATCATGAGGAGCTTTTCCAATGTGCATACAGAGGTGTTTGTATGATCATATAGAAACTTCTCCTTGAATCATGACGAAGATTTTAAATACGATGTTCCTGGAAAAGTCTAATTTTGGTGAAAAACCTATTCTCTTCGAATTTAGGAATAATTCACTAAGAATGAAAAGAAATAAAGAAATACAACATCCAAAATCTGCCTACGAATGAGAGAGGTCGGTAACAGAGAGTTGACTTACAGGCTTATGAGCGGCTGGGCATTCAAGTCTTCCGAAAGATGTGGATTATTTGATAAGTCCCTAGATCATTGTATACATGGAATATTTTAGAAATATTTTACAATATTCTTGGATATTCGAGAAGATTTCATCCAAGCTATTTAACATTTTAGACACTCGACATCTAATTCAAAGTCAAGTTGGAAAATAGTGTTAGACATGACAACTCTGCTTAGAGCAAAGTTGAAAGACATTGACTAATATTCAGTGTACTTACTGCAGGGTTGTCTTTCTCAACCACTAAACAAAGTGTCGAATACGACATCGAAGATGTCTAGTTGGAAAAAGGTGTCAGACATGAAAATCTGATTTGCTGAACAATTTTGGGAGGGTGAAATGCCTTTGAAAACAAAAACAAAAACAGAAAAGGTTCAAGATGATGGAGCACACAAGGTACTTACAGGTATTTTAAGTTGTTCAGGTTGTAAATCTCCTGTGGGACCTTGCCGGTAAAATTGCATCCTGAGAGTTTTCTGCGTCAATTGTATACAACATTATCTTCTACCAGTTTTGATCCATTCTCTTCCCAGTATAACTTGTGGAATGTGGAGAGACGTCCATAGCGGACTGGCACATAAGTGAGCTCCACCACGACAATCATTTCAGTTTGGTGCCAGCTAGAGACAATCATTCAGTTCAACAAAATGATGGGCCTTGTGACAGCCGATATCTACTATATTATAATACAGGTTGTGCACACACGTCAAGACAGTTCTGCCATTAGAATTGCCATGCAAACTACCACACATACCAACCTAGTTTTATTATTATATATTTAACATATATGTATGCATGTATGTATGTATATTATATGCATGCATGTGATTATTTCTTTCTTAGTTTCTATTTACTATCACAAATCAAACTTACACTAGTAGAAACACGACTCGCATAGATTAGAGAAACATGTCCAAAAAGATCCACAACTAGTCTAATTCGTCATGTGTAGTTGTAGTTGGTCTTTTCGCTAGTCTACACATGCTATTGGTTTCTACTAGTTTTAGTTAATTTGCAAAAGATGCATACTTTTCAAGTACAGCGACTGACTTGTCTGTTTTTCAGTCAGAGACTGACTTCCAGTCAATTCTGAAGTTTTAAGTCCCCGACAACTGCGAGGATTTCTTATGACTACCGACAAGTCTACTTTCCTGTAATTAATTAATAGCGTGATTAATTAGCCAGTAGTATTAAGTTATAAGCTAGATAAGCTTGATAGCCTACTGGTCCTAATGGTGCATTTGAAGCACTAGATCCCTACAAGTGCGATAAATTAAACTGATGGTCTAGAGCAGTTTAATAATAATAATAAAAGTGGAATGATTGCTTAGAGGGGATAGAAAATTGGCTGAGCCGTTCAGAGCACTTACAAATGAGTGAGTCGGCGTAGGTGACCTATCTGCTCTGGGATGGTGGATGTCAACAGAGTGTTTCCAGACAGATCCCTGCACGAGTTCACAGCAGCAATTTCTCATCAGATTTTACGCCTAGTTGCTTGATATTTCACAATTTACGAAATGAAAACTCAAGTCTAAATTCGATCCATTCCATTTCCTGGAAGTAATCAGCCATCCCTTAGTATGCAAACGAAAATTTTCCAGGGTTGTGCTATTAGGATCATACGCTAATTGCTATGTTTATTAGCAACGTTCGGGGAGTAGCTGTAACACAAATGTTACGGTTCTTAAATGTTGTTTAACACGCTCTAACGTTGCTTGAGTTACTACCCAACGTTTCTAGAATTACTTCCCTACGATCTAAGAGCTTTTGCGGCCAAATGACTATGGAATTTCTTCTAATCGGCAGCTTTCTACAGTTTCAGAAATTTTACTAGGTACCAGAATGAGCATTCAAGGACGGTTCAGCCACAAAAACGACTGAGAAAGTTCGTGCCCCCTTACAAAACTTCCAATTCTTCAAGACCTCCAATTGCAGTGGGGATGCCACCACTCAACCCTGCACCGTTCAAACGCCTGCAGGCATTCGGAAATGAAGTCAACAAAACTGCCGTAGATCCAAACAACTAAAACATGGTCATAATGTTCATTGAAATGGCGTGTTTCAGAGCTCTGAAAACCAGCAAAATTTTCAAGTGCCAAAAATTCCAAGACTAAAAACCACAGATCTGAGGTACTAGCTAAAACTGCGCCAGTTTCATTCAAATCCGCAATACGGTGATCATCCAGCACTTCACTGGACGGTCTGGTGCTTACAGATTCACCACAGATAGCGACGGGCTGCACACCACACCCTGCCACAGAGCACCGCAAGGATCCGCATCCTCGTTCAAACTCCAGTTGTCCAGAGGCGTTCCTTGCCATTCGCCTAACAGCCCTTGTAGTGCAACCACTGCAACCCCCACAAGCAGAATATGTTTACACCATCTATCATTGCAAGCTGAAGTTCTTTCCACCTCAAACGGTCAATGATATATGCAGTGTACACCCATCATTTGCAGAGGCGCAAACAGAAAATCCAAAGTCGAACATTCACAGTATCTAGGGGTCTCTCGTTGCAAGTTCAAACTCTTGGTTCCACTTCAAACCAATGATATATGCAATCAGTACCATTGTTTGCAGAAGTGACAACAACTAACAAACCTAAGTCAATATTCACAATATTTAGCTCTCATTGGAAGTTGAAGTTCTTTCCGCTTCAAACCAATGATGTATATTTAAACGTAGTGTTGTACCATCGTTTGCAGAGGTGCTAACAGCAACAAATGGCCACACCGAGCATACGAGCAAGATTAGAAGAAAATGAAACGCCATCGCCAAATTCAAAACCGTGCGGCTCCAATCACTAGACCATTCTAACACACTGTAATGAGGCCGGAGTACTGAGGGGCTGCACTGTAAGGGATCGATACAGAAAGCAGCTGTCGATCATTCACTGCCAAAGTCATCTCGTGCAAAACCTGCAACAGGAGTACCAGCTAGCTTCAAGTAGCTTGCTAGTGACTTAGCGGCACTGGTGCCAGCTTCCTTCATTCACTTGAATCTGACTTCGGACTTCCTTTTGAATATTCAAGATTCAAGAATATTCATGTCAGATCCAGATTGCGGAAATGGACTTCCCGAAGGACCTCTCTCGGAGAATCAGGTGCCAAAGTCTCCGTTAACTACACTGAAATCACCATATAGTACACAGGGAGATAAAAGCAAGATTCCCATATGGGAAACGCGGACAAATTTCCCACAATTGTAACTTCCCCAGATCAAAAATACACTACAATCATCACTACATGTTAGGTAAGGTGAGTATGACCAGTATCTAAGGCAGCCAAGCAAATTGGCATGGTTTCCAAAGAATCCAAAAAAGAAATGAGGGTAAACTAGTTTTTCCGTCACAAAGGTGGCCAAACTCAGTCTAAGATGAGTTCACAGAGAGCCAAGGCTTGGAGGCGTTGCCCCACATCCCAATTTGAGATAATGGCAAGGCATGTGGCAAACTTGAGATATAATTAGGTGATTGGTTTGATTATGTGGCTTTGACAACTTGGACTAACTTGCAAAGTTCATGCTAAAATTGAAGGTGGAGGGTGTTGGGTTCAGTATTTGAGTTGATTTTGGTTACACTGAAAGACGACATAGACTCTCATTTCCTTATATTTTCACGCTCAGATCACTTGTTCTACTTTTGGCTAACTCAAATGATTTCAGTGTAGTTAACGTAGACTTTGACACCTGATTCTAAAACAAAACTTGTATTAGAATTAAGAGTTATCCTAAAAACAAAAGTTGTGTTTTGAACAAGATACCATGTGTTTTGTTTTAATATATTCTTATTTGTTCATTCTAAATAATTATAAAATGTGAAAAAAACTTAGTGGCCTCTTTATATTAAGTGTGTAAGAGCTTGGTGAACTTCAAACTCATGGAAAGCTAGTTTGGCTGTCTTTCTTGATAGCTAAACTAGTTTACCACAGTATTTTTGAAAAATAATTATTAGTGTGGCCGTTCAAAAATGCCCTGGACCACAGTATATGGTGAGGTGATTTCAGTGTAGTTAGTGGATTTGTTGGTTTTAGTAACATTTGAGGAATCTCCACTGTCCAGGGCATGTTTGACTTGGATAATTTGGCTCATGCTGAAATAATAAGTCAATGCTGCAACTTGATTCGGATGGGTAAGCTCAGCTCCTGCCTTACGGGTGGAGGATATCGAATATTTAATAATTTTGGTTTACTGTAAAAGCACTTACAGCGCATTATTGCCCTAGAAAACCCAGAGTCCCGGGGCATGCAAATTAAAGTGGTAGAGAAGCACCTCTCTCACGCCTTTCAAGATTCACTGGGTGGCATTTCAGTAGGGTCTACAGTCCATAAATGCTGTACTAATCCCCAAAATCCTTGATTTCTACAAGATGTCTAAGGTAGAAATACGGGAAAATGTGAGGATTCCACGAACCAGACTGTTGACTTCTCAGTTACTGAACAAGAGACATTCTTCACTACAGTAGTAGAAAATTAGAAATGTTGGCTGCGTGTACAAGAGAAGTGTGTCCAAAAGTGTGTCCAAAAAGGCTTAGGGCAGGCTTCCATGTGGGGATCGGTTGGGTGAAAGGCACTAGAAGATAAGAATTGAGGTCTCAAGAACCACCCATGCTCCACCCATTTCGGTACAAATGAAATATATACTCCTAACTTCTCTTGTTTTCACCCATTTTGGTAGAGCTTCCTTCTTTTGAGAACTGGCCACCCATACATGGAAGGAGGTCCTTACAACTGGTCCAGTTCATCCTATGAGGTCACCTTGTGGTCTTTTCAATAGTTTGTGCGGTCATGATTTCTACTACACTAAATGCCAAGCTTTTCAACGTCTCGGACACTATTTCTTAAGATGGACACTATTTCTTAACACGGACAATTTTTGACTTTTTGGAAATATGGTGTCCTCGAAAGCAAAATTATTGGAAAATTTAATATGATAAAGCTTCAAGTGAACCTTTTGGATGTAGTGTTCTAATGACAAAATAATGACAACATTTTAATAAACATGGAATGCCACCTCATGTCACTCTCATCACCTAGATGGAATATGACACTATCAATGAAAGTGGGAATGACAAGAGGCTAACTCGTATTTATTGTAAGAATACTATTTCTCCACACCTTTGAACGAATTGTGGTAAATAACATCAATTATCATTGTACACTAAATAGCCCATTTAGTGCAATGGCCTGACAAATGTGATAATTCTAGGTGCAAGGTGTGAGTGGGAAGCACTATTGGATGAATCAATAGTAGTGTCCATTATTGCAATTTCAACAATATTCCAACTTAAATGACGGGTTCCTCTAGGGCCCCTTGTCAAAGTGTGGAACGCAAATACTCAAGGCAATCCTCGAATTCCCACTAATAACCCTCATTATGTTCCATTCAAAACCTTATAGGGAATATTAAGATGAATGCAAAAAAATTGAACGTCGAGAAAGAACTTGCAAGGACTAGCAAATGCACAGAGAAACAAAGCTTCATTAAGAATGAAATTGCTAAATACATCAACTTTTGGAAGTCTAGTATGACCCGGAATGGAAGATACTTAAAAGAAATGGGCGGATGTGCTGCTTACTAGAAGTGGATCCATGCAAAGATTAATTCTTTGTTGCCCACCACTCCTTGACTTTAAAAGAGATACTGGCCACTTTTAGATTAGACAAAAGATCATGTTTTTGCTTTATATGCTTCAGCAGCTGATCCTAACAATCCTAAAGACGTCACTTTAGAAGACGATGTGGAGCTTGTTAACCAGAAAAAAAATCCCAGATTATATAAACTAGTAGTTACTCCAATATCAAGGCCAGTACCAAGACCAGAGCAAGTACCAGGACTAGGGCCGGTGCTAGGACCAGAGCCAATATTGGGACCGTGGTCAATATCAAAACCATGGCAGGATTAATGGAGGCATGACTAGGATGGATGACATCCGTTGACGGCGACTAGGGATCAATGGGGTAGTAAGGGCTTTAAGTTCTCACTTCCCTATTCTCACTTGCTCTTATGTGTGTTGGTGGAGGTAGTGTTAGTGTGTATTGTTAGAGGTTTATTTAGAGGAATTTTTTGTTAGCAAAGAGATTGAGGAGGCTAGGATAGGCCCAATGTACATTGCCATTGAAGCTTTATGACTAGTATTTAAGTCCCCTAGTACCAAAGGGGAAAAATTATGCATGTTGTGTTCTAAATTTGGCCTTTTAGAAGTTGTTGGAGACTAGTTGTGTGCATGGATGTTGTAGATCTGGAGTTGACACTTGAAGCTTGTAGATCAGGTCTTGTTGTGTAGGGATTTGTGGTGGATCTAAAAAAAGAGGTGAAATTGGCTATAGATTTAAATTATTAAGTTTCAGGGGTCGAGGAGCAATAATCCCAAGGGTCAATGAACAATCTTTTTAGTAGGATTTTGGAGGCAGTTATTAGTTCAATTGACCAAAGGGAGGCTTAAAAAATCTTCATGATGCAAGAGTACTATGGTCCCAAAGAGAGACCAAAGTCGAGCTTTAATCCCTTCCGAGGCGTCTTGTTTGGGGACTTTGTTCTATGTTGTTTGAGTCACAATAATTACCTTCTTGTGTGGCTTGGACATATATTGGAGCGTGTTGTCTTAACTTTGGGTCCAAATTATTGGAATTTCAAAGTAGAATGGTGGACTCCCATGAAAACCAAGAAGGAGGGAAAGGGAGTGGTTGCTAGAGAGTATTGGATACTAAGATGGCAAAAGAAACTATGTCTTCCACCAAGTTGTATATGCAAGCATTATCATGTTCTCCCACCGAATGCCATTACATATGAAGAAAGGACTTGCTACTACTCATGTGATTCTTGAAGCGTCCGTTACAGTAGAGTTGGCAAACTTGGACATTGTTGGTGCCATAATGAATCGGGATGTTGATGAAGAGGGAGAAGATTAACTACACCTTTCTATACTGGCTATCCACTGGCAATTGATACACGGTACTCAAACATTCATAGAAGTTCTAATAATTGGTTCTTGTCACTTGAATTTCAAATGATCATCTTTGCTCAGCCCATTGCTCACTATATTAGCTATCGATAGCCAACAAATATATAGTACTCTTGCATTATTCGAGGCAAGAATGATTGTATCATATGATTGATTTGAATTTCATATAATCCTCTATGGCCAAAATGGCTCACGGCTTATACATTCTAATTTGACCATGTGATTAAAAAAAAATTATTACATGTTAGGCGATGTAGCTTGTACTATTGTCTTTCTCAAGATACTTTGTATATTTCACTTGCTATCTCCTTTAATCACATACATTCACTACATTCATACGAAATGTTGTTTGTCAGGTCACAAGTCCCTCTACCTGTGGACACTCAACTCTTTGTCCATATAGAATCTTAATATCATATAGCCGGCTGACCCAACTCAAGTACTCCATTCATTGTCCAGGCTACAGTCATATAGATGACTTTTCCGGCTTAAGTTTATTTTGCAATTGGGTCAAATCCACTTATCAACAGTCAACTGATATCCTTCTAAGTGTCGTCCTTGTCTCAGTGTTCAAGATCTTCCATATGGAGTTCAGGGTTGTTAGAGCTTTAAGATTGTTAGGGCTTTTAGGGTGTAGGGTTTAGGGCTTAAATTTTTTATCATTACTTAAATTAGTTTGTACTCCATTTAGAACTATGTATGACCGTTTTAATTGAATGATATTGTCATTATTTTCTCTTTAAACACGCAATTCGCTATTTATGCATTTAGCCAAGTGCGCTCATTTTATAAGCATATTTGACTTTAAAAACAATTATTTAAAAAGTTCTCTAAAAAACATCAATGTTGTCTTTCTACAGTCACTTACATTGTAAACAAATAATTCTTTTAATTATTTTTTATTCTTATCTTTATCTTATCTTTTATCTTTTCTTTTATATTTTTTTATCTTGATTTCTTTCTTGTCTTCTTTCTTGTCTTCCTCTTGTCTTTCTTCTTGTCTTCCTTTTTGTCTTCCTCTTGTCTTTTTTTTTCTTCTACTTTTTCTTCAGTTGTGGCTGCTAAATCCTAAACAAAAAAAATATAAATAAAAAAATAAAAAAATAAATTTCTTTTGTACTTTATTTGGCCATGGGGTGCTGCTGAACCCTAAATGGCCGCCGCCAAAAAATTAATTAATTAATTAGCCGTAGCATGCTACTGAACCCTACATTACGGCCGTCCAAAAAAAACAAAACAAAAAAATGTTTTTTTTTTTGTTTTTTTTTAGCCGCTGGGGTGCGCGGCCGCGCACCCAAAGACCCTCCCATCTCTCTTCTCCCTCTTCATCTCCTTCCCTCTCCTCATATATATAGGAGAGAGGAGAGAGGGGAGGGAGATGGAGATGAAGATGGAGAGGGAGATGAAGGAGATGGGAGGGTCTTTGGGTGCGCAGCCGCACACCCAACGGCTAAAAAAAAGAAAAAATTCAACAAAAAAAAAAAAAAAAAACTTTTTTTTTTTTTGTTTTTTTTTTTTTTTTTGTTTTTGCGGCCGCAGTGTAGGGTTCAGTAGCACGCCACGGCCAAATAAAGTTTTTTTTATTTTGTTTTTTGCTTTTGTTGTTTTTTTTTTTTGGTGGCCGCCATTTAGGGTTCAACAATACCCCATGGCCAAATAAAGTACCAAAAAAAAAAAAAAAAAAAAAAACATACCTTTTTTTTTTTTTTTTCTTTTTCTTTTTTTCCTTTGCTCCCATTGTTTAGGGTTCAACAGCCACAGTTGAACAAAAGTAGAAGAAAAAAAACAGACAAGATGAAAGACAAAAAGGAAGACAAGAAGAAAGACAAGAGGAAGACAAGAAAGAAATCAAGATTAAAAAAATAAAATAAAATAAAATAAAATAAATAAAAAAAAGAAGATAAAGATAAGAATATAAAATAATTAAAATATTTTTTTGTTTACAATGTAAGGGATTGAAGAAAGCCAATAATCGTTGGTTTTTTTTTATTTTAAATTAGACAAAAAAATTTATGCGCTTGGGACCAAGTGCATGATTATATGGCCAAGTGCATAAATAGCGAATTGTGTGTTTTTATGGTTGTAATTGTGTTATTGGACCGCCAATACTTTGTTTTACCGGACTATGGATGACCATTTCAATTGATGGATATTATTTATTTTCTCTTTATAGTTGTAATTGTGTTGGCGGGTCGCCGATACTTTTGTTTTACTAGACTATGTTTGAAATTAACAAGCAATCTATAAGTCAACCAGAGAGAATGATTTTGATGGTTCCAAAAACTTGGTTGAATCCGGAAATCAATAACCCAAAGTATGGTTAACATAATTGGATTATGTACCAGATTAGAAAGTGCAAGCAATTTGGAATACAATGAAAGCTTCATTTTATTCATAGATATATCCCTCCAAAGTTGAGCACATTATGAAGTGGATCATGCCTCAAACGATTAAGTTTAGGCCGAATCATGTCATGTCAATGGTTCAATGCAATGCAAATTGGAATCTCATATAGATTGTATGGCTTGCTGAATATTTAGTCTAGTTGAAAGACAGACGGGGTAGTTGTGAAAGGGGTGTTTTCACAATAGGGTGAAAATTTTGCACAAAAGGCAAACGTACAATATGTAAAGCACTTGCTATTACTTCGTTATTATTTATATCCAATAATTACGGAAAATATTTAAATATATTAAATATGGAATCTTTTCACAGAGCCCCCGTCTCTAGAACCCCCGGTGGTCTTTAATGCAAGTCCTTGAAATAGTTGTGGCAACGCGAATCCCGCGAAATGGGCCGTATGTTGTCCCACATAGCCGTCATTTGTTTTTTTTTCCTTCCGAGGTCTTTCTTTCTACTGGCCCCAACCCCACTCTCTAGAGAGTACCGCCACAAAAACAGTCTTGGAGGATTTGGATCAGTCCATCTCGTGGTTACATGGCCAGCTTGCGGTGCACCCGTCTTGCGGCCATGCTATACTATGGGGGCATCACGGATGAACAGTCTCATCTGATTGACTGAATTCATCCATCAAACTCAAAGATGTAAGACATCAATCAAATACTATCTCATACTCCGCCATATCTCATCCATTTGCAACAGCTCCCTATCATCATTCTTAATCATTGTGATTATGATTTGATGGAGACAAGACTGCTTCTAATGATGGTTGCTTTTTTCTCCCTCGTTTTATGTAACTCAAGCTCCATGTTTTCTTCATTCTCTTGTTTGAGCTTTGCTTCATGTGTACGAGTGCGTTTGTATGGTACGGTCCACTAACTCCTCTTGATGAACTAACTACATTTTAATGCACATTTGTGCACTTTGAGCATTTTGTCTAAAAACCTAACTTCCAAACCAATTTGAAAATTATGTAGGTAAGCAATGATTCAATGAAAAATGGGTGAACTAACTTCTAGTTTTTTGTACACATTATCCAAAAAAATAATTAAAAAATTGAATGTTAAAATGATTTTATGTTGAAGATTTTGAGTATCAAAACTCCTATTTTAATATAAAAAAATTACCAATTTATGATCAAACTTTGAATGTAAATATAGTTCATATTTTATTCTATACTAAAAAATCTAAAAATAATCCAACTTGCATGATTTTATTCTCAAGTACAATCAAAAAATAAATCCATCAAAAAAAAATTAATAGTAAAAAAAATCATCCCTCCCAAAAATAACACATTTTAAAATTTGAAACTCTAATCAATTGAAAAAAAATTGAAAAAAAATTGAAGATGTTTTTCTTCACATATTTGAACATTGGAAAAATTCATAGCTCAAAATTCCATCCACAACCCTTTGTTCTCCTTCTCTTTTAGAATTTAGAGTGCATATTATGTACTATGACAATGTACTAGACAATTTACCCTTTGTCTCATCCTTCATTAAAGTAAAATGCTGAATTTTTAACTTTCTATCAATTCTTTTTTCTCTTTTATCGGTACGGTACATCCTACCACTTTAGATTTCACAAAAATATTTCTCTTTCTCTGAAATGGACATTTCAAATTTTCAAAATCCTAGTGTACCGAAGAGTGCCGAAGAGTGCTCAAAGACAAGAATTCTAGTGTACCGTACCATACAAACGTCCACGAGTGCTTTCATTTTTATTGTCAAAGCAAGTGGTTTGGAAGTTGGAGTTTTGTGGCACGATTTTTGGTATCTGAGACTACAGTCATTGCCCTACTGGATTTTGGGTGGCGCTTCATCAATATACCTACTTGATCGAGTGGAGTGCAACACATCTTTCTTTACCACAGTTTGGTGAGTAAATTGCCCCATGTTTGATACTTAATTTAATCACATGTTTCGCATTTCTTTATAAATGATGTTGTTTTAGGAATTAGTTTTGTTGTATAGCGTCCTCTGTGTGATGAACACTATGAGCTTGCTGTGTTTGGGTGTTGTTAGGATTGTTTGACATTTTGAGGTCTGTCTGTCGGTTCAGGGTTTAGGCCTACGACAGGGTTTAAACCATACCTTCATAGTGTTTTTTCCCCTGTGCATTTGCGTTTGTATCGTCGTTCTAGCTTTGTATTGTCAAAGGTTTAGGGTTGTTCTTTGTATTTGATAGCAATGTTCAGAAGATTTTTGTAATTCAATGCATATTTCGGGATGTATAGGATGTAGGATGACATATTTCGGGTTTTATAGGATGTAGCACAGTTAGTGTTTTGCTTCCTCATTTAATTTTGGCCTGTGTGACTAGTTCCTAGATTAGTTTAGGACTTCTATAATCAGTTCTATTTGGCTTTGCATGCGTTGGCAATATGTTCAATTGTTTAGTAATCCCATGGTTGTCTTAGTTGTAGGAGTACCACATCGGCTAATTACAATGACTCGACAAGCTCTCATCTTAGAAGGCAATAATTTCCCGAGAATTCAACTGGTCACCGAGATTATTTAGGAGCAATTCGACATGGCATGGCATGGCCACGAGACAGGTGCATCACAAGCCAGCCATGCACCTACGAGATGATAAGATGGACCGATCTAGATTCCGCGAGATGATCGACGTGGCACCATAATCTCTCGGGGAAGTCACTTAGTGTAAATTATGGGTACATATGAGCGAACAAAGGGAATTTAATGGGGGGCTATGAAGTAATTGGAATATTCTACTATTTATTATATATTTAGGGTATATATTATATATATATATAAATATTCCTAAACTATTCCCAAATTGGTTTTAAAACACCTTATACTACTTCTATAAATTTATAATTTTTATCTCAAATGAATAAAAGAGATCCTATATTTGTTCTCTGGCTCATAGTTATCTAAATTCTTGACAGTGACTTCCCCGGGCATAATCTAGCGAGAGTGGGGTCGGGGCCCAACAAAAATAAAGATCTCGGAAGGAAAAAGAATGGACGCCGGCTCCGTGGAACAACATAGGGCTAGTCTCACGGGACTCATGCTACCACGGCTATTCTAGGGACTCGAATTAAAGACCACCAGGTGTTCTAGAGATGGAGCACCTTGGGCAACCCAATATCCAATAATTAATAAAAGGGTTTAGAAAAAGTGTTGGGCAAAAAAAAAATGATTTCCCACATTTGGACATTTTCAAATTTAATTAGAAAAAGTTGGGCATGTCATAATGTAAATGTTAAATATGATGAATATCCCGAAAAATTTCATTTGTTATTGGGTCATAGATCTTCTACACATTTCCATGATTTGGGCATTTCTAAATTTTATCATTTTATATTTGGGCAAATATGTGCTGGAATTTCCTAAAAATTGGGCATAAGTTTTGGCAATTAATTTGTGCCCAAGGTGCTACCAACCTACAATATAGAAGAAAGGTGTCTCAAAAGAACCAGCCAAATATTCTAGCAAGTAGGGCCACACAAACCAATGAGACAAACTAGCAGCTAGAGCATAGGTTAAAAATACCATTTGGTAAATTAGGGATAAGAAACTGTGCGGCAAAACTAGTCTGTGGTGAGTTGGAGAATAATCTAAAGCATGGTCTTGCACCGCTGGTGGGAGTGGAACTCGTGACCTCCCCAATGCTAAAGGAGAGTTCCCACAAGTTCCCCCAAGCCTAAGGGTCTATTCATGAAGGAACCAAGGAATTGTTCATGCACAAGTTATGTCAGATATTGATATTATTCAAGCAGAGACTCTGCATAGACTCAACATAAATCTGTTGTTCTTTTCGGTTACCTCAATTGTCGTAACATTATTATTCATCAAGTTTTTGTCGAAAAGCCGGTCGAGGGGAGCAACATTATGATGCTATTCTTTTTATTACATTTACTGTGGGCTACACTAGAATTTACATCATTTTTACACTTTATTGGTAACAAAATTTTCAATGTATCAAGGACAAAATTGTACCCTTGTAAAAAAATGAAAAATTGTATTAGAATTGGAAAATTCTCACAAATAGAGTTTTACTCTAGTTGACATGATTCAAATTGGATTCGAAACTAGACTTAATTTTCTATTGGAAAAAATGTATTTAAGAAAAGAAAAGAAAAGAATCGAATAGTTTATTGAAACAAAGCAGCAATGATAAAATGATTGATTAGGTTCTTAGGGGTTAATTATGTTCTTAGGGGTTAATTATGTTCTTAGGGCTTAATTGTTAATGCTTTGGATGACAGTTACCCATACACTAGCCTTGTTTGTAGTACATGTCCAAGTAGATGTTGCACTTTATCACCACTGATGTATTCAAGTTTAACCTCTAATCGCGTCTAATCGCGTCGACGTTCAAAATCTGGAGATTTTGGAATACATTGAACTTTGGTGGCTTGTTGCTCCATACGATATCCATATTCAATAAAAACAAATTGTTGGAAAAGTTACATCTTGAAGTCTAGTTTGTGTGATAAAATTTTCAACTCAATTTAGGATGTTATAAATTTCTAAGAAGCGTTTTAGTAGAAGGGGGTTAAGCCCAATATCACATTCGTCTTTGTAAGTTTTTTTACTTTTTTTTACTTTTTTTTTCCCCCCACTTTTTGACATATCAAAGCCATTTTTCAGACACATTAAGTCATTTCAATGATATGTTCTTTTTCCAACGTGTTTATAAGGCAATATTGAACCACTTTCTAGTTGAATTTTTTTTCATTTCAATAGATTTAGAAATAGGATTTCAACTCCATGTGTTGCTAGGAAAAATTTCAAAATCCTTTTTCAACACCAGAACATTATGATCTTGCAATTTATATGGCCAAATGACTCCAAATTGATTCACATCATTTACAACACGTACAATACAAGATTATAAGTTAAGATTTCTATACCTCACGTTTACAACATTTACTCTTACATCAAGTTCAAAATATCCCTTTTAGTTGCATTTTATAATGCATCTTTGCAAAACTGCCCAATATAGAGAGGGCTGTGGGCATTTAGGGGTTAAAAAATAAATAAAAAATAAAACGAAAGCCATGATCACTTGTATCTTACAAGCTTCTGTTTCTGAATGTTTCTAACCCCTAAAGGTTGGGCCTATGACCATGGAATCATGCTTTATCTATCACACTCAATTTTGCTACTAAAAATAATACAAGAATTCAAATTTATATTTTTAGTAGATGAAGTCACATGTCTACTACAAATCATGAATTTTTCATAAATTTTGGTGAAAATTTGAAATTACTATGGTTTTATGAAGTGATTGTAAAGAAAATCTACATCAATTACAAAATGTACTAGAAAATTCCAATTTTTTTACCTAAGGTGTAAATTACAATGAAAAAAAGTTTAGTTAATGAAAATTATCCGTATGTCTAAATTTAGAAAAAATTGCTACACCTTGGTGATACCTACCGAACTTGTAACTACAATAAAACACTCAATTTTCAAATTTTTTCAAAAATTCAAAGTGAAGTAGAAACTAGAGTTGGCAAGCTTCATTTTGTTAATTATGCTCAAATGAAATGGAACTCATTTACATGGCCTAAATTTAGTTTAAGTAGAACAAGCAAAAAAAATTCAAAATACACTACACGGTGAACCGTTTTTACGACTCTTTTTGTTGTTGGGACCCCATGTAAAATCTAAAAATAGCTTGAATGATTTGAATTTAACTTGAAGGGGTGGCATGACCAAGCAAAGTCCTGCACATAAAGAATTGGATGGAAATCATCCACGTAGCAGTTGGAATTGAACAGTCAGTTTCATTCATATACCAATTTTTGGTCTCGGTGGTGTTTAGGAGCTAAATTGTTTCTGAACAGGCCTTCAATGAATTAGTCACATACGTTTGCAAGTGTGCTTAGAATATGCCGTGGAACGGTTCTTGTAGTTTCCTTGGCACATGCAAAACGGAAGATAACTGTGAGGAATTAGTGACAATAAGGTGGACATACCAAAAAACCACTTGCAAGACCCAATTCCACACGATTGATCCAATTCCACCTCACTTTAATCCATAATCCTTAAAGGACCAAGCGTCTATATTTAGGACGATGTATAGAAACAATCATAGTTTTCTCATTTCGTCATGCACTTTTTGCAGAGTGGATTTTTTACTATGTATTTTATGGGAAGTTAGCTTCATGCATGTGTGATCTGATTAGAAAGGAGATGATTTGTGAAAATTTTATGCCTCATTTCATGTTGATGCATCCAAAATTTTGAAGATTTTAATGTAAAAGTGCTTTTGAAATAGTCAACTCAAAATTAAACAATAAAAAAATCTCCAAAAATCACTACATTTAGAGTATTACATTTCAACCAATCACAACAAGTTTCAGCCATATATTGTCAATATCTTATTCGTAATTCAATTACAAAATAATTTCAAATTTCAAATTTTATACATAAATATTGGTGATAGCAATCATAGATCTAACCATATGGATAGAATCTAAAATTCATAATGTACAACTTTTATTCATACATCAAGTTCAAAATATCCCTCTTAGTTGCATTTTATAAGATATCTTTGAAATTCTCCAAATCTAAAGAGGGGTGAGGATGTTTAGGAGTGAAGCACTTGAACACTAAATGTAAAAAGTGATAGGTGGGATTGGGTGTAAGCAAAGCCGTTTTAAGTACTTTAATGAATGAAAATGAGATCACAAAGTGATGATTAAGTATTTAAGACAATGAAAGAAGCAATTTAGCACAACAATCAAGTATATTCCTTGAGTGTAAATGGTTGGAACTGGGGATAAATGGGGTGGTTTAAGGTAAATTCTCTATCAGCAATAGCTTGCTCATGAATGCTTATAGAGCATTTTTGGTCATGGCAGTTTTGTATTTTCAAAGCAGACCACTTTGGAAATTCACAAAAATTACAAATTTTATCGAAAAAATATGATTTCACTTGGATTCAACTCCACTAAGATTTAGCTTTCTCTCAAAAATTTGTGACACGCTTCGTATGTCCTCCAAGATGTGCAAATTGGTTTTTGGTATGTCCACTTTAGTAATGGATGGTAATAGGTACTTCCACCTTACCCTCACCCAACAGTGAGGATAATACAGTGAAGATAATGGAACACTCATAACAATGAACATAACACAAAACAACAGTAAAAGGTAGGCCCATAGCTCATTACTCCCTCTGTTTCTTAATGAGAGTCCAAAACCACATTTTTTTGCGTCAATTTACAAATGCACATTTATTGTATTGCCTTCCTACATTGCCTCTTACTCATTCATTGTAACTCCTACTTATTCATTGTGTTGCCTTCCTACTAGTGTTTTTTTTCTGGCGATTTATAGCTTCTGGCAGCTGCTTAGAAGCAACTGCCAAAAGCTAAAAATCGGCCAAAAAAAAAGAAAAAAAAAGAAAAAGAAAAACCTAACTGCTTCCTACATCGACTTCCTACATTTTTCATCCCTTTTCATCGAGACACATAGTTCTAAAAATATACATTTCGTTTCATCCCTTTCAACATGGGCTCTATTTCTATCTTAAATCTCAAATTTTTCTGCAAAGTGGACTCTTATTATGAAACAGAGGGAGTAGTAAATACAGGTATTGATGCGTTGAAATGCTGAAATCTAAAACCTCAACACATAAAGAAAGCCATGGCAACATCTCTCTTAGTACAGTAGGATACAACATGCTTACGAATTCCCCACTGCAGGGAATTTGTTTTGGAAACTTTGAACACTCCGTGTGTACTCAAAAATGATCCGATTTGGAAACCGCAAAGTGCGTTGGAATCACATCGGCGTGTACTACAACACCATTACAAATTTACACATGAATTAGTGAAAATTATACAACAAGTCAAAAATAATACATACACTATCTACCATTGGGTGCTCTCACCGTTTGCTTCAGTTACAGAGTCCAATTTAGCAAGAAAATTTGAAATGAGTGTTTGAAGTTGTTCTTGAGATACTTGAGCTCACACTTCTTGAATGATTTGTATCATTTCATCAGTCTCCTTTGTAATTTCTCCTTTTGTAATGGTGTAGGGGCTTTTATGGGTTTTGATAAAAGTCCACTTGTCATAATTCCTCCAACTAAACAATCAGTAGTTGATTTTGTGGAACTTATTTATGAAAGTTCATTGATTGGCTTCTATTTTATGCATGATAGACCTATTCAATTCACATTGATGGAGGATGGTGATCCAATACATAGTAGTAGATATCATGATGATTTGAGACAAGCCCATGGAATCAAAAAGATTATGAAGGAAAAAGATGAAATGATACAAATCATTCAAGAAGTGTGAGCTCAAGTATCTCAAGAACAACTTCAAACACTCATTTCAAATTTTCTTGCTAAATTGGACTCTGTAACTGAAGCAAACGGTGAGAGCACCCAATGGTAGATAGTGTATGTATTATTTTTGACTTGTTGTATAATTTTCACTAATTCATGTGTAAATTTGTAATGGTGTTGTAGTACACGCCGATGTGATTCCAACGCACTTTGCGGTTTCCAAATCGGATCATTTTTTAGTACACACGGAGTGTTCAAAGTTTCCAAAAAAAATTCCCTGCAGTGGGGAATTCGTAAGCATGTTGTACCCTACTGTACTTACCATATTGCTAGTACAGATAACTACACTCTTGAGGCCCATTAGATTGCTTTACACTCTTTTTTTGACATTTCATACTATTCATATAATTCCTCATAGTAATAGAGAAGAAATTTGTATTTTTTCATGTTAGACAAGGCAACCTACTGGACCTGTGTACAGACAATTTAGAATAGAATAGTCTGCTGGTGTCTGCTGTTTGAAAATTTCAATACCTACTGCGAGTTAAGCTTTTAGTGATAACCATCATGTACAGTAATGTGCATTTAAAATTATTTTGAACCGACAAAACACGCTTTCTGCAGTGCAGACATGATCTTCCAGGGGCAAGCCATATTTATTCATGTAAATTTTCCGTGTAACGGATTTGACTCTCCTACCTCTGACCACGTTCTCTGGATTGATCTAAGGGGAAAGATTATGCACCTTCTACATGTTGTCAGCCTAAAACACGCAATGTGCGAGCAGCATCAGCTTGCATACCAGTAGCACACCAACTTGAATGATGCGGGAAGCTTGATAGCTCCAGCCCTCTCCATCTAACCTAAAAGAATTGTTAAAATAGTAGAACATCTACACAAGCAAAAATGACACTAAAAATCTTGCTAAAACCTAATTTACAAAAAGAGATTCTGAAAACAACTTGATGTTGATGAGCACTTCAATTATCCTCCGGAACACCTTGATCCAGGGTATCTTCATTTCATGCCGAAGTAAGAAGTGATTGCTGACGCGCGGGGCGCTGATGAAAGCTCGGCTGTGAGGTGCAGCGCGTCCTGTTGAGTCACTGGATTACCTGCTACGATTTGCACTCAATCACAAGTTCATTGTTTTTGTTATTGCGATTCTATTGCCAATCTATGAACTACCTGCGAGCTCCACGAAGTGGAAATTGCAGCAGTCGGACAAAGGATGGTAGGAAATCTTTCGCTCTCAACAAGCTCTGGGAAGCTTGTCGTGAAATGAAGGCCTCGACTTTCTTGCCGTGTCAGAGCGCTATTCACAACCAGGTAGGCCACTGAAATCAAATTGCGCATCTCACAAACCTCTAGACTGACCATGTTAGGAGCCCAACCATTTATAAGCAGTTGCGCCTCCCATTCACACTCCAGCTCCCTCAACTCTGCCTGAGCCCGCTTGAGGCGTTCTGTAGAGCGCACAATCCCGACGTAATCCCACATTACCTGCTGCAATCTCTTCCTCTTCAAAGCCGTAATGCGGAGAATCTCATCCATTTTCAAGTGTTTAGCAGCTGAAGGAGCAATAGGGCGAGGCCATTCTTTGGCTTGCTTCACCTCTGATCGTCCTATATTAAATTGAAGAGCATAAGCAACTGAAGGCTCCACAGCTCTCTCCGCAAAAACCAAAGCCTCCAGTAAGGAATTGCTAGCCAGTCTATTCGCTCCATGCAGACCAGTACAAGTGACTTCTCCAGCGGCAAAAAGCCCTTTAATCGAAGTCTCTCCCTGCAAACCAGTCTGCACGCCCCCGCACATGTAATGTGCAGCAGGTACCACAGGAATTGGTTGCTTCGTAATATCCAGCCCGTACTTCAAGCATTCAGCAGCGATATTTGGAAAGTGAGCCATTATCTCTTTGGCTGGTTTGTGACTAATATCCAGGAAAACGAATTTCTCATTGCGTTTCTTGAGTTGATCATCGATGCTCCGAGCCACCACATCTCGAGGTGCAAGCTCCGCACGAGAATCATACGAAGGCATAAACCTCTCCATACTTTGATTGTAGAGAATTCCTCCCGCTCCGCGCACAGCTTCAGTGATCAGAAATGCGTTGTCCCGTTTGACAGGCTTGATAGGAAGGCCTTCGTCAGCCAAAGCCGTGGGATGAAATTGTACAAATTCCATGTTTGAAACCACTGCACGTGAGCGTTGTGCCAGTGCCACTCCGTCACCAGTTGCCACCAAAGGATTGGTCGTGGTAGGATAAACGTGCCCTGCACCTCCTGAGGCCAGCATCGTCACGCCGGCGAGGTATCGCACGACCTTGTCTTTCCGTGTGTCTAAAGCATCCACACCATAGCACACTACTTTCTCTCCATCCTGAAGGGTGAGAAGATCTACAGCAGCATGATGCTTGAAGATGACGATGTCGGGATTTTGGGAAACACTGGTCAAGAGCGCTCGCTCTATCTCCCGTCCCGTCATGTCAGCCGCATGAACAATCCGATGATGAGAGTGCCCTCCCTCCCTGGCCAGATGCAGCTGACCATCTTCACTCTGATCGAATAAAGCTCCCCAGGCCATCAACTCCTTCACGCGTTCTGGACCCTCGCGACATACGACCTCCACTGTCTCCTCGTCACACAGAAAGGCACCCGCCACTATGGTGTCTCGGATGTGACTCTCCACGGAATCTGCAGGATCCAAGACAGCACTAACACCTCCCTGTGCATACACTGTGTTACTCTCGTGCGGCTCAGACTTCGTGAGTATGGCGACTGACCCGTACTTGGCAACTTCCAATGCGTATCTCAATCCTGCAATTCCACTCCCGATTACGAGAAAATCAAAATACTTCGTTAGCTCTTCGTCTTCCTTGTCGTCAGACAACTTCACTTCCTCCTGGATGCTACGATTCGAGGCAGCAATAAATTTCCTGATTTCATTCTTCCTGTCCCGACCATTAATCTGCGCATAATAACCGCCACGAGTAAGTCAGTCGCGTGCTCAACAGAACTAATATTAGAAATCCGATGCTCAATAACGTTAAAATAAATAGTCCGCCAATCAATACAACAATTGCATGTGCAAGCAAAACGGCGTTGAAAAACGTTCTCGCATTCCAGCTTATGTCAATTTGAACACTTTTCAATTACATATGAGTCAAGAACACAGGAAGCTGAAAAATAATAGACCAAAACACAAAACTAGTTAGTAAAAACGCAGTCAATCAATCATTCTTCGTAACAATGTGTGCAAGACCACTGTGGACTTCTGCAATCCGATCATTCGGCGAAGAACATATAAAACCTACCTCATATTCGACTACCTCATATCTACTTCTCCTAAGTCCAAAAAAACTTGAAACGACGCGGCAAAGAGCTCTCAACTACAACATTTGTTTTTGAAAGGATCACAAAGCAGATCGATAGCAATATTATTACACAGAACACATGAGCGTCCAAAAACAGAGCACAGACACCGAACAAAAAAGAAAAACAAAAATCAAGAAACTGCACCCGCCATATCCGCCATAACAGTTAATTCCAAAACAACAGAAGGCAATCAATACCCTCCAAAACCAGCGCCTCTCTCACCTTAACATGCGAGGAAAAGCCTCCAAACTTGTAGCTATTCGGCACAAAAATCTCGTTCGGCAGTATCGGCAGCTTCGTGAAGGCGCTGTGCGCGAATTTGAACGCCGCCAGAGGCCCGCCTCCATTCCCCGCCGTTGCACCAGCAAAACACGTCACAACGCCGGAATTCGCATTTGCCATCTCCGTCAGTTGACCTCCTACGAGCGCCATCACCTCCCTTCCTCTCTCTTCTTTCCACTCGATCTACTCCCTCAAAACTTAAAACGGAAAATCGACGCCGCAACAAAATTCTCCGCAAGCTTCAGACGCTGCAAACAACGCCAACAGTGCTCGTCCAAAGGCCACTGTCCAAGCCAGGAGAGCACACTATGTGATATTCCAGAATGTGACAATAAAGAGGTGGGACGTACGGAAGGTGGCTTAGACCCGTCCGTCGAACGAACGAAAACCACCACGTTAATCTTCGTCGCCTCTCACACCGTTCTCCCCCTTTCGTTCGTCTGATGGCAGCCTTCGTTCGTCGGGCTCGACGTGCATGGCTAACAACTGACTATTTGTGTACTCGTAGAGGTACACAAATCAGGTAAGATTCTGGCGAAAATTCGTGATATAGCGAATTTTCATTAGAATCTTATCTGATTATGGGAGTGGCTATTTTTTCACTTAAAAAAAGAGAAAAAAAAGTAAATGAAATCGTCAATTTTTTTCTTTAAAAAATATTATAATTGCCATCATATGGATGAAAGTTCCATATAATATATGTATGTATGTGTATGTGTATGTATATGTGGATGATTCTATCCACTTTTTCCTTACATGGCTACGTTATTGGGTACGTGTCGCTGTACGGCAAAGGAAAAGCATTCAACTTCCAATGAATCTACCGAATAACAGATCTTTTCATAAGAATTAAAAAAAGAAAAAGCACCAACTGTATCTTTTATGTTGGAGGGGCCAATGGAAGGGGAATCCAAATGAATGAAGGGCATTGTTCCACTGCCGCGATTTGGGTCCGTCAGTTTCTGTTACGTATGAGGAAAATAACTAAGAGCAGCAAAAGGACCAAATAGAAGTCACAAGGGCCTCGAATTTCAGTTGTGAGATCAGTTGTCTGTGGGCGGGTGATAAGGACTTGAGAATCTTTCATACCTGTGCTCTTTTGAGTGCTTTTTCAGTGGGTGGCCCACATTCATTTTCATGGCCCTTCTCACGTCGCCGCCAGGATGCATGATGTCAATATGTTGCTTTTTATGTTGCTTACGAGGAAGTTGGAACTGAAGGTGCCTTTGCGGGTTTTCACATACAAATGGCTCTTGAATGGTACATGCCTGTATACCTTAAGGTAGGGACACCCATTCCCGTGACTGCACCTATTCCCGTCTACATACAGGACACCTGAATCCGAGTGTTTCTGATCATGGGTGGTTGTGGCTTGAGAACATATTTAGGGTGTTTCTCCAAGTCACAAGCGTTTCTTCAAGTCACGGAATCAGGGCCATTTAGACACAGTCAAATGTGCAAACCAATTTTTGACTTTGATTATCGAGAACGTATACAAATTTTAGAATAACATGACTTCGTCGATACATTCTACATTAATATCTAATTGCCTTTCCCTTGGTATAATCGCTTTTCATACTGCTCATTCAGAAGTATGATAATCAGCTTAAAGTCACGGGAATGGGTGTCCCTACCTTACCTCCAAATCAGACAGGTACACCCATTATCATCTTTAGTGTGAGAGCCACAATTAGTCTGGATTTTTTTACAAATCCTCGGACTAATTTCGGTATGTACTATCCACATTAGTCTGAGGATATAATAATTTATTATTATTATATTTAAGTTATAACATTTTATTTTTCAAACAAATAAAAATAGTGATTTCATATTATTTATATTTATATTTGGCATGGTAAATTCGTAATAATTTGGATTAAAAGATTAGTATAGGTCACACTACCGTAAGTTGGTAGCAGTTCTGGCACTCTTGGGAAATGACGTCAACTTTTTGGCTGCCACGTCAACTCTTTCAGATGTCATAGCCAATCAAAAAGTGACATGTGACAAATCTGAATTTTTGAATTAATTTGTGCTAGAACTGCTATCCGTTTACGGTATATCTACAATACCACAATTACTACGAGTTATCTCAATTACTCTGACTTGGACTTTCTTTTAATTCCACAGTTAGTTTGGCTTTTCTATATTAGTCTGAGTCGGACTACAAATAATAATGGGTGTACATGTGTGTAGAGTGCACCTAATTTCCACATCATCTATACTGATTATGGCTATTAGTGCGTGTGATATTGTTTATAAACTTTGGAATTAGTTGATTTGTTTTAATTAGTTGTTCTTTTAATTAGAAAATAGAGTTTTTGAGATGAATTTGAATCTATTATAGCACTTCAAGAATTTGTTGGATTTTTAGAAGAATTTTCATATACATGCTTGTATACCAATTTTAAACTTCATATTGTGTGGTGATAATTGAGTTGCACGGAGGGTATCTAGGCGTCACTTCAGACCCTCATATCTTCCTGCTCACACCTCCAAATTACTTGAATTTTTTTGCACATGTTTAAAATGATGATTTCTACTCACAGTAAAAATTTCAGAATTTTTGGAGCATTTTAGAACAATCCGATTTCAACATATGTACAAAATACTCCAAACAAGTTCCATCAATCTTCTCAACGGTGGCATTTTCTCAAAAATTATGCGATTTTGTTGACCTTTTTTTCATAAAAAAGCTACGTAAATCTTCTTTAATTCCAACAGTGCTGATCTTCAAAATTACCCCACTCCAATGAGGAATTGAGCTTGCTACAAGAGCTAGTCAAGAAAACAAGAGCTAAGTTCAACACCCCCCTTTAGAATAATTCCCTACACCATGGTAATACTCACCGAACTTGTAACTCCAATAAAACACTCAATTTTCAGAGTTTTTCAAAAATTCAAAACGGAGTAGAAACAATAGATTTGGTAAGCTTTATTTTGTTGGTTTAGCTCAATTGCAATAGAACTCATTTTCATGGCCTAAATGTAGTTTAAGAAGAAAAATAGAAAAATTCAAAATACACTACATGGTGAACCGTTTTTACTACTCTTTTTGTAGTTTAAGAAAAATAGCTTAACCCTTAAACGTCAAGGTAAGCCCCATGGGCTTAGTAAAAAGAGAATAATGAAGAAAAAAGTGGATTTTCTCAACCAAATCAAGCGAGGATTGGTGCGTTGGAAAGCTATTGAAAAAACGATCTAGATTCCAAATTTGCGCCTCATTTGAAAGATTGTGGAATCGTTGGTAAGCAATCAAAGTTATTAAATTGAACAAGTTGAGGTTGGGGCAGCTGAGGTTCAGCAGTTCAGCAGTGCTACAAGTCTATAGTACTACAGTGCCGCAGTGCTGCCCATTAGTGCCCAGCAGAGCCATTTTTGCATTTTTATTTTTATTTTTTATTTATTTTTAATTTTATTTTTATCTCTCCGAAAATTTAGATGCCTTGCGGGCTGCCCCGCCCAGGCCCTCTTGACGTTTAAGGGTTAAATGACCTTTTTTTAACTTGAAGAGGTGGCACGACCAACGAAGAGCCTTCACGAAAAGAATTGGATGAAAAATCCTTCATCTACTCTGTGATACTTCAGTTCACTTTGGATAAGTTACATGCATATGCCAGTATATGGATGCAACGACGTTTAAGGGTTAAAGATCTATGTTGTCACTTTTCTAAATTGACATTCAAGCATAATCCTATACACTTACCATTATTGATTGTAGCACATTTGTCATCAAGGTTTTTTTTTTGCACTACAGTAGTACACCATACAAATAATAGAAGATGGTCCTTCCCCGGGATGTGCACTTAAAGTTAAGACTAGGAATCACGTGAGTGCATACTTTAAACCCATTTATGTATGTACTAAAAAAATCACCTAAAAATAGTAAACTTTTTTTTTGACAAATTTGACACCCTAATGTGTAAACGTCCTTTAGGTCATCAACCTCCCTAACTACCATGTCCCAAATTCCCCTGCATTGACATTTTAGTTTTCTTTTAGCGGATTGATCAACGTAATTGCAAATTTTGAAGAATTTTTGTGTTCTCGTAACGGACATTTACAATTCTCTAGTTAACATTAAGTCAAAATTATGGAATCCAAATAAATTATTGAAGTAATAAAATTATTCTTATACACAATGTGTCCTCCTAGTCCTTTAGGAGTTAACGGTTAATAAAATGTTGTCATGAGAAACATGTTGTAATTATATTGTGGAAGACAGTATGCAACTAAATTATATATATTTTGGTACAGTATCCTACCCTCTAAAAATCCCATACAATTGTTGAGACAATTATACATATTGATTTATACATTATATTTAACTTTTAGCCCAATATTTACATTCGGAAACCATGCTTGATATGTTTGTTCATCAATATGTCACTCATACTCTATAAGATTTTTGTAAATCAAAGTGTTCACAAATACAAAATTGAGTGATCCAAAAACAAAATTGTTCCAAGAGCGGAGTTCAAGTGGAGTTCTCTTCTTATAATTACAATTTCTGACAACTATTCTTCATGAATAGTTTCTATGGTCGGGGCTCTTGGCTTGAGGGGAAGTATGGGAACAATCTCCTCTAGTATTAAGGAGGTCACGAGTTCCACACCCCAGAAGAGGGATAGAGTTGACATCTCTTATACTTTGTCTTTCTTTGTGAGCCCTTTAATCAACAAAAGATACAAATTTAAACAACGAAGATTGAAACTTGAACATGACATTATGTCCCATAACCTACTCATTGATCCTCCGGCTCGTTGATTACCTAGTTCATAATACTAAATTGACTAGTCAATGCAGTTGTGTCAAATTTCCTTTATTAAAAATGAAAAGAATTTAGTCCAAGATGTTATATTCAATTTGAGCCATTTGATGAGCCAAAAACCACACTCTTCAATGTTCTTGATTCAAGAGTAAAACTTAACATTGTATCTTACATAAATGCTATATAACATTATATATGATTTTTGAAAGATATCTAGTCCATAATATTCTAGAACTCTTGTGCAAGAAATTCAGAAATCGAAGACATTCATTTCAATATGCATAGGATGAAATGGATGCAATGGATGCAAATACCTTAACCCCTAAACGTCCAACCGTTCAGAAAGTGGACAATGTACAGAATGTGTACTGAGTGTGGCTGCTGAGCCATTGCAGTGGGGTTCACAAGTTGTCACGCAAGCCCCAATACCAGTAGTCTGTGGGAACTCGATTGCTACCACGTGACCAAGCACAATTAATTGTCAACTCTGCACATCCTCAAAGTTAGTTTCATTTTTGTTTATTTAAATTTTAAATTTTTTGTCTCTACCTCACAAGGGGAGAAACTACGAAAACGCTTCGTTTTCAAGAGTTGTACGGATGGACAATAAAAAAACAAGCCGTAAAAGTAAATCTGAGATAAGTACTAAGGCAGAGACTACGCGACTAAGCTCCCATACATGGTACTTTTTAGGGAGGATCTTAGGTGAAGGATCTGAGTGTATTTTGCAGATTGGAGTACAGGACCAAAGCCAGAGGCAACTTGTGCCTGACTTTGATAATGGTTGATGCAAATATGTTTTCTTACATGCCAAGTAACAGGAACTGGAGTTGCAATTTATGTTACAACTTTGCAAGCAAGACCCATAACATTCAGTAGCCTTCAAGAAGGCTGCCTGTCAGTTTATATATGGAGTGATCAATGATCTGTAATTCAATGGGCTATTGAATCAAATAAACAATTACAAGACACTGTTGAGTTGCAACTAAGTGAGTGCTTTCAATTATTGTTCACCATGGTTGATTGCTCTTGCTTAACCCTTAAACGACAATTCTTTTCCTGATACCAAACCCAAAATCTCCTCTTAAATTCCATTTTAAGCATGATTTTGTGTTTAACTTGCTTTAGCTTTATTCTAAAAAAGAATAGATCTCTCTAAGGTGCTCGGTTTGGAATTTTAAAAACCCCATTTGGTGCAATGGTGTAGAAGTTATGAGCAAGATTCTCCCAAACTTAAACCAATCCCGTGGGGCTGGGGTTGTCGTTTAAGGGTTAACCCTTTAACGCTTTGGGTACTGTAGCTGGGTTCATTGGTTTTCACTGGGTTTTTCCACTATGATTGATACTGGCAAAAATAGAATGGATTAAATTAAAAAGTAACCATACTATTGTATTCTCAACTGGAATGCAGACATTTTGCCAAAATTAGAGAATCATCCGATGGTGGGATTGGAAGATCATAGTATGTCTTTGAACCGTATAATGCATAGTCAAAAATGAGATTTTGGAGGGTGTGTGACTTCAAAGTTAACCCCTAAAGGACCACAGCTATGTTCCTCTCCAAACACTCCAAAGTACCCCTTCTCATAAAAAGACAAATATTTTTTGATCTATGACCTTTTTGACCAATCCAACCGTAGGATATTTCAAGCAACTTGAATTTATTACAATCTACAAATTTTCAACCGTTCAGGGTTCTTCAATAGTAAGATTATAAGCTTCAAAGTTGGTTGCACCTTTTTTTTTTTGGCATGCTGCCCATATTTGAAACTTTCTGAAAATGCCGAAAATGCAAAGTTTAGTCTCAAATTTGGTAAAATGAATTTGGCAATTGTGTGCATGAGGGTGTTAGCTCATTGTGTACAAAAATTCAGATGCATAGCTCATTGTATGAAAATTTTCAGGAACTGCCCACAGTTAGGTTTTTCACCTTTGCATGATTGTATCTTTTGATTTATACATCACCTACGTACGCAAATTACCATCCCATCTTCGTTACAAAGAGTAGAATCACCACAAAAATCTCAAGAATTGAGGATCAATACTCATTCTATAGTGAGCTGACCGAACTTGGAAAATCAGCCTTGGTCCTTGAGGGGTTAAATAGAATTGGGTTAAATTTTCTAAAATGAAAGTAAAGATGTTCAGCAATGACCTATCTCAACACCTCTTCATTGCAATCTTTCATGTTAAGAACGGACTCACACAAATTTATTGTGAATTTTACAAGAGAGTGACTTATCCATGTACGGTTTAGGACAAAAATTTATACATTAAAATATCAAAGAAGTTGGTACATGGATCAAGATCGGAATACATACACTAATGAAACATGAACAAGAGAACACAATCCAAAAAAATAAAATAAAATAACAAACTTCCAAACACAAGAAATACCGCATAGTACATGTGTTGTATTTGTAAGTATTTACTGTATTTTCAAGTATTTACAGTATTTTCGCGTTTTGTTCATAAGTATTTTGATAGTTGCAGAATTCCAAATTGAAATTTTCTTTTCTTTTTCTAGAAGATGTATATTATAACACTCATAATCTGAACTTCACAATTCAAAATCTAGTTCTTCACGGATTTTTTGTTATTCGCGTTTTCAACACATCAAAGACCACAATGTGGTCACTTGAGGACTAAAGGGTTAATGCCACCTGTCCCCCATAGTTACTGATGGGATGTGGAATATCTCACATCATTTCATTGGGGGGATGAAATGATGTGGGATATTCCACATCATTTTGTTGGGAGAAGGCAGCAGTCACAAAGGCTACTAAATGTTATGCCACTTCCAATAGTTTATGCTATTTTTCTTTTTTCATGTAAAAAATGATGTGGATACAGTATTTAATTGCAAACAAACTGAAGAACCCCCACTCATGATAAGCCAAGCCCGAGAGCACTAGTAGAAAAGGTGGCACTCCCCAGAGACATGTCCAGGCAAAATCATTGTGCATGCGTGGAATTGGGCACCACTTGCCTAGGTATCTCCTTCGGCAGTGCCACCTTTTCTACTAGTGGAAAAAGAATAGACTCTGACCAAATCAAAAGACTAGATTATGTTGATGTCAAGCTCTCAACAAACTATCTAGATTTTTGGATGGACTCAATGATTCAATCTTTTGTATAAGAAGAAATTACACCCACCTCTTCTTAGACTGACATGAATCAAGAATCCATGTTTGAGACCATCATAAGGTTCTTAAGCAATTGGGGGATCACACCCTCCTCGATCTATGGGACTCTAGAGTAGTTTTTTTTAATAAAGAATTCGAAAATCATCAAGGCTCTACATTATTCTTTTATAAAAAACCCGGAAAGTGTCAGGGAGCATGAACAAAATGGACTATTATTGGTGAGAAGCAACCAACTCAACCTTAGTTAAGCTTAACTTCCTGGCAAAATCTTGTATTCCTAAATCCCTTATGCTATTCCCTAACATAATATGGCCAAGTTGGGAGTTTTGCTTAACCCCTAACTGCCTAAGCGTCCATTTTTTGGACGATGTACAGATTTCATCCAAAATTTCTCATCCGTCATGCACTTTTTGCAGTGTAGAATTTTTACAGTAGATTCTATGGGAAGTTAGCTTCACGCATATGTGATCCGATTAGAAAGGGGATGATTTGTGAATTTTTTATGCCTCATTTCATGTTGTAGTGATTCACCCAAAATTTTGAAGATTTCAGTGTAAAAGTGCTCTAAAAAAAGTCAACTCATAAAATTAAGCAACCAAAAAATCTCCAAAAATCACTACACTTAGAGTATTACATTTCAACCAATCACAAAAAAATTCATCCGTAGATTGTCAATATCTTATTCGTAATTGAATTATAAAATAATTTTGAATTTCACGTTTCGAATTTATACAAAATTATTGGTAATAGCAATCATAGATCTAATCGTATGGATAGAATCTAAAATTCATAATGTACAACTTTTATTCTTATATCAAGTTCAAAATATCCCTCTAGGTTGCATTTTATAATGCATCTTTGCAAAACTGCCAAATTTGGAGAGGGCGCTAGGCATTTAGGGGTTAAGAACCTTATGATCTTTTGCGCAATTATAAATACGTGACAAACAACAACACTTCACTTTGTTTTCAACTGATGACAACATAGAATATGGTAAAGCAAGATGATGAAGCAACTAAAATAGTGAACAAATTCTCCAGATGACCCAAGTGCTATGTGTCATCTTGTGATTGGCTTAGGAGCTCTCAATCTCTGACACGGAAATTCAATTCTGACACTAGGTTGTAGAATTTTGACCCTCACGTATGGTAAAAGCCATCACCTGTTTTTACAAGCCTCTGTTACTAAACTGCTGTGTGTGGCCCGGTCTTCACCCACCATTGGTGTCTTTTGTCATTGGGGAGGTACTTTTTAACAAAATTTAAATAATTTTATGTTTGAAACTAACTATAACGTGGAGTACTTGTTTTGTTTCAAAATGGTGATATTGATGTTTTACAATTAAACTTTTGCTCCATTTCAAACACACCAAGTTGGAATTAAGTTACTCATGATAATTAAGTTACTTATGACAGAACTAATAGTTACTTCATTGGTATATACCAGAACATCATTAAAAAACACAGAAATTATCCATTGCATAAAGCGACTCCTCTTTGAAATACTTAACCGAAGCACACAATTCATGTGCAGCCACCACCCATATAAAGTTGGGTAAGGACTAGTGTCAAAAAAAATGTGGAATCCTCTATTAATATCCTGACATTCTCTTATATGGATTTAGGGTATGAAGAAACTGCTAGAAGTACAAAATTAGAACGACGAGCTTTCGCAAAAGGTCTCCCAAGAGGTTTCCTAAGGTGAGCTTAATCCTTGGCAAAGGATGGTTTTTTTCGATTTTGCTTCTGCTTATAATAGTTCTTGCCCCCTTGTTGTTTCTGCTCTTGAATCTCTGTGTACTTACGCTTCCTGCCATGACAAACCAAAAGCTGTGAATAATCCAATACATTCAAAGAAATTTCAGAACTAGAACAGCCGCAATTCTCGTTCATTAGAAAAGCCACATTCAAATACTTTATATGTTCGCCAACTTCGGCACAAGGAACTACTATCAATGTGGTAGCATTCGTCAAATAGTCAGAAGGTAGCTGGGACAGGTCCAGAAGCCAACACCTAAGATGGTGTATAAAACAGAACTCATAGTGATGATGCAGATATCACACCTGTAGGATTTGAGCTCTGCATTTGAAAGAAGCTCATCTGCGAATGTTTCCTTACGCTCTTTCTTTGTCAACCTGGCAGAATAAAATTCGGTTGGTCCTTCCACCACTCTACCCACCTGCAAATCAAAAACTTGTCAAAACATCAATTCCATATGGCACTTTCAACAGCTCTAGATCTATTGCATGGACTATCTGAATGTAACATATAAAATCTAGATTCATCAGAATAGCTTCTTCTCTAATTCGGGGACAGAACATGGGTTTGATTTAGAGTACATGATGAGCACATTACAAGAACACAAAGAAACCCAAATTATGGAGACTAGTGATCAAGACCATGAGAAGCAATGCAATTTCTACCTGGAAGAACTTAGGTACACCCTTAGTGTCGTTGGTCTTGTAATGCTGTTTAGGATCAATAACATTCCTGAGCTGCAAAATAAATCACAATCCAGATAAGAAAGTTAATATCCGGAAAAACATTAACCAAGTTGTCTAATCACAACAATGAGAATGCTGCTAAACGGATCCCTTGTTCGCTACACCGGAACGCCGACCCTGATAACCAGATATCAAATAATCAACACTAGAAAAGACTTCTGAAAGCCTAAACACAAAACCACTGCTACTACATTACTATTACATCACATTACATTACATAATCAAAAGATAGAAGAGGCACGTACTTTCAAAAGCTGCAAATCACGCTTCAATTCTGGTGTGATTGTAGGTGCGGGCATATTGAACCTGCAAACTCAAGAATTGCAAAAGTCAGAAACCCTAAACTCAAACACAAAAGCCTGACAGTCAATCAAGGGAGTTTGAATTGAATCATACCAATTTTTTCCAGCGGTTTCTTTGACATTCTTCTGTGCCAGCTTGCGCGCCTTCTTCTGATCCAAAGGAGGCACGTACAAACCATCGACCAAATTCTTCTCTTGTAGTAAGTCCTGCGGTTTATACTTGGCCAAAACCCCGATATCGGACTTGGCGGCTTGGATCTTCGGCAGACCCGTCTCCGGCGCCCAAACTATGTTCAGATCCTTCACACTAGGGCCTTCAGAAAGCGCCAATTCATAATCGGCCATCGTTCTGGTTTCAAACCCTAAAACGGTGCAAACCCTTGCACCTTAAACCCTAATATTTGTGATCGAGCTCTTTCAACCCAGCGCGCACACCATCAGCAAGCGCATGGTGACAGACGACGACAAAGCGCGCCTAATGTAACACAAGCACCAAATTATCAATAGGTATGTAATTTATCACACATTTTCCAAAAAAAACTCTGTCCAAAGACTGTCGAGCAGGGTCTCCAGGGCAGATATACGTGGTATGGTCAAATTACAGTCTGCTCAAGTTGATTGAATCACTCAACAAGAATCCTTCAAAATAAGGGTTTGAAATAAATTGAGCAGACTGAGCAAACATACACACCCGAATTGAACTGTACATTAATAAAATAAACGCTCGATGCACAGAGTGTTACAAAACCCTAATTGGCCGCAAGACCAATCTTTGGACCCCTTCATTTTCGATACAGAAAAACGATTCGCATTGAGTGTTACACTCCTGAATTGCTCACCTTCAGTTCCAGCCTCACAAATACGCGTTCCAAACACCACAACAACAAACAAACAAACGCCGTGAACGATCCTCGGTCTCCCAGTCGTCAGACCCCTCAGGCAGCCCTCAATTGCGCCAGTTTTGTTGTTCCAGCTCTGCACGATTAGATCAGCCAAAACAACAGATACTAAACGTAATTTGTGGGTCTGGCGAATCTGAAACTGCAACGACGGTGTTGGTAATCACGACACTGATTGATGATCTGATGGTGGCTGCTGTGAAACAAGACCAAGGAACAGAGCCCGAGTTGGAGAACAACCAATAAACGAAACCCTTAAAATACCCAAAGTGAGGACCGCGACGACGACGACACCCAATTTGTCTTTATAAATTCCTCGCTCCGCTACTTTGTAGCTCTACATTGTATGTTTGAGTAATGCTATCATCAATACTTTATTAGAAATTCTGAAAGTAAAAATTAAAAATTCCTTCTAAATTTGATTACAAAAAAATAAAAAAATAAAAAATTGAGTAAAGTTTGTTGAAATGGATTTGAAATGAGATACTCTTGACATGATGATTTTTTTTTAAATTGTGTTCATTTCATGCTGCAGTGATTCACCCAAAATTTCGAAGATCTCAATGTAAAAGTGCCGTTAAAAAAGTCATCTCATAAAATTAAACAACCAAAAAATCTCAACAAATTACTACACTTAGAGTATTACATTTCAACCAATCACACCAAATTTCATGTACGAATTGTCAATATCTTATTTGTAATCAAATTACAAAAGAATTTTCAATTTCAAGTTTCAAATTTTATACAAAAATATTGGTGATAGCAATCACAAATCTAACCATATGGATAGAATCTAAAATTCATAATGCACAACTTTTATTCATACATAAAGTGCAAAATATCCCTCTAGGTTGCATTTCATGATGCATCTTTGGCAAACTACAGAATTTGGAGAGGGGTGAGGACATTTAGAGGTTAACACTGAAGTGCTTAACTCCTACACGTCCCAACATTCAAAAACTGAATCACGAATAGATTCAAAGCCTTGCAACTTTCTTATACAACCTCAAATGACTTTCATCGAAGTCACCTTTGTAAGCCTATTAAATTCTCTATCAATTACAATAAATCTCTTGTGATGGGGAGTTGTTAATAATATTGGAGAGGCCTCCAAGTGCAAGTATGTCAAATTTGTTGAGTAGATTTTATGCTTGCAATGGTCCTCTCATATACACCTCATGTACATTTGAGCCATGCTAATATTTATTTTCGAGGCTATCATCTACTTGTGTTCAAAGGGTTGGTACGTTTAGGGGTTAAGTACAAGCCTTTTTGAGATCTCAGTGAAAACCGGATGTCTTAGTATTTATGATGTTGTACGTCCTACTGATTGTCTAAATTTAGTATGTAAATGCATCAAATTAAAACCAACTCATCTATAAATACAAATTGCTAAAAAAACAAACGGCTAGTCGCGGAGTCTGTGCCTTAGTATTTACCCCAGATTTACTTTTATGGTTTCTTTTGACTGTCCATGCACATAACTCCTCAAAAACGAAGTGTTTCCGTAGTCTCTCCCCCGGTGGGACAGAGACAACCAAAAAAAAATGGCACCCAGTTTCGGAAGTGTTCAACTTTGGAGGTCCATGGAAGTTGGGAAGAAATTGGTAAATTATAACAGAACAGTTCAGTGGTCACTTGCCTCGTCCTCTCGTCAATGACACCATCCTCGCTTGAAAACATGTAATGATTTTTTGATGAATTTTTCTTCCAGACTTACCTCGCAGTATACGGTCAAGGTTGCAAAAAATATGGTCCCCCAACTTCACTCAGTGTATGCAATCAATAGTCTAGTATCCACAATAGGTTCTCTTAAGACCTCAACTTTGAAACTTCATACTTTTCTCATATAATCTCCAAACATTCTAAATATGATTGCTTTTACTTCCACTTGCTGTAAATTTCATCTTTGTAAAACACCATCATGTAAATTTCATGTTTGTAACTACTGGATCTCAAACAAGTGTTTGTTTTAGGTGCTTCTACATTCTTAACCCTTTGACATGCATGCGCCCACATAGTGGACGATGATCAGATTCAGATTATTCTCTTGACTGCATACATGGACAATTTTCATCCATCTAAATTTCTCTTGGTTCTTGTGCTAGCTAACTATCATTTGTACGGTATGGGTCTTCAAAATAAGATATTGTGATTTTTTTTCAAATAACATAATTGGTTTATGTCACGTTTCATTCTTAGTTCAAAATGTGTGACCTTACACATGATTTTCCAAAATAAGTAGAATCAAATAATGAAAATCATACCATTTCGTATTGCATGTTATTCCAAATTCAACAATGATTAAATTATTATTCTTTGGTTAATTTGGGATTTTAAATTGAATCCAAAAGAAAATCTTCAAATTTTATTACAATTTATTAATTAAAAATATGATAAATTCAACTGTAGAGATGTGATCTTCACATTGGCACTTACAACTTAGCTTTGTACATCAACTCCATTTTTGTTATTCATCAAATATTTTATAACGTATATTTGAAATTAGTATTGAATCGGGATATTAAAGGGTTAAAGATAGTCTAGAATCTGCAATAGGTTCTCTTATGACTGACCTCAACTTTGAAACTTCATAGTTTACTCATAATCTCCAATTATTCTAAATATAATTGCGTTTACTTCAACGTGTTGTAAATTTCATCTTTGTAAAACACTAGAGTTATCCGTAAAGTCCCTCAAAAGTGGGTGAGTGGACTGTAGTTTGAGTGAATAGTGACATTAATCCTCAAAAAAGAACATGTGTCGGGCACTAAAAAAAAACTGTGGATGCAAACTTTGAAAGCACCAAAATCGGTGCTAAAAAACTTCTCACCCAAGTTTCTATTATTCACCTTCACACATGAAGAAGGTCATTGCTAGCCCCTTTTCTGGCAATAGATTCTCGCTATATATACCTAGACCGTCCCCACTCACCCATTCTTTTGATTTCCTAGAACTTCTTTCAATAGTTTTTGTTTCTCCAAATTTTAGTCAAACTAAGGCCCATTCAACCCTTTAGTTTACGGATAACTCTACTATCATGTAAATTTCATATTTGCAACTACTGGATCTTAAACAAGTGTTTTGTTTTAGGTGCTTCTACCTTCCTAAGCATTTACAATTTCAAAAGTGATCTTGTTGCAAGGATTTAGACTCTCAAAAGGCCACAATCTGGGTTATCACTACCACTGAAATTTTCTAAAATCATGTAAACTAATCCAGTCCTCCCCAAATTCCCACTGTTGGGGTCAAAATGCAAGACCTGCGGTTCCGTGTGTACTTTCTACATGTATACTGTCTACATGCATTAGTGTAAATAACTTCGCCATTGCTGGAGTAGGGGCCTCCTCAAGCACAAAATAGAGGCAAGTTTACACTATGGAGCCTACACGCACTAACTGCTATCTTGCACAATACGAGACCATTCTCAAAACCCTAAATGAGGATTTGAATTTCTGGCGAGAATTTGGGGCTCAGAATCACACAGGGCTCAAAATGGATAGGAAGAAAATCTCGCAGTTGAAGTCGTGCACTCTGACACCCCTTCTAATACAAGCAATCCCAATTGATTTGAGTGTAGAAACCAAATAATGTGTGCCGACGGGCACTTGAGATAATAAGTATGACAGTGCAAAACCTTCAGCTACTAAAATAGCACAACTCTTAATTTCTAATGCAAGTGCAATTTCCGTGCTCGGAGCCTCGCTGGCCATATATTGCTACCCAAACATATACGGCAGTGGCCTTGCAGCCATAAACACATCGACCATCTGCAATACCAATTGAATGCATTAGAAACTCATGATTATGTGTATGATTCCAAGCAAAGCATTGTGATAAAAAATGTGTCAGGACATTCACTGCTCGAACAAACATTTCCTAATTAACCCTTAAACGTCCACCATGACCTAATAGGTCGTTTAAATTACTAAAACTCAATTTAGCACTTTAAATTTCCATTTTTATTCAAACTACAACCCTTAGTCAAATTAAGTTATTCATCTAATGAAGTTGTTTGTTTATGAAAATGGTCAATATTGAATGAGAAATATATTGAATGAGAAATAGACATCAAAAGTTTGCATTTCATCAAAAGTCAACAAACCTTTGACCATACATAAATCTATGAGTTTTTATCCAATTGTGTTGAAATTTTTATTCTTCAGATGTATTTTTTTCTAATTTTAGACTCATAATCTCATCCAAATTTGAGATAAAACAGAAATAGTAATAGAAAGCATGTTTTTTATGGCGCACTTTGGAGTAATGGAAAAATGTGATAAATAGGAACATTGGAGTAAAATTGAACATTTTTGGGGTTCATTTGGATATTATCTATAATATCTATAAAGAGCAACAAAAATATTCTAAAAAAAGTGAAAACATGAGGAAGAAAATGATGCTAAAAAAATGAAGAAAAACCTTGGACGTTTAAGGGTTAAGTGCCTGACAGGCTTGGAAGGCTCTGGGTTAGCAAAATGGAAATGGGTAGTGGAACACACCTCCTCGGTAACTGCAGCACGAGCCCTACGATGACGTTCTACCATGGTGACCAGTACATCGATCAAAATCTTCTTGACTTCTCCAGTCAGCAATTTCCCTGTTCTATATTCCTGCAGAGCAAAACAGCAAAGGATTCTCATGTTGAGAACACAGCAGAGCTTGATGCATTCATTCGAGTTTGTCTTTTGTTAGCTAAACTCTTGTACCCTTGCAAGATGTAATAAAGCAAAATCAATTGTAAACGACCCTGCAATCAGTGATAAACTTACTTCTTTGATGCGCGCCAGCTCCTTGTCATCATCCAGAAAGAACCCCAGGTACTTGACTGCGACATCAACCTGCAAGAGTTACAGACAAGGTTCAGAATTGCATTGAAAATCAGAAAAAGCCGGACGTCGATAATTTGATCCCAAGCGAATGGGATAGATTCAAACCTCAATATTAGCACCAAACTTTCTTTGTTCCTCGGCAGTATCCCTTCCTCCAGAGAAAGATTTATTGATCTGCGCAATGGAATATTCATGCAGTCAGGAAAAAAACTCACTGAATACGAACAGGTATACACGAGAGTGGGTCTGCCATTTAAAAACCACATGTAAATTTTTATTTCATTCGGAACATAAACAACTATAACAAAGACATACCTTATCCTTGATTTGTTTTTGATTGTCTGTGACGTAAATTGCTGAATTCGCATCACTGGCACTCATCTTCCCACTTTCACCCTGCAATAGCCACATGATATAGTAAGATCTACAACTGTAAATAGCTTTTGGATATCAATGAAGTATTCAGACAAATACACCAGTAAATCATTCACCTGTAAAGCAGGGAAAAACAGAGATTCAATGAGGGCTGGTTTATTGAAGCCAAGTCGAGGAGCAACATCTCTCGTCATTCTGAAGTATGGATCCTGCAAAACATTGAGGATGGCTAAAAAAACTAGTAAGAAAATCATGAATGAACAAAGAAAAAATAAAATAAAATCAGTTCACATCATGTTACTGGTGTTACCTCCTAAGGATGTCATATACTATTGAGGGGATCCTTAAAAAAATTCAACAACAAAATAATGAATTATAACACCAAACAGAAGTGAGACGAACCTGGTCGATAGCGCATGGTATCAGGCATCTCATATCCTTCGATTGATTCGCATCTCCAAACAAGTGCGGAAATGAAGTCGGGAATGATGGGGCAGCCTGCAGTACTTACAAGAGTTCAATACACAATCCTCAGGTAAATTCAGGCATATCTACAAGTGCTGAAAAGAACAACGAGCAATAGAGAAAATGCAATCAAAAGAACCCAGCCCTTCAAACCCCAAGAAACAATCAAGGGCATGAAATCACTAGCTAGCATCAAGAAAAAATCATAAAAACGCTTACTTGAACAGGCGGAAACATAACTTTCCCAATATGATCCTCGCCAACAAATCCAAAGATGCCTCTCACCTGCAGTGACGCATAGTGATTAGAAAGCCCTTCATCATTCACTGCTAAAACCGTACACCCTGAGCTAAAGGTTAACCCCTGAAGGACCAAGGATTCATGGTTTTAAATAAACAAATTCAATTGATCATATTGTGAAAAATATTCTTCAGATGGGACCAAATTTTGTATCACCAAAATCAGTGAAGAACATTGCATGTGTTGATCAAAAATCAATAAATTTAAACAAGATGAAGACCACATAGAACCTACTCAGAACTACTACTAAAAACATGAAACCCAATATGGGCTTCTTGGTCCTTTAGGGGTTAAGGAACTTACTTGATTCAGAGTGACGCACTTAGCGATACGAACCATATTTCGATAAAACTCCCTGCCACACAACACCAGTGAGTGTTTTCTACCATTTCCAACTTGACCGCTGAAAATGAAAAAGGAGTTTCCATTGAAATCATCGATATATCATTGTCAATGCCAGCCATGTCATGACACTACTTCTCCTGTCAATATCAGACCCAAATTGTGCTCTCTACAGCATTGAAAAGGTTAAGCGTTGAAAAAAGTAAGTACCCGCCAACATATTCGAAATCGGAGAAAATGAATGTACGACTGATGTCAAACCCACAAGCAATAATGTCTTTGGCATTCTCACGAGCCAGGCGCCTAGCCTCATCTAGCTTCAAATCTTTCCACATGAACTTCTCGTCATCCGTGAGCTGAATCACGAGAGGAACCTTGAACGCGTCCTGCAAGTACCTGAAACAGAAGCAAGCAGGCTCTTAGCACCACATCCTAAAAACCCTAAACCTCGTAAAAACCCTAAACCCTAAACCTCTAAGCTTGTACAAGAACCTCGGCACACAGTATCAACAAGATCAACAAGACCTCTCAGATAATCAACAAGACCACTCAGATACTCCCTTTGTCCCATAATAAGCTTCCTCAATCCCATTTCAGTTTGTACCATAATAAGCTTCCTGTTGCTCAAACTAACTACTCCTATTGGCTCAGGGTCCACACCATTGGACTGCCATTATTAATTTAGGAATTTTCTTTCAACAGGAAGCTTATTATGGGACAGAGGAATAATCAACAAGACCTCAGAGAATCGACAAGACCTCAGAAAATCAACAATCTCAGAGAATCAAAAACCTCAGTGATAAAACATGATGGGCAGATGGTAACACCTACTTGGTAAACATGAAGGGAACAAGGTGTCCCAGATGCAGAGCCTCCGAAGACGGTCCGCGCCCTGTGTACAAGTAGAACCTCTCTCCCTTCTCATGCGAATCGAGGATTTTGTCGAAGTCCCGGTGAGCAAAGAACACGTTCCGGCGAAGAAACGGATGCGCAGGGCGACCCGTGAGACGCTCCACGCGCGACACCATGGCCTCATCCATCTTGCTGCACCCGAAGTCCACAATGAGCTTGTCATAGTTGATCTTGCCGCCGTCCTTCGCCTCCACTTCCCACGGCGTCACCACCTGGCCCCCATTCTCTTCATCCGGCGATGGAACTACATGCGACAACATCGACATTGCCCACTCAATCCATGTGAAGATACAACCTCCAAGAGCCAAGTTCCATGGGTGAAGTATCTCATGCGACAAGTTTTTAGGGACTTCGAGGGACCAAGTTCCACACTTTAAGTGAGCTTTTGAGAAAAAAGTGGTGGAGAAGTTGTCATGAAGTATGGAGGTTCTCAAGTCCAAGACTTTTCATGCACAACTTCATGGCCGGGTATGAGACAAACCCCAAGTTCCACTTTTCCCCTCCTCTTGCAACTTCTCAAACCCATGGAACTTGGCTCCAACTCCGGATTCAGAATGTACGGGACAAAGAGCATTCAATAAAACCCTAAAACAACGACAACATCCATCAGAGCAAATCCTCATGACAAAACCTCAACTCATCTAAGAAACTGAACGAGAGATAGAGAGAGAGAGAGCTAGCTTTTCCGAAACGCAGCTGAGAGCTTGCATAACATTCTACAGCCTAGGCTTTCGACGGCGATAAAACCCTAAAGATTAATAAATACTACTACACCTTTTCGTTTCAATGCTTCTCGAATCACAAAAGAAATCCCCTTGATGAATTGAATTCAGCAACCAATACACTCACTACCGTTAGTTTCTAGAGCCTTACTACACTCAATTCTAATCAACTTGCCCAAATTTCTTAAACCCTAAGAAAGAAATGCAAAAGAAAGGCTCATTACCTGGTTCACCCATGGATTCGCCCAGAGTGTCTGCCTACTGCTGCTCCGATAATCCAAACTTGATAATGAAACTAACCGGGACGTTTGCCACGGAACTCAGTGATCCATATTGGCCTCCACTAAACTACCTGGCACGGAAACCAACGCAAGAAAACAGTGAGGGCGCAGGCTCTCGCGGCACTCGAGATGAGTCCGACCAATATGCGTAAGGCAAAAAATTCTCTACGATCAAGCTGCCTTATCCTTGTTCACAATGCCGGATGAAGGAAGGCTTAAATTGTGGTGGTAATCTCGAAATATTTGGAGCACTCACTGGTGTGAAGCAGAAATTAATGCCGAAGCTCTGGCGGCGGATTATTGCAGCAGTGAGGGCACATGAGGCACGCAAATTGGCCGAGGCAACAACGAAGGAGATTGTTCCTGTTCCCCTCGTTGCCTCAATGCATCCGCTCACGCTGCCCGATACCCGGCGGTCTAAGATACCCGGAGGGCTACGATACCCGGCCGACGCATCCGCTCACGCTGCCCGAAACATGGCTTTAGTTTGAATGGGATGCAATTTGTTGAGGTTTAGTTATTGTACTATTTGAGTTAATCGAAAAGAAGCCCATCCAACTTCCCTTTTTGCTTTACTTCTAACCTCTAAATCGAACTATATTTGGGTTGAATAGTGTTGTGTCATAGATTGTCCCCTTGTGGGCCATGGGCTTGGAGCTTTGGTGGAAGGTGTGGGAGTCATTGCGATGTGTGGAGAATAATGACAGTGGTTTGCTTTAGATTGTCTCCCAACTCATCATAGACTAGTTTTTGGTCTACTTATATTTCAATATGAGTTCAAGAGGAATTCAACACGAGTTTGCTAAAACTTTCCTCTTTGGTCTGACTTTTCGGTTAACTCTAATGTTGCAGTAAATCTTGAATTGATCCTACACAAATATCATAACTTTTTTGCAATATCCTCCAAAATGAAAAATGTTTGCTTTCATATTGCCTACCTATTCCCAAAAACCAAGTACGGAAACACCTTATGAATATTTTTTGAATAATTATTTTGTAGAATGATGTAAAAAAATAAAAATAAAAACACAGAAAATAGAATTCTCATCTTCTGAAACTGACATTTTTCATAAACTGAAATATTTATAGATTATCGTCTTTATAAAGGAATGCACTGAAAATTATACACCCCAAGAAACTCCACTTCAATTTCTTTTACATGGCAAATGAAATTGATACAGGACAAGGGCGACAAAATATATGTCAACTGGCTGTACAATTGTAACCATAACATTCTTGAAGGACTTGAAAGCGTCATTTCAACCACGGATTTGTAGAAGATATAACATCCCTTAGCTGCAACCTTGGGGTTGAATGCGAGATTTCAATGAATGATTTCAACAAGGGGAGTCACTGTAGAATCAAAAAAAAATTCAGCAAACTCGTTCAATCTCTAGAGAGCAGACATGCAGCTAACAAAATTGCAGATATCGCTAGTGAACACAGTTCTTATTATTCTCAACACCAAATCATGCCTTGGTATTCCCGTCCTGAACCAAAAGCATGCCATATGGTGACAGGAAGCAAGATAAAAAAAAGCTTAAACCTAGCACTCTTGATAAGGGGAAACCAACGAACAAAACATTAATAAAGTAATGCGTCAGGTACTCAGGTTGTGCCCCAATTTACTTATTAATGGAGAATGACCAGCAGACGTAGTTTACAAGAGTTTGTAGAGTACAAAATTTGGCCTTGTCTGTCAAGTTCAGTGCACTACAATGCAGGAAGGATTCTCCTCTCTAACAAAGCACACAGCAGAACTCCCTGAAGACCTACTTACTGGCTACTCCAAATTTAGGAGTAGTACCATCACCTAGTGTATAACCTTTTCAATTCGCTAGTAAGACCCTAACAAAAGATCTGCTCAACACTCCATGCAAATGACAGAGGTCCCCAGTTACCTACCATGTAACTAAAACGTCGTAATGCGTAGTTGATCAGAACATGCTTCTTGTCCAAATAAATTACGTAGAATGTGGAGACACTCGTACTCGGACATACAACCTGGGAAATGCGTTGATCATTGTCAAGTGGGTCGTGATCCTCAAGAAATTCATAAAATGATCACATCACATAACTTGCATGACTTGCAGCGCTTCTCTCGTCTTCCCGAGAACATTCAGTGCAGTGGCTGCAATATGACCAGCAGTTAAACCAGCTTCAGCATACTGGTCCTTCGGTGCCCCATGTTCGATGTAGCGGTCCGGAAGCACAAGTGGTCTCCACTGTTTATAAGAAGGAAACAAGACTATGTGAGAATGGGTGCACATAGAACTAGAACTACTCATTCCACACACATACGATCACATTGCAGAGACCACAAAAGAATCTACTCCCTCTGTCCGGAAATAATTGTCGTAGTTTTTGGAATTGTTTCTTTTGGAATATTCGTCCTATGTTTTATACTTCAAACATGAGCCCTGTTTACTTCAAACGGGGCAGACAATGAGAGTGACACAAAACTACATACTACTATTAAAGATAGATCATTTTTCAAGTACTGAGACAGCTTCTTTTGACCAAGAAAGAGTTAAATTAAAACACGCCAAAAACTAGGACAATTATTTCCGGACAGTACTACATCCAATGGTACTCAAAGAAGTGGGGAAAATCCGACCTACAATTCTAAAACTATGTCACTACCCAGCCAAAGGAAAACAAACAAGCGTTTGACATAAGAGCAAAATTCAACTGAGTGATATAGACTTGAGTACCTTCAGCTTGCCATCGAGAAGCCCATCCAAAGCCATGAATTGCACAACATGAGAACCGAAGCCTCCAATGGATCCTTCCTCCACGGTGATAAGTACTTGGTGGTTCTTAGCAAGTTGCCGAATAAGGTCGCGGTCAAGGGGCTTGCAGAACCGAGCGTCGGCGACCGTCGTTGAGACTCCCAAGTCGGCAAGCAGAGCGTGAGCAGCCAGGCAGTTCTGCACCATGGTACCATAACCCAAAAGTGCCACTTCCGTCCCCTCCAGCAAAATTCGTCCTTTGCCAAGCTGCACTCAAGGGAGGAAAAAAAACTATTCATGTCACAAACCTAGACACTGAATATTAAAAAAGTGGTACTGCAAATATACAAAGTAATAGAGTGGTGCTTCAACATCCTGTGCTGATACATTATACTGAATGCATGAAAAGTGATACTGCAAACAAAGAAGGTAATAGAATGATATGGCCTTCTCCACATCACCTACTGTAAAATGACTAAAATCATTAACTTGTAGAATCTAGAAGTCGAGTTGGACTTTGCAAAGCATCTTTTCCTGTCGAGGCTCACTTGTTGACATTCACAAGATGCTCTACCCTAAATGGGTGATTTAGTGTCCAGCTAAAATTGATGTCTATTACCACAACTCGTTCAAGGTGAGGAGAAATAGTGTCACAAACCTAGACACTGCATATTAAAAACGTGGTACTGCAAACAAAGAAGGTAATAGAATGATGCTTCAACATCCTGTAATAGCTGATATGAATATATACCTCAATGGGAATGCCCTTGTTGTTTGCGGGCAATTGGACGCCAATTCCGTTGCCCCTTGGATACCTGAAGCAACTGGGTCGGTCATCAATAGCAGCAGCAGTGGCTACCATGTGGAAAAGTTCAGCTTCGTCAGCAGGAGCCATGACAACCATGTTCGGCAGGCAGGCCATGTAGGTGACATCAAACGCCCCACAGTGAGTTGGCCCATCAGCTCCAACAAGGCCAGCACGGTCCATTGCAAATCGAACTGGCAATTTCTGCAGATCCACATCGTGAACAACCTGCAAGCACACCATGAAAACTATTAGAACGCCACAATGTAAAATGAAATATACAGGTTGCAAATTACTGTTGATCTAAATTACGGTGCCGTATCCACATTAAGCAGGTGAGGCAGCTGACCTGATCATATCCTCGTTGAAGGAAGGAAGAGTAAATACTGCAGAAGGGCTTCAAGCCTTCGCATGCGAGTCCCGCAGCGAAAGTGACAGCGTGTTGTTCCGCAATGCCCACATCAAAGCATCTGTCTGGGAACCGCTTTGCAAACATGTTCATGCCCGTGCCGCCTCCCATAGCTGCGTGAATTCCAATCACACTCTTGTCGGCCTCAGCCTCGGCTATCAGTGCCTCAGCAAAATAAGTAGTGTAGGCTTGGGTTGCAGTCTTCACCTTTTTCTGCTTCCCGGTTGCTGGGTCGAACTTCACAACACCTGCAGACCACAACCAATTCGCTTCAATAACATCTATAATAAACGTCTACATCGAATTCAATTTCCACGACCATAAAGATAAAACAACGCACATCTCAAGTCTCGAACAATCTACTCGAAAGCCAAAGAGAGACCGCCAGTTAAAAAAATTAGAAGCTAATATACACACACTAACCATGGTACTTGTCCGCTGCTCTTTCAGCGTAAGGATAGCCTCGCCCCTTCTCAGTCACGAGGTGAATCAGCACAGGTCCAGTTGTGGAGGTGTTCTTCACTTCGCGCAAGATTGTCACCAAATCATCAAGGTTATGGCCATCCACTGGGCCAATGTAGTAGAGACCAAGCTCCTCGAAAAGAGTGGACCCAGAGCCACTGATCATACCTCGAGCATACTCATCAACCTTCGAGGCTAAAGCATGTGCCGAACCACCAATTTGCTTAGTCACACCCTGGAATGACAAATCACAAACAATATGAGTTTCAGAAACACAACATTTGTCCAATTGGCATCCCAAGCAGTCTGAGCACAACCATGTCAATTTCATATTTCATCTTTGACTTTTGAAATACTAAAATTACAACTGCTTTTGAGAGAATATAAACTTAAAATGTTGACAAGACAGTACCCTCTTGCATAAAAATCAGAAAAGAAGTGACCTTACCTTGGCAACCTCACGGAGCTCACGAAGTGGCCTGCTTGACTGAAGCCTGCTGAGAGCGCTACTCAGAGCACCAACAGGAGGAGCAGGGCCATCAAGAGTGGCTGTGGGCAGAGACACTTGCTTGTTGTCATTCAAGATCACAATCATATTGCAATCCAGATACCCGGCATTGTTCATAGCCTCGTAGGCCTGCCCGGCAGTCATGGCTCCGTCACCAATCACAGCAATCACATTGTTCTTGTTGCCTTTCAAGTCTCTTCCAACAGCCATTCCTGGAGTAGCAAGTACACACCACCTTCACAATCTCCTTCGATTTTCAAACTTATGCCTAACCCCTAAAGGACCAAGGATTCATGGTTCTAAAATGACAAATCCAATCAATCATATTGTGAAAAATATAACTCGGTTATATCACCAGAATCAGTGAAGAATATTGCTTGTGCTGGTCAAAAACATATTAATTTAAACTAAAGGAAGTCCACATAGGACCTACTCAGCAATGCTAAAAAAAAACATCAGGCCCAATTGGGGCTTCTTGGTCCTTTAGGGTTAAACATACACGACCAAGAGTATACACAAACATTCACCCACCTAAACCCGCGGATATACTGGTAGAGCTATGACCAGCTCCGAATGCGTCGTATTCACTCTCAGCCCTCTTGACAAAACCTGACAGTCCATCCGTTTGCCTCAAAGTGTGCATCTTTCCCCTTCGCCCAGTCAGGATTTTGTGTGGGTACGCCTGTTCCAACCACATTCAAGTCAACTGTCGTGCAGACCGATCACCAAAAATCAGCACTAAAATACCCAAACAGATTGGCACGGACTCAGTAATATTAATCTATAAATAACTTCTTTTAATTCCGGTGAACACGGACAGGGTGGCCCAATGAAAAAGGACCATGGAGGCGCCACTATCACGCAGAGTACTGTTACTAACAAGGAATTTATTGTGTTACTGTTGAGTAACCAAGAATTGTAGACTCGACTCCCATTCTCCCAATACATAAGTGAATTTAGGTCGGACCAGTGATTTTTTGTTGCTATTTTAGCCAAATTGCTGCATAAAATTTTGGCTGGCTAATTGATACATGAAAAAAGGAGTAGTAACCAGATTTCCTACATGGAGTCAAGATGTGTAGCATCTTTAAACCTAGGTATCACCCAGGTATTGCCTAAGTAGCACCTAGGTAGCACAAGTGTATTACCCTGATATTACCTATATATTAATATGAAAAGAGCATCCAAGGAGCCTGGATTGCTCTTGAAAAGTAGCAGAAATGCTAAACTGAAAAAAAAAGATCACTGGGTCGGACCATCTTTCAAGAATTAGATTCTTTTCAGGACACTGTAGCGCCAAAAGGACAAAATTAGATTCAAAAATGAATAAAAACTCGGAAAAATGGGGACGAGTACTGCTCACGAGACACGACCTCCTGAAATGTGAACCTGGGGGTATCTCCTGTGCAGTACTCTACCCCAAAAATGTGCGCAGAACGTGGAGTCTTCGACAAATGTGCTCGGGAGCGAGATTCATGCACTCTCCGCCAACGATCTCTCACCGCGTTGACAAGAACAATGAAAACATAAATACCCAAATAAAACATAGAAAACATAGAAAACATAGAACACATGCTTGTTCAACTCTTCTAGCAAACCATCAATGACGCACCTGATGGCCAACGTCCCACAAGAATTTATCCTCCGGGCAATTGAACACATGATGAAGCGCCACTGTGAGTTCCACCACACCCAAACTGGAGCCCAAATGGCCTCCAGTCTTGGAAACCGTGAAGATGGTCTCGGCCCTCACTTCGTCCGCCAGTTGTTTCAGTTCCTGCAATAACAAAACAGATTAAAACCAATAATAAAAACCTCAAACAAAAAGCTACAAACAATTGAGAGGCGTTTCGTTCCGTACCCGCACGGTGAGATTCTTCATGTGGATGGGGTAGTTGATGGTGTCCAGAAGCGGCGTCGGCGGCTTCTCTGCAAAGTACTCCGGACCGACATCCGGCAGCGCAGCCACAATCTTCTTATTGCTCTTATTCCCCTGAAAAAACAAAACCCGGTCAACCCAATGCAAACGACGACGACATTGTGCGAGGAAGCGAAAGGAAACAGACCGCGTACGTTTGAGCAGAGGCGTGATGATCCTGCTGCGAATTTCAGCTTGTCGGTCGTGCCGAAGAAGCTACGGCTTGGAATCACGGAAGAGGGTGCCGGAACGGGCGAGGTGAGCCTGTTCAGCGCCACAGCTTGAGTCGCGGCCATGGCAGCCATGGTCAAATACTTAAACGACCTAGAAACGAATTGTTAGAACGAAAACAACGCTGGATTTGCAACGAAGCAATTGAATGGGGCGGAGAGAGTCAAGCATGGAGATCCCGACTCGTCAGGGAAGTGCGAGCGCAAACTTTGCCATTCCAATCGTCTTATGCTTCTGATCATAAGACCGGATCACTGGATAGGGCTGCTCTTTGCTACCGGGATTTCGACGATTCTCGTCGGATGAGCTTCGACGGACGTTCATTCGTGAGCGATGTTCGTTTGGTCGTCGGTTGGCGGGCTGTCGTGGACGAATGAAGCACGGATGACGATTCAATGACGTTCTTTTGTTCGTAGGGCGGCGGGTTATTCGTGGATGAATGTGGGAGGATTTCGTCGGACTCGGTTGGACAGCGTTCGTTCGATCGACAGGTGGTGGATGAATATTGGAAGGGCAGGCCGGACTGGTTGGTCGTTCGTGGGGCTGTGAATGAATGTACGTGGATGAATGTTGGGAGGGTGTGAGTGTCAGTGAGTGGTGTTGGATGAGTTGATATTTTCTATGGAAACTGGAAAAATTCTGCTGTTGTGGCGTTGACACATTGTGGGTTAGTGGTGCTTTTGATGGTGCTTTGTTGCGAAAGTGCTATTCAATTAGGCTTAGAGCTAGCTCATTGTGCACCAAAGTCACATCTAATGAGAAGCTTTCACTTCCCCAACGTCAAGCACCAAATATGATCTAAATGAATTTCATGGGCTAATTGCTTACCACCACCTGAGCATCAAATTCTAGCCGTCAATTTAGAAGAAGAACTTTCCTAATTTTTAATTTCATAAAGTGCTAGCATGATCTTGTAAGGGAATAGGACAAACCATTTGATGTGTTGGAATCGAGTTTTCTGTGACACAAATGTTTGGTGAGCAAGAATCAAGTTCCACACTCTAAAAGGCATTTTATCATCCTAGAGTAACGTATAGAGTGTGAGAATGGGTGTTATTGGCCTTGTTCTTAAAGCATCCTCAGTCGTGCAACAAATACTCCAACATCTTTAACCCCTAATGACCCGAGGGGTTGTGGGTTTGGAAAATGCCTCCAATGCAACGTTTTTGGAGACGGTTTCTCCCAGAAATTGAGAAAACAACATTCATATTGTAACCGTAAGATCTTCAAGAACATAATCCTTACAAGTTCCTCTACAATTTTGAAGTGCATCCACCGTTGCATTTAGGAGAAAATACAATTTCAATTGTGAAAGTGAAATATTTCATGTTGTCAAAAAATAGGGCAGAAGTACTTTGAGCGGCCATAACTCCCTCTTGGAATATCGGAATGGTGGCCTCTTTGTTCCTGTAGAAGCAGCTTCTTAATGGTCGTGTGCTCACAAAAAATAAAAATAAATGACACTTCTATGATTTTAGGGAGGCCTTGCAATGCAAACGGGTCTAACAAAAATCATTCGCCTTCTGATTCGCTCATTCTCCCAACTCTGCCCGGCCAGTGACTACCTCACTTGAACAATCACACTTTGGATTTTTGTAGCGCACTCAATTCTTGTTGGAATTCAGAATTTCAAATTGCATTACAAAGTACATTTGATTCACTACATAGAAAAAAAATTAATTTTCCAGAAAAGTTATTTTTTGTGCTCTGGGCAGCCCTATGGATGGGGCAGCGACCATAAAATGGTCGCTCGGGTCTTTAGGGGTTAAGGTCTAGATGAAAAGTTTACAATAAATGCTAAGATCCATCTCATCTCTCTTTATCCCTACAAATCACTACCCTTTAATCTAGTGAGGCCAACATCTCCTCTAAACCTCTACTTTTTTTTTTTCTACATTTAATAGATTGTCGTAATAAATGATATCTTGTTTTTGGCTTTTGCACACTAGGAGACTTGCAATTGGTTGAAAGTATGTTTAGTGCGTTGCATGGGTGATGTGAACAAGTACTCTACCTTCTAAATTCAACACCAATTTATTTTTTGCTAACCTCTAAAGGACCATATGGCCCCCAGGGGCTTCTGGAATTAGAAAGTGAGGAAATTTGAGTTGTTCAGTCGTGAAATAAAGGGTGAGCAACAAAGAGACCCTTGCTCTTTTTGATGGTTGAATCCGTAGGTACTTCCTGATCGGAAATTCATGAAGTGTGATTTTTGGTGATTTTTTTGCGCTACAAGGAGGCTATTTGGGAGTCACTTCAGACCTTCGTATTTTCTTTCTCTCATCTCCAAATTACATAAATTGTTTTGAACATTAGGATGATGATGATCTCTACGTACATTAAAAAATTCGAAACTTTTGAACAATTTGATTTTTGCATATGTACAACATACCCTAAACAAGTTCCATCAATCTTCTCAATGGTGGCATTTTCTTATAAATTGTGTGCTCTTGTTGATTCTTTTTCCATTCAAAAGCTACGTAACTCTTCTTTCATTTCAACAATGGCAATCGTCAAAATCAAGAAAACAAGGACTAAGCTCATAACTTTTTAGGGACACTCAGTTTTTCACACAACTAGTGCAAAGTAATTATTTCTCTACAGTAGTTCTTTCAATTAGAGAGACAATTCAAGATTTCATTTAGTGCATGTAGAAAATGGGACTTGACTTGTTGACTCCAATGTTGTTCAAGAGATGGAAAGAGTGTAGGTGTTGACAAAGTAAAATTATGCCATACTAAAGTTTGTGGCACAATTTGGAAGTTTAGATTATGTCCCCAAATTTCTAAGTATACATTAGTGATACAAAACATTCTTGACACTTCCTCTAAGAAAATGATTTTTTTTTGCCAAATATTAATAAAATTCAACATTTATTTAATTTTGCAGGAATGGGCTCCAAACCAAAAGAATAAAATACAAATTTTTAGTCACATTTTCAACCAAAAAATATTATGAAATATTTTAACCATATTTTTGTATTATAGCTTCTAAGGTACAAGAAAATTATGCAAGGTTTGCGAGAACTAGGAGGTTACACCAAATTTTGAAGCTATCCTAGCAATAAAAAAAAAATGAAAAAAGAAGCCTTATTACAAGAATCCTTTTGCCACAAAGAGTTGCCACCATCTAGAAGTAATTAAAATATAAATTGCAAGCCATTCAAATTTCCACACAATTTTGAATTGAAGAACAATATCACGTTTTGTAGAAAGTGACATTGTCAATATAGCTCTAGAAAACTATGAAGGGGTGTTGGACTTTGCAATTCTTGTTTTGTAATTTACAAGCTTGTTATGAAATTAGATACATGTTTCCTTCGTTTTTCAAAATACTAACTTTTTTATTAAATTTTAGAATGTGATTAATAATTAGCCTTTTTAGGTCAACTTTGACACCTAATATTTTTAGTATAACTACCGTAGGTAGAGGGTAGGATCATTACATTTGTATTGAATGTTTAAATTCATTTTTTAATTCAAATATAATATTTAAAAATATTTTTCAAAATTATCTTTTTCCTATACAAAAGATTGAAAAAATAACTTTCATACTAACCAAACTTATATAAAGCTACATTTGAAATAGTCAATCACATTACTTTAAAAAGTTATCTATTTTATACTGAGCCATGTGTAAAAAGGAATGAATTTTTTTTATTTTTTATTTATTTTTTGGGAAATTATAACCTTCTTGAACATATATATTGCTACGGCTCATCCTCATAGATGTTTGTCATGTTTTTACAATGGAATAGAATGGTAATATATAAAGTGGCCACTTTCCTTTCATATCGCAACATTTATTAATGTTTTGATTTTTGCAATTAAATTTCAAAGGAATTTTTTTCTTAAATCAAAAAGAAAAATCAAGGTGCCATTTATAAAATTTTAATCAAATACTTTCTATAGAGATTTTAAAATGATTATTAGGTATTTATTTCAAAATTTTCATTTCAATATATACTTAATTAAATTACAAATAATTATTACAAAACGGATCACTTACAATTTTTAAATGATTGAGTTTGATAGTGAAATTAACAAGCCCTTTCACTTCACCATATTCAATATCATAGTTTAAAACTCGTGGATGACTAAATTCTACAAATAATGGACAAGAGAAAAGTTTCAAATGATTTGAAGTATAGTGTTCATCAGTTAGATTAATTGATGTCTTTCCTAAGTACTTGTCATTGCCTGGTTTTGAACTGCGATGGTACACTTCAATATTCAATATCGCGGAATTTGAAAACAACAATTCTTTATCGCATACAACTTCTAGTGGAGCTGAATTCCACGTTGGATCTCGACCTTTGTAAAATTGAATATAAGTTCCTACAACATTTTCTTTTGAAGAAATCCATACTTCCACATATGGTCTCATTTGGCATGAAAAAGGCTTTACTTTTAGTAAATCTTGGGCTGACACAACATTCACTTCAACACTTGCAAATTTGTTAACCCTTTAGTGCCTAGGGTACTGTAGCTCAGAGCCCTGGATTTCAGTAGATTTTTCCACTGTGGTTGAGACTACCAAAAATAGAATGAGTTAAATTAGAAAGTAACCGTACAATTCTATTCTCAACTCGAGAGCACATATTTTATCAAAATTTGAGAATCATCCGATGGTGGGATCGGAAGATTATAGTATGTATTTGAACTGTATAATGCACGCTCAAAAACGAGATTTTGGGGGGTGTGTGACTTCAAAGTTAAATAGAATTTGAGGTAAATTTTCAAAAATAAAAGCAAAGAAGTTCAGCTATGCCCTATGTCAACACCTCTCCGTTGCAATCTTTCATATCAAAAATAGACTCACACATAATTATTGTGAGATTTATAAGTGAAAGTGACTTGTCCATGTACGGTTTAGGACAAAATTTTATACGTTGAAAATTGACAGGAGTGGGTACATTAGTCAAGATCGGATTACACACACTAATGGAAGATGAAGAAGAGAACACAATCCAAAAAAATAAAACAAGATAACAAACTTCCAAACACAAGAAATACTACACAATACATATGTTGTATTTGTAAGTATTTACTGTATTTTCAAGTATTTGCAGTATTTTCGCGTTCTGTTGATAGGTATTTTGATAGTTGTACAATTCCAAATTGAAAATTTCTTTTTCTAGAAGGTGCGTAATGTATGTGGGCAAATCTGAACTTCAAAACTGAAGTTCCAATTCTTCACGGATTCTCTGCTATTTGCATTTCGGACGTTGTAGTGACCATAATGTGGTCAGCTAGGCACTAAAGGGTTAAAGGCCTCAAAAGTTTTTGTTATAATCTCATTCTTTTTGGTAAAATCCATACTATTGTTGGTAAATTCCATACTTTTTTACTCGATTTTTTAAATTGTGTTCAAGCGTGATAATTTAATAATATACTCAAAAATATAATAATAATAAAAATGAATTTATCAAATAAAATCACAATATACACTATGATATATATGTGAGGTATTTATATTGTTTTTAAATTTTAAAAAAAAGTAAAAGTACAAAAGTAAAAGAAAAAAAGAAAAGAAAGTCAAAGTTAAATAATAAAATAGTAAAATAGTAAAATATAGTGTAGAAATAAAGTAAATAGCTATATCTAAGTAAATGACCACATAAAAATATAGAAATAAAAAAAAAGCCCCATTTAAAGTAGAATGTGATGTAGAAATAAGTTGAAAAAAACAAATTAAAGTAATATGTATTATGGAGATATTATGTATTAAAGCAGAAGGACAATTAACAGTAGAATGGATCGAAAATAGAGCACAATTCTTTATTTATAGAATTATAGGTTTTTACATTCTTTTACAATCATCTTTTACATTCCTTTTTATAAGATCTTTTATATGCTACAATATAGTACAATCTCTATATTCAAGAATTATAAACAATGCATGCAATATTCAACCTTTTGAAATACTCGTCTACTTTGTTATAATATTAGCTCATTGCATTGTTATTTTAATCTAATCTTTGGCATTTTTAATTTAAAATTATTCTAACATTTGTTTTTATCACTATGTTTAATTTTGCTACAACGACTCTTCCATTTATTTTTTTGCTTAAGGATTTCAAATAAATACTAATAGGGAATGCACCTTAAAGTTCAAACAAGTAAAAAAAAATCAAGGTGTAACAAAAAAATTAATGGGTTGCATAATTTTTATCTAAAGCAATGTTTATATTTGAATTCCTATGCAATATTCTAGCTGGGTATTCTTTTGGTGTATCCTTGTTTGGAATTGCGAGAGCAATGTCATCTATAATTATTAAGTACTTTTCTTTTACATTGAATTCATTTTTGTTATGATTTTTGTGCCTTTTGAAGTTATTTTTTTGAATATCTTTTGAATTCTCTTAAAAAAAGATCATCACTTTCAACGTTGACTAAGTTCCTTATTCATGACATTATTGTGTAGGTTAATTGCCTATGAGTCGTCATCGTATTTTTAAATTATACAACATGTAACACGTAATTCGCTATTTACGAACTTAGCTATATATCATGCATTTGGCCCCCGGGCGCATCAAAAAAATTCTTTAAAAATTCTTTAAAAAACAACGATTTTTGTCTTTCTACAATCCCTTACATTGTAAACAAACAATTTTTTTATGTATTTTCTATTCTTATTTTTATCTATTCTTTTATCTTGTTTTCTTTATTGTCTTGTCTCTTGTCTTTATCTTGACTCTCTTCTTGTCTTCCTTCTTGACTTTCTTTTTTCTTCTATTTTTTGTTCAGCTGCGGCTGTTGAACCCTAAACGACTAGCACATTATTATTATTATTAAATAAAATTTCTATTTTTGGCCATTGGATACGCGGCCGCGCACCAAAGTCCCTCTCCCTCCTCTCTCCTCATATATGTAGGGGAAAATAGAGAGTCTCCTCCCTCTCCCTCTCCCCTATATGTGTGAGGAAAGTCTCTCCTCTCCCCTATATATATGAGGAGAGGGGAGGGAGATGAAGAAGGTTTGGGTGCATGGCCGTGCACCCAACGGCCTAAAAAAGCTTTATATATATATATATATATATATATATATATATATGCGGCCGTTGTTTAGGGTTTAGAAGCTGAAGCTGTACCAACCCTAGATTTTTTTTTGTTCCTTCTTTTTTTGTTTCTTCTTTCGTATATGAGGTGAAGAGAGGGAGAGGGAGGAGGAGTTATAATGCGTGGCCACGCAACTCAACAACCAAATAAAGCAAAAAATTAAAAAGTTAAGAAGAAGGACGGGTGAAAGCACGAAAAACTGTACCAAAAAGTTAGTATGCTATACTAAAATCATAATTGTTTTGGTCAAAGGCCATAAATTTATATCAAAATATATTGTATTTTGGTTTTAATTTCATGAAGCCCTCTAGGGTTCTTATAGGTACTTGAACCCAAATTTTCAGAACAAAATCTTCAATTTTTTTTACAAAAAGTAGTGTTTGAAAATGAATGCCTAAATCCAAGCTCGGTTGCAAAATTGATGGCCTTAAATACACTCAATATAAATATAATTTTTATGACCTTTGAGATAATGATAGAATTGAGGTCCTTGTCCAAAAAGAAAGTAGAAAAAAATATGTTTTTGATATACATTTTGCTTGTTTTATATCAACTTTGTTGATTGTACGTAACTACTGTTTCAATTTTGGCCACTTCTAAGTCAATAAAAAATTTATAACTACTTATTGAAGATCATTTTCTCAAATTTTTTTGGAAGACTTTATAAACCAATAGGTGTTTTATTTTATTGTTATTTATTTTTTTACAAAATTCAAATTTATAATGTATTTTTGAACCCTGCATTGTTGAATGGTCATAAGAGTTAGAGGTGGTACAGTTTTTCGTGCTTTCACTCGGACAAGAAGAAGACAAGAAAGAAAACAAGATAAAAAGTAATATGAAAGAAAGGTAAAAGAAAAGACAAATATAAAAATATAAAAATACATAAAAGAATTGTTTGTTTATAATGTAAGTGATTGTAGAAAGACAAAAACCAATGATTTTTAAAGAACTTTTTAACCAATTTTTTAAAAGCCAAATATGCGCATGAAATGGGCGCACTTGGCCAAGTGCATAAATATTGAATTGCGTGTTATGTTCATAAATCTTCATCATCCCTTCTAACTAAGACGTAGTTCCAAAAGTCTTTACCATCGTTTTCAACAACAATATGTGTCTTAGAGCATTCTTTGTCCTTTCTAATTTCAACATGTGTCCACAAGTCTTCACAATTATTTTCAATTATAAACACGTATCTAGCAGTCTTCACCGTTCCTTCCATCCTTCCTTCGCTTCCATCCATAACATATGTATAAAAAGTTCACCGGCCTTTCTAATCACAAAACGTCTTTATGAGTCTTCACCACCCAACAAAATTAACCCTCATATGACGTTAGGGTGCCTTGAGGGGTAGCCCAAGATAATCTAAAAAATATTTGACCCACGCGTAATTACTGACGAGTCTACCTGCCATGTAGTAGGGCAACCTCTTGTTGTATTTAATCAATAAATGGGATCCTACATTGGAGGAATAATTTCAGTGTCAACAAGCTATTTAACCCCTAACTGCCTAAGTGTCCATTTTTTGGACGATGTACAGATTTCATCCATAATTTCTCATCCGCCATGCACATTTAGCAGTGTGGAATTTTTACTGTAGATTCTATGGGAAGTTAGCTTCATACATATGTGATCCGATTAGAAAGGGGATGATTTATGAAATTTTTATGCCTCATTTCATGTTGTAGTGATTCACCCAAAATAATGAAGATTTCAGTGTAAAAGTGCTCTAAAAAAAGTCAACTCATATAATTAAGAAACCAAAAAATCTCCAAAAATCACTACACTTAGAGTATTACATTTCAACCAATCACAAAAAAATTCATCCATAGATTGTCAATATCTTATTCGTAATTGAATTACAAAATAATTTTGAATTTCACGTTTCAAATTTTATACAAAATCATTGGTCATAGCAATCATAGATCTAACCGTATGGATAGAATCTAAAATTCATAATGTACAACTTTTATTCATATATCAAGTTCAAAATATCCCTCTAAGTTGCATTTTATAATGCATCTTTGCAAAACTGCCGAATTTGGAGAGGGCTCTAGGCATTTAGGGGTTAAGAAAATCAGAACAAGCAATCAAGAATGGGAGCCAAAAAGAAATAAAAGGTTGCGCGAGTGTGCAAAAAGTGGTCTCAAAGCAAAAATTTCTAATACACAATTTTTTCCACTGCATGCCCATCATGCCTCCTCCCCCACTCCAAACATTCATTCAAATCGTCACCACGGAGTTCTCTTGCAAAATCTATCACTCTACTTTGGGAATGTGAGTTCACAATCTCATCATCTTTCTTTTGGTACCAAACTTCTCAATAATGAATGCCCACAACTAAAGTTTTTTTCTTGATTATCACAAAACTAAGCCCCATTGGCTTAGTTTGTCCTAAAGGACGATGCTCATCTCTAAAATTTTATTACTTGTCATGATGCTTTCAAGAACGTTGTTGTATCTCTCAAAGAGTGTTCATGTAGAAAACTTTACCATTGAAGCTCAAAGAAGACTTAGTCCCGAGAGAGTATATCAATTTTTAAGACAATCTATTGTATATATTACGTGATTATAAGGTTTGATTCCTGAGTTGTTTTCTGAAATTTTTGAGAAAAATCAACAAGTCATTCACAACAAATATTCTCATAAATTCTAGAACAATGATTAGTGTTTGAAATTTCAAGAGCATACAAAGATGTATTGTATCTTGGTGCTCACAAAAAATGATGTTCTAGAACTAAATAAATCAACAATGATTGATTCCGAAAGATTACTGTTTGGATGAAGTAACTTGTTGGTGACTTGCTAAGCCGGTGTTTGTGATCGTTATTGCTTGTAACATTGCATAAAATGTATAAATATTTCAAAGATATTTTTGGAATATTCAAAAATAATCAAAAAATATAAAAAATATGTAGACAAGATTCCAAAGATTCTAAAAAGAGTATATTTAAAGTATATTAAAAAATTGTTGTAATTATATAGTGTTCATGATTAAGTAATGGTAAATGTTTTACATACTATACACTTATTTTTTGACAAACCTGCAAAAACGCCCTTTAGGTTGTCAACCTCCTTGACTACCTTGTCCCAAATTCACCTGAATTGACGTTTTAGTTTCTTCCATACGGATTGATCAACGTAATTGCACATCTTGAAGGATTTTTGTGTTTTCATAACATAAATTTACAATTCTCTAATTAATATTGAGTCAAAATCAAGGAATCGAAGTAAGTTACTAAAGTAATGAAATTATTTTTGCACACAATGTGTCCTCTTGGTCCTTTAGGAGTTAAGGATCAAAGTTTCAATTTTCAAATTCTTCATTGTCAAACCATCGTACTATTTTAAAATTTTCATTATCTTAGCACATGTTCAAGAGTCTAAACTGTTCTTTTCAACGAAGATGCAACTCCAAAGGTCATCCATATCCCTTCCAACCAATAGTCCTAGGACCTTTGTTTTCAACTAGGGTAGACGTCTAAGAGTTATTACCATCCCTTCCAACTAGAATATGGTATTCAAATTTCCTTCCAACTAAGGTAGGATTTAAAAAATCATAACCATCCTTCTAACCAAAGTATGATCTATAACCATTTTTTCTAACTATGGGTAGAGATCATGTTTTAGTGTTGTTTGATGCATTTTCATTTGCAATATTGAGGTTCACTAAGGAATTTTTCAAAGACAAAGACCTCAATATAGTCTCAGTGTTATGAAACTTACTATTTTGGGAAAGTGATGATGTTTTATCCTTTGAAACTTTTTCCTTTTTGGATTCCCGTTTTGATTTTAGAATAGAATGTCTAGATTTAACCAATCATACCAAATTTAAAATTCCATAAATAAAAATTGTGATTTTGGTGAATATTCAATGGTAAATGCTTCTAAATTCATTAAATGAGTATCTAAGACTGCTTTTTGGAAATTTGACCGTACAAATAATTACTAAACATCATGCTTCTCATTTTCTCTATTGGACCAAACTTCATCAAAGTTGCAGAAGTAACATTTTATAACACATCTAAGTTTTGCCCTTACCTCTTTTCTTATTTAGGAGTTAACCCCTAAAGAACCGGAGGGTGTTTGAGCTTAGCTCTTGTTTTCTTGATTAACTCTTGTAACTCATGATTAGCTCAATCCTCATTGGTGGGGGGTAATTTTGACGATTGCCACTATTGAAATGAAAAAAGACTTACATAGCTTTTGTATGAAAAAATGATCAATTGCACAATTTTTGAGAAAATGCCACCATTGAGAAGATTGATGAAACTAATTCAGGGTATTTTTTACATGTATATGCTGAAATTGGATTGAATTTTGAATATTAATTGATTGGAGCAGCATGTTCATCGGCATGAAATTACTTTAAAGTGAAGGTCGCGAGATCTAGTTGTAATCATATAGTTTTGTGAATAGCAAAAAAAATGAAGGAAATAAATTTATCACCCTACTGTACAAAAAATCACACAATTACAATTGAACACTACGACCTTCACTCTACAATAATTTTATGCCCTTGAACACAATGGTTCAATTATTATTTTTAAATCTATTTACAATTTACAACATGTGGGTAGGTGCCATTATAATTTGCAGGGTAAACTTTGCAACTTTTTAGGCTACTAGACTATCAACTTTGCAAGGATAGATGTGAGTAATGATATTTCTACATATTCATGCAATTTAATTTAAATAATTCATCACCAATATTCTTTTAACCCCTAAAAATCTAAAAAACCCAAATTGGGCCTCATGTTTTTTATAGCGGTTTTGAATAGGTTCCTGTAAACTTCCTTTTACTCAAATTTATTTGTCTTTTGATCAACATATGCAATATTCTTCATTGATTTTAGAGATATAAAATATAGTCCTATCTGAATTACGTTTTTTCACAGTTGATTGATTGAATTTGTCATTTTAAAACTATGAATCCTTAATCTTTTAAGGATTAATTATTAGAACAAATGCATTGCAAATGAAATTTCTGTTTTCTGTGAATGAAATTTGGCATGGTTACTTTAAATTGCATAAAAAATACAATATTAGTAGAGATGTAACTTAGCACAAATTGTCAAATTAATGTAAAGGGACAAACACATTTTTTTAACAATTTGTGCTACTGTTTGCGACACGTCTTCATCCCATGATAAATGTATTGTGATGCAACACGTTCTAATTCTGCATTACTGAGTTGCATTTGCACCATGTCTTCACCTCACAACAAAAGTGCATTCTTCTGTATTGCTTTTACTTCATCCCACAACAAATGTGCATTCTTACAGTAGCTTCCTAGCAGCTTGGGCAGCTTTTTGCCTAGTAATTAATTAAAGTGCAAAACAAAATTAAGCAACACAAAAAATAGTATAATAAAATTGGACAGAAACATATAAAATCATTGGCCTTTTAATGTTTTTTATTTTTTTGGGGCAAACTGGGTCAATAATTTTTGAAAATTTTAGGCACTCTTTTAATATTTTATTTTCTGACCAAGCTACTAGGAAGCTATGGTATGCATTTTAAAACTCTTGTGAAGGAGTCCTTTTTTGAAGCTAGCCAATAAAGAATTTATGCGTATCTTTATTTTTCTAGTTTTAGTTTAGTTTTGGAAATTATGTAGCACTTTTAAGACGATATGTTAAGAGAAAAATTTGTGAAACACTTTTGGCTCGGGAGGTGAGCATGCAAAATGTAGAAACCTACGTGAGTTAAACTATACGGTCTTTTTTATTCATGAAAGGAAAGTCTACCTAATTATAAAATTTTATATGAAATATGAAATGCTTTAAATTCAAATTAAGAATAGCCTGCTCGAACGGGCGGGCAATTGTCTAGCAAGGACTGCCTCCAAAAAACTATATTTTGACAATTTGTTTTTGACACTCTTTTCAACATTTCTATGACATTTTTTTATAGTCTTTTTGACATATTGGAGTTATCCTAAAAGAGAAGTTGTGTTTGAACAAAATACAATGTGTTTTGCTTTAATACTTTTATTTGTTCACTTTAAATAGTTATAATATGTAGAAGAGCTTAGTAGCCTCTCATTATTAAGTGTGTAAGAGCTTGGTGGTCTTCAAACTCATGCACAACTAGTTTAGCCGTCAAAAAAGACTTTAGGTTAGTCAACTAGTTTTGCTGTCAATTAGGTTCAACACTTTTTTGAAACTTAAGTGTTCAAAAACAAGGATTATTGTAACATTTTTATGATACTATCTTGTAGAAGAATTGTAAAAAAAAAGTGTAAAAAATAACCCCTTTTTTTGGTAGTGTAAACACTGCACAATTTCAAATTTAACTACCCTAGGACAAGGCATGCTAGTTTCCGTGTGTATTATGAGAAGATAGTGGCAAAGGATGTTATTTCCCTAACCAAGGTGTAACCAAGGCATTTTTTTTGGGCGAAATAGTGCCAGATTGCATCCAAAAAAATGATTTTGGTTGTAAAATGGCCAAAAACCAATAAGTTTTTGTCATAACACTTCAAATTAAAAAATATATTTTGGATGAAATCGTCAAATTGTGGATGAAAACAAATTATGAATATCATGTGATATTTTCTATCCAATATGTGGATGGATGTTGAAGTATGGAGCACCACTATAACATTTTCTATCGCCACTTTAACACCTCATGAAAACTGAAAAAAAAAAATGCCCTGAATGTAACACTTCACGTTACCAAATGGTTGGATCCTATTCAATCATGCTCAATCAAGGGTCTAAAAAGGACACCATACATAACAGTAAAGGACAAGTTCATGAGATATAAACATGCTCTGCGTATCCAATCCCTTGATTGCCACTTGTACAGAAATGGGTTCCATTGAAATTATGAGTGCGTTCACACCAAAATCCAAAAGACAATGATGCGGGAAGAACAAGATCGTAACATTCTACTTTGATACACACAACTCTAAAAACCTCTGCACTCAATGAGGAACTATCAAAATTCTCCATGGTTAGAAATACGATTGGAAAAAAAAACAAAAACAAAAAGCTACCAGTGGTCTTTTCAAGATTTATACCCTCGGGCAGTTTAAAACAGAATTCTTCCTGATGGACATTTGATGCCATACAAGACAGGTCAGCGGTTCACTGAAAAAGACTGACCATTCCTTGACCTAACTAAACTTGGGACTTGTAAATTAAAACAATAACTTGAGAGGGGATGCATGGCTATGTCCATTTATGCTTTGTACAATCAGCCATTATACTCCCTTTGATTTCCTTTTCTCTGTGTTGTGGTATTTTAATCTACAGCATCCTCTAGTGGTAACGAGGCAAGGGCGGCAACCTCTGAGCTCCCCTGATTTTATTTTGTCCGCACTTGCGGCAAAGGCAGAACACGGCAACCGATGCAACGATAAAAATTGCTGCTCCAACACCGACCCACATAAGGTATGTCCTCCACAAAACTGCACCGATCCACAAGAAAAATCACATAATTCAAAAGTCATTAAAGTTGCCAAGCACGAATTTGTATGTACGGTATTTGCAATCAACTCAAAAGAAGCGCAAAGTACTAAATGCCTACATGGCCAAAACTAGCTCATTATTATCAGTCTCCTATTGTTTCTGCAGAGAATATTTGCTACATGTGATTGGGCACTTTCCAGATGTCAAGTTTTGAACTTATGTATGTTGGTTACCAAAGGGGTGATATAAAAAAGTTTTGGGTGTATATTAATTAAAAGAAGAAATCATATTTTTACATATTTTAGAGATTAAAATGTATTTTGAAAATGACTATAATTGGCTGATAGCTTCCAAAGTGCATTCAAAAACTGAGGGGTTACAGTCTGCCCTCCATAATATGACGATATTGTTGTTTCAAGCAATACACATGTGACAAGTCATTTCTGTGACTAGTCATACCTTGAGTAGTGGGTGGAGATGGAGCTCTAACTGGAGGTGGACTTGGAGGTTTAACTGGAGGTGTAGTTGGAGCTACAACTGGAGGTGGACTTGGAGGTGGAGCTGGAACAGGAGCAGCTGAACAAAAATACGTACTTGAAGTCAGTCTTGAATAAAAAACATCAGAACACTCATCAGCAGCGTGAAAAAGTAGAGCCTTGTTATGAGAAATAACATGTCATAGAAATGTTATTTCTATGATAACAAGATTGTACTGTCACGTTACTGAACATAACCTCCAATGGTTGAATCATGCTCAATCAAAAGTCTCAAAAGAATATCATGACGTCAAAGAAGGACAAGATTATGAGATATAATTATGTCCAATGCATGCTTGCCACATGAGCTCCATTGAGGTTATGTCGGCTTCCATAACGAGGTTGTATTGTCACGTTACTCAACATAACTTCCATGGTTGAATCATGCTCTCTCAAAAGAATATCATGACGCCGAAGAAGGACAAGATTATGAGATATAATCATGTCCAATGCATGCTTGCCACCTCTACAGAAATGAGCTCTGTTGAGGTTATGTCGGTTTTCAATATAATAAAATCATATTCTCAAGTGTATATTCTCACCTTGTAGCAGAGATCTGTGATGTATACGCCCACTGGTGAAATCTTGATTCAACCCTGCCAGCAAGGACGTATTTGAGGTTAGTAAAGCTATCAACACATCCCCCAAAACAATAATGTCACACAAGAATTTCAAAGGTCTACAGATGGATGTGAAAATGGTAATAGTATGTCATTTTTAGATGCATCCCTTTGTCGACTAGAGCCAACATGTGCCATTTTCATCCTCTAAACAAAATTATGGGCATTTGTGAAGTGTCAAAGCTTTCACAAATGATGATCGTTAGAGTGTTTCCAGAGTACCAAAATTGTGTAACGAAGCTCTAAAACTAGGACTGGTATAGATCTAAGGTACCAATCTCTTGAAATTTGGCCATTTTAACTGATATGACGAAAGAAGGCATCCTGACCTTAAACTCCACAGAAAATCTAGGAGCTAGTTTCCCACTTGAAAAACAACACCCAACAGAAGGATTCCGAAAAGACATCAACTGTTCTCCTGAAGATTCAGCTCCTAGAAATTCGTTCATGAGCACAATCAACTTGAAGAGATACTATGCATAAATATATTTGTAACCACAAGCCCGCTCAGATTTCGGTGCTTAAAAAGGTTTTTCATTTCCCAGTTGCAACCAAGTCGTTTCAACAACCGAATGCCTTGAGGGTTTACCATCACTTGGAAGAGTACAAATCCGTTCATGCGCACAAACAACTTGAAGAGATCCTATGCATAAATATTTGCAGTTGCTGTAACCACAAGCCCGGCCAGATTTCGGTGCTTAAAAGAGGTTTTCATTTCCCAGTTCGTTTCAACAACCAAAATGATCGAATGCGTTGAAATTTTACCATCACTTGGAAGAGTACTCGCAGCAGACACCGAACACACAGCAAGAAGAGCCAGTAGCAACGCCAGCCGGACCACCGCCATAGCTAGCTGCTTGCCTGTCCACAATGGAGCTTCGAAGATGATTTCGCAAACCTCAAATCCCCAAAGGTTCAATCTTCCTGCACAGATCTGATAGTTTCTTGAAGCTTGAAAAATTCAACGTCCTCTGAAACTCGGAAACCGAAGTTGTTATGTATCATCGGAACTAGCCACAAAGTGCAGGGGTTTTGAGCACACGGTTTGCAGGGGGGAGGCTGAACTCGACCGTGTCAACTGAGTGGCCATTCCTCGGGCTGGTTTCCGCGAATATTCAACATAACCAACTGGACAGTTTCTAAATTTACTGCTTGCATGCCTGCAAGTGCGTTGATATTCCTACAGTGACAAGGCTCTTCAACCTGATCAGTCGGTAACTGGGTTCCATGGATGCCGGAACTCGTAGTGGAGACGCCGAGAAAACAGATTGCCTGGTCAGAGTCGTCGTCGGCTGCAGCCTAGTGGGAACGGGGCGTTACTGGCCCGGGCTTTCTTAGTTGCGAGATTCACGAGGGCCCTTGGATGAAAGTGGATCGGACGGTTCGGGTGCGGCTGGAGGTTCCTGAGATTGATTAGGACCTTTAGATGAAAAAAGGATCGGACGGTAGAGGTGCGGCTGGAGGTTCTTCGGTTCACGCGGTTTGAGGACTGAATCTTGGCGGAGTCAACAGGGACCGGATACGGTTTGTACGGACCCTGCAGTAGTAAGTTACTACTAGTGATTTTTTTAATAATTTTCCACGATACTTTCACGATACTTGGGTGATACTTGAGTGATACTTGGGTGATACTTGAGTGATACTTGAGTGATACTTGGGTGATACCATGATGATACTTGGGTAATACCTGGGCAATTTTTGGTTAGTCACCTACTTTTTCTAAAGGATTTGTCTATTTTTCTTTCATATTTTCAAAAATCCTTCATTAAAATTAGCCAATGTATTTCAAGTGTAACAATTGGGCTATTTTTTAGCTGAAAATCATTGCTTATCACTGTCGGTAATAATCTTTTTATGTTCATTTTTGTTAGGCAAATTTGCATTTGATAGAGTTATTCTTAATCCTTAAAAGGATCCTACCCTTCTATTCATTTTGGAAAGATTCATTGTGAAATGCAACTTGGAGAAAGAATTTGAACTTGAAATGTAAACAAATGTTGCAAATTTTGAATTGTACACTAAGTAGAGGTATTAAGGGGATTGAAAAAATAGGAGGATTTTCCTTGTAAAAATTACCTTGTGGTAAACTTGTAAATAGATTAGATTAGTCAGTCTTTTAGTTGTAGATAGATTACTTGGCCCAACGTGGTGTACTTTTACAAAATGGACAATAATGTGAGGTAAATATTTATATAGTGTGAAATATCAATAAAATAGTATGGGTCTCCTTGATACCCCTATTTAGTGTAGATTAGATTAATTTGGTTTCAATATTTTATATTTTATTATAAAATTCAAAAATCTTTTTGGATTTGATTAAAAATAAAGTGTTGATCATTTTTTACTGCAATTTATGGAAATGGGTTTGGCATGTGGCATTTTTAACCCTTTGAGGTCCAGATGATTTACCAATTTTAAAGATGTGTTATAAAATGTTTGATGAATCACAAAAATGGAGTTGCTATACAAAGAAAAGTTGTAAAATCTCAATGTGTAGATCACATCTATACGGTTGGATTTATCATATGTTTTCTAATTAATTTTTATTAAATAAAATTTCAAGGGCTTCTTTTGAAATTCACTTTAAAATCTCAAAATTAACAATTTTTAATTAATTTTTTTTGTAATGAATTTGGAATAATATGCACTATAAGATGGTATAATTTCCATTATTTCGTTCTACTTATTTGAAAAATCATTTTTAAGACCTCACTTTTTTGAACTAAGAATGAAACTTGACATAGACCACTTTTTTAATTTAAAAAAAAACCACGATATCTTATTTTGAAGATCCATATTGTACAAATGATAGTCAACTAGCACAAGAGCCAAGAGAAATTTTATGGATGAAAATCATCATTGTATGTGGTGAACGGACGCCTCATGAATCATCCATCGTTCAAACATGGTCGTTGGCGTGTCAAAGGGTTGTGTGTTGAAAATTGTATGTTGCTTAAATCTACAAACTCATTTTTACAAGGCAACTTTGGAACAAGGCAATTTGAAACTTTTGATGAGATATAAATGCAAATTATCAATTATAAGTAATTTTCAAAGAGTGCTTTTGGACATAAGAACCGTATGATCAATTAACAATTAGTTTAAAACATATGAAAATTATGTATGAATGAAATTAAGATGTTTTATGTTGAAAATGTGAATTACTTCTATACAACATGCGTTTTTGGGAAAGTAGTAACATAACTCCTTGCCTTTTTTGCAACAAATTTTCAGGGAGTTATTTTCAATACTCCAATGTTGAGACTTGGTTGCAAAATCTTAACATTGTAATTGTGAGATTTCAAGTATTGTTTGCAAGTAAAGAAATGATTTTTAATTGATTTAAAAGAAACTCGTGTAGTTTGAAGATTGTATGCTTGGGCATTTGCACACTACGGTGTCCCATTTCAAAATCAAAAAATTGTGCACTGATTGCATAATCTGCATTTTTGACAAAATATTCTTTTGAAAATACATTAAAATTAATTGAGGATCTTTTGAACTAAAGAACATTGAAAAGTGGTAAGATTGATGTCTATAGAATTTGAATATTGTTTTGGTTTGAAAATTTTATATTAAAATATGAATTTATGAAAGTACACTTTTAAAGAAAAAACAATTAAAACAAAAAAATGAATATTATGTGATTTGTAATTCCAATTTGAATTCCAAGTGTAATATCTTATTGAGATTACTATATTGATTTCAAAATAACTTTAATCGTCTCTAACATACTTTCAAAAGATTAAATGTTAAGAATTGTCTATTTTAACTTTAGTTCAATATAAAACATATTTATTTACCAAAATTTGTGGAGATAAATTTTAAAACTAAACTTCACTATGTTTAGGAAGTTTGAAGTTCAAAATCCAAAAATAGCATTGCAAACAATTGACATATGTAAAAAAATGTGTTTTGTGACACAAAAAAAATGCACAAGGTTCTTAGATTTAGCAATGTCTTTTTCAAAATTTAACATTATATTTTGCTTCTTATGTATGTATATATATGCACACATTACTTTTCATAGTATCACAAGTTTAGGACCATCAAATCATCCTCTCTAAAAAATAAAAAAAAAGACCGTAGTGCACAACTACCCGCTTTGATTATGAAATTTCTAGAGTTGACCAAGTTGAGCACAGCCAACCTATTCAATTAGTTTGGTCTTGATTTTGCTAAAAGGAAATTCCAAAAAAAATAAAAGTGAGGTGTGCAATCAAACGAGCTTTATGTAAATGTGCTAAACATAAGTCATGTATATCACATAAGTCATGATATATTGTATAAGTCATATATATATATATATATATATATATATATATATATATATATATATATATATATATTATATACAATAGTATATATTGTATATACAATTAGTTTGGTCATGTATAAGTCATGTATATTGCTCAAATAAAGCCAACGGGAATCGAACCCGGACCACATAGCCCTTCATCTACCAACCGCACGACTTGGTGATCCTACAACATAGTAATAACCAACTTATACTCAAACAATTACCCAACCAATATAGAATTTAAATATTTTTTGGTTTGAAGATTTTATATTAAAAATATGAATTTATGAAAGTACATTTTTAAAGAAAAAACAATTAAAATAGAAAAATGTATATTGTGTGATTTGTAATTCCAATTTGAGTTCCATGTGTAATATCTTATTGGGATTACTATAATGATTTCAAAATAACTTTAATCGTCTCTAATATACTTTAAAAAGACTAAATGCTAAGAATTGTCTATTTTAACTTTAGTTCAATATAAGACATATTTATGTACCAAAATTTGTGGAGATAAGTTTTAAAACTAAACTTCAATATGTTTAGGAAGCTTGAAGTCCAAATTCCAAAAATAGTATTGCAAACAGTTCACATACGTAAAAAAACGTGTTTTGTGACACAAAAAAATGCACAAGGTTCTTAGATTTAGCAATGTCTTTTTCAAAATTTGACATTATATTTTGCTTTTTATGTATGCATATATATGCATACATTACTTTTCATAGTTTCACAAGTTTAAGACCATCAAATCATTCTCTCTAAAAAAGAGAAACACCATAGTGCGCAACTACCTGCTTTGACCATGTAATTTCTAGAGTTGACGAAGTTGAGCAGAGCCAACCTATTCAATTAGTTTGGTCTTGATTTTGCTAAAAGGAAATTCCATAAAAAATCAAAGTGAGGTGTGCAATCAAACGAGCTTTATGTAAATGTGCTAAACATAAAATCAAAATTTGAAATGAGCTTCTTCAATGGTTTATAATGACCAGTATTTAAAAAAAGTCATTGAGATTTGTTTTTCACTTCTACCCAAAAGATAGTCGTAACATTACAGATTGATTTCATCAACATCATTGAATTCCGTATTACCGGTAATATTTCTACACAACCTCTTGTAACATAACAAAGTGAGATAACAAGATTTTTGAATTGGGCATGTTCACTTCCTACTATGGTAACTATACATTAAAGTGGGCATTTACCTTAAACTGTTTGTATCTTTTGTAGTGTAACATTTCAGCCGAGAAATGTCACACTGCAATAGACATGAACGCTTTAACCCCTAAACGTACTAGGGTGTCCCTGGAATTGACAATTTGAGAAAAATCATCATAAAGTACTATTTAGAAGAATATTTTGGAATTGATATACAAATGAAAGTTCTGATTTTGAATTTTAGATTCCATATGTACGGTTTGATTCACTAATACTATCACCAATATTTAATTATAAAATTTGAAAGTTAAAATTAAAAATTCCTTCTAAATTCAATTACAAACAAAATTTTAATATTTTTTGAGTAAAATTTGTTGGAATGAATTTGAATGAGATACTCTTAAACGTGGTGATTCTTTGAAATCTTTGTGTTTCTTAAATCTATGACCTCATTTTTGCAAGGCCACTTTTGAACTACAGTCAATGCAATTTTGGCTTGGTCAATGACTTGACATACTTCTACATTTGTAATTTTAGAAAAATATGTAATCAAGTAGGACTAAATCCAACCGTTAGATAAGACAACCACTTGGCGAAGAATCTCCAAAAAGTTGGATGACTTTCATCCAAGCATCGATGAGAACGTGAGAAGGATTTGAATCTATTAGTCGTCCAGTTTCTGGACGCTGTGATGTTTAGGGGTTAAGGTATATGCTCGCTTTAAGGTATAGTTACTGTAGGGGTTGATGAGTGAACATAGAATGTGATACAATACCCGATCGTCACGGTCAACATCTCATGCCAAATATTATTATTTTTCGGAAATTCCTTTTCAATAAATGCCGAATTTTATAAATTTTTTTTCGAGATTCTATTTTCCACCATAGAAAATAGATTATTTTTGGAAAAAAATTTCCTAAAGATTCGGGCTCCTCCTCTTAGAATTAATTTTGCTAATCCTGACGACCAGATACGGTATTGCATAACATTCAATAGCCTTCATGCCCACTACCTTTCTTTCATGCACTCTAGTCATCACCTTGAGCCTCCACCTGCCACTTGGCTACTGATGAAGTATTGTTGGGTGTGGAATATTCCACACCATCTATTGTAGAGCCAAGGCAGAGATAGTGCATGCTACTGAATTTTATGTGTATAGGAGTGGCAAGAGAATGCGATACAGAAAAAATAACGAGAACCGTATGTTGAATTGATACCTTGCCGTGCCTATTGACACCCTTGCCTTGACTATTGATACCCAGGCACGATTTCCCGCTCCGACCGTTTGAAACTTTGAATGGTAGTCTCGAAGTTTGAGAGCCATTGCACCATTTTGAATTCTGCAGCTGCTTCGCCAGATTTTGCTCGTCCAAAGATTTGCGTGAAGCTGGATGGAAACCCTAGACTCTCGATCGTCATGTTGCAGAAGAGCGTTGTCCGAATCGATGTATCCAGTTGCCTGTAAACAACGGCGCAATTGACGAAACTCTGCATGAGCTTTGTCTATGGCGCGGGCGGGGCGTTTTTTCGGAGCTTCTGATGCAGCAATTTGAAGTTACATGTCGCAGTTACATGGTGCGGTGAGTTTGTATGATGCGCTTTTACGTTGGAATGTTGTTTTAGAAAGTGAAGAAGAAGAGTGTGGAAGTTGGATGAGTGGTTAGCGATGAGTCGGAGGGTGTCGGCCGTGGCGCCGGCGAGAGTGTTAGGGAAGTCAGGGAGGTTGTCAATTGTAGGTCCGTCGTCGACGTATCTGCCGCCCGGGGTGCCGAATGGAAGCAAGCCAGGGTTGCTGCAGAGGCGGGCGAGCTTCCGCGGCGGGAAAAGCTCTCAGCCGCGGACGGATCCTCGGCCTATCAATGACCGCAGTTTCCAACAAGAGTGTATACGGACTTTGACGGGATACTTGTTAACGCATGGGTACAATGTCGCGATATCGACGAAGCTTTTGGTGTCGCCTGCGAGCAAGGACATTCTCAATATCGTGCAGTTTCTGTTCCAAAAAGTGGATCCGAATATGAAGCTCTCGGGGAAAGTGGAGGAGGATGTTCCCGTCGTTTTTAAGAGGCTAGGGTATCCGTTTCAGATTAGTAAGAGCGCTTTGTACGCGGCTGGGAGTCCGCATACGTGGCCGGGATTGCTTGCCGCTCTCGTATGGCTTGTTCAGCTTCTCTTACATCAGGAATCAAGTGAAGGCGCGCAAACGTTTGATGAAACAGGGGAGCAGCCGTATTTCGAAAATCTTAGTCAGTCTTACCAGTGCTTCTTGGCGGGAGACGATGAGGAGTGTGACCGTTTAAATGCCACGTTCCGTCAACAGTTTGAGGATTATAATGCCGAAGTTTTGGAGAAAATTGCGAAGCTGAAAGTGTCGGAAGTGGAGGAGCATCTGCAGAAGCTGTCCACGGAAGTGTCCCCGCTGGTAAGCTTAGAGGCGAAGAAGGCTGACTTCTTGAGCGACAAGCAGAAGTTTAACAAGATTATTACTAGTTTGCAGTGGCACAAGCAAGGCGCAGAGAAGAAGCTGAATGAGCGCAAAGAGGATCTTCTTGCGATGAAGGCTGAGAAGAAGGCCATTCAGGCTGACATTGAGGATTTGCGTACACGCGTGGCCGCTCAGGAAATCAACCTCGCCGAAGTGGAGCGCATGCAGAAAGAGGAGGATCTTCTTCAAGTCAACATCCAGCCTATCGTGGCCAAGGAGCAGCAGCTGCGCAAGGCAGCTTGGGACCTTGAGCTTGCATCCACCGACAAGGCGAAAGATCTGGAGGTTCTGTGTGCTGAGCACAACGAGCGCTGCCAAAGGTTGAGACCGAATTTGGCAGAAGGGCAGTCACTGTCAGGCGCTCAGTTGCAAGTAACACTGCAACTGGAACGAGCTATGCCACAGGAAATTCTTGTAACCTCTGTACCTGGTAGTTTGAAGCAGGCCATCTTGGAGGTCATGGAGAGCTGCAAACGGTACACGAATCAGGAGAGAGAAGAATCGCTTGCTTGTAAACAGGAAGTTTACGCGTGCGAAGCTGCTCGTCAAGAGAAGCTGGACCTCATGTCTCGGAATATTGCCACCATCAAGAAAGTCGAGGCTCTCTACAAAGCCAGCAAGGAGAAGTGGGATGCGGCTTGTGCTGCAGTGGTGAATGAGAGGGAAGAGCTCGAGGCGAAAGTGAAAGCTAAAGAGCTTGCTGCGAAGAAGACTGATGCAGACGCCGAGGAAATGGTGAAGCATTGGGAACTAAAGTACGAGGCAGCAGCCGCAAGATGTGCCGAAGAGGTAGCCGCAGCGAAGAAGGAGTGGCTGGAGGTAGTGGATCTCATCTTAAGTGCCAAAGAGCAGATGCGTGAGCTTTTGAACAGCCTCAAGAACAAGACCAACGCAGAGGTGGACAGAGTGAAGCAGGACCTGTCGGAGCTTCTCCCGTCGATGCTGGCTCTGCAAGTGTGAGCGTGCTTCAGCTAAGAATGCTTTCTGAAGATGTTGTAAGAGGTGTGTCATGGTATTCGGTCGCTGAACAGAGGGGTATGGTTTGTCTTCCGCCCTCAGTACCTATGCTTGTGTGTAATTTTAGTATCAAAGTTCATGATGGTCTTAACTAGTTGTATTATACAGACCCCAGCACGCATTGACAATGCACGATTCTGGCTTCCTGTTCGCCTGAACTCGTTTCTGTCAAAAGGGGTTCTCAAACATGACCAAATTCACTATCTTACAGGTTATCGTAGTGTGGTGACAATTTCAGTAGGTATCTGAAACTTCGGATATTAATAAAAGCATTTGAGTCTTCACTATTTGTGACAGCTTAACCCTTTAGTGCCTAGGGTACTGTAGCAGACAGCTCTGGATTTCAGTAGGTTTTTCCACTGTGGTTGAGACTACCAAAAATAGAATGGGTTAAATTAGAAAGTAACCGTACAATTCTATTCTCAACTCGAGAGCACACATTTTATTAAAATTTGAGAATCATCCGATGGTGGGATCGGAAGATTATAGTATGTATTTGAACTGTATAATGCACGCTCAAAAACGAGATTTTGGGGGTGTGTGACTTCAAAGTTAAATAGAATTTGAGGTAAATTTTCAAAAATAAAAGCAAAGAAGTTCAGCTATGCCCTATGTCAACACCTCTCCGTTGCAATCTTTCATATCAAAAATAGACACACATAATTATTGTGAGATTTATAAGTGAAAGTGACTTGTCCATGTACGGTTTAGGACAAAATTTTATACGTTGAAAATTGACAGGAGTGGGTACATTAGTCAAGATCGGATTACACACACTAATGGAAGATGAAGAAGAGAACACAATCCAAAAAAATAAAACAAGATAACAAACTTCTTAACACAAGAAATACTACACAATACATATGTTGTATTTGTAAGTATTTACTGTATTTTCAAGTATTTGCAGTATTTTCGCGTTCTGTTGATAGGTATTTTGATAGTTGTACAATTCCAAATTGAAAATTTCTTTTTCTGGAAGGTGCGTAATGTATGTGCGCAAATCTGAACTTCAAAACTGAAGTTCCAATTCTTCACGGATTCTCTGCTATTTGCATTTCGGACGTTGTAGTGACCATAATGTGGTTTGCTAGGCACTAAAGGGTTAAAATTCATACTAATCAATTGTACAGGAGCTCAAGTTAGCTATCTGCTGCTTTGGATATGTGTTTCATATGGGTCCCTCTATTAATCGAAAGTTTGATGGTCCGTGTGCCCAACAGCACAGGCCTGGTTCAATATTATTCAGCTACCATCTCGAGTACCATAAGAGGAATCTGGTGATCTATAACGTTGACGGCGGAAACTGGACACAAACGTACTTTCTCACCAGGAACTGTTATGCACTGAACTTTGACATTCTCTAACGAGATGCAACGAATGGCATGCTATTCGTGCACCTGAAACATCTACACAACAGACGACAAACCTACATCAATATGAAAAAAGTAAAGATTAGAGTAGAGGTTTAGGTCGTTAATACAAGTAGAGAAAGGAGATGAGGTTTGGGTTGTTTATTCAATAAGTAAAGAGAGGTTTAGGCTGTTTATACAATGAGTGGAGAGAACTAAACCGTCTGAAATTCTGCAGATCACAGAAACAGAAATCCTTGAACTTCATCCAGAAATCTCTCCTAAAAGCCTGAGGAGGTGGAAGTGATGGTAGAGAGATTTTATTCCTAGTTTTAACCGAACAATGGATGGCCTTAGTTGAACAGAACCCAAATCATTTGTAGTCACAGTAGCAGTCGGGTATAGTAGTTTCTAAAAATGACGGCTAAACTAGTTGTGCATAAGTTTGAAGATCATCAAACTCTTCCACACTTAATAATGAGAGATCACTAAGCTCTTCCATACTTTATAACTTTTTAGAGTGAACAAATAAGAGTATATTAAAGCAAAACACATGGTATCTTGTTCAAACACAACTTCTCATTTAGGATAACTCTATTGTAGATAGTAGTAAAAGCCAACTTCCATGAGTTGGAGAAGTTGTTCATGGAAGTAGGCAAGAGGAAAAGAAAAGTGGTATTACAATTTGTCTCATACCCTGCCATGAAGTGGTGCACACTTCCATGGACTTGCATAAGTGAAGTTGCCATGAGGTCAAAGGCTTGAGAACCCTTTGTACTTTATCATCACTCTTTTCTCAAAAGTTCACTTGAAATTTGTTTCCTAAAAAAAAAAAACCCCATTTGAAATGTGAAACTTGGTTCCCCAAGTCCCTAAAAGCTTGTCTTTTAGTGAGTAACTTCACCCATGGAAGTTGGACCTAAGATATGTAAACTATTCTTACGAAGATCGTTTTTCTCAGGGTTGAAAAGTCAGCCATTCACAATGCAAGTGCCATCCAAACACATGAAAACATTTTCATGTTTCATTGCAGTGGAATCTTTTGGAAATGAGGACAAGGCACCAAAAAAATGACGGAAACCACTCAAAAACAATTGAAAGCAACAGGAATGGGTTCCTACCAGTGTAGTGCATTACATGATTCTCAATAAAATGAAAGAATTAGAGACATTATGAAAAGTAATGGACCTCAAACGAGTATTGGCATTTAGAGAAAGATTCCATAGTAGTCCAACATTGGTTCCTCCCTAAATAAGCAGGCTGGCACACATAACATTTCCACAAACCATATCCAATTGAACGAAATTACAAGGAGGTGATTATTTATTTATTACTCAGAAATTTTCTGCAAAGGGAAGCTGTACACATGAGGAGCTTAGGGTTTTTCACACAAGTACCTGTCAAGACGAATCAGCCCAAGGGTGATTTAAGGTATCCATCCGCAGTCCCATTAATCTCCCATGAGTTTATGACACATGGCGAGAGTACATAAGTACTTTCCATCTACTCCAAGGAACTAGGGAAGAGTTGGTTAGGAGCACTCTTAATATCTGAGAAATTCTTCCTGAAATCAACGTGTTTTGCATGTCGTTTGTCCATCACTTCTTTGATCGATTCAGCACATTTGAGACTCAGCACATCTGAGTTGCACTCTGTGGCTGTATTCAAAAGCTTGATCCAATTTTCTAGCACAAAGGAAACATTGACACAGTCAGACAATAACATTGACAGTCAGAAAGTTATTGCTCTAGTAACATGCTTAACCCCTAAACATCCTCACCCCTCTAGATTTGGAGAATTTCAAAGATGTCTTATAAGATGTAACTAAGAGGGATATTTTGAATTTGATGTATGAATAAAAGTTGTACATTATGAATTTTAGATTCTATCCATATGGTTAGATCTACGATTGCTATCACCAATACTTTTGTATAAAATTTGAAACTCAAAATTTAAAACTCTTTTGTAATTTTGATTATGAATAAGATATTGACAATTTGTACATGAAATTTGTTGTGATGGGTTGAAATGTAATACTCTAAGTGCAGTGATGCTTGAAGATTTTTTGGTTGCTTAATTTTATGAGTTGGCTTTTTCAAGAGCACTTTTAGACTAAAATCTTCAATTTTTTTGGTGAAACACTGCAACATGAAATGAGGCATAAAAATTTCACAAATCATCCCCTTTCTAATTGGATCACATGAATGAAGCTAACTTCCAATAAAAAAACCTCAGTAAAAAATCCACACTGCAAAAAGTGCATGATGGATGATTGATTCTGTACATCGTTCACTTTTTGGACGGTTGGACATTCAGGGGTTAACCCCTGAAGGACCAAGAAGCCCAATTTGGGACTCATATTTGGGCTCATCTGAATTATATTTTTCACAATATGATCAATTGAATTTTTCATTTTAAAACCATGGGTCCTTGGTCCTTTAGGGGTTACAAAAAGGAAAGGAAAGTAAAGTAAGCAGCACAGCTTGATCTGGAATTTCATCACAACACTTGAATCTTTAATCTGAGGCACAAACCTTGTGTAGCTTGAACTGAGTCCTCGCAAAGCCACTTCAAGCTTTTGACTCCATACTGCCATGGAAAACGCAACATTAACATGTGTACAGTTGATGATTTCTAAGCTTTTTCATGTCGCTTAAGACACAGAATTATTGCTACCTGAACTGATGAGTTAGCACAATCAGTCAAGTACCTAAATAGGAGAGATTAGATTGCAAATTGGTCTAAAAAAGGATGTAAGCACTTTCAAAAGAAATGAAAGCTAACTATTGATCATAACAGATGAAGATGCTAACCTTGTGAGCTGCAGAAAGTAGATCAAGGCCCCTGTGTTGAAGAAAATCTGCGTCAACCGTGCCAGTGTAGAGGAATCTTATCATGGCCTTGGTAATATTGAAGGACGCTTCCTTGATGTCCAACCTATTCGAATATTTTACATCAGGACTCTCAAGATTGAGCCTCAGAATCTGCCAAGAGTAAGGTAAGCGTGTGAGCTCAATTAGCGTGCAATATCTAATCTGATGAGAAAGTACGTTGATCAAAACATCACATCTCGAATTTGCTACCCCACTGATTGCCAACATAGGTTCGTGTTGTTTCAGTTGGTCGTGTTTCAATGACACGAAAGCAACATAATATGGTCACTGATTCAGTGTTATAACAACAATGACTGAATTAGTGGCCATTGATGTAGCACCAATTGTGACATATGCCACCCCACTGATTGCCAACATAGGTTCGTGTTGTTTCAGTTGGTCGTGTGTCAATGACACTGAAAGCAACACAATATGGTCATTGATTCAATGCTATAACAACAATGACTGAATTAGTGACCATTGATGTAGCACCAATTGTGACATATGCCACCCCACTGATTGCCAACATAGGTTCGTGTTGTTTCAGTTGGTCGTGTTTCAATGACACGTAAGCAACACAATATGATTACTGATTCAATGGTAGAACAACAATGACTGAATCAGTGGCCACTGATGTAGCACCAATTTTGACACACAAAAGGAAGAGCAATTTACATGTGATGCGCCAGCAAGGAGGAGCGTAAGGACAGTGAGGCTTTTGTCTTCTGCCCAAACTTCAACTGTCTCATGTTTTCCACTTTCAAAAACCGCTGCCCAATTCTTCTGGATCACAGCATAGGGATGCCTTTCAGGCTTCGTGTCTGTGCTCACACCTTCACTGGTGAGCTTCGCAACAATGGCATCTGCTAGTACGAGCAGCAAGGCGTCCCAATGGCGGTACTCCCAGCCTATCACACACACCCAGACTCTACATAAGAGGAGAAAGACAACCCAAAAACCAAAGAAAAAAAAGCAAGAGAGCTACCCACACAATAGTCACAGAGCACATAACATCTACTCCCTCTGTCCAGAAATAACTGTTCTAGTTTTTGGCGTGTTTTAACTTTAACACATTTTTTTCCTTCGAAAAAGCCCGTCTCAGTACTCGAAAAATGCTCCATTTTTAATACTAGTATGTAGTTTTTGTGTCACTATTTTTTTCTATTTTTAATACTAGTGTGTTTCATTGTCCACACCGTTTGAAGTGAAGAGGGCCCATGTTCGAAGTATAAAACATAGGACAAATATTGCAAAAAAATAAAATAAAAATGCCAAAAACTAGGACAATTATTCCTGGACAGAGGGAGTGTCTATTATAGAACGCAAGGTGGTGCACGCATGCACGTACGTTCCCCAAAACAGTTTCGCTATCAGAACTATTGTGCGAGGCGCTGGCACAGGTCAACCAATGGTGCACACACACATGGTTAGTTCTTTAACCCCTAAAGGACCAAGAAGCCCAAATCAAGCCTCACGTTTTTCTTAGCAGTTTTGAGCAGGTCCTATGTGGACTTCCTTTCGTTCAAGTTTCTTTCCTCTTTGACCAACACATGCAATGTTATTCACTGATTCCCGTGAAATAGAATTTGGTCCCATCTGTATTATATTTTTCATGATACGATCAATTTACTTTCTCATTTTAAAACCATGAATCCTTGGTCCTTGCAATTGGGGTCCCTTTTGAAACCTTAAATGACACATATCAAGCTGTCTTTCAAGATCATTCCAGATACCTTCCTTTTCAACCGTCAAAGTAAAGTTGCAAATCTAGGCAGCATATTCACCGTCACTCCAAGGCAAGTTTCAAGATTATGATGTTATGCACTGTAAGATTACAGAGCATGCATTTATTCGATCAAATATGTAGTACCTCTTTGGTAGAGCGTGGATTTGAGCTCCAGAGCCACCTGGAGAGGAGTTTTCTGGTCCAGGACGACCTTCTTCGTTTCCACTGGAGTGCCGTGCTCGCCAGTTTGGGCATGGCGGATGATGGAAATCTTGTGTGCAGATGGCAACACGGCTGCCTTGAGTGACACATTGGCGCCGTGGGACAGCAGAAACTTGATCGTGTCAAGTTTTCGTGTCTCCTCATACTTGTACACTGCCAAATGCAGTGACGTCACGCCCTGCAAAAAAAAAACCAGCACAAAACTCATTTAGGTTTAATCAAGAATTCACAGTTTTAAAATGACAAATTCAATCGATCATATCGTGAAAAATATAATTCAGATGGGACCAAATTTTATATCACTAGAACTAGTGAAGGTAATTGCATGCGTTGGTCAAAAAACAAATAAATTCGAACAAGAGGAAGTCCAAATTATAGGACCTGTTAAAGAAAACATGGTGACCATTCTGGTCACCGTAGACGCTTCAAAGACCAAGGATTCATAGAGCCTCCGAAACTGACGAATTCGATTGATCATTTTGTGAAAAGTATAATTCAAACGAGGTCCACTCAAAATCATTGAAGAACACTGCATAATAATTATGTTAATTCAAAAAGAAAGAAAGAAAGAAAGTCCTCATATGGCTTTCTAAAAAACATACTTAAGCCCAAATTGGGGTAATTACCAGAACCCTAGAAGTTGACTGAAGCAGGACGCTGATCGATGACCTTCACAGATAGATGGAAAGTAAGGCAACAAAGACAAATACTAGGAGCTTGACACGACCTCATGAATAATTCAGTTACTATCCTTCAAACTAATACGCAACAACCAAACCCCAAGCCCTAAGAACTAATTCATTCCTGATCCAATCTGTGAACTAGCGTGAGGAGAATTAATTAGGGTTCAGTATGAAAGCAAGAACTCCATCACCAAGATAAACCAACTCTAAGGCCAAGATTCCGTTCTCATAAACATTTGAGCTTCGTTTCTGGTGACATAGATTGCGTTCTTTGCAAACTCTTCTGTTCTGTAAGCACACTGTAGGTGAAGATCGGAAAATGTTGCAAACGAAAAGAAAAGTACCTCGTCGTTGTAGGCGTTGATGTCGACCCTGTTGTTCTTGAGCAGAGCGGAGAGCGCCGACAAGTTGCCGTTCTCCACACAGCGGAAGAATGTGGCTTGGTCCAGCTTCAAGTTCTGGCCTGCGTCCTCCGCCAGTCCCACGGCTTCCACCCCGGCCGTCACCTCTCCCACGTTGCCATGGCTCGCCATGATTGTTTCCAACAAATCCTGCAATTGGGAACTTACCCCAAACGAAATGGCACTCGATCAGAGGGTCAGAAACTAATTGCAAGTCGTCACCTGGGTATGATTTGAAGGTTGAATTGCAACGATGAAGGTCGAAATCTGACGAGAGTGAGGTGCTTGGCGATCGTGAGCGAGTCAGCGATTTCTCATCGGTACTATTGCCTTGGCAGGCACTCTCACTCTCTCTCTGACTGACGGCCTGCTGACGTTAGTTCCTTTGATTCCACTGGCGGGGCTGTTGGATGCATGCATGGGAGAGAAAAGGCAGCCAGGTCCAAAATATCGTAGTTTTCTATACTAAATGCTCCGTCTTGCCGGCAATCAGTTCTGACCGAGTTTGCTAAAGTTATCCCTCTCTAATGGCACATGCCTGGTGTATTCTCCAGTTTTTATATTATATATATATATATATATATATATATATATATATATATATATATATATGTATATTTTTTATTTGTATTTTATAAATAATTTGGAATTTTGTTTTTTTTTGTTTTTTTAATTTTTTTGAAACAGAACTAGAGTTATCCGTAAAGTCACCTTGAATTTGATGAATCTATAAAGAATTTTGCTTTATTATACTCTTATTTATTCACTCTAAATAGTTAAAAGGTGTGGAAGATCTTAGTGGTCTATCATTATTAGGTGTGTAAGAGGTGTGTAAGAGCTTGGTGGTCTTCAAAAGTTTTTTAGCTCCTTTCTTGGTGCTAAAAAACTTTTGAAGACCACCAAGCTCTTACACACCTAATAATGATAAACCATCAAGATCTTCCACACCTTCTAACTATTTGGAGTGAACAAATAAGAATATAATAAAAAATAAAATCATGGTATCTTTTTCAAAATTTGATGGACTTTATGGATAACTCTACTGTCACTTCGGTCTATGGAGGCACTTTGGTCTGTAGAAGGCACTTTGGTCTGTAGAAGGCACTTTGGTCCGTGGAAGGTATGGTATAAATTTGACAAGTTGTGGCTTGTTCTAAGGCAAAATTATTTTCAATGAAATGTAAATTTGGAGAATCTTTTTCCATGTGAAAAGAGAAAACGAGGGGATCTTTTCAAAATGAAAATTCCTTATTTTTTTCATCTGGTCTCTTTTGTCCAAATTCCAATGAGCCATTATCATGGTTGCAGCAATGAGATTCCATAGTTGAAGCCCTAGTCGTCCTTTTGAGTCTTATTCTTGAGACTAGTCGCCTCTTTGATTCTTCCTATTTAGGGTTGTAATTTGTTTTGTTAAGCTTTGTTCTGTTCATTTAGGTTTTTATTTAGGTTTTCATTGTTGTAATTTAGGGTTTCTTGTTGTGAGAGAGATTTCTCTATTCAAAATTATATCAAGTTGTCCCTCAAGTGTGGTTTAGGTTTAGGCACTTTAGAAGCTCACATAAAGATAGCTATGGCAAGCATGCCATCAACATTGGTTGATTTTGATGCGGTTTGGGCGGTGAACGATGTTTGCAATGTAGAAAGGCGGGGTCGCTCTATTCTCGGTGCGAGCCTGACAGAGGGCCCGTTGACATGTTTCTGCCCTTTTCGCTCCATGTTGGCAGTTTACAGTAAAAAATATATAATTATTGTGTAACACTATAATTCAATGTTTCGTAGTGTTTCACAAAAATTCAGATTTAGATTGTAGTGAAGGCTAGCTAGACTTGGGGCCCACCTTGGTTTCAACTTTTGCCTAGATCTACTTCACGCTGCACTAGAACCGCAATCCCTCCACACAAAACACTGATTGGCAGTGTTTCATTCTGAAACATTGTTGAGCATGCCAATATCACATGACAAGAATAAAGTTGAGTAAAGTTATCCATAAAGTTTGTACCATTCACAGTCATAGTGAGGATATATAGCATTGTGGGTTTTGAAGGGAGAAACATACATTTCTTGACCTTTAGGCTAAGATCAAGTGTAGTATATGTTCTTATCAATTTAATATCTAATATGGTTACAAATTATTTCAACTTTTTAATTTTAATTTAATTTAATTTAATTTTTCCGATTGATTTTTATTTTCACTCAAAAAACCCATTGCACCAAAAATAATTTCAAATTCTTCATATAGAAGTTTCTTCTATTTTTTATTTTTTATTTTTTGAATTTAAAGAAAAATAACTCTGATGGTTCAAATCTTCAAATACCTCAAAAAATTTCAAGCCAATTGAAGTTGAAGTCTAAACATTATAACAAATTAATACTCAATCTTCTCAACTGCCAATTTAGTATTTTGGGAATCCTCTCAACTGCCAATTGAGTGTATTGGCAGTCCTATCAATTGCCACTCCAGTATTTTTGCAGTCGTCTCAGCTATTACTTTAGTATTTTAGAAATCTTCTCAACTACTACTCTAGTGTTTTGGTAGTCCTCTCAATTGCAAGTCAATCATTTGGTATGATTTCATATCTATTTTTCATCTTGTAGAGTTTGGTGCAGAGTTGCAGCTGTGAAACAATGTGGCAGAGGTTAATATTCTGAGTTACTGATGTTGATAGTGATTCCAGTGATGGAGAGGTAAAATGCCCAAGGTTTTGTTGTTTGCCGTAGTTGAAGTTCCAGTTGCGTCTCTTTTCTGGTTGAATTAGAGAAGTTTTTGTCATTTTTTATTTCTTGAATATTACTACGAGTTGAAGCTAATTGTTACGAGGTTTTTCTTAGTTTAAAAAATATATAATCAAGTAGGCCGGTGATCGTCTATTGGCTTGTTATTGTTGCGCATAGACTTAGAATTTTTAGGTGGTTTTATCTTGTCACCAACATATGTATGTATCCTCCTGCACTGCGTCCTCTACCTCTCTATTTTTGCAGATGTTATTTAGAGAGATTTGATGTATCAGGAGGTAAATTGCCCAGGATTTTTAAGTTTGTTGGAAGAGGTATTTGATTACATCTTTTTTTTTCCACGTTAAAAAAAATTACATTGTTTCCTACTTCATGAAGTTGATAAAAGTTGAAGACACTTTTGGTACTAAACAATTACATTGCAAAAATACTTGAAGAAGAAGTTTGCACTTTATAATCTAATACAAATTAGGTGAACGGTCTTGAAGACAAAGGCTGCAAATTATATTTACACTTGATCTTAGCTAAAAGGCCAAGAAAGGCATGCTTCTCCCTTGAAACCAACAACACTGTATACCCTCAGTATGACTGTGAATGACACAAACCTTATGGGATAATTCCACTCAACCTTATTCTTGTCATGTGACATTGGCATGTTCAACAATGTTTCAAAATGATACATTGCCAATCAGTGTTTAGTATGGAGGGATTGTGGTTTTATTGCTGCGTGAAGTAGATCTAGGCGGAGGGTGAAACCGGGGTGGGCCCCACATCAAGCTAGCCTTTACTATAGATCTACATTTGAATTTTTGTGAAACACTACGAAACATTGAATTATAGTGTTACACGACAGCTGTATATTTTTTTTACTGTAAGTCGCCAACAAGGGGTGAAAAAGGTAGAAACAAGTCAATCGGCCCACTATCAAACTCATGCCGAGAATATAGCGGTCCCAACTTTCTATATTGCAAACATCGTTCACCGTTTTGAGCAATGCAAGTCGGTAGAAAGAGATACATGCACTTTGGAGATTAAAAGTTCAAGGTCTATTCGATTCACTAAAGGTAGTTAGGTTACTTGTGGCTCTACAGATTTCAAGATTCAATACATATATAAACTTTAGACTTATGAAAAGTTAAACTTTCGAGAGCTTGTCATCACGACTACTGTAGTAGAAGCTCAAGAATCTTGTCATGGAATCTTCTTGTGAAAATGATAGTTACTGGTCAAATTTATGCTCTGGTGGAAGGCACTTTGGGTTGTAGGAGGCACTTTGGTCTGTGGATGAGAGTCAAAGTTGTCAAACTACACTGATTATAGTTATTAGTGTTTGTGAGTGATTAATGTCACAAGAACTTAGTGTTTGTGACATTATTTGTAAGCTTTGAAATTAGTTGACTTGTTTTGATTCCGTCGACGAGCATTCGGAGAGGGCTCTATCCGAAGAAATTTTAGAAGGAAATGGTCGATGTTGTCGTTGTCGGCGTCAGGCTTTCAGTAATATTCATTACATGTACAAATGGGAGCCTTGTTTGCACCTCTTGTGAAAAATAAGATATTTACTATTTTCAATTTGCCTTTGCACTATAGGTATATGACCATATGGAGAATATACCTTGAAAACTTAAATTTTAGATTATTAATTTTGGATTCTCAAAAGTCCTAAAACTAAAAGTGTGACAAATTAGCAAAATTTATTTTAAATAGTAAATGATTTCAAAAAATTGAAATAAAAATAAAAAGTATAATTAGAAGGATAACATGCGCCTTCAGCATAAGTTTCAACTCCATTGTCTCATTATTTCAAATGTTATGATAGAAGACTTGTATGCGCAATGTGCCATGCCAAAATAATATAGGTGTTTCATGCAATCACTCATTATTATGCTCAAACACAAGGTATAAAATTGACACTCTTTGTAATGTATTTTGAAGTGTTAAGTGTCCTATGACATTGGATTTCAAAATAGAGTGCTCTTAAAGACATCCCAATTGTTTCCATTAAACTTTTATACCTTTAAACTTTCAACTCCCCCCATACCATTTGGTAATACTATTTCTTTTTGGTACTAGGGATTTTTGGAAGTTGGGAACTTGTGTATTAGACCAACTTTTCCTATTGTTTGAATACCAACAACCTTCAACATGAACTAAGGCTTCTTCAACGAGCTTTTGTAGCAAGGACGTAGCCCTTGTCTTCTAGAAGGACAGTCCCAGAACCCCGTACTTTCAATTCGCATATAGAAGGCAACTTGTTTTGGTGAGAGTCTCGCGGTTGTGGACATGGATTACAGATGCCAACGTGTAGGAACCCCGTCGCCCTCACAAGCTTGCACTCTGCCATCCCCAGTGACAATTGCAGTACTATACCTACATTGACGCCGAAAGCTCAGGGTTGAACATCATTGCCAAATCTGCAAGAAAAGGTACTCCCTCTGTCCAAAAAAAGCCGTCTTAGTACTCAAAAAATAGTCCATCTTTAATAGTACTATGTAGTTTTTGTGTCACTCTCATAGTCCGTCCCATTTGAAGTGGACATGGCTCACGTTTGAAGTATAAAACATAGGAAAAATATTGCAAAAAAAAAAATGCCAAAAGCTAGGACATTTATTTCCGGACAGAGGGAGTATCAATCTTCACATATAAATTACACGGCACTCTACACGTAGGAAGCATTCTAAAAAGTGATCCACATGGCGAAGATGATGATGCCTAGATTTCTGTTTCAGGACATTCTACAGAAAGAAAGCCAGGCTACTGTTTTCGTACCTTTCCATGTTCCTAAACCTAAATTGGATCAGATGAGCTGCGCTTTCTTCAAATCCAAAGCAATACTTCGCTTCTCGTCTCCATCTCCGTACAAAACCTTGTCAATGATGCCATAATCCACAGCCTCATCCGGTTTGAAGTACTTGGGCCTGCGGATGTCCTCGGTGATCTTTTCCGGAGACTGACCCGTGTGTCTGGAGATCAGATTCACGAGCTCCTCCTTCACATTCCGAACCTCCTTGCGGGCGATGTCAATATCCGTGGCTTGACCTCGGAACTGCGCAATCGGCTGCTTGAGCATGATGGTGGCCGACGGCAAGCAAGCTCGGTTTCCTTTGGAGCCTGCGGAGAGCAGGAGAGCCGCTTCGCCCCACGCGTTTCCTACACACAAGGTGAAGATGGGAGGCTTCACGTACCGCATGGTGTCGTAGATGGCGAACGCTTCCGTCTCGTAGCCCAGCTTCTCCCCGTCCTGCACAATCACATGGAGTTTTGTAACACGATGACAATATAATAAATAGAGTTAACCAAAAAGTCCTTCATCTAACCTCCCTTTTTCTCGATTTCTAACCTCTCTTTTGAACTATACTTGGGTGTAATAGTCTCTTATCGTAGATTGTCTCCTTGTGGGCCACGGACTTGGAGCTTTGATGGAAGATATGGGAGCTATAGCAAGGTATGGAGAATAATGGCAAGGCCTTGATTTAGATTGTCTCAAATCTCGACATAGACTAGTTTTTGGTCTATTTTTGTTTCAACATGAGTTTGTCAAAACTTTCCTCTTTGGGCTGACTTTTCGCCGTTAACTCTAATGTTGCACGTATATGAACGTTTTTAGAACATGCACGTTGCCTATCAATAGGGGTTGTCACACCTCTTCCAAGAAGATTGATTCTCTGGAGATTGAGAACCTTGGGAGAGAAACGTGGAGCCGATCGTGGTCATTCTCCATGAAGGTGTGACTTCTCTTCTCACCGTGTGAAGAATGAGAATGGGCACGGCTTGTTAATCTTCTCCACGGCTTCTCAATCTTCTCGCCCATTCTTCACCACCAAAGGAGAAGAATGAAACTTCTCAATCTTCACAGAATGGGTCATCCACGATTCAAGGAGAAAGTGCCACGTACGCATTCTCTGAAGATTGAGAATGGGAAGAAAGAGGTGTTGCACCCCCTAATATGACATTCAACACTTGCAGGTGGTCCAGGACCTATTTTAAACTTGTTGAACTCCTTATTACGTGCAACTTGATAGTGAGAATACAACATACGAAGTGTTGAATCAGGTACCTTGGTGGTGCCCGTGGAGTTGATGTACATGTAGATGGACTTCTCCGGGTCGTCGTACTGGAGGTACAGAAGCTCAGCCATGATGAGCTCGGTGACGGCCGGGACCAGCGACATGCCTAAGAAGACGATCCGGTTCTTGAAGAGATAGGAGGGCAAATCGGGAGGTGGCTGTTGCCGTGCATCTCCTCGTTGGAAAGGGATCACCATGGTGACAACGCCGCGGCGACCACCATGACGACCCTGCGCCGTGAAAATGTTTTGTGCGAATTTTAGCCAAGTGGCTAAAAAAAATTTGATGCTAATTTTTACTCATTTTTGACGGAATTAGCCACTACAGTACTTTTTAGCCAAATGGCTTCTCCCAATATGGTGAATTAGCCAATTTTATAGTATATATAGTAATTTGCTACAAATGTATTAACCCCCATAAGCGTCTAAAACGCCAAATATGGCCATCTGCATCACTGAACTTTGCAACGGTGGCATTTTCTCGGTTTTCTGATTGCAATACATCATTTTAAAGCTCTTGTTCTATACTACAAGATCAACAGTGTCAATCGTGTCAAATTGAAGTCATTTTCACACAAACAGATGATTTGCAGCAGGGGGTCCAATTTTCCTACACTACAGAAAATACACAGTAACGCTTAGGGGTTAAGGAATCTAGAATATTTCGCCAAAATTGGCTATCAGATCTTCACATCTATGGCAATTTTGCTAAAGAAGCTGAAATTCCTCACCTTCACTGGACCCCGTGTGCGCTCCAATGCGGAGAACATTCCCTCTCCGGCTATGGAGCTTTGCACACTGCTGCCCACGAAGGACTGCGTCAGCTCATTGTGAAGACGCTTGGAATCCCTGCTCTTCATACGCAATGGTGCGGAGTGCGCTCTAGGGACTGATAAGCCCGCTCTCATGCATTCCACCGCGGCCATGGCGCCCTCCAAATCCTAATTCAAGAAACTCTTCTACCCGAACCTCTACAACAAGCGAGGACAAAACTTCATGAGTTCACAAGAGCTCCACGATGTAATAAATTCTCATTTCATGTTCACCGAGACGAGAGTATGAAGAACTATCAATGACTTCAATTTCCAGCTGATGCAAACCCTAAATTGATTGAAAACCTCTGAAAGAATTTCCAAATGGTGACACTGTAATCCAAAAGAAAATTGAATGCGAAAATTATTGAGGAGACGAAGAAGACGGAGCCTAATTCAAACACTCGGGGAATCTCCTCTACCCGAACCTCTACAACAAGCGACAAAACTTCATGAGTTCACAAGAGCTCCACGATGTAATAAATTCTCATCTCGAGACAAGAATACGAAGGACTATCAATGACGTCACAGATTTGCAGTTGATTCAAACCCTAAATCTATAGGAAAATCTCTGAAAGGGATTTCAATTCAGAAAACCCTAATCCTGAATTCAGACACTCAGGGAAACTCTTCCAACCCCTACAACAAGCGACAAAACCATGAGTTCACAAGAGCTCCAGCATGTAAGAAATTCTCATTTCATCTTCACCGAGACAAGAGTATGAAGGACTATCAATTTCCAGCTGATGCAAACCCTAAATTGATCGAAAACCTTGGAAAGAGTTTCCAAATGGTGACACTGTAATCCAAAAGAAAATTGAACGCGAAAATTACTGAGACAAGAATACGAAGGACTAGCAACGACGTTACATAATTGCTGTTGATTCAGACTCTAAATTTGTAGGAAAACCTCTGAAAGGGTTTCCAATTCAGGAAACGCTAATCCTGAATTCAGACACTCAGGGAAACTCTTCCGACAAGCGACAAAACCATGAGTTCACAAGAGCTCCAGAATGTAAAAAATTCTCATTTCATCTTCACCGAGACAAGAGTATGAAGGACTATCAAAGTCGTCAATTTCAAACCCTAAATTGATTGAGATTCTCGGAAAGAGTGAGTTTCCAAATGGTGACACTGAGAGAAAATTGAATGCGAAAATTAGTGAGGAGATGGAGAAGACGGAGCGTGCGAAATGCGAGAAAAATTCCTGAGAGAGATCGGAAACCCCAACCCGGCCGAATCCCAAACTCGATCGCAAACTGAGTTCGTAATCGACAAATATATCGATAGCTGCAGAAGTCGACAAATGGAATGGGAAGAATGAATGAATTGACGGTATGGGTAGTGTAAAGACTCACTCACCTCAGGCGGGGAAGGAGTGGAAGGTGCAGCATACGTAATCGAACTCCGTTGGGAAATCTTATTAACACTTCAAAATCAGTGGCCATTCATTCCAGGCGGAAACACACACGGCACGCCAAGGGTGCGAGACGAAGTGGATAGCCTGCGAGGCCAAAGGTTTCTGGCGGGCAGACGTTAGCGGGCAGCCCAGACCTTGAAAATAACAAAACCACCAAACCCTCACTGCTAGAGGTTTTCTTACTGCTAGAGGTTTTCTTGCTAAGAGCATCCACAATGGGGCCTCTAAACAATACATTTTTTGATGTAGATGGAATTATAAAGTTAATTTACTATTATTAGAATCACATTTAATCTTTAAAGGGTTGATGGGGATAGTAGATACGTTGGTGTATATTTGACATTTGTTGTAAATAGAAAGTTCCAAATTGAGACCTCAATAGCTCATTAAAACCACGTCGACGTGAATTTTAACTTCACTTTTGATCTTAAACCTATAGGAGGTGTGGAACTATGTCAAATACGATGGAACATTGCTATATAATACTAGTCGGAAAGGGCTCTCTGGACCTTTAAGGGTTAAAAACTAAATATAATAAACCCCAATTTTTTTTAATTTGGACATTGAATGATCAAGATACACCCCATTAAAAATTAGCTAACTTCCAAAAAATTTAAGGACTCTTCAAACTTAATGTAAATTTCTTTTAAGGGTCAAAGGAACAACAAATATAGCAAGTTTTGCCGTGTATTGGTCTTAGAAGGCCCTCTTTAGCCATTTTTTGGAAAGTCTCTTTAAATTAGCATACATTTGATGGGATGTGTTTAAATCACACAATGTTTAAATCCAAATTTTTTTGAACATTCACTATGCATTTTTGAATGCCCTTCTATGATAAAAAAAATTATGGTCGAATTTGTTGTATATTAAAAGATTTTTTTTAATATACCGGGCCCTTTTAGAGGCTCCTTTGAAGATGCTCTAAGAGCATGGCCAACAACACCCCTTCATCCAACACTCTATACGTTACTTTTGGATGATAAAGGTATGTTTAGAGTGCGGAGCTTGATTTTAGCTCGCCAAATATTTGCACTTTGGAGAACTTGCATTGATTCTAGCACAAAAATCTAATTCCCTTACAAGACGATGCTATCACTTCATGAAGCTAAAAGTTAAGAATATTCATCTCCTAAATTGATGGTTTGAATTTAGTGCCCAAGTGGTGGTATGTAATTCATCCATGATATCTATTTGGTTCATATGTGGTGTTTGTTGTTGGAGAAATGAGAGCTTCTCATACTCCATCTTGGACGTGAGTTTGGCGTATTGGGAGTTGCTACTGGCTATGCTCTAAAGAAGATTAACTCTTTATCGTCCAGGGCTGTTTTGAGTTGTAGCCAATATTCCAGGGTTTTTGATTCACCACTACTGTGATGGTAACGCACTAAATACAAAATCGAACCATATGGACTTGTGTAGCACTCAAATGTGAAGGAGTTGTGCAATTTTTACAAACATCCAACTGATGAACGCGGAATTATTAAGTGTTGATGGGACCATATATTGTGCTTCGACCGAGCTCTGTTTCGGGGGTGTTTATGTATATGCATTCTAAGCGAGCTTTTGCAAATTTCCAAAGTAAAATGCTCTTAGTTCAGCTATTCTTCAACTTGTTTTCTACAAATCAAGCTATCGAACATCACGTTTGCTGTCCCGTACATTTTATAGTGATTTTTTGATTCCAGTTGAACCTCAGGTATACGATCTTAGACACAAATTTGTACAAGAGATTTCAAGAGCATAATCATTACTACGACCAATCATAAGACATCCACATTCGTCATTTTCATGTGGCTGCCAGATTGGCCATTTCGTATGGATCGGTGTATGATGTTTTGTTGCTGTATGAGTGTGCTCCTATGAGCTATTTGGCTGAGCAAGCCGGTGGCAAGGGCTCTGATGGCCACCAGCGCATTCTGGACATTCAACATGATCAGGTCAGTGTTTTATGAGTTCTTCCCTTCCGTCGTTGTTTCGAAGACGATTCCGTTGCATCCAAGTTTGCATCATTTGGATATTGTATGCAAAAGTTATGCACAAGTTAAGGTAGACATTCATACCCATAATCACCCAACACTTAATTTTTCCCTCATGTACAAATTGCGTACATTCTAGATTTAAAATGTACACCTTTGCTACATGAGGGTGGAGTTTTTAAACGGACGGTAATGTGTACGTCTACGTTATCTGGTTCAAAGCTTTGTTATTAGATGACCTCAACCAACCATTGCACTCTGAACCATGAGTCTGAACAATGAGTCTGAAACCATGGTTCACACTCATGGTTCCCAGCTCACTTACTTGAGTTTAATCAGATGAGAACGAGGGAGGTAGATAAAAGATAAGCTGTCATTTGAAGTAAGCAGACTCAAAAGCGCTATACATAAAATCAAGAGGTTCATTTGGTTGAAGTTATTCTTTAGCTCAATCATAATGCTATGTCATCTAGACAAATTAAAGGAATGAATTAGGTGATCTTTATTTTGGGTTTTGTAATGGGAGAGTGAACCATGAATCTGAACCATGCGTGTGAACCATGAGTCTGAACCAATCTCCGAGCAAGCGTTTATATATTCATGTCTCATAGTCTTGCAAAACATATCCCTCGCAGGCATAAGGTTGTGGATATCCTAGTTGTTGGTAAATTTCCCCAAGGAAAGTCAGAGGTGAGTTTCACGTTTTTGGCCTCACGTTCTTTCAAGTAGTTCTAAGACCTACATGGACTTCATTTTGTCCAAATTTGTTTTTGTTCGACCAATGCACGCAATGTTCTTCACTGATTCTAGTGATATAAAGTTTGGTCCCATCTGAATTATGCCTTTCACAATATGATCGATTTATCTGAATCATACTTTTCACAATACGATCAATTTAGTTTGTCATGTTTTTAGTATCTTACAGAGATTCTCACTTGAACTTGACCCGGGAAATTCCTTGTCTATGGTTTAAGTATGGACTAGTGAGTTCATTTCACTTGTAAAATGTAAACACCAGTTGTGCATTTTGTCATCAGAAGTTTTTAGGAGTCTTGAGATGTTTCATTGCATGCAGAAGGTGTGGTTTTGTTTAGGGTTGCAGTAAGTTGTTAACGGCTCATTGTTCTTCTTAGGTAGAGGGGATCTTGCTCGGGGGGTTCACTCCCTCTTATGTTTTGCATACACGTGCGTTCTGGACCTATTTATTGAGGGGCTATTTACCTTGCTGGAAAAGATTATAAGGTATGGTATTTTTCAAAATAAAGGTAAATTCTTGTATTTTAATGTACCCTATAGTATTTATAATTTTTTGGGAGAATTTTTTGTGATGGTATTTTACAAGTAATCCATTTTTACAATTAAAAAACCCCCTATATTACATGTACATATTTTGCAAAATTTATCCACAATGAATATATTAGACCCTATTTTTTATCGCACGTTGTTTCTAAAAAATTTGCTAGTGAACCCCCCGAGGGATCTTGTCCAGTGATGAAGTGAAAGGAGATTCCTTCGAACCTGCTCCAATCACTACATCGCTGTAGCAGATTATTATGGCTATTAGTTACCTGGCTAAGGTAAATCCGATTGTTTTGAAGACGTCTGTCGTACTAGTTACGGGTAGTATCACGCTTCCCACAAGAAATAAAAACCGCATGGTTACTAAAGAAATCGAGACTCTACAAGGTCTCTCTGGTGATGTTGCTATTGCAAACTGGCTGTTACTATATTATATATATATATATATATATCTGTGTGTGTGTGTGTGTGTAATTTGAAGGTCTTACTCACGCTCTTTTTGGATATTAGCACTTTTGCATATCTGATCCAGCTGATCTTATGTGATGTGGACAGGGATTTGGAGAGCATCTTGCAACTAATGGCAGATCAATTATTGGTAACATGTTCAAGCAGGTAAGTATTTTATTAGATTGGCACGGAAAACCAATATACTTGTTGCCTGCATAACATGAATCTTGATTAGTTTACATCCTGTGAAGGCCATATTAATCTGTCTACAACCTTTCCTTGAAGTTCTGGCAAAATGTTGAAGCTCCTATAGTTTTTTCCAGAAGTAATATTTCCTTTCATTTGTAAATGAATGATCACCTACCTGTCTGTCTGCCCACAGACTCTTGATGTTGTACTTCGGGTCATTCCAGTATTTCCCCAGAACAAGATTTTGCGAAGCAAGGTAGTTTTAAGAGCACTTTTGAGATTGATTTCCGTTTCTTTAGTTGGGGATGGTCTAACTTAAAATTCATTTGTATTGCCAATGTACATGGTGATATTCTTGAACAATTCCTATTAATTCCTTTTAATATCACCATCTATTTGTTCAAGAATGGTGATATTCTAGATCAATTCCTATTTATTCCTTTTAGTGCTTATGGAGGGAGTCTGCAGTTTCGCGTTATTGTTACATTAAGTTTATTTGTCGAGTTTACACGAAGCTACATTTTTTTCACGTTACTGAAACCTTTTCACACATTGATTTTTCATATGGCCATGTGCAGGTCAGTTATGACAGGAGCAAGGGCGACCTCTTAGTGGTGGCCTAAGCATTAAAGGGTTAACAAGGAGGATGTCCTGCTCCAATCCCAGAGGTGATACAACAGCATTTCCTGAAACAAAACGAACAAGAGCACACTCCTGGCCCATTCGCACCAAGAAGCTCCAGCCCTTGCGATGTGTTCCCGGTTTAATCCCCAAACATACCAGGGTGTCCCTGCAATCGGCAATTTCAGAGAAAACATCATACGTACACTACTGTTTAGTAGAATATTTTTGAACTAATATACAAATGAAAGTTCTAGATTTCGAATTTCTGACTCCATCCGTACGATCCGATTCACAAAACACCTTCACTCAGCAGTATTTAATTAGAAAATTTTAGCAACGTAACAATTCCGATAAAATGAGTGTTGGTGACGTTTACAATGAATGGGGATCGAAAATTCGGTCGTCTCCTAGATGTCACGTGACTGGCATTTGGCACTGATCAGATACACTGCTTTCCTTTTCTTAGTGGATTGGGCTTTTCGGAACAATAGGCACTGTGATGTTCTACACTTTTGATGATTTCATTCTACTTTTTCTGAAAAATTATTTCGAAGATTCGACTTTTTGAACTAAGAATACAAAGTTTGAACAATGAGCAATTTCACATCCTACAAAAATTCGCAAGCCACTACGTGGGAGGCTCGTTCCCGTGCACGGCCTAGCTCTTACGTACCGCCTCCAATTTACCCCCCGCCTGGTGATGAACCAGCGGGCGGCTCCAGCACGATCCACCCAATTTCCCGCTTGTCTATGATACCCGCTTCCATTTGCCCTTTGTAGCATGATGGGATGAGCGTCCGGGTTCCGGGTGCCACTATGATTTTGCCAGTGTGCATTGTCGATGAAGTCCTAAATATAGCGACGATGGTACGGTAGGTCAGCCTCCCAACCATCGTACGTGAACGCCTGCGGTTCACCTTCCTCTTCTCCACCTTCCTCGGCGTGTCTCCACCTACAGGCCTCCGCCAGATGCCGCCGCATGTTCTTGCCACTCCACCCGAACGCCTGTCGTGCCTCGGTCAGGGCGGAACGCATCCTCATGCTCGGCCTCGAATCGTTTGTGCCATGCACCACGTCCTGCAACGCTCGGACCTTGGACTCGGCAGCTCCCAGCATTTCTTGGATGGGGATGCTCCGGACTCGGAAGGCCCCCCCCAACACGTTCTCAAGGCCTCGCAAACTCAGAAGATTGAGGTCCAGGCAAATGTTGTGGGCCTCAGTTACCGTGTGTACGTTAACAACCGTCATTTCGATCCTCGTGCCCAGCAGACGTTCCTTGAGTTCGTCGTCTTCGTAATGTTCCCAAGCCTCCAACAGATTCGCAAACTGCTCCACACGGGTGCGCATCGTGCGCACCGTTTTGGGCATATCGTCCATGTTCTCCCTCGGTATAGCAAAGAGGACTTCGTGAGTCAGCTCCTGGTAGATCTTGATGCTCTGGATCCCTCCTAGCATGGGCACGCGGAATTGCAACGCACCGAAGCCCTCCACGTTGAGCATCTCGTGCACCGTGCCCTCCCTGTACATTCGAGGTGGGGAGGTTTGACGCAGGCCGAAACGGAATATGTCCACCATTGTGGGCGACAAAACGATCCCGATGTCGAACTGGTTCCTTTTGACCGCCGCCATGTGGAACTGCACGTACGTGTCGACCTTGGATTGGGCTTTCGGGATGGCCCACTTCATTCCGAAGAATCCCACGCGACACTCCCTATGACCACAAGCCCGAAGGGCCTCCACCAAGGCTTGAACCGGGATGTTGACTTGGCTCTTGGAGAGAACCACGTTGTCGTGGTTGAGGGTCAGCGCCAAGCGGTGGCTCCTCCGTAGCTCTTGGCAGATGGAACGCTTGCTGGCTTGCCCGTCTTCGGGCGTGGCCCCGGCATAAACCTTCACGACCACGGGATCGGAAATCACGTGCAACCAATCCTGGAAATGTTTCGAATCCCTCACAAGGACTCTACGTTTGGCCGGGCGGACGATCTCTCCGATCAAAACCGGTAGATCCCGTACGTCCATCATGATGCATGCCGCATCCACATCCACTCGGGATGAGTCAACATCAGAGGGTCCAGACCGTGGAGGCCCCACAGGATGAGTCGTACCATAAGGGGCCCCTGTTGTAGTATCCATGACACAACCAAAGAATAGAATGATCGGAACCGGGACTTGGGAAAGAACAAACTCTGGTGCTTGAACCCTTGTTCGTGGACGACTAAACAGAAGGTTCTGACGGTTGAGGGAGTCTAGGGTCTTGGGGTTTGTGAGTTTTTTGGTAGAAGAGAAGCACTGCAATGCATTGGGAAGATGGAAAAGTTGGGAACTTTGGTTCAGGGCTTTAGGGTTTTCAAGAGACTTGTGAGAGGGATGACGCGAAATATAATGGCGAGGTGTACATCCAAGATCAATGCATTTAATTTATACAACCGAAGAACTTTTACATTCCGCCGTTTCTTTTGCTTTATCGTTTACATTGGCAAAATTTATGTTTCCATTATTAGTTTAGCTTTTCCGTTTTTTTCAATCGATCACTTGTTTCACTCCATCTTTTACATTGGAGGAAGTTTCTGCACAATCTCATACTGACAATCACTCGCTGATTCTACCTTCTTCCATCGGGTGTTTGGAGGCGTGCATTTTTTCCACCACAGGTGGGCAGCGCTCTAGGCCCTGGCACCAACGATTCCATGTGACCTCTGGCAACACCAGCACATCCAATCCATTTGGGTGGGTTTGGGGTCAAGTCCACGGTGGCGAAAGCAAACAGGGTTCGACCCTGTTTTGTGCACCTAGGGGAGTCCATGGAGCTCCCGGGAACTTGAGGTGGAGACTTGACCCTCGTCATCACCCAACACCCAATTCTACGTATTAATTTTAAAGTAAACAGAAATGCCCTATATTTCTACCGAAGGCGTAAATCTGAGTTACATTGCATCACATGCTCAACGAAAATCGTCATTGCATCCGTACTTTGAGAATTTTGGTACACCACTTTCTATACCCACTCAACTGTAACTCTAATGAATTTTTTGAACTTTCGGATTTCTGACAAATCAAATTTCGATTCGGAGTGGAAATTGGGCCGGTCAAACTCCATTTCAGTGGCGCAGCTCAAATGCAGTGGAAATTGTTCCCTGGGCCGGAATATAGCGGTTTGCACAGGGCACCTCTGGTAGTTTCCCGCTTGAACTGTGTGGGAAACCAACTGATTTCCCTTGTTCATGAAATAGTCTCATCTGGGAAATTCTCTTTCCCATGGGCTGTGTATGTGTAGCATGTAACGTTAAATACTGTAGGGTTCTCGTTACATTTGTTAGTTGGATGAAGTTACTAATTTTCCTCGTTTGTAAGAGCATCTGCACCCGAATCACAATCAATTCATCCTCGACCACTGACTACTAAGGTAGAAATATAATTAACCAAGAAAATAAGATTAAAAGAAGTTTTATTTGCACATTAGAAATGGAAGTTACGACAAGGACTGATTTTTCATCGAGAGAAACATAGCATATTAGAGCAGTGTAATGGAGCACCTTTTTGAAAATTTGATCAAAAGAGAATATTCACTTGCATCCACTTTTTGAAGTAACGAAGGAATGGCATTTGTATTCTATGAATTTTGGGACTATTGTGTCATTGCCACGTAAACTTGATTTCCGATCGAAACTAGATTGCGGTTCCAACGCGAGAGGGTGTTTAGGGTCCGCAATCCATATTTTTAGTGTGACATTGCATAACAAGCGGAATGTGGCGGTTTTGGGGTTTCTATTTGTCATTAAAGTTAGGTTTCAGGAAAAAAGTTAACAACTATAAAAAGGTATTCTAGGATTGTATGTATATTAATAATTTAAAAAATAACATAAAGTGGTATTTGCACCAAAATGTAAATCATTGCATTCAATGATGTTGTAGCAGAGAGATTTGATTGCCTCAATTGATACGCTTCATTGAAGATATAGTGATGGCAATAATTTTCCTCGATTCCTATAACAGAAAAGGTGTTGTATTTAAAAAAGATTCCAAAAGATTCAGTGAGCGAAGAGGATATTAGAGGTTCATGGCAACAATTTTTGTTCCTCTACATTAAACACCCCTGAAAATGGCAAATTGCTAAATAATTACTGCGAGCTTGATTGGCTAATTCAAACAGCGCTTGTGGTACGGTTGGAATATGCATTTGATATGGTTTGCAAGTGGATTAAATGACATCAGTAGTAATATTTCAAAAGATTCTGAAATAATATAAAAGATTTTGAAAATCTTTCAAAAGATACCATTTTTTGTATTAATTTTTTTGGTATTTTCCCTATTTACTATACTAGGTCAGCAATGCAAATTATGCTTCACGACATTTTTTGTTAAGAACTACGACACCCTAGCACGAAAACACCCGATATGCTAAATCATATTTACTCACATGTTTTGCAACTTCAGTAGGCTATAGTGGATCCAAAGTCTACACAATAAACCCTTTCACATACTAAGCCTTTCATTTCATTCAAGTCACCCATGTAATTGCATTAAAACAAAACAACGAACAAACAATAATGCGTTTTTTTAGCAAAACCATCACGGACAACGGAGACATCGTCAATAGAATAATGATAATAATAATAAAAATGAATATGCACTTCGAACGTTTGTACCTTGCAATATAAGTGATCAAATGTCACAAAGTTTTTTCCACACTGATTTCATTTCGTAAATTAGCACAAGATCCTACAATTGAAAATGAAAGAAAAGGCTCTTTTTTTTAACAAAAAATCCGAAATTCAACAAAATCAACATTTCAAAGAGGATTTTGAATGACACAAAGTCACAATCACCAAAGGACCAACACTGCTATGAACCACCCAGTGACAAACTCCATTCTCATAATATAAGAGAACTAGATTAGTAGGAGTTTCCAATTAAGGTTGAATGCTCTAAAATCACCATCTCCACCAACGCTGGCATGTAGACTTTTCTTGGAGGCTCTATAGTTGAGACCCTAAACCATCAATTCCACTACCGTATTCAAGCAAACCAATGGCATGCCAAGCATTGCAAAGTAGTTGGTGGATCACACATTTCGTGAAAATGAGACTACAAGACTAAAAAGGTGATGTACAGTGGGGTGACACCGAAATTGGCACCTTGTGCAATTCCAGGGATAGTGCCCACACTGCTGCCAACTTTGACACCCTCCCGAGCGCTGGAAAATTGTTATTTATACATGAAATTCTAGACACAAAATCATTGTTATGTTGACAACATGTGTACGAAATTTCAAGGCCAAAAGATTGATACAAAAAAGATATTCAAGATTTACTAACAAGGGGTAGCTGTAAGAAATGTTTCACAACTGCCAACTTTGACACCCTCCCAAGGATTGAAGAATTTTTTTTTTCCCATGGAATTTTTGGAGTAGGAATATATTTATGTTTTTTACACATATGAAAAGATTCAAGTCCAAAAGACCCACAAAAAAAATGATATTCTAAATCTACCAACAGGTGTAGTTGTGAGAAACAAAGAGGAAAATTGTCTCACAACTTTGACAGCCTCCCTAGAGTTGAGTATTTGTTATTTCAACATGAAAGTTTTTGCACGTGTTATCAACTAAAAAGTGATTTTGTGCCAAAAATCCCATTTTAAAATAACAAATTCCCAACCCTAGAGAGGCAGTCAAAGTTGTGAGACAATTTTCCTCTTTGTTTCTCACAAGTACACATGTTGGTAAATTTGGAATATCATTTTTTTTGTGGGTCTTTTGGACTTGAATCTTTTCACATGTGTAAACAACATAATGATGTTCCTACTCCAAAAATTCCATGTGAAAAAAAAAATTCTTCAATCCTTGGGAGGGTGTCAAAGTTGGCAGTTGTGTAACATTTCTTACAACTACCCCTTGTTAGTAAATCTTAAATATCTTTTTTTTTATGAATCTTCTAGCTTTGAAATTTGGTACATGTTGTCAACATAACAATGATTTTGTGTCTAGAATTTCATGTATAAATAACAATTTTCCAGCGCTCGAGAGGGTGTCAAAGTTGGCAACAGTGTGGGCACTATCCCTGGAATTGCACAAGGTGCCAATTTCGGTGTCACCCCACTGTAGAGTGATTAGACTCTTCTCAATCGGGATAGCCGGATAGGTCCCTAATTTTTCCGTAGTGCTCTTATTCCTATAATGTGGTTGTAATGAAATGTGCATTGTGGTTTTGAGTATCGTCATGAGTGGAAATTACCACCACGCAGTGTGGACATGGAGGCCATTGACACTAACTCCGAAAGGGTGGGGGGGGGGGGGTGCGTGTGCGTGTTGAACTTAGCTCTTGTTTTTTTGACTAGCTCTTGTAACATGCTCAATTCCGCATTGGTGTGGGGTAATTTTGTCCATCGGCACTGTTGAAATTAAAGGAGATTGCCGTGGCTTTCTTTTAAGAGAAAAGGATCAACGAAATTGCACAATATTTGAGAAAGTGCCCGTTGAATAGATTGATGGAACTCGTTTCAGGGAATTTTGCACATATGCTGAAATCGGATTGTTCAAAAGTGCTCCAATTTTTTTGATTTTTTTGCCGTGAGTAGAGATCATCATTTTAAACATGCGATAAAAATTTCAAGCAATTTGGAGGTGGGAGGAGGAAGATATGAGGGTCTGAAGTGACACCTAAATGCCCTCCTTGCAACTAAAATAAATCATCAAAAATTGCTCTCTTGATGTATTTTCGATCAAGATGTACCTACATATTCAACTCTCTAAATGAGCTAGGGTCTCGTAGTTGCTCATCCTACAATTCAGACCCCAAGAACCCAAATTTCCTCACTTTTCGATTCCGGAAGCTGCTTGGGGACCTTGTGGTCTTTTAGGAGTTAAGCCCCTGTATACTTTCCACTTGAAAAATTTGTATCAATATTGAAAATAAAATCCTGGAACAATTTGCACTAGTTGAACCTCATGTACAGTACTGAAAGGTAAGCATTTCACCAAAGATATCATCGCTAAAAATACATTTATTGTTGAAGTTGGTGGTTTAAAAGCAATCAACTTTATGGGAGAAATCAACTACTTAGAATGGGCATTTGATTTCGTTATAGAAAAGGTTTACGGTAAAAAATGACGCACTATCTGAACCAAGTCATGGATGAACTCATCGAGCGGAGGGGTCCTGGTGACACAAGGCCAACCCCAGGAGAATATCATTTTAGGTACTCTTGTGCAAATGTGATTGTTGGGCTAGAGTTCCCTTGTCCAAACATATTGTACTCTAGTTTACAGTGAACATGACAAAACGGTCTAAATTGGGTTTAGGTGCAAAAGAATAAGGAAATACCCACTATTGATGAGTCCCAGCGGGGGAAATAATGTTACAACACCTGTTAGTTATATTTTTTTAGTCAAATATAGGGGCCACAGAAATACCCTCGTAAATGTATTAAAATCAACATAGGGTGATGAAACAAACAATGATTTAGAATTATTTGAAACAACATGGTGTATTAAATTATCGAATGTTTAGGAAAATAGCCCCCCCCCCCCCCCCCCCAAACCCAAATAAAATACCCCCCGGTCTCACGTATGCACCAAACTACTGAGCTGGTGACTTTCTTGAGCCAATGAGCAGGGTTCATTCTTCTGCATGCCAGTGAGCCCCATGGAGCAATGTCCAACAGTTTGTTAGCTGGACACGAGTTTTCACCCACGCCCTGAATCGAACGAAAATGGTCCCAACTAGGAAAGAAATAAGGGTTATTTCAAATTTTTGGTCCAACTCACCATTCTCAAAATTTTGATAAAACTCCATTCTTCTCCACCACTGAATACGCAAGAATCCCTAAAATTGCAATACACGGTACAGGACATATAAATTACATCGACCATCTTTTCATGCAAGCCGAGAAGCATGCCACCTACGCTTCCACTGTTTACATCTCTATTATTTACATTTTCCCTACGAGCATCATACTACCTCACGTCATTGGTCACCACTACTATCTTCACGTAAAATAGACTTTGACGATATTATATGATCTATTTTTATTTTACTGCTTATGAAAAATGAGAATGAACTCATTGGACAATATATTGTACTCGAACAATACTAGAAAAGTATGATACACTTTGAAATGTGATGGTTCGATAAGGCTGGACCGGGTAACTAGAGCACTGATGCTGGGGGGTTAAAATTCAGTTTAGGAGCAACATGTTCGAGGGTACAAACTGTAAACCTTGTGTATATACACAGGTGTGGTGTAAAATCACCAAGTTCAAATGGGTTGTTTTTTTGGGAACAAATTGTCTTCTCCTTTTTTGAAATTGTTCCAAGAAGTAAACCATCTTCTTTTTTGTTGAGGGCCCATGAAGCCTAGAAAAATAAAATACAAAGAATAAAATTAAACATGGATTTAGTTGGTTGTTGAATCTAAACAGCAATAGAGGGGAAACCATTAGGAGAAAAATGGGGTCCCAAAGGGGCCCTCTAAGACAGCCCGTGTTAGGTGAACCGGCTGTCCATACACGCCTCTCCTTGTAAACCCATTGGTGAAGGTCGCTGCCCGCTAACAGCGTCGGAAGCCGCAGTGTTGGCAGCGTCGATTGGCGCGACCCACGGAACTACACTGCTAGCAACCACGGTGGCACCATTGGTGCCAGCGCATAAAGTGCACGGTTTTGCCTAAATTTTTCAGCACGTGCCAAAGGCAAGGGCCCCTTTGTGACTACAGATTTATCCTAATGCAAAAATTTAAATACGAGAAAATAACAATAATGAAGTAATAGAACATATGATGGCTATGAAGCAAATCTGGCATTGACAAGTACACCCCAAACTCGTTATCATCACACCGTCAAATGTCACACACTTCCAATACCAATCTTCTATTGTGTTCATTGGACACTTTCCACATGATTGGCAACTTTTGAACCCATGCCCGCCGGTTGCCAAAGGAGTGAAATATAGGTATGAATAGAAATCTGAGACTGGGGTCCTGGAAAACCTTTCACTGGTTGTTAGACATTTCGTCAATTGTCTTTGCTTGGAAATCAGGCACTACCTTGCAACGGTCCAATATAAGAATGGCCATCCATGTACAGGGCGGAGTAGCCCATATTGAGCATCACTTCCCTGTGCACAAGTTTAGGGTACGAGTACCTCGTATATGAATACATGTTTGCTTTTCATCAACGCATGCAACGTTGTTCACTAATTTCGGTGTTATGAAGTTCAAACCCATCCGAATCATATTTTCTCCATGTGATGGATCGCACTTGTCATTTCAAAACTATGAACGGCCGCCTCACTCACAACCAAGAGGCCGCTTAGAGCCACTTCACATTTGGCCCAATTACAAAGAGAATAAAGGATTCCAACTATTCGGGTGGTGGCTACCATAAATCGATATGGCCTTTAGAAAGCCTTCCAGCGATAGCCAATAGCCCATCAAAGGTACATCCAAAATTGTTTTGGGAAAAAAAAAAAAAAAAAAAAAAAATGGTTGTTTGCTAGGCACGGAGTTGAACTAGGCAAGAAACGAAACTCAATTCCGGGCGGAGAGGACTTTACTCAATTTTTACATTTTACGTGTGCGTGTTGTTATTGCTATCATTCTTGTTGCAGGTAAATGTAAAGTTTAGGGTTTAGGTGACTGCAATCGTAGATCTCACTGTTTGGATCGAGCCCAAAATCCATGGTGTGCAACTTTCATTCATACATTAATTTCAAAATATCCCTCCTAATTGCATTTCATAATGCATCCGTACAATTCTCCGATTCTCCAAAACTGTAGAGGGCTCTACACCCATCGAGGATAATGTCTACACTATTTATATTTATATTATACAATGTCAGTCCAATAATTTATTTTGAGCACTAAGAGCTCAAAATGTTTTAATATTGTAAAACGGAATATTTTTTATTCTTTTGGAAACTTTTGATAATATTTCATGAGTTTGTAATCTTTTGGAATCTTTGAAAATATTTTAGATTATGCTAGAATATTTGGAATATCCCCACAATCTTCACAAAAGTCCTCATGGTCCGAATTCCCAAATCAATCTTAGGTCTTCATTTATAGAATTCAGAAGCACTTAACATTAAAAATTCAATAAAATTAGTTTTTATGTTTTCAGAATTCAAATTTTGGTATTATTGGTTATAATTGAACTATTCATCATAGAAGAATAAAAATAAAATAAAATAAAAATAAAAATACAATGTTCTGAAAAGAACAACATTACTTTTCCCAAACAACAAAGTCTGTAACACAAAACAATGTAGAGGTGTTGGATTTAAAAAGTTCCCCTAGATTGAGTTCAACTTGGATTGGCAAAATGCAAATGGGGTTCGAGAGCATGCTTGATTTCCTATCAGCAGATAATCATAATGTAATAGAACTATTCATTTTTTGGTCTCGTGCGGCTCATTGAAGGGGGCATCGACCAAAAAATGATTTCTCAAAGCACTGCAGGTTTAGGATAAGTTGAAAATCATACTTTCTGGGAACTAAATTTGGGCAACTTTTCAAAACATGTAGTTGCAAAAGCTTTTTGTTGTTTGCCACAACATTTTGACAATTCAAAAAAAAATCGATCAATCCCAAGTCAATGGACTCTTGAGTTCACTTTTTTACTCTCATTCTACATACCTCTCTCTCTTTACTTTGTTTCAAAGTAAATATCCAAGATTATAATTTTTAATTTTTTTTTTATTAGGTCCACGACTAGTTTTAGGGTCATACAATCAAAAAAATTCGACCGAAGCTAGAAGCATATACGATGAAATGTCATAAAGTGGTAAAAAGGTTACAAAAACGTAAAGAGACTTGTAATGATAAAAATAAATTTTTGGTTTAGGGTAAAACATAAAATGGAACATAAGTTCGAAAGAAACTTCTTTGTAACATAAAACAAAACATGTATATTGGAAAATAAATGTTTTACCACCACTAAAAAAAACTGCAAATCGAAAAAAGAAGAAGCTCTCAGCCATCATGATTTCCTCAATAAGAAACAATTCGAAATTATTTTAAAAATTCCCTGCTATAGAAAAATCCAGCATGCTGCAATGCAATGCAAAAAATTAAAATTGGATCATTTTTTCTTTTCATCGCAAAAAATATTAGAAGTCCACTGATGAAGAAGAAGAAAAAAGAAAAAAAAACATGCAAAGCTCTTAGCTTTCCGGATTTCGCCGGAATAAAAAAAAAATTCAAAAAAAATTGAATTTTTTTCAAGATATAGAAATATCCCTGCTTGAAATCGTGCGAAAAAAATGGCAAAAAAAAGTTTTTTTACGCAATGTCTGTTGGGGAAAAAGAATACAGCTCCAATAGTCGAGCCTTCCAGATTTTGTCAAAAAAAAAAAAAACCGAAATTCAAAGTAATTTGAATTTCTTCCCATATACACAAAAGCCTTGCATGAAATAGCGCAAAAAAAAAAATTGAATTTTTTTTTTTTTGATAGTAAAAAAATAGATGATGGCTAAGTTCTTTTATGATTACCAAGAAAAATTCATTCAGTTGCATGAACGTTTCTATATGGTGTGGTAGCTTTGTACTTGGTTGGGGGCTAGAAGGTCTTGGGATCAAATCCGACTGTCGGCGATCGACCTTGGGTTGGGCGTGGTGGGCCCCGTGGTGGTGCTTGGAGCCCTAGGCATCGATCCGGGCTGTCAAAGCTTTTTGTGGGTAACCAAAAAATTCCGAGCAGTTATTTTTTCGAAGGCAAGCTAGAAATAATTTCGATAGAAAAAAAGGATTAAGTGATTTTCTTGATCAAACCAAGAAGACTATTTGAAGATTTACATGCACTTGAAGGGAAAAAATCATATCCCTTGTAGGAATTTTGGATACAACATCGCTCCTTCATCCTCAAAGTCCTATGTCCATTGAAATTCCCTCACTCTCAATGTGGGAATTGTCCATTTCTTCCCTCTTTGCCACATTCTTTCGTGAGTGTTGGTAGATGAGGGAAATAAGAGGGAAAATAGTGCCAATTTCCATATGGGATAGCCATGAGATCCCCTTGTGAATCATGCCAAACAGGTGATGTGCAAGCTTCAATTAAAAATTGTATGTTGCAGTAGAACAACATGAAATGTGGCACTTTAAATTAAAAGTGAGTTTTCGGGTTTAGGAGCCTAATTTTACAACAAGAGTCCAACCTAAAAGAGTGGGACAACTTTTGCTTTAGAACAACAGTTCAAGTAGCACGTTCACTTTTAAAAGACAATGTTTATCAATTTAGGGTTTGGCATCAAAGATGACAGAGCTCTTGTCAAGGATCGTCCGTTGCCATAAAACAACACGAGATGTGGCACCTTAAATTAAAAGCGAGGGTTTAGGTTTAGGGAGCCTAATTTTGCGACTAGAGTCCAACTCAAAAGTGTGGACAACTCTCACTTCAAAGTCCCAGTTTAACCAACACTTTTACTTTGAAGTACGGCCTCCATAAATTGTTGATTGTGACATGTTTGTGCATTATTTCTTTCTCTTGCTCACACAACGCTCTTAAACCGGTGTGATCCAGCTCTACAACAAGGTTTAGGGTTCTTGAGACGAGTTTGGTCAACCATGGCAGGTGGACCGGGTGTGCCCATCCACAAGCTCCTCGCTGCATATATGTGGGAGCTCAATCTGAGGCACGTGCGTGGCTGGTCCAACGAGGATGGCTTGAAGGAGGCAATGCAGTACCCCGACAGCAACGCCCGCCTGAATCAGATGTCCTTGCTGCGGTCAATCCAAAACATCCACACGGATGACACGTTGCAAGATCTGGACATTGAGACCGTGATGAGGTAAGTTTGCGATCTTCTTTTCTCCCAAATCTCGATACGGAGAATTCATGTTTTTTTTTGTTGGGTTTCGAGTTTTTGCATCAGGTGAGAATTTATGTATGTTTGGAGGGCAGAATTTTGTCGTTGTTTGTCAACACTCTTGCTTTTCCACTGTGAGGATTTCTCGACTACTGCCATAAATAAGTACATACAACTCGATCATGAATACCTGCTCCGAATTTGTAGATACAAAAAGTGAATTATCACCCTCACCCACATGAACTTACAACCTAACTAGAGTCGTATTAAATAGGGATTCATAGCTACCTTGTAACTAAATGATACAAGTGCAATTCTTCTTCTAATGCATTAACTCTGTAAGTTTAGGGTACATGATCAACTGGGCAAGATTGTTTGTAAAAAAGTTACTATAAGTTCTCACTAGAGTCGTTCTTGAAGGCCAAAGTTGAATTATGGCAAATACACTTAGGGTGAACATGTGGGTGGTCCAAAGATCTCCACTGGAATTAATATTTCATCTAACTTGAAGTATTTGGCTGCATTGTCTCTTGGTATTCTGCATATATTGTGAAACGGTCATGTCATGTCAGAAACAAATTCTCACTGTAGTGATTAAGCCACCTATCATTTTAATTAGAGCTAGGGTGTAACCAACTCTAATTTTCAGTACTTATCAGTTAGTAGTCAAGGTATCTAGACGGCTTATTGATTAGTAATTCAGCTCACCAATTTCAAAGCATTAATAGTTAAACATGTAGTTAGTTTAAGAAACTGCTTTAGACTGTACAAGTTCAGGGTTTAGGGTCGGATCTTTGGTCCAAGGGTTTAAGGTTTTCCATTTCCATTTTTCAGGTACCTAGGGAACTTCAAGGACACCCTCATTGGCGATGGCGTATCTCCCTTTATAGAGGCCGAGTGAGGGCCCGGGATGACGCAACATGTTGTGGGGTCAAGTGCGCTCGGGGGGCCCATCTAATTGTTGATGGACGTTGTGGGGAGAGCCGACGAGGTCGTGGAGGACGCCGGAGAGCGCACAAGGTACGTGAAGGAGCTGCTCGCGGGGTTCACAACCGAGGCTTGGCCCAAGTTCGGGGAGCTGGCGTTCGAGCGCTGCACTGCGGTCATCCACGGTGGACTCCTCAAGGGAAACGCACCGCCAGCCCCGCCCCCCCCCCCCCCCCTGTTGAAACTGTAAGCTACGATTACGAACCACGTGTTGTTGTGTTGGAGAGGAGGGTTTCCAAACTAGAGGGGATTGTTACGAGTTCCAAGGAAGCGTTGAGCCAAGCAAAACAAGAGCTGGTGGAGTGGAAGGCTGCGTGTGCCCTGGCATAGAAGCGGACTGCTTCCGAGCGTCCTGGGGTCCGCCTCGGACTGGACCGATTGGGTGCACCACCCATAGTCAACCCAAGATCCCATCCGTCGAACCCCAAAGCGGAGCCAAAGTCACCGCTGGCAACTCGGACATTGGAGCCTGGGTCAGCATCTGGAAAGTCACTGACCGGGAAGAAGAGGGTTTTTGGGGTGTAGAAGTGCTCCAGCAACAGCAGTTTAGGGGTTAGGGTTTTTTCAACCTGACGGTTGGGTGAAAGCACAAAAAACTGTACCAAAAAGTTAGTCTGCTATACTAAAATCATAATTGTATTGGTCAAAGGCCATAAATTTATATCAAAATATATTGTATTTTGGTTTTAATTTCATGAAGCCCTCTAGAGTTCTTATAGGTATTTGAACCCAAATTTTCAGAACAAAATCTTCAAATTGTTTACAAAAAGTAGTGTTTGAAAATGAATGCCTAAATCTAATCTCGGTTGCAAAATTGATGGCCTTAAATACACTCAACATAAATATAATTTTTATAACCTTTGAGATAATGATAGAATTGAGGTCCTTGTCCAAAAAGAAAGTAGAAAAAAATATGTTTTTGATATACATTTTGCTTGTTTTATATCAACTTTGTTGATTGTACGTAACTACTTTTTCAATTTTGGCCACTTCTAAGTCAATAAAAAAAATTATAACTACTTATTGAAGATAATTTTCTCAAATTTTTTTGGAAGACTTTATAAACCAATAGGTGTTTTATTTTATTGTTATTTATTTTTTTACGACGTTCAAATTTATAATGTATTTTTGAACCCTGCATTGTTGAATGGTCATAATAGTTAGAGGTGGTACACTTTTTTGTGCTTTCACCCAGTTGTGATGAAACAAATATTTTTGCAATAGGCCCCGTTCCGGGAAAAAAATATAGCGAATTTGTGGTTCCTTTTCTTTCACTAGTTAATAAAAACAATATTTGGCCCCATCTGAATTGATTTTTTCACAATATGATCGATTGAATTGGTCATGTTATAATGAGGAATCCTTGGTCCTTTAGGGGTTAAGTGAATATCTCCATGATTACTAACTCAGCAGTCAATCGAACAAACAGGTGGCTAGGCCTTGATGCTCTGGAGCCGGTTCCTACATCTTGTAGAAACATCTTTGAAGTGCTCTGTAAACGAATGGAAGAGAAGCTCACATTTGGGCCAGATGAAAAAGGTACTGATTTTGTTGTTCATTCACGATCGCGGCAGTACCGAATTAAACATGATGATTCTTATTGCCTGGTCATCAACACAAGGTTCTGTGATTATCTGATGAGATGTCTTGGACGCATAACATGCAGGATATGGTGCTTCTACATCATGAGTTGGAAGTTGCATTTGACGGAAGCAGAGAGCGGCATACGTCTACATTGTTAGCGTTTGATCACATACTTTCGAGGGGTTTTGAAAGGGATTACAGACGAGTTGAGTTTCCAACTGTTGATGAAGGATTAGGTTCAAGATGTGTGCACTCTGGTTTCACATTCATTGGAGTTCCACAAAATAATTGCTATGATGAGTGCTTGAGAAGTTTTAGCCTGGATTACAATGAAGGAGCGCCATTTTTGGATGGTTGGGATTCTGTGCTTTGTTTGCAAGTTTGTTTGCAAGTGGAGCATCATGATTGAACATTCAATGGCCAAGGACTCAGTGCACCTACGTAGTAAAAGTTTGTGGATGAGAGGAGTCATTGTGAGAATTACTGGAGCACGGATTGGCTTTACCGTACATGAGGGTCAGCTTGGATAGTCTGGCGTCGAAATTGACTTTTTTTACTTTTCTCGTCAAATTTCAGATTGTTTTAGAAGTCCATGCCACCCCAAACCAATCACAAGATGACATGTGGCACTATCTATTCAATCTGTTTATGTCAAAAACGAGGCTATTTTTATTTGGCTTACGTGAGGGTATCTTTGCCTAGGTTACATTGGAGTACTTTACCATTCACTCCAGTACAATGCCAAGCTTGTTATTTGTTGGGCCTTGTTCAGTGTCTTACTATGAGCCCATTTTTCTTGAGAAAGGTTAGTATTTGGGCACCAAGGAATAGTGTCGAAGCATGGTGCCCAAGGCTCATATTCATACTGGCCTAGGGCATGTTCTCACAAAACTTGTCGGTTAAGGCAAACACTTCCTACAAACTACCAGCACAAGTGATGGAAATAGCTTCCAACAAGATGTGGACTTTGGCGGTTTCTGATTTTAATTTCGTGGACATCGGTGGCCTCTAGTAGTCGTGATCCTTGTCTCCCTAAACCCTAAACCCTAAATCCTAAACCCAAAGTAATTGTGTATATGTATATGTGGGGTCAATGCGCTTGTTGACAAGTTATGTGAAGATTGGCAATATAGATATTGCCCGACTACATTGTTTGGTCTTTGTATTGTGCCTTTATTTTGAGGTAGTTTCCTGTAAGAGTCACTGCACCACCAAACCATGAGGACAGGGATGGAAACATGGTGGTAATGGGTTGGTGCACCTTCCTGCATTAACCCCTTAATGCATGGGCCTATGACCATGGAATCATGCTTTAACCCTTTGAGGCACCTATGTTGGCATAGTGGACGATGGACGAATTCAAATCGTTCGAATCCCTTCCTAATTGGACAATTTTCATCCACCAAAATTTCTCATGGTTCTTGTGCAAGTTGACTATCCTTTGTATGGTTTGGATCTTCAAAATAGGTTATTATGATTTTCGGAAAAACAACACAAGTGGTTCATGTCAAGTTTCATTCTTAGTTCAAAAAATAAGACCTTAAAGATAATTTTCCAAAATAAGAAGAATGAAATAATGGAAACCATACCATCTCGTAGTGCAATTATTCCGATTTCATTAGAATTTTTTTTAATTTTTTTTTCGTTAATTCATGATTTTTAATTGATTTTCAAGAGATAGCCTTGCAAAATTAATTAAAAAAATATTAAAGAAATATATGATTATTCCAACCGTACAAGTGTGATCTTCGCATTGACATTTACAAAATGGCTTTGCACATCAACTCCATTTTTTTATTATCATCAAACATCCTGTAACGAATCTTTGAAAACAACGTTGAACTAGGTCATTAAAGGGTTAAATGTCACTCAATTTTGCCACTATGAATAAGATGAGTATGAAATTTTATATATTCAGTAGATTGTGAGCTATGTGTCTACTGCTGAGGAATCCCTGAACCCTGAAACTGAATTTTGAGCGCAGATCCAATCTCCGAATCCTAAACCTGAAATTTGGAGAGAATGCAACAATGTCCCATGTACATAGGGTGGGACAATCGCCTTTTTTCCCAAGGTGGATGATCCCCTCGATGGGACAGTGGTGTGTCCCAAGGCGGAAGATAAGCATCCATGGGACAATGTTGTCCCTCCTTGGGACAATGTTGTCTCTCCTTGAAACAATGTTGTCCCTCCCTGGGACAATGTTGTCCCTCGTGAATTCCCCTGGCCTTGTATAATTAATCAAATGTATCAAATTGTAATTATTTTCAACTCACTTTTTGATGACCAATGATGCAAGGCATTTCCCTTGTTCAAAGCCTATGCCATTCTGATTACTACCTCAAGCCAAATAGATTATGTTTTCTGCAATTTTAGGTGCATTTTGAATAATTAAATTTCCTCAATTTGTAGTTGGGACTGGTAGTTTCTTTTTATATTAATTTTCTTTTAAACCCTAACTGCGTGAGTGTCCAATTTTTGGATGATGTACAAATCCGTGGTTATGTTTTTGTAATGTCATTTATTTTACATTAATTTTTTAAAAGATGTATTTTACCTTCATATATGAGAAGTAAGAGTAGAAAAAAAAATAGAAATGAAATTTACTAGGTTCGTGCTTTCAATGTGAGCATTCATTTTCATTAACCCCTAAGTGCCCAAGCAACCAATATTGGTCGATTGCTATTTTTGACGACACACTAGGAGGCCAGAAATAATGTTTTTTTGAATTTTATCTATTTATTTTTGGATTAAGAAAATAAAATTCTCAAAGATTGAAATTCAACTTATGTGGTGCGATGATTGCATAAGTATAGGAGAAGTTATAAAGGCAAATATGTCAAAGAGGCATTGTCATTTTCCAATGTTATGAGCTATAAAATGTGCACTAAATCCATTCTTTGAGGTTGATTGCGAATGAAAGTTGTAGCTTATGACTTTTCTATGGCATCCATACGGTTGGATTAAGTAATGGTATTGAAATGTGTTTAAATTTGTTTTTAAAAGAGATTAACGTTTTATTTGAATGGAAAATACAAAAATACTCATAATCTTATGAATTTTGGAATGATTGGCCAAAAGTGCATAATGTAAAACATTGAATCATTTTCTGCACAATTTTCAATATTTCAACCTATAAATTTAGCTTTTGATTGCTTACATAGAAATCTCAAGACATTTCTATCAAACCATAATAAATGCTATGTGAACAACTTCACCACCATTGAAGCATAATGATTCAACCAATCGTAATGAATTACACAATGAGATTATTAAAATTGTAATTTTAGTGAATTTTCAAAGTTTTTTCTTCTAGATTCACTTGAAAAAAGATTTGGCATTTTATTTGAAATTCAACTGTAGGAATGTCTTCTAATAAGGATGTCCTACATATGTTCTTCATAGTTGAAGCTCAAAAAAGTTAAAGAAGCCTTATTTTATAATAGATTTAGATATTGCCCAAAACCTCTAGGCACTTAGGGGTTAAAAACCCAAAGTTTTGAGCTATAAAATCTGCATTGAATCCATTCATTGAGTTTGACATACAAATGAAAGTTGTCGGTGATGACTTTTTAATGACAACCACACAAACGCATGATTTAATGGCATTATCGAAATTATTTTATTTTATTTTTGAAAATATTATCATTTTAATTTGCAGCCACCAATTGGAGTGATATTTTTTGAACTTCTTACGTTCAATGGGGTTCTTTATGACTTATGGAACCCCATGACATTATTCTTTTATTTATTAAATTCATATTTTCATTCTATATGTCCATTTTCAATCCACTACGTTTTTTGAATACACTTTGCAGTCAGTGCAAAATGAAGTCACCCTGTGTAGTGGTATTTTTTAATATTTTTTTACATCTATTAATGTTCCTTATGATATAAAGAACCCCATGGTATTTTATTTTATTTATGAAAATTAGTTTTGCCTTCATTATGGCCATTTTGGCATTTTTCCTGAAGTATGTTTTATTTATTACACTTTCACTATCCGGACTTAATTCATGAAGACTTAATTCATGTGGACTTAATTCATGAAGGCCCACGTTACTCACTTACTCTCTCTCTCTCTTATTACACTTTACACCTACTCAGAAATACATCCACTACTTCTAAGACTAAATTTAGAAATTTCTTGTACAATTGGATCCTCTTCACTCACAGAACCCCATAGTATTGTAATTTATTTTTGAAAATTAGTTTCTAAAAATAAAATATGTAATTTTGATAAAAATTTGAAGTTAAATGCTTCTAAATTCATTATGAGAAGATAAAAAACTATTTCTAGAAATTTAACCCTATGGACAATTACAAAACATCATGCTCCTCATTTTCTTTTTTGGACCAAATTTCATCAAAGTTGAAGAAGTAATTTTTATAACACATTTAAGTTTTGCCCTTTCTCCTTAAGGCATTCAGGGGTTAATACTTCTACATATTCCAAATCATCTATTCCCTGTTCATATGTTGATTATCTACACAAGCAAAAGGGTGTGCTCTCACTACTTCCTAAAGAATGTTATGATGGTTACCAAATGCGTCTCTCATACTCAGTACATTTTTTCTAGGTACAATCTCACCCTAAATTTCAAAGAAACTGTGTTCTATCTGCCACTGTAACATCTTTTGCGCCACCAATTAGTTATATTTGCAATTACCACTTACCAAGTATGATGGAAACTCTGCAATAACATGATATACACAGCCCGAAAGAAAAAGACCATTGTCTGAACTCTGAAGCCATTGATTGCAAAAATTCAACAAAGTTGGAAGATATTTTTTAAAAATTACAAATTATATCATATAAACAAGATAAAAATTCAAAGTAAATATATTTCTATCAAATTTAACATAATTTTTATTTTATTTAACATAGAGAAAAGTTATGTTTACAAGTACTAAAAAAATTAAAGTGAAGAAGTGAAAAGAGATGAGTATTGGCGCATCGTTTGTATTTTGGACACTTCTATATAAGATTTCTTGACGGTGTAAAATCTTCATAGAAGTAGAAACTCAATCCTTTGAGGTGATTCTTGAGACTCAAGAGGTGGAGCAATAGTACAAATCGGAAAAGTACTCAAGGGAGAACCCTTTGATGTAGTAGGATGGTACAAATATTATTTACTTTGTAGTGTGTGCCTTGAGTTTTATATGAAATGAAGCGTTTTGTTTTGATTTTCTATTAGATAGTAATAAAAAAATATTGCACATTATGTTGATTTTTTTAATACATCGCAAATCCGACATGAATGAATGTGTTGTTGCTATTTAAAAAACGAGAATATATGAAATTCGAGGAGGGTAAAATTTCAGAAAAGTGCAAATTTTGCACCATCGTGGCCATGGAACAATGCACTTGGTAAAGTACAAAAATTGCTAATTTGGTGTTTTCTGCGTTTGCTTTATCTATAATTTAATTCAGTTTAAGGTGACAAAATTCAATTGAAAATCCATACCTTTCACACCGTAGGTATAAAAGCTACGAAACAATTTTAGTGCACCCCAAGTCGTTGAAAGCTTTTCGACGATGCCAATAATGACATCAAAAATCTCCATATTCCATTTATTGTAATTTAATTCAATTTATTGTCACAAAATTCAATTAAAAATTTATAACTTTCACGCTGTAGGTCCAAACGCAACAAAACAAACTCCATACCCCTCCTTGTTGAGAGCTTTCTAACGGTACCAAAAATGCAACTAGGGAGTGCACAATTTAGGAGATCTCAACATAATAAACAAACAAAACAAACAAACAATCTATCTTAATGTATAGATTTATATACGCCATAAATATCTAAGAAGGTTTTTGTAGACAAATTTGAGGATCAAATTTCTAAATATCATTAAATCATTTAAGAGCTTTCTTCATTATTTATGGGTGTTTTAATAGTAGGGTGTCCAAAATGTGTAATGTGACTTTGCATAGCGATAATGTGATGGTAAACATTTTCTATTGGTCATTGAAATTGGTCTTTTGGCAAAAAGTAAACCACAGTAAAAAGGTATTTAGGATTGTTTGTATATTAAGATTTTCAATAATAATATAAAATAGTATTTGGGCCAAAATGTAATACATTGCGTTTGGTGACGCTGTAGAATAAATACGTTATTGCCTTAATTGATACGTTTCATTGAAGATATAGAGATGACAATAATTTTCTTCAATTCCTATAACATAAAGGTATTGTATTCCAGTAATATTTCCAAAAGATTCCATGAGTAAGGTGAACATTACAGGTTTATGGCGGCAATTTTTGTTCCTTTACATTAAACACCCCTTAAAATGGCGAGTTCCCTAGAAATTCTTATGAACTTAGTTGGCTAATTGAAACGAAGCTTGTGGTGTGGATGAAATATAAATTTGACGTGGTTTGTAAGTGGATAAAATGACATCAGCAGGAATATTTCCAAAAGATTCTAAAAATGTTTCAAAATAATATAAAATATTTTGAAAAGATTCAAACAAGATTCCAACAAGATTCCATTTTACTATATTAAAATATTTTTGGTGTTTTTCCTATGTATTATATTACGTCATCAATTCAATTGCTTTACAACGTTAAAATCTTTTTTTGGTTGAAAACTATGACACCCGTAGTGCGAAAACACTCTTATGCTCAATAATATGAAGAGCATTACAATTTCTAGAAAAGCCTTTTGATTGTTTGTTCATTGAAAAGCAACCAAGAATTATTAATGAGAAAACTGACAAGAAATCTTCATGCATAGGGTCATCAATGATAGGAGGTTTAAGGTCTTTCTAGAAAAGTGGTAATGTTTTGTGTTTGGTACTTTTTATAACATACACTTAGAATTTTTAAAATTTTATCTATATTCACTATCTAAAATAACAAATAATGACATAGTAGCAAATAATGACATAGTAGCAATGCTATAGGATGTTATGTTGAAATAAAATTTTAAAGATTTTTTACATAAAAGCATAAAATCCCTCTAAATTTGAAAAACCAAACGATAAATTCTTCATTCAACACATGGTTTGTACGGAGAGACAGAGGCTAAAAGTCTTATCCTATTTTCTAGTAACGACATTCTCATTAGATAGTGGCTTTTTGGAATTAAATATTACGAGATTTTAATTTTTTTTTTCAACTTGGAAGCATTTAACTCTAAGCCTATAGGAAGAAAATGCAATCATTTAGCCACGTTTTCACTTCTAAAACAAAACAAAATGTTTAAATGTAAAATTTCAACCAATTTTATATTGTAGCTAATAAACTACAAAAAATCATGCAAAATTTGACATAGCATCTCCGAGCAACCCAAGAAAAATGAAAATTGAAAAAAAAAAAAAAAAAAAAAACCCAAGCCCGAAGTGCCAACACAGCCGCTTTCGACTTAATCTATGGGAACATAAACACCAACTGGGAACGAAGAAGCGTGGGAACACATCTTAGAATTTCCCGATCGGACGGCCAGAAAACACCGTTAGTTTGGTTTGGCCCTCACACTCGCTCTCTCTCTCTCTTTGAAGTGCCATTCTCGTTTGAGCCTGTCTACATTAGGGTTTCCAAGTTTTCCAAGATTAGAACACTCTCTTAGCTGTTTTCTTGGATAGGTAATCCTCCTTCTTGTACTTCATGGAGCTGTTAAATTTCCTCTTTCTTTTTCGCAGCTCTCAGTTCTTTCGAAGGTCGCCAGCATTGATTTCGACCGAGTGTTGATGTTGTGCTTTTGCGGACCAAATCTTTAATGCGAGCAGGGCTAATAATAAGTTTGCGATGACGGACGCCACTTATTAATTATTTTTTTTCAATTATTTTACAGCGCCATCGCCACTGAAGGATCCTGTGAATCACGATGTAAGAAGTTGTGATATTCGATCAGCAATCGAGAGTAGCGGTGCTTTTGAACCTCATGGCGGAAGATCGATATCATGTGCTCTGTTTTGTGTAAGTGACGAAGAGACACCGGCATTGCGGAGCTGCAGCATTTACCTTGGTTACTTATGCAGTACTGTCATGTAGGTTATGCAAACTGTACATCGGGGTTTTGCAGATAATTTAGGGTTTCAAGGCTATACTGCATGAGGGATGTGTTTTTTTCTTGGCTAACGATGGATAGTGCACTCAGGCTTAGTTAAATTAAAGGTTTTCACCTTAGTCTCTCTGGATGGCTAAGCTTAGCAGGTTGATAGCTAGGGTTTGTTTTGTTATGACGCAAATGCAGTGATTTCTTACATGTGCATTGTATGTGAGCGAGCCAGGAACTCCACAAGCCCTTCACAAGTGCAGTTCCGAGAATTCATAACTGAGTACGTGCTGGGAATCAAACTAATTTAGGCATCTGTTTTCAAGGATTTCTGGGGTTGATTGTGTTGCAATCTTACGTTTTGCAGCCGGAGTTTGCATTGAAAATCTTGCCCCAGGGGTCGGCGTTGTCGCCGCTGCCGTCAGCGACCTTGCGCTTCTCCGCCACGAGAGGCGTTTCGTACTCGTCAAGAAGTCGGACACGATCATAATGGCCCTGTTCGACCCGACGGACTCGATATACGTGCTGCGCATGTTGGTAAGCCATCTTTACCTGTTTCGTGGTTAAATCCTTGGAAAACTAGGGTTTCGGTGACAAAGAAGGGTTATCGGTGCATTTCTTTATATTGTCGGAATGGTTTGTGGTCGTTCATAATGGATGTGTCTGCTTTTCTTACTAACTTTCGTGTTTGTTAAGCGAATGTGTCTTCTTTTAAGATTTTGCAGACTGAGGGTTGCAGACATGAAGAGAAATGGTTAGCGAGGTGAACAAGGTGTGTGGTGGGACGACAAAAAATCTGTGGCCCTTTTCAAGCCATGCATTCCGAGTGCATGTATGCATCCGATCCAAGTTCTTCGTTACAAATTCATGATTGATGTCCATTTTTTGGGTCTAATGTTCGAGTTCATCACCGTCTGATTAAGTTGGTGGTTAAATTATTGTATATGAATGCAGGCACAGAACGCCGTAGGCTCCAGTGGATTTCCTGCATATTTGGTGTGCATGACTTCAGCAGGATCTCCTTGGAGCACTCTATATTGTTCTTGTAAAATGCTATAATTTCATGTCCATGTATATGACCTGTATTTAATTTTATGTGCAGGGGCAAAAGAAGAATCTGCGGAGTTTTACACTTAGTATTTGAGAAAAATTGCAGTGAGGTGTAGTATAATTGTAGTGTAGAATAATTGTAGTTTAGAGCCATTCAGTTGTAGTTTAGTATAATTGTAGTTTAGTTTCACTACTTTCAGTTGTAGTTTAGTATAATTAAGCTTAGGTTAAGGTGTGGGTTCTGAAGCTCCTTCAAGGAGGAGCCCTCATCTGATGGCGTTGCCCAGCACGTCGGCGCTGGCAGCTGCCTGGTGCAACCGTTTGGATCAGTTTTGCACGCAGCTGCACAGGAGCTGTACGTCGTTGCAGGCCATCGTTCAGCGGAAGCCGGAGCCGGAATCCAGAGGTGAGCGGTTTAGGGTTTCACTTTCATTGATGGGGTCGCTTTTTAGGTCTTAGGGTTGTTGAGTTTTAATCAGTTGGATATAGCAATGGTGGAGTGTTTGGGGTTTAGGGTGTGTGTTGCACTTGGCTTTGAGCGAGCCGAGTGAGTAGTGTAGGAATTTTATTTTCAGTATGTCCTGTTGTGGGGTTTTGTGATGATGGAGTTAGTTGTCAGAGCACTGTTCTCCTCGGTATCAAGAACTGGCTGTGAAGCAAACTGTCGTTATTTCTGAAAAATTGGAACACTAATGGCATTGTAACACCTTTGCAACGAATGGCATTGTAACACCTTTGCAGCTCTGTGAAGCTCAGTGTGGAAGTAATTTAAATGATAATACTTATTAAAATGCATTGTAGTACCGGTAGTTGTCACATACTCAAACTTACTCTAATGGCAACTCTTTACGGACTAAAGAGCCTTTTATCGAAGATGGGAGTAGAATTTCTGTGACATATAAGAGTCTGTAGTGTATTCTTTTTGGGAGTACAAAAAATGTAAGACTTAATAACATAATTTATAGTGGGTAACATTTGATTGCAGTGTAAGTGCGGCTAGTCTTTTTTTCGCGGCTGTCAACCTAGCCTCACGGTTGTCGTCTAAACTGGGGTTGAGTTTGTACTGTGGACTAATTTCTGCGGCAACACTGATGTTCTTGTTGTCGATACTATCGTACCAGGTGACAACTTCGACAGTTTCTTAGAAGATCTGAATGATGATGTATCCTCTGCTCTGGCGAAGCTGCAACAACTAGAGGAGAGAACAAGAGATACTCTTTCATTTGAGGAGCTTCTGGTGCACTGCGATGCCTTGTACAAGTCGAATGAGGACGGCATCAGCAAATTAGAACTCCAGCTCCAGCAGTATGGTTACACACCAGGTCTGTTAGTCATATGATTACCAACTTTGCAATAATAGGAATGGAAACAGAGAAGTAGAGAGCTGATCACATTATTAACAGCACGTTCTAACGATGGGCAATGATAGAGTTGGCAATGGTGAATTCCGTTGAATTTGAACTCGACGTGCTGATATGATGCAGTTGAAATGCCCAAGGAGATTCACGGGGAGCCAATGCAGCGCTCCACATACCAGGAAATTGATACAGATTCGCAAAATTCAGTCGACGCAATTTCACCATTAAGATCTAGGGCTAATCTCTCTTCATCCAATGGGTATGAAGCATCTGTAGTAACACCTATGGCTCACTCATATGATGCCAGGAATACCAAAACAGACGCTGAATACAGCCCTTTGTATCCTTACGTGGCATTTTTCGTATTTCTGAGGATTGCTGATGTTTGTGTTTCTTGTTAGAACATGGCTTTGTAGAGATTACGAAATTCATCGTTGTATATGTTCCTTAGCTTTGAGCAGATTTGGCGATCTTGGAGATCTTGGCAGTCTGGAAAGCCTTGGTATTTCGGCCACGAGTCTCACAGCGCTGGCTGGTCAAGGTTAGTGAGAAGTTTTTCCAACTGTACCACACTACATCGTTTTAAAAGATCAGATTAGAAGTGCTAGTTTGTTGAACTGTTACACTTGGTGTGATAAGGGACAAATCAGCACGATAATAAATCCGATGCTGGCGTATTCAGTTTTAAGTTATCTGGATCATCTGATTCTGTTTATATTGTATTGTGCACTAATTGCGGTGTTCACTCTGAGATAGGACTTGAATATCATACTAACATTGCGTGCTGGAGCCTTTCAGATGAACCTAGAGTGGGATCTGGCTCTGTTCATCCACTTCAACAGAAGCTATCATTTGCAGAATCACCGACTAAGGAAGAAGCCAAGATAAATTCAAGGTGACATAGCCTCTTTCATATGACTTGACTATGTTGATCAGAGCCTGTTCAAACATCTCTATTCAGGCATCTCACATTTGTATAGGAGATAAAATCAGTCAATTAGTTTCCACTACATATGATAAGAAAACCCTGAATTATAATGTTATTTTGTATGTTAGTTATGCTTTGATATTAGTAGACTGTTTCTGGTTTTTAACGGAATCTACTATGCTGTTGTCCAACACCAATTGTGGTGTGAGAATACCAGTTTTCTATATCGGAAGAGTTGAACGTACAGATTTGGTTGTGAAATCATTGCAGAGCTGTTGAGATGGAGGACAATTTAAAGACAAAGTACGGCAGTCACTGGAAGTTGGATGCAGAAAGCAAACATCCACCACTTCCTAGTATACCTGTAGCAAAATATGGTTCTACTTATGGAAATGATGAAAGGCATCCTGGACCAGTTGTTTTCAACAAACTGGTAAGCGAATATGGTAACGAAGCTACGAGTTCAATGCCAACCACTACTATTTCTAAGAAAGGTATAATTGCCAACCTATGTCTAGTTCCTTTTCCAACTTAGTGAGCAAAGCATCTTTATGGAGTAAACGAGGTTGCCAAACCCCTTTTAGGTGGATATTTTAGACTTTTGTAGACCGTCTTAGCTCACAGCTCAATTAATCCTAATTCATTTTCAGTATGGTAGTTGTGAATTGCCTTGGGGTAGTTGTTTAAATATCTCAAATATTCTGCGAAGTATCCCCTTCCAGTTACTCATAAATTTAGGTGAAAATACTTGGACTTCACACCTAAAAAACGTCGTGTTCTTGTGATTCAGATGTGATTGTTCAAAGCCTAGAAACCAAGAAAGTGGCATTCTTAACTGAAGTGACCAGTGCACAATACGACAATTCTCCCATATTCGTAAAGCGTATGGTCTCAATACAGGTAGTGCTGAACTATATTGTTTACATCTGTCTTCAATGTTTTGTTCTTAGCAAGCGCATGAGGGCATGAATGCAGTTATATTTCTTGAAACATTAATTTTTCCTTTGGCCACTATTTTAACTGGAGTGTAATCTTTTCAATCACATAGGTACATTCTTTTTATCACTGATAATTTTTGAATCCCTCATGTGGTTCTTTCAGGAGCTCAATGGCGCAGTCACCAAAATCAATGAGCTAATAAGGCAGCGTAACATGGGGGGACAACACGCGAACCAGTTTATTCTTGATCAAGATGATATTCAAGCTCTTGGATTAGGTACTCATCTTACGTTATGTATTTGCTTACTATTCGTTCTTTCTTGGTGACGAGACTCCCAGTGAGGAGTGTCCGCTGAAGAATTTTTTTGCAGCACTGTTTACTCTTAGTTTAGGAGCAATACCAGTAATCGATTGGCACCAAGTCCTCGTTTATATGATTGAAAATGTGCTCAACTATAGAATAAATGGAAGCATTTGTGGCTTCGTTAACTTGGTGTTTCATGCTAATTAATTAATTTTGATATGTATTGCAGGATCAAAAACGAAACCATGCATCATGATACTGACGAAAGCAGATAAGCTCGTAACTCAAAATACTAATGGCGTGACCGCTTACCGAATATGTGTTTGACGGCCTGTATGACAACTAAGGATAATGTACTAAGGTATTACAGAGAAGTCTATAAAAGTCGGTTCTTCATTGACCGTGTGCATTGGGATGGAGGTCCAAGGGGACTAAGTAGTTTGATGTCATATCGTTGTGAGATCTGTAGATAGTTTTTGTGTCAATGCTCATATTTGTTTTGCCCTTCGCATGATCAGCTGGCTTCCTGCGCATTATGGAATCTTCATTTCTAGTGCTCTTCTTTGTTGCTTGTGTTGTATGGCATGTTGTTGTTAGCAATTTCATTTTTGCGGCGTCTCTTGGATATTTGTCTCGTCTCCTTTTTTGTTGAACATTCTGTATATTTGTGTTGAAACCTATTTGGTACACCCCTAAGTGGTTCTGTCAAAGAGAATGAAATCAGCCAATGTTGCTTGTGAACGCATTGCAGGCACAGAAGTTTATTTAGCAGTCTTTGGACATCAAAGTTGACGAGTAATCCTCCTGTCGATTTTTACGAATGGATCAAGCTGCAGGCGTGTATTGCCGACTTTTTACTGGCAGTATACTTCTAATGGCTGAGACCATATTAGAGGGGATGTTGTGAAGAGTTTGTATCGTAACACACCGTCATATGCATCTAAATGAGCTCATCCCAAATGATCCGCAGTACCACTGATCTCATCATCATAGTTTCAGAGCGCAGCAATGCATAGACATAATTGAACTAGGAGCTGTATGACGGTCTCTGTACAGCTGATGGGCCCCTGTGCAGGATGTGTTGTGGCATGAAGGGCAGTGGTAACATGGAGCCTGGGAAGGCAGGGCAGGGGCTGGGGTGACGATGGCAGGGACCAAGGGGGCCACAAGCAGTGAGTGAGCAGCAGGGGCCGGGCTGGGCCAGGCCAGGACTGGAGGGGCCAAGCAGCATGGGCAGTGAGGCTCTCTGTCAGGCTGATGTACTGGTAGCCACTTCGTAACTCAGTACGTTAAGAATTATAAGGTTTTTGTAAATTGGCCCATAACATTCCAAACCCTACAAGAAATCAATATGCCCAACCGGTTCACAAACTGTTGGCCGTTTGGTTTTCCCATGCAATATGTCGGCAATCAAGGTCAGCCATGAATGTGAAACAAGTAGCGATTATCTGTGACGTGTTATTGCTTCCTTGAGGTTTTAATTGGAATGGCCAGTTGAAGGTGGCATGAAGGTGGCTTGACTGGTTGGAGGTGTATCGAGGTATGGTTTTGAGTCCATGGGCCACATCAATGTTTTGAGATGCTCAGATATATTGTAGGACAACCTAGGTCCAATCAACCTAGACGTTAGGCCTTCGGAATTGTATCACCAGGGCAAACGATAGAGATAATGGAGCCTTCTGACTGGCCGAATTTCTGATTGGTCAAACTTATTGGAACATCGATAGCTGCTGCATTTAGAAATGAGAACATTTCAACTTCTCGATTTGATTAGATTGTCCCGTACCGGCATATTTCAAATGAGAACGTTTCAAAAAGTTTACAATTTCTTTTTTGGGTTTTGTGCTACATTAAAACCATCAAATATTGTGGTCCATGATATTTACGAGATATTTACGAGAGGCTTTACCAATTCATGTTTGTCAAAGTTATAAGGTTGATTGTCCTAAAACCACCAACTTAAGCAATCCGGCCTATTTTTGGCAGTGCTAAATTCAAAAAAATATATGACCGCATTTGAAATAGGTTTTGATGAGGAATTGCAAAAATTTGCAACATCTAATTTGCATTTGTCAATTTTATACAAGATTCCAAAGTGGAAAGTAACCTATGACCCAAATCAAACCTCTAGGTTTCCCCATGTCCATACCATGTGATACTAACTTTCACTCATAATGATACCCTAAACCACCAACTATTTTTTTGCAATGCTTGGCGTGCCATTAGTCTACTTGAATAGTGAAATTCGTGGTTTTGGGTCTCAACTGTGGTGGCCCCAAGAAAAGTCTACATGTCATAATTGGGGGAGGTGGTGGTTTTAGAACATCCTACCTTAATGTGACTTGAAATTCTCTAACTCCTAAACGTCCTCGTCCCTCTCCAAATTTGGAGAATTTCAAAGATCTCTTATAAAATGTAACTAAGAGGGATATTTTGAACTTGATATATGAATAAAAGTTGTACCGATTTTAGTTTTTGATTCTATCCATAAGGTTAAATCTATGAATGTTGTTACCAACATTTTTGTATATAATTTGAAACTTAAAATTCAAAATTCTTTTGTAATTTGATTAGGAATAAGATATTGACAATGTGTACATGAAATTTGTTGTGATTGGTTGAAGTGTAATACTCTAAGCGTAGTGATTTTTGGAGAGTTTTTGGTTGCTTAATCTTATGAGTTAATTTAAAAATAAATAAAATTATATTGAAATCTTCAAAATTTTGGGTGAATCACTACATGAAATGAGGTATAAAAATTTCACAAATCATCCCCTTTCTAATCGAATCACACATGCATGAAGCCAACTTTCCATAGAAAATTTAGTATGATATTCACACTGCAAAAAATGCATGACAGATGAAAAACAAAGTTTGCCTCTGTACAGTCGGGTACAAGTTGCTTACAAACTTTTTGACTCCTCCCTTATAAACACAAAGTTCCTTCCTTAGATTGTAATGTGCTTCGATATGGCATTTATGGACCTACAAATTGAAAGGGACATTCCTACTCTAATCCTCTACTGGTAGAAATTTTTTCTTACCATATTTGCAATCTTGAGAATCAATGCGACCACTTGACATAAAATCTACCTACTTTAAACTCTAAACCGAAAAAAATTGTAAGCATGTTGTCCCCGACTATACATTGTGCAAAACATGCATGGTTGGGCAGTTAGGGGTTAATCAAAATTGTGCATAATGTGCTTAATGCCCAATTTAGGCATTAAGTACATTAATTCCTAAATGTCCAACCACCCAAAAAGTGAACGATGTACAAAATCAAATCCAATTTTCTCATCCGTCATTGAATTTTTCCACTGTGGTGATTTTTGCTATATATTTTATGCAAAGTCAGCTTCATGCATGTGGGCATTCTTATGGTATGGGAGAGTGAAAAGAATAGTCGAAAGTAATGAATTTTTGAAGAAAAATTGACTTTGGAAATATTTAGTTAATTTTTCATAAATGATGGATGTATGAGATTTTGAAGGTTTAGAAATATAAAGAATATCTATATTTTGGCTTGGTTTACTTTTGGGTCAGTTCTCCATTATGATTGCTGTAGTAGATAATATGATGTAGTGTTTCAACTAAATTTAGTGTAAAAATGATCGTAGATAATTGGAATTTCATTAGTCAAATTTTTACATGGTCTCATGTAACTAGATGTTGAAATGTAATACTCTAAGATTAGTGATTTTTGGAGATCTTTTTGTTGCTTATTTTTATGAGTTGACTTTTTCTAGAAATCTTTGAAATTTTACATAGAAATCTTTGAAATTTTGGGTGAATCACTACAACATGAAATGAGGCATAAAAATTTCACAAATCATCTCCTTTCTAATCGGATCACACATTCATAAAGGTAACTTCCCATAAAGAATTTAGAGTAAAAAAATCCACACTTCACGAAGTGCATGACGGATGAGAAAACATGGATGAAATATGTACATTGTCAAAAAAAAAACATGGACACTCAGGCAGTTAGGGGTTAAGGGTAAACCCTCTAGCGCGCCTGCGTCCACAATGCGAACGTTGAATAGACTGGAAGCAATTGTCTGGATGATGAATACGACCATAACATCCAGTTGCCCTCCTGGCGGGGGGCTGGGCTGGACTGGGCTGCCTTCAGTTTCATTTCATCTAACTTCACTTCATTCAACGAGGGACCTGCTTGATGGTTTAGGGCAGGAGTTTTGCAGATCGAGTGAGTGCTCTGCTTCTTCATTCTGCGAGATCTGTGCTTGTGAGTGGTGGACCGTGTTCCTCGGCTCAGATTGCGTTTGGGTGGTGCCACGACACACACCGACACGTATACTGTTTGGATTTCGAGTTTAGGGTACAAGTCGTGACCTCACTCCCTCCTTCAATTCTTTCGCTAGACGGAGACTTGTGTGGAAGACAGACGTGATGCTATGCCTGGCCTGGGCGGAAGAAGGTCGCTATCGCCCTAGGGCAGGGCAGGGCAGGCAGAGGCCGCGGAGCCGCCGGTTGTTCGATCTCTGGATAGCTATAATTTTGTCCACGGCTGCATGGCATGATTTTTTCATTTGTGTACTGTTAGCTGTTCCATAATGTGATAAAGCTGGTCTGTCGATGTACGTTGTTGTCTCAGCGTCACTTCGAACTGAACGATCTCTCACAATGTATAAGTTAGTAGGGCCAACAATCGTAGGTTTAAGAATAATATCAGGAATGAGACCACATTTTGGAAGAAAAAGGAATTAGAAACCTTGAATATCAGCTCCACTGTCATAATTGCGTCGCATTGGGTCATAATTTGTATTGTCCCTGTACTGTACTGTACTGTACAGTACACGGGGCCAAGGGAATTCTGTCCTTCTCCTTGTGTTTCTTTGCTTGGTTTTGAAGGTGGTTTTGCTCGTCAAATTCTCGAACTCAGCTTCTTTGGCTTCCGTGCTGTACCATTTTGGTTCCCATGCCCACAAGCCTTCGCGACGAAGGTTGCTGGCAGGGGCCGACAGAGCTATAAATCTCACAAAATATATATGAATTCCTTTATTCTCTTGCCCGGCCCCATAGTAGAAGAACTGGCAATTAACGTATGCCGATCCATACCGGTACTGTGCTGAGTGTACTCTCTACGGCGATCAATTGTTTTCAAGAGGAAGTTGGAGCTGTCAGAATGCTTCGGCTTTGTGAGACTCGCGCACAATTTAATTACGTAAGTTACGTTTTGCAGAATGAACGGGGGAATGAGGATGATCGGAGGAGCATTTTCTACGGTTGGAGAACCAGTGGAGCACCGTGTCAGAACTCCAGGCTCATAAGTTCGTTTATCCTTTCCAGAGACACTTTATCAGGCGAGAACTTGGAATACGTGACGTCAAATTCCGTTGACGCAGACCTCCGCGACGGGGTGACCACTATGCATGTCATTTCCTCGAGCTTGGCATAATGGGAGGACCAGTGTCAGAGCTTGAGGCCATAGGTGAACCGACGTCGGGGCCGGTGTTGGAGGTGATCATCTTGGCAGCCAAGGATCTCAAGAATGTCAACATGGTGCGGAAAATGAGCGTGTATGTGGTGGCATGGGTGGAGCCTCACCTCAAAAGAAGCACATGTGTGCGACACAAGACCGGCCGTAATATTGTTTGGAATGTGGCCTTGCTCTTTCCAGTGACTGATGCCATTCTTCTCCACCCGCATTCCACTTTGACCGTGCAGGTCCAATCTCTTGTCATTCTGCTTTGATGATGGACATCCAGGAGAGGTAGACCGCATTAGAGCTTGTCTGCATTATCAATCTGATGAGTTGCTGTCAAGTTCATCAGATGCGTTTTAGTGCCGAGTTATTTGCACCCAAATCTTGCACATGCACATTGCAGTGTTAGAGAGTGATGAAGATTGTATCTATTCCAACAATGCAGGTATCCCGAGTCTCCAATAAATTGATATGTCTACTTCTGCTATCTCCAACGTTTTCTATGGTATTGAAAATGGGTTGCTAGTCTGGGAAAAGTCCGTGCTAGCAAATTTTATTTTATTTTGTGAAGTTCATGAGAGGTCAGGCTTTTCCAATCAAGAGTTTGATTCTAGAAGCTATCTTTAGTATTTTTGTCTAGTGATGCGATTTAGGATTTAGGCTATTTAGAGATATTGCTGGACCTAAGTAAAATCTTCAGATTTTGAACATGGGTACAGGGGTCTTGATCTTCTTCTCGTTTTTATTATCTCCTTCGTTTACTGCCACATGACCATTTGTTTGCCAATCGAGAGTCCAACCAAGGTTTGTTTGTGAGATTCTTGACGTGAGGGTTTTATGTTGGCGGGCAGCAGGTGTACAGTACCGGAACCATGCGTCCGAGCGTAGTTGGAACTACTTACCTGGCTTTTAGAGATATTGCGCGAATGAAGACAACAAAAACCTACTCAGAGGAAGGTGACGTTGTCACTTTGCCACTACTTAGGCGCTCCGGCCGGACCCAAGGGAACATCGAGGTCTTTGTTAATCTGACTGGAGCTACTATCCAGCAGATGATGTATGCCCTTGGTAAGTCCCTTGTGTTTCCGCTTCTTTCTCAGCATGACACGAGGACAAAAGTACTAACAGAGTTTCTTGCATGTTCAAGCAACAGAGTCAACCCGTTTGTGAACTCAGATAAGTAACTAGCTCTATCAGTATCCTTCGTATTAGCAGTGGGTGCAAAAAAGCCAATAATGCTAATAGTGAGACGCTATATCGTGCATGACAAACCTAATAGTATTCATTCTTGTGTCATTCAGCCTGAGATGGGGAAACACTGACAATGTTGTTCATCTGTCACAGACAACGGGGTAGGGTTTAGGGCAAATCAGATGCCAACTGCGTCCTCAGGCAGTAGTCCCGAGGAAGTTGCAGGCATGGGATACCCTGCAGTCCAATCATGTAAGATTCCTGCATCTTCCCATCCGCCGTCTTTGGATGATGACGTCAATGCAACATTTTGGCCTTCTGCTCCTCCGTTGGCGCTTGCTGCTTCTCTTGCAGCATCCTCGACGTTGAACACAGGGACACCAGAGAACCAAACTATGACTCCACCTCCTACAAGACCTCCTCCACCGGTCCCCTCAGGCCCGTCTCCTCTTTTCTCCAACCATTCGAACGTGGATCCCCATCCATATGCACAAGCACGTAACCAGTACGTCCCTGTACGAATTCGACGCCCGCAAGAAGGCAGAGAGAACTTCGTACTTGCGTTGATAAGTGGTGTTGGCGGTCTTGTTGGCGGTCTTGTATTAGGAGACATTATTAGTGCTGCTCTCTGATGGTCTTGAGCAGTCAAATCTGGTGGAAGTTCCATGGCACATTCCTCAATAAAACCAGAAAGGAAGAGGGAGTCTGTCACATCTGTGAATTGTACTTGTACAGTACAGTGCCCTAACAATAACATTATTGTCACTCGTAGCCATAAAGTTGGTACTATTCAGAACAAGCCACGTCACTGTTTTTCGAGTTTTCTTCATGAAGTTTTCCAAACTCCAAGAACAGCAGTCTAGTTTGTGGTCTGCTTTTTTATTTTCAAAAATTCAAAATATTGAGCACCCTGCAGGTTGAAACGTGACTTTAACAAAACACAAAAGCCTATCAAATCCACAATTTTTATTTTTTTCGAAGATTCTTTTTGCACAATATGGTTATCCATTATAAAATTCACTATGCACCAAAAAATTAGATTATTTGAAGTTATTTTATGGTTATAATGATTTTTTTTTATCTCATTTAAATCTCAAACATTACAAATATGTGATGACCGAAATGTTTAATAACAGTAATAATATGCTTTTTCTATATGTCATCGGAAATGGAACACTCATAAACGTACTTCCTAAAACAATAACAATTGTTGGAAAATGTAAATTTAGGCAAGAAACATGAACTTGTTGTATAAATGTTTTTGGATCCCACTTTCATATGCACCCCTAAACGTACCAGGATGTCCTTGGAATTGACAATATGAGAAAAATCATCATCAAGTACTATTTAGAAGAATATTTTGGAATTAATATAGAAACGAAAGTTATAGATGATGAATTTTTGATGCCATCTGTACAGTTTGATTCACTAATATTATCAAGAATATTGAATCATAAAATTTGAAAGTTAAAATTAAAAATTCCTTCTAAATTCCAACCCAAACAAACTTTTAATATTTTTTTGAGTACAAGGGGGAGGAATGAATTTTAAATGAGATACTCTTAAATGGTGATTCTTTGAAATTTTTGTGTTTCTGAAATTTATGAACTCATTTTTGCAAAGCCACTTTAAAACTACAGTCAATGCAGTTTTCGCTTGGTCAACGACTTCACATACTTCTACATTTGTAAATTCAGACATAGACAACTCCTACATTGATAGCTCCGCTGGACTAGATTTTGACGTTGCACAATGAAAACAAATCCTATGACTTACTATCTATGTGGCCCATAATACTCAAAATACCCGCTTCTAGCCTTCTATTTTTGTCCCAAGTGTACGGAATAGTCCCAACTAAACAAATATAGGGTTCTATATTTTAAAGATACAATATGAGGAGAATTGTGAGTTGGGATGTTGTTTGTGTATCCCCATCTCCATTTGAGGGTTTATCTCTAAAGCTTTAAGAATAGAGAACATTTGGTGGAAATGCTCTTAGAGCATCCTCACCAGTGTGTTCTCTATCTCTATTCCCATCATTCAAATGGAGGGACAAATATGGGGATAGAGCAGTGCCTCCCAACTAGTTGGCCTCAACATAGAGTTCCGTACATGAGTTCCCTAAATACTGCCTCATATAGAAAATTGAGATATGGAGCCCTAAATTTTTTGGGGTACATGACCTTGGTGGAGAATTTCTACCCCTATCCGGGATAGGGATACGGTGGGAATGCTCTTACCCAAGTGTTTTTTTTTTAGGCGATTTATCGCCAAATTGCACCAAATATAATTGTTTGCCTACAAATAGTATGAAATTTAAAAGATTTTTTTGGATGAAAAAGCCAAATATTATATATTTTTCATAAAAACATTGGATGAAGTAGCCAACATTTGGATGAAGTAGCTAAAATTTGGATGAAAATTAGATTGCTTATCTAATATATGGATGAATGTAGAAATATTTGGCTTCAACATTATACTTTATGGCGCTACCGAAGCATTGGCCCAAATATGAAAAAAAAACCCTGTCTTACCCCTCTACTAGATGGTATCGAAGTTCAGTTGTCGGCATTAGTTGTTCTGCCCACCTCGCATCATCTGTCCACATTCATTTTTCTTCTTCGTTCTTGTCATTTCGATGGAATCCCTTCCGCAATCTCCACTCCCGTCCGCTACGGCCATCGCCATCGCCCCCCCTGCAGGTCTGCCTTCCTTTCCTTTTCCATTCCCTTCGTCCCTTTCTGAATTGTTTCTCACCACCTCCTGCATTTAGAGTTTCTCACCATGTTCTCTCCTTTCTCTGTCGTAGTTCTCGCTGCCCCTCCGTCGCTCGCCCCTTTTTACGATCCCGGCGCTGATGATCACAACGAGGATTGGGCCCTCCAGCAACGCCATGGTCGCAAGTCCGACGCTGTCCTTTCGTGCCCTGCGTGCCTCACTACTCTCTGCATCGATTGCCAACGGTACTGCACCTTCTCCTTCTTGCCTTCTTTCCAATTTTCGCCCTTGCCCCTCCTGCTTCTCTCTCTTATGCCACTCCTTTTCCCCTTCTGCTGCAGGCACGACCTACACGTGAATCAGTACCGAGCTATGTTTGTACGAAACTGCACAATTGTGCAAACAGAGCGCCTTCGATACTCTGATAACAGGAAGAGGAAACGTTACCCAAGGCGCAACAGACGACTCCACGAACAAGACATTCAAGGAGGAGGCCCTGGCATGATTAGAATAGATCCCAAGGATGCAGGAGTTGATGAAGAAACATTTAAGCCTGTCCGATGCGCTGAGTGTGGAGCACAAGTTGCAGTCTTAGATAGTGATGAAGTGTATCATTTCTTTGACATAATTCCCACATTTTCTTAAGTTCTTGCTGCCTAAACCTTTTGGTTGACCTTTCCTAGAATCTACACACTTCAATAGTGAGGGCCTGGCGTTGTGGTCATGGTTACCATGGTAGCTACATCAGCCATGTCGATTGCAGACTAACGGGAAATTTTTTGCTTGTATTCAGTCATGTCTTTTCACCTCAGAGACTCTGCAGTTGGATCTGTGAATGTTGCTTTGTTAGAGTTTTTCTCTGCAATCATGTAGGAAAGTCGGATATATTCATTTGGTATGAACATCCTCCTTGCAATATCTTCCACGTGATGCGTTAGGAGAATAATGGAGCCTGAGTAAGGCCGCAAGTTCTTGAGATGGGGGGAGACGTTTTGAATGCAGCCTGCCAGTTGCCCGCGAGAATGGTTGCAGTGTCGTGGGGGTAGAATACTGCCAGCGTGATTCCAACTACTTCCGACTTTGTGCAGGAGATGATGTTGGACACTGTCTGAAGCGCGGGAAGGGAGTTTGAATCTGCGCGAGCATTCAGAAAGTGCGGGATTCTTGGTTTCTCTTTTTTGTTTGTACTCTGCTCGAGCGCACATGGAACTCTGTGGGGGCTCAGTCCCATTCTTTCTCAATTTCCCGGGTCTTAGGTTTCATCAAACACCGTCCACCAGAACTCGGGGACAAGTTGGAGCTCAACCAGAGTCGATCCAGGTGCGTGGCGCGCTCTCAAGTTCTTGCTTGCAATGCAGATTTTGGATGTCATGTGTTGTGCTTGGTGTCTGTACGAGCTTCTGGGAACTTGTGAGGATGCTAGCAAGTTGCTAGTTTTCAATGATAAGCGGAGATGATTGTCACTTTATGAATTTTGGCAAAGCATTAGTTGAAATGATCGGGAATGCGAATTACTAGTTCAATCTCGGCAAATGCAAGCTGTAATCCCTAATTCTTGTGTTCGCAAAGTTAGACAGTTTAACCCTTAAGTGTCCACACTACAATTATCCGGTCAAACCTCATCAATTCCTCACATTTTAAAATATATTATATTTTTTTGGTATTTTTCTCATTTAAAGTATTGTTAAACGGATTTACCCAGATTTTTTCATAATTATTTAAATTAAAATAAATTTCATAAGATTTTTCAATGTCTTTTTCTTGAAAAATCATAGTAATTACAAAAAAGCCAGAATAGTATAAATTTTTTAGGGAAAATGCAAATAATAGTAATGAACAAGAAGGTGTAGGTGGCATGCTTCTTGAGCTTACATAAAAAGAAATTTGATAGAAAAACATTTTCTGCAGTGTATATTGGAATTTTAGGGTTTTGAGCTTTAAAGTGCTATAAAAACGCAATTTTAACAATTTTGAAGAACGATAAATTGGACTAGAAAGTAGCCCCCACACTTTCTTAGTTGGGACCATTTTCATTTGAAATTAGGAACTAGGTGAAAATCAACATTTGACTAAAAACGATCCAGCATGGCCCCACGGGGCTCCTTGCACGCCCAAGAGTTAATGTTATTATTCACCAAATCCCAATCCCTGCGTTTGTCCTTGAATAACGTTGATCTTTTAACGGTGAGAGATTATTGCTAAGGATGTGTGATCTCGCTGCTGCAGGCACATGCTTGGTGAGTATCTGCAAGTCTTAACGGTGCCCGACCTGCTGCAATTAGAGCAACAGCAAGACTTGGGTTCTTAAAGAGAGCGAGGAAGGAAGAAAAGTGCCAAGTTGTTAATTTTGTCGATGAGAGTATCTCGGAGAGGGTTTTTACCTGAGAATTTTAGGGTTTAGGGTTTAGGGTTTAGGTGAGTACCATGCCTGCTAGCTAACACTTGTCTGACAATGCATGCTTCCACTCTTGTTCCACGTGGAGCTCCATTGGCCATCTATTCACGATACGTTTCATACTCATTCGACGACATTGAACATTGATATCATTTCAGTTCGTTGAAAGTTAGAGTCCACAGTCCTCGCTAAGGGCCAACGTACGGGGTGATCCAGAAGTCAGTGTAAAATCAGCTTCATGGAATCGTCAAATTATCGATTGAAACATATAGTTTTACGTCTAGAACCGGATAAAATTTGTGATGCTCGTGTGCTACATAGGTAATAAATTGGATTGGATAGGCTATTGTCTAAAACGGGTTGCTTTTGTAAAAAATTGGATTTTTGTTGGTTCCCTTGCACTAGTGGAAAAGGTGGTGCTCCCCAAAGAGATGCCCAAGCAAAATCACAATGCATGCGGTTCTAGGGACACCACTTGCCTGGGCATCTCCCTCGGCAGTGCCTCTTTTTCTACTAGTGTAGGAAAACTCACAGTCATAGTTTGCAACTCATCTGAGTTTTATCCAAAACCCCTTGGGACATTTATTAAGAGGTTTTTTTTTTTTTTTTTTCTAATTTTTTTTTTATATGGGAATAAAATCACCATTAAATATGTAAAAAACGAAATAAATCTGTTCATTTTATCTAGAAGAAGAAGAAAAGGAAAGAAAGAGAAGAGGGCATAAATCAAAAGTCAAGTTCCAAGCACACAGTACAGGCAATATTTGACAAAAGGCTCAGATATCTCACTCTGAACATTGTGTAGGGGTAAAGAGCATAGTTGTGGAGTAACTTGGATGTTTGAAAAAGAGTAATTCAATGGTAGGATATGATGACTGACCGACTGAACCAGGCTGCTTGTGATATAAGTGCAGCATAACTTAACTGCATCATTCAGAAGCAAATCATACATATGCAGCTTCTGTGCTCTTTTTCCGGAATCAAATAATGTGTTTTGGAAAGAAAAAAAAAATTGAAAAAAAGATGTTGATGTTTTACTCCAGAATTAGCCTTCCCGTACATTCTCACCAAAGGTGATTCAGAGGTGGAGTACAAATTTTAACTCCATGCGGTGAAGAGGAGTTCAAAATATAACCCATTCACATGAGGGTAATGTTTTCTCCAAGGTTGAGAGGTTGTTCATTCAAAGGCGGAATGTAGTATCACTTTCAAAGAATAAGCAAGGGTTTAAATGATTCCATTCTCCCCTCAAAATCAAACCCCTAAGTGACCGAACGACGATTTCATGGTTGCTTCCCTTTTTTTTTGAAGGGGGGCCACGACGATTTAAAATAATATAAAGAAACATATATTTTCAGATAGGGTTTAGGGTCTACTTTCCAACCCAATATGAATCATGTCAATCGGAGTTAAACTCCACCGAGGATAATTTTTCAAAGATAAAGACCTCAACATTGTCCTAGTATTATAAAATTTATTGTTTGGAGAAATTAATGACGTTCTCTCATTCGAAAAAATGCTTTTGGATTTTTCAGAACAGAGTGTTTAGTTTTAACCAATCATACAAAATCCCAAATTTTAGAAATAGAAATTGGAATTTCTGGTGAATATTAGATGGTAGATGCTTCTGGATTCACTAAATGAGTACCCAAAACAACTTTTTGAAATTCTGACCATAGAAATGATTACTGAACATCATGCTTCTCAGTTTCTCGTTGGGACCAAAACTTCATCAAAGTTGCAAAAGTAACATTTTATAAGACATCTAGGTTTTGCCCTTACTCCCTATGTCATTTATGGACTAGCCACCCTCATGTTCCTATTTCAATTTGTAAATATTTTATAGATCATAATCTTATAAAATAAATATGTGTTTCAAAAGTTTGAAAAATACCTCACTTGCGACGCGATGTGCCACGTTGAATCAATGAGAAGATTTTCCCTTTTCGAGTGGGAACACTTAACTCCTAAAGGACCGGGGTGTTGAACTGAGCTCTTGTTTTCTTCACTAGCTCTTGTAACAAGCTCGATTTCTCATTGGTGTGGGTGTAATTCCGACAATCGGCACCATCAAAATTAAAGAAGACTTGATTAGCTTTCATTCGGAAAAAGAATTTAGGGCTTAGGGTAATTTTTTATAAGGGTTCCACCATCGAGAAGATTGATGGAATTCGTTTGGGGGTATCTTGTACGTATGCTGAAATTGGATCGTCCAACAGTGTACCAAAATTTTTGGAGTTTTCACCGTGTTCAGAGATCATTATTCTGAACAAGTGCAAAAAACATTAGCATAATTTAGGGGTGTGAAGAGGAAGACACGAAGGTCTCAAGTGACGCCCGGGTAGCCTCCTTGTAACTCAAAATAATCAGCAAAAATCGCACACTTCATGAATCTTTCATCAGGAGGTACGCATGGATTCAACTCCCAAGAAGAGCTAGGGTCTCTTTGCTGCTCATCCTACAATTCAAAGTCCAAGAACTCGAATTTCCTCACTTTTTAGTCCAAAAGCCGCGTGGGGGCTTTATGATGCTTCACTAGTTTAGCTCTAAGCCCCAAGAAACCTTTTTTTGGTCAATGCCCGTTTTTTAACGGGTTGCTCGGAACAAAAGAATCAAGTTCGTGGGAAGAAAAAAAAAAAAAAAAAAGGAAAAAGGAAAAAGAAAAAGAAAGAACTACATCAAGCCTACATTCCAACGCAAATTGAATTATGTCAATCCAAGTTGACCCTCAATTGCCAAAGCATTCAAATTTTGGACGATGTATAGATTTCATCCATGTTTTTTCATCCATCATGCACTTTCTGCAGTGTGGAGTTTTTACTATGAATTTCGATGGGAAGTTAGCTTTACGCATGTGTGAACCAATCAGAAAGGGGATTATTTTTTAAAATTTCATCCCTCATACCATGTTGCAGTGATTCACCTAAATTTCTAGGATCTCAGTTCAAAATGAATCAAAAGTGCACTTGAAAAGTCAACTCATAAAACTAAGCCACCAACAAATCTCCAAAAATCACTGTGCTTAGGATACTACATCCAAACCAATCAGAACAAATTTCATCCACAAATCGTCAATTTCTCATCGGTAATCGAATTTCACAAGAATTCCGAATTTCGAATAATGAGTTTTCAAATTTTATAGAAAAATATTGGTGACAACAATCATACATCTAACCGTGCGGATAAAATCTAAACTTCATAATGTACAGTGGGGTGACACCGAAATTGTCACCTTGTGCAATTTCAGGGATAGTGCCCACACTGCTGCCAACTTTGACACCCTCCCGAGCGCTGGAAAATTGTTATTTATACATGAAATTTTAGACACAAAATCATTGTTATGTTGACAACATGTGTACCAAATTTCAAAGCTAGAAGATTGATAAAAAAAAAGATATTCAAGATTTACTAACAAGGGGTAGTTGTAAGAAATGTTTCACAGCTGTCAACTTTGACACCCTCCCAAGGATTGAAGAATTTTTTTTTTCACATGGAATTTTTGGAGTAGGAACATCTTTATGTTGTTTACACATGTGAAAAAATTCAAGTCCAAAAGACCCACAAAAAAAATGATATTCCAAATCTACCAACAGGTGTAGTTGTGAGAAACAAAGAGGAAAATTGTCTCACAACTTTGACTGCCTCTCTAGGGTTGGGAATTTGTTATTTTAAAATGGAATTTTTGGCACAAAATCACTTTTTAGTTGATAACACGTGCAAAATATCCCTCACAGTTGCATTTTATGATGAATCTCTGCAAAACTTCTCAGTTTGGAGAAGGCTACAGGCATTTAGGGGTTAGACTCCAACGAGGATAATTTTTTAAAGCGGACCACCTCAACATTTTCTTACTGTTATAAAAATCTCTATTTGGAGAATGTAACGATGTTCCCTCCATCAGTTCTTTTTTTTTTTTTTTTTGAAGTTTACAATAGAAAAACCAGTTTCAACTAACCATGCCACATGTTAGGCTCTAAAAATGAAATTGTAATCCATACATACTTCCAAAGCTTGATTTTCTTAATTTCATTAAGAAAGGATTTAGAGTCATTTTTAAAAGTTTAGGGTACGAATAATTTGTAGAGATGGTGCCATACATTCTGTCTATTGAACCAAACCCCATCAAACATGTTGAAGCCACATATTAAAACACATCTCTGTTTTGTTCAATATCCCTGGCTTAGACTTTTCGAGATCAAGGTGAGTTTAGAATGTTACTCCCTCTGTTTCACAATAAAACCATGGTTTCTGCATAAACTCCGTGCCAGAATAAAACCATGGTTTCGTTATTACCACTACTCATGCCTATCATTCACTGCTGATCATCCCAATTCTATTTTCCATGGGAATTTGATTTTATCCCCATCCACTGAATTCAGGAATTGTTGAATAAATCCGCTTTTAGTTAAAACCTGGTTTCATACTTCATCCTTGAGTCACTACTTTGTGATGGTCCTTGATTGAATGATTTCTCTCTCTTTCTGTTGGCTGTCTCTCTCTTTCTGTTGGCTGGAGGGTTGAAAAGCATCGATTATTTTAAATGCGCTTGAAAAGCGCGTTATGTGGTTAAAAAGCGCATTGTGGTTAAAAGCCGGTCACTGTTCTTAATCCCGCTCTGAAATAGAAACCACGGTTTTATTGTGAAACAGAGGGAGTAACTTTTTGACTTTTATATGCTTTGCCATGAGTAAACGTACCTTTCTGACTGTGAGGATCAACTTGGTATAATAGTAGAAGTTACCCACTGGACTCTTTCATTAGGTCCATTCGGTTGTTTCACATTATTATTATTTTAACATTTTTGGCGAATTTACACGATTACTCAATCCCAACAACGAATGGTTCACTTTTAAGTTTTTACTATGCATCCAGAACGTAGGTATTTAAATTTAATGTATCCATACGAAATGAGGCAACTTTATTAAAAAGGCAAGGACGATTCAAAAACCAGTTGTACAGTCACCTATAGAAAGTAAGGTAACTCCACAATCCACCATTCACTAAAACGCTTTCCAAACTCACTGCAATGGTTTGCCAATCACCAAAATTTTCCCACAATACAGCTTGTGTATGGCACACATTTGTGCCAAATTTGATACAAGGAAGATGAACGGAAGTTGCATTAATGTCAATTTTCCAACTTTTATGTCTGATGTGAAAAAAAATGCATATCAATTACACAAAAGCTTTTAAAGATCCAATTTTTTTGTAAAAGGTAGAAGTCACAGTAAGGAACAATATGGTGTTATAAAAAAGAATGGTATTCTTAGGTATTTTAAAATTAAATGGTGTCCACATGCAATTAAAAATTAAAAATGTAAGGCCAAATTTTAGTTTAATTATATAATAAAGTAATCGATCTATTTTTGTCACTTTTTTAGTGACATTATATTGTTCTTGACTGTGACAATACGGTCTCACAAAAAAAGTGACAAAAGTAGGCTAATTAATTTATTGTATAATTAAACTAAAATCTGGCTTTAATTTTTTAACTTTGAATTGCATGTAGACACCATTTAATTTAAAAATACCTAGGAATACCATTCTTTTTTATAACACCATATTGTTCCTTACTGCGACTTCTACCTTCTATAAAAAAATTGGATCCCTGGATGCTTTTGCGTAATTGATATGCACTTTTTTCACATTAGACAAAAAAGTTGATAAATTGACATTATTGCAACTTCCGGTCATCTTCCTTGCACCAAATTTGGCACAAAATTGCATCATACACAAGTTGTATTATAGGAAAAATTTGGTGATTGGCAAATCATTGTAGTGAGTTTGGTAAGTGTTTTAGAGAATGGAGGATTGTGGGGTTACCTTACTTTCTATAGGTGACTGTACATATTTTTGGCACATGGTCCTATTTGAGGATGATTTTTCACTCACAGTTTTTGGAAATCGCAATTCCAATAGCCCCATGATTCACGAACAAGAAGAAATGACATACCCATTACCACCCAACTCTCAATTCCACCTTCATGTACAAACAATGTACATTCTAGGATACAAATGTACATCCCTAATGTACGAGGGCGGTTTTATTAAATAGATGGCGTATACCTACCAACTCCTATGGTTCTCCAACCCATGCACCGCTCATCTTCTAATCATGCTACATTGTGTCAAGGAATAGCATCCAACATTTGGGGAATAAGGGATTTCGTCAAAGATCTTAATTTTAGGGTTCAGGTTTACGAGGTTTGGGTGATCATAGTTTTTTTCCACTTTTCCAATATTATAAGGCCGGCCATGCACAACGCCATATGAGGAAAAGGCCGATGTGATCCACAGAGGACTTAACCTTTAAATGTTGTCACAGCCACATACTGGTAGATGGATGTAATTTATCTTGAATGAACCGAAGTATCACAATGTATACGAGGGATTTTTCATCCAATCATTTTCGCAAAGGCTCTCTGTTTAGGTCATACAACCTCTTCGAACTAAATTAAGGTTTAGGGTAAGCTATTTCTGGAGTTCACATGGGGTCCCAACTACAAGAAGAGTAGTGTACATGGATCATGTAGTGCATTTGGGTTACTCTGGTTTTTTTTTGTTTTTTTTTTCACTTAAAATGAATGGAGACCATGAAAACGAGTTCTATTGCATTCGAGCTGGTAACAAAATGGAACTTACCAATTCTACTTTCTACTCCACTCTGAATTTTCGATTTAAAAAAAAAATTGAGCTATAGATTGGAGTCACAAGTTCGGTTGATACTACCACGGTGCTACAATTTTTTCAAAATTTAAATACAAGGATGATTTTCATTTACAGCTCTTTGCTTCATCGTAATCTACACTTTTGGTACAAAAATTGAGATTTTTGAGGGTGTCTTATGAGTGATATGAACTTTCATCACAATAACTTCAAAAAGTCGTAGTGATTTCAAATTTTCACCGAAACCTGTGAAAAAAATCATAGTTTGTAGAAGGCACTTGGCTTCATCTACTAAAATTATAATTTCAAAGTTCCATCTTATTTATAGAGGAAAATCAAGCACGACAAGTACAACTGGATTCCATGGTCATGGACCCGACGTTCAAGGTTTAACCCTGAAGTGTACACACTACAATCACCCGGTCAAACTTCACCAATTCCTCACATTTTAAGATATATTACATCTCCTAGCACTTTTCTCAAAGAAGGGTTCTGTTCAACCAGGTTATCCTGATTTTTTTCCCAGCTATTTAAACAAAAATATAATTTATAAAAAAAATCAAGATTTCTTTCTTGTAAAATCAGAGTAATTACAAGAATGCTTAAAATGGCATTAAACATTCAGGAAATATGTATAAAATAGTGATGAACAACAAGGCGTGGGTGGCATGCTTCTCAGCTCACATAAAAAAAAAAATTGGAAGAAAATTGTTTTCTGCAATGCATGTTGGAATTTTGGAATTTTGAGCTTCAAAGTGCTGTAAAAAGCGCAATTTGAACCATTTTGAAGAATGACAAATTGGACTAGAAAGTAGAAGATAGCCCCCACACTTTCTTGATTGAGGTCGTTTTCATTTGAAATTAGGGAGTGGGTGAAAATTGACGTTCAACTGAGAAAACGACCAAACATGGCCCCACTGGGCTCCTTGCACACTCAACGGGTCAACCCCTAAGTGTGCAAGGAGCCCCGCGAGGCCATGTTTGATCGGTTAAATTTAGTCAAACACTGATTTTCACTCAACTCCTAATCTCAAATGAAAACAGTCCCAACTAAGAAAGCATTGGGGCTATCTTCTACTTCCTAGTCCAATTTATCATTCTTCAGGATTGTTGTCGTTGCGCTTTTTACAGCACTTTAGAGCACGGCACCTAGAATTCCAACATGCACTACAAAAAAGTAATTAAATCGAATTTCTTTTCATGCAAGCTCTAGAGGCATGCGACCTACGCCTTGTTATTCATCACCATCATTTAAAACCTTCTTTGAAATTTCATACTATTTCAGGCATCTTTGTAATTACTATGACTATTATAAGAGAATAGCATTGAAAAACTTATAAAAATTCATTTTTAATTAAATAATTACGAAAAAAATCGATGAAAATCAATATATATATATATATATATATATATATATATATATATATACATATACGTACATAAAATTGTGAGAAATTGATGAGGTTTGACTGGATAAATGCAGCGTGGACACTTAAGGTAAAACACCGTATTTGCAAATCATGCACTTGAGCAAGTGCATTGTTGGTTTGAATTGGTTGGTGGAAAAATTGGCCATTATAGAATATTTTACCCCCAAGAAATTTTGAGGTTTTCGATTGCGTGGGCTTTTATGCAACTGACATACATAATTCATGAAGGATTAATCATGAGGTAACAAAATGAATTTGAAAATGACCAATACAAAACATTATATTGCACCCTTATAAATAACTTTAGAAGTAGGGAAAACACCATATATAAAATTCATCTACTTGGTCAACTCACATAGTCTAATCTTGAGTAGCCTAAGGAGTTTTTAGAATAACTGTGGAGGATTCAATTCCAACGTCCTATCCTACTTTACTCTCCAATTTATGTTCAAATTGTGCCTGAAGGGGTTCCGAGGTCACTATACTCTAATGCCCTTGTAACCACACCATCCGTCATTAGTGAAAGCTCCCCTTCGAGAATGGAGCTGACGTCCTCATACCTGCAGTGTCTTGTTTTTCCAACACGATGGTATCCCACACGATCAACATCATAAAATAGTCAATAGTCTCCTTCAATCATAGTGCATTTTTGCAAGGGCCATCCAAATGATAACGATAGAGTGTCCATTTCCACTCCTACTTCTAGTGTAGATATGTATGGACTTATAATGTAGAGGGAATTAGAGGAAAAATGTATGTATCTTAACTTCCAAATTCTATACAAGGTGAGATAATAAAACTAGGGTGACATTGGTATGTAGTTGCACAAAAGATATTACAATGGCACATTGGATGATTTATAACAAGAACAAGATTATTGTTGGATTAAGACTATTACATATGGGTAGTACTACTTATAAAGAAATCATTTTCTACTACTAGGCATCCAATAAATCTTTGTGACTAGAAGATTATGCAAACCACAATATATTTTTGGCCAAGTAACTGATACAAAGAAGGATTTCTTGTAAAAAAGGGATTCTAGAAAATGAAGCACGAGTTAAACCACCCTATTTGTGTCATGTTATTATTTATGTCACTTCAACTTTGTCATCATCGTGTATTAGTTAGCATCTTACAAATAAAATTTTGGTATGTATATTCATAATATATAGTTGCACAAATAGTGTAACTTCTAAAGGTACCACAAATAGAATGACTTCAAATTGTGCCACAATTAGGGTGGCCGTTAACTTAAGCCAAACCATCTCTAATTTTTTTTGCATTATGATGTATTGTAGGATATTATATTGTCTAAAAATGAATTGTATTGAAAGGTTCATATAACACTCAGCCTGCACTGATACATCAACATTAAGATTTACAGATGTTGGGATGGAAGGAAACACTCTTCTATTCACACTGCACAATGAGACCCGGGTGTGAATCAACTATCGGCATTGGATAATTAAGTAAAATATTAAAAAGTTAAATAAAAATAACTTTGGCCTTTTTTTATAGCCACAAATATATTCTGGATTATATGGTCACAAGTCATACATATAATCATACAAATGATCAAAGGATTGAAATTAGTGTGTAACAAAGACTTTTCAAACAAAATGGAACTCTATAGACATATTATAACAATTGTACTAATTTTTAATATTAGTGCGTGTAACACTAATTAACCAAATATACACTAGTTGCAATTCATTTAAAAATGTCAAGGAGGAATTCAAAGTATAATGTACATCGTGAATAATGTTCAAGTGCCTCTAATTTTCTAGCTTTGCTACTAAGATGAATTAGTAGAAATTGTATGAACAACCTAACAAAACAAACCGGTAAATTATAAGACTATGTCAAGATGAATTTTTTTATTTAATTCATTACTTTGAAATTGATGTACAAATGAAATCACTTCCAAAGGTCCTAATATTTCTTTTGTTTTTGTATTTGGACAACGCTTTAGTAGAAATAAAGATAAATTTAGACTATGTTAAAAACACTAGCTAGGAGATGGTTAATAACGCGAGAATGTGCCTAAATTAATTGTATAGTTAATAGCTAGAAATTTTTAGCACTCCTTAATTACATTGAGGCAAAAGATTAACCCCTAAAGGTTAGGTGTCTTTCGAATTGATAATTTTAGAAAAACCATTATAAAGTACTCTTTGGAGGATTATTTTGGAATTGATATACAAATGAAAGTTTAAGATTCCATTAGTATGGTTATATCACCAATGCTATCACCAATATTTTTTTATAAAATTTAAAAGTTAAAATTTAAAATTGCTTCTAAACTTGAATGATTATAAACAAAATATTAACATTTTATAAGTGAAATTTGTGGAATGGATTTTAAATGAGATACTCTTTACATGGTGATTTGTCTATAATTTTAGGGTTTTTAAAATCTATAACCTCATTTTGGCATGGCTACTTTTGAATTGAATCCAATGCAATTTTAGCTTGGTCAAAATTACATTCGTAATTTTTGCAAAGTACATACTCTAGTAAAACCAAATCCAACCATTGAATAGGCCAACTTCATTAAGTATCTCCAAAAACATATTCATGGTGAAGAGATCCATGAAGGAGATATGGAAGGAAAAAAATGCTATCATCCCGATACCACCACTTGGGCTTTTAGGAGTTAACCCTTAAGCACGCAAGGAGCCCCGTGGGGCCATGTTTGATCGTTTTTCAGTTAAACGTTGATTTTCATATAATTCCTAATTTCAAATGAAACTGGTCCCAACTAGGAATGTGTGGGAGTTGTCTTCTACTTTCTAGTCCAATTTACGGTTATTCAAGATTGTTAAAATCACGTTTTTTTAATAGTACTTTAAAACTCACAACTCTAAAATGTCAATATACACTGCAAAAAAAGTTTTTCAATCGAATTTCTTTTTATGTAAAGCTTGAGAAGCATGCAACCTTCACCTTGTTGTTCATCACTATTATTCACATTTCTTCATACTGTGTTAGGCATTTTTGTAATTGCTATGGCTATCACAAGAGAAAAACTTTGAAAAATCTTGTAAAATTCATTATCATTTAAATGATTCTGAAAAAATCAGTGTAAATTGGTTTAAGGATATATCATATGAGAAAAATATTTAAAAGAATTATAATACATTTTAAAATGTGACATATTTGATGAGGTTCGACTGGATAAATGTAGTGAGGACACTTAAGGGTTAAAGGGAACTTGAGACTCACATGCCAACAACATTCTCCAGGCAATGTCGAGTATAGATTACACCACTGTCCTTGATTTTGTTGGTTATTCTAGAATAGAACAGAAGTCCTTGCTACACATTTGTAATACAGTAATAGGATTCCCTGTACACGAAAACAACAAACAAGTCACCAGTGAGCAAAGTGTCTACCTCATTCAAGCTAGGATATGTGCACCCATAATTGTCACCTAATATGAATGCACGCTATACATCTGAGGCTGAAATTACCGTGCAAATGCATACATAGACTATTGTGGTGTGCCTAAATTGCATGATATGGATTGAAATTATAGAGTACCATATTCGTTGTAATGGCAATATTTAAGGAAACAAATACTTTTCACGCCACTATTCTTAGGACGCTGCAATTTACTCAGGTCTAATTTAATACAAGTAACTAAATAAGCCATACAAATGAACAAATTTAGATCCTTTGATCCTTTGATCCTTTGATACCGGTACTTGTGATAAAACACGATTTTCAAACATAAAAACAAAATTTTCAGCAATTAGAACCATATATTCAAAATCAAGGTAAATTAGATTTGGGTCATGAATTTCCAAGTGCCAAAGGATGTACAAAATTTATGGAGACTCGCACAGTATACTCTATCTGTTGAGAACGTAATCCAAAATGCAACTTCAGAATTCTTTTTATCTCTAGGTCACTTGTAGTCTCCTAAAGGCAATTCAAATCGTGTTACTTCATGTTGAACTTGGGTCATTTGTGGTCTCCTGAAGTCCTGGAGTTTGTTGGAATTTTTATTCATTTGGTTTTTATTTTATTTTGTTATTATTTCTTGTATTCATAAATTATACTTTTTGAAACGTTTTTATATATTATTTGTGTTTATCTTTCCTTGTGTTATTTTGTTTATTCTTTGGATTTTTCTTAAAATATTTTTCAAAGTTTTTTAGAATACATTTTCCAGAGTGATATGTAATTATTTTCCAGACTGAGCTGGCCGTATAATTTTCATTCTCGTCTAGAGACCCCTCTGGAGCTCCGTGGGGTTAGAGAATTCGATCAAACATGTATGCATGTACCATCTCCACCACCACTAAAATTTAATGGGCAAATCTAACAATGAATTTTTTTTAAAATCCTTGGTATTACACTCGGAACTCTTTCATATCACCCCTGTGATAAAAACGTACAAGAGTTCAGAACATGATATCTGGAAAGTAGACAATTCCATGTGTAAACAATAGAATTTTTTTTGTAGATACTAGACGGTGATATTGTGGCACTGGACTCTGTTATTGTGATATTGTGATACTGTAGATATTAGTCTATGATAGTGTGATATTGTGCTAACAACAAGTTCAGTGTAATAAAATGATCACTATCCTGACAATGGTGAAATGGTCAAAGCTTCTCACAATATCAGCATACAGCTTCACACAATGTCAGTATACAACTTCTCACAATTTCAGGAAACAACTTCTTACAACTTATAAGATTAATAAAATATCATAGTCATTCTTTACTTCAAATTCAAATTAACAGCTATCCTGCAAATGTATCTTACATTACCATTTAAATAACTTTGAGCATTCAGTAGATCCATTGATATCAAAAGCACGATGGCCAGCTTATTCACGTGCTTTGTACAATCATCACCGTGGCTACAGACTGATTCCGGTTATATGAAGTAGTACATATGAAGCTCTCTTTCTCCATACAAGGACAAAATGGAAAATCAAGAAAAATATCAACTAACATGTTAACATTCATGAGTTCAGAACAGTGTTGTACTAGTTTGTCATGGTTCTCAGTGGAATGAATCAATTGGAGTTATTATGAGAGGTGGACCTCAAACGGGTATTTAGAATGAAACATATTCCAAGGTTTAGGGTTGGAAGATGCCACACCAGTTCAACATTGGTTCAGAACTTGGCATCTGGAAAGTAGTCAATTACATGTGTACAAAACAAACAATAGTAGAAATCTTGTTCAATAGGACATGTCCTCAATGACTAAATTTCCGTTGTGACATGTCTTTAGTGACTCAAAATTGGTTTTGAGTCATTAAAGTTATGTCACAACGGACATTTAGTCATTGAGGACATGTCCTATTGGACAAGATTTCTACTAGTGAAATAAATTAAGGAATTAAAAATACACTACAGTGCAGCATATGTCACCATAATCAATTCAACAGCGGCAATGGCATAATTATTAAGAACTTCAGTTCACTTTTTTGACCGGCATGAATACTGTATTTGTTTGTCCCACCCATGATTTCATGTCCACAAGACAAATGATCAATGGTGTAGAACTACTCAAGCCCCTTTCAAGGATATTCATAACAGTCAATTGTTCGGCCAGCATTATAATTGAGTATTATTATGGTACTAGTCTGAAGAGAACAATTGACTGAAGTAGTCCGAGGATACATATATAAATAACACTCTCTAACAACAAGCAATGAAAAATTCATGACAAGTACTGGGAAACACGTCTATCGACAACAACTAATGTTGCTTTTATTTCACACTTATTGCCAATTAGCAGAGCAGTACAACATACAGTATAATATCTGTAACACATGAGTGCTGGACATCAGTTCACTACAAGGAGAAGGCGTCGCTTTTCACTCAGATGGTGAGTCAAACGGCGGCACTCACTGCCCAGGCGCTCAGGCCGTGGTGAGTGCGATTCGTCACGTAGGACAAGTGTGTACGGTGAACTCTGACACCGTTCTGACTAGCCTTTGCTAGTAGTGGTTTTCCTATATTGTTCAAATCACACTTAAAGCTCTACAGTACTCACGCTGCCAGTCTAAGACCAAATCAACATTTGCACAGTTATTAAATTGACATCGTACGTAAAGGATAAAATCAGGCCCCTTGTTCAGAACACGTGATATCGATCCTTGGCTTCGTCTTCCATAAAGATTGGACCACCGTCATGTATTGTGCTCCAGAATCAATCAATCTGCAATTGCATGCACAAGCGGGAATCCATGAAAATCAATCTCAAGCTAATTTCATCATAACCTGAACTTCTAGGAACGAGACAAACTACACACCATGCATGACGACGAAGGTTTTGACTGGAAGTCGGTAGAGTTGACAATGCTACACATTCTAAGTCAACGAGATGGGAATATATGTGGACTTGCTGACAAGCTTGAGGTACAGTACACCATTGTGAAGAGGGTGCAGAGAATGCGAGTATTTTATACCTGCGTCGATTACTTGCGGCCTCCACCGCCACCCCCGCCACCGCCTCCACCGCCACCCCCGCCACCGCCTCCACCACCGCCTCCACCGCCACCGCCGCCACCACCTCCTCCACCACCACCGCCTCCTCCTCCACCACCGCCCCCGCTACCGGTACCACGTCCGTTACCTTGCCCGTTACCTCTTCCATATCCACTCCCGTTACCTCTTCCATAGCCACTCCCACTCCCATATCCACTTCCACGCCCGTATCCACTTCCGCTTCCATAGCCATTCCCGTTGCCGTTGCCGTTTCCGTAGCCACCATAGTCTTGCGTGCTCTTGGCATTCTCAGGGTTCAAAGCCTGCACCCATAAAACCAGTGCCAACGGTCAATCACTGTAATCAAAAGAAATCAAGATCAAACTCGGCCAGGCTGAGGAAACCTCAAGGTCGCACAGTAATGCATCAAGCTGCAGATTGCTGGCTGACGACGATATATCAGACTCCATATACGCATGAAGTGACGAGCAAGGTTGAGGAGATCGAGGTTACGAAGCTGAGTTTCAATTACCTCAGCTGCAGCTGGGACCTTGTTCTCCGTGAGCTTTCGTGCCAGCGTGGGCTGAACCAGACATATCTGGCAGATGAGGAACACCGCCAGCAGAAGCGAGACTGCCCGGAGGCAGCTGTAGGAAGCCATGGTGCTTACGTACTAGCAGTGGAATGATGAGTATTGGATGGTGAAATGGGAGCACTGCGAGGTCTTTATATACAGCGGGAACGGAGGGATGGGGCGAGTAGAATTGAAGATCTCGTTTGCAGTACGTCGATCAGAAACCGCGTCGCAAAGAAAAAGAAACAGCACCATGATAAGGTGAATTCAATGAGCCTCACCAGCCTCGTTTGTCCGGTTAGGTACCTAAGAATTGGCAATACAATGCGGTCGGTGATGCTTTGCTCTTTGACAGGATAATACATTGGGGTGGTGGAATACTAATAGTTCAACTACCCAGTGGGGTGGTGGAATACTGCATTAATTTGATGATGCTCAAACCAGCACAGTCAACGGAGCCGGAAGCTTTTCCTAAACTTAAAAGTCAATCAGAGGTTCCAAAGCTGTCCACTGCCTGTTGAGGGGAAATTTTGTCAACGACATTATTTGGAGGGCAGGCCGGTGAAGTCCCAGAAAGTCTCACTGGAGTTATGTATCTCACTCGTGACAGTGAGTATTGAGTGGCATTATACGCTGAAGATTGAGAATAGTTCTTGCAGGGCGACCTACTCAGGCTGGACCAAGGCGTGGCCTGACAATGTACCTGTAGTACATACTGTAAAGGTTCTGGTCTACTGTATTGATGTGCAGTGGCATGCATCTTTCTTTATTCGATCTTTACACTACAAACAGAGGCGTCGTTTCTCACTCTGGAGGATCCTATTCATTGTCGCTTTTCACTCTACACGTTTGTCCTACGGAACGATTCGCACTCACCAAGTCCAGCCAGAAAATTGGTGAGTGCGAAGTGGCGCTGTTTGACTGACAGGAGTGAAAAGCGACGCCTTCTCCTTGTAGTGTTGAACGCAAATGATGCAAATTTCATTGCAAGATTACGATCGATGACATTTAGAAAAAACACATGCATCTTCTTCTCAGATATTGAAACAAGATTGCGCTAAGTCTATATTCAATAAACTAGATTATTAGAGAATAGTTTACATTTTCATTGTGCTGTGTACAAGTGGTAATCTAACAACTTTGCTCTCTAAGAGCATGTGCATCCTTCTCCCTTCAATTCACTCCTTGACCACAATAATCACATCTAACAAAGAATTTCGTTGACAAATGTATTGAATTAGAATTCTCTAAATCACATGAGTCCAGGAGTAGTGTAGTTTACAAGCAGATTCGGCATAAAATAACTCTAAAAATAAACGCTTAAAATTTTGCGAATTTTTTTTTCAATTTTTTTTTCAATTTTTTTTTGTTAGGGAAATATAACAAATTTAAGAGAATATTCGTTTTGCCTAATTTTATTTCCAGAAATTATTAAATAGTAGGCAGTTGGGTGGTGAACCTGCTAGTTATTCTAATCTATAACATTTCGTAGCACTTGCAGGGTTTCATCCAACTCCATCTTTGGAGTTCTACCCTGCTACGCACCCCCTTAGCTAATGATGGGGTCAAGAAGATGATGAGGTATATTCCTCATCATTTCATTGGGGAGAGGGTACTAGTCTCTACGTTTACTACTATATGTTATGGAAATGGTGATTAACATAGAGGAGGTTCAGAAGATCATAACAATAGTAAATAGAACGTACTTAGTGGAATAAAGATGGTGAATCATGGAGACAGAAAACTATGAATACAATTGTAAGCATTTGGGTAACCACTCATAGTAACTTAGAGCATCTTTTGCGGTGCAAGAAATATCCCAACCCCTATCTTTTGGATGAGTAGTAAGCAATAAATGTTCATGTCACCCTCTAAATTCTCTTTGCCCCATCAAATAAGCAAGATTTGGAGGGGCCAACAACTTCTCCACCTCCTATATTATTTTCTAGGATTAGCAAGTTGTGAGTTGTCATAATAAATGATAACTTACTTTTTGCATTTGCAAATTACTCCCTCCGTTTCATAATAGGAGTCCACTTTTTAGGCATTGTTTTATTCCTAGTTTTTGTCCTAAATTTTACACTTCACACCTGGGCACTATCTACTTCAAACGGGGAGGACAATGAGAATGACACAAAAACTACATACTACTATTAAAGATAGCTCACTTTTGAGTAGTGAGATGATTGTTTTTGGCAAAAAAAACGAGTTAAGTTGAAACCTGCCAAAAAGTAGACTGTTATTTTGAAACAAAAGGAGTATGTGATTTGTAATTAGTTGAAAGTATAATTTAGTTGTACCGGTGGGGAAACAAGTGGATATCCCCTCTAAATTGGAGCAACTGGGATATCTCTTGCACTGTACGAGATGCTCCTCTTAACACTTCTAGTGAAAGAAGCCTCTAAAGCTTAAAACTACTTTGTGTGCACAACTAATTGTTGTGTACATAACAATCTTGTCCAAGTGCAAAAGTTGGATTCTAAATAATTTCTACATCATATACAAAATTGATACAGTCACTTGTCACCAAAACCAAGTAAAACAACATACATACATTTAGAGGTCGAGAAGACTCTACCTTTTAGAGAAGGCACCAAGGATAGACCTCACTACCTATGGATAGACAAACAACCTCAAACATCTTACAAACTCTTTATTCCTAACAATTGGTCGTACGGCCAGCATTATAATTATTAATTATTATGGTAGTTTAGAGACTAACTTGTGCACAATTGATTGAAGTAGTTCGAGGATATGACACTCTCTACCAACAACATTGAATAAATTCATGATAAGAAGCACGTACTGGGAAACATTATCAACAGCAACTATTGTTGCTTTTATTTCATACATTGCCAATTGGCAAAGCAGCACATTATACAGTATAATATCCAACACACGAGTGCTGGACATATATGAGTTTTCCAATATTGTTCTAATCACACTTAGAGGTATACACTCAGACGTACTCACGCTGCCAGTCTAAGACCAAATCAATGCACTAGATCGACAGCGAACGTAAAGGATAAAATCAGGCCCCTTGTCAAGGACACGAGATCGAGATCCTCAGCTACGTCTTCCATGAAGTTTGGACCACCGTAATATTGCGCTCCAGAATCAATTTGGAACTGCATGCACAAGCAAAAGTCAAGTTTCAACACAACCTGAACTTCTAGGAACGAGACTGTAATCTAGACCTCACGACGTACGTCGAAGGTTTCAATCGATCAGAAATCGATAGAGTTCACAATGCTACACAGTCTAAGTCAATGAGATATATGGGAATGTGGACTTGAGCTGCAGCATTGTGAAGAGGGTGCAGCTAGAGAATGTGAGTATCATATAGTTACCTGCGACGTTTACTTGCGGCCTCCACCGCCACCGCCACCGCCTCCACCACCGCCTCCACCACCACCTCCACCGCCACCCCCGCCACCGCCACCGCCTCCTCCACCACCACCGGCCCCACTACCACGTCCGTTTCCATAGCCACTCCCGTTTCCATATCCACTCCCGTTACCTCTTCCATAGCCACTCCCGTTTCCATATCCACTCCCGTTGCCTCTTCCATAGCCACTCCCGCTTCCATATCCACTTCCACTCCCGTATCCACTCCCGCTTCCATAGCCATTCCCGTTGCCGTTGCCGTTTCCGTAGCCACCATAATCTTGCGTGCTCTTGACCTTCTCAGAGTTCAAAGCCTGCACGCACAAAACGAATGCAAACGGTCAGTCACTGTAATCAAAAAGTATTGAAGATCAAACTCTGCCAGGTTGAGAGAACCTCAATGGTCGCAGTGTGATGCATCAAGCAGATTGCTAGCTTACGATGATATATCAGACTCCATATATGCATGAAGTGACGAGCAAGGTTGAGGAGATCGAGGTTACGAAGCTGAGTCTCGATTACCTCAGCTGCAGCTGGGACCTTGTTCTCCGTGAGCTTTCGTGCCAGCGTGGGCTGAACCAGACATATCTGGCAGATGAGGAACACCGCCAGTAGAAGAGAGACCGCCCGGAGGCAGCTGTAGGAAGCCATGAGTACGTAGTGCTTACTAGCAATCGATGAGTATTGGATGGTGAAATGGGAGCACTGCGAGCTCTTTATATACAGCGGGAACGGCGGGATGAAGCGAGCGGAAGACCTCAATCAGAAACCGCATCGCAAAGAAAAAAGAGCACCAACACAAGGTGATATCAATGAGCCTCACCAGCCTCGTTTGTCCGGGTTCTAGCTTCTAGCATGAACCGCTGCAGGTTCTTGTCCCTTGAAAGTTACTGCATGTCGATGGAGCTCACTAGCTCCTTCTAGACTACAGATTGGTTTAATTAATTTGCTAATGCATGTTGGTATGGATTGTTACATGCCTTCGTTAGTATGTGGTTTACAACCACGTGTGCTTGCTGTTGTAAGAACTTCAAACAAAACCGTTGCACTGTACAGTGGAGTAGCAATGATTGGACGCATAAATTCAGATGAGATTTTTTTTTTTGGATGCAATAGGTCCTGCTGGGGAAGTCTTGATTGTCGTTCAGAGGCATTCACGGTTCAAGGTGCCTCTACCATAGTGTTGGCAATAGAATGTGGTCGGTGATTCTTCCTCTTTGACAGGTAGTTCAACTACCTTACCAACTGGGGTGGCGAAACACTGTAGTTGATAACATTGCTCAAGCAAGCACATGCCCAGGGAGCCGGAAGCCTTTCAGAAACTAATAAGTCAGAGGTTACAAACCTGTCTGTCGGGGGGAAATTTCGTCAACGACATTATTTGGAGGGCAGGCCGGTGAAGTCCCAGAAAGTCTCACGTGCAGGAGTTATGTATCTCGTCACTACACGCTGAAGATGGAGGATAGTTCATGCAGGGCCACCTACTGCAGCTGCACCAAGGCGTGGCCTGACAATGCACCAAGGTTCTTGTCTACTCCATTGATGTGCAGTGGCATATTTCTTTCTTTATTCTCTGAATGCCAATGATGCAGATTTCATTGCAAGATTGACCCTTCCTTAACTTACGAGTGATGACGTTTAGAGAAGAACACATGTATCTTGTTCTCTATCATAACATTCAGTAGCATTCCGTCGCTCAGCCTTTTCATCCATCTAGTGATTTGTATTGTAGTGCATCATGTGATTTCCATCCATGTAGTACATTAAGTGCAGCCCTTTATTTTCAGAGAGTGGGGAGGGTGGGGAAGGAAGCAGGAGGGTCATAAACCATTGTCAATGGAGGGACAAAAGAAGTGGTGAGGATTTTTTTTAAATAATGATGTTTCCTCCATCATTTTTTTTTGCTTTTTTGAAGTTTACAATAGATAAACCAATATTAACTAATCACACTAAATTTTAAACTCAAAAAGTGAAAATTATAATTTATACAATTTTTCAAGGGCTAATGCTTTTAAATTCATTAAACAAAATATCTAAAGTATTTTTTGGAAGTTTGACTGTATGGTTAATTTGTAGAGATGATGCCCTACATTTTGATGATTGAACCAAACTTCATCAAACATATGGAAGGCACATATTATAATACATCTATGTTTTGTCCAATACCCCTCAGGCTTTTAGGGGTTAAGAAGAGTGGACACTCCATTGTGGTTGGAGTGGGTCCACAACTCCACATGGATGCACAATTCTTCATGCTATCAAATTCGATGGTCTTCAAGAATATATACCAAGGGAGGTGCAATTAACAATTATGGAGGTACGTAAATCCTTAACAGAATCATATCTCAGAATCTTGCACAGTGGTACGAATTTTGTGAAAATGAAAATGAGGGTCTCTGTGTCGTCAACGTGAGCACGTACAGAGCACTAAAAGCAGAAAAAGTGAATTATTTCATAAACCAGAACGGTGCTCTGCAGCGTCTACAATAGTACAATGAATATCACCAGAAAGTCAACTTGTCCATAGTACACAGTACATACGGCAAGAAAGTCAACTTGACCCGCTTGGAGAATCACTCTTGGAGAACATATGAAAAGTTCTGAAAAGTTACACTAGTAGAATGTCAGCAAAGTTCTGAAAATCTCACTTGTAGTTCGATTCTCAAAATGCTCATTCTTACACAGTAATGGTCAACAGGAGCTCCTCCCTCCACAGCAATTTTCAACTACAGTAGAGCCAAATCTGTTAGATCAAATTTTAACTCGTAAAGGACAGAGCTCGAATCACTGATTTCGGTGATACAAAAATTCTAAATTCTGAATATATGATCAATTGAATTTAACATTTTAAAACCATGAGTCCTACCTTCAGAGGGATGTCTTATCATGCAATTTCAAAGTGAGGTTGTAGACGACTATATGGAGACTGTCATTTCCATTCAAATATCACTAGCTTTAGAAATTGAAGGCCAACCAAGTGTATGAAACTATAAATGGCTGAGTTGTTGTTGGTAAGTATAAGAGACAAGAAAAGGTTTTAGTATCAAATCCTTCACGTTAACAACATCCACGTAAAACATGCAGCATGCATAGATTTGGTAGTCAAGAGACCATAAGGTTCTTTAGCCTTTGCCGGGGTTCACCCTTTTGCTCTCACTGCATGAAAGATAAAAATTCAAAACATGTGATTCTTGAGGCGGGGTTACTATGGACTTCCAACCCTCCATCATCATTCTTTAGGTGAACAATGACGTGGCATGTCCAATATTCTAGGATCTGCTACAAAGATTCTCGTGCAACGATTCATATTCCAAGGTACAGCTCACAAGGGCTAAAGAACCTTATGATTTGTGAACAATTAACGTAACGTTGCTTTATTGCACTTTCTTGCAACAGCAAGCATGTATATGATATATTATATAAGAAATGGCATGCACTGCACTGCCACGAAACGTAAACTTTCAACATGTTGCTTTATTTCACCCATTGCCAATTCAATCGCAATGTAGACAACATACAATATGACATCCAACTCATTCCATTTCACGCTAGACGTGCACTAAATTGACAGAATATTATATCGCTTGTCCAGATAGATATATCGTCGGTGAAGTCTGCCACAAAGCTGAGAATACCAATCTGAAAGTGTACAAGCAAAAGTATTTAAAACCGATGAAAATCTCAAGCTACATCATAACTGTACCTTAACGTACTTCTACAACTGAGTCAATCATTCCATGAAAAGGAAAACGCGACGACGACAAAGATTTTGATCGGAAGTCAGTAGAGTTGACAATGCTACACTAGAATTTCCATGAGATGGCAAGTGCGGAAGTGCAAAAGTGGACTTCTTGACAAGCTTGATTGTGAAGAGAATGGAAAGACATGAGAGAATTTTATACCTGCGGCGTTTACTTGCGGCCTCCACCGCCACCGCCTCCGCCTCCGCCACCGCCTCCACCGCCACCGCCTCCCCCGCCACCGCCTCCTCCACCACCACCGGCCCCACTGCCGCGTCCGTTACCATAGCCACTCCCGTTTCCATAGCCGCTCCCGTTTCCATAGCCACTCCCGTTTCCATATCCACTCCCGTTACCTCGTCCATAGCCACTCCCACTCCCATATCCACTCCCGCTTCCATAGTCACTTCCACTCCCGTATCCACTTCCGCTTCCATAGCCATTCCCGTTGCCGTTTCCGTAGCCACCATATTCTTGCGTGCTCTTGGCTTTCTCGGAGTTCGTCTGCAGGCACAAAACAAATTAATGCCAACCAAGGTCAAAACCTGACCAAAAACTGAAGATCAAACTCGGCCAAGCTGAGAAAACCTCAAAGCACCAAGCAGATTGCTGACGATGATCAGAGTCCATGCATGAAGTGAAGAGCCAGGTTGAGCTGTGGAGAGGTTACGAAGCTCTCGATTACCTCAGCTGCAGCTGGGACCTTGTTCTCCGTGAGCTTTCGTGCCAGCGTGGGCTGAACCAGACATATCTGGCAGATGAGGAACACCGCCAGCAGAAGCGAGACTGCCCGGAGGCAGCTGTAGGAAGCCATGGTGCTTACGTACTAGCAGTCGAATGATGAGTATTGGATGGTGAAATGGGAGCACTGCGAGGTCTTTATATACAGCGGGAACGGAGGGATGGGGCGAGTAGAATTGAAGATCTCGTTTGCAGTACGTCGATGAGAAACCGCGTCGCAAAGAAAAGAAACAAACAGCAAGACAAGGTGAATTCAATGAGCCTCACCAGCCTCGTTTGTCAGGTTTCTGGCTTCTAGCCGCATGAGCCGCTGTAGGTTCCTGTACCTTGCAAGTTACTGCATGTCGATGGCTTCTGGATTACAGATTTGTTTAATTCATTTGCTAATGCATGTTCGTATGGATTGTAACAGGCCTTCGTTAGTATGTGGTTAACCACCACGTGTGCTTGATGTTCATCTAGCTCGGAAGCTTTGTTCATATTGATTCTGTCAGATCGAAGTTGACGCCGTTGACTAGAGTGTAGATCAGTGATTTTTTTGGCATTTGAATGCCAAAAAGCACCCAAAATAATTGGCGTGCACCAAGCCTTAAGGAAAATTTGAAGAGAAAATGGATGAAGATGCCAAATGGTTCCAATACATTGGATGAAATCGTCAATTTTTAATGAAAGTCATCCAAATATATGGATGAAAAGATATTTCTATCCAAAATTAGATGAATATGAAAATATTTGGCTACACCGTTTTCTTTTTTGTCATCACTTTAACATTTCTCCAAATATACCAAAACAAAATCAATGGTGTAGATCATTCAATCACTGCTCTTGGGTTCTTCCATTGCAGCCTCCTCTTAAAGGTAAACTCCTCTGGACCACTAAATGTATGCATGTTATTGTACTAGGTTTTTGTGACGGCATCAATTTTGTATTTGATGTGGAGATTATCTAGAATTGAGCTTTTGTTGTTAGGGGTACGAATCAAGAAGAATGGATCTCACACTAGGACAAGAATGTTATGTACAGTACCCACCAACAAGTTTACGTTCAAATTTTCGAACTCCAAGTGCCAGTGAAAAAAAAGTGCAACTTTGAAAAATCATATCTTCCAATTTACAACTCCAAACTTCACGAAACTACCACATGTTTGTTTAGAAACAAGTTAACTACATTCTAGGTGTCATTAGTATGCAAATTTGATCCATGTGTCTAAGAAAAATTAGATTGCATTAATTGCACTCCAAGTTGTGTTTGTAGCTCCTACACTGTGAAGACAACATCCATTCTTCTTGAGCCAATGCACTTCAGATTTTTGTGAGTTTGAGCTTCATATATAGATCTCCAACAACCTTTCAACAAAAAACATACTTCGTTCAAGCAATGTGGTAGCTTGTGTATACATTGTGTGAGTGTTTTTGTGAGTAGTTGCAATTCTAGTGGTTTTGTTTTTTGAGCTTGCAACTTTGCACAAATAGTAGAATTGGAAGGATTAATTGCTTCTTTAGGATTTTGGTGGGCATAACATCAACTAGAAGAAAAGAATTCACTCAAATTTGTAAGTGCTAATGCTCCAATTCTCAATTCAAGTGGTCTTGGATAGCTTGAAAGATGGTCTTGAAAAATGGTCTTGAAAGATACTATCCAAAAGGAAGAGCTACCGCAAAATAAAGAAGAATTATTCAACACCATTCAAAGGGCATGGGAAGAGGTGTCTTTAGAGATGATTGAAGTTCTCCTTGCTAGCATGCCTCATCGTATGAAGCCTGTAATCAAAGCTAATGGTGGTAGCACTAGATGGTAGATAGTTTGTTAAATAATGCTATATTTACATATAAATTTATAAGTTTTTTTGTAAATGCCTAATATATTAGTTAAGTAGATTTCATTATCTCTCCAACGCACTTTGCGGTTCGTGATTTGGATCATTTTTGAGCAAATGGTGGCAATTGAAATTGGAGATATGTGCCTTGTTTCTACAGAATGACTGCTGTGAACGTAAACTTGTTGGTGGGCACTGTACACAACGTACAATTAGTTGTGCACACGGAGCGGTTTTAACCTCTAATCGTTCCGGCGTTCATTTTTTGGACGTTTTTTGAGTTACTTTCACTTTGGAGAGCTGTAACTTTTGCATGCATTGTTCAATTTCAATGAAATTTTGGAACACCCTCCCTCATAATGTCTATTTTGAGTGGTAAAATTTTCATATCAATCCAAGATGTATTGAAATTTTGGGAATCATTTGAAAGCAAGGGTCTTTTTTTAAACAGTTTTGTGCATTTTTATGCTTGCAACTTCAAGGGCTTGTATCTCCTTCATCTAATGTCCATTGTCAATAACAATTGTTAAGTTAAATTTTCCTTGAAGTCTAGTTATCATGGTTAAATTTTCATGTCAATCCATATTGTTCTGAATGTTTGGAAGTCATTTTAGTGCATGGGTATGTTTTTGGACACTTTTTGCTTTTTGGATCAAATGGGTCACTTTTTGGGCTACTTTTAGACATTGCAAGACCATTTCAGGGCACATCAATTTTTTTTCAAGAATTTCTTTTGGACCAATGTGTTTATATGATGATTTTGAACCACTTTATAGTTTAAAGTTTTTTCATTTGAGTAGTTTTGAAAATGAATTTCACCTCTAATGTGTTGCTAGAAAAATTTCAGCATCCCTTTTAAACACTAAACCATTATCATGTTGCGATCTATGTGGTCAAATGACTCCAAATTCGATCCACATCATTTACAACATGTATACTACATGAATATACGGTTGAGATTTCTATACCTCAGTTACATTTAAAGCTATAACACATCAAAAGCAATGATGTTTGTAAGCCCAAAATAGCTAGGGACACTTAAGGGTTAAGCTTTAGATAATTCTTTCGCTGGAAGTGCTAAAAGCATTTCTGCAGTGCAAAAAATACCACAACCCCTCCAATTTTGAACTATCCAACTTAGAGGGGATAGCCTACCGATCTTTCCCACCGATACAACTCTCTAAAATATACTTCCGACCAATTACAAATCACATAACTTGGAAATGAAAAAAGTAAGCTATCATTTATATTAACAACTTGCTAAATAGTTATCCTAGAAGAAAATATAGGGGGCAAAGGAGTTGATGACCCTCCATATTTTGCTTATTTGACACAAAAAAGAGAATTTAGAGGGTGATATGCCGACATGAGCATTTATTGCTTACTTTTCATCCAAAAAATAGAGAAGTTGGGAAGAGGCTCTAAATTACTATATGTGGTGATTCAAATGCTTACAATTGTGTCTACAATTTTCGCCCTCATGATTCACCATCTTTATTCCACTATGTACCTTCTATTTACTATTGTTTCTATCATCTAAACCCCCCATGTTTGCCGGACTGCCCTCCTCCAATGAAATGATGAGGAATATATCAATATGTACCTCATCATCTTGTTAACACCATCATTAACCTCTAAATGTCCCATGGGGATAGTAGATATGTTGCCGTATATTTGGCATTTACTACCAAAAAAAAGCTCTTACTAAACTGGGATCTCAATAGTTCACTAGAACCGCATTGATCTAAATTTCAACTTCTCTGTTAAATGTGTGGATCCAGTCCAAATACATGAAAAATACATCGTATTCACTTTGCCGTGAAGGCATTTTCAAGTTTTTAGTGGTAAACTAAGGGGATACATGATAGGGGCATGCAAAACTCTAAGGATGAAACCAGATATAATCCCAAAGCATGCCTGCAAGAGCTATTGAATGTTAATCCCTAAAGGGCCGGGAAGGAGGGAGGGGAAGGGGGTGTTGAGCTTAGCTCTTATTTTCTTGACTAGCTCTTTTAACAAACTCAATTCCTCATTGGTGTGGAGTAGTTTTGACGATTGGCACTGTTGAAATTAAAGAAGACTTATATAGCTTTCATATGAAAGAATGATCAACAAAATCGCACAATTTTTGAGAGAATGCCACCGTTGAGAAGATGATGGAATCCATTCGGGGTATTTTGTGCATATACTGAAATTGCATTGTTCAAAAGTGCTCCAAATTTTTTGAATTTTTTTGCATGTGTAGAGATCATGAATTCATGATTTTGAACATGTGAAAAAAAATCACGTAATTAGGAAGTGTGAGGAGGAAGATATGAAGGTCTGAAGTAACATTGAGATAGCCTCTTTGCAGCTCTGAAAAAGTCATCAAAAATCGCACACTACATGAATTTCCGATCGGGTGGTACCCACGGATTTAGTTCTCAAAAGGAGCCACGGTCTCTTTATTGCTCACCCTACATTTCACAGTCCAACAACTCGAATTTCCTCACTTTTTAGTTCTAGAAGCTACGTGGGGGCCTTATGGTTCTTTAGGGCCATTAGGGGTTAATATGTCTATTCGTGTTCATTGATATCAGTATAAGATTAGAAATACTTTTGGACTCATATAATTTAATACATTTATCAACAGAATCCTTGATTGTCTATAGATTTTGTATTTGCTAAAAGCCACATAAAAAATGTGGTAGAATTGAGTTAACTGAAAAGAGTGTCTCAAAGTGGAAACTCACCTCATACTCACCTTCAACTCGTTTTCAGTTCAAAAAGACGGCAAAACTAGTCTATGGTGAGTTGAAGAATAATCTAAAGCAAGACCCTGCATTGCCCATAGGAGTGGAACTCGTGACTTCTCCAATGCTAGAGGGGAATTCCCACAAGTTCTCCCAAGCCTATGGTTCTATTCACAAAGGAACCAAGGGACCATTCATGTATAAGTTATGTCAGAAATCGCTTATATAAGATTGTTGACTCCGCATAGACTCTGTACATAGTCCTTGTTTTCAATTTACTCAAATATTATGGTTGTATCTTGATCGTGACACAAACATCTTATTTGGTAGCCCAGCTAGCCTAGGCATTGTGCCACCTTTTTCCAACTTGACGTCGTTTGAGACGTTTGACACTTTGACCTCAAGTCCGCGACTGTCTTATTAGATGAATGTCAAATATATTAAACAACGAATGTCAAATATATATTTTTGGATGAAATATTTCCGAATATCTAAAAAAATTCTAAAGTTTTCTAAAATACTTTATGTATATTTGAAGAATATGCTTGCTTAACAGACGAGAGGGTCTGCTAGATATCTTTGGCATTGTGTTCGACACTTTGTCTAGTAGTCAAGAAAGACAATCTTCTAATTACCTTCCATTCAATAACGTTTTGAACAAACAAAGGAGCAAGAGAATCAAGCTTTGCAACTGGCCGTGGTCTTCTTGCATTAGGGTTGTCACGGTGTCGGATGGCCACCAAAGAGCATGTACCTCCTACACCTGCATGAGCGGCCTTGACTCTGGAAACCAGTTGAAATATTCTTACATTTAATGTTGAAAAATCAAGGCTAGTGAGAGAGACACACAATATAAGTAAGATATATTGACGTCGGAATACATCCTTCTATAGCTAATTTAAAGAAGGGCTCAATATTCTATATTAATGCAATAAATAATATCGATTACCCATGTATAGTCATTGTGATTAGTTCACATTCTATATAGAGGGACACATAGCGGTTTAAGGGTCTGGAGAGACGATAACTTGTGACACCAAATGTTCACTAGTGCAAGGGATTGTCCTTTCTCATTCCTTTTTTGAGTGAAACCGCGCCACTTCTCATAGTGTCAAAGGATGTGAGTGTAGAACGTCACACAGGACTTTCTAGACTCTCTAGAATGAGAAATGATGGGTTGGCTAGCTTGTAGTGGTTGGATGTGATTATAGTGGTCAAGGGGTGAATTGAAGGGGGATGGCGGTGCGCATGCTTTTAGAAAGCCGAGTTGTTAGCTTACAAGTGCACACGGCACAATGAAAATGAATGAAAATGATTCTTTAACAATACGATATATAGAATATAGACTTAGTGCAATCTTGTTTCAATATAATAGGGAACAAGATGCATGTAACGCCATATTGGTTATTTTGGCCAATCCCTGTTATTTTCTAGTGTAACTTGTAACCTGTTACACTAGAAAATAACAGGGATTGGTCAAATATAACCAATATGGCATTATATGTTTTTTTTCTAGACGATGTAAGAAAGTGTCAATCTTGTAATGAAATCTGCATTCAAAGAATAAATAAAGATGCATACCATTGCACATCAATAGAGTAGATATGAACCTTGGAATGTACTGTACTTTGTCAGGCCACGAGCCGAGTGGGTGGCCCTGCAAGAACTATTCTCCATCTTCAGCGTATTATGGCACTCAATACTAACCAGTGGTTTGTATTTGTATTTTTCTAATTTTAGCCAAATTGCTACAGAAAATTTGGGCTAGCTGCAGTTGTCCCTCTCTATTACGAGATGTTTGGAAAGCCCTAACTTCAAGGTGACAAGCATGGATCAGTCACAAAAACGACTTGTCACATGTGTATTGCTTGAAACAATAATATTGTCGTATTATGGAGTGTCATATTGTGGAGAGTAGACTGCAATTGATACAAAATATTTTGACCAAAAAAAAAAGAATAATAGTGAGATTTCCTACATGGAGTCAAAATGTTTAGCCTCTTTAAACCTAGGTATCACCTAGGTACTACCTACATAGCACCTGAGTAGCACACCATGTGTATTACCCCGATATTACCTATATATATATATGAAAAGAGCATCCAAGATTGCTTTTCAAGCCATGGAAAAGTACCAAAAATGCTAAACTGTCTCCTGACAAAAACAAATCACTGATACTAATAGGACTTGACGAGTGAGATACATAACTCCAGTGAGACTTTTTGGGACTTCACCGGCCTGCCCTCCAAATAATGTCGTTGACAAATTTTCCCCTCCACGTACAGACAGTGGACAGGAGTTTGTAACTTCTGACTTATTCGTTTCTGAAAGGCTTCCGGCTCTGTTGACATGTGCTGGTTTGAGCATTATCAAGTATGTCAGTGTTCCACAACCCCACTGGGTAGTTGAACACATGTATTATCCTGTCAATGAGCAAAGGATCACCGACCGCATTCTCTTGCCAACACCGAATCGGACAAACGAGGCTGGTGAGGCTCATTGAATTCACCTCGTGTTGGTGCTTTTTTTTTCTTCGCGACGCGGTTTCTGATCGACGTCGTCCCAGTACGCAAACGAGATCTTCCACTCGCTTCATCCCGCTGTTCCTGCTGTATTTAAAGAGCTCGCAGTGCTCCCATTTCACCATCCAATGTTCATCGATTGCTAGCTAGACAGTAAGCACCATGGCCTCCTACAGCTGCCTCCGGGCGGTCTCGCTTCTGCTGGCGGTGTTCCTCATCTGCCAGATATGTCTAGTTCAGCCCGCGTTGGCACGAAAGCTCACGGAGAAGAAGGTCCCAGCTGCAGCTGAGGTGAGACTGACCTTCGTAACCTCGATCTCCTCAAGCTCGCTCGATAGTCACTTCATGCATTACAATGCGACCTAGTTTGAGGTATTCTCATCCTGACCGAGTTTGATCCAGTTCAGTTTTTGATTGGTTGGCATTCATTTTGTACGTGCAGACGAACTCTGAGAAAGCCAAGAGCACGCAAGATTATGGTGGCTACGGAAACGGCAACGGGAATGGCTACGGCAACGGGAATGGCTACGGCAACGGGAATGGCTACGGCAACGGGAATGGCTACGGAAACGGGAGTGGCTATGGAAACGGGAGTGGCTACGGAAACGGGAGTGGCTATGGAAACGGGAGTGGCTATGGAAACGGCAGTGGATATGGAAGAGGTAACAGGAGTGGATATGGAAGAGGGTCTGGTAACGGACGCGGTAGCGGTAGCGGGGGCGGTGGTGGAGGAGGCGGAGGGGGCGGTGGCGGCGGTGGCGGAGGAGGAGGCGGTGGCGGTGGCGGGGGTGGAGGTGGTGGTGGAGGCGGAGGCGGTGGCGGTGGAGGTCGCAAGTAAACGCCGCAGGTAACTATATGATACTCACATTCTCCGCACTTTCTTCACAATGCTGCAGCTCAAGCTTGTCAGCATAAAAGTCCACATTCCCATATATCTCATTAACTTACACTGGACATATCACATTGTCAACTCTACCAACTTCCGATCAAAACCTTCGTCAAGAAGTTCACGATATATTGAAACTTGATTCTTTCTTGTGCATGCAATTTCAGATTGATTGCTTCTGGAGCTCAATATTTACATTACGGTGGTCCAATCTTTACGGAAGACGTAGCCGAGGATCTCACGTGTTCTAGACAAGGGGCCTGGATTTATCCTTTACATACGCTTTCAATTTAGTGCATTGATTTGGGCTTAGACGTACTGGCAGCGTGAGTACGTCTGAGTGTAGACCTCTAAGTATGATTTGAACAATATTGGGAAACTCATGCTCAGCACTCATGTGTTGGATATGATACTGTATGTTATACTACTTTGCTAATTAGCAATGTGAGTGAAATAAAAGCAATGATTCTTGTCAAGAATTTATTCATTGCTGTTGTTAGAGTGTAATATCCTCTACTTCAGTCAATTGTTCACAAGTTACTAGTCTCTAAGCTACCATAATAATAATCATAATGCTGGCCGAAGGACGGTCTGTTAATATGAATACAGAGTCTGTTGTTGAAGGTTGTTTGTTTATCCATGGGTAGTGAGGTCTATTCTTGGTGCCTCGACTCTTCTGGACCACTAAATGTATGCATGTTCTTTTACTTGGTTTTGGTGACTGCATCAATTTTGTATTTGATGTGGATATCATTTAGAATCGAGCTTTTGGTGTTACGGGTAAAAATCTAGAAGAGTGGTTCATACTAGGACAGGTATGATATGCACAGGAGAATTGATCAGTTGTGCATGCGGAGCAGTTTTAAGCTTTAGAGGCTTCTTTCAATTCACTGGAAGTTCTAAGTTACTGTCTATATGTGGTGACCCAATTGTGTGCACAGTTTTCTGCCCCCAGGATTCACCATCTTTATTCCACATACATGTACCTTCTATTTACTACTGTTACGATCTTCTGAACCCACCATATGTCAATCGCTCTTTCTGTTAGTGTTCATTGATAGAGGATTAGAAATACTCTTGGACTCATGTAATTCAGTACATTTGTCAACAGATTCCTGGACTGTCTATGGATTTTGTCCGGTAAAAGCCACATAAGAATTGTGCTAAATTATTAACCCCAAAAGGACCAAGGATTCATGGTTTTAAAATGACAAATTCAATTGATCACATTGTGAAAAATAGAATTCAGATGGAATCAAATTTTATATCACCGAAATCAGTGAAGAATATTGTACGAGTTGGTCAAGAAACCAAGAAATTTGAACAAGAGTAAGCCCACAAAAGACTTACTCAAAACTGTTTAAAACAACATGAGCTCTCGCATGAGCTTCTTGGTCCTTTAGGGGTTAAGGTTGTATCCTGATCACTTGCAACCATCTAGCTTAGGCATTGTTGTCATGTCTGACATTTTTTTCCAACTTGACGTCGTATTAGACGTTTGATCTCGACCGTCTAATTAGACGAGTGTCAAATATATTAAAAAACTTGGATGAAATATATCCAATAATATTTCCAATATATCCAATAATTTCCAAATATCCAATAATATTCTAGAATGTAAGTTTCTAACATGATTCATGTATATTTTAATAATATGCTTGTCACACAGGGTCTATTAGATGTCTTTGACGTCGTATTATACGTTTAATCTTGACCATTTGATTAGACTTAGAGTATCAAATATATTAAACAACTTGGATGAAATATTTCCGAATATCTAATAATAGTCTAAAATATTCCAAAATACTTCATGTATATTTTAAGAATATGTTAAGATATATGACAAGAGGGTCTGCTAAACGTTGTTGATGTCATGTTCAATACTTAGTTTGTCGAGTGGTGGAGTAAGACGACCTTCTAATCACCTTCCATTCAATAACGTTTTGAACAAGCAAATCAGCAAATGAGCAAGAAAATCTAGCTTTGAAACCAGCGGTGGTCTTCTTGTGTTCAGAGTTGTCACGGTACAGGATCGATGAACCGCTTGCCTATCCAATCCAATTCGCTAACGTGATTAGCCTCCCACATGATATTAAAATATTCGATCGAATTCACAAAATGTTCCTAACCTAACCTTAATTTGTCCAACCTTAATATGCAAGACAAATGGACTGCCTTGTCTGTCCATCCACACTTAAAGGATACGTTTCATGATCCAAACTTGCCCAATATAACAACCTTAATGTGTATCTGTCATCGATATACTTCATCTATAGTTTATAGTTCAAATTGAGTGTTCACAATTGCATTAGGGTACAAGCATGCTTGGGGTACCCAATAAGCCCTAAGGAATGTCACACTATAGAATTGTGAAGTTTTTTCCCTTTAACATAGATTAAATTCCAAATCTAATTGTGAAAGCATGATTTTAATATAGCTTAGCTTGCATCAAGTAGAATACAATATGGAAGTACATTAAAAAAATTGCCATTAATTGATTAATGTTGTTGATATGATTCCTGTAGCCCACATTTAGGACTATGTCACAGTGTGAGTTTTTAGTTCACGAATCAAAAAGAAATATAAATACTTAAGGGAAAGTGTTTGCAATTGACTATACAGATTTATGATGTTCTATATAGCTGTTGAAGGGTGTGGAGACAATGGGAGCTTGTGACACCAAATGTTGAATGTGATTATAGTGGTCAAGTATATTGAATATAGTAGTGCAATCCTGTTTCAATAGAGAACAAGATGCATATGTTTTTTCTAAATGTCATCAATCGTAATCTTGCAATGAAATCTGCATCATTTGCGTTCAAAGATTGAATAAAGAAAGATGCATGCCATTGCACATCAATAAAGTAGACAAGAACCTTTATATGTACTGTACATTGTCAGGCCACGCCTTGGTCCAGCCTGAGTAGGTCGCCCTGCAAGAGCTATTCTCAATCTTCAGCGTATAATGCCACTCAATACTCACTGTCACGAGTGAGATACATAACTCCAGTGAGACTTTCTGGGACTTCACCGGCCTGCCCTCCAAATAATGTCGTTGACAAATTTTCCCTTCGACAGGCAGTGGACAGCTTTGGATCCTCTGATTGACTTTTAAGTTTAGGAAAAGCTTCCGGCTCCGTTGACATGTGCTGGTTTGAGCATCATCAAATTCATGCAGTAGTCCACCACCCCACTGTATCATCCTGTCAAAGAGCAAAGCATCACCGACCGCATTGTATTGCCAACACTTAGGTACCTATCCGGACAAACGAGGCTGGTGAGGCTCATTGAATTCACCTTATCATGGTGTTGTTTCTTTTTCTTTGCGACGCGGTTTCTGATCGACGTACTACAAACGAGATCTTCTACTCGGTTCAGCCCGCCGTTCCCGCTGTATATAAAGACCTCGCAGTGCTCCCATTTCACCATCCAATACTCATCATTCCACTGCTAGTACGTAAGCACCATGGCTTCCTACAGCTGCCTCCGGGCAGTCTCGCTTCTGCTGGCGGTGTTCCTCATCTGCCAGATATGTCTGGTTCAGCCCACGCTGGCACGAAAGCTCACGGAGAACAAGGTCCCAGCTGCAGCTGAGGTAATTGAAACTCAGCTTCGTAACCTCGATCTCCTCAACCTTGCTCGTCACTTCATGCGTATATGGAGTCTGATATATCGTCGTCAGCCAGCAATCTGCAGCTTGATGCATTACTGTGCGACCTTGAGGTTTCCTCAGCCTGGCCGAGTTTGATCTTGAGTACTTTTTGATTACAGTGATTGACCGTTGGCACTGGTTTTATGCGTGCAGGCTTTGAACCCTGAGAATGCCAAGAGCACGCAAGACTATGGTGGCTACGGAAACGGCAACGGCCCGTACGGCAACGGCAACGGGAATGGCTATGGAAGCGGAAGTGGATACGGGCGTGGAAGTGGATATTGGAGTGGGAGTGGCTATGGAAGAGGTAACGGGCAAGGTAACGGACGCGGTACCGGTAGCGGGGGCGGTGGTGGAGGAGGGGGCGGTGGTGGTGGAGGAGGCGGTGGCGGGGGTGGCGGTGGAGGTGGTGGTGGCGGTGGTGGCGGGGGTGGCGGTGGAGGTGGAGGCGGTGGCGGTGGAGGCCGCAAGTAAACGTCGCAGGTATAAAATTCTCACATTCTCTGCACCCTCTTCACAATGGTGTACTGTACCTCAAGCTTGTCAGCAAGTCCACATATATTCCCATCTCATAGAATTTGTAGCATTGTCAACTCTACCGACTTCCAAACAAAACCTTCGTCGTCGTGCATGGTGTTTAGTTTGTCTCGTTCCTAGAAGTTCAGCTTGAGATTAGCTTGAGATTAATTTTCATCGATTCCCACTTGTGCATGCAGTTTCAGATTGATTGATTCTGGAGCACAATACATTACGGTGGTCCAATCTTTATGGAAGACGAAGCCAGGGATCGATATCACGTGTTCTGAACAAGGGGCCTGATTTTATCCTTTACGTACGATGTCAATTTAATAACTGTGCAAATGTTGATTTGGTCTTAGACTGGCAGCGTGAGTACTGTAGAGCTTTAAGTGTGATTTGAACAATATAGGAAAACCACTACTAGCAAAGGCGTCACTTCTCAGTCAGAACGGTGTCAGAGTTCACCGTACACACTTGTCCTACGTAACGAATCGCAGTCACCAAGGTTTGAACGCTTGGGCAGTGAGTGCAAAGTGGCGCCATTTGACTCACCTACTGAGTGAATAGTGACGCGTTCTAGTTGTAGTGAACTCAGGTCCAGCACTCATGTGTTGCGGATATTATACTGTATGTTGTACTGCTTTGCTAATTGGCAATGAGTGTGAAATAAAAGCAACATTACTTGTTGTCGATAGAAGTGTTTCCCAGTGCTTCTTGTCATAAATTTTTTCATTGCTGTTGTTAGAGAGTGTTAATATATGTATCCTCGGACTACTTCAGTCAATTGTTCTCTTCAGACTAGTACCATAATAATACTCAATTATAATGCTGGCCGAACAACTGACTGTTATGAATGAAGAGTCTGTTGTTGGAGGTTGTTTGTCGTAGTTGTGGAAGTATATTGAACGTAGTAATGCAAGTATATTGGGATTATTGGACATAGTAGTGCAAGTATATTGAACATAGTACACCGGTTATTGCTAGTACTGTGAGTCATAGTAATTTAGTATTCTCACAGTAATTGTGGTATTAGTATAAAAGTGTGAGTCACAATAATTGAGAGTATTTGAGAATTCTTACAATGATGTACATTTGAAATGTATGTATTGAAATTAGTGTGAGGATTGGTGTAAAGTTTCACACTAATTCTATGACTCACAGTAATGGCAATAATTGGTGTAGTGCAAGTATATTGAACACTTTGCATTCATCTAAGCATACTCTTCAAATATGGACTCATTGTATCACCATTGCATCTTGCACTAAATTTAAGCTTCTTAGAAATTAGTATTGAAGGTAAAACAAAGCACGCTTCTGAATATAATAAAAGCATTGATTAGTACAATATGATTCTTTGTAATCAATCACATTGCTCTAGTAGAAAGACTCCTTATTTCACAAAATCTAACCACATTAACACTGAGATTAACCCTTGAACGGCCTGAATGCCCTTTGCGGCCGTATAGTAAATTCCGTATTTGATGGTATATAATCAAAATAACAATGACCAAACACTTTTCAGTACAAAGCAGAATTGATAATCGTGATAATATGTATCTAACAGTATATCACAATTTGTATAGTAAATCATATTTGAGCAATTATAAGGCTAAATATAGGCCGTAGAGAGGGACCCAAAGGGCCTTTTAAGGGTTAACACATGCCAAACGTAATGTCATATAAGTCACTTTCTAACATTTATTGTAACACAAAGTCTAGATTTTTTTTCAATCGATATGGCATAACATTTCTATAGCACTTGTAACGAGATAAGGATTAATCTATGAAATTTCAAGCCTACGTAGGCTCAAAATAGGAGGTAACATTTTGATAAAGACCTCATAAATCTTATGCGTGAAAAAGTTTGTAACTTGTAAGAGCACTTTTGAATCTTCTTCCAAATTATAATCACCTATGTATTAGTATCAGCAATTGAAGCAACAATATTGGTACAATCACTTCACTTGATTGCAAGACAACTTCTTGGTAGTAGCAAATACCTTACAACCCAAAAGGCCAAAACAACATCTCTAGTACAAATAAAAGATATTATTTCCCTATTTTTCTAGGTAACAGGGTTTTTGTTTCCTAATTACTAAGATTTGCTATAGTGTCTATCTTTGAAAGGGGGCTGAGTAGTCCTACACCATTGACCCTTTGTCTTGTGGACATCAAATTATGGGTGGGACAAACAAACACATTATTCATGCCGGTCAAAAAAGCAGACCGGAGTTCTTAATACTACTAGCAGCAAATATCCACCCGAAAACGCCCATAATTTGCCCCGGTCCTATTTGAAGTTAATATTAACCGTTTAGTGCCCAGGAGGCCACTAGGTGGTTGTTGGGACATCGAAAATCGAGTTGTTGCTAAATCTGTGCACAATTTGAGAACCACCTCTGAAGTTCAAATGTGCAACTTTTTCATGTACACCTTCTAAAAAAAAATAGTTTGAAGGTCTAGAACTACAGAAATACGCATGTATAAAACACAAAATATGCACTATACGCATGTATAAAGCACATAATATGTAGAATACCCACTTCGTAGTCAGTTGTGCATTTCCTTCGATTTTGTGAACCTTTATCTTGGGTAATTGACATGAATATGCAGCTAGACTAGCTGTGTCAATGTGTCAACATTTTCCGTATGAGCAGAACTTTTCTCGACTTTGAAATTACAAACTCCAGTATAAGGTCCAAACAAGTTACAGTTCCTGCAATGAACAATCAATGGTAAATCATTATCAAACCTAATTTGTATTCTATGTTTTTAATCAAATGAATGCAAATCCAGGGCAGAGCATAACATTCTTGCTTTTGACACCCTTCCAAAAAATAATGTAGAATTTTTTTTAGCAACATCAATACGCTTGGAAAATGAAAACCACTCAGCGTCATACTTTTCATAGTGAATGTTAGGAATTTAAGTTCTTTTTTGGGTTTTCATCTATAGGACATAGAAATTTTGATTTCTACTAAAATTCAGCTAGAATTTCTCTAAGATCCTCTTTAAAAAAGACACTATAGTTTGGTGGCCCAAGTGTCACTTTTCTACTGGTGAAGTGTAACCTCAACTATACCAGAACATTGTACACAAAGATATGCTTAAATGGTTGGGAATAGGGCTACAATAGTAGAAACACCGCCAGTGTAGACTAGAGAAGCATGACCAAAAAGACCCACAACTAGTCTAGTTTGTCATGGGTCTTTTTGCTAGTCTTCACGGACAGCGTTTCTACTAGAGCTGGCTACCTTATAGAAAGGTGAGTACTCACAACTATTCAAGAATGATACGAGTGTCACGCCACAACTTTATTAGGGTGAAAGCACAGTAAACTGAACCATTAAAGTCATTCTTAGTGCTGAAATTACAATTTTCTTGCTCAAAGGCCATAAATTACGATTAAAAATTCATATTTAAGTTCTAATTTGGTAGAGCCCTTCCTTAGTTCTATTAGGTACTTTAATCCAAAGTTTCAAATTAAAATATTAAAAAATGGTTACTAAAAGTAAAGCTTGAAAATAGATGTCTAAAACAAATTTCGGGAACAAATCTGATGAATTGAACCATGTTCAATATGAATATAAATTATATATTCTATAAGTTCATTGTGCATTGGAGGGCTCCAAAGAAAAAATTCTTGAAAAAATAAATATTTAATGCAATTTCAACATCTTTTATATCTACTTTTCAATTCGGTCAGAACTACTTTTCCAATTTTAACCACTTTAACCTTACTATAACACACATAAATACTTATGGAATATGTTTTTTTCAATTTTTTTGGTTAGACTTTGTTAAACATTGTATCTTTTATTTTATCCACAAAAATATTCACAAAAAATAAAAACTTAATGGATTTTTGGACCCTGCATTGTTGCTTCTTCACAGGGATCACAAGTGGTTCAGTTTACCATGCTTTCACCCATTAGGGAAATAACAAATGGATATTAATAGATGTAAGCAACACAAATGCACTCTTACCTTTTGGTACCAAATGAAAAATTTTGCGGTTCCCGACAATTCGTACATCTCATTACGAGGCTGGAGTTGTTTTCACCAACACAAAGATCTCCTGGTAAGTATACAGGAGGGAATACAGGTCTCGGTACTCTTGACATTGTCGTATGAGCTCCGATGTGGGGTCTTGAACAAACGAACTCTTTATTCACACCATTTTGCAAAGAGGACTTGGATTTCTTCTTCGTGAGCGTTGGAGTCGGTTTTTTATGATTTGAGGTTCTCGTTCGAAAATGGAGCACGTGTTTAAGACGTGGGGCCATGATAGCATGAACAAGATATTTTGGTACTTGTTTTTGAGATGAGGCCCTTACATTTTCAGTTTCACCATTACCCACAACTTTGGGTGTTTGAGGGTTATCTCCGGATTTATTGTTACTGGTAATCACAACTTTGGGTATTTGCAAATGGATCCTTAGTGCAAGATCACTGTCAGTTTCGACCTTACCCACACCCTTGGGTAATTTTTGGTTAAAATCTACCTGCTGGGCTACCTGCACATATTGTAGAATTATTTAATTCAACTTGTTTCATTACAATGATAACTTGAAACAATGCGAAACAGGAGAAATACATCAGGGGACAAAATATATATGTGTATATATATATATATATAAATAAATAAAAACGCACTGGATTTCAGTTGCGGTTCTTTAAAGGACCAAGGATTCATAGTTTTAAAATGGCAAATTCAATTGATCATATTGTGAAAAACATAGTTCAGATAGTACCAGATTTTATATCATTGGAATCAGTAAAGAACATTGCATATTTTGATCAAAAGAGAAATAAATTTGAATAAAAAGAAGTCTACATAGGACCTATTGAAAATTGCTATAAAAAACATGAGGCCCGATTTGGATTTCTTGGTCCTTTAGGAGTTAAACTACCCAGAACTGCGGTTGGAAAATAAGTGCAGAATCTTGTTTTCTATTAGGCACTACAATTTTGGAATTAGGAGGCATGTAATATATCATTGGAAAGGTCTTGAAAATGCACTTCCAACGAAATATTACACGCCGAGTCCTAATTTTGAAAATTGTGCAGTCACTATGAGCAAACAAAGATTCTGCACTTGTTTTCCAATTATTGTTCAGGGTGGTCTAAAGAACCACAGCTAAAACCTAGTGCAATTTATTTTTTCCTGGATTTATATTAGTGCATAGACTACTGGTATGCGAATACACTGAATTATCAAGATGAAGTTGTAACATTTTAATTCTAGCACCTTATCTAATAGATGGGGTAACAGAATTTCCCATTTAATTCTCAAGTTTAAATGTTTAGGAAAGAAAAAATAATATTTAATGTATGCATTATTCTATGAACTTTGGTGTGGGATCTCAAATGAACAAACTCTTGATTCATGTTAGCTCAAAAATGAGAACGGAACTCTTCGTCTGGTTTCTAGTAAAGGAATCAACCTCAACAAAATCATTTTCACAACCTTGTAAACTAACCTTGGGTGAATTATTAACCTTGCCAGGTTCCTCCATTCGTCCATTCTTGAAAATATTAAGGTTGTCGTAGTACTCATGCACCTTCTCTGTCAGCCACTTCGTAAGCAATAAGTATTGTGTAGTGTCCTTGAAGTCTCTCATGGTTTTGGGGAAGTTCAGCGTCTCATTTCCAACGTCCTGCATATTGTCAAATGCGTAAATGTTTCAATATGGTTTCGTTCTACTTCTGATGGTCCTGTACATACCATTCTTCAGCCCTTGCTGGACCACACCCTTTCTCTACAGTGTCGCTACAATGTAAAGTACTAATAAAATAATTCAACTCTCCAACCCTCATTGCTTGGCCCAACTGAAGTTGTTGTAGATCCTCCAAGATGCTTGTGATTTCAAGGTACTATAGTTACAGATTCTTCAGATGCCACAGGTGCGACAGTGGCCTTCTTACGAACATTATGTAGATGGGGGATTGGGTTGGTACATTTGTGCCAAATGTTTAATTTTTTCAAAATATAAGGTTTGGTAAAGGGATATCCTGCCCTCTATCTTGGTAATAACTTAGTTCTAGCTTCTCTTGCGGTTTGGCTAAATATGGCCTATGCGTAGGAAAGTTGCATGGGGCGCAGCCGGTCAAAATGTAGAGGGTTTGGCAAGCAAGAGACATAGCCCATGGGCCTCTACGGGTTGTCCCCCCTCTACGCCACTTGACGACCCTCCCACATGCAGTGAGCTGAAATTTTTAAAAGGGCATTCCAAATCTAGAGGGCCTCAAGTGGCCATTTTGTGAAAGTCCCTACTGAATTGTTTTCAGTCCTTTAGGATTGACTTCTAAATACTTGATCTTTTCAAGGTGGTTACCCCATCATTACTTAAATAAGGAATACAAATATGAAAAAGGTGGTCTTTGAACACCAAGGAATAGTGTCGGAACATGGTATTCAAGCAACACGGTCTTTCTGTAAAACCAACTCACCATAAGACACGTTATGTCCACAGCACCAACCACTCCTTGTCCATAATCCAGATCTTCAATCATCTTGCCCACTTTGACGTACGCTTCTATGAGTCGATTTTTGTTATATAAGCATATTCCACCTCTTCCGAAGGAAGACTCTCTCTCATCAAATGAGAGCCATAGTTGTATTTGTTTCTCACAAATCTTTGTATAATATTGATTGCCTACACAAGAAAGGCTATCTCCCAAAGATTCATCAATCTGCTCAAAGACATTCAATGACGATTAAAAAAAAGTTAAAAAGACATTCAATAAGAATAGTAATCAGCTCATATTATTATACAAATTATTTGAGTATTTCTTGAAGATCATAGGGTCTTGGGGAGGTCACTTCCAAATATTATGTAAACAAAGATAGGGTCCAAATAAATCTTTGAAGGTAAATTTTGTAAATGAATTACATTAATATAGGATGCTTAAAATTGAATACAAGAATATAATTGAAAATATTCTCAAAATATTACTAATTATAGTTATAATTACTTTTGATTTTTAGGGTACTTTTTAATAACCTTTGTTCATACATGATACTCAAAAGATATAAAGAGTGACCTCCCCAAGCATAGGGTACAAGAGTTTCCATATTCCACAACATGTGTACAAGTTTGTGGTAAATGTTGTACTCATGGGAGAAGATGGAAAATGTCATACCTTATGACTCCGATTTTTCCATATAAATGACATTATTCTAAAACAGATATTCAATTGATAATACGCAAAGCTCACAACTTACCTTAATCTTTTGGACGTAAAGCATGATTTTGGGTTCAAAATACATGACTTTTGTGTATAGCTGCAATGATTTTGCTAGCAAGACCTGTGTGACATATTATTATATTATGTTATTTAGTATAATAAATACAAACCACATACAAAACAACGCTCACTACGTTTCTAATATTTAACATGCCAAACGTCAACTATACACTTGATTAACCCCTAAACGTCCTCACCCCTCTCCAAATTCAGCGGTTTTACAAATATGCATTACACTTGATGTATGAATAAAAGTTGTACGTTATAAATTTTAGATTCTATCCATACAGTTAGATCTGAGATTGCTATCACCAATATTTTGGTATAAATTTTGAAACTTAAAATTCAATTTTTTTTGTAATTTGATTACGAATAAGATATTGACAATGTGTACATGAAATTTGTTGTGATTGGTTAAAATGTAATACCCTAAGTGTAGTGATTTTTGGAGATTTTTTAATTGCTTAATTTTTATGAGTTGAATTTTTTAAAAGCACTTTTACATTGAAATCTTCAAAATTTTGAGTGAATCACTACAACATGAAACGAGGTATTAAAATTTCACAAATCATCCATTTTCTAATTAGATCATACATACATGAAGCTAACTTCCCATAAAATATATAGTAAAAATTTCACGCTACAAAAAGTCAATGATAGATGAGAAATTTGTATTTGATTCTGTACATCGTCCACTTTCTGAACGGTTGGACATTTAGGGGTTAAAAGTTCATGAATGTTGTCTCTTATAAATGGAATGGATAAGACTTAATGTGTACAGTAACCTATTTTTTAGTTACTAAATTAATATTAAATTAACCCCTAAAGGACCAAGGATTCATGGTTTCAAAATGACAAATTCAATCAATCATATTATGAAAAATATATTTCATATAGGAAATAAATTTTGTATCACCAGAACATTGCATTTGTTGGTCAAAAAGCATTAAATTTGAATAAAAGAAAATCCACATAAAATCTACTCAAAACTAATAAAAAATTAAACATGAAGCCCAATTTGGACTTTTTAGGGATTAAAACCCGCAAAACGTACCTTTTCAATATCCATTCCCTTCATACCACTTCCATCTGTCATTTTTTCCCACAAAATGTTTTTTCCTTCATGTCCACAGAAAATCATGCATGTTCCAGTTGCCCCCATTATTTTAATCTCCTTAAACTTTTTTCGGATGCGAAGCATGTTGAATGGAGAATATTTCCCAATCACGTCAAGAGCTACTGTGACCTCTTCTCGCTGCTCATGGATGTCCAGCGGTGAACTTGGATCATCATCTTGACAATATGATATATTTTCCAAAATAAAGTCCTGTAAAATAAAGATGGCCATTCCTCCACACAATCTTAGTATGGAAAAAAAATATCCTAATTAAAACATGTGAGTAATCTTATTATATGTGAATAATCTATTACATAATCCCAACCGTGCCCACACACAAGGACGGTTCCGCCACAAGAATTTTTGTCTCTACGGGCCGAGCTAGTTTACTATATAGCGCGTACTCTGCATGTGCGCACGTGAGGATGGTTCCATCCTTGGAACTATTGTGATGGACTCGGCATATACCAACCTAATTTATCATATAATACAAACCGTGCATGCATGCATGTCATAGTTGTTTTAACCAAGGTTGTCATGTGTCACACTATTTTTCAACTTGACATTGTATTAGAAATGTAACGTTGATTCTCTAATTAGATGAGTGTCTCACACTATTTTCCAACTTGACGTTGTATTAGAAATTTAACATCGACTCTCTAATTAGATGAGTGTCAGATAAATTAAAGAACTTGGATGAAATATTCCTTAATATCCAAGATTTTACAGAATATTCTAGATATGTTTTAAGAATTATGCTTGTCTGCCATACGAAGAGGTCTACCGTACGTGAGGGTCGTATTCAAGCAGTCTTGTGTCGAAATTGAATTTCCACATTAGATTTTGAGAGGTTCAAGTCACCCTTAACCAATCATAAGATGACATGTGGCACTTTTGGACAAAAATTAATTAGTTTATGTCAAAGCCGACCACTACGTAGGATACGGTTAGATGCCTTTGTCGTCGTTTTCGACACTTTGTCTAGTCGTCCAGTGAAACAACCCTAGTTTTCACGTTGGGATTGTTGTGCTAAACTCCAACATGGGCCAACTCCTAGTCTTATTATGTGTGTAAAACACAGTACCGTATGTCAGACAACTTGTTGTTGAAATTGAATTTCCATCTCGGATTTTGAGAGGTACACAAACCAATCATAAGATGACATGTGGCACTTTTTGACAAAAACAAATTAATTTATGTCGAAACTGACCACAATGTAGGGTAGTATGGAACAACGTAGGGTAGTATGGAACAACGTAGGGTAGTATGGAATAAGTAAATAAATAAATGAACTTACATTTTGGAAAGTCGTAAAACCTCTTGATATAAGGCCAACGTACTCCTCTTTCTCCGTTCGTGAGAGTACAAGAAAATCAGCGGGAATGCTCAATTCTTGTGACTGAAATAGCTCCATCACTTCTCGGCGTGACATGCCTTTACCATCGTCTGTAATTGATATAGCCACCACATTTTGTTTCTTTGTTGGCCAATGCAATTCTTCGACGTCCACATGCACTCTAGTGGCATTTCTATCATCGGCCAAGTACATGAATTTCATAGTATTCTCAATCTCCCAGTGCCATCTGGCAGCAGCCATCTCCTCTGATATCTTTTGGGTGTCCAAAGTGCTACCTGATCATGTACAATAATTTGAACACTTCAGTTTTTGATACAGTGATATGACCGGCCATCTTTTAGGTGGCAAAAAATAGCCATTTGTAAAATCTTTCTTTAGAAAACATAAATCTTTATTTAAACCACTTTTGTTGTATGTGTTTTCATGTAATTTGACCACTTAACCAATTTCCAATTATGTATTTTTTAAAATTGGTTGTCACTCTAGGTATACACTAAAATTTGTAGAAATGTGTACACTATATTGTGTACTGACACTAGTAGAAAACCTCATTAGAAATGACACCAAAATGTCATAGATAATTTAGTTAATATAAAAATTACTTTCAAGTTGTGTTAGTATAATAATTGCGATCACTTTGACGCTCTTAGGATACTTCCCTAAGATCTCTTGTACACCCATTCTAGTAGTGTACAAGACCATTGTAAAAGGTTCAAGAATGTTATAAATATAGAACCTTCTAAAGCTACGATTTAAGATTGTGAGTAATACACATTAATCTCAAGGGGTGCATTCTTTATTAAACCTTGGAATCATGTGCATTCATGACCCCCTTTAAAATACCCCTAGTACATTTAGAATATTCTTATGTTTGTTCATGTATATATGTAAAATGTAAGTATACAACCCCATTTTCAACCTTGAATATGCTTCTTGCATGTATACATAGTACGGTAGTGCTCAAATTAATCCCCTTCTTGTGCACTCACGTGTTTCCTCATGCACAAAGAAGAGTGCATCCCTCAAGACATTAATCCCTAAAGAACCAAATTAGGCATCATGCTCTTCAATGATTCTTCTGAAATAAAATTTGAACCCATTTGAATTATATTTTTCAAAATATAATCAATTGAATTGGCTTTTTATAAATTAGGACACAAGTAGAAAATGAATATTTAGGGGACCAAAGTATAATGTCAGAACGTGGTGCCAAAGGCCCACTTGGGCACCAAGCTAGTGCCCAAATGGTCTTATAGCACCATGCTTTGGCACTACATCTTAGTGCCCCAAGTATTAGTAGTAGTAAGTAGTAAGAACTTTGCGTCTTTCAAGAATGGCGTGAATAAAGTGTCTGTTTGACCCACCCTTGGTTTGATGTCCACCAGACATACTTTCCACTTGTCCCATAGCCAATTAAATCAAACCTAGTGATACAATAAATTTACGAACCTTTTTTGTCGAATGCTTCAAACTTGGTGTTGACCATGGAATGGTGTTGCTTTGAAAGATTATCACATTCACTAAATAGTGAATTTGAAACCTCAACTTGAGATAGAGCATCCATAATAACTCCATTGCGTAAATTTTTGGACTCGTCATCGGCTTGAAAACACTTGTGCTCGGAAACATCGGTTGCTCCTTGGGTAGAATGATTAGTATTGGAATGATGTGATGGACTTTCCGATAATAGCTTTTCGAAAGACCCATCAACCAAGGGTTTGCTATTGAGACTTTTGAGCGTTTCAATCTTGGGTGAATTTTTTCCTTCCAAGGTCGTATTGATCGTATTAGTGCCTTTGTTGCATAATCCGGAGAACGAGCCCTCTACTCGTAGTCGTTTTGGTTTTGGCTGTCGGGATAATTTGGCCGTGGGATCGAATGATGCGGGCTTCGGCAAGCCCTCGTCGTCAATGGTGCCGCCCATTTGACTGGACGGAGTATTAGGCAATTCAGGCACTTCCTGAGGATCCCATTTTGGAGGAGGAACTGCTGCAATAGTGCGTCTATAGTGGGCATGTATGGACTTGAATCCATTCGGTGGCTCGTGCGTAGGGGGCTGCAAAAGTAATTGCCATCCATGCTCCAACGTAACAATTGCCACCTGTACAAGTAATTACAAACATCAACAATTATTTAGTCTCTTACAATGAAGAAAATTGTAATAGAATTTTATTTTATTTGAAAATAATTTTGTGAGATAGATTGTCTATTTCATCAATCTTTTGCTAGAATAATTCATATTTTCTTGCCATGTATGATTTTCTTTCATTGACGTGAAACTCTTTTGACATTCCCAATTTCGCAATAAAATGGACCTTAAATGAAATAAATGCTACTCCTCTGTCCCATAATAAGCTTCCTAAACCCCGGGAATTAGAAGAATTAACTAGTCCAGTGTTGTGGAACCTGATCACAATGGTGTGAACCCTGAGCCAATAGGAGTAGTAGTTTGAGCAAACAAGAAGCCTATTATGGGACAAATAGTTTGAGCAATCAAGAAGCCTATTATGGAACAGAGGGAATATTGCCATCCAATACTCCATGTACATTCTCCTTACCATATGCAGACTTGAAAATAACCAACCCCTCCGATTATTTTAGATCCAATCTAACTTCCTAACTATTAATTCTTTCATCACCTTTATACCTCGGCCTTATACACTTAATACTTACCTAACTATATTTTTTGTACTTTTCAACATGTATGTTTATATGTACTCAATCATATGCACACGAATATTACACTCTATATCTTTTAAATATATGTACAAATGTACTCAATCATATGCACACGAATATTACACTCTATATCTTTTAAATATATGTACAAATGCAATTTACGTTTTCCTACCATTTTTGTCATATCATCTTTGCCCAAGTTTTTCTAGTAGCCTAGGTATCAGGTTACCTAGAGTCCACTTTCTAATAGGAGTATGTAGTTCTACTGTCATTCTCGTTGTGTGAAAGGCAAAGATGTTGGACTCTTGGTTGGACTTTGAACAAATAAACTCCTAATGTACCCCAACACATAAATAAATGTCAAAGTTACTTCTCCCTCTTTCTCTTGTATCATTGTATGGGTACCTACTATTGAAAAATCTTACTATTGAAAAAATAATATATAAATTTAAATATATAAATAAATTTTGGACAATGGCACATGGAATTTGAATTAACTCCCACGTGCCCAAGTAACTAAAAGTGGTTGTTTTATATCCATAGGAGTTAAAAGAAATCATTTAAGAAAAGCAACAAATTGTATATATAGAAGAAGAAATCATATCCTATATTTTTGAAGATAAATTCTTAGGTGGATAAGCAATTTCTTACTTTTAACAAATAACACATTAGAATGATTTTTTTTCCTAAACATCAAATTTGTAACAAAAATCAATGAATTTTATCCCCTAAAAGTCAGTACCATTGTTTAGCCCATTTTTGAAGTTCAAGTAGGCCATTGTAAAGGCAATTTTTTTTGTGATTTGTTTTAATTCTTTTATAAACATGTGGTTCAGTGTTAACTCAAAAGCGTACAAATTAAAACAAGCTAAAATACATTTTGAGGTATAACTCCTAAATCAAGGATTGGAATCTTGTGAAATTTAGTGCACCTCAAAGCTAGTACTAAATCACAAGTTACCAAAAAAATCTAGTGAAAGACATGACCTTCACAATAACCTTTTAGATTTCAAAAACAGGCTAAAGATTGGGTTTTGTTTTTTAGGGAATAACCCTTAAAAGGCCCTTGGGATCCCTCTCTATAGCCTGTATTTAGCCTTACAATTGTTCAATTGTGGTCCAGTATATGAATTGTGATATATTGCTATATTTGTATTATCATGATTATTAATTTTACTTTGTATTGAAAAGTGTTTGGTCATTGCTATTTTGATCAAATACCACCAAAAACAAAATATATTATACGGCTTTTGGGGCATTGAAGGGTTTAGGGATAACGTTTGAATACCTTTTTATACTTGTACATGTAGCTAAGAAATTTGCACCATTCACTATCTGGGTGATAAGTAAACTGTGGCTTGACCAATTCAAAGTAAGGCAATCCAAGACAAACTTGCTCCTCCATATGAGAAAGTTTCATAAGCCGGTCCACCTGTATTGTCGTTGGCCTGTACAGAGTCTCGGTATGAGCAATTATGCAACAATTCATCCTACACCACTGGTTTTTATTTATTTTGTAGGCATCAAACCAAGGGTGGGTCGGACAGACACTTTATTTACATCAGTAGAGACTTTATTTACATTGGTCTCAAAAAAGATCAGAGTTTTTACTACTACCACTACACTAAATAGGTAGATTAGTGTTAGATGAAGATTAGTGTTAGAGGTAATAGTTACCCACAACACTAAATGTCAGTTGAAATTACAAATAGTGTTAGGGCAGGTCAAGCGCCACCCCGCCGCCGGAAGAAGTCGGAAGGTGGTAGGGTTTCTCTGTTTGCTCGTGTTTGTTGGTGGCTCGTGTTCCGCTGGTTGCTCCCTCTTCCCGTCGTTACAGTGCTGGACCTCGCCGTCGTTGTTACCTTGGTCGCGCTGGTTGTCACTCCGAGCCTCCGAAGTCCGCCTTTGAAGCTCACCGTAAATTCCACCTTCGAAGCTCGTGGTCGCGCTGGTGTCGCTCCGCTGTCGGCGCTGAATGTGTAGACGCATCACCTCCTTCTCGAACGCCGACAGGAACGGCAGCTTGTTGTTGTACGTGTCCGGCTCCGTGATCAAGTTCCCTTCTCCGAGAATCTGGTTGAGCTCGTTGCAGATCTTCGTTTGCATCTCGGGGTTGTTCACGAGCTCAGCCACGCCCCATTCAATCGACCACAGGGTTAGCTCCTGCTCACCGTAAATTCCGCCTTTGAAACTCCGGCCTAGAGCTCCGCGTTCAATGCCGACAAGCCCGTAGAAATCTACTCCATTTCCAACGTCTCCAGCGACGGCTCAGGATTAAAGCAGCCTAAGATTCTCACCAAGGGACGTTTCAACAACGCTGCAGGCTATGGCCCTTGTCACATTCGCTGGTACGTGTTTCGGAAGCCAGAAGCGCTCCTCCCGTTGCATTTCTGTTGGCAAATTAGGGTTTAGGATCAGAAGTATAGCATCACGAAACCCTCACGTTGACAAGGTTAAGAAGTGTGTTGCCAACTTTAACAATTCGGATTTTAATATTTCTTGTGGTGTTCTATGCATCCATTATGAAACTCGTGAAAATTGCAGCATTCCTCTTGGGAAATTCAGGATTTTTCACATTTTTCATTTTATTTAATATGCACTGTAATTCTCAATAATTATTTAATTGGTTAAGAAGTGTGCTGCTGCTCTTAATGCAGAAGTTGTGGTGGTATTAGCCCAGGTGAATCTCTTATTCCAAATACGCCGAAATAGTTGATTATAGCACCTGTCAAAACCGTTTCCTATTGCTCAAATTGTAGGATATGATTTCTTCTTTCTATCGGTACATTTTGTTACCTTTCTTGAAACTCTGGAAGTCGTGTCTTTTGGCCATTTAGGTGAACAGTTCATGCATATATAGGGAATAGCCTAATATGGGTATCACTTTTATGCGTCTCACATAGTGTGACTTATGTCTAACTCATTTTATGTGTGCTAAAAATTTTGTCGTTTAACATCATGTATATAGTTGCATCCATGGTGCCTTTTAACACCCTCTAATTTTTGTAATTTTCCAATGGTTTTTTCTTATCAAAAAGATATTTCTTGAAAACCACACTATTTTTGGAGGGGTACATATATCAAGCCATCACCCATATGGATATTGTGAAGTTCATTGTGAGACACATCATATATGATGTTTCATGCCAACCAAATGGTTCCAGTTCATCACAATCGGTAATTAATGCTAATAGAAAGAGAGTTCATGGAACGCAGGTGGAGGCAGAACTGACCGAGCTTGACCCAGAAGAGAGAGTGGATTATTTGCGATCACTTGGTGTGAGTGAAGGAAGACTGGGCTCACTTGTGCGAGCTACATATAACCTACTCGGATTGAGGACATACTTCAATTCTAGAGAGAAGGTTTGGAATTTCTGTTTCTTGACCAAGATGTCCAAATTGGGCCTCATGTTTTTTTTAAGCATTTTTGAGGACTGATTCCTTTGCTCATAAGCCCAATCATGTTATGAGATTTTATGTACTCATTGCCTAGTCTGTTATTCAATGTAAATAAACATGATCAGCTTTAGAGGTCTTGTACAGTGGTACTTGATTATTGGAGTTTTCTTCACTGTAAGGATGGCAGTGTGGAGGATTGGCATCTTAAGGGATGATTTGATCCCATGTTGATTACTATCACAAAGGTTCCAATGAATCATAGTATCCAACCTCTATCTAATGATTGTCATTGACAACGAAAAGTTGTGATACAGCCTTCACTTGTGTTGTTTCAATTTGTAGAAGTTGATTATTTGTGTTGTGCTGATTGTGCAGAAAATGGCAGCGCCACGTCTGCCGCTGGTTGAAATTCCAGAAAACATCCGTCATCTCCAACAAGTCTCTACCTTGAGTGTTCAAAAATCAGTTATCCTCTGGATGGTTGAGGACGATGCACTCCGAGGAAGAGAGGGCCTCAACGCTAGAACAATTCAGCAATTTCCAGAGCATTTTCGAGGACAACGTCCTGCAAATTTGGTGAAAGCCAACCGTTGGTGGCAGCAGCGCCATGATTTTACGAATGAAGAAGGTACTGTTGGATCCACATCTTGCTCTCGTGGTCTTGTTCAAAAAAGAAGGCGTCTTTATCCTAAAACTAAAGCAGGTCGCGGACAGAAACGAAGTCCATGGGTCCAATATTTGTATCCAAAGGTCCTTGACACATTTGAACAGTATAAAAAAGCAGGAGTTAAGTTCTCAACCAAACTTCTTTGTGAGTTAACATTGTCCATTCTAACAGCGCCCGATTCTGAGTATAACATCCATTCTGTTGATCCTAAAGATGGTATATTGCTTGTGACTAAGATTAGTAACAGTTGGATCCAACAGTTTATGGATTCACAGAATGTAGTCCTTTTATCCCAACGTGGTAGATTGGTATGCAGCCCATCAAAAGAATTGCATATAGAAATGCAAACTGCATACCATATGGGAGTTTTACATAGAGGATTTTTGTCAGGAATTTTTCAGGAACATCTTATGGAAAACCTAGATGAAACTCATTTTGTTGTTAATTTAGATAATGGTAAGACTCTAGGGTTTCGTGGTGACACAACCGTTAAATATGCAGATGTTGTCTCAGGAGGAGAGTCCATGACCCTTGTTGTTAGAATTTCAGGGGGGCGTCGTTCTACCATAGAAGCTCCTATGATTATTTTCACAAATGAAAATAGAAGCTATCCTATTCGAGGGTTAATTGACAATGTTCCTAGGGTCACTTATAGGTCTGGTCCTAAAGGATGGATGGATAAATGTATTCTCCCTGAATTTTTTTCAGATCCTCGTGCATACCAAAGTGATCCTCATGGGCAGCAAAAAATCGTATGGTTAGATAACTGTAGCGGTTACACAATGACACCTAGATTAGAAGCAGTCCTAACTTCCAAACATACTAAATTTTTTTATCTTCCTCTATGTTCTACTCATTTGTGTCAACCCGCGGATACATTTATTATTTCCAAAATTAAGGACTCATGGACTAGGAGATGGGAAGCTAAGAAGACCGAATTGATACAAGCCAATGCATGGCAAGATCAAGCCCGTATAGATGGCCAATGGTCAGGGAAGTTAATCAACCCTGGCAAACGTTTTTTTCCTTGAATTAGCTGCTCTTTGTATTGATGATGTTAACAGAGAGGTAGATCCTGACAACATTTCATATGCTAGAAAAGCTATGATTCGTTGTGGTTTAGCATTAGGGCTTGATGGTTCTTGGAATGTTACTCAGTTATTTCCGCATTTACAGGAAATTATTGCAAAACACTTGCAATACTTCCAAGGACAAGATGTGCCACCATTTGTTAGGGCACCATGAATTATAGGCTTTATTTGTTTTTATATTAAAGATGTTGGTATATAAATAAAGCTATGTTTTGTATTTTATTTTATTTATACATGCTCTATATTCTGTATGCTCTATTTTATTTTTAGTTAATGTTTGTCTTGGTGTTAAGTACTCTATAATTTTCTTTGTTCTATACTTAGGAAGCTAAAATTCAAATGAATGTCTCTTTTAGCATGCTAAATTGTGGTTTTTTGTGACGTTTCTCAAAGAAATTTCCTTTGTCTTTATTTTGCATTCTCAAAGTTGAGTTCCATTAAGTTTAAATTTTGTAATATCAAATTCCTAGCATATTACATTTTCAATGAGGCTCTCATATTCTACCTCCAATTCTTCATTTGAAGATCTACAAAAAATGTCATCTAACACTAAATGCGCTTTTGTAGATATTCAAAGTTACTAATTGGTACAAATAGTGTTAGAGTTGACATTTAGTGTTCTAACACTATGAAGACAATTGACATTTAGCGTTTTCGTCGGCTATTAGTGTTTCCAACACTAATCTACCTATTTAGTGTAGTAGGAAAGGTGGCATTGCCGAAGGAGCTGCTTAGGCAAGTGATCATTTAAGGTAGCAAAACCTTGAACTGATCAGTGCGTCAAAAGCGATTGTTAGACTTCTAACACAACCACCCATCATTTAACCTAAAACTGATAAATTGCACTATTCACAAGGAAGCAACCTACCAATTGTATTTTTTTCTTCGTTCCTAACAAAAACTAACTTTCAACATAAGAAAATTATCTCCCTATTAATGGGTGGTCCAAAAATAGTTTAGATGGCTTAAGTTATTGCTTTCAAGTACTTCTACCTTAAACTTGCATAGAATTGGCCAGCACTTGCCTGGGCACCACCCTAGGCATTCAGTATCACCTTCTCTACTACACCAATTATTGCCATTACTATGAGTCACAATAATTGTGACATTAAAACAAAAGTGTGAGTCACAATAATTGAGAATATTTGAAAATTCTTACAGTAACGTACATTTGAGATGAATGTATTGAAAGTAATGTGAAGATTGGTGTAAAACCTCACACTAATTTTGTGACTCATAATAATGGCAATAATCAAGTGTTCATTCCCGATAGGAGAGAGTAGTTTTGTTCCGATGGCCCTTTGTCCAGTGGGCACTGGATGATTGACATTACGAACAGACACTTTATTCACGCCAGCCTCGAAAAAGGACGAGAGTTTCTATCTATCTAGAAATAATCGGTCTAGCGTACGACAACAATTTCAATATCAATGAAAGGAAAATGAAGTACAATTACTTGAGGTGCCGGTTGCAACTACACATTAATTATACAAATACCATTATACAACATGTGTCATGCATGTGATCACTCACATTTGTACGGGTGGAGTGGAACAACATATAACATCACTTATTCGGCAACTCTCCTTCTTCACATTTTGCATCAGAAGCACGCCCTTCCATCCTGCAAGCCATATTTCATCTATTAATTTCATAGCTAACCAACTCAAAGAAAATCAAAGACCAAGCCCCAAAATGTGAATTGAACTACAAAAATACTTCTCCACAATTTTGATTTTCCTTTTAATTACAAAAAATAATAACATCAAGTTTTTTTACTCCTAAATATTTTTTGTATTTTTTCACTTATTTAATATTATATATATATATATATATATATATATATATATATATATATATATATATATATCATAAAAACTTGAGGTGCTTTTTGTGGAAAAAGATGTGAGTTTTAAAGTCAAAAATAATTTATAAATTTAAATGTAAAAAATAAAATCAATCCTACTTTTTGGTAATGCTCTCTTTCTACAGGGGATCGGTAATGGACTACCGAGCTGTAAAGAAAGAGAACCACAGAAGGAATAATGGAAATAAGGGACTGTACATAGAAATCTACTCAGTAGTAGATCTAGAACTACCGAGCTCCACTCGGTAGCAGATCTGAGATCTGACTATTACCCTGAAGACAAGACAGTAGGATCAAGGAGAAATATCCCTGTGGAGGAGTGAAGCAGTAGCAAAATACAATGAAACTGAAAGTAAAGAAGAATCTTGAAAATCACACTTAGGAAAAATAATCACAATGAAACTTCAAATGGGAAAAAATATTACTTGCCAAGAGGTTTGGCTCTATTGCTTTTATACATGTACATCCCGATCTGACTAGTAACCGTCAGATCGGTCGAAAAGTTGTTTCATATCTTCTTTCGAGGGTAACTTAGAAATTACCGAGCAGTAAAAAACACATGTCGGTAATACTACCGAAGGTTACTATTTTTACCTTTAACACTTTTATTAAAATAAATTTTACAAAACCCAACCTTAAAATTTCACCAAATACTGTATATAATCATTTGAAGGATATTTGGATCTCAAAATTGAAAAAAACGATTTAAATGGGTACTTTATAGCATCATGAAGGAGTGAAAAAAATTCAAAAGATTTTTTAGCTTTTAATTCTGTACTAATTTTTTTAATAGTATTTTCTTAAATAAATGGTTTGGAAGAAAATAACTACACCCTTGATTAGAAAATCATCTAAATATTGAACTTCAAAAATCATGTTTGTATGAATAAGATTGCATCAAATTCCCTCTATTATATAGATTCAAGGAGACAAAAATTGGAAAATGGTACACAAGATATATGAGACCAAAATAAAGTTGTATATAGCTTAAAGGATTAACAAAGGAAAATTTAAGTATATACTTGTTGGTATTTTTGAGCAGCAATTTATCTCTTCTCGCATTCTTTTACGCGGGTCTAGTCTTGCAAGAGCCATCATCTTGCATTTACAAGTTCCTGCACTTCAAAAACCATCGTTTAGAGATATGAATGTAAAATCATGTTACAAAAAAAATAAAATTAGACTTATCTATAGACTGTGTGTTTTGTCAAAAAAGAATTATCTCTAAGGTGGACCGGCCAGTTCCATCTAAAATTAATCATAATCATAACCTTTTTATTTTTATTTTTATTTTTATTTTTATAGACCTTTATAACTGGCCAATTCTGTTTAGAACCAACCATAACCTTTTATTTTGATATTGTAAAGTTCTTTTAAACTTTTAATATAGTTTAAATTTTAATATAGTTTAACTTTTAATATAGTTTAAACTTTTTTAATTGAAAAAAAAATTAGATAAATTTAAAGCTCCCTTCCCTAGCCACAGGGTTCTAGTGTAGTATAGAAAAAAATAGAAAAAAATAATAATTTCAATGGATCTCATTGGATACTATTAAATAATATTGATTTCTAAGACCAAACTAGATATACAATAAATTAATCTAGCTTTATTGCGTACTATAGATGTCCATCACACTTGCAATTAAAATTTCATTTGAAGAAAAAATAATTAAGAAAAAATCAATGTAAAAAGCGTTTGTTTTTAGATATCTATGGAATTTCAAAGGAGTCACTTAGAAACATTCAAGAAGAGATATTTAATAAAACTATCAATGGAAAAAAAGAATTCTACAATATCGATTGGTATAAAATGTATTTAGAAAGGTATTATTATTATAATGTTATATCGACGTTTAAAATGAAATTCATATTTTAAGTTCATACACTACAACATAGCATACTAGAGCAGAGAGAGGGAGTATCCTTTTGAACGTGGTCCTCACTTCACTTCAAAATAGAAATGAAGATTGTATGACATTTCCTCATGAATCCCGCAGTCCATGGTATGCACATGGCATTCCTTCGTGAGTTAAAAAGAGAATCTAACTCAAGATTCCTTTGGGATGTTGTTTGAAAAAGGTACTCCCTCTCTTTATGCTATGGGGTTTAAAAAAAATAAAGAGAATCAAACTCTATAGCTAGATGGTGTCATTCTATTGACTTTCCTAGTCCATAAGATTGGATTGCATATTGTGTGTTTAAAAAAAAAAATCACAAATATATAATAACCCAACTCCACCTTGATGAAATTGAATTTTAGAATAATCTTTTTTGGTTTTATAGTAGACAAAACAAACAAGTACCTACAGTATTTATTTTGATGCATTTATTACCATATTTCTTTAATCCCTAGTGTTGGCCAAACTTAGAATGTGTAGCATTCAATAGTGTAGAGAATAGTGGATTCTAATCCTCTTACCACAACAAATTAAAGTGCGGAAAACTTTTGAAGGGAACAAATTCCTCGGGGGTGCACTGTACTAAATATGTACGAGTATACGTGAGTGCACAGAAGGGGTATTAATTTAAACAGTACCGTATTACGTATACATACAATAAACACATTTAGAACTGAAAATATTCACGTATACTTACACTAAACATATTTTTAAAACGAAATAAATCTGTATACAAAGGTATTTCAGACATATAGCCTCTTGTATATAGGGGTTTTTAGAAGGGGTCATGAACGCATGTGATTCTCAAACATAATGTAGAGTGCACCCCCCGAGACAAATTCTAAATATTAAAAACTTTCTAACTTTATAATAAAATATTGGTGATAGCGTCAGTGAATTTTAACAATAAGGATGGAATCTAAAATTCAATATCTACAACTTTCATTTGTACATCAATTCCAAAATATTCTTTCAAATAATATTTTATAATTTTTTTCTCAAATTGTCAATCCCAAGGCACCCTGTGACCTTTAGGGGTTAACGGTCCCCCTAAAGCCTAAATTGGAACTCATTTTCTTTTAATTTTTTTGACTGATATGTCCTATGTAGATTTATTTTTGTTCAAATTTATTTGTTTTTTGACCAACACATGCAATGTTCTTCACTCATTCTAGTGATATAAAATATGGTCCCATTTTATTTATATTTTTCACAATATGATCACCAACGTAGACTAGCGAAAAGACCAACGAGAAGACGTCATATGACGAACTAGACTAGTTGTAGGTCTTTTAGGGCATGCTTCTTTGATCTACGCATGTAGTGTTTCTACTAGTGGCATCAAACACACTTATTTTCGGACAAAAGAAGTATATTATAGAGGCATATTTTTTTTCAATAGATTTCTAGCATCTCAAGGACTGAAAATATTGAAAAAATCAAGGAAGTTTTTTAAATTAAAAATCCTAAAATCATGTTTATATAGAGTTGTACTGCACATGATGAATAGCTTTTATATATACATATACACACATAGAGAGAGAGTAACGTAGGCCATAGGTCCGCATGAATTAAGCGTCCGTTAAAGGATAGTGATATGAAATTTGCCACCAGGACCTACAATATATAGCTTATATAGAATGCTACTTCACTTCCAATCTTTTCAAAACAACATAGTTAGGATAATTATGTTCCTATAAATAATTGAGAAAGAGAAGTAAAATAATAACTCACCTCAACCAAGTTGGTACAAATATAGAAATCATCAACCTTACTCAGTAGTTTGGATTAAGAACATCCATACCAGTTCTCCAAGCATAAGACTCGCCAAAGGAGCTATAGAGGGCTTTTGTTGATGGACGAGGCTTTGGATTTTCAGAGACTCCTATTGTCATAAATAGAACGGCCTCACCAAAAATAGTGGTCTGACCAAGAATATCAGGAGTGGGTTCAATAGTGGCCAAGAACAATAACTGTCCACTAGTTTCTGGGCGCCGATGTGGACGCAAGACAAAGCTATAGATGTCCTATAGATCACGACAAACTATAAATGAACCGAAAATAGACGCACTCAAAATTCCTTCAGACACTGTATGATGGCGAGTTTGTAGGTGAATTTTACGAGGTCACGAACCCATAGGCATATCTAGAGTCTATCGTGCGAAAAGAAAAACTAGCCTAGGTCCACTAAAAGCCAACGCGGTCCATTTCCTAGAGTAATGGTGGCGATATTCTAAGACAAGAAGAATAAGGCCTTTGGAAGAAACAAAATGAATCAAGAGTCCCGTGGAGAAATCATAAATAAGCCATGACAATACCCAACATAAGTCAGAAGATAAAAAAAGAAAGATAACTAATACTATCTACTTGTACATTAGGGGATGTGTATGAGATCATGAAGACAATTCCACATAGAATTCATGCGTACTTCTAGTCTTTTATTCTAATATTAAAGACATTTTGTTTTTATAAGTAATTTTTTAATAGTAATGTTATATAAAAAAGTTAAACCTCAATACAATTCCACATTGAATTTATGTTTACTTTTAGTCTTTTACTTTTATCAACTACAAGAAAAGAACATTAACTACAATAAAGGTGTGGTAACAACAAGAATAGCTTGCTAACCACCAAAGACAACATGTTAACTGTACAAAAAAAGTGGGTTAACATCAATAAAAGAACATTAAGTACAAGAAAAGTGGGTTAACATCAATAAAAGAACTTTAAGTACAAGAAAAGTGTGTTAACTACAAGAAAAACAAGTTAACTACAAAAAAAAATCATGTTAACGAGAAGAAAAGTACATTAACCACAAGAAAAATGCATTAACTACAAGAAAAGTGGATTAACTACAAGATAAGAACAAAAAGGCAAGTTAACTACAAAAAATACAAGTTATTAATAACTAGTAGGATTTTGGTCCTTTATAACTAGTCCTTTGTGACTTACATAGTCCTTTGTGACTCAATTCTTTAGAAAAGAAGTTGTTTTGAACCATTTAAGTCACAAAAGACCAGTTGTAAAGGACCAAAATCCTACTAGTGAATTATAAGAAGGAATTAACTACATTGAATGTTCCACCAACAATGGTGCCTTGCCAATAAAATGGAAGTGGGTATGAAGGCCATCAACTACGGTCTAGTTGAACATTATTCATATTTAACCAACAACTCGTTGTTGAACTGCAGTCTTTTCGGCCTTAACCTCTAACTGCCTAGTCGTCCATTACTTGGACGATGTACAAATGTCATCCATTTTTTTCTCATCTGTCATGTACTTTTTCTAGTGTGTATTTTTTACTATAGATTTTATGGGAAGTTAGCTTCATGTATGTGTGATCTGATTAGAAAGGGGATGATTTGTGAAATTTTTATTCCTCGTTTCATGTCATAGTGATTCAACAAAAAATTCTAAAATCTTAGTTCAAAAGTGTTCAAAAGTGCTCTTGAAAAAATCAACTCATAGAATCAAGCAACCAAAAAATCTCCAAAAATCACAACACTTAGAGTATTACATTTCAACCCATCATGAAAAATTTCATCTACAAATTGTCAATATCTTGTTTGTAATTGAATTACAAAATAATTTTGAATTTTAAGTTTAAAAAATTATTCAAAAATATTGGTGATAGCAATTATAGATCTAAGTGCATAGATAGAATCTAAAATTCATTATGTACAACTTTTATTTCTTCATCAAGTTCAAAATATTCTCTTAGTTACATTTTATAATGCATCTTTCCAATAATTGCTCAATCTGGAGAGTGTTGTGGGCATTTAAGGGTTAACATTACCATGCAAACAACTTTGTATGCAATGAACGTCAACTTCTACTTTAAGGAATCAATGGTTCTAGATAGAACTAAAGATAGAACGCCAAAAGTGGTAAATTCTTAGACTAAATTGATAGTCATCTCTATTATAAGATTGAGCGCGGGGGTGATGAGAGGCTTGGAGTCTATTATCTATGGTCGGGTGGTTAAGCTCTTGTTATGCTCTTAGAGTTCATATATATCATGCATCTTAAGTGGTAGTAGTGTATCCTTGGGACCTTTACTTCTTTCTTTCTTTAATAATAAATGTCTAATAAAAGTTTCTTTTAACCATGAACATTGATTAATACTTCCTTCGTTACACATTTCCCACCACAATAAAAGGAGGTGGGTATGAGGGCCACGAACTAGGGTTTAGTTGAACATTATTCATAATATCCAACAATTTGTTGTTAAACTGCAATCTTTTGGGCCTTGGCATTACCATGCAAACAACTTTGTATGCAATGAGCCTCAAATACTACTTTAGAGAATCAAGAAACCACTTTATATAGATAAAACTAGAGATAGAACACCAAAAGTAGAAGTAAAGTCCTAGACTAAACTGAGAGTCATCTCTCCTACAAGATTGAGCTTGGGGGTGATGAGAGGTTCTCTTTGGTTGGATGGGTGAACTCTTGTTATGTTCTTTAGAATTCATATATATCATGCATTTTAAGTAGTATTAGAGTACCTTTGGAACTTGTATTTATTTTATTTTTTCATAATAAAGGTCCAATGCCTATGTTTTTGGTACTTATGTGACATCTTTTCCTGTTTTTATAGCATATCAAGTGAACAAGGAACATTAATTAATACCTCAAACATCACACTCTCCCCCATAAAACTTTATTCCATTTTCTATTGAGTGTAAGTTAACTATCAAAGAGTTGTAGACGTTAACTATCAAAGAGTTGTAGACGTTAACTATGGTGAAAACAAAAAAATTGCTCCAAATACCCATAGTTAACTATAAGTCAAAAAAAAACCTATAACACATTCAATGATCTCTAATGTTTTGATTTTGAGAAATCTCTATTGAAGTAATTTTTGTAGAGATTAATAGAGGCTACACCTTTAGTGAAACATTGTATCATTATTTCAATAAAGCCAACTTTGCATCTTGGATTCAACAAAGAATCAATCCAAATGACAAAAACGGATGTGTATCTATGTTGCAAGCGTGTTAACAGTTGAGCTACTAAGTATTTAAAGCCATTAGATCTAAATGAAGGTCCAATTTCACAACTATTATGTTTACTATGTGAACCCTATGTAAAATCTCAAACAACTATATATCAATGCAAATGCACATTGATAGCCGGTGTGTTGGGCCCACTAGTCTATACTTATATAATGGGATACGATGTTTTTTAGTGTATGTATGTGATCACCAAGACAGTTTCCTGTGGAATTTGTGTTTACTTAAGTCTTTTCCTTTAATTATATAAAACAAATAAATTATATAATAGAATTTTACTTTTATATAACTATAATTTATTTGATTATTTTCAACTTGGCAAATTTACTTTTATTCTTTTACTTCTTCTTTTTTCTAAATTTGAATGAATCTTGAATTTATTTTAAACTTAGAGTCTTGACACATAGTCAAAAATTTGACAGGAGGTTTTTTATTTGATAGGTTTTACAGTCATCAGAAGAGAACTTAACCCCTAAACGTACCAGGGTGTCCCTGGAATTGACAATTTGAGAAAAAGCATTATAAACTACTATTTAGAAGAATATTTTGGAATTGATATACAAATGAAAGTTCTAGATTTTGAATTTTAGATTCCATCCATACCGTTTGATTCACTAATACTATCACCAATATTTAATTATAAAATTTGAAAGATAAAATTAAAAATTCCTTCTAAATTCGTTTACAAACAAAATTTTAATATTTTTGAGTAAAATTTGTTGGAATGAATTTGAAATGAGATATTCTTAAACGTGGTGATTCTTTGAAATTTTTATGTTTCTTAAATCTATGACCTCATTTTTGCAAGGCCACTTTTGAACTACAGTCAATGCAATTTTGGCTTGGTCAACGACTTGACATACTTCTACATTTGTAATTTTAGAAAAATATGTAATCAAGTATGACTAAATCCAACCGTTAGATAGGACAACAACTTGGTGAAGAATCTTCAAAAAATTGGATGACTTTCATCCAAGCATTGATGAGAACGTGAGAAGGGTTTGAATCTGTTAGTCGTCCACTTTCTGGACGCTCTGACATTTAGGGGTTAAAGTTGGAGAAAACTCTAAAGGGGATGATTTATTTTTAAATGAGAGTCCTAAGCCTTCAATCTATTTATACATTGGGAGAGGGTTTACTTTTGAGTTGACATATGTATATATGTAAATGTATGTATGTCCTCTTAATTCATCAAGAGTATAGGAGCTTCACTCCGTTTATGTATGTATTGATGTATGTATGTTTGTGAAAGTAAAATCTAAAAATTAGAAGGTAAATTAAAAAAAAAACATATTAGAAATAAATAAATCAATCAAATAAATCAAATCTAATAGAACACATATATAGTGTGAAACCCTATTGAGACTCTTGATGAATCAAGAATTGTTTTCCCGGTTCTAGTACGTGATCACCAAGATGGTTCCACATAAAAATCATGTTTACTATTAGTCTTTTACTTTTTAAAATTGAGTTAATTATAGTGATAGTCGGCTTTTGTATTTTAAATAGCATAAAAAGATGAATGAAAAGTAAAGTGAATTGTAGTGATGATTGGCTTTAATTCTTCAAAAAGATTTATAAAAGATAAATTAAAAATGGTGCTAACTATAGTGATAGTTGGTTCAATATGAAAAGATGGAAAAAAATGGAGTTAACAATAGTGATGGTTGGCTTTCATTTCTAAAAATGAATATGAAAAAGATGCATTATAGAATAATGTTTGTCTTTTTTCTTTTTTTAAAGATTAGTGTAATCTTGAGATTGTGGTGAAGAGCTCATTCAGGTAGTTGGGAGATTGCCTAAGATGTTTTTTGGAGATATACGAGTTGTATATTCTATAGAAAGAAGTGGTCAAAGCATTTATTTTAAAGAAGTGGTGATTTGCTCAAAATTGCTTATAAACATTTTATGTACTATAGAGGAAGATTTTGGAAGATAGAAAAAAATCGGAATGGTAATAAGGACACCAATGACAATGCTGTCTTTTTTATACCAATTTCTATGACTAGAAGCAAGCCGAGCTGCAAGACACAAAAAAGGACTGGTGAAACATGTTTGGAATCTTAAGAGGTAGTCAAAGTCCAATCCAAATTCCAAAAGAGAGTTCTTCCTTGAGGTTATTACAGATGTTACATATTACAAAGATTGCAAGTCAATTAAAAGAAGGTTTGACAGAGGAAAAACGTGCTAGAGTTACCAAGAATAAAAGCAATGCATTAAAGTGATGTAAAAATTACAAATCCATATAATAAAATTTCAAACAACTGTATATTAATGCAAACGCATGCCGAAAACCGGCGTGCGGGCCCCACTAGTATCTATACATCAAAGAAGGTAGTTTGTTTGTTTTGTATGTTACATTGAGACCTCCCAAATTGTGTGCCCGTTCGCCGCGTACTAAGTATCGTTGCAAGAAGAGATGCACCAAAGTCATTTTGTGGCTTTTGGACCTATAGTGTGGAAGTTGTGGATTTTTAATCAAATTTCATCCAAGATTTCATCACCGTTAAATTAATTTAATTATAGATAAATTATTCTAAAAATAAAAGTGAAAGCATGGCTAAATCACAAGGAACAACGGGCCAACGACATATAGCCACACTTGTCTAGTCTATCTATATATTAAGGAAGGTAGTTTGTTTGTTTGTATGTATGTTATGTTGAGATGTCTCAAATTGTGCGCCAAAGTTCTCGACAAAGAGGGATGCACCAAAGTTGTTTCGTGGCTTGTGAACCTGCGGTGTGGAAATTATAGATCTTTGATGGAGTTTTATTAAAAAATTAGTTTAATTTTTGAATTTTAATCAAATTCAATTTGATTAAATAATTCTAAATTACATCATTCTAAAACTAAAAATAAAATAGTAGCGGTGAACATTGGACCAACAACACATGGCCATACTAATCTATCTATTATACATTGGGGGAGGGTGTTTTCTTGGTGTATGTATGTATAAGTGTGATCACCAAGACAAATTCACATGGAATTCATGTTTACTTTTAGCCTTTTACTTTAATATAAAAGACAATCTATTTTATAAGTAAAAATATTTTTATAATAATGTAATATATAAAAGTAAAACACCAAGACAATTCCAAAAGTAAACCCTCTTCCAATGTATATATGGATTTGACAAGACTGAAGTAGTTTGATAATTTATATTTTTAATAATTTATATTCTTGGAAAGTCTACTTAGAGTTGGTAAATCCGAGGTTTTTCTATTTTTTGAGTTTTATTTTAAACTCAAGGTCTCAAGCTCCCAACGACCACATGTTCAAATCTTTAATAAGATCAAAGTTCATTAGTTGATATTTTTTGGTTTATTGATAATTTATATTCTTGGAAATTTTGAATTAGAGAACTCAAGCCCTCAAAAAAACACATGTTAAAACATTTAACAAGACTAAGGTTCTTTAAGTAGATAATTATTTTTGATAATTTACATTCTTGGAAAGTCTATTTACAGACAACTTTGAAGGGGAGGTTTTGTTTTTTTTTATTTTCTTTTTAACTTAGGATCTTGACACATGTTAAATAATTTTGTTAACGGTAAATTTGTAATTACCGGTAACTTACCGATCTGGATTTTTTACTACTCCGGTAAAATTCCAAGTTACCACAGGAAGTAGATCTAAGAAAATACTTTTTACCGATCTGACCTAACGGTCAGATCTGGTTGTACTTATGTATATAAGCAATGGAGCCAAACTCATTGGCACGACTCATTCTTTGAGATATATGATTGTTTTGTCTCAATCCTTTTCCTTTTACTTTGCTTACCGAGTAGTTCCTTCCGGATACTCTCGTTTGATGATTCTTGTTTTGATTATACTGTTTCGAGAGATTACCGACCCAGTCCCGGTAGTAGTTTTCTCTTAGTGTTTCCAGATCCACTGGTTTCTGTCCTTCCTACAAGTTTTTATCTCTCCCGGTAGTGATTACCGAGCACTCGTTTATAAAGAGTAGCTACCAAATTTGACGGGAGGTTTTTCATTTGATAGTTTCTATAATCTTTAGAAGAGTATTTAAAATTGGAGACAACTTCAAAGGGGAGGTAATTTTTTATTTGTGATTTAAAAAAAAAACTTAGAATCCTAAGCCTACAACGGTTACAAGTTCAAAGATTTGACAAAATGTTTTTTATTTGATGTATTTTTTTTGAAAAGCTATATGCATTTAGAACAATTTTGTACAACAGACACAGTCTTGGCGTAATTTTAAATATAACTATAAGGTATTCTATGAATAATTTCAAACAACTATATATCAACGGAAATGCACACTAGTGGCCAACGTGCAGGGCCCACTAGTTTTATACATTAAAAAAGTTAGTTTGTTTTGTTTGTATGCTTCGTTGAGGTCTCGCAAATTGTGCCCCTACCAACCGTGTTATTAGTATCATTGAAAAACTCTCGACGAGAAGGGATGCATCAAAGTCGTTCTATGACTTTTGGACCAGTATGGTGTGGAAGTTATGGATTTTTAATCAAATTTTGTCACCATGAATTAATCTAAAAAAAAAAGTAAAAGAATTTCGTGGCTTTTCGATCTACAATGTGAAAGTTATGGATTTTTAGTCATTATCATCATCATAAATTCAGATTTTGGGGTTTTTGTCAATTCAAAAATTAAAATAATAAGTGAAAGTCAACCACACTAAATCACAAGGAACATCTGGACCAACGGCACATAGGCACACTAGTCAAAAAGGTTGTTTATTTTGTTTTGTATATTATATTGAGACCTCCTAGAACGTGTCTGCCAGTCATGTTTTTGGTATCATAGGAAAGCTCTTGACGGGAAGAGATGCACCAAAGCTGTTTTGTAGTTTGTTTTGTAGCTTTTGGACGTACAATGTAGAAGTTATAGATTTTTAATCGAATTTCAACTCCATATATTGAATTAATTAAAGTATGGACAAATTATTCTAAATACAATATAAAAGTAAAGGATGGTTAACTGGGCCAACGGCACATGGCTACACTAGTCTATACATTAAGGAAGGATATTTGTTTGTTTGTATGTTACGTTGAGGACTCCCAGACCATGGCGGCGCAGCGCACATTCTTGATATCTTTGAAAAAAAACTCACGATGAGTAGGGATACACCAAAGTCATTTCATGGCTTTTGAACCTACGAAGTGGATGTTATGGATTTTTAATTGAATTTCGTCATCATGAAATGAATGAAATTATGGATGAATTATTCTAAAAATAAAAAACAAACAAATAAATAGATAAGTAAAAACATGGCTAAATCCTGAGGACTTAGTATAACATAATAGAGCAGTTCATAAAGTCCCCCTTTTCCATAATTGCCAGGTTACCTGCATCCAAGGTCATTGTCTTTATGAGCATGGTTGTGAACGTAGGCAGTGTCAACTTCCAGCAAGTTAATTACCATGGGAACCTACAAAAATGGAAGAACTAAAGTTGCAGGTATGGCTCTTGAAGAGAGAACCACCAATTGCTAGTGGTACGACCTATTGTAGAAGGTGAAAACTGGATTTCATTAAAAAATGTTCATTTGATCCAATTCCAAAAGGAGAACTTATCGCTATATTTGTTTAATTGGGAATTTCCATCATATTGGGACTCTTTGAAATCTTCAACTGGCATAGATTCAGTGGAAAAATCTATAAGTTCTGTAAATTTCAAATAGTCCCAATATGACGGAATTCCTAATTAAACGAATATGGCGTTACTTCTTGAACTGCTCTATTATGTTATGGGCCAACAACACAAGTCCACACTAGTATATATTAAGGAAAATGTATGTTTGTTTGTGATTGTACTTTAATCCGCTACAATTGTAGCGATGGTGTCATAGAGTTTTTTTTGTCTTGTACAGAAAATATAGGGCTTTTGGGTTTGGTAGTTCATGAGACATTCATTCAAAAATCATGTTATAAAACAATTATTCCAACTGAAAACTTCAATCAGATACAATAGGAAAAGAACCAATGTCCACATTATGCCCTCTTTTTATAAATTAAAGGAGAAGATACAACTTTTTCACATAGTGCATCTCGTTGCACTTTTATAAACAATACCTTTATACCTAAGTACAACTAAATTACCTTGAAACTTTCAAGGTTTTAAAGCACTACACATCCTTTCAAAGCTCAAAAATACTATTCACTTTCTCAAAGTTCAAAAGTATTGAATAGTTTCTCAATATTCTTGAACCCATAGTTATACATTTAAAATAAAAAAGCACGTAGAGAAAACGTGACTACAAGAAGGAAGCTACAATTATTAAGTATCTCAAAGCAAAGATTAGAGTGTCACAAAAGTGTCACAAAAAGTATGGGACAATCAACTTCAAATTGTATTTCCCAACCAAATTTTGTTTATCCTTCACCAACCCTAACCCCAAACCTATCAACCTTCACAATTATTAATTAACACAAATAGTTATAAATGCTCAAGTTTTAACCCTTTAACGTCCCGATTCAACACTATTTTCAAAGATTCATTATAAAATGTTTGATGAAAAATAAAAATGGAGTTGATGTACAACGCAAAGTTGTAAATGTCAATGTGAAGATCACATTTGTACGGTTGGATTCATCATAGTTTTCATTAATATTTTAAAATCAATTTTGCAAGGTTTTCTCTTGAAATTCAATTAGAAATTCCAAATTAACAAAATAAAAAATAAAAAATATTGTAATGAAATTGGAATAACATGCACTACGAGATGGTATGGTTTCCAATATTTGATTCTACCTATTTTGGAAAATCATGTTTAAGATCTCACTTTTTGAACTGAGAATGAAACTTGACATAAACTAATTGTGTTGTTTTTCAAAAAATCACAATATCTTATTTTGAAGATTCTTACCGTACAAATGATAGCACAAGAACTAAGAGAAATTTGAATGGATGAAAAATTATACATAATGTAGTGTTGAAAAAGGTTGCAATCAATTTGTCATCCATTATATGGATGCAAGCACGTCAAAGGGTTAACTACTAAACAATTCACGGCCACATCATGCACGACACTAGTACAAGTGTTCTTAACATCATCAAAAACCTTCAGATACAGGGAAATACAAATTGAAAAATTCATATGATTCCAAGGTAACATTTGATTTTGACTTAAAAAGAAAAAGAAAATGAAAATTTCATGAAAAACAACAAAAAATAAAAATAAAACCAAAACCAAAATTTGGGATATGACATAAATTAAAATTTGGAATGATTCAAAGATGTTATTAATTCCATAAAGTAGGGGTCTAGAGGGTGCGCATCTTAATAGTTCTATATGATGTGAACTTACTAAGAAGATAATATTGGATTTTGAAGTATTTTGTCTTCAAAAAATATCAATTGTTTTTCAAAATAGCTTAAAATGAAATTTCATATAGGTTAGCTTGTCATGGTTGTCATACAACACAGTCTATACTTTCACACCTACATCACTTTTTCAGAATTGACATAATTGAATTTCAAAATGTTTTTGTCATGCATATTATCTTGAGAAATTGTAGAAAATAGAAAAAATAAATTGCAAAATAAATAAATTATCGTAGCCTAACCCATGTTAGGCAATTTTATTTTATTTTACTCCATATTCTATCAAGATCAGAAATTATAGGAGGTTTGTGCTTAAAATCTAATTTTTTAAAAAACTACAGTGCCTAAGATTTCATAGATTACACCATGAATGTGATAAAGTAATGAAAATTAGGGTGTTTAAGTAAAATTCAAGATTTGCCCTGCACCGTTGTAAGTTGCAATGGATGAATGATCTGCAACGGTTTTTCAAAAGCAATGCCTAAAACTTTCATATTTACTCATTAACCCTTTGACACGCCGTTGTTCACATAGTGAACAATGAACAAATTGAGATTATTCTCTTGACTACATACATAGACAGTTTTCATCCATCCAAAGTTTTCTTGGTTCTTGTGCTAGTCGACTATCATTTCTACAGTATGGATCTTCAAAATAAGGTATTGTGATTTTTTGAAAAACAACACAAATAGTTTATGTCAAATTTTATTCTTAGTTCAAAAAGTGAGACCTTAAATATGATTTTCCAAAATAAGTAGAATCAAATAATGGAAATCGTACCACCTTGTAGTGCATGTTATTCCAAATTCAGTACAACGGTTTTTAATTTGTTTTTTTAATTTGGGATTTTTAATTGAATTTCAAGAGAATTTCTTGAAATTTTAATTACAATTTATTGATAAAAATATGACAAATCCAACCGTACAGATGTGATCTTCACATTGACAATTTCAACTTAGCTTTGTACACCAACTCCATTTTGTTATTCATCAAACATTTTATACTGCATCTTCGAAGTTAGTGTTGAATCGGGACGTTAAAGGGTTAAGAATGGCCATGATTTTCAAAATCTTCCTATAGAGATGCCTAAAATTCACGACATGTTCACGACATTAAAATTCACGGCACTTTTTTGCCCATCGTGGAAGTAAACTACAGTAGTTGTTGCAACAACAAAAGTAAATCTAAACATATGTGTACCCCAACCCTAGAAGCAGTAAAAAAATATGTCTCATGTATAAGGATGACAAGAGAGTTGTTAAAAATAAAATAAAAGTGACAATTTGTTTACCTTTATTAAAAATAAAATGGGATAAAAACAATTATTTTCTATTACTCAAACCAGTTTAAAAAAATGGAATTAAAGTGACGGCTTATTTTATTTTGGAAAGAAAAACTAGCATAAAAAGACATAACAGTTTTATGCAAATCTGCAAATCTATACTTGTGATTAGAGTTATCCGTTAATTGAGCACCAGTTAGCATGTCTGGCATAGGGTATTTTCAATCGGTGTTTTCTACATCTTATGTAGCTCATTAATGCGTTTCTATTTTCAACGCCAATTTGACAGAGCGCCAAATGCCCCTTTTCACCCCGCTGGCAGTCTATAGTAAGAAATATATATACAGCTGTCCAAAAACACTGCAATTCAACCACACTAGTGTTTCGCAGTGTTTCAGTGTTTCAGTGTTTCAGTAAATCACCTATGCATCCATGCGTCCATGCCTCATGCCACTCATGACCCATTACGGTGCAAATGGTGGGATCCACCATACTTTTCAAGAATTAGGGTTTCAACTTTTAGGTCGTCACTTGTGGTTTTACTAGTCGCAGTGTTTTGTCGGTGCTTCTCCGGGTCTTTGGAGAGACGCTTCTTTCCCTGGTGCTTCTCCGGTCTTTGGAGAGACGCTTCTTTCCCTGGTGCTTCTCCGATCTTTGGAGAGACGCTTTGCGTGATTGTGTTCCAGACCAGAGGGTCAGGCTGAGACAACAACGTCGACGACGACCCCAAGCAACTGCAGCTCATCTGTCTACGTTGTTTTGAGGGTTTCATTGTTTTGAGGGTTTCAGTGTTTTGAGGGTTTCAGTGTTTTGAGGGTTTCAGTGTTTTGAGGGAGAATTTCACGACGAATAGTGAGACAGGCAGACTGTGCTGTCATTTTTTCACACAATGTGTACCCTCGTGTTGTGGAAGAAGTAGCCATCAATTACCAGGCGGCTTCTCCAGATGAAGCAGCACTTGTTCAGGAAATCAGCCGCAGGTACTAACTTATCAAGTGAATTATTTTCACCATGTCCTTGATTGCCAGTACCTAATCCATTTTGCTGTACTCCCATGCACTGAGTTGAGGAGTGAGAACTCTCTTGCTGAAGTTGTTGCAGGCTTGCAGCCCTTTCACACACCGTTCTGTGAACCCCACGTTCACTTGCTGCAATTTCTCTAGTAGTGGTCTCATTAGGAAGTTTGCAGTCCTTGTTTGCAGTCCTTGTTTTATTGTTCTAATTTACCCCTGCCTGCACCAAGCAAGTACTGCTAATTAGTTAGCTTGTCCCTGAATTTATGGTTTTTGTGTTTGTTTTGAAGAGGATTTCAATGCACTCCAATAGGTTCTATTGGGATGTTGTGTGAATAAGTTATGAATTTTTGAAATTTAGTTTATATGTTTCTCTATTCTTGGGGTTTTTATCTCATGACTATGTATGTTGTTAATGTATTCAATAGATGAAAAACATTTTTGGGTTTTGTGTTTGTAGAAAAAGGATTTCAATGCACTCAATAGGTTCTATTTGGTAATGATTTAGTTCTATTAGGTTCTAATTTGATTACGAATAAGATATTGACAATCTGTGGATGCAATTTGTTGTGATGGGTTGAAATGTAAAACTCTAAGTGTAGTGATTTTTGGAGAATGATTTTTTGGTTGCTGGACCCTTAAGCGTGCAAGGAGCCTTGTGGGGCCATGTTTGGTCGTTTTTCAGTCAAAGGCTGATTTTCACCTAGTTCCTAATCTCAAATGAAAATGGTCCCAACTTAGAAAGTGTGGGGGTTACCTTCTACTTTCTAGTCCAATTTACTATTCTTCAAAGTTGTTAAAATTGCTATTTTTAACAATGCTATGTGGTGCGGGTGGGGTTAACACATCAAACCATTGATATGGGTACAATTTGTTTACTTGTCCAAAGTCTGGATTTAATTAATGGAAATGGATGTAAATTCAGTACCAGTTAGTTAGAGGGAATGAGCACCAGTTCGTTAAATCTCAGATTCCCACCAATGTGATTTGGTTCTTAAAAGTAACAGAATCCAACTTTTAGGTTGCTGCTGCTGGTAACCAAATTAACTGCCCTTTTCTTACAATTTGGGAAAAGCAGGATTCAAATTAATTTGAACTGAATGGTACTAGGTTCGATGGTTCATCTAGTCTAGTTGTACTTGAATGTGGTGAATCCGGTTATTAGGGAAATGTTTCGTGTTCAATATCAAGAGTAGAATGTGCCATCAAGGTAGCTGCTTCATACCTTATGTGCACATAACTCACGAAGGGTACAGAGTGCTCATATTGAAACCTCATTAGATATGACTTAGTTCTATACGAAACATCCTTTTCAACTGTATTGATAACAGATGCTCATGATATTATTTTTTTATACAGATATGACATTAGAAGCTGGATTTGTGCGATAATGAATTTCGTTTGTGATGGTGGAGATCTGATGATGCTGCCAACTACACTTTTATGTCCCTTGCCTTGAGATGCATCTACATGTTCTCATGCTTTGCTTGTAAGACTTAAATTATGTCACGAGAGTCATCAAGTGGCTCTTCTAGTGAAGGTTTTGCTCATATAGTAAAGTTTATTATTCGTCAACAAATGTTTGTTATTCCTGAATCTTCTCGAATTGTTTTTCACACTTTGTTGTCAGTGTTATTCAGAACCTGTCTGTGGAGATGAATGCACTGGAGCAAGCTGCTGCCTAATGTTGATCATGAGTACTCAGTTTCAGGTATGTTTTCTCTCTATTCAATTCCGACTCTTTTACAAGATAGTGATTTCGTGCCTGTTCCTTTCTTAATTCTTGATTATGATTTCAAGGTATAAACCAGTGATGGGCTGGGTATGGCCAAGGGTAGCTGAAATCTAGACCTCTTAGATTTCAGGTATACGACCTGTGGATAAGGGTGATTGAAATCTAGGTGTGGTCTAAATTCAAGGTACGCTTGTCATTTCCTGGCCCATCACTGGTATAAACGCCTAATTACTATGATGTTCATCTAATTGTGACTTTCTCTACGTCGTGTTTAGATCTCGTAGTGAATATGAACACCCTTTCTAGATTGTGTCATAATTAGGTGAAGTATTGTAAGTGAGCGCAATTGAAACAGTGAAACATTGAGAGTTGAAACACTGAAACATTGAGAGTGAAACTGCAACAGAAACATTGAGAGTTGAAACACTGCAACATTGAGAGTTGAAACACTGAAACATTGTTGTAGAGTTCACGGTTTGTGTTATCAGAAAATGCTAGGAAAAGTTGAGCTTGTTGATAGGCCAACAATTGGTTTAGCATGGCTTTGCTTTGATCCTGTCAAACTTGAAGAGTCACGCGTTGGGATTATATTGTTGTATCTTTATGGTCGATAGTTTGGTATACTGGTTCTTGTTCATATTTTTGAACATTGAATGGCCTGAAATGAACTGAAATTAATCACCTCAAAGTTGGGTGTCGAATTAAGTGTAATTACATTCAATTTGTACAGTGAATGGTATAGATAGTGTAGCTGATGTTCAATTTAAATGCATTGCTTTCAACTACTTAAACCATTTATATTTGTTCTTAATGAGATGCACATTGAGCTACCGGTGAATTGAGAGTCAAGTATGTAATTTATTGAAGAAACACCATTTTAGCACACATCTATTGGTACAATATAAAGGATTTACGAAGGCAGAATGTACATGTTTTAACTGTTGTTTGATTATGCAGTGAAAAAAAATGACATGATGTTGGTGATTTACCTTTCCTCCCTTATTCGGAGTGTTATTGCACTACACAACCTTATGAACAAGGTAACCTACGGAACACTGAAACTTTGAAAGTTGAAACATTGCAACATTGAAAGTTGAAACACTGGAACTTTAAAAGTTGAAACACTGAAACTTTGAAAGTTGAAACATTGCAACATTGAAAGTTGAAACACTGGAACTTTAAAAGTTGAAACACTGAAACATTGGATGAGAACATTAAAAGTTGAAACACTAAAACATTGGATGAGAACATTGGAGATTCAATAATTAAGTCATTGAAACATTGAAACATTAAAACTTTGTCACACTTGTGCCTAAACTATTAGAAATTGCTCTTATTTTAGACATTGCTTGCATGTGTTCAATATATGTTGTTTTGAAGCAAGTTATTAAATTCATGTAATGGGTCGTGCTTCTTTGCTGAAGTGCGTCTCCTTGAAATCGGTTTTGCAACACCAAACCCGTTGGTATTCCCAGGGTCTGCCACCTTTGTTGGCTTTGGGACGGTATTCTTGACACGTGGTTTACGAGGGGCACGTACTTTGTCTGGCTTCACATGCTGAACAGCCTCGGCGCATTGCATATCCTCATCCTCTGGAAGAGCATTAAGATCCAACTTCAATGGTGATTTAACCGGGTGTTGGTTCTTTATTGAAGTGCGTCTCTTCAAAATCGCTTTTGCAACACCTGACTCGTTGGTATTTCCAAGGTCTGCCACCTCTGTTGGCTTTGCGGCGGTATTCTTCACATGTGGTTTACGCGGAGCACGTACTTTCATTGGCTTCACATGTACAACAACCTCGGCGCATTGCATATCCTGGTCCTCTGGAAGAGCATTAAGATCCAACTTCAATGGTGATTTTATCGGGTCCTGGTTCTTCTTTGAAGTATGCTTCCTCGAAATCGACCCTGAAACACCTAAACCGTTGGTATTTCCAGAGTCCACCGTTTTAGAGGAATCAATGGGTTTCTTCTTCCTTGAAGCTCTCTTTGCAGCACCTCCTTTGTATTTCAAAGAGGCAGGTTCATTACTCCCATCTATAGCTACTTTCTTTGGCCTCCCTCTTCGTTTAGGAATAGCGACCGTTGCATTCAATTGGGTGATTTGGACTTTGCGTTTGGATTTCGGCATATCATAAGCACTTAACTTCTTCACTATATGCGAATAATCTTGGGGCCCATATTGGCAGCAATACCTGAAATGCAAACATATTAGTATCGAATAGCACATGTAGAATGTAACAAAGAGTTTCAAATACTAAATTTAGCATTGAAGTTTGTACCTTTTGAATTCTCTTCCGGTGTCTGTTGTAATCACTCCAGTAGCTTTAGGCGTCCTCGTCTTGACGCACATGAACTGGCTATGTAGCCCATCTTGACCCTGCCCTATTCCAGCAATAAAATCTGCGACCCTTGATGTATAAATATAACATTGTTGCACGGTCATGCGGTTTTTATAGAATCCACGGGCGTGTCTTACTCGAAGATCCCACAGCAAAGCACTTGGCTTTATCAATCCGGGTGGCGGATTTTGTGTACGACGCAAGATGGAATTTAGGAGAACCTCGAACATCTGCCCGGCCACTACTTCCTTTGTGGTCCTTTTTGAAGATAGGTCATTATCGCAAACAACTTCACCTGATATTTTTGAATTCAATTCCAAAAGGTTTTATATTTACATATGTGCACAAGACATCAGTAACGACAATGTGACAATGTTTCAGAATTCACACACATGGGTAAATTTGAAAGTCTAAATGCACATTCCGGAAAACAATAAATACCTTGTGCATATGGCTTTTTGTGGCTACAAATCCGTGGAAGCTTCATTGTTTCCTTGGAGTACTTTTCAAATATTGTAGACCCTAAATGTCTAATTTGCACCAATAATCCTGCATCATTCAATCATCCTTGGATTGGAAGCATTTATTGAATCGCACCTGCAATGTGAAATGTTAGAATGCTAATATCCAAACTATGAATTACACTCGAAATCATTTCTTGCACGAGATCAATTCCACAAAGGGCACAAACACTAAAACCCCAAGGTGGACTATAATGAGCTCGCCAAACTCACAAAGATCATTGCTTTCAACTACAAAAAATGCAATTTCACTTTAAATTCCAAGTTTGTCAATGATAAGAGATAAGCAAACTTTGCGCGGATATAATGTATCTTTGGATGCCGAATCTACCATAACGAGTGCTTCACTAAAAAACATCTTCATGCAAACTCCGATCCCATCTAACTTGTTTTACAAGACCTCATCTAAATACTATAATGCAAGCTTCAAACAGAACGAACTTGGCAGCTCCATCTCCTTGTGTGACATCACTGTAACCAGAACTACTAGGTATTAGGGGCTCGGTGCAATGTTCTCATCCTACCGCAATAGTCTTCTCCCTTATGAAAGGTAACACAACAAATGATTTCAAAACACTAAATGATCTTGCGGCATTGTCATTGAAAGACCCTTTTTACAGGAAAATCTGAGAGATTCACATTTCTATGTTTCAGTGTTGTAGTGTTTCAACGTTTTGATGTCGTTCATTTACAGTGACCTGAATTTTGAATTAGGAATGTACATGAAGGAGATCAAAAAGCAAATTGAAATCAATAATTGAAATTGGGCCCTTAGAATTTTCGGTGAACATTAAGTATGTCATATTGAGGCTTTCTTCTATCCAATTTAATTCAACCCCGAACCAAAATGTGCAATGTTCTTCGACCATTCTGTTGATATAAAAATTTAGCTCTAACTTAAAAATAGTGAAATTTGAAACCATGAACCCGGAACACTATTGGCAATCACCAAAATACTTCATGAGTGGACGACCGCTGAATCAACAGATTTTATCGCAAGAAGAGTGGAAACTTACATGACAGCAATTTGGTCTTGGCACACAATCTCGTCGCACCTGCATAAATACAACCAACTTTTGAACTTTTGGTGCACCACACATAGTTTAATTGCAATTCAGAAACCCTGAACCTGATTATGTAAATGTGAAACCATAATCACAAAATTCTTCAGAAGCACCTTCAACAATGAACAGTGGGCCAAGAAAACAAAATTCAGACCAATTTGATCACAATCTGGAGCTCATATTATATTTCCACGAGCAAGTGTGGCTTACATTCAAATAATCTAATTCCTTCAAACGTCATGAATTGATTTTCTGAGTATTGTACTGCAACAATATTTCAATGTTTCAACAATCAATGTTTCAGTGTTTCAACTCTCAATGTTGCAGTGTTTCAAATCTAAATGATCCAGTGTTTCAACTCTCAATGTTTCAGTGTTTCAACTCTCAATGTTTCAGTTTTCAACTCTCAATGTTTCAGTGTTTCAACTCTCAATGTTTTAGTGTTTCAACTTTGAATGTTTCATTGTTTCAACTTTCAGCGTTTTTGAGATTTATTTAAGCGTTTAAAACCACGAATCATTGGCCATTTAGAAGCGTTGTGGCAAAATCTTGCCGATGTACATTTTTTCAACAGAAAAGAATGGTGAAATTCAAGGTGAACAATGTGGAGCAAGACTTACAACCTTGATTAGTTGGATGCAAGGGATGGGAACGTTCAGCAAGAGAAACAACACGTCACCAACACTCGTAGACAACATGGTCGAAAAGAACCGCAGCCAAAATCGGCTGCGGTTCTTTTTACCACCCTGATCTGCAGTCGCTAAACGACTGCAGATTTGTTTTTTTAGAGTTGCGACTGCAATTTTAATCATCTAGGGGCGTGTAATATACCGTTGGAAAGGTATTTTCAAGACCTTTCCAACGGTATATTATACGCCCTGTAATTCCTAAAATTGCAGTCGTAAATCAAAAAAGAAAAATCTGCAGTCGCTAAGCAACTGCAGATCAGGGTGGTCAAAAGAACCGCAGCCGATTTTGGCTGCGGTTCTTTTCGACCATGTTTTCTACTAGTGCAACGGCTACAATTTGGAAAGAATACGAGAGCCATTTTCAATTACCCATACCTGATGGAGAATTCAATGACGGGCAAGCGACAGGCGAAGGAATTGGCAGGCGCAAAGCTTGTCGACGGATTCTCCCACTGCAACACGACTCATTGCCAACAACTTGGGCACCAAGAATCCACTTTTGGCAGCAGTCTACCTCTCCTTCAACCACCACCTTTTGCTAACCCTAACTCCGGACGCCATCTGGAATACAATCATACAAAGCGTCTCAACTCACGTTTGTAAAGACCCGGAGAAGCACCGCCACGCCTTTGTGAGCCACCAGGGGAAGGAACGACAAACTGATGACGCATAGTGCGCTAGGGCTCCGACAAAACACTACCACAAGTATCAGCTGCAAGTGATGATCAAAAACTTGAAACCCTAATTCTCGACAGGGTTGTAACACCTGGATCTTGAAAAGTATGGTGGGTCCCACCATTTGCCCCGTAATGGGTCATGAGTGGCATGAGGCATGGACGCATGGATGCATCGGTGATTTACTGAAACACTGAAACACTGCGAAACACTAGTGTGATTGAATTGCAGTGTTTTTGGACAGCTGTATATATATTTCTTACTGTAGACTGCCGGCGGGGTGAAAAGGGGCATCTGGCCCTCTGTCAGATTGGCGTTGAAAATAGAAACGCATTAATGAGCTACATAAGATGTAGAGAACACCTTTTCAATCTTGATATAAATTTTTTGACATCCTCTCACCAGTGTTTATTTTTTGGCGATTTTTAGCTTCTGGCAATTACTTAGAAGCAGCTATCAAAAGCTAAAAATTGCCAAAATAAATAAATCACTATCTCTTACACAAGCTACCAAGCTCCTTTCCTTGAGGGAGCATGAGGATGGTGTGGAGGTACGTGGAGATTCCTCTGTGGAACTCAAGTTAGGTTTGGGGGAGCTTTTCCTGCATTGAGGAGGTTTAAGGTTTGAATTTTTTTGACAACGCAGTGCATTGTGATTGGTAAAAAAAAAAGGGCCAAAACTCATTTTTGCCGCCTTTCAAGCTAAAAACTAGTTCTGCCTTGTCTTTCCTCTTGTGGAAGTTTTTTGCTTGACTTTACGGTTAATTCTATTGTAAATAGAAAAATAAACAATATCTAAGATCTAAACCTTTTCAAAATTTAAAGTACCAAAGAAGCATCTAGTACAACTATAATGTAGAGATGTAGACTAGCTTAACATGTGTTAAAAAATAGCCTAAGCATCTACTCCCTCCGTCCAATAATAGGTGATGCTTTCGAGAAAAAAAATTGTCCCAAATTACTTGATGCCAATCATTTATTCAACTTGAAGTTATTTTACAGATTCTAACAAAGTAAAATCACAACACATGTACACATAAAGCACTTGAAGTGCTTTTTTTCTGTGAAGATTTGTCTTTGCTCATGTGTGGAACCCTATAACTATTGCAGTTACCTGCTTTCATAGTTTCTACCATGCAGTGTTGTAAATTCAAAAAAGCCTTATTCAAAACTTGAATTGACATGCTATCATACGTCTCCTCTACAATATGAACAAGTTAATCAATTGATCTAAGAATTTGCTCATGCTCAAGAGATTGAATAGCTGGACCTCTTTAACCCCTAAAATTCTGAGCGACCATATTCTGGTCGTTCCACTTTTTGGGCAGCCTCCAGGGACCTCATACTTTTAAAAATTTCAATGAAAATTTCAGTGTAGCTTCCAAAAACTACACTCTACATGTCGCACTTCGTTTCATGTCATTCCGATAAGTATTGCAAAAGTTATAAGCATTTGAAGTTTTTGAAGCGAGATCGGGCAGCAAGAATTTTTTTATTTTTTACTCTTTTTCAAAATTTCTTTTTTGATTCATGATTGGTTGATCTTTATCTACAAATGAAGCTTTAAATCTACCCATTTTGAGCAATGGAATAAAAGTTATGAGGAGATCTGTTTTTTGGGCAGTTTGGACAAAAAAAACTTTGAAGCTCATTTCTAAACTCAATTTTCAATATTTTTTAATGAAATAAAAGGCACTAGGTGAAGAGTTCCAAGTACAACATTCTCACCGTTAAGATTGACATTTTACAATTCCATGTCAAACTTATTAATGATTTTCTTTTTCCTTTCACTTTGTACCCACTTCTAGTAATTGTTTTATGAAAAAATTAATATGAGCTTTTTTCTTACAAGATTTTATATTTGAAGACTTAACTCAATTGTTAATATGGCCTTGCCATTCATTGAATTTCAAACCCATTCAAAAAAAAGATATTAATTTCTAAAGTTCAAATTTGTCACCGGATTGAACCCCAAAAAATCTTCTTTTGCAACTTTGATCTTTATAATCTAAGAATCTAATGGTCATTTTGCTCTCAAATTTTGTGCTCACATGAAAATTCAAGTTGGGTATTAGATCTTACGGTTAAATGATAAAAAAACTAAAAAAACATATGATTTCTTCTGCAACTTCCAAATGCTGCGTTTTTCATGGTTTTTTGTGAGAATACGGTCAAGGAATTTTAGGGGTTAATGTTACAGTCTACAAGTTGTCACTTGCTACTTATACTATACATCAGGAATTTAGGACCCTACGGATTTTAAACGATTTTTGTGCGACATCCGATATTTCATGGGTTCGTACATTTTTTGCACGGATTTTGCACGGATTTCGCGCTAATTCTACACAGCTTCCGCACTTTGTTGATAACAAAAAGTGTGAATGTAGAAGCCGTACATATTCAGTGTAGAATTAGCACGAAATCCGTGTTGAATCCATGCGAAAAATGTACGGATGTCGCATAGAAATCGTTAAAAATTAGTGAGGTCCTAAATTCCTGTTGTATGTGGTATGATATTGCTTGGACATACAACTACTCCAAAATAGAAACTTATTGTATTACGAGATTTGATGAAATCATTTTAGGTTGCTTTATTTTTATTTTATTTTCAAAAGCATCACCTATTATTGGACAGAGCGAGTATTATATACCGAGTTCAAAATCTTTTTCAATCTTGAATGTTTCTTTGTTTGTGATCATCATAGTAGTTTTGTGCAAATTTTTTGTATAGTTTATTGACTCTTGAATGTTGACATGATGTTTAACCCTTAACCGTCCCGTCGTCCATATTTTGGACGTTTTTTGGGGTACATTCACCTTCGAAGAGCTGTAACTTTGCAAAAAGTGTTTGATCTTAATGAAATGTTGAAAAACTCCCCTCATAATGTATGCAATGAGTGGAATTTGTTTTGGATCAATCCGAGATATATTAAATTTTTGGTGATCATTTGAAAGTAGGGGTCATTTTTTTGGACAGTTTTTGTGCATTTTGATGGCTGCAACTTTGGGGGCTTGTATCTCCTTCATTCTATGTCTGTTTTCAATAAAGATTATTGGGTTGGATTCCCCTTGAAGTCTAGTTATCATGGTAAAATTTTCATGTCAATCCATGTTGCTCTGAATGTTTGGGAGTCATTTTAGTGCACGGGTCTAGTTTGGACACTTTTTTCTTTTTCGGTCAAATCAGTCACTTTTCGGGCTACTTTTTGACATTGCAAGGCCATTTTAGGGCACATTAAATTTTTCACGAGTTTTTTTTGGTACCAATGTGTTTATATGATGATTTTGAACTACTTCGTAGTTGAAAGTTTTTTCATTTGAGTAATTTTGAAAACGAATTTCACCTCTAACTGTGTTGCTAGGAAAAATTTCAGCATCCTTTTTTTACACTAAAACACTATGATCTTGCAATCTATATGGCCAATTGACTCCAAATTTGATTCACATGATCTACAACATGTGTATATCAAGATTGTACGGCTGAGATTCCTATACCTCACTTACATTTAGACCTATAACACATCAAAAGCAATGATGATTTTAAGCCCAAAAAAGCTAGGGACGCTTAGGGGTTAACTCCTAAAGGACAAAATCCAATTTGTGCTCCATTTTAAAGTTTGGATAGGCCATTGTAAAAACAATATTTGTTGGAAAGTTTTGATTTTTTGATTTTTTGATATATATGTAGTTAAATAATAGCTTCAAGGCTTAGCGATTTTTACAAGATTTGAATATTTGGGTTAGGAGTTATGCCCCAAAATATATATACTTTAGTGATAGGAGTAAATAAAAAAACTTTTAATTTTTTAAGGTTTTATGGTTGAAAGTTTATTTATTGATTCTTAACTAAGTTATTAAACATATAATTAATTGACCAAAGTTGTGAGATACACTCATTTTATGAGGATGAATGAGAAAGATGAATCACAGTTTTGCAAATGAAGGAAAATGCTTTGTAGTTCATGTTTCTAAAATTTCCTCATAAAATGTGCGTGTCTTATAATATTGTGAGTTGATTATATCTTCAATTAATAAATTAAGAATCAATGAAAAAATTCAACCAAGAGCATCTTAAAAACTAAAAAAAATCAGTTGCCTCAATTATAAAAGCAAATAGTTTTGGAGCATAACTCCTAAACCAAAAATTCATATCTTGTTAATATTAGTGTATCTTGAAGCTAGCACTAAAACTCATGTTTACAAAAATTTAATGTTTTTAAACAAGTGTTGTCTTCACAATGGTAAAAATTTGATAAATACGCTAAAAATTGACTTTTATTCTTTAGGGATTTAGGGCTCTTTTAGCAAAAGAAATATTCAAAACTTTTCAATGGTCAAAGCATGTTGTGTCGTATCATGTGAAGAATGCAACAACGCAAAAAGTGTGAAGACAATGAAACATAAGGTAGAAGCACCCATAATTGATAATTTAATCTTTTTAGCCTACGTGCAGTAGGAGTAGAAGGCGGATAGTATTTTCCTTCATAGGAAAATAGAAATCATGAAGAATGCAAATTTTTCCATAATTTTATTTTTAAAAATGAAATTTCTACAAATGTACAAAGTGAAAAGTTAGTCATCACCTAAAACTGATAACTAGACTATTTCAAATTTGTGAACATATGATTTCACAAACTGGTCAAAGTTGCTTCTTAGAATTGACTAATATAAGTAATAGTTCAAGAAGTTGATTCGTCGATAGAAATTTCTACACAAGTGGCACTGAGTTTGGATGAATTTAGTTGTTATCAATTATCAGTTAGTCTACATGTTGGTTTTGGGTGCATTGTTGGTTTTGGGTGCTTCTACCTTAATGTTTTCTTAAACATTTTCAAGGCTCTTTTAGAAACAAAAAAGGGAATGGAGGCTTGAGAGACATATTTAAGGTTGGAGATTACGGTAACCCTTAAATGTCCTCGCCCCTCTCAAGATTTGAAGAATTGCAAAAATGGACTATAATATGCAACAAGAAGGGATATTTGAACTTAATGTATGAATAAAAGTTGTACATCATAAATTTTAGATTCTATCCATACGATTAGATTTATGAATGCTATCACCAATATTTTGTATAAAATTTGAAATTTGAAATTTGAAATTCTTTTGTAAATTAATTACGAATAAGATATTGACAATATGTAGATGAAATTTGTTGTGATGAGCTGAAATCTAATACTCTAAGTGTAGTGATTTTTGGAAATTTTTTGGTTGCGTAATTCTATGAGTTGATTTTTTCAAAAGCACTTTTGAACTAAGATCTTAGGAATTATGGTGGATCACTGCAACATGAAATGAGGCATAAAATTTTCACAAATCATCCTCTTTCTAATCGGTTGACACATGCATGAAACTAATTTTCTATAAAATCTATAGCAAAATACCCACATTGTAAAAAAAGGCATGACCAATGAGAAAACAAAGTTTGTTTTTGTACATCAAACAATTTTTGTTTGGTTGGGCTGTTAGGAGTTAATGGATGGAAGTTTGAAAGACAAGTTAACTACTAAAGGACCATTATTCATAAGTTTCATAACTTGTGCATTGTTCATTTATGAAAGGGTATTAATGAAAAGCACCATTTCATTGGTGAAAGGGCACCATATTCTATATTCTATAAAGGTAGTATTATCACTACTAGAGAGTGCGTAAAAACCAAGACAAAACCCCGGACAAAACCAAGACACATCTGTTGGAACCAACAGAGAATGGGTTTAACGTAGCAAACATTTAGTCATCTGCACAGAACCAACAAGTTTTCTCTTGGAGCCAACAAGTTCCTGTTGATTTTCCTCTTGGAACCAACAAGTTGCTGTTGATTTTCCGGAATCAACTGTTCCTAACCCGCACAGAACCAACATAATTTCTGTTGATTTTGTGCGGGTTAGGAACCCCATTTCTCTAGTAGTGTATCCGAGGGGGATCACCTAGTATGGAATATAGAGACCACGTGCGAACAAGCCATATTTTACTACAAGCTTTTTACCAAATTTTTGAATTTTTAAAGTACCCTATAAGTACAAAAAAATCTAAAACCCTTCATTTTCAACTACCCTACAATACTTATATTTACAAATTCAATGGAATAAACTATACCCTAGTTTTATTATAAAATTTCATTTACCACTAATGAATGGCATCAAATTCGCTTATGCAGTATACAGTTAGTATTTGGTTTACTGTCGGGAGTTTTCATGGTACGGGTGACTGTTTGGCCTTAAAATCAAGTACTACTTTTTGAAGTAGTAAATATAGTGAATGTAGTGGTAAAATGTCTTTAATTAGAAAATATTTTCAGTTACAACTTTCTTCTTATCTAATTATGATGTCCATCAAGTTTATTTTTCAAAATTATCCATCTTTGATGCATTAAATTTGATTTGTAATAACAATGTAAAAAACTTGTTTGCCGCAAAAAATGATATTTTAATGACATTATTTTTGGAATAAAATTTTCATGTTTGACTAAATCACCATATATACATGTGTTTTAAGAAACAAGCCCTTCATATGAGTTTCATGATCTTGTACATTTTTCCGTTTTTAGGTTTTCAAGGCATATTAAATATCATGGAATGGACGATTTCTAATTTTAGAAAATAACTTTGTACTTATTCAACATCTAATGACATTAGACCACCTAAAAATTTGAATGATGAAATTCTAATTATATATGGTCCATTTTACAATACGTTTAGTTGAAACACTACATCGTATTTTTAATTTATATGGTCGTAGCGAAGCACTAACCCAAAAATAAACCGAGCCAAAAATATCATTGTGTGGATATCCCTCATACTCCTAAACCTTCAAAATCTTGTACATCCATCATTTATGATAAATTAACTAGAATTTTTCAAAGTCCATTTTCTCAAAAAATCCATCACTTCGGACTACTTTTTCACTCACCCGTACCATGAAAGCGCCCTGTCATAACGAGTAACAAGGGCAAGAGTGGCCTAATCAAGACATTCAAGACATGGCTAACTTGTACACAAAGACTCAGCATTCAAGACAATTTGCATTGAAGACAAAATAAAGCTAATCAAAAAAAAAAATTCAACAAACATAGCCGAACTCTCACGAAACAATGCCAAGAGACCATGCCGGTGGAGTTTCCTCATTGAGGCTAGCCTAAACCGTAAAATCACATGGGATGTAATCTCGGGTTGTATTTCTACATACTTCATTATAGTGAATGAAAATAGAACGGGATTTCATCCAAATCCTCCTTTACCCCATTTTCTCCATGATAAAATATATTTACTTGAAAAGTAAATACTGATATTATATCCTTCCCTACATTATTTCTATTTGGATACCCTATAATACATTGTAGCTATGGTAGTTAAAAAACAAATATAAATTTTACCTCTTATGAATAAAGAGCACCCTAGTTTTGTTCTCTTGTAGTTTCTACATTTTACGCAGTGACTTCCCTGAGAGTATTACCCCACAAAAAAAGGTTTTGGCGAAAACAAAATGGAATCGTCTTCGAGGACAAAATAGAACATTCTTGGAAAGACCTCCAACCAACAAGAGGATCCTAAGGTCACTAAAGCTTGAAAAAAACCAATTTGGACTAAGCGTCATTACTAGAATACAAAATTAATCATTCATTTAAATTGGTATCTAATAATTAGTGTTGCGCTTTTCTCTATACGACCAATGACAACGTAGACACACTATGTCACCATCCTTCCCCCTTGCGCTTAGGAAACTTTCGGCCTCTCCCATCTTTCTCCCTTCCCACCTTTATCCTTTTCCCATCTCCCTTTCCCATCCTCCTATTTATATTTATAGAAATTTATATAAAAATATATGTAAATATATATTAACTTGTGTGTTGTACATTAATAAAAGGATAGTAACAATGGGTATAATCTATAAGGAATTGTGTTATGTTGAAAATATATGAATGTGAGAAAGCACAGGTTTTGAGCTACTTTGATGAAAAAAAAATGGAATGGTCTTGGAGGACAAAATGGAACAATCATGGGATGACCATCTAACCAACAAGAAGACCCTATGGTTGCTAATGCTTGAGAAAAACCAGTTTCGACTAAATGTTGTTACTAGAAATCTAATTTCAAAATTTTAGGTTTAGATTTTTTTTAAATAAGGTTAAAAAAAAACTTAAAACCTCTAAATCTAAATTGAGACACATGATTTAAGGGCCATTTTCTATAGTAGATTCAAGTTCTTGGCAAAAATGGCTACTCTTACAAACAAATTAAAATATGGGATTTTATTAAGGCTGTGTATCATGCCTCCATTTGGACTTATGTATTCAAATTAAAATACAAATAACATTTGGGCTTCTTGAAAATGAATTTTCATCTCAAATTATTTAAGGATTATACTTCTTGAAGAACCATAAAAAATGCATTTTCAACACTTGAGCTTCTTGAAAATGCATTGTTTATGGTTCTTCAAGAAGCTATTATTTGCAAAATTTGATCAATAAATGGATAAGGAATTTTTAAAAACTAAACAATTTCTTGGCTCTTTGTAGACTTGTAGTCTGCTATCACATTTGTTGTGCACCTTCAATATTTTGTCTCATCTCAATAATTTGAATTAGGAAACTTATAATATAACTATATTTTAAGTAACTTTCAAACCAGATGTCTTTCAAAACATTTTAGCAAGATTAAATCACAATTCAAAATATAAAGGAGAAAACTTGATGATGTCAGCATATGCCATTATTGAGTCTTTTATATGTGGGTTATGGTTTAATACTATCTTAGTCTATCATTTTTTCTTGAAATTCATTGGATATCCTTTATAGCCCTTTAAATTTTATTATTTTCTATAATAAGTTATATATATGCATTTTTAATGTATATTAATATTATTGATTTTTTAAAATTTTATTTAAAATTTAAAGGAGATGATTTTTATAAAATAATAATAATAAAATTATTCAATGCTTTAATATCAAGTTATGTTTATTTTTCTAATGTGTATATATATATACATGTTTGTATATTTTTCTAATGTATATTATATATATAATGTATACTTGATTAATTAAATAATTAAATAAAGTTTATTATTATAGATTTTTTAATTAAATTTGAGTGAAGTACAAGTTTTAAAATAAAGATTTAAAGGAATTCCAACTATACATAAATAATACTCCTCCGTCCCGCAAAAAGACCTTGTTAAAATAAAACAAAACATTATATACAATTAAAATAAAATAAAACTTTTGATCACTTATTATATATATTTTTCATTTTCATTTTTTGATTTTAATTTACATCTTTACACATCATTTAATATGTTGACGATATATAATTGTGTTCTTAAAATATATTATACTTGTATTTAAAAAACAAAACTAAATGTTTTCCTTGTATTACTTAGTTCAGATTTGGCATTCAAAACGTGGTTCTAAAAATTATACAATTCTATCAAAATTAAATATAATGCATATATGCTTTTTGCTATCATTTAAAAAATTAATGCTCAAAAACATTAAAAATATATATGTATACATCATGAATATCACTATAAATTCATCCATTTTATAGTGCATTTTCAAGTTACATCTTTACACATTTTTTCTAGTATCTACATTATTTTAAAAATCAAATAATTAATAGAAAATGTAGATAATTATAGGTTAAAAATTAAAAAAAATCTAAGAATGAAAAAACTGCAAAAACATTCTTTACATAATTATATTTTAAACAAGAGGTATTTTTTTTTTTTTTAAAAGATTTAAAGATATAAAACTATTGAAGTACAGTAGTGATTATATTTTACATTATGGGAATTATATCCAAGATAAAAAGATCACATTGAATAGATTAAAATTTGACACATGAGCACTATTTTTTGATATTAAAATTTATTAAAGACGGAAAAATTTATATTTGTTGTAACGTCAATAATTCTTAATAAGTTATGATCCATAGTAGTGAAATTCAATAAATTTGTATGTATATATATATATGTATATACATTCATTGGAAATAATTCAAAAGTAGAAATAATAGCCAAATAAGTCAAATTTAATTTGTGAGTTTATATTATATATATAATTTTAGTTTCTAAAAGCTTGATTGAATTTTTTTTTATGTGTTTACATATGAACTTATTTTTTATGTATGATCTAAAAATTAAGAAACGTAATTAATGTCTATACAATTTTAAAATCAAAGATTTTTCAAAAATATTTTTATAACATGTTATTTGTTTAATAAGCATGAATTTTTAATCAATGAATTTTAACAAATTCTAATCCATTACAGATTATGTTATAATTCTATAATAATCCTAAATCTTTATATCTTATATGGTTTTTAATCTATATATCAAAAAGAAATATGTAATGCAATATTCATATTTTAATCCTCACAAGGAATGAAAATATTAATTAGTTCCTCTAATTGTATTTTTTTTTTTTAGTAATAATTAATTTTTTTGAAACAATGACATAGACATAAAATTGTGCATCAAGAAACCGTCAAGCTTTGAATCCTTTGCAGTTTTTAGTAATAATAGAGATCACATAGAGTTTGTGAATTTATTTAATTAAAAAAAATCTAAAACTATTATCATTGATTTTTTTTTAAATTGTCATTTATAGATCAATCCATACATTTTGAAAAAATAATTTGTTGTTTCAAAATTGATTTTAATCAATATTTTGCAAATTTCACATATTTGAATATTCAATGTAACAAAATTAAATAATATAAGTTTTATAATGAGAGAATTTATAGCCATATATTTTAGATTAAAAAGGACCTTATTGCCTCAATTTTTTTTAATTTGTCTAGTGTTTAATTTCTAATTGAATGAGGGGTTTTGAGTTTTGACCAAAACCGAGCTTGCAATTATATGTCTTCTACAACTTTTTCTTAAACTTGAGCTGTAAAAAATCAATTGTAGTAAAGAATTGGCGCTTGTATTCTTAGGTATTCTGTACCCGGCCATCAGGGCTGGCATGTGATTAACTTTATTCTAAAAATTAATGTGGGTATTCTCTAAGATCTCGTTTTTATTGTAGAAAATAAATTTCTTTTTTGAAGAACTAATTTCCTAAAGATTTGAACTTCTCTTTTTGTAATTATTTTTTGCCAACCTTGACGGTGAAATACGGTCTTTAAACCTTATGATTTTAACCAATCAATCTAAAATTCTTATTTAAATAAAATATTTTTTATTTAAAATTAATTTAAAAATTATATAATTAATTAAAAAAATTTAAAGGATTGTAAATTGATTTATTTTATTTTATGACAAAATTCATGGATTCAGCAATATAGATATAATCAAGAATTTAAAGTCTACAAAATTTGTATACATTTCAACAACAAATGGCTAATTTTTTCTTAGTTTAAAAAAAAGTTAACTAAAGTTAGAATCAAGGTGCAGCTAAATTCATCATAGATGCACGCGCTTAGCAAATTTTTCTTATCTCATGAAAGTATGTCTTGTCTATGATATAAGTCTCCTTTTTTGGAAATTTTGTTTTACACATATTGGCACAATCGACATTTCAATCCAAGTCATGAATTTTTTGCAATTGACATTCTAAAAAAACTAGCAACCATTCTTTGATGGCTTAGTCCTTTAAAGGTTGATCATCACACAATAAGAATGTTTTTTTTTAAATGCTTAGAAATAAACATAACATATTATACGCGGGGAGTATAATTTTCAAAATCAATGTTGATTTTTTTCTTAAATTAAAATAAATGAATTGTAGTTAATTTTTTTTGAAGGATGTTAAAAGAATTGACATGTTTTGAATAGAATTTTTTCCAAAAATAATAAATATTTAGCAACAAAGTGCCACCTTACCAACCCTATTGTACAAATACAATTTCCTAACATCCATTTCTATTTGCAAATCAATGAAAATTTTAAATTTTTACATGTACTAGGATAGGAAGGAGTTTGTTTATTTATTTATCATTCAAAAGTTGTTTAGAATTGTGAGAATCCGCGAAAGCCTTTTTTTGGACACATGTGCTTGATATGACATAAATAATGTCATGGTTTAATGTACTTAATTCTTAACTAGGTTTAATTGATTCTATGATATCTATCATAGATTGTTATGGAATTTTCAGTGAAGGACAAAAAACTTGATTTTTTCATTAAGCATACTATCAAATTCATATAACAATCCATCCTAATTTGAGATTCAAATCAAAGTAAATGAGCATTTTAGTGTAGTAAAAAAATGTCAAAATATATGTTGAAATTATGAAATACAATTTAAAAAAAAACAAAAAACAAAAAAACAAATATAAACCAAAATCTTAATAAAATTCAAAAGTTGGCAAACAATGCCAATCAATTCACTAACTTTGCAACGTCTCAATGTCGATTGTAAGCAACCCTAGAAATCTCCTCACAGCATTCACCCTTTCAAAATTTTCTCCATAATGTTAAAACCTATCATTGTCCATTCCTACCTCCTGTTGAAATCACAAACACCATCAAATTTCATAAAATTATTATTTTTAAATCTATAGATTTATTGGTATTGTGAATTAATTCTCAATGCACCAAAGGAAATAATGGTTCTCTTATATCAAAAAATTTCTTTCTTTGAACAATTTGTAAATTTAATCTCCAAATGATTCAATTTAAAATAGAAATACCACTTCAAAAAATAATATAAAATAATAGTATAGGACATACTTTCTATTCACAAATATTTGAGAATATATTTACATGGTTCAACTTTACATTTTAAATTCAAAAGTGGTTAAATATGCACTTAGGAATTAAAGTAAGGAAATTCACTAATGTAAAGTGGTGTATTTGCTTGTTGCTTCAATTGCATGTGTTCTTGTGTATTACCTTCATGTGACATTGAGATGAATGACAAATAATTTGTTTTGATGTTGATTATAGAAAAGGAACATTAAGTAAACCAACCAAAAATTGTCCTTAATGCAATACAATTTTTTTTTAATAAATATTTATTAAAAAATTTAGGACTACCATTTTATACTTGAAGCAAATTTTATTGTATAAAGCTGTCAATCATGTCCAAAACATGCATTTTTTGACTGGTTCATTGCATGTGTAATACACTCAAACCTTTTTAAGAGAGTCCTTTGTTAATTTTTTAAGAGAGAACTTTGGGTATGAAACGGGCGTTCCAACACTTATACTAACAAATCATTGCAATTTGCAATTGCTCAATATGATTATTTAAATTAACTTTGAAAGGTTTACCTCCTTGAAATTAACATACTTCTTCGAATCTTTATTAATTGGTGAACTAAACGGCAAGTTCTAGTAGCAAATTTATCGAAGGCCCGTATGGTCTGTTTATTCAATTCCAATGAATTATCAACACCAAAGCCATAGTAGGCAAAATTTAGGGTTGTGAACGAGCACATGGAGAATAGTTTGCAAAAATGATAGAAATAGAGGTAACCACCACTATTTATACGGAGAGTTGGTATTTAATATGACCTTCACTAAAATAACATTCATTTTTGCAACACCATGACTATCATTGGCTATAGCAAGTTTGCCACACATTCAAACTTATTATGTCATATTTCATTTTTAGGAGATACCCAAGAAGTCAAATTAAAGAGATCAGGTGTACTTTATGTCAAAATGTTTCACAATTAGTTGATGTGGTTGGTTGGGTTAGATCCAAAATCAAAGTATCCACTCTCTCAACTTCCTCACAAGAAAACAAGTTCTACTCATTAGTAAACCCTAATAATAATAAAATAAAACATACTAAATCAAAATCCTTATTTGAGGCAATGTAGGTGCTCAATGAACAACACTCCCTACAAGAAAACTTTTGCATCCATGCATGGACAAAATCCTACAACATGAAAAACAGCCGTGTTCCCCTATTGTGAAAATTTGCCCATGTACAATACCTTCCAATAAGTATCGGTCACCTCCCAAAATGATGCAAGAAAAAAGAATTTTGAAATGGCACTGTGTACTAAAAAATCCTTCAATTCAAGAGTTATAAAGTGTATTGAATAGATAATAGAGTGTGTTTTCATAGTATAACAAGTTTGCAAAATGAAAAAACATATTTTCACATGAATAGAGCTTTTTAGAGTAAAATATCTACCGCTTAGCGCTACCACCACATGCACTGACTTACAACCTCTATACGGAAATACATACTAGCAAAGAACACATCTATGATCTCCATACACTTCTTATCATGCATATTGAAGCATTTCGACCAATTCATCCTTATTTTTGGTAGGGGTTCTTTTGAACATCCTTTTGCTCATGGTGCCATGCCACCACAAAAAAGAGCTATGACTTTAGTGGAAGCTTGCATGCATATGAGAAGAGCAATTGACTTGAATTTTTGTGTTTCCATTAGTAGACCAAGTAAACAATGAAACTTGTACCAATCCTGATTGTTCTCAAGATAATTTGCAATGTCTTAATTACACCAATAAAGAACATTTGAAAGATGTTAAAAGATGACATTCAAAAGAGTTCCTACCAAAAATAAAGATGAATTGATCTAAATGTTTCAACGGGCATGAGAAAAAGTGTCTATGGAGACTTTAGATGTGCTCTTTGCTAGTATGCCATTTTGTATGGAGGTTGTAATCAGTGCTTGTGGTGGTAGCACTAGGTGGTAGATATTTTACTTAAAAAATATCTACTCCTGTAAAAATTTGTTCTTTCATTTTGCAAACTTGTTATACCATGAAAACTAACTCTATTATCTATCCAATACACTTTACGATTCCTCAAAGGAAGGATTTTTGAGTAAACAGTACCATTCCAAAATTCTCCTTTCTGTCAAGTTTCTGTATCATTTTAGGAGGTGACCAATACTTCTTGGAGGGTATTGTACAGTGGGGTACCAATCAAAATGTCGTTTTCGAATTCGCAGTGAGAAAAATTTCAGTACTGCCAACTTTGAAAGCCTCCTGAGAGCTCAAAAATTGGTATTTTACCACGAAATTTTTACCAAAGAATTATCTTTAGGTCAATTATATGAATGCCAAATTTTAAGGCCAAAAGATTCACCAAAAAAAAGTTATTCAAAATCTACCAACATTGGTAGCTGTGGAAATTTTTTCACTGCTGCCAACTTTGACAGCCTCCCAAAGATTGAATTATTATTTTTTTGCTATGAAATTCTTGGAACAAAAATCCCTTTATGTTAATAACATATGATAAAAATTTCAAGGCCAAAAGATTAATATAAAAAAAGATATTAACAATCTACCAACATGTGTAGTTGTGGGAAACAATGGGGGAAACCATTTCATTGCTACCAACTTTGACACCCTCCCAACGGTTGAGAAATTGTCTATTTACCATGAAATTTTTGGCACAACGTGCTCTTTATGATAACAACATTCATGCCAAATTTCAAGGTCAAAAAATTTATACAAAAAAAAATATTTACAATCTACCAACGTGTATGTCCTCCTTTTGCCTCAATCACTGCTTGTAACCTAGAGGGCATAGAATGACATAGTTGAAGGAGCTTTGTACCATTGATTAACCTTCACTCTCTTTCAATAACTACCTTCAAGTCATCTAAATTTTTTGGTCATATTGGGCCATGTTGCACAACATCTTTCAAAATCTTCCAAAGGTTCTCAATTGGATTGAGATCGGGAGAATTTGCAGGCCAATCGAGCTTCTCCAAAAGGTGTGTTTGTCTCCATTCTTCACATACTTTGCTACGATGGACAGGTGCGCCATCTTCCATGAGCAATCCCTATGGCACTCTACTCATAAAATGAAGCAACTCGACATTGTAGACCACTTCAACAAAATCCTTAGCAGAACGTCTATCTTTGGGCATAAAAACAAGTTATGACTTTTGCCCTCCAACAAATGCACCCCAAATCATCAAAGAAGTTCTCCCACTCTTAAAAGTTGGAACTATACAACTTGATGAATAGCACTCATATGGATTTCTCCAAACATGAACTTGTCTTGAATTTTTTCCAACTTCAAAGGTAGACTCATCTGTCCAAATAACTCTCTCCCATTCTTTTATAGTCCACCCACAATACTTTTGAGCAAATGCCAATTGTTGAGACATGTGACGATGTGTCAAAAAAGGTTTTTTAACAGCAATTCGACTGAAAATGCCACTATCATGTAAGGCCCTTCGAATAGTCGATCTAGACATTTGAGTAGAACATATATTAGTGATCTTAGAGAGTGTCGAGCGACGATGAGTTTTTGAGACACGTATAATAGCACGGACATCTCTATCACTAAGCTTTTTAGCATGACTTCCACCACAAGGTTTGCACTTATAGGTTCCATCTTCTCGAAATTTCTTCACTACCCTCTGAACTGTTCTAACATGGACTCCAACAATAGCTGCAATGTCAACTCCTGTCTTCCCTGCCTCACTCAAACCTACTATGTGAGCACGAGTTTCATCTGAAATAGCCATCACTCAGTGACCATGATCTAGCCTTCACTTAATCACCATGATCCAGCCTCACTCACTGAGCACATATATAACCTCACTCAGTCATTAGAAAAAAATCTCACATACCCTCCATCACTCACCATCATCCTGCCTCACAGCCTTCACTCATTCACCAGACCTCACCAGTTACTACATGTAAGTTATAACCTCACTCACTCTTAAAGAAAATCTCACATACCTCCATATATCCTCAGACACTCATCCCATGCCTCATCCACTCAGTTATCACATAGCCTAGACTTACTCAGTTAACTCATCTTTCATGCACTCAATCACTCATGTTCACAAAGTTTCAATCCTGTGCTTCGAAAATAATCACCTATCACTTGCTTCTCTCATCATCCCACATCCCACCTCCTATAATGCTCTATTGTAAATGCAAGCATTCTTATTGAGAGGAAAAAACTTCTTCATGCATGTATGGTCTCCAATTTTTAAACAAGTGCAGTCTTTGAGATGTGACAAGTGCACACAACTAAATTTGGCTATCCTTGATTTTTTTGAGAAGCATTTATGATTAGAGATTGCATCATCTGGAGAATTTCAATCTAGAAGCATGATTGTCTGACATACTTCAACAATTTCAATGTCTTTAATAAAAGGTATCTCACAACTACACACATTGGTAGATTGTAAATATTTTTTTTTGTATAAATTTTTTGACCTTGAAATTTGGCATGAATGTTGTTATCATAAAGAGCATGTTGTACCAAAAATTTCATGGTAAATAAACAATTTCTCAACCGTTGGGAGGGTGTCAAAGTTGGTAGCAATGAAATGGTTTCCCCCATTGTTTCCCACAACTACACATGTTGGTAGATTGTTAATATCTTTTTTTATATTAATCTTTTGGCCTTGAAATTTTTATCATATGTTATTAACATAAAGAGGTTTTTGTTCCAAGAATTTCATGGCAAAAAAATAATAATTCAATCTTTGGGAGGCTGTCAAAGTTGGCAGCAGTGAAAAAATTTCCACAGCTACCAATGTTGGTAGATTTTGAATAACTTTTTTTTGGTGAATCTTTTGGCCTTGAAATTTGGCATTCATATAATTGACTTAAAGATAATTCTTTGGTAAAAATTTCGTGGTAAAATACCAATTTTTGAGCTCTCAGGAGGCTTTCAAAGTTGGCAGTACTGAAATTTTTCTCACTGCGAATTCGAAAACGACATTTTGATTGGTACCCCACTATACATTAAACGGTGTTAAAATCGATTGACTAGAATCAATGGACATAATTGTTATTCCAAATGTTGACGAGTATTTGGAGAGGGTTTTACCCAAAATTTTACTACTGAAATTTTATATGGGAATGGTTGTTGTTGTCGTCGACCTTCCAATATTATTGAAAAGATATTATTGAAAGAATAATGTTCTTGAAAAATATTATTGTGTTATGAAAAAGACAATAAACAAATACATTAATAATGAAGAAAATGAAAATGAATAAATCCGAACGGTAATATAAATGAACAAGATGAAAAAATGAAGCCTTGTTCAAATTGCTTACAAGTGGAAGTAAATCTCAAAGGGCATGATAGATTATGACTTTCATTTAGTCGACGGTTGTGCATAGCATCGCATAGCCCTAGTTTATTTTTTATAAATTATAAATTATTAATAAAATTGGGTAGGAAACAAATAATCAGTTTCAATCGCCACTGAGCAAAGGCTCACTTGTAGAAGCCGACTTTGAGTAGGCAAAACCAAAGCTGATTATCCAGGGACCTAACCAGAGCACCAACAAGGTGACCAACATGGGCCAACCCAATGGGCAAAAAAACGATGCTATGAATAGCAAGACGCCAGAGATTTCAAAGATCAAGCCTGTTTCACAGCCAAAAAACATCGTCAAACAAGCTGCCTTAGAAAAACAAATAAAAATTACATGTTTCACTGAGTATGGACTTTAGGCTCTGATATAGTTATTTACAAGTAAGAAGCCCAGGGTTCAGTTTTGCATAAAATATTCCAGCAATTTCACATCTTCATTCACAAACCTGCTCGCAGGTGCACAATATCCCAAGACGCGTTGGTTGTCCAGGGACTGATAATGCCAATCACGTTGTTGGGTTCCAAATGCTGCAACAAGCATCCCAAGAATTTGCTTTGTTAATATTTTCACTAATTATCATTCAGGTAGAGGATACTAAAACCGTCCTGTCTCATTTACTGACCCTGTTACAAACAATAACTTATCTATTCATACACTTGGTAAGCCTTCAATTAGCAAGTGGTGCACCCACTTTGAAATTACATAACTACAACTTCCTACTTTAAAATTACATAAGAATCTTATTAAAAAAATTGATACCAACAAATTCGGTTCTTGTACCCAAAGATCTCTCCCCAACTCTATACATCTCCCAAAAATCACACTCTTAGAAAGCTTAAAGTGATGCAAATAGTATCCTCTACCTGTAGTAAATCACATGGACAGTATATTCAGAATAAAATAATCACACATCATAGCAGTCAAGAAAGTAGAGCATGGCCGATTCTAGTTCAAATGAAATGGAGCAAATGGCACAACTGTTTTACCTTGAGATTATGGCCAAACCATATGAGAACCCAAAGTGCTGTATTTGACACAAAAATGCGTGCAGGGAACTTGTGCTTGGGGTCAGATTCAGCAGGAAGGAGCACATATGTCTGAATGGTAAAAAGATACAAAGCTGGCAGGGCCACGATATTGAAAATTGACTGGTTCGAGGCAGCACTGTCCTTTGCAGACAATTGCCACTGTTAGTAGAAAGTAAAAACCATTACCAAGGTATGTGCATCCAGAATCGCCACCTGAAATGTACAGAGTGCATTCATTTCAGGTGGCGGATTCTGAGTGCACATACCCTACCTGCGATTGAAGGCAGAAAGGACCGAATTGTTGCATCCTTAGGAGTCTTAAAACTATGCGTACTAGTTCAATCTCAGGAATACAAAAGAGGCATTGCAACCATCTGAGAGTACTACTCCCTCTGTCCGGAAATAATTGTCCTAGTTTTTGGCATTTTTTTTTCCTAATTTTGATCTTATGTTTTATACTTCAAACGTGAGCCCTGTCCACTTCAAACGGGGCGGACAATGAGAGTGACACAAAAACTACATACTACTATTAAAGATAGACCATTTTTTGAGTACTAAGACAACTTTCTTTGGCAAAAAAGAAAGGTTAAGTTGAAAAATGCCAAAAACTAGGACCTATTTCGGGACAGAGGGAGTCAAAAAAAAATTCTTACCCGTGGTCCTCTAGGATATTGTTCCTTCTTGTAGCCTGGTTGAGAGCAATGGGCACCAGTAAGGTTAGCACTGGCACGAACAGCAGTGCTACCCATCGAGGTCCATAGATCCACGGATTACCTGCTCATACAACACAAAAATTGGATTCCAAGAAATGAGAGATTCTATGGATCTTCATTACAGACAAGAGGAAATCACATAAATAAGGTAGAAGATACTATTTGCATCACTTTAACATATGTAGGAGTGTGCTTTCATTGGGAGATCACTATAGAGCTATGGAGAGATCACTTTCAGCAAAAGAGCTAAATTCTCTTGAGATCAAATTCTTCTCAAGCAATAGAGTTATCCTTAAATTCAAAGGCATATGACCCAACCCCTCTTTTTTTAAACTAAAATTAGGCCATATCACTCTTCCTTTATCAACCCCCCTTTGAAGAATAACTCACTCTATCCCATATTACTCAACCATTTTGGGTTGAATCAAAATATTAAAGATTTTCTGCAAGATTTCACTTACATGTTGTTATAGAATCTTTTTATACCCAATTTTCTCTATGTGCACAAAATTTTGTTCCTTGAGACCCTAGTAAGAAAAAGATCAGAATCGAAAAATAAATTAGGGTCTTTAAAATCTTTTTAAGATGTATACAAGATAGGGTGTTCGTTTGTTGAAAAAACAAGCAAGATATTGAAGTTCAAAAGCTGAACATTTTCCACTATCCTACCCTTGTAGAAGGAGAATTCAACCTTTAGTATATCTTTCAATAGACGATACAAACAAACAAAGACTATCTTGTAATATAGCTTGAGAAGATTTCAAAGTGCCTAAACTCATATTCTAATTCCAAACAGTTGAAGCACTTGAAGATTGCTTTCATCCATTAAAAATTCCAAAGTACTTTGATCCATTGTGGGACGGAGGGAGCACAAATGCCAATAAGGTCCAAGCAAAACCCTAGGGTTCAGGTTTCGACCATGAACTCACGGCAGTAAAGTAAAACCATTCCATTCCGATCTTCCTTGAAAACTCAATGAAGCTCCAACAGATCAAAGTGCCCATTGCTTCAAAAAAACTAAAAAGGAAAAGAAAGAAAAGCAACTGACCATACAAGTCCCACCAGACGGGGAAAGACTATCTTGGACTATATCTTGAGAAGATTTCAAAGAGCCTAAACTCAAATTCTAATTCCAAACAGTTCCTGCACAAGGAGGATTCAAAGATTGCTTTCATCTAATTTGAAGATAAAAATTCCAAAGTACTCTCATCTATTGTGGGACGGAGGGAGTATAGATGCCAATAAGGTCCAAGCAAAACCCTAGGATTCAGGTTTCGACCATGAACTCACGGCAGTAGAGTTAAACCATTCCATTCCATTCCAATCTTCCTTAACATGCCGCATTTCATTGAAGCTTCAACAGATCAAAGTGTCCATTGCTTCAAAAAAAAACGAAAAAAAAGAGAGAGAAAAGCAACTGACCATACAAGTCCCACCAGACGGGGAGGTGATGCCACGGAGCGTTGTGCGCGCTGTAGAGGGTGATCGCCAAGCTGGCCAGGAAGAGAAGAATCGCCAATACCACTGGACTGGATCCCATTGCAACTGAACGATTGATTGAAGTTCAATTCTCCCGAGAATTCAATCGAAGCACGAATGACAGTCCTCGAACAAAACTTATATCAATTCAACGAAATCACTCACTCACGGATTCCACGAGCGTTGTCTGTCATCCTGCGCACAAGCCACATGGCGCTAACATCTAAACTTAGAATACTGTATCATCTTCTCCTACGACAAGGTTCTTTCATTTGTGTAAAAAGAAAAGTAAAAAAAGAAAAGAAAGAATGATCCGTTTTTTATTCTTAGAAAAAAGAGAAATTCGTAACGTCGCTGGATGAACCATCCAGAGTTGCATCCCCATCCTCTATATTAGAGAAATTCAGAAACTCATTGACACAAGCTCAAGAGAGGTGTGCCGGGCTAGGATTAGAAGCCCATGAGGCTCTTGGGGGCTGCGAGGTCCAAGGTTAATCCTTGGCGACGACTATAATCCGGTCATATGGTTCATTAATGGACAGGCTCCGGCGGCATACCCAGTGGCGCACCTTGACACAAGAGCAAATTCATTCACCCAAGTTTAGTTTCCGGAAATATAACTCATCCAGTTTTTATTTTTGGAACCTGACACTCCTACTTTCATTGTCATGTGAGCCAGAATCTTCACTGACCCAGTACTGGAAGCCTGAGATTTCAGGACTTTACGAATTTCTCTAATATACTACAAAGACCTATAATCTAAGTTTATATAAAAAATCTTAGAAACCTTGCGGATCGTTCAGTTCTAATCAGAATTGAAAAACAGGAAAAATCGAAGACTACGGATTCCTCCACAATTCACTGGATCGCTCCGGTGACCAACGGTTGGAGAATTCCTGAAAGCCAGGTTTCAGCGACTGGTGGTCGCCGCCCGAATGTACCCCGCCACCTAAAATCAACGAAAACAATCACCTCGTAGATATGAAGTTCGCGCTTCAGCGACCGATGGTCTTTAAACACGACTAACGGTCCGGGAAGAGTTTCATGGTAGAAATTGGCGACTGGCGGTCGTGGAAATGGCACATTTTGAAACCTTGGGAAGCAGTAGATACGGGGTTCGCGGTGGTAGTATCTATTTCTAGGGATTGCCAGCGACGCTTCCCCACGCTTTGAGGACTTATGTATATTCGTAGAGTTTAGACCGCGATATCTTGAGGGTTGTGTAGATTGTGAAAGAGCATTTCGTAGATGACCGGAAGAATGGCAGAACAGCAGCAAAGCGTCCTGGTTGGGACGACGCCCGAGGGCGGGATTTGGATCCCCGATCAAGCAGATAGGTTTTTGATGCGTAGAAATTTTCTCGTCTCGGAAGTGTCGCCCTGTTTTTCATTCTGATTAGAACGATCGGCAAGGTTTTCAAGATTTTTTTTTATAGAGTGAGATGTTCAGGTTTGCAATATAAGTTCTGAAACATCTGCGTACTTTGTTTGTTAGAGATCATCATGTTTGTGATTTAGGGTTCGATTTTGTTGATCGCAAACCTGAAGAATCGGTTTCTTTTCACGTGCTTATATTTTTACAACCATGGGCGTGGATTCTTCAAGGCCAGCTGTATGAAATTGTTGTAGTGGCTTTTCATGTTTTGAGCGAAGGCGGTGTGAACACCGTTTGCGTATTATTTTTTTTGGTTTTGATCGGGACGGAATTTATAGAACGGCGGTTTGTTTGTTTTTTTTTTTTTTTGACGCCTGCAGGTTTTCAGGGCTTGGAAGGGTTTGTGTCATCGGGTGTGTGTTTTTCTGAGCTTAGGTAGAGCCTCTTGAGTTTACTTAGTTTACTTAGGACAGAAGATCGACTAAATACAGCAGATTGGAGCGGTCAAGTTTGAAATCAAGAATTTTTTTGACGCTTGGCGACATAGATGGCACGATCGGATCATTGGCCGAGGTACATTTCTTCACTTGCCTCCAGTTCAATTTCTTTTTAAATGGAAAAAGGTTCATCGAGAGGCCACGCAGTGATCATTCATGCAAATTTATTGTGGCTCGTGTCCGCTAAGGTTTGCTCATTTAATGAGCAACCTAACTTCACGAGAATATGATGGTCACTTTTTTCTCATAAGCTTAAAACAAGTACAACGTTTATTCTATTTAGTGTATGATACTTGTTGGATTAATGATAATTCAAACATCGTATATTATTAGATGTAAGCTTGTTGCTTGAGTGACTAGTCACTCAAAAAAATTTCAACGGTACTGCTAAGATTATTAACTTTGACAAAAATTATTTTGGTGTCACATTAAATCATGGATGACACTAAATAGAATGATATTGGTGTTGTGAAATTACGGCAAACCATCACAAGAAATTCAAATTTCAAAGTCCTTGAGAATCTAAGGAAGGAATGATTAGCAGTGCAGAGTATCTGCATTAAGAATTACATGTTTCATGAAGGCATGGATCTCTGGGGTCGATTTTATTAATTTCTTTTCACGTTCTTAGCGAAAGTCAATTTGGTGAGGTTTTGTGAGGTTCTGTTGCTGACAGGGTTTAGTGTTGATGAACCTAGCTTGTAATATTGCCCCTAAATAATTTCTTGAGTAATAGACATTGTCGTTTGAAAGGCATTTCCGTCCGGCCAGAACGTGATGTAAAGCAGGAGAACTTTACTTTGGTTTGGGACTATTTATTGCATTATTTCCCGGTTAAAAGTCTCTATGGTTGATTGCACCGTTGGTATTGCTGATTGCAGGATTGGTACGGGTTTTACTCGGTCATGCCAGCTACAAAACGCCCTGTAATGTCAAACATCTCTTCTCGTCGCTGGTATGCTCTTCTCTGCCCTGCCCCTCCTAATTTAAATATTCTTTTTAGCAACCAAATACTTGAGTACTGCATGGAAAACACCATATATATAATTGCAGTGGGTATAAAATTAATCTGGTCCACGACAATTGTGCTCAAGGAGGTTGTAAGCTTTCAAGGAGGCCAAAAGTAAAACACTAGATTTGAAGAATACATATTACTCTGACCTCTCATTATTACCGTGTTCCTTAACCCTTAAAGGTCCAAGGATTCATTGTTTTAAAATGACAAATTCAATCAATTATATTGTGAAAAATACATTTCACATGGTACCAAATTTTATATCACCGGAATCAGTGAAGATCAATGTATGTTTTGGTCAAAGCAATAATAAATTTGAACAAAAGGAAGTCTATATAAAACCTACTCAAAACTGCCAAAAGAAACATGAGGCCCAATTCTGGCTTTTTGGTCCTTTTAAGAGTTACCGTAATATAGTAAAGCTGCATATCTCTTGTTTTTTACTTTTTTTTCCCCACTCTACCCAGCACAAACCCTATATCGAACATGTATTTTCTCAGGGGCAATGAAGAGGAAGAGGGAAACCAAGACGGACGGAGGTGAGATTTGCAAACTAGGTTCAGAATGGGCGTCGAAAAGAAGGCCTCCTGCTACAGACGAAAGGGGACTATCAAGTATCGGTTACAAGTTCATGAGCAGCAGACCCAGTGCAAGAAAAGCCCGCCTGAGTCTGCCCAATTTCCACACTGTAAATGGCAATAATAGAACACCATCAGAACGACGACGACAACAACAACAACAACAACAACAACAACAACAACATGGCTATGGAGGTGCAGGTGATGAAGAAGACGACAAAGAGGGTGATTGGATCTCACAGCTGGGAGCCAAGTACATGACCCGGAAGAAGCTATACGAGGCACGGAGTAGTCCTTTGCTGGACTGCAGTGCCCATTTCTCACCCCGGGAACACGAACTAGGGTTAGACAACGAGTTGGACAATGCCTGGATTGCGGATTTTGGGATGCAGTGGATGCAGCGTCGGTGCCGAACCAGGAGGGGCCAGTACAAGGTCCATGATGACGCTTGGATTTGTGAATTAGGGTTTCAGTGGATGAGCCATACTCGTGAGCGGCAGCATGCCAACCAAACCTGGTTGTCCGACTTGAGTTCCCAGTACATGACACGAAGGAAACGGGAGCTGGATCGTGGTATTGAAGAGCTTGGATTGACAGCGTACCGAGGCTTTCTGGAAAGAGACCCTTCCACAGGTGGCTCTCTTTGGGAGACCAGACGGAAGCTGCAGTATTCGGACCCAGATGCCAAACGCAGTAAAAATAATGGCCATGGTTGTCCAGATCTTGAGCCTGTTGACAAGCACGAGATGGATGCTCGAAGTACTTCACAGGCTGGGGTGGTGGATGCTCCTGTGAATCATGTAGAACAAGAGGCCAAACTCATTGACGACACTGAAAACTCAGCTTGTAGATTATTGTCGTTACCTCAGCTTGTAGATTCAGAGTTTGGGTTGCTAGATAGAGAGGAGGTAGATGCTGCTAATTCTGATGAGTTTCAAGTGTTGGAATTTGATCCACTCGGATACCTGGAACCAACTCAGTACGTCAACCTTGACGACGACGACTCCAGTTCAAGTTCCTCTTGAGCAACTGCTGTATCATTTATTTACCAGTTAATTTATCCAAAACCTTCCAAAAGCACACAACTGTTGTACTATCATTCACCAGGTACAGGATACTCTGCGACAGCAATTTCGTAGTGGGAGTTCGTTGTAGACAACTGAATAAGCCCACTTTCATTCAGATTAATGGTCACAGACATTTAGCTAACATCAAGTTCAACATAGTGTATGAATATGAAGCAATGAGTTGCTGAGAACTCCAGTATATGAATGGATGCGTTTCTACAAAGCCAACAATGTATGAACAGAGGCTATGAACAGAGGCTAGTATAGAAATGCCAACATGGCCATTCCGTTTTGCACTTTTTGTCCGAATTTGACAGAATCAGATCCCTAATGATTTCAGTATCCTCCTACCAAAAATACTTAACCCCAAAAAATAAAACACTTACACGAATGATAAACCCAAATTAATTATTCAACAGGCTGCAAAGTCCCTTGTGAAGAAGAGCTTCCAGCACGGTGAACGTACTGAAGCATCCAAGATTGCTCCAATTGAGCAATGCATTATGGCCTCATTAATTCAAATCTTTCTAAGACAGTGAAGCCCAAAATCATGCCAAGAGCATCCTAACTTAGGCTGCCCTCATGGAGCAGATCATGAGGCATGGAGCAGATCATGAGGCATGGAACACCTGCAAGGTCAAGGAATTCCTAATGGAGATCCCAAAAACCAAGGACACTCAAAACGGTGGCGCCGCAGGAGAGAGAGGAGCGCCGCATGAGAGATTAGGCATCAGAAACTTGGAGGGGTCCGACGATGAAGAGGATGGAGACCACGATGAAGACCACGAATCAAACCCACCTTAATGTTTCGATGAGATTGGTTTCAATGCATTCAGCTACAGAATCTTTCCAATTCCAGTGAACGTCAATCTTTGTACACCGACCTACACCTATTTTGGTCATTAGTCCGGGCTTCACTAATGACGAAGGCCATTCATTCGTTCACAACCAAAACACGTGCAAAAAGAATTCCCACTCCGGACTAATGACCAAATCAGTGTATCCCGTAAGTGAGGGTCAGATTCGACAGCCTGGTGTCGAACATGAATTTCGAGAGGTCCACGTCACATGTGGCAATCACAGTTTCCTCGCCTTGAGGAGCATCAACCCTTCGTCTTTGGGAGCAATGGTGGGCGTGTAGACCAAATCGTCGCATCCCGGCGTCCTGACGCGCTTGAAATCCACCAACGTAGAAAACAAGGAAACGAAGAGCATCAACTGGTTGATGGCGTACCGTTGGCCCAAGCACTGATGAGCCCCGGCGCCAAACAGGAGCCAGTTCTTCTTGTACAACTGGTCCTCCTTCCGCTCGGGGGAAAACCGATCAGGATCAAACTCGTAGGGATCCGTGAACCCCTGAAACGAAGACTCCAGCAAGGAGGGAAACACTATCGTCCCCTTGGGAATCACGTACGTGTCGGTGAGCGCAATGTCGGTACTGGCGATGTGAGGAACAAGAGTCGCTGGGGGCCGGAAACGCAGCACCTCCTTCACCACCATCTCCGTGTACTTCATCTCTCGCAGCGACTCCGGGGTGAAAATTGGACTCTTCCCATCGCCCTCCTGGTAGGCCAATAGTTAGTCCTATGTCAATGTCAACTAGTGAGTTCATCAAGTTAACCCCTAAACGTCCAACTGTCCAGAAAGTGGACGATGTATAGAATCAAATACAGTTTTCTCATCCGTCATTGACTTTTTGCAGCATGGATTTTTTACTATATATTTTATCAAAAGTTAACTTCATGCATGTGTGATCTGATTAGAAAGGGAACGATTTGTGAAGTTTTTATGCCTCATTTCATGTTGTAGTGATTCACCCAAAATTTCGAAGATTTCAGTGTAAAAGTGCTCTTAAAATAATCAACTCATAAAATTAAGCAACCAAAAAATCTCCAAAAATCACTACACTTAGAGTACCGGTATTACATTTCAACCAATCACATGTACAAATTGTCGATATCTTATTTCGTAATCAAATTACAAAAGAATTTTCAATTTTAAGTTTCAAATTGTATACAAAAATATTCATGATTGCAATCGCAGATCTAACTGTATGGATAGAATCAAAAATTCATAGTGTACAACTTTTATTCATATATCAAGTTCAAAATATCCCTCTTAGTTACATTTTATAAGACATCTTTGAAATTCTCCAAATCTGAAGAGTGGTGAGGACGTTTAGGGGTTAATTACACCTCGGTTACAACGCTTGAGAATATCAAAGGTCATAAACTTTGAGATCAGTTCTTAACCCTTAAACGTCCTTTCTTTGTTTAGAAAAGAAAGGGCTTGAGTATTATTAAGTTTTAATCTCAAACTATAGAAGTAAGTTACATTCTAAAAATGTGGGTACATACTATTCATGTCATGAAAAAGAAAATTCATATAAACATTTTTCCATTGCTAACAATTCATGGTTTGAAAATTCAAAGAACTAAGCCTATGGCGCTTGGTATGTCCTTTAAGGGCTAAGACACTCTCTTCATCTTCCCTCATTATTAATACTCCTATATCCCATAATAAGCTTCATGTACTCTGAAAATCATTGACTTAACTCCTCCAATGATATGGACCCTGAACGAGTAGGAGTAGTAGTTTGAGCAAACAGGAAGCTTATTATGGAACAAATTGACAAGGGAAGTCAGGAAACTTATTATGGGACAGAGGGAGTATAACAGAAATATATATATTCTGTACATAAAATATGTGAACATTCATACCTGTCGCAGCTTCGCCAAAACCTCAGGATGGGACTCGGTCAAAACGATGGCCCAGACGAGGGACGACGTCGACGCGTCTTGCGCGGCGAACAGAAAGTCGAAGAGATGACACCCAATTTCGAAATCCGAAGAGTGTGGCGGAGGAGGCAATCCTGCAGCTTCAGCCTCCTTAATTTCACGCAGAGTTTCCACCATCCAGAAATCCATGAGGCATTCCGGCTCAGAGCCGGGCGTGGCCATGCGCGCCTTGCTAGCCTTCGCGCACTCGGCGAGAGTGTTTTGCAGCTTCCGCACGGACTGCGTGGCTTTCCAGAATGCGAATCCGGGGAGGTAAATTGGCAAGCTCATCACCCCCACGTTAAAATTGTTGTAGTCCTCCTTCAGGGACTCCCGAATCGCGGGGGTCAGGTAGGGGCCAACGAAGACGTTCTGGGAGGTTTCCAGGTTCATGTCGCGGCACAGCAGGCGGACTCGTAATGGATCCCGAAGCGCCTCCGCCATAGCCAGCCATTTCGTGATGTGCTCGCGCTGGGTTTTCTCCTGGATGGAGATGTAAACTCCCAGGGCTTTCAGTGTGAACAGAGGCGCGAGACGACGACGAAGATCCTTGTGCTCTTCCCCGAACATGAAGATCAAATTCTGATCGCCGAAGAGTTTCCGCCCGAACGGGTGTCCCACGAGATGAAACGCGTCCGGGCGTACGTTTGCGAACACTTTTTGCGAAAGCTCTGAGTCTCGCACGAACAGCACGAATTTCCCCAGCAAATTGTTGCACGAAACGCCCACCTGCAAAGATTTCCCGAAGTGAGTTCAAATTAACACACATAGGTACTCCAGAAAAGCAGCTTCAGATTGGTTCTAAGCAGTACAGTTATAACCTGTACTGAATTTCCTATGCACACAATCTTTGTAGTGTATTCCAAATCTTTGTAGAGAACTCTTCCTCTATTCTCAGTTCTTCATACCTGTGTAGTTCTCAAAATAAGACTCTACTAATGTGTGACATATGATAGAGTATCCCATGGGCTCGCAACGTCGTGTAGGGGGTGAATTCTACCACCTAGTCGGAGATGGCACGCACCCGGAGATACATATAGTAGTAGAGCCCATGGAGTACTCTATCTAGTAAGTAAAGTAACGGCAGTAGTATTGATTAGGTCAAGGCATGAATGATTCTTACCTTGGAGGCCATTATGGCTTGCTGGTCCCAGAAGCCTGTTGGGTCGACCACCATGGAAATCACGTTGCCGAGGAACGGGAGCACGAACGTCGGACCTGGCAAATGCTTCCGCTTCGACATGAACGACAGCTGCTCGTAAATCACGTACGTGATCACGATCGCCGCTACCGTCCATCGCCAATCGACGATTCCCAAAGACATGATCGCTTCATTCCACGTCGACTCCATGTGCCGCATTTCCATCTCCAATTCTCACTCTCTCGACTCAAAATCTCAACTGTAGATCTCTCCCCCTCTCTCTATATATATATACACACACACACACCTGAACAAAGAAAGAGATCAATTGCGAATTAGTTAACCTGCCAGAAATCCAACGTTCAACTTACATACAATCAAAGCTCTAGAGCTTTGAGACTGGTCTACTCACATACAACAATCAAAGCTCTCACCTTTGAGCCTGGTGCTACTCACATACTTGGGAATCAAAGCTCTCACCTTTTGAGACTGGTACTTCTACTCACATACAACAATCAAAGCTCTCACGGTCTTCGAGACCGGTGCTACTCACATACATACAATCAAAGCTCCAAATTCAAACACAATTCAAAATAGGCGCACCTTGGAATCTCCGAATCGTCGACCCTAAAAAAAATAAACTAAAAAAATGGATGGTTTCTCGTGAAAGGACTCTAAAGAAACCACCCTTGAATCGCTGGCACAGAATTCGCCTGTCGCGCTACAGTATGTTAGTGAGACACAACTGCTGTTGCGGATCGACAGACAGCAGAGAGTGAGAATTAGAAACGAGGAAGAGAAGGAACTCCAGGCATGCAGGATCCTAGTCAAGACACATGGCTGACGAAAGATGTGATGGAATTTGTTTTATAAGGAAAAGAGAGAGACAGAGAGAGACAGTGAGACCCCACAGAGGCGAGCGAGAGAGAGAGACTGCGAATGATCGAGGGTGGCGGGCTGGCACAGAATACATGCAGCACAGAACCAGCAGTAGCAATTGCCGTGGCTAAGAAAAGAAAAGGAGCTGACTTGGAGGTATAAGTTTAAGTTCTAAAGCAGGAGACTGCAAGGAGAAGCTGGTCACGAAGCTCCTGTCATTCTTTTCTCCAATTCACTATAGTAACCTTGCTGGTCACGGTAAATTTGACTGTGTCTGAATTAGTGTGTGTAACTGTAAGCTGTTTGAACTCTTCTTCCCTTTGCAGCCTTCCAGGTGCCTCCTCTGAAGGATCGGATCAGCCACTCACGGGTCCATGTCAGTTCGGTAACACGGGCTTGCATGGGAATATACCAGTGGTGGCCGTGTATGGCATCTTCTCCATGAAATGCACACAGCTTGAATATTGTTCTATAGTGTACTGTAGCTCCATATCAACATTCGTTTAATTTTATTTATTTTTATTAGATACACGCCCAACTCTGGAATATACGCTCTCCTCCTTGTCTCATTCCATTCTTAAAAAACTCCTTCCACTCCTTTGTAACAAGAATCATTCATTCTTCTTGCATATAGCATCTTGAACTCAAAGATTGAAAAGTACTAGAGAATGCACCATTGTTGGCACATTCTCTAACATTAAAATTACTCAAAACGACTATGAATCCCTACAAAACGTGCAGAATCGACATTGCCTCTGAGGACGTGCAAAATCGACAAGCGGGGCTGATTCCGCTTTTTAAGATTGCTACAAAGTGGCGGAATTTGTCGTCAATGATTTTAACGTTTAGTCATTCAACCATGTGTCTTGTACTACGATTTAGTTTTTTTTTAAATTTTGTTACTATAAACAATAGAATTAATGTGATTAATGTTCTTGAAAGGCTACTTTGATACCTTTGACAGTTGATTGTTTGTTCTTTTTGCATAGCATCTTGAGTTTTAAATTGAAAATTTAGTCATCTAATCATGTGTTTTTGTCTTGAAGCTTTAAGTACTATGAACAAGTTTTAAAAATTAATGTAATTAATATTCTTGAAAACGTGCTTCAACATCTTTGTAAATTGAATATTGATTCTTCTTGTATAGCATCTTGATATCCATATAGAATTTTTAGTCATTCAAACATGTGTTTGTCAATCTTTTGGTACTACAAATAATTTTTTTAAGAGTTTGGTACTAAACAATGGGATTTATATGATCAACATTATTGAGAAAGCTTCTTCAACACCTTTGCAAAAAGAATATTCATTCTTATTGCATAGCATTTTCATTGAATGTAAATTAGTCCCAAGTTGCAAACAAGTGGTTTGAAGGATGATTTTGTGCATAATTGATTCAAAGCATAAATTCATGTCCTACATTTACCATGGTTTGATTCAATATGGGCCAACCTAATTGTGTGTATATATATATATATATATATATAATTATTATTTTAAAAAATTATATATTTTTTATTTTATTTTATTTGTGCACACATAGTCACAAAGGCAACTCGATAACTACACTGAATAAGGGTTTTAAGGGGACCCATACTAAATTATCAACATTTCACACTATATAAATATTTACCATTACTGTAAAAAACCATGGTAATTTCATTTTTATTCTTGACACAAATAATCAGACAATCACAAATCTTATTTTATTTTTGCCAAACTATCTTTTTTTACCACAGGGTAATTTTATAAGGTAATTCCCTTTAATTATTTGGTCTCCTTAACCCTTAAAGGACATACTAAGCTCCTTGGGCTTAGTTTTGAGGGAATATAGGAGAAAACCTTACTTTCTCTTAACCAAAAAATAAAAAGATTGGTGCTTTGGAAAGGTATTGAAAATGCGAGAGTAGATTCCCAACTTGCGCCTAATTTGATGAACTATGGAGCTCACGGTGATTGAAAGAGTGCATCGGGATAGTGAGGGATATTTTTGGGCAACTAATTTCGGGCCAGTCAACGTGAGCGGGGCATGTGTGTGGGCCTCTTTTAGCATGAGGCCAGGAACGGGGCTCGGTGGGATCAGGCCGAGTTGGCTGTGTCGAGCCGGGTTGGCGGGATCGGGCCGGGTCGGTGGGCTCGGTTGGGCCGGGTCGGTGGATAATGTTCTTGAATTTCTCATAAAATGCACATCATACTTCATTAATATTATTTCTACACATTTGTATATTTATTCGAATGGAAAAACGCAAAGTCCCAAAAACGTTTATTTTACCAGATGATTTATTTTATCCCAGATGATTTTACACAAAGTTTTTGGTCATTACACATCAATAAACCTCAATCGAGGAGTTTTATTTTGAACACTTAAATATCATGTGTCACTAACGTCACTGACCTTTATTTCTGGAGTTAGTGACGTTAGTGACACATGATATTTACTTTAAAGTAAAATGCCTGCATATCTTTTAAAATAAAGTGCCTACATTTTTTTAAATAAAAATTATCTAGGCACTTCACTTTAAAATAAATATTATGTGTCACTAACGTCACTAACCCCAAAACTAGAGGTTAGTGACGTCATTCTCACATGATATTTAATTTTTCAAAATAAAACTCTTTGATCGAGGCTTATTGATGTGTAATGACCAAAAACTTTGTGTAAAATCATCTCCTTATTCAAAGTGTTTATTTTATGCTTATTTTATGCTTATTTTTCGTGTAAACGTAACTTTTATATATATGTATGTACTAATGTAAACGAATCCGCTGGCAATGGGTCAGTCCCGGCCGATCCCTGTTGACCCGGCCCGATCCCACCAACTCGGGCCGACCCCATCGAGCGCGCCGACTCCACCGACCTGACTCGCCCCCGCCCCGTCATGATCCGGTCATTAGACTTTTTTTTCAAAAAAATTATGCAATATCACAACATTGGGCAACCTTGGCACAAATGCCCGTAGCGTGAAAATATTGATTTGATTCCTTCGGGCTACCACTATTTGAGCCCATGTCTTTAAGGGTTAAATCCTCTATTCAGATAAATTTGAAGGGTGCATTCTTTTTGTTTTATTAGCAAAAACTAATAATAATAATAATAATAATAATAATAATAATAATAATAATAATAATAATAATAATAATAATAATAATAATAATTCTTTTTAATACCTATGATCCTTGATATATTGGGGAAAGAAAATGCAATTACAACACTGGTATGGGATTTCAAAGCTAATAGAGTTATCCGTAAAGTCCATGAAATTTTGAAGAAGATACCATGAATTTTGCTTTATTATACTCTTATTTGTTCACTCCAAATAGTTAAAAGGTGTGGAAGATCTTGGTGGTTTATTGTGATTAGGTGTGTAAGAGGTGTGTAAAAGCTTGGTGGTCTTCAAAAGTTTTTTAGCACCAAGAAAGGAACTTAAAAACTTGTGAAGACCACCAAGCTTTTACACACCTCTTACACACCTAATAATGATAGACCACCAAGATCTTCCACACCTTTTAATTATTTGGAATGAACAAATAAGAGTATAATAAAGAAAAATTCTTTGTAGATTCATCAAATTCAAGGTGTCTTTACAGATAACTCTAATATGAGTGGACATTGTGATTTGATAAATAATAGGTTATTAGGATTTGAAAAACTTATTGGATGGTGAGAAATTGAAAGATTTGCATTCCATAATAGGAGGCAGTCTTCAAACAATACTTCAAAATTCTATACATGAATGAGTATTTTTTACGAGATTTGTTGGCTTATAATAGCATTATGCTAAAAGTAGTCTCAAATTTCCAAATTAGTTTCAAATTTCCAAATTAGAAGTCTCAAATCATTACTTCCTTATTTTTGCAAGTATTTGGTAGTTGTTACAATGGAATTGTTAATTTACCTTTAACCCTTAAACGTCAAGAGGGTCCTTGGAGGGCACCCCGAAGAACATCTCCAAAGGTCTACAGCATTTACTGCCAAATAAAAGGGTTTTTCTTTCTTCTTTGAAAATTCAAAGCATATTCTAAAGAGTCTCAAAAATCAAATTCCCACCTTATCTAACAAAAACAAATTTAGTAAATAGACTTGTGTCCACTACTAAATAAGGGTTCCAAACCTCAGGCAAAATCACGTAACATCACAAAACTGTTCACGTTCTAAGCTTATAGGGTAAACAAAGAAGTAAATCAAAATCCAATATCACAAAATTGTTCACGTTCTAAGCTTATAGGATAAACAAAGAATTAAAACAAAATCCAATATCACAAAACAACACAAAACTGTTCACGTTCTAATCTTACAGGGTAATCAAAGGATTAACTGACCCAAATCCGATATCACAAAATTGTTCACGTTCTAACCTTACATATTAAACAAAAGAAACAAAACAAAATCCAATATTGTAAACCAATCAACAGAGGCATCTCTGCAAATCCTAAGAGCAAGTTGCTACTTGGAATTCACTAAATCAAAAAATATAGTTCCCCCAACACATTTTGAAACAACAATTGCTTACACGCCAAATCGCTAGAAGAAGATTGACAATCCCAAAGAAAAGCTATAATAGCAAAACACGGTGAATTGCAGGAAAAGAACATAAGCAACAAACAAAGTTCCAGCTCCAAGTGCATGAATTGGAAATTTGAGAATTTCTCAAAAGGTGGTATCCCTCACTTTTTCCCATAATAAAATACAAACATGTAGTCAGTTTTAAGTTGTACATGAGATGTCTACAACATACCACTACTTGTTATTATATATTGACTAGAGAAAAAATCAAAGGTAAAATGTGCAAATTAGAAATCAATGTTTGATGAGCGATGCATGTTGTACCCATTTTCCGCTACTCTATGACTCGAGTGCCATTGCTTCAAAACTCCCAATCCACGTTTAGCACAATTGGGGCACTAACAACTTGTAATTCACAAACATGTAGTCATGGAAAGAAACTACTTGTGGGCTCAGGGTTTGCCTAAAAATTGAATTATCAACTCACTTGTTGTGGATTACAATATCGCTGCTTGGGAAGACCCCTTGAGCATTGATCATTGTTGCATCATGCATGTATGGTATGTTTAAATGCATAGAGCCCAACGCGGCGCCAATTTGACACAATGTGCGGAAGTATTATAAGAGTGAATTTCATAATTAATTTCTTCAAAGCAAAATTTGAAACGTGAAGGGAGGGCAAGGTTTCAACAACCCCAATCTCCTATGTAGGAAGTTGGTATTCAATAATTAAGCTCATAAAATGAACCCGATCAATCGGAAGCATTCTATTTTAGCATAAGTAAGTTCAGAATATGAATTAAGTAAGATCACATGTACAATCAAGTTTGAACAACAAGTCAAATTTGTAGGCTTAGGCTTTAGAAACCAAAGCTAAATCCAAAAAATACTAATAAAAATAAATAAAAACTGCCAACCTATGACGGCACTGATGGCCAATGATTTTACTCCTTTAACCCCTAAATTTTTGAGCGACCATATTCTGGTCGTTCCACTTTTTGGGCAACCTCCAGGGACCTCATATTTTTTAAATTTTCAATGAAAATTTCAGTGTAGCTTCCAAAAACTACACTCTACATGTCGCACTTCGTTTCATGTCATTCCGATAAGTATTGCAAAAGTTGTAAGCATTTGAAGTTTTTGAAGCGAGATCGGGCAGCAAGAATTTTTTTATTTTTTACTCTTTTTCAAAATTTCTTTTTTGATTCATGATTGGTTGATCTTTATCTACATATGAAGCTTTAAATCTACCATTTTGAGCAATGGAATAAAAGTTATGAGGAGATCTGTTTTTTGGGCAGTTTGGACAAAAAAAACTTTGAAGCTCATTTCGAAACTCAATTTTCAATATTTTTTAATGAAATAAAAGGCACTAGGTGAAGATTTCCAAGTACAACATTCTCACCGTTAAGATTGACATTTTACAATTCCATGTCAAACTTATTAATGATTTTCTTTTTCCTTTCACTTTGTACCCACTTCTAGTAATTGTTTTATGAAAAAATTAATATGAGCTTTTTTCTTACAAGATTTTATATTTGAAGACTTAACTCAATTGTTAACATGGCCTTGCCATTCATTGAATTTCTAACCCATTCAAGAAAAAAGATATTAATTTCTAAAGTTCAAATTTGTCACCGGATTGAACCCCAAAAAATCTTCTTTTGCAACTTTGATCTTTATAATCTAAGAATCTAATGGTCATTTTGCTCTCAAATTTTGTGCTCACATGAAAATTCAAGTTGGGTATTAGATCTTACGGTTAAATGATAAAAAAACTAAAAAAACATATGATTTCTTCTGCAACTTCCAAATGCTGCGTTTTTCATGGTTTTTTGTGAGAATACGGTCAAGAAACTTTAGGGGTTAAAAAAAATGCTTTGTCTCTCTCCACAATTGTTGCCCAATCATAGCTCCTTCCTTCCCCAAATTCCTTCATTTGATTGTGGACTGTTCCACAATTGTTTAATTTAGGCATATTTACTAAATTTAGCCTCGCTTTTTCATCATCTCTCGAAAGCATCAATTTGTTTCAATTTTGCTTGAGAAAATCCACTTGTTGCTCATTATTCTCTCATAAACAAGCCCTTAGGGCTTTTATGACATTTAAGGGTTGAAGGACAAACTACCCCTTTCAAGGCTAGTGGCTTCCAAAATGAGCTCCAAAATGATGTCTATAGCAAAGAAAAGAAAAAAACACTCCCTCCTCCAAAATTTCCCATCTCATACATTGGAATTTAAAATAAAATAAAAAAGCAATATTATGTGAGATATACACATCAAAGAATTTGCATATGTTGAAGTCAACTAAACTTTGACCATGCATAATTCCATGAGGTTTTTCCAATCATGTTTTTTTTTTTCAAAATATGTCAAATTAATATTTCTTTGATTTGGTCTTTTAAATTTCTAATTTTAGATTCATCTCATCATCCAAATTGACAAAAAACCAAAAGATGGTCTAAAGACCACTTTGTGATGACCTACTTTGGAGCAATGATTTTTTTTCTAATTTGATCAATTAAGGTAATATGTTACATATTTTGCTTCATTTGGGGTACACTATAATCCCAAAAAAAAAATCTCAAAAGAATGAAAAGAAAGTTGTGAAAATGGCTCTCATAAATGAAAAAAACTCCTTGTATTTTAAAGGTTGTGGTCGTTATTTCATTCCCATGGTATGAGTAGCTAAAAATAAATACAAAATTAACCAATTGAAGAATAAAGCCTATGAGTCATGCATTTGGAGAAACTATTGATAAAATTCATAACTTATTTATGCAGTATCTAAATAATATATATTTTAGTGTGTTAGATTCCTTTTGAAAATAGAGACATGATCTATAATTTTTTGGTCTTTTTAATAAAAGTGAATGCACTCAATAGCTAAAAACCATAAAAACAAGAAACTAACCATAACCATATTATTTCCTAAACGTTGCTAGTATAATCTACAATAGTAAATTTGTAATGCAGATCGGAACGTCATCGGTATGGACCTACAAATGTCACATGTGAAAAGTTCCATGTTGAAGTGATGCATGGCAAAAAGATGAGTTAACGTTATCAATGTGGGGCATCATTTCCCAATGTTCTTTGTCAAACCCGAAAAGAAGCATGAAAAGCATCAGAAGGTGAAGGCGTAGAAAATTCCTATGAGTTGCAGTTTCCGATCTGAACCTTCAGGTCCCCAATGGAAAACCGTCCTAAGTGGAAGGTAGGGTTGACAAATAAATATTTGAGGTTGGAAATTTAATTTTGGTGTACAAAATAATATTTTGTGTGATTTATAATTTATTCACAATATCATTATATCTTCTTTTTTTTTAAATTGGAATTTTATTTTTAGAATTATTTTATATCAATATAGAATTTATTTTTCCGACTTGCTTTATTGTCCATCCGTGTAACTCCTAGTAACTCCTTGAAAACGAAATGTTTTTGTAGTCTCTCCTCTTGTGGGGCAGAGACAATAAATATGAAAAATTAATTAATTAATTAATTAATTAATTAAAAAAATAAAAAAATAAAAAATCCTATCTCACAATCTACAGGTAGCAGACACTCACATTTTCCAACTTCAAGACCGCATCATGAATGAATTTTCATCAAGCCTGGTGATTTGTTTGGCAAGTCACGGTGAACAGTACAAGCTGGATTCCCTCAAAGTAATTTACAGATTTCTTCCATCTGGTTTGGTTGGATAAGTAGATGCCATAACTTCTGAGCCAATAAGAACCACCAACAATATAGTCATCCATGGAGTCAACATTCGTATATGGAAGAATTCCATGTTGGATATCCTGCATGTCAACATGAAATGACGGCATTGGGTGATAACTCAGAAGTGGAGTGTAGTTCCATTATTCTTTTAGCCCGAAAGCCCTTTGCGGCTGTATAGTATATTTCGTATTTGATGGTATTTGATCAAAATAACAATGACCAAACACTTTTCGGTACAAAGCAAAATTGATAATCGTGATAATATGTATCAAACAATATATTACAATTCGTATATTAAACTATGATTGAGCAATTATAAGGCTAAATACAGGTTGTATTGAGGCAACCCAAGGGCCTTTTAACCCTTTAGTGCCCAGGTAACCACTAAGTGGTCACTAGATCACTGGAAAATGAAATTCTGGAAAATCTGTGAACCATCTCAGTATAGTGTCTGAAGTTCAGATGTGTAACTTTTGATTCTGGAGATGATGCAAAAAGAAAATTTGGAATCCGACTTTCCTAGATATCCAAATACCTATGTACAAAACACCAAAATACTGCAAATACCTCAAAATACAGCAAATACTTACAAATACAACATATGTACTATGTTGTATTTCTAGAGATTGGAAGTTTGTTATCTCGTTTTTCTTTTTGGATTGTGTTCTCTTGTTCATGTTCCATTAGTGTATGTAGTCTGATCTTGATCACTATACTAACTCCTTTCTTATTTGAACGTATAAATTTTGTTCTAAACCGTACATGGATAAGTCACTTTCACTTATAAAATTCACAATAATTATGTATGAGTCTATTCTTGACATGAAAGATTGCAATGAAGAGGTGTTGACACAAGTCATTGCTGAACATCTTCACTTTTATTTTTGAAAATTTTACCCAAATTCTATTTAACCTTGAAGTCACACACCCCCCGAAATCTCATTTTTGAGTGTGCATTATACGGTTCAAAGATATACTATAATCTTCCAATCCAACGGTCCGATCTTACCAAGATTTAACTGAGACTTGTTTCATTAAGCTATGCTTACATTCGTACGGTTGGATACTATTAATAGTACCCCTTATTTCAACAGAGATAGATTTAAAGAAACATCACCCAGAAAAAGGTGGTTTCTCCAGAACCACCCTGGGCGGTAAAGGGTTAAAGGTTAAAGTAGGTGGGGCTCCAAGAGTTAGGTTATCAGCAAGACTCTTGATACTTTAGGAATTTAAAAAACTTAACATTTTTATGGCAAGACCCAAGGGGTGTTTCAAGGTCATATCTTGTACTTTTAGAAAAAGAACAATTGATTCATCTATGCTCCTCTTTCCCGCTAAAACCCATATTTTTCTTTGTAAATAACAAAAGAAAAGTGTGGATTTTTTTAGTGGAACAGAGGGAGTAGTAGTGGCCTCATGTCTGAGGGGATGGCTATCATAGTTGTTTGTTTCGCTATAGTTTTCCATTTGTTTAAAAAATAAAAAATAAAAATAAAAATTACATTTCTAGAAGAGGATGTTTTACATAATTAGCCTCATAATTGAATCCTACAATATAATATACAATTTATTTGAAATTCGTTTCAGAAAATTTAACAACCTTGGTCAAATAATAGATTAGGTAATGTGCAAGCAGCCCTTGGTTATGAGAAATAACCTTGTCGAGTCACGGGAGTGGCGAGACATATTATTTTTGTAATCAAGGGCTGCTTGCACATTATTGGACATAACGTCAATGGTTGAATCTTGTTCACTCTTCTTCAATGGTGATTAATCAAGGGTCTGAAAAAAAAGGTATGATAACTTCAAAGCAACCCTTGGTTATAGGAAATAACCTTGTCCTTTTAATCCAATGGTTACCTGCCACCTCTACAATTATGGCCTGCATTGATGTTATGAATTCACACCTCTGAGTTCAACACTTTAAGGAAATTTGTTCAATCCAAAACTCTACTCCTTGAAATTATTAAATAAAAATCTCTACTTATTGATACTCATTGAAATTGTTGGACTCAGAGGTGAAAATTGTACCAAAGAAACAATTGTTTAACCCCTAAACGTCACAGTGTCCAGAAACTGGACGACTAACAAATTCAAACCTTCCCTACGTTCTCATCAATGCTTGGATGAAAGTGATCTGAATTTTTGGAGATACTTCACCAAATTGTCATCCTATCCAATGGTTGGATTTAGTCATACTTGAGTACATATTTTTCTAAAATTACAAATGTAGAAGTATGTCAAGTCGTTGACCAAGCCAAAACTGCATTCACCGTAGTTCAAAAGTGGCCTTGCAAAAATGAGGTCATAGATTTAAGAAACACAAAAATTTCAAAGAATCACCACGTTTAAGAGTATCTCGTTTCAAATTCATTCCAAAAAAAATACTCAAAAAATATTAAAATTTTGTTTGTAATCGAATTTAGAAGGAATTTTAATTTTAACTTTCAAATTTTACAATTAAATATTGGTGATAGTATCAGTGAATCGAACCATACAGATGGAATCTAAAATTCAAAATCTAGAACTTTCATTTGTAAATCAATTCCAAAATATTCTTCTAAATAGTACTTTTTGATGATTTTCTCAAATTGTCAATTGCAGGGACACCCTGGTACGTTTAGGGGTTAATTGTTGGCAATGCAAACTAAACACCTAGAATATGATGCAATTAGGCTATATACAACATCTAATGTCAAAAATGTTGATACAAGAAATTTATATATATATATATATATATAAACGATAGTTTGTATTCCATTGGATCAAAACCTTTAGTCACTTTATTGTGTGATTCATTAACCAATTTGGGTATTGCCTTTAGCTATCATTCTTGATTTGAATTCAAAAACGATCATGATCTACACATTCATTTGTATCAACTTAGTACTTGACATGAATTTAAAGGTTCGTGCATTTGAATCCTGATTTGACAATGCACTTGGTCCCTTGTGCCTTTGTCTTTGTCCTTTGTTCAATTCAAGCAAACAATACACTTCACTACAGTAGTAGAAAGGGCACCAAGGAATAGTGGTAGAGTACGGTGCTCAACGACCATATTGGCACTAGCTTGGTGCCAATATGGGCCTTGGGCACCACGTCCTCATAATATTCATTGGTGCTCAAATACCTTTTTTCTACTAGAGCTTGTTTGAGTGCCACAATATAGCGTTGTATTAAATTCTACAGCTTAACCCTTAAAGGTCTAGAGAGACCTTTCTGACTAATATTATACAATAGTATTCTATTGTATTTGGCATGGTTCCATGCCTCCTATGGTTTTGAGATCAAAAGTGAAGTTAAATTTCACGTTGACATGATTTTAATGAGATATTGGGGTCTCAATTTGGAACTTTCTATTTACAACAAATGCCAAACATATGCCAAAGTTTCTACTTTCCCGATGGGACCTTTAAGGGTTAATCTTCCACAATCAAAAACTACAATTTCTTCACTAAAAAATTTCTTGTTCTTTTTACTTATTCAGGTGTAAAACAAGCGGCTAGTCGCGTAGTCTCTGCCTTCGTATTTACCCTATATTTATTTTTACACCTTGTTTGTATCGTTCAACCATGTAACTCCTTAAAAACGAAGCGTTTCCGTAGTCTCTCCCCTGGAGGGGCAGAGACAATAAATTTTGTTTTGCCATTCTGTCCACTTCAGGTATTGGGACCTTATAATTACTGTTTGACATGAATTGGAGTGACTGAGATGAAATGCTGTTGTTGTGATCAGGTGTGTCCCACCCTGTGGCCCCATGGCCGTGCAGCACACGAAATGTTCAAAGGGTCCAGCTGGGTCCAGCCAGAGTATTTAAAAGAAACACGGAGCATCTTTTCCACGTCATGATTTTAATGATAGAAAATTCATGAAATTATGCTCTGCCTGTCATTTTCAGCTAATTCAGATTATCTGTAACTTAAGGTAGGGGTACCAATAACCGTTCAAATTTCAGATTTGGCTAGCTTATTGGAGGGCGGCTCAGGGAATAAATTTTGGTACATGTGCAAAGTATGCTGGAATTTAAAGCAATTGGAATCATTAATTTTAGATACATCTTGAATTAGTTATCAATTTTGGAAGTAGAAGCCGTAGGGGTACCAAAAACCGTTCAGTCTAAAATGAGCACCTTGAGTACATTCAAACAGCTATCGGGGAGAAATTTGGCTTCATTCAGTTATTCACTGCCTTTTGGCTTACTTAACCGGATGCACATAAAACCTAGCTGGATGCAGCCCCTCTATCAATATTTTAACCGGCCAATTTCTGTTGTTTTGGTACTTTAGGGGGTTTTTTTTCCTACATTCAAATTTTTCAAACGGATGAAATCCAAACATTTTCCACCTATTTCGGTGGATTTCAGATCATCCAAGATTTACAAAGGCTACCTCTTTTTACATGCATAAACCTGAATTCAACATAATCAAAAAATTAATGAATTATCTTTGGCAGGACTTGAACCTGGCATTGCCCTTCACCATTTGAAGGCCAAAGATTGAGCCTTTTTAAAATACAAAGACCAAAACTTTTGAAAGTTGTGAGCTGTATATTTTAGAAAGGCTACCTATCGAAAGGCTACCTATCTACAAAATCAAAATCAAAAATGAACATGCCACAAAAAAAGGGAAGGAAAAAAATAACTCAAGCATTAAAGCAAGAATAAAAAAGAGAAGTAGGAAATGAAGGGAAAAAAAATGAAAACAAGAGAAAGAAAGAGTGGATCAAGCTTCATCAAAATATTGCAACTCCTCAGTAACATTTTGCCCACTCAAATACAACTCTGGGTTAGAAAATAAATACCTAAATTTTGTAGAATTTTTCCACAAAGCCACAACCTCAATTAAAACAACATCAACACCTTCTGTAGGACCTTCTAAGGCAATACGAAGTAAACTATCAAGGTTCTTTGTTCCTAATTTATTTCTAAACTTATTTTTTATTATGTTTTGAATAGAGAAAGCCCTTTCACATGTGGCAGTGCTTATACACTGGACTCTAGCAATTTCAGCCAACATCAACAAATTTTCATACTTCAATTGCAAGGTAGGATTCCAAGTGATCATTCCCCATAGGTCTTTGAAAGTTTTGTCACACCATTCCGTTGTAGATTGAATCTTAAAAGCAAAGAACTCTTCTCTTACCTTTTGAGCTTTGATGAGAGGAGGCAAAATTTTACCTCTAACATTTCTTTCTACACCATATTGCCCACAAAGAACCTCCATTTCTGCACAGCCCCACTGAGCCAATCCAACTTGCCTAGAAGGCATATTAGTAGGGTTTAAAACCTTAAAAGTACTCATAATATCATTATCTTCAAACCTACACTCCAAAGCATCAATCACAGCCTCACTAAATTGTTTTTGGAAAAGTAAAGCTTCCTCTAAATCTCTACCTTGTAGATCCCTAATCATATCAATGCTAAGAAACCTACAGCCCCTGATTTGGGTTGCAAAACGTCTCATGTATCCTCCAAAGGGCCCAAATTCAGGCAACACATGAAAATTAGTGTCTTGATTGAATGTCACAGCATTCAAATCCGTATGCTCATCAAGAAATAACATTTTGATTTGGGTGATTTCAGTCTTGATTATAGACCCTACACTAGTAATATCCACAAATTTAGCTTGAAAAAGCTTAGAAAGCATAGCAAGGCAATGTAAAATATCAGCAAGAAAATGAAGACAATACAACATTTTGAAATCTCTCAACTTCTCATACAAATCAGTAAATTCATGCTCATTTTTTTTCTTCCTAGGAGTATCTCTCAAGTAAGTCAGCACACTTTCAAGGCTATCACATAAACTTGTTACTGCTTGCCATCTTGACAACCATCTTATCTTAATGAATCGTTTCAAAACTTTTTTAGAATCAAACAAATCATCTTGAAGTTTTTGCAAACACACTTTCCTCTTACTAGACTTCTTAAAGTGGGCAGCCAAGGAATTCATCAATTCATCTACCTTAGAAGAAATTATATCACATGGTTTTGTATTGGCAGCTTGCAAGGCTGCCAAATTTGTCCTATGGGCAACACAATGTACAGAAGTAAGAAATGGGTTAACTTCCTTCTTTAACCTCGCTGAAACTCCAGTGTTCTTTCCCACCATGGTAGAAGCACCATCACTCCCAAAACCAACCAAATTGTCTAAATTCAAGTCCCATTCTTTCAAGGCACCAAGCAAGGCATTAAAAATTTCCTTAGAATCCTTTTTATCATCTTCAATATGAATTAGACCCAAGAAAACAGACACGGGTAAACCTTCCTCTACAAAACAAGCAAATACCACAATGTGCCCAGTAACACTCACATCAGTAGATTCATCTATCATAATGCCAAAAAACTTGGAATTTCTAACTCTATCTAAAATCTTCTTTTGCAAGACTTTAGAAATGCAAAACAACATTTCAGCACAAGCCTTCTCATCATGATATAATTTAGTGGGTATGTTTGCATTCACAGACACAAGCATGTCACACAAGGCAGGGAATTTACAATAACTTATGGTTTCCCTCCCCAAAAAGTAAGCTGTTTTGAAAAGAGACAAGACAGCTTCATCACAAGCTTTGTTACTTGCAGCCACCATTTTTTCCATGGTTTTCTTACCCTTTTGATCAACCCACACATAATTCTTATGTTCTTCTGATTTTCCATGATCTTGGAAAGCTGAAACTTTAACATTGATGGATCCAGCCTTGGCAAAAACATTTCTACCTCCATGTTTTTTACAAACTTTGCAAAACACCCTTCCTTCCTCATAGTTAAAATCAATCCAATCAAACATGGTATACCAATTGTCTTTCCAGTTTTCCCTTGCAATTTCCAATTTAGTTTTCTCATTTTTTGAGTCAGAGGCCTTAGACTTGGAACTTTGAAGAGAGAATGACTCATCACTATCAACCTCTCTTCCAGCCCTAAACATTGCAGCTTGCAAGGTTCTTTGTCTCTTAGCCATAGAAATTAGACTAAGTAGCAAAAATGTACAACAAAATCAACAAAACTCCAGAAAATCAAAGCCACACACTAAAACAAACACACAATAAGAATAAATACACAGAAGCAAAACAACACCACTCAAAAAACGCAAAAGCACCCAATATAACCACAGTCACTCAATATATAAGTTTATGCACCAAATCAGCAAGGAAGGTGGGACTAGAGCGCATCTACAATACAATTTAGCAGACTTGAATCGCAAATGCAGCAGCAGCAGTGTTTGGTGAGGCCCTAGCCCTCCAGAATCTGTTACATAAAATAACCAATAGAAATTTAGAAAACGACACCATGAGCAACAACAACACCATGAGCAACAACAACAACAACAACAACAGCAACAGCAACAGCAACAGCAACAGCAACAACAACAACAACAACAACAACAACAACAACAACAACAACAACAACAACAACAACACCAACACCAACAACAACACCAACAACAACAACACCAACAACAACACCAACAACAACACCAACAACAACAACAACAACAACAACAACAACAACAACAACAACAACAACAACAACAACAACAACAACAACAACAACAACAACAACAACAACAACAACAACAACAACAACAACAACAACAACAACAACAACAACAACAACAACAACAACAACAACAACAACAACAACAACAACAACAACAACAACAACCACAACAACAACAACAACAACAACAACAACCACAACAACAACAACAACAACAACAACAACAACAACAACAACAACAACAACAACAACAACAACAACCACAACAACAACAACAACAACAACAACAACAACAACAACAACAACAACAACAACAACAACAACAACAACAACAACAACAACAACAACAACAACAACAACAACAACAACAACAACAACAACAACAACAACAACAACAACAACAACAACAACAACAACAACAACAACAACAACAACAACAACAACAACAACAACAACAACAACAACAACAACAACAACAACAACAACAACAACAACAACAACAACAACAACAACAACAACAACAACAACAACAACAACAACAACAACAACAACAACAACAACAACAACAACAACAACAACAACAACAACAACAACAACAACAACAACAACAACAACAACAACAACAACAACAACAACAACAACAACAACAACAACAACAACAACAACAACAACAACAACAACAACAACAACAACAACAACAACAACAACAACAACAACAACAACAACAACAACAACAACAACAACAACAACAACAACAACAACAACAACAACAACAACAACAACAACAACAACAACAACAACAACAACAACAACAACAACAACAACAACAACAACAACAACAACCACAACAACCACAACCACAACAACCACAACAACCACAACCACAACAACCACAACCACAACAACCACAACAACCACAACCACAACAACCACAACAACAACAACAACAACAACAACAACAACAACAACAACAACAACAACAACAACAACAACAACAACAACAACAACAACAACAACAACAACAACAACAACAACAACAACAACAACAACAACAACAACAACAACAACAACAACAACAACAACAACAACAACAACAACAACAACAACAACAACAACAACAACAACAACAACAACAACAACAACAACAACAACAACAACAACAACAACAACAACAACAACAACAACAACAACAACAACAACAACAACAACAACAACAACAACAACAACAACAACAACAACAACAACAACAACAACAACAACAACAACAACAACAACAACAACAACAACAACAACAACAACAACAACAACCACAACAACCACAACCACAACAACCACAACAACCACAACCACAACAACCACAACCACAACAACCACAACAACCACAACCACAACAACCACAACAACAACAACCACAACAACAACAACCACAACAACCACAACAACAACCACAACCACCACAACCACAACCACAACAACCACCACAACCACCACCACAACCACAACAACCACAACAACCACAACAACCACAACAACCACAACAACCACAACAACCACAACAACCACAACAACCACAACAACCACAACAACCACAACAACCACAACAACCACAACAACCACAACAACCACAACAACAACTGGTTGTTGTTGTGGTTGTTGTGGTTGTTGTTGTTGTGGTTGTTGTTGTTGTGGTTGTTGTTGTTGTTGTTGTTGTTGTTGTGGTTGTTGTGGTTGTTGTTGTTGTGGTTGTTGTTGTTGTGGTTGTTGTTGTTGTTGTTGTTGTTGTTGTTGTTGTTGTTGTTGTTGTTGTTGTTGTTGTTGTTGTTGTTGTTGTTGTTGTTGTTGTTGTTGTTGTTGTTGTTGTTGTTGTTGTTGTTGTTGTCGTCGTGGTTGTCGTCGTTGTTGTTGTCGTCGTTGTTGTCGTCGTTGTTGTTGTCGTTGTTGTTGTCGTTGTTGTTGTCGTTGTTGTTGTCGTTGTTGTTGTCGTTGTTGTTGTCGTTGTTGTTGTCGTTGTTGTTGTCGTTGTTGTTGTCGTTGTTGTTGTCGTTGTTGTTGTCGTTGTTGTTGTCGTTGTTGTTGTTGTTGTTGCTCATGGTGTTGTTGTTGCTCATGGTGTCGTTTTCTAAATTTCTATTGGTTATTTTATGTAACAGATTCTGGAGGGCTAGGGCCTCACCAAACACTGCTGCTGCTGCATTTGCGATTCAAGTCTGCTAAATTGTATTGTAGATGCGCTCTAGTCCCACCTTCCTTGCTGATTTGGTGCATAAACTTATATATTGAGTGACTGTGGTTATATTGGGTGCTTTTGCGTTTTTTGAGTGGTGTTGTTTTGCTTCTGTGTATTTATTCTTATTGTGTGTTTGTTTTAGTGTGTGGCTTTGATTTTCTGGAGTTTTGTTGATTTTGTTGTACATTTTTGCTACTTAGTCTAATTTCTATGGCTAAGAGACAAAGAACCTTGCAAGCTGCAATGTTTAGGGCTGGAAGAGAGGTTGATAGTGATGAGTCATTCTCTCTTCAAAGTTCCAAGTCTAAGGCCTCTGACTCAAAAAATGAGAAAACTAAATTGGAAATTGCAAGGGAAAACTGGAAAGACAATTGGTATACCATGTTTGATTGGATTGATTTTAACTATGAGGAAGGAAGGGTGTTTTGCAAAGTTTGTAAAAAACATGGAGGTAGAAATGTTTTTGCCAAGGCTGGATCCATCAATGTTAAAGTTTCAGCTTTCCAAGATCATGGAAAATCAGAAGAACATAAGAATTATGTGTGGGTTGATCAAAAGGGTAAGAAAACCATGGAAAAAATGGTGGCTGCAAGTAACAAAGCTTGTGATGAAGCTGTCTTGTCTCTTTTCAAAACAGCTTACTTTTTGGGGAGGGAAACCATAAGTTATTGTAAATTCCCTGCCTTGTGTGACATGCTTGTGTCTGTGAATGCAAACATACCCACTAAATTATATCATGATGAGAAGGCTTGTGCTGAAATGTTGTTTTGCATTTCTAAAGTCTTGCAAAAGAAGATTTTAGATAGAGTTAGAAATTCCAAGTTTTTTGGCATTATGATAGATGAATCTACTGATGTGAGTGTTACTGGGCACATTGTGGTATTTGCTTGTTTTGTAGAGGAAGGTTTACCCGTGTCTGTTTTCTTGGGTCTAATTCATATTGAAGATGATAAAAAGGATTCTAAGGAAATTTTTAATGCCTTGCTTGGTGCCTTGAAAGAATGGGACTTGAATTTAGACAATTTGGTTGGTTTTGGGAGTGATGGTGCTTCTACCATGGTGGGAAAGAACACCGGAGTTTCAGCGAGGTTAAAGAAGGAAGTTAACCCATTTCTTACTTCTGTACATTGTGTTGCCCATAGGACAAATTTGGCAGCCTTGCAAGCTGCCAATACAAAACCATGTGATATAATTTCTTCTAAGGTAGATGAATTGATGAATTCCTTGGCTGCCCACTTTAAGAAGTCTAGTAAGAGGAAAGTGTGTTTGCAAAAACTTCAAGATGATTTGTTTGATTCTAAAAAAGTTTTGAAACGATTCATTAAGATAAGATGGTTGTCAAGATGGCAAGCAGTAACAAGTTTATGTGATAGCCTTGAAAGTGTGCTGACTTACTTGAGAGATACTCCTAGGAAGAAAAAAAATGAGCATGAATTTACTGATTTGTATGAGAAGTTGAGAGATTTCAAAATGTTGTATTGTCTTCATTTTCTTGCTGATATTTTACATTGCCTTGCTATGCTTTCTAAGCTTTTTCAAGCTAAATTTGTGGATATTACTAGTGTAGGGTCTATAATCAAGACTGAAATCACCCAAATCAAAATGTTATTTCTTGATGAGCATACGGATTTGAATGCTGTGACATTCAATCAAGACACTAATTTTCATGTGTTGCCTGAATTTGGGCCCTTTGGAGGATACATGAGACGTTTTGCAACCCAAATCAGGGGCTGTAGGTTTCTTAGCATTGATATGATTAGGGATCTACAAGGTAGAGATTTAGAGGAAGCTTTACTTTTCCAAAAACAATTTAGTGAGGCTGTGATTGATGCTTTGGAGTGTAGGTTTGAAGATAATGATATTATGAGTACTTTTAAGGTTTTAAACCCTACTAATATGCCTTCTAGGCAAGTTGGATTGGCTCAGTGGGGCTGTGCAGAAATGGAGGTTCTTTGTGGGCAATATGGTGTAGAAAGAAATGTTAGAGGTAAAATTTTGCCTCCTCTCATCAAAGCTCAAAAGGTAAGAGAAGAGTTCTTTGCTTTTAAGATTCAATCTACAACGGAATGGTGTGACAAAACTTTCAAAGACCTATGGGGAATGATCACTTGGAATCCTACCTTGCAATTGAAGTATGAAAATTTGTTGATGTTGGCTGAAATTGCTAGAGTCCAGTGTATAAGCACTGCCACATGTGAAAGGGCTTTCTCTATTCAAAACATAATAAAAAATAAGTTTAGAAATAAATTAGGAACAAAGAACCTTGATAGTTTACTTCGTATTGCCTTAGAAGGTCCTACAGAAGGTGTTGATGTTGTTTTAATTGAGGTTGTGGCTTTGTGGAAAAATTCTACAAAATTTAGGTATTTATTTTCTAACCCAGAGTTGTATTTGAGTGGGCAAAATGTTACTGAGGAGTTGCAATATTTTGATGAAGCTTGATCCACTCTTTCTTTCTCTTGTTTTCATTTTTTTTCCCTTCATTTCCTACTTCTCTTTTTTATTCTTGCTTTAATGCTTGAGTTATTTTTTTCCTTCCCTTTTTTTGTGGCATGTTCATTTTTGATTTTGTAGATAGGTAGCCTTTCTAAAATATACAGCTCACAACTTTCAAAAGTTTTGGTCTTTGTATTTTAAAAAGGCTCAATCTTTGGCCTTCAAATGGTGAAGGGCAATGCCAGGTTCAAGTCCTGCCAAAGATAATTCATTAATTTTTTGATTATGTTGAATTCAGGTTTATGCATGTAAAAAGAGGTAGCCTTTGTAAATCTTGGATGATCTGAAATCCACCGAAATAGGTGGAAAATGTTTGGATTTCATCCGTTTGAAAAATTTGAATGTAGGAAAAAAAACCCCCTAAAGTACCAAAACAACAGAAATTGGCCGGTTAAAATATTGATAGAGGGGCTGCATCCAGCTAGGTTTTATGTGCATCCGGTTAAGTAAGCCAAAAGGCAGTGAATAACTGAATGAAGCCAAATTTCTCCCCGATAGTTGATTTGTGAGGAGGCTTTGTATTGACAACTCTATATTTAGGCCCACTTTATACATAGGTTGGGGCTGGATGGAAGGTCAACCCGATTCAATCGGGCCCAAGTTTGGAGTTCGGGCCAAGGAAAACTTTGTCCCGATTTCATCAAACCGGCCCAAAGATTTGTCGCAAAACCATGCCACATAGGACGCCACGTAGGAAAAATTGCTCATTCCAGCCCGGCCCTAATATAAAGCCCTTGGGCCGAATTTGAAAGAATCAAGCGATCGTATTGGTTGAAATTTGAAGAGTTCGGGCCGGCCTTCAATCCGGCCCCAAGTATAAAGTGGGCCTTATAGTAACATATATGTGAAGCAGTTTGAATAGGTTGCTACTCGAAACACAAGTCCAATGCCATCAATGACAAAAACAAAGTGACATGCATGTGTCATCTCCACCAAGTTTGTCTTTGGAAAGTCCGCCTCCCAAGGACTGTTCCACTTGTGACTCGCCAATCACTTTCTTTATCAAGGTTCCTTTAAATGAGAGCCCTTTCATTCTAAAATGGCGTGTCTCAATTGACTCGCCAAAGGGAAGAGTTGACCATGACCATATCAAAGATGCTCTTGCCAATAACACTTCATTGAGTGGTTGAAGAAGGTACCCGGGAGATAGTGTGGGTAAAGGATTTTTTTGGGTTTTCGGATCATCTAAATTTAGGCTACAAAGCTCGTACCGTACGTGGAAGGCAGGGTCGGCAGAAAATAATTCCGCAAAAAAATGCCGAAAAAATAAATAAATTTATTAAGTATTTTGTCGAAATCAACAAAAATAAAGTAAACAAAAAGCCGAAAAAAAATAGAATAAAAACATAACACTCAACGAAAATCGTAGACAAAAAATAAAATAAAACGTTTAGCCGCCAGATTTTTTTAATGTTAGCTATTAATAGCCGATTTCTTAATAATTACTTTTGAAAGTGCCGACCTTCACTGTTTCAACTTTTATTAATTATTCGACATGAAAGTGCCGACCCTGCCTTCCACGTACGGTATTCAAGTGAATGAGGTGGCTTTTCAATCCATTATTTTTTTCATTTTTATTTGAAAAACATAGCAACGAATCTTTGTTTTTTCATACATCCCATCTTTTTCATCCTGTATATTGTCCGTTCACAAATCCCTTCATACATCCTTTCCTTTTTCATCCAAAATCCTGGTCTTTTCATTCATTGCGTGTCACTCACAAAGTCCTAGCGTGGCTTGCAACCGATGCAATCCATTGCCTTGGTGGCTACATAAGGTGGCATTTTCTCATTATGTTCTCATATGGTGATTCTCCCAGTTGATTTTTGTAGTAAACTGACTATAAAAAAATGAGAAAAAAAAACCTTGGTGTGGATTGGTGAGTGAAGAACAAAGGTTGATTTTCTACAAGGGCCAATTTATTACCACTTCAAACTCCCTTTTTAAGTGGAAGATACCACCCAATGAGTGGTGAAGGGCCCATAGCGTTTTTCATCCAATTTTTGAGTGTGTCACACTCTTTGAGAGCATGGGTGTGGATTCTCTAATGGAGTGCGAGGGTCGCTTTACATGACGGGCTAAGGCTAATTTTTTGCTTTGACATGCGTGAATCCTTGTATGTGGTTGGTTTATTCCACAAAATCAACCCTAAGGCCTTTGCATGATGAAGTCAAGACCATTCCCTGAAATTCTTATTCTAATGTGCTGAAATTATATTCTAATGCACTAAAGACAAAATTTGACACGGCCCCAAGGAAGAGAATTGCATTAGACCAAATTCGAAACCCAATTCACTTTCCTTGGGGCTGTGTTAGAGGGAGCTCCTTCCCTTCTTGTGGCTTGAGCCACTATTTCCTGTGAATTGGAATTGGCCTTGGCCCGTCATGTAAAGGGGGATTGTCAGCAGATGAGAGTCAGTGTTAATTAAAATCAATGTCTTGTGGTGACGTCAGCAAGTCCTGTTCCACGGGTAGATGATGTCGAATAGGTTAGAATTGTCCGAGGTCAGCAAATCTGAATTGATTCTTCCAATCCCGTCTCATTACCGACTGCACAGCTTTTCAGAAGAAGAAGAGCAACGACACTTCTTCCCAACAAGAAGAAGCTGACGCCGAAACATCCCAAAAGCACATCACAATCCCCCCTCCCTACGTGGCACTCCATGGTTTCATTTACTGCCACTTTCCAACTAAAAAGACCAACCCCCCTCCCACTTAACCCTTTACCGCCCAGCCCTGTTCTGCAGAAATCTCAGATTTATGGTGTTATTTTCTTTAAAATTCTCTCTGTTGAAATTAGGGATATTATTCATAGTATTCAATTGTATAAATAGAAGCATATCTTAATCAAACAAGTGTCGGTTAAACCTTGGTAAGATCAGATTGTTGGATTGGAAGATCAAAGTGTGTCTTTGAACCTATAATGCACACTCAAAAATGAGATTTGGGAGGGTGTGTGACTTCAAAATTAAATAGAATTTTGGTTAAATTTTCCAAAATGAAAGTTAACCCCTCGAGGACCAAGGCTGATTTTCCAAGTTCGGTCAGCTCACTGTTGAATGAGTATTGATCCTCAATTCTTGAGATTTTTTGTGGTGATTCTACTCTTTGTAACAAAGATGAGATGGTAATTTGCGTACGTAGGTGATGTATAAATCAAAAGATACAATCATGCACATGTGAAAAACCTAACTGCGGGCAACTCCTGAAAATTTTCATACAATGAGCTATGCATCTAAATTTTTGCACACAATGAGCTAACACCCTCATGCACACAATTGTTAAATTCATTTTACCAAATTTGAGACTAAACTTTGCATTTTCGGCATTTTCAGAAAGTTTCAAATATAGGCAGCAAGCGAAAAAAAAAGGTGCAACCAACTTTGAAGCTTATAATCTTACTATTGAAGAATCCTGAACGGTTGAAAATTTGTAGGTGGTAATAAATTCAAGTTGCTTGAAATATGCTACGGTTGGATTAGTCAAAAAGGTCATAGATCAAAAACTATTTGTCTTTTTATGAGAAGGGGTACTTTGGAGTGTTTGGAGAGGAACATAGTTGTGGTCCTTTAGGGGTTAAGCGGTTCAACAATGACCTATGTCAACACCTCTTCATTGCAATTTTTCATGTCAAGAACTCACTCACACATACTTATTGTGCATTTTATAAGTGAGAATGACTTATCCAAATACGGTTTAAGACAAAATTTATTCGTATAATTATGAAAAAAGCTGGTACATTGATCAAGATCGGGATACATATGCTAATGGAATGTGAACAAGAGAACACAATCCAAAAAAAATACAAGATAACAAACTTCCAAACACAAAAAGTACCGCATAATACATGAGTTGTATTTGTCTATATTTGCTGTATTTTGAGGTATTTGCAGTATTTTGGTGTTTTGATACCTTCACAACTCCAAATCAGAATTTTATTTTTGAAGTGTGTGTGAGAGACAAAGCCCCACATCTGAACTTCAAACATTGATGCTTGTTTTGGAGTATATCTTATCGTAGGTTGCAAAAACATGCCTTTGCAACCACAATGTGGTTGCGTGGACTGTAAAGGGTTAAGGTGAGTGTGCCATAAACCAACACTTTAAGCACTGCACCTATTTATAGTAATTTGAGATATTGGTGATAAGGTGGGTCCAAGTAGTGCTTCAAATTCGTAACTTATTCAATATAACTCCAAAAATTATGAATTACCTAGATTGGACTCACCTATTTATAGTAATTTGAGATATAACGTGTTAAGAGACGAGTACTAACACAAAGTATGAGCATCAAAAGAATGAACCGAACTGAGATTATATTCAAGGGTGAAGACAGCCGTTTCGTTGGTTGGGCAATAAATGCCAACTAACTACTCCCGGGTTAGTTACCTACTCTCATTAAGATCTAATCTGGTAGGTAAGTTAAGGGATCGGGATGGATCTGGGTGTGACTGGATTTATCATCCATCTACCTTAACGCTAATTACCTACTGTGATCCTGGTCATTAAGTACCAGTAGTAGGTAGGCTGACTAAACTATGGATGAGACTTGAGAGTGAATGGATGACATTCATCCTGTCTTAACAACAGGAACCACGCAGTGGGGATGCTCTGAGTGAGTGACGAAGCTGAGCGATTCACTGACCTCGTTGCACGCATCAGCACGCACGGTCATCATCTCCGATCAATCTACGCAGGACTTGCCTCTGCAAATCTTGTGGGGTCGCCATGCTTTTCGGGAGCGTGGTGGACTGGATCATGATTCCCCAAGCGCCGCTGACTCTGTGATCTGTTATGCATGATCCTATCATCGTCACTCAATTCCTTGAGTTCGATCCTTCCGAGATGGAGCTTCGAGAAGCTGGGGCAATGACGGAGCAGCCAGCCAGAAGTGGCCCGGAAAGGGTCTTGCGAGGTTCTTGGGAGTAATCAATTTGGTCGGTCAACTGGTATTCTGGCTCCTTCGTGAGATTCTTCGCTGCGGACGGTCCGACATGCTCGGGGCCTTTTTTGAACTTGAACAAAGCATGCGCATCGAAATCATCATGTACAGTAAATTTTCAGTTCTCTCGGGGTCCGTTAGTTGCAATTGAATATTAACCCTTCGTACAGTAAGTGTCCCTCGAGATTTCAGGAGAGACAGTCACACTGATTCTTCGGTTGTTATTATTGCTCCATCTTTGGCTTATTGTGTAACTTATGCACGCTTTGGATCCGTTCTTCAGGCTGCTTGTGTTTAAGAATCCCAACTGACTGCCCCGTATTTTGCGGCGCTGACGGATGCTTTGCGGAACTGGGTTTTGTCAATTCATTTGTGAAGCATACGCATATGTGGTCATCTTTTGCACATGGTGTGACCGAATACTAAGCGCAAACCCATGTCAAGATTTTTTTTGTAATAATCCAAAATGCCCAATTATGTATATGCAAGACATGCCTAGCACCTCGATGATGCCTTGTCGATATGCACCCAATACACTCTTTTAAAACCCTAAACCTTAAACCAGGAACAGCGTTGCTTGTTCCTGCTTTGCTTGTATTGTACGTGACCTGAACCCTAAACCCTAAACCCTAACCAGGAACTGCTTTGCTTTTACTGTACACGATCTGAACCCTAAATCCTAAAAACCTTAACCAGGAACTACTTTGCTTTTACTGTACATGACCTGAACCCTAAACCCTAAACCCTAAACCAGGAACTGCTTTGCTCATTGACTGGTTGCTTGCAGCTCAAATTTCAAGTGTGGTTACCGTAATTGAGCTTGAGTAGAGTACCCACAACAGTTGGTTGTGTCAGTTGCTGTAGAGTGTAGATTACCTGAAGGACTAGCGACGCTGGTTTGCTGTCATGGTACGAAGGTACTGTGGCACTGGATTCAGTAATTAATTTGAGTGATGAGTTGTATGAAGAGACGTGATGCAGTGAGATGCTCATGCTATGGACATTGGTGCAGGTATGGAGCTGCCAAGTATAATAAATAAACAAAATCATTTTTCCACTTGAACCATGAGCTGCTCAATTCCACGTTTTCCTATCACTCTTACCTCACTGAATGACACACTCATGAATGCAGACTGTGGTTGAGGACACGGGGGACTTCCTCTTTCCAATTTTGGCAAGTGATGTACTTTAATGGCTACCGTATTGCTGCAAGACTCATGGATCATTTGCTGCACCGGTAAGCTTTTTTGATAATGCCATACATGTAAGGAATGCACAGAGATTTACACTAAACGTCAAATCATATGTGGAGTACTTCATTAGCATTCCTGTTTTTCATGTACAATCTGCACTGGGCAGATCATAGGTGCAATTGATTGGGTAAATGTGTTTTAGACACTTAGGGGTTAAGTAGGAGACAAAAAGTGAATTGAATGCACTGCTTGTATCTCATAAGCTGGATGCAAGGACTGGCAAGTTACCGGATTGCATTTGAAATGGACCCCTGAAATTTCAGGAATTGGGTTCATTGCAACTAACTGTTTGCCAGATGCAGCAGAATCTCGTGATTTACAATTATGGCTACTGCAGGCTGGTAAGTTACTGGATCGCATTTGAAATGGACCTCTGAAATTTCAGGAAATGAGTTCCATTGCAAATTTGCAACTAACTATTGTCCAGATGCAGCAGAATCTCAAGATTTATAATTCTGGCTATTGCTTGCTGGTTTGACGTCTGGGGACGAATGACACCAATGCAGTTGTACATGTGCTGGATCCTGCATTTCTGGATTTCCAGCTCTTTAGTATGTAATTTTTTCCAGAGCTTCATCTCTTGCATTGTGGTATCCCTGTCACCACAGCAATGGCATCATCCATCAGGCTCATTGTTCTAAACCACACACCCCATTTGTCAGGTTCATTTGCTGCTAACACACTCATGGCCGGCCAGGCCTCCTCCTTGAAGATCTATGGTTTTGTGCGGGTGACCACTCATGAATGTTTTAAGTACCTGGCTGGACTTCAACTGACCCTTGAATGCCCATGTTTAGGATGCCTACTTTTCCTCATTCCAAGACACCTGGCTGTCTGAATCTGATCCTCACTTATGGTGGCATTTCAAAATTTGGTATGGTGGATGTTTGGGAGATATTATGGAAATTCGTAAAGTCATGAAATCTTTGGGTTTTATCTCCGGAAAACCAAGCGAGTTTTATCTCCGGAAAACAAACTTGGGTGACTGGGTTTGGTCCCGTGTCAAGAAGCGCCACCGGAGAAGGCGCTGGAGCTTGTTCAAAATGAAACCACATGACCATAATACTATCACTACTGAGGTTTGAACCTTGCACCTTGTGGCCCCGAGAGCCTCATGGGCTTCTAATCCTAGCCCAACACACCTGACATCTTCTCTTTTGAGCTTGTAACAGACTTTGCGGTTATCTATAAAATAGAGAATGGGGACTGCAACTGTGAGTAGGTGATCCAAGGACTTTGTGAATTTCTCTATTGTATTGGCTACAATAATATGCCATGATCTGAAATTCAACATCCATGCATGCATGCATCCATGCAGGCATCACCCATGCATGCCACATGCATTGCAACGGACCTAGTTTGATATACACGTGTCTACTTAATACGCTTTAAACTTGTAATTTTCTAATATCACATTCCAGTAACACAATAACTTTCATAACCTACTTCATAGTGAGTTTCTCAAAGATGGCACAACGTGGTTGACTAATCATTCATGGATTGTTTTTCATAACTTGTGCTTTCCTCTTTGAACTACTATTTCACTCCATGCAAGTGTTGGAGGACTAACTTTCTTTCTATATTAGTTCAAAAAGTGTCAATTCTTAATCGTAGGTTATGTCCCATAACCGGCTTCGGACTCCCGTCCCTCGCCGTTTATATAGTCCGTAACATTCAGTAGCCTTCATGCTCTTTGCCATTCCTTCATACACTCTATACATTACCTTGAGACTCCATTTGTCCAATTAGCTACTGATGAAGTCATGTGGGGTGTGGAATATGCCACACCATCTACTGTGGGGCCAGGCAGAGCCTCTGCATGCTATTGAATGTTATGTTTGAACTCATGTATGTTGGTCACCATAGGGATGATATAAAGAGTTTTGAGTGTACTAAGTTGTGACAACACAGAGAATATTTTTGCCTTCATATTTCATGACAACTTCTCCTCCACTATTTTCTCAAAAGTTCACTTGAAATGTCAAACTTGGTCACCTAAAGTCCCTTAAAACTTGTCTTGTCACTAGTAGAAAACATGGTCGAAAAGAACCGCAGCCAAAATCGGCTGCGGTTTTTTTGACCACCCTGATCTGCAGTCGCTAAACGACTGCAGATTTGTTTTTTTAGATTTGCGACTGCAATTTTAATCAGTTAGGGGCATGTAATATACCGTTGGAAAGGTATTTTCAAGACCTTTCCAATGGTATATTACACGCCCTGAAATTCCTAAAATTGCAGTCATAAATCAAAAAAGAAAAATCTGCAGTCGCTAAGCGACTGCATATCAGGGTGGTCAAAAGAACCGTAGCCGATTTTGGCTGCGATTCTTTTCGACCATGTTTTCTACTAGTGTGTAGTGAGATACTTCACCCATGGAACTTTGCCGTAACTTAGCAGATGGAAACCCACGCACTGTACTTCTACATCTACGAATATTCCATCATATCAATGTCTTATAATGAATAAATTGAACTACTTTATGAAATATCTACGCTTTTTGTAATTCAATCTATGTATATTGGCTCCCAATGACCCTTTATCCGGTGGGCACTGGGTCTTTGACATTACGAACGGACACTATTCACGCCGGCCTCGAAAGAGGACCGGAGTTTCTATCTATCTATATTGGCTCCTGCTGGTGTAAATGACCTGCCCTATTGATGAGCATGTGTAATCCTGTCATGCCACGCCTATTTGTGAAATTCCTCCAGACTACGAGCTCATGACGCACCTAGTGTGCAACAAAAAGCAATTTATTTATTGCTGTATAGTACAAGATACACAGAATGAATTGAGTTTAATTTGCAGCGGTATTCACAGTGGAGGCATTATATTCTTTTATTTGCGAGTTAGATCATTTCAGCTTCAAGGATGACCAGGATTGATATCAGTGGGCATGTGGCATCCAGCTGCTGATCGATCGCTCAAGCATGTCAGATTTGCTAGCGTAGCGAGACCTTCGAAGAACCTGATCGAGTGCACCAAAAATACAACTGGTATGATGCTATTGAATCGTTGCAAGGCAGAACTTTCATCACGAATTTGTTCACAACACAGTAAACTTAACCCCTAAAGGACCGGGGGAGTGTTGAACTTAGCTCTTGTTTTCTTGACTAGCTCTTCTAGCAAGCTCAATTCCTCATTGGTGTGGGGTAATTTTGACGATCGGCACCGTTGAAACTAAAGAAGACTTACATAGCTTTTCTATGAAAAAAAGATCGACAAAATCGCACAATTTTTGAGAAAATGCTACCGTTGAGAAGATTGATTGAACTTGTTTAGGGTATTTTGTACACATGTTGAAATCGGATTGTTCAAAAATGCTCCAAAAAATCTGAAATTTTTACTGTGAGTAGAAATCATTATTTTAAACATGTGAGGAAAATTTCAAGTAATTTGGAGGTGTGAGGAGGAAGATATGAGGGTCTGAAGTGACGCCTAGATACCCTTCGTGCAACTCAAAAAAATCACCAAAAATCGCTCACTTGATGAATTTCCGATCATGAAGTACCTACAGATTCGGCTCTCAAAAAGAGCTAGGGTCTCTTTGTTGCTCATCCTACAATTCAAAGCCCAAGAACCCGAATTTCCTTACTTTCTAATTCCAGAAGCCGCGTGGGGGCCTTACGGTCTTTTAGGGGTTAACCCCTAAAGAACCAAGAAGCCTAAATTGGGCCTCGTGTTCTTTTAGCAATTTTGAGTAGGCTGGTCCTATGTGGACTTCTTTTTGTTCAAATGTATTTGTTGTTTGATCAAGACATGCAATGTTCTTCACTAATTCTGGTGATATAAAACTTGGTCTCGTTTGAATTATGTTTTTCACAATATGATTAGTTGAATTTGTCATTTTAAATCCATGAATTTTTTGGTCCTTTCGGGCCTAAACCAGCATAACATAGAGATTCTTCTGATGAAATTGTTCCATGCTTTGCATAATTTACACTTGAGCCTAAGGGCAACTTTAAATTAAGCATCAACACCTTCTGAAATTGAACGTTCCGATCTCTTCCATTCATGCCACATTCAAAATCGGGAGGTTCAGCTAGGGTTCTTGATGAGCCAAACTTGAAATGCCGATCAGAAAATCATTTGTATGGGCCTACAAATGTGACACAAGGAAAGTTTCCTAAATTCTCAAAGTTTCCCCAAGACTTGTCCCAATGTGGACAATCGTTCTCCAACAATCCATGTCAGACCCTAAAGGAAATTTAGGGCAATAGTTGACGCTCTAGAGAAGCCCCACGCTTTTGCAAAGTCCGTGAGAAGCTGATCACGTACGTCTATATCTACGAAAATGGGTGTCACCTTCACTACAAGGAGAATACGTCACTTTTCACTCCTTCTATGAGTCAAATGGCGCCACTTCGCACTCACCAATTTTTTGGTTGGATTTGGTGAATGCAATTCGTCACGTAGAACAAGCGTGTACAATGAAAAGTGACAATGAATAGGATCCTCCGGACGGAGTGAAAAACGACACCTCTGCTTGTAGTGCTTCTTCATGTAGAATGACCACGACTGGCTCTATGTTTCTCTCGCAAGGTTCTTAGGGCCGCTTTACACCAAGAGGCCGGGCCAATTCGTTGTGTAAGAGGCTTGAAATCCTCACTTGTGATTGGTCAGAATGCTGAAATCGGCCCCAACCCCTTTACACCTAAAGCTCGGGCCGATTTGGTGATATAAATTTTTTACTTAAAAAACGCATGGTATGACACGGCCTGAGCTCGTTGAATTGGGTGCACCAAAAATGAAGGGCTAATGTCAAATTTCAGTAAAAAAACCTTTTTATATATAAAAGATGATTTTCTTCAACGAACTAAATCCGTTGGATTATGTGGAAATCTAAACGGCTCTTTTGAATACAGAGAGGGGCTAAAATTTGCTGTACTTATTGAATCGGCTTGGCTTCTTGGCCCCAAGACCTTCACATATGGGAGAATTAGCCCCCGTTATAATCTTATTATAATGGGTCCAAAAGGGGCTGAAATTTCATGCATTCGGCCTCAAGGGGAATTGGCCCGGCCTCTAGGTGTAAATCGACCCTTAATCTCCATAGAATCAATTTTCTTGGAAGAGGTGTGACAACCCCTATTGTGAATTTTAAAACATATAAATTCCTTTGTCTTATCTTTTTGTTTCTGTGAATTTTTTCAATTCTAAATGTGAATGTGGATATTTGATTAATATTTGCTACTATTAAATGATCGTTTACCTTTCATATTCATACAATTTGATTGCATTCTAGTCCTTGTAGGACTAAGATTGCATGGTTTAGAAATGACTAGTTGATCGTATTGTGAAAAGTATGATTGATTTAAACATGGTTGAATTTTCTATCACTAAAGCAGGTGAAGAAGATTGCATGTGATCGAATATTCATGTCTTGTTTTGAAAGTGTGATTACCGTAGCCTAAGGTGCGGAAATTGAGTTGGGCACTTCGAATATTTCTTGAATTTTTTTTCTTTTTTTTTTGCAAAAAGATTTTTTTTGAAATCACATGAATCACATATGATGAATCACATCATGGGATTGCTCTCTCTTTCATCCGTTCTATTAATGGACTTGGACTAGGTTGATATTGACGACGTGTAGCCGTGAGTTTGTTTTGTGGACAAGTAGGCCGGTAATTTGTGTGTTTGGTGGTAATCCATCTATTAGTTAGCTGCTACTCAACTTAGGTCATCAGATTAGTATTTGGTGGGCTCTCCGCTTTGCCCTCATCATTTATATGAATATGTGCTTGCTATAAGACACTAAGGTATGCTTGTGAGATCAGTAAAGGTTATCTTTGAAAATCTTCACAACTGAGAAACATGAGGCTGAATATAGAGAGAAAAGGTTTAGGGGAACACCAAAACCAAGAAATCGAAGAAGATCAACAACCATAGAAGAAGCCAACATCCGAGAAGGAGGTAAGGAGAGCGCCGAGGGGAAGCAAAGAAAACAAACAAAACAATGACTATCTAGTTATAATCATATGGTTTGGTGAATAGCAAAGAAAAATAAAGAGTAAAATTTGTAACTTGATTCACTAATACAAATCTAAGATTCTTTTTTTTCAACTACGGTTGTTTAAACAACCCTGAAACTGCAGTAAAAAATGACTGCAAAAACTTCTTTTGCTTGTAGTGATTGTAATATTGAAAATGCTCAATATTGCAGTCGCTATAAGCAAAAGAAGATTTTGTAGTCGTTTTTTACTACAGTTTCAAGGTGATCTAAGGAACCTAGATGAAACCCAATGCGGTTTTTATTTTTTATTTGTATTAGTGATTGGACCCTACTATATTATACATCCCTTTACCAATATTTACTTTAACTCAAAGTGTCGGCAGGGATCCGAGGATTTTGAATGCATGTCCAGGATTCTTAGCTCGCGAGCTCTGCGGTTGTAAAATTTGGGTTTCGATTGGTTCAATTGCATTGAGTGGAGATTGACAGTAGCGCTGTTATTGAAATGCTTAAATTGGATTGAAGAACGACAAGATCCGAGTGCATTTCCAGGTTGCCGAGGTTGCGAGCACTGCGGTTGTGAATTTTGGCTTTGGATTGATGAGACAACCACGACTGTAATTGGCAGTGGCACGGGTATTGGAATGCTTAAATTGGATCGAAGAACTGGAAGTGTCGGTAGTGGATCCAAGGATTTTGAGTGCTTTCTGAGGTTGCGAGCACCGTGATTGTGGATTTAGGGTTTGGATTGGCAAGACGAGATTGGCAGTGGCGTGCAATGGAATATGATTATGGGCAATCAGGGTTTGGTCCGTTGTATCAGGGCAGCAACGCAGGACCATCGTATTATCCTCGGGTAGGGCAGTCCGCAGGGGCGTCGTCAATGGGGCGAGCACCTCTTGTGTCCAGCCCCTCTTTTCCTCGTAAGCATTTTTACTCCGAATAATTCTATGATTCTTCTGTAACCCTAAAGTTGCACTTCATGTGGTGCTCTCTGTTTGTCGCTCGCTGTTTCAATAGAGGATCCGATATTAGAGAACAGGCAATCCAGCAATTGATTTTCTTCTGCATTTGCTACTTCTAATTTTTCACTTCTGCATTTGCATTTGCTCGTGTCGAGCCCCTGGAGCTTGCCTTGAGACACTCCGAATTCTATGACTCTGTAACCCTAAAGTTGCAGTTGATGTGGTGCTCTCTGTTTATCGCTCTTTGGCTTCACTGTTTAACCCTAAAGGACCAAGAAGCCAGAATTGGGCCTCATGTTACTCTAAGTAGTTTTGAGTACATCCTATGTGGACTTCCTTTGGTTCAAATTTATTTGGTTTTTTTATAACACATGCAGTATTCTTCACTGATTCCGGTGATATAAAATTTGGCCTCATCTAAATTATATTTTCACAATATGATCAATTGAATTTGTTATCTTAAAACCATTAATCCTTGGTCAGTCCTTTAGGGGAGAAGCCGATGTTGCTCGTAGTTTGAGAAAACAGGCAATGGATTCTCTTCTGCATTTGCTACTTCTATTTTTTTTTAAATTTCTGCATTTGCATTTCTCTTGTCTCCTTTCCTTGTGAGCATGCCTTGAGACACTCCGAATTCTATCACTCTGTAACCTCAAATTTGCACTGGCTGTGGTGCTCTCTATTTGTTGCTCTTTGGCTTCACTGTTTAAATAGGGAATCGGGTATTAAATTGATTTTTTATTCTGCATTTGCTACTTCTAAGAGTGGTGGATGTTTTGCAGCTGGAACAGCAGGAACAGCGATCAAAGTGGCTATGAAACCTATGTATCGAGTGGGTCCACCTGTACGTATATCTCGATCTCTCTCTTCTCCTTTCCCTGCACAACTGTAATGCTCTCAAATATGTATCCTTCCTTGACCATACATCTCAAATTTGGAAACTTTATTGAAACAATAGGTTTTGTTTATTAACGTTGTTTTAACCCTTAAACGTCAAGGTAAGCCCCATGGGCTTATTCAAAAGAGAATAATGAAGAAAAAAGTGGATTTTCTCAACCAAATCAAGCGAGTATTGATGCGTTGGAAAGCTACTAAAAAAGCGATTTAGATTCCAAATTTGCGCCTCATTTGAGAGATTGTGGAATCGTTGGTAAGCAATCAAAGTTATCAAATTGAACATGTTTTGAGGTTGGGGCAGCTGAGGTGCCGCAGTGCTACAGTGCTGGCCAGCAGTGCCCAGCAGAGCCGTTTTTGCATTTTTTTTTTTTTTTTTTTCCTTCCGAAAATTTAGATGCCTTCCGGGCTGCCCCGCCCAGGCCCTCTTGACGTTTAAGGGTTAATGCAAATTCCGTCGTTGAAACTATGATAAAACAACATATGATGTCAATTTGGTGTCTTTTCAATATAGTTTTTGGTACTGAAACGACACCTAAACGATGGTATATAGCGAAACCTGTTGTTACAATAATGTTTCAATAGCCTTTTAAATTTGAGATGTACCGTAGCGAGATTAAGGTAGAGGATACTCTTTCCGTTATTCTACCCAATATGTAGGAGTGTGCTTTCATAGGGATATCACCCTAGAGCTTGGGAGAGATCACTTTGGATACTACAAGAGCTAAACTCTCTTGAGATCAAATTTTTTTTGTCACAATGAATGAAGTTCTTATGCAATGAGGTTGCAGACTAGTGCTGACAACCCCATTTCCATTCAAAGATCAGTGGCCATAGACATTTAGCCAAGTCATGGTTACACCCAACTTGCTAATTGAAGGCCAACCAAGTGTATGAATAGATGAGTTGCTGGGTGTCTAATGGTTTTGGTATTAATATGTTGCTGCCGTTTTGTTTGAATTTGCCTAGGGAGACATTTGGTGGATGAGCTCTGATATGGCGATGTTCTGTTTTGCCAGGCTCAATTAAGGATGCAGAGCAGGGAGGTGCCGCGCAGCTTATTCCAGTTTGAGTTTGATTTAGAGCGTCGCATCCTTGCTGAGGCGGAGCTGCAGGGAAATCCTCATCTCAGAGCACAAACAAGCCAAGCCAATGGGGAAGCTGATATGGCCCAAGTAAGTCCATTGGCAGATCGGACTTTCTCATCAACAATTTCTGGGGCCATAGTTTTATCTCTTAACCCTTAAAAGGACCAAGGATTCACGTTTTTAAAATGATAAATTCAATCAATCATATTGTGAAAAACACATTTCATATGGGATCAAATTTTATATCACCGGAATCAGTGAAGAACATTATATGTGTTGGTCAAAGAAAAAATAAATTTGAACAAGAGGAAGTCTATATAGAACCTACTCAAAAACTGTTAAAAGCAACATGAGGTTCAATTCGAGCTTTTTGGTCCTTTAGGGGTTAACTTTGCTACTTGATTTCTTTATCCATTACCCTTCTCGGAAAACTTGGGTGAATGCGCCGTCTAGGAGCTCTGTAAACTGTGCTCCATCGCAGAGGTCATTTCACTAATAATAGTCCTCAGAGTTTGATGTTTTACAGGAGTTCCAATTTGAAACTTTGAGAGTCACTAATGGTCAAAAGTGGCCACCACCCTATCTATAGGAGTTGAAATAAATCATTTAGGAAGCTTCAAAGAAGGCAAAAATAGAAAGAAGAAATCATACCCTAAATTTTGAACAATTAGAAAGTTACTATAATCAACTATTAGATTTGAAAGTGGAATTTCTATTTTAAGCTTGAGAACTTAGGGGTTAAGTCCACATCTAGTGTTTCAAAATCTAACAGTGCTACCTGAATGTCACTGGAGTATTTCCGATTTGTTGCAATCTTGTGTCCCGTTTTAGTTGATAACATGTTGATGTAGCAATATATACATTGATATTGGTGTGCATTTTTCAGGTAGAAGATGCAACGGTAGCCAAATATCTTGACATAGGCCACAATAAAGAAGCTATACAGTATGCTCTTCAAACGTATGGAGACGATCAAACCAAGGTGGGTTCATACCGGTACTATTCGTTGTATTGCGGTATATTTCAAGAGGCAACAAGCTTGAGATAACAAGAAATCCTGCACTTTGATTGTGCAGAAAATATTTTTTATTTATTTTAACTCATTTTGTTCAATGTCAACTTTACACTAGTCCATGTAACAAGAATGAGGTGGCTCTTACATGACGTCCTATGTGGCACTCTAGAAAATATTTTAGATAACAAGGTTTCAAGTTACCTCTTTGAGGTGGATTGGGCACTTGTTACCTTGAATACTTGATCAGTTGTCATAAACGCAACGGATTATTTTAAGCTTGTTATTGCACCCTTAATTGCTCATGATGTTGGATCAAGTTTTAAGTGTTTTATGTCAAGCCTTGGAATCATCACACATGTTAGGATTCCATATGGTATACTTGGATGTCGTAGCTGTGGTTCTACTAGTCCATCTCTACAATTAAGGGGGCAATCATTTGGCTGCCATGGATACTTTTAATTAACATTGTAGATCAGTAGAACCATGATTTTGAAGGAAAATAATAAATTTGGTTTGCAAATTGTTTCTGATGCAAATATTTTCTGTTGTGTGCAGATTCTTGACTTTTGCCCTTCGTATAACCGAATTCGGGAAATGGGATTCCCAGGTGACCGTGTCGCCAGGGCCTTGGCCAACTGTGACAACGATGAAGAGCAAGCCATATCGTCTCTTGTTGGTTAGTCCTGTGTATGCAATATATCTCTTGAAATTCCTTGGAGCATCTTGTTGCTCTCTTAACGTGTTCGGCTGTTTTAACTCCCTGTATGCCATTTGATTTTATTAAGCACATCAAGCAACTTGTGATCATTGCTTGATTCTATTAGGTTTGATAGATGGGTTACCTTCACATGCAATGCACTTGGGAGGACAAAACCACTCTACCACATAGCTTTTGTGGGAGCTTCTGAATGAATTAGGTTGCAGAAATTTGTGGTCCCTCCGTATGAAAGCAGCAAGTACATTAGAGATGATCATGTTTCATAGATGTTGAGGGTCGTTACAAGTCCTAGAAACTACACATTCTTGTCACAGACTGGGCAGTTATGGAATTATAGGATAGGAAAGATTCACGAGAGACTGGCATCCCTTGTCTACCCCCAGTTGGCTTTCATTTTTTAGTTTTTTTTTTCCGTTATTTATGTGACTTGTCTCATTGAATAAAGAGATTGCATCATGGCATTGCATTCACGTTAATGAAGCATCCTGTTCTTAGGTTTTGGATGATAGCCTTAGAAACCACCACTCTCGTTGTGAGCATGAACTGGTCCCTGTATCTTATAATAGCATTTCTTATGTTCTCCCTAAACAGCCTCTAGTTTTCTACTTCTCTGGAATCAGGGAAAATAGTTCAAGTGGGTCTGACGAAGCAGACAACATACATGCGTGTCATGAAATGTTGACTGATAGTTTGTTCTGCAGAAGTAGCAGCTCATCAAAGCGTTAGAAAGGCAAGGAAATCAGAGTGACAAATCAACAGGCAAAAGAAAAGAGATAGAAAGAGATAAAGGATGATATAAAGGCTTGGCAATGCCTATGATTGTTCCCATGAAGCTGCGATACTTCTGTGCTATCTATAGTAAGCACTTGATGCAACATTTTGTCATGCACTTGAACATCCATTAGACGAAAATTCGGTCCCGGCTGAATTCCCAAGTACTTGACTATCCGTGTGTCAAAAAAAGTCAATACACTTATCAAGATTTAGAATCTATGCCAACAAGGTATTTTTTTGTCACATACTAAGGTAGCCTTACCCAATGACCTAATTAGAGAACTCATGGATTCTAGAATGAGAATCTAGGAGGTAGTATATGCTTTAACTTCCAAGCAGTCAAACAATAAGGCATGTACTATAGCTTTATATTCCAACTCTAGAATCATTGTTAGGTGTACATTTGAGTTGAATTGGGTCAATGGCGATGGTATTGGGTCAAGCTACCTTAGGGTTCGTTTTTCTAGCTCAAAAAGTTTTGAACCCCTCTTTCATTTCAAGATTTCAACCATTAAATTTTCAATAGTTTTGAACATGAATCAATAAAAATAAAAATAAAAACTAACATGAAACTAATGCCCACAAACGACAACAAACCACGAGATTTATCCTTCATGTCACCACCACCTTTTGCACATAATGGGGCAAGTTTTAGGAAATCGGGTGATATTTTTATCCGTTTTCCTAAACGGATTTCAGGTGACATACCCTTGGATAAGCTATGACATTTAACTCAATGTTAACCGGCATTGCCTCCTTGTCACCAAAAAAACGAGGGATTCTTATAGTGGAAGTAAGATTCCATACATATGGTTCAAAACTTTTTTGAATCAGAATAATTCTAATATGTATGTCATCATGCAAAACCAAAGTTCTCTAGGAGTGTACAATATAGGAATGAAAACAAGAAACTAAGAGTCTGGAGGAGGTGACTTAAATATAGAGTTTTTCTTCTAATGAAATACTTTGGTAAAATTAATCCTTTGTTGTTTGTTCATTATTGCACTTGAGCAAATGTCACTACAAAAAATAACTAATTTTCAACTCTATATCAAATCCTATATTAGAAGCAAGAACGGCAAACCAAAGGTTGGTAAATCTAGATGAAACTTTTGGGCTCTCATATAACTACTCATGCACCTCGTTCACCATTTTTGGTGTTCATCGTATTGTTTTTAGCAGACATTTTGTTTTAATTTTGGTTGATCCTACAATCACTTATTTGTGCTCCACAAAATTCAACTTCCAAATGTGAATAACTCCCAGTGCACTCTACATTATGTTTGAGAATCACGTGCGTGCATGACTCCCACTAAAACCCCTTGTATATGAGGGATTTTATGTTAAAAACCTTTGTATACATATCTATTCCATCCTAAATATATGTGTAATGTAAGTATACGTCAATATTTTCAGCTCTAAATATGTTTATTGTATGTATACATCATACGACAATGTTCAAATTAGTACCCCTTTTGTGCACTTGAGTATACTTGCACGTGTTTAGTACAGTGCACCCCGGTGGAATAACTTCTTAGTTTGTGTGATCATCATGCGTCCTCCGTGAGGGATACAACATTCCCTTGTCCAAAATGTCGTCAATGGAGGTGCCGAATTCATAAGAACTGTAGATATATTATAGCTTCCACGCAACCACTTGTGACCATTTTCAGTTTGCTGGATGATGGCATGATATGATCCAGCCACTTTTTCAGTTTTCGCACAGATTTTTTTGTGAATAATTATGTCGAAGACTGTTGTAATCTCCATGATTTGCTAGTGGTTTTGGACACTCCAGCATCATAGCACAATAAATTTAGTCTGTTGAATCAATTAGGAAGCCTAAAGAAATATTTCACTCCCAAGTACTTACTCTATCTACTACATGGCCATCAGTCATGATGCTTTCTGGTGGGCTAACCAAGGGCTCCCAGCCAGTCACTCATTCATCAAACAGACAGACACCCACCCTATTTACACCCACCCTATTTGCTAGAGTGACAAGGTGCAGAAATATCTCTGTAGCCCACAGGGGTTGGTGATACAGCAGTAGCACAATTATTTTCTGCATGACATACCTACACCAAAATTGGGTATAATTCATACTAGCGAAAACCCATGTCGCAAAACTAAAAAAAACATGATCAAGAAACATGGACCCCGTTGCAAAGAAAGAAATTGAAAAATCTATGTATAGATGGAAATAGTCAACAGAACATGCAAATGTATGCAAATGAATGAAAATGATATACGATGAGGTATTGGATGATATTTTGATGAATAGAAAACATGGGTGAAATCATGATCATCCGCGTGACAGATGAAAATGTGATGGATTTTGTGACACAGTGTCGTTGTGATACTCTGCATTTAACCCCTAAATGACAGAGGGGGTAAGGGCAAAACCCAAATGTGTTATAAAATGTTACTTTTGCAGCTTTGATGAAGTTTGGTCCAAAAGAGAAAATGAGAAGCATGATGTTTAGTAATTATCCGTACAGTCAAACTTTCAAAAATAGTTTTAGATACTCATTTAATGAATTTAGAAGCATTTACCATTTAAAATTACAAATTCTATTTTTAGAATTTGAAATTTGGTATGATTGGGTAAAACTAGACATTCTATTCAAAAAATTAAAAAGGCAAAATTATCAAGTGAGAGAACATCATTAGTTTCTCGAAATAGTAAGTTTTATAACACTAGGACAATATTGAGGTCTTTGTCTTTGAAAAATTCCTTAGTGAACCTCAATATTGCAAATGAAATGTATCAAACAACATTAGAACATGATCTCTACCCCCAATTTCAACAAAATGTCAAAACTTGAAAAATGTCATTTTCTAAATGTCATTTTCTAACCGTAGTCACTGCTATTTGGGCTGCGACCAGAAAATGGTCAATCGGTCACTTAGGGGTTAATATAATAGATTATTACCGTAGTACCCTAACAGCATAAGGTTCTTTAGCTCTGACTTATCTGCAACACCTCATAATCTCGCCACTATTCGCGAATCACTCTAGCAAATCCCCGAATCATGACAAGTCCACATCATCTTTAGCTAAAGAAGTTGGGTGGTGAGACATTGTTGAAGCGTTTTCAGTGCTACTGTTGAAAAGGGTGGACTCCACTAACTGCTAAAGAACCTTATGAGGGTCGCCAAAAAATAAAAATAAAATAAAAATAAAAATAAAAAATGTAAAAAACTAGAAAGTATGAGGACAGAAAAGTGAAAATAGAAAATCCATTTTTTAAGGAACGAACCTTATTCTTTTTTAAATTAAGTATTCGTTCGTGGGGTGGCAACCCTACTATGGTACTACAATAGTAGAGTGGCCAATTCTTGTAAGGAGGTTCCAACACAATTGAAAATATATGTTATATACAAAAATTATTAGGGTTTAAAGTTTTGTGGTAAATGACCTACAACCAACTTAAGTTCTCATGTTAATGTTGTTTTGTATAATATTGTACCTTACTTTCTGGTTGGGCACATTGAGTGCCGAAATGTAATTTCCACGTAGGATTCACTAGGGTCTTAACCCCTAACCGTCCCGACGTCCATATTTTGAATGTTTTTTGGGGTACTTTCACCTTCGAAGAGCTGTAACTTTTGCAAAAAATGTTCGATTTCAATGAAATTTTGGAAGAATCAACCGCATGATGTATAGTTTCAGTGATAAAAAATTCAGATCAATCTGATTTTTTGAATTTTTGGTGATCATTCAAAAGTAGGGGTCTTTTTTTTGGACAGTTTTTGTGCATTTTGATGGCTGCAACTTCGGGGGCTTATATCTCCTTCATCCCATGTTCGTTTTCAATAAAAATTGTTGGGTTGGATTCCCTTGAAGTCTAGTTATCATGGTAATTTTTTCTAGTCAATCCATGTTGTTCTGAATGTTTGGAAGTCATTTTAGTGCATGGTCTATTTTTAACACTTTTGCTTTTTGGGTCAAATCGGTCACTTTTCGGGCTACTTTTTGACATTGCAAGGCCATTTTAGGGCACATTAAATTTTTTCATGAGGTTTTTTTGGTACCAATGTGTTATATGACGATTTTGAACTACTTTATAGTTCAATTTTTTTTCATTTGAGTAATTTTGGAAACGAATTTCACCTCTAACTATGTTGCTAGGAAAATTTCAGCATCCTTTTCTAACACTAAAACACTATGATCTTGCAATCTATATGGCCAAATGATCCCAAATTTGATCCACGTGATCTACAACATGTATATAACAAGATTGTACAGTTGAGATTCCTATACCTCACTTACATTTAGACCTATAACACATCAAAAGAAATGATGGTTTTAAGCCCAAAAAAACTAGGGACGCTTAGGGGATAACCAATGTGGAAACAACACATGACATAATTCTTGAAAATTTGAATTTTTTTTGCCAAACCAAAAAGTGAAGTACTGTATATACTCATCATCAACAAATGTCATGGTGTCCATATAAAGACCTTGTCTGAATTAGGTGTGATTATCTTATCCCTTAAAGAACCAAACAACCCTAATTGAACCTCATGTTTTCTATAGGAATTTTGAAGCGGTCTTATATAGAATTTCTTTTATTCAAATTTATTTGTCTTTTGATCAACACATACAATGTTTTTCACTGATTCCATTGATAAAATCCGGTCGTATTCGAATTATATTGTTCACAATATGATCAATTGAATTTGTCATTTTAAAACTATGAATCCTTGCTCTTTAGGAGTGATTACCTTAAGTTTCAAGGAGCCATTTTCAATCCGAGTAGGATGTCAGTTTGGTGCACATGTAGCAAATGTTAGCCTTGAGCACAGTGATTTTTTCAGCTAAAAATAACCCAATTGAAAGTTGAAATGCAGTAGCTAATAGAGTTAACCCAAAAGAAGTGCATCTAACTTCCCTTTTTGCTCTACTTCTAACCTCCCTGTTGAACTATACTTGGGTTGAATAATGTCGTGTCATAGATTGTCCCCTTGTGGGCCATAGGTTTGGAGCTTTGGTGGAAGGTGTGGAAAACCATAGCGAGGTATGGAGAATAATGACAATGCCTTGTTTATAGATTGTCTCCCAACTTGTCATAGACTAGTTTTTGGTCTATTTATATTTCAATATGAGTTCAAGAGGAATTCAACACGAGTTTACCAAAACTTTCCTCTTTGGGCTAACTTTTCGGTTAACTCTAATTTTAATGAAAGATTTTTGAAAATATGAAAGGAAAAATAACCAAATACTTAAGAAAAAGTTAAGTGAGTAGTCTAAATTTTCCTAGGTATTACCCAGGTATCATCATGGTAGCACCAAGTATCACCACAGTATTGTGAAAAAACTGGCTACCTGGGAAAATTGAAAAAAATCACTGCAAGTTGAGCAGTCCTGCCAAGCAAATGAGGCAAAGGGAACTTGACAATTATACTGTATCTGTTCAGGTCTACACATACAGAAGTAAATGGTACCAGTAGTACAGTATGACTCATAGAAGCTTTAATTACACATCATTACCTCATCATTTCTTCACTTCATTCTGCTCACCACTACTAACTTAAATTAACCCTTAACTGTCTAAGCATCCATTTCTGGGATGATGTACAGATTTCAGCCACGTTTTCTCATCCGTCATGCACTTTTCGTCGTGTGAATTTTTTACTATAAACTTTACGGGAAGTAGACTTCATGCATGTGAGAACCAATTAGAAAGGGGATGATTTGTAAATTCTTATGCTTCATTTCATATTGCAGTGATGCACCAAAAATTTCTAAGATCTCAGTTTAAAATAGTTTAAAAAGTGCTCTTGAAAAAGTCAACTCATCAAATTAAGCAACCATAAAATGTACAAAAATCACCACCTTTAGAGTATTACATTTCAACCCATCACAATAGATCTCATCCATAGATTGTTGATATCTTATTCAAAATTGAATTACAAAAGACTTTTGAATTTTGAGTTTCCAATTCTATACAAAATATTGGTGATTGCCATTGTAGATTTAACTGTATGGATAGAATCTAAAATTCATAATGTACAACTTTTATTTACACATAAGTTCATCATATTCCTCTTAATTACATTTTATAATGCATCTTTGCAAAACTGCCCAATTTGGAGAGGGTTGTGGGCATTTAGCGGTTAAGTTCTCCTGTTGGCTCCATCCAGGGATTGTCATGCTGGAAAAGCTTTGTTTTCAGGTGTTTTATAAGCCAACTTCATGTCTGGCGTCCGCTTGCCGTAACTGACCAATTTATAGATCATCATGTACACGCCGAGGTGCTATACACAGTGATTTCATGCCAAATCTATGTTGATTCTAGGTTCATTAACCCTTAACTGTCTGAGCGTCCATTTTTTTTTTGGAGATGTACAGATTTCATCCATGTTTTCACATCCTTCATGCATTATTTGTATTGTAGATTTTTTACTGTAGACTTTATGGGAAGTTAGCTTCATGCATGTGTGATCCGATTAGGAAGGGGATGATTTGTGAAGTTTTTATGCCTCATTTCATGTTGTAGTGATTCACCCAAAATTTCAAAGATTTCAGTGTAAAAGTGCTCTTGAAAAAGTCAACTCATAAAATCAAGTAACCAAAAAATCTCCAAATATCACTACATTTAAAGTATTACATTTCAACCAATCACAATAAATTTCGTGTACAAATTGTCAATATTTTATTTATAATCAAACTACCCAAGAATTTTCAATTTCAAGTTTCAAATTTTATACAAAAATATTGGTCATAGCAATCATAGATCTAACTGTATAGATAGAATCAAAAATTTATAATGTATAATTTATATTCATACATCAAGTTCAAAATATCCCTCTTAATTGCATTTTATAATGCATCTTTGCAAAACTGCCCAATTTGGAGAGGGCTCTAGGCATTTAGGGGTTAACCCCTAAACGTCCTCACCCCTCTCCAAATTTGGAGAATTTCAAAAGATGTCTTATAAAATGTAACTAAGAGGGATATTTTGAACTTGATATATGAATAAAAAAATGTACATTATGAATTTTATATTCTATCTATATAGTTAGATCTAGGATTGCTATCACCAATAATTTTGTATAAAATTTGAAACTTGAAATTCAAAATTCTTTTGTAACTGGATTATGAATAAGATATTGTAATTGGTTGAAATGTAATACTCTAAATGTATTGATTTTTGAAGGTTTTTTGGTTGCTTAATTTTATGAGTTGACTTTTTCAAGAGCACTTTTACACTGAAATCTTCAAAATTTTGGGTGAATCACTACAACATGAAATGAGGCATAAAAACTTCACAAACCATCCCCTTTCTAATTGGATCAAACATGCATGAAGCTAACTTCCCATAAAATATTTAGTAAAAAATCCACATTGCAAAAGTCAATGATGGATGAGAAAAATGTGTTTGATTCTGTACATCGTCCACTTTCTGGACGGTTGAACGTTTAGGGGTTAATTTTAACAAAGTTATGCCTTACAACAACAACTTTAGTTCGGAGGCAAGCATAGATGAAAACCGATATTTCCACTGTAGCTATGTTTAGGAGCCGACTACTACGTGCTGTAGAATAGTGAAGTGCAGGATGCAGGTACGGTATATTTCCTTGAATATTTTTCGAACTTAACAAAAATATTCTTTAAATCCCAAATTCTAAACCCTAAACCTCAAATCCAAAACCCTAATCCCCAAACTGCTACATGGTATTGTTGACAAAGCACAATATTCAAGAATATTGTGGACCTACACTCTAGACCCCAAATTCCGCACCATATAGTAGTCGGCCCCCTATGTTTATTGTCTCTGCCCCAAAAGGGGAGAGAATACAAAAAGGTTTTTTTTTAAGTAGTTACACGGCTAGACTGTAAAAACAAGCTGTAAAAATAAAAATGGGGTAAATACTAAGGCAAAAGCTATGCGACTAATTGCTTGTTTTTAATGTATTTTTGTGTATGAGCAAGTGATTATTGTCATATTCTACTACACCAACATATTTCAATACACCCTTGTACTTGAGTAACAACACATTTGAGTATATCATAGTATTTCACTGCATGAGACAAATTATACAAATTATATATATATATATATATATATATATATATATATATATATATATATATATATATACATATATATATATATATATATATATATATATATATATATATATATAATCAATCCAAAGGACATTTAAGGTTTAAGTCATTTATAATAAGATATGATAAAGCAGGTAAGTTTAAGGAGCGTGAGCTGAAGTCATAAGTTGGGTCACATGATGCAATTGTTTATCTTGCACTATATAAAATAATAATAATAATAATAATACAAACAAATATATAATATATATATAATACAATAATTAATTGAATAAAAATTTAAAAATTTAAAAATTTAAAAAAACATGTCTACAGTGGTACATGGTGCAAGTGTCCCGTTGTGGTTAACCCCTAAAGGTTGGGCCTATGACCATGGAATCATGTTTTATCTGTCACACTCAATTTTGCTACTAAAAATAATACAAGAAATCAAAATTATATTTTGAGTAGATGAAGTCACATGTCTACTACAAATCATAAATTTTTCATAAATTTTGGTGAAAACTTAAAATTACTATGGTTTTATGAAGTGATTGTAAAGAAAATCTATATCAATTACAAAATGTACTAGAAAATTCCGATTTTTTTACCTAAGGTGTAAATTACAATGAAGAAAATTTTAGTTGACGAAAATCATCCGTGTATCTAAATTTAGAAAATTTTGCTACACCTTGGTGATACCTACCGAACTTGTAACTACAATAAAACACTCAAATTTCAAATTTTTCGAAAAATTCAAAGTGGAGCAGAAACTAGACTTGGCAAGCTTCATTTTGTTAGTTAAGCTCAAATGCAATGGAACTCATTTTCATGGCCTAAATTTAGTTTAAGTAGAACAAGGAAAAAAATTCAAAATACACTACACTATGAACAGTTTTTACGACTCTTTTTGTAGTTGGGACCCTATGTAAAATCTAAAAATAGCTTGAATGATTTGAATTTAACTTGAATGGGTGGCATCACCAAGCAAAGCCTTTCACATAAAGAATTGGATGGAAATCATCCACACAACAGTTGGAATTGAATAGTCCACTTCATTCATAAACCATTTTTTGGTCTCGGCGGCATTTAGGAATTAATGTCCTAAGTACCAACTAGTTCAATTTTTTTGCAAGCACCTAAGACATTAATCACAACGGGACACTAACACCATATTCCATGTCAATGTCCCTCATTGTTTTTTCGTGTATGTGGCTCCAAAATTGCATGCAAGTAGAAGCAAGTTCCAATGCCAAATTCATAAGGTGTGCAACTTAGCAAGTAGTAGTAGTAGTAGAGTAAGAACTCCGGTTTTCTTTAGAAGCCAATATAAATAAAGTGCATGTTCCGACACCCACCCATGGTTAAATGTCCACCAAACAAAGGATTAGTGATGCAAGACTACTTCCCCCTCTCGAGGGTAAGCCTTAACCCTTTAGTGCCTAGCTCACCACATTATGGTCACTGGAGTGTCGGAAATGCAAATAACAGAAAATTCTTGAAGAATTGGATTTTGAATTATTAATTTCAAATTTGGAGATTTATAATATACATCTTCTAAAAAAAATTCCAATTTGGAGTTGTGCAACTATCAAAAGGCCTATGTTCAAAACATTAAAATATTGTAAATACATCAAAATACAGCAAATACTTACAAATACAACACATGTACTATGTTGTATTTCTAGTGTTTGGAAGTTCGTTATCTCGTTTTTTTTTTTTTTTGGATTGTGTTCTCTTGTTTATGTTCTAGTAGTGTATGTATTCCGATCTTGATCAATGTACCAAATTCTTTCAATTTTTAACGTATAATTTTTTGTCTTGAACCGTACATGAATAAGTCACTCTCACTTATAAAATTCACAATAATTATGTGTGAGTCCGTTCTTGATATGAAAAATTGCAATGGAGAGGTGTTGACATAGGGCATTGTTGAACCGCGTCACTTTCATTTTTGAAAATTTAACCCAAATTCTATTTAACTTTGAAGTCACACACTCTCCAAAATCTCATTTTTGAGTGAGCATTATACAATTCAAAGACATACTATAATCTTGCAATTCCAGCATTGGATGATTCTTTAATTTTGGCAAATTATCTCCACTCCATTTGAGAATACAATTGTATGGTTACCATTCTATTTCTAATAGTATCAATCACGGTGGAAAAAACTACTGAAATCCAGTGCACGCAACTACAGTACCCTAAGCACTAAAGGGTTAATAAGCATGCTTTATCTTGCACTAAAAAGTAAGAAATTTGCACCACTTGGTGTTCAAGGCTTGGGTTGTGCTAATTTCAATTGTATGCAATAAGTTCTGTAGAGTCCCATGAACCTAATTCTATATTGTGTCACTAATGTTGATTGAACACTACCCAAACAAAATAAAAAAATGTTGTTTTTTGTAATTTTTTGACATAGTTTTTGGACATTGTTTGTGTCGGGAAAAATGTTGAAAACAACACGTTAATTTTTTGGCAGTGAAATTTTGGTGTGGTAAGATTAATGTACACTAGCAAAATTTTGGAAGTTCTTTACGTACACTGAATAGTGCATTTAGGTTGCCTTACCCAAAAAAGTTACCTCATTAATCGTCATTTGTACACGTGGAGGTGCGTGGGTCTCTCTGAGTTTACTCTAGATGAAGATGTTCTTCACTACTTCATCTTCATGGCTTCATTTATATATCTCTGAGTTTACTCTAGATGAAATATTTACATAGTGTAAAATGTTGAGAAATTACTGAGGGACAACCTAAATGCACTATTTAGTGTAGATATAAAGGCAAGAGGAGATGTTAGCAGGGTAGAGACTTGGATCATAAGTCGCATGGGTCAGAGCATCTCCAACGGGGCTCGCCAAAGGTCTGACACACTTCAAACGAAAATGAAAAATGCTAAGGGCCCTTCAAAAAAGCCTCTTGACCCTCTATCTATAGATGACACTTCAGATCTAAGTTTAGTTGATTATATCACACATTCTACTTGTGATTGGTCCATTGACTATTTAATGTACACTTTTGATGTTTGAAGAGCGTTGGAGGGTGGGGAACTTTAAGTTGAAGGGCTCTTCAAATAGAGATGAATAATTTTAGCGAGTCGCCTTTAGCGTGCATGGTTGGAGATATTCTCAGTAACCCAACACTCCGGCCCCTGGCCATAGGTGGATAAACAGCATTTTGACCGAACAAATGCAGCACTCTTTTTCGCAAGAAAATGGACCCTGCCTAACTTATCAGTGTTGAATTGTATTCTGTACATTTGTGGTCAAGTTGGAAACTGGCAAGTATATATATTCATATATGCAATCATAGAGTCTAGATTGCTTCAAGGAGGCTGGACACTTTTGTCCAGTATTTCTTGTCTCTATGACAATATTCTCGGCCACTTAGAAGGTGAATCAAGGCGTGTTTGGATTGCATATTAATTCTTACCCACTTGTATTCTGTTATCAAACTTTTACAGTCAAAATCATTGACACTGCAAGTCCTCATTCATAACATTCAGTAGCATCTTTGACTGCTGCCTTCCTTCCAACAGAATGATGTGGAATATTCCACATCACATCAATAGCTATGGGGGCATGTGGTATTAAGCAGGAGCAACTAACCTAGTGAACAATAATCGAAGGCACTTACTCAATTACAATTCAACTGTGTCCTGTAATTGTTTATTTGATTCAATAGCCGATTCAATTACAAATCACTGGTCACTCCATCTATAAAGGTGGATGAAACTAAAAGGCAGCCTTCTTGAAGGCTACTGAATGTTATGTTTGGTGCCAAGCTCCTAGTCTGAAAGTCCTTCCATGTGGCATATAAAATATTGGTCAATAGTTTTTTTTAAATTGTTACAAAAATTCCTCTATTTCACACCAGATTCAATGATTTTAAATTATCATGCTTGTGGATATGAACGATGACCTTTACAACATAAACATGAATATTCTACTTAACCCTTAAACGTCAAGAGGGCCTAGGCGGGGCGGCTCGAAAGGCATCTAAATTTTCAGAGGAAAAAAAAAAAAAAAAACAAAACAAAAAAAAAAACAAAAAAACAGCTCTACTGGCCAGCACTGTAGCATTGTGGCACTTTTCAAAAAACAACCTCAGCTACCCAAACCTCAACTCATGTTCATTTAGATAACTTTGATTGCTTGCCAATGATTCCACAATCTCCCAAATGAGGCACAAATTTGGAATCTAGATCGTTTTTTCAGTAACTTTCCAACGCACCAATCCTTGCTTGATTTGGTTGAGAAAATCCACTTTTTTCTTCATTATTCTCTCGTAAATAAGCCCATGGGGCTTACTTTGACGTTTAAGGATTAACCCTTAAACGTCAAGGTAAGCCCCAAGGGCTTATTTAAAAGAGAATAATCAAGAAAAAAGTAGATTTTCTCAACCAAATCAAGCGTGGATTGATGCATTGGAAAGCTACTGAAAAAGCGATCTAGATTGCAAATTTGCGCCTCATTTGAGAGATTGTGGAATCGTTGGTAAGCAATCAAAGTTATGAAATTGAACAAGTTTTTGAGGTTGGGGCAGCTGAGATGCCGCAGTGCCGCAGTGCTACAGTGCTGGCCAGCAGTGTCCCGCAGAGCCATTTTTGCATTTTTTTCATTTTTTTTTTTTTTTTTTTTTCCTCCGAAAATTTAGATGCCTTCCGGGCTGCTCCGCCCAGGCCCTCTTGATGTTTAAGGGTTAAGGTAGAAGTACCTATAATCCATAAAAATAAGGTTCTTAGCATGAAAAATGTTGAAGTTTCACTGATGAGATCATTTTTCTTTCTTAGAGAAACAAAGATATTGTAGAATGGTTTTGTTTTCTTTTTCTTTTTTCTCTCAAAATTAAATTTATTAAAAAAAGTTAAGTAGAAAGATCTTTGAAACCCATGACTAATATATAGGTTCACCTATAATTGACAAAAACAAGATCAATTCAAGGAACATAAAGCTGCTCTGTGTTGACCAACACTATGTTGGCTAACTTGGCTTTGGGTAGCACTGTGTTATGACTGTATTGGTTTTTGGATTCATAAACCCGGGGTGCATTGTACTAAACATGTACAAATATATGTGAATGCATAGAAGGGGTATTAATTTAAACATTGTCGTATTACATATTCATACAATAAACATATTTAGGAACGAATAGATATGTATACAAAGGTTTTTAGACATACAAGTGATACAACCCCTCGTATACAAGAGGATTTTTAGAGAGGGTCATGAACAAACACACGTGATTCTCAAACATAATGTAGAGTGCACCCCGAGGTTCATGAATTGTAGCTTCTAGGAGGTCTACAAATTGGTTGTGAGGTACTCATCGGCTACAACTACCTCTCCCTTAGTGATCAATGTTGACATAAATTATTTGATTTTTGTCAAAAAGAGATACGTGTCATCTTGTGATTGAATCAGGGTGACATGGACCCCTCCAAATCTGAGGAAATTCAATTTGTTCGACAGCGGGCAGTCGGTCTGAATTGAATATAATCCTCATGTACCGTATAGCTTTAAAAAAATCTGGATGCTTCCTTCCTTATTTCTCAATAGGAGCATAAAATTTCAGAGAGTAAGTCAAAAGCAGTTACTTTGCAATAACATCTGCATGAGCCCTCTCGAAAATATATACGGCAAAAGCTGCAGGTATATATGTACAGTCATAAACTCAATCCATATGAACGATCACTTTAGCGGAAGTCAATCAACAGCAAACACATGAAGGCAGAATTTGCTTTTTCTGCATGGGACGTGTGAAGCCATCCATAACATTCGGTAAGGTAACTACACCTAAAAGGGAGCATTTACCTTAAAGTGTGCATATCTATTACGGTGTGATATTTCAGTTGTGAAATGTCACACTGTAGTAGATATGCATGCTTTAAGGTAAATGTTCCCTTTTAGGTATAGTTACCTTAGCCTTCATGCCCACTGCCTTTCCTTCATACGCTTTGCTCATCACCTTGAGCCTCCACCTGTCCACTTAGCTATTGATGAAGTACTGTTGGATGTGGAATATTCTACACCATCTACTGTAGAGCCAAGGTAAAGACAGTGCACGCTACTAAATGTTATGTCAATGAGGTCTACCTACATTACACTGATTATCCCATTTAGGCGCGTGTGGTACTAATTCTCGATGAACGCACTATTTCGTAAAATCTCAAAATTAGTGAGGGTTGAAATTTTTATTGAGTGGCCGAAATCTTCATATCACGCTAATTTTACATTATAATGATATTTAGTATTACGCCGACTTGTTTATAAATTTCGTGCATGATTTGTGCATGTAAAGAGAAGCCCAAAATAGTTCCGGAATATGAACGCGCTAGGAAACACCCAACACTCTGGAGAATTGCGAGCTGGAGGGCGAATTTGAAGAGACCGCTCTCAATAGAGTCCTGGAGGGGGATACAATTGAGCCTAGGCACGCAAAGAGGCGTCGCGGCTTGCTGTTGGGTGATGGCCTAATATGGGTACCCCTCCAAAAATAATGTGATTTTCAAGAAATATCCTATTGGTAAGAAGAAAACATTGGAAAATTACAGAAATTAGAGGGTATTATAGACAGCATGACTGCAACTATATACATGGTGTTAAAGACAGAATTTCTAACACACATAAAATGAATTAGACATAAGTCACACTATGTGCAACGTGTAAAAGTGGTACCCATATAAGGCCATTCCCCTGGTGCAGATGCTCTTATAGCTCACTGAAAAGAGGAAAAAAAACAAAACATTCCTACATGGAGGTGATGGATATGCTTGTAGGTACATTGGCAAACACTAACTATAATGGGACCAAACTAGCAGTGAACTTCTAACAGCTTTTCAAAGGACATCATGCCTTACAAACATGCATGCTCCCTTCCTTTTTATCACTGCAATCATGAGGAATAAGCACAACCGAATACTGTCAGTGTTGTAAGACAGAATGCCATGTGATGTGAAATTTTTAAGAATTCTCACAGTACCGCTGCATCGCTCACTCCGTAGTCACTGTTGGTAGTACAAATCCCTTTTTCAACATGCAAGTTTTTTTAAATTAGTCCGAATTAGCAATGGTGGTCAAGCGGCATATGAACATGCATGAAGAACACCAAGTTTGTTGTCTCTGCCCCACTAGGGGAGACACTACGGAAACGTTTCGTTTTCAAGGAGTTACATGGCTGAACAGTACAAAGAAGGTGTAAAAATAAATCTAGGGTAAATACTAAGGCATAGACTACGCAACTAGTTGCTTGTTATATTGGCAGATTTCCAACAACAAATTTTTGACACTCAAATTCACAAACCTCTAAAGCATACCATTCTTTAATGCCTTTATGCAAAAATGTATCCAAAGTGTTCTTGAGCCTCCCTACTGTTCACCTTCAAATCTCAAGCATCTGTCAAAAGATCAGAGGAATCACAAAGAATTTTCTCTAACTTTAGCTCGTCCAAGCAAGAGGGTTGAAGAGTTGGATTATTTGAGTAGTAGATTCTCTAAATTGTTGCTAGAGTGTAAATGGTATGGTTCAGCAAGGTATTAACCCTTTAACATCTAGATCCTCCACTGGTTTCAAAGATGTGTTATAAAATGTTTGATGAATCAAAAAAATGGAGTTGATATATATAGAAAAGTTGAAAATCTCAATGTGTAGATCACATCTGTACGGTTGGATTTATCATTTTCTTTATTAATAGTTTTTAAATAATTTTGCAAGGTTTTCTTTTGAAATTCACTTTAAAATCCCACATCAACAATTTTTTATTAAAAAATTATAACGAATTTGGAATAATATGCACTATGAGATGGTATAATTTCCATTATTTGATTCTACGTATTTTGGAAAATCATTGTTAAGGTCTCACTTTTTGAACTAAGAATAAAACTTGACATAAACCAATTTTGTCATTTAAAAAAAAATCACAACATCTTATTTTGAAGATCCATTCCGTTCAAATGGTAGTCAATTAGCACAAACACCAAAGAAACTTTCTATAGATGAAAATTTGTACAAGATGTAGCCAAGAGAAGACTTACAATATTTTCATAGTCCATTATATGGATGCAGGTGCGTCAAAGAGTTAAGAGCCTTATGTCAAGATCTCTAATTGTTTTTTCTTCTTGGACAAACTTCACGGTTATCAGTTGAAAAAGTGTTTAATAAGCATTTTTTAATGCATATACGGGTCACCCATTAGCTATCACACGCTGACACAATGATATGCACTCATTGTAGCTTAGCCAAGGTGGAATGCTACAAAACTTATGCAACTAGGACTAGTACCACCAGTAGGAATTTAGTCTTTGTGACTTGTCTTTTGTGACTCAAATGGTCCCTTAGGATTTTCATTTTTAAAATTGAGTCACAAAGAACCATTTCAGTACGAAAGACGAATCACAAATACAAACGACACAAAGGACCAAATTTCTGAAAATTTATAGTATATTCAACCATCATAAAGCTCTAACAACTAGGACTGGTATAGATCTAGGTTTCAGGCCAACCGTCCTGAAAAGTGATAATTCCATTGATATTATATCTAAATTGACGCCATCGTCATTGACAAATATATATAGGGCAGTAGTAATAAGGCCATTGGGCACATGAAAACTGCAGTCCTGCATGAGGATTATAATTACCAAGTACGAGAGACAAGCATATAATTGAGATTCCAATTGATCTTCATCATATATAAGTCTCTTCAAAGTCCTAAAAACTGGCAGCCTACAATATATATTATGTACGTGGGCAGACTACAATGTAAAGCAGTGCAGTAGTACTTGAGTTCAAGCAGTCTAGTTCATTATTTTGATCAAAAGTGGGATAGCAAATCACTCATGGAGATCATGATGAAGGAAAAACAAAGGGTTGATCAGGTGTTGATACGTTTAGATTAAGCCTAAAATATATTATATGTACACTGTACTAAACACGTACAAGTATACGTGAGTGCACAAGAGGGGTATTAATTTGAACATTTCCGTATGACATATGCATACAATAAACATATAATTTAGAGCTGAAAATATTGATCTATATTTACACTAAACATAAATTTAGGACGGAATAAATTTGTATACAGACATATAACCCCTCGTATATAGGGGTGCATTGAACTAAACACGTACAAGTATACGTGAAGGGGTATTAATTTGAACATTGTCGTATGACGTATACATATAATACACATATTTACAGCTGATGATATTGACGTATACTTATATTAAACATATATTTAGGAGTTAGGATGGAATAGATTTGTATACAAAAAAAAATTAGACATATAATCCCTCGTATACATGGGATTTTTTAGAGGGGATCATAAACGCACGTGATTCACAAACATAATTTAGAGGGCACCCCAGGATGTACACAGGCAGCCTACAATGAACATATAGCAGTGCAGTACTTGAGTTCCAGCAGATGGAGTTGATGAAGCATTGATGCCGGCCATGTATGTTTGATCAAAAGTGGGCGAGCAAATCACTCATGGAGATTACCATGAAGAAAAATGTTTTGTTTAGGCCATGTTAATCAATATACGATCAGATCTATTCATGTGCTGCCACTCATTGACTCAGATTGATCTCGTCAAGTGGGATTATTGGCCCTCCCCGGGCCAGTTGAGTTGACAAATCCAGTTGAGTTAAATCCAATGTAAATCAAATCCAGTGTAAACTCAACCTCATGTGTACGCTCGTCCATGCAATTGATCTATAGGCCCATTTGATTTAATTTAATTCCCTTTTTAATAAATTGGCTTATCCATTGATAAATGTTAAAAAGCTAGATGTTCAATATTTACAACATAGATACATACTAGAAATTCAAATTTTCAAGCATACACTTTCAAGAAATTTCTACCAAGAATGAAGTTCACGAATTGGAAATTTGGGTATAACCAAAGTATATAAGGTGAGTGGGTCATAAACTGACGCTGACCATAAACTGACTCCTATAATTACTTCATCAATGACACTTCACTATACCAAAAACAAACAATTATTAAAGTAATTATGACTTTGAAGTACTGCTTGGACTCACCTCATTTGTGGGAACTATGTTCAAAAACATATTCACTGTCAATTTCACACCAAGTCTATTGTCACAAATAGGCAACATAGACTTTGAAAATTCATAACTTATTCAACATGACTTCAAAATGAATGATTCAACTTGGGGTAGATTTAGAATCAATTTGCTAATCCATTCGAACTATCACATTTCACCTTAGATTACTATAAACAGGCGCAGTGCTTAAAGTGTTGGTTTATGGTCCACTCACCTTACACCCATAATAAACCATGTATCAACAACTATTCCTACATTTGAACCCAAAAACAGCACATAACTTATTCATACCGTTGAGTTAACCGAAAAGAAGTAGGGACCTCTGTTGAGTCTATACGGAGTCTCTGCCTCAATAATATCAATTACTGACACGGATTGTGCATGAATAGTTCTTTGGTCCCTTCATGAATAGTCCCTTAGGCTTGGGGGAACTTGTGGGAACTCTCCTTTAGCATTGGGGAAGTCACGAGTTCCACTCCCATGGGTGGTGCAAGGCCTTGCTTTAGATTATTCTCCAACTCACCATAGACTAGTTTTACAATCTTTTGAACTGAAAATGAGTCGAAGGTGAGTATGAGGTGAGTTTCCACTTTGAGACACTCTTTTCGGTTAACTCTAGTGTCCAAAGAATGTGACCTAAAATAAATTGAAATCCTTCTTCACTTGTCAATAAAGGATTTTTATTGGGTCCTCCAATAATACTAAATATTCTCAGTTCCTAGTAGTAGCCACCCCGACTCTAAACCCCCCCCCCCCCCCCCCTCTCTCGACTTTAATGCAAGAGGACAAAAATTGCCCCCTATTTTGTGCATGTAAGGGCCCACCTTAAAAAATAACTCCCTCTTCCAAGGGTTTAAAATTCCCAAGGGGTTCCTCCTAGATTAACTTGCAGACATAGGCCCCAAATTTTAAATTTTAAAAATCCAAAAATAGACCCTAGGGTGCCCAAAATGAAAATTTCAGAAAATGAGGCCCATGGGTGAATAGTGCTTGCATTAACGTCAAGGGGGGGTTTAGAGTCGGGGTAGTGACCATTCTGGGTGCACAACTGCACATACCAGTCACCATGATCCCCTGATAAAAGAAAAAGTTACAGAAGATGTGAGCCTTTTCCAAGAGGGTGGGATTTTGACTAATATATATTGCATCCAACTGTGGCAGCATTTTTTATTTTATTTTATTTGGCTATATTTTGCCACATTTCTCTACAAAATATGGCATTTCTCTTCTGTTAAGGAAAAAAATGATAAATTTTGAATTTTTTTTGCCAAATTTCCTCTATATTTTTTGTGAAGATAGCCAGATTTTGTGAAGAAAACTACCAAAATTTGAAGAAATTCTATCAAAACATGATTGTAAGCTTAAGATTACGCCAAATATTCTTTCCCAATTTTTTTACGTTGCCAGTTAGGCTTCAAGAAAAGAAAACCACAGGAAAAACACTGAGCTGTGGCTCCCCAACCATCTGGCTTGGTACTTGACGGATGTATATTTTAGCAATTGAATTTACATCAATTATTTCAAAGAACAAAAATGTAAAAAATCTCCCAACCAGGAGTTGATGTCCTTGTCACAGATGCCCTACGCCCCGTGGCAAGCGAGCGTCGCTCACAGCATCCATGTACCTTCCACCTAAGCTTTTGCCCTTTTCCCGGAGATTTTATTTGGTGCGGTTCTGGTCCCACTCCTTCTCATTGGCTCCCACTTTTAGTGACTCCACCACGAAATTGGAGAATGTCACAGTACATGTCCCAACCGTGTACAGTACACCATCACAATACAGTCTACCCTCCATAATATGACACTCCATAATATAACAATTTTATTGGTTCAAGCAATACACATGTAACAAATCATTTATGTGACTAATCCATGTCTGCTTAGCTAGGGCTTCCCAAACATGTCATAATAGAGAGGGATAACTGTACTCACAGCCAAACGTTTTACTAATTTTATTATTATGATTCTAAACACATCAACCAATGCGGCGATAAGCCGAGGTGCATAAGGGAAGCAACCAGGTGCATTATATTGTTGCAAGCAGTTATAGTGCAACTGCTGTCTCTAACGTTTGCAATTATCAGAACCAGTTCTCTTCATGATGGTGGAATAATTGGTATGTGCGGCAAGCATCTTAAAGCTCCGTTGTTGCGTATTTATATCCACCTTGGTTTTTTTAGTCATAGCACAGTGGTTTGTTGCGCTGGTACACCCCAGAAAGAAGTAAAACAGCACGACAAACCACTAACTGAAGCATAAACAGAACTGAAACAGTTAAGAGATTCTATCCCATCACTAAATCTCACAAGGATGTTCTGCACAGTGTAGGCAGGTAAAGCGTAGTGAATAGTACTCGTCTGAAGACTCTGTTCATACCACGCATAACTCATCACACAACCAGGGAATGAAGAAAGCGGTGATCGTAGAAACTGAAAGCGTATTTTGCACACTCAAACTGTTCCCCCATCACCTATTCTGCTAGCGAGTAGCGACGGCAACTCATCCTTTTATATGTTTGGTTGGACTTCTCAGCAATGTTTGTACATGTGACTTATTATAATTAAAAATAAATAAAAAAATAAACCATATTAAGGTGATTTAGCACTAGTAGAAAAGGTGCCAATGCCAAGGGAGATGTCCAAGCAAGTAGTGCCCAATTCCACGCACGCACAGTGCTTTTGCATAGGCATGTCCCTGGGGAACAACCCCTTTTTCTACTAGTGTAGGCATTGAGGTGAAAATGTGGACACGGATAGGTCAAGCTCTAAGCATGCATGTCTATGGACACTGATCTTTGCATGTAAATGAGATTGTCTATTGTCACTGATAGTGGTCTACAAACTGCCTTTAAAATAGCATTAAAAAATCATAACATACTTCATTGGCTTTTGCACCCAAAGTGATTTCTACACTGATCTCACTGCTACATGTGTTAATATGCATAAAGTGACACAAACAGCATGCTCTACCTCAATTTACAGAGAATAAATAAAATATAGAATTCATAACAAATAGTGACTAAGCAAAAGTTGAGATAATATCACAACCATTCACAAAACCTGGAGATTGGAAAAAAAACGGATATTATCAAGGGGCAGATTGTTCAAGTATGCTACAATTGAATGGTGTTGCCTATTATGAGTGGAAAAATGTGGGTGTTTATGATACAAAAAGGGCGCCAGTAGTACTTTGTCAATTGTCCAAGTACGCCCCCACTCATCAGTGTAAGTCAGTCAGTCAGTCGGTCGGTCACTGCTCGGAAGTAATTAGGCTCTCTTGTTCCTCAACTCCGCAACCAAAAATGATTTAAGCGTTTTGAACCCTAATTTCAATTCGCCGTGTACAAGACGGTTGATAGATTAACTCCACCATCCTCCCCCCCAAAAAAAGTCCACAAAACTGGAGTTCCGTTGCATCATTTTGAATGTTGTCTTCTTGATACTAAGTAAACTCACTCAGTCGACTAACACTAGTCTTTGTTGTTCCTTCTTGTTGTGGCACGGCACCAATCTCAAGCTCGGCATGTCGGTGATGAACGCCGCGGCGATGTCAACGGCAATTCGTTTGGCATCGTTTGAAGCTCCCAGTAAACCTTTCCTCCCCAACCCCGCCACGTACAAACCATTCTCCCCTTTCCACCCATGCGGAAATGGCCGTCTCGGCAACCCCTCTTCCGAGAAGAATTTGCTGTCATCCTAAACTCACCAAAAAAGAAACACACCAAACACTTCATTAGCATCCCTCAAATCTTCAAGAAAATAGAGAGTTATCCTTGGAACTCAAAAAGGATTTAACTCTAACATGCAATCAACGTTTTTATTACAGTTGTCCCTCTCTATTATGACATGTTTAGGGAAGGTGGCAGGCATGAATTCGTCACAGGTTTTGAGTTCTCTCACATGTGTATAGCTTGAAACAATAGTATCGTCATATGATTCCAGAGTGTCATTGTATGGAGGGTAGACTGTATTACCTTGAGCCATTTGGGCACATTGCTTCGGTAGCCTGTTGCAAGGATTACAGCGTCGTAATCCTCACGCCAGCCGTCTTCAAACTGGACCCCAGTTGCTGTGAAGCACTCCACGGCCGGCCGAACCTGAATCAATCAGTAGTGTATCACTGTCAGCGATGAGTTTTGTTTATTGATGAGTATATTGATGTATTTAGTTTTTTGTGTGATGGAATAGTACCTTGACTTGACCGCTCTTGATGGCCGCAAACGTTCCCACGTCCAGAATGGGCGTCTTGCCGGTGCTCTCCTTGATCTGCATTGGGCCGTCTTTGGGCCTCGGAATGCCGACGCTAGCGGTGTCGCCAAGCGTCAAGTACGTGTAGCCCACCAGTAGCCGGTCTGTCAACCAGATGGGCAGATTCTTCATCAACAACATCGCCACCAGAAACGTCGACTTGCCACATATCTCCCGCGGCAGAATGTGCGTCTGTAACACAACACATCATTAGACTTCCGAGTACGTTCAATTTAAATCCTATCTTTTCAAACCTCACTCAATCTTTCAAGCTCCCACAACTTATACATTGTATAATAACGATTCACGAATCCAACGAATGAACCCACTCAAAAACCTCAACCTGCAACAATAAATCCCAACACTACCACCGAAAAATGCCATCTTCCTAAAACCTGCAAAAAGTAGATGAATGTTTTCGACGAATCCTGAAACTGCACTCGAAAACCAAGATCAAAATGCCATCTTTCAGACTGCATAGATCGATGTTTGATGAATCGTGAAACTGGGCACACTTGTAGACTTCATTGTAAGGTGAAAAATGCTACTCGTAAACTGTAGACCTTGCTGTAAGTGTTTGATGAATCGTGAAACTAAGCACACATGTAGACCCGGGCTTCATTGTAAGGTGAAAAATGCTAGATTAATCTGACAATGCGTTTCTTAATGAATCTGAAAACTGAAAATTCATCAGAGGATAGCGGGAGCTAGTAGTACGTACCGGAGAGCGCACGACGAGGGCAGGAGAGGCGCCGAAATTGGCGAGGTCCAGGGCAATCTCCATGCCGGTGTTCCCACATCCCACAACGAGCACGTTTTTCCCTTCAAACTCCACGCCGTTGCGGTACGAGCTGGAGTGGAAAAGCTCGCCGCGGAAGGTCTGCGCGCCCTGGAACGCGGGCACCACGGGCTCGGCGTTTTCACCGGAGGCAACAACAAGCCAGCGCGCCCGAAACTCCCTGTGCGCGGTGTGAACGTGCCAGAGGTTGGACCGGGCGTCGAACCGGGAGTGGGTAACAGCGTGGTTGAACAAGGGGCGGATGTCGAAGCGGCGCGCGTAGTTCTGCAGATACTCCACGAACTGGTCGCGCCCGGGGTACGTGGGGAAGTCCGCGGGGAACGGGAACAACGGCAGCTCGCAGAACTGCTTGGGAATGTGCAGGTGCAGCCGGTCGTAAGTTTTCAGCTGCCACAGGGAGGCGATGCAGGAAGCTTTCTCCACAACCAAGCACGGTACTCCCTTCTCTTGCAGACACGCCGCGGTTGCCAAACCCGATGGCCCCGCGCCCACAATAATGGCGCCGGGGAAGAATACCGGCTCTTGCTTGAAACAAAACGACTCGCCTGGCAAAACTGTCACATGGGGCGGCATATTTGGCGACCGAAGGGAGCTCAACAAAACAAAAACGAAACAAAAAAAAAACCGACTACACACTGTCTAGTAGTTCTAAAAAACTCGCGGGACTCAATCTGCAACAGCACTAGAAAACACACACTGTCCAGTACTTCTAAAGAACGTACTTTCGGTACATCAATCTGCAACAGCACTAGAATCCTGGCGACACTCAAGCATATTGACCTGGAACTTCGATACTACTACTTCTCGGAGACAGTGCTCAACAAAACAAAAACACTGTATAGTTCTAAACAACTCAATCTGCAACAGTACTAGAATCCTGGTGACACTCCAGCATATTGACCTGGAGCTTTGACACTACTACTTCTCGGAGTGCTCCATTGTGTGATCGATAAAGCAGTCTTGTTCAGGTACATTAATCCATTCGAAGGAAAGCAAAGACTTGAGTGATCAGGTTTGAGTGATCAGAGTTTGGTGTTGAGACAGTTTGAGAGTTTGGAAATTCTAGACACATTGGATCGATGTGAGAACTCAAGGAAGAATGACGACTGGAACTAGACCTAACGGAATGACGACGATGGCGATTGCTTTGGGTTGCGCATGCGCTGTCAAGTGATCGACAAAGGAGAAAAGAGATGGATGCAGAGCGTCTGTGGTTTTATTTATATGTGGCCACCTTTTGTGGCTTTATAGTTAGTATTATGATGGCCGCCGTCACTCTGCACTAACTACGGGCATCACCACCAGTGCCACTCCAAGCCTGTATAAAGACTGCTACTTGGAGTGCCACTATTGGCGTGGGCCAACAAGTCATCCCCCACCAACTGCCCTCTGTAGAATTACGGGGAAAACCCAATTAACCCTTATGAGTAAATGTCAACCAACCTCTCGGGCTTGGTTTTCTAAAGTTTTCAAACCATTAATTGCTAATAATGTAGAAATGCTTTTATGAATTTTCTTTTTTAAGCATCATCCATGACAAAAGTAGTATGCACCTACATTTTGGAATCTAATTATTTCTATATTTTGAGGTTAAAATTCAGAAAGACTCCTTTTTTCTAAATGAGGATATGACTATTAACAGTTAAAAATCGATTTGAGATTGATTCCATTACTAAACAAACATATAGATAACAATGTCCAAAACCAAATTCAAAATTCTTGCTCTACAATATTGCTATGGTGCTTTGGAGATGTTCTCCAAATTGTCCTTGAATAGCGTGTGGGAGATGATTTCTAAAGAGCCCTCTTATATTTTAGAGTTTAGAGAGTCGTTGGTGTGGAAGAAACGAATACTATAGAGAATTTTTGTAGACTATGTGAATAAATTACAAATTTTCAAAGTTGAGATTATAGGAGTAAGTACCTAATGTTAACACTAAATTATATAATGAATCGGACATCTTTAAAATAAGAAATGTTTCAACTTTCATTGATTACCTCAAGGAGTTTTTTCTTTTTATCAATTACTAGTGAAAATTTGTGTTAAAATTAAGAATTATTGGTGTTGAAATTCAATCATTTCGTTGGCTTTCAATACCTCAAAACTAGTTGTATGTAGTCATGTTAGTACCCAAAATTACATTTTGAATGTGATAAAAGTAATCATTATTGCTAATAATGGAGAATTCATGAATATGGTTACCATTTTTTTACAATATTGATTGAATTTTTTTTAATATGAAGTGGTTGGTCCTTCTTCTATAGTGCTACTATGATTCTTTACAATAGCATGTTTTTATCTTCAATTGAACAATGATGTTATTGTAAAATAAATCATTCCTTTATAATTTCATTTAAAGAAAACAACAAACCTCTTTGTGTTCAAAAATGTTATGCGGTCTCATCTAGGGGTCTTATTGGCAAGTGAAGGAGGGTTCCAATGTACTTTAGCATGTATTATTTGAACATTTTATAAATTTTCAAAGTGTTAAATACATGTGTCACATAAAGCATTCCTCGGCTCTAGTGTGTACTTTCGAAATAAACATCTTTGTACTTTGCTATATCAAAAGAACTCAAGTTACATACAAATATCACAATAGTTGAAGAATCCAACAAGTGTAAAAAACATGAGCTATAGACCACTTTCTTGACTCACACAATCTTGAGGACTTCTTTAATTCCTACGTGACTAAAGTTCACAAATGGGTTTTTTTCACAATTCCAGTCAGCTTGTTGTTGTAAGATTTTTTGGCATTTCATCATAAATTGAATGTTATAGGGAAATTTCATGCATCAACATCTTAATGGCAGTTAGATTCTATGAAATTTTGACTTACGAGTAGTTTGTCATATTCTAAAATGAATTGTCTCGTAGTTTAAAACAAGATCCTACAATTCAAGATGAAAAAAAGAGAATAATTAAGTTGGCTACATACACTAAAAATGACAATTTTGAAGTGATTTTCTCAAAAAAATAAAAAAATAAAAAAATAAATAATGCAACACTATGAAGTATCATTACTGCAAAAGGCTCCCTATCTCACCAAAAATGACCATCAAAAAGTGTCCAATTCCACCAAAGATCTAATTTTTCTGGTGAAATTGATCACTTTTGGGTGGTCATTTTTGGTGTAACGGGAAGCCCTTTGCGCTAGTGTATGGACCGTCACAATGTCCATATCATCACATGCAGTGAAGGATATGACATTAAAGAGGTCTGGGGTGGATGAGATTGTGATTTTCCGCTATAATTTACCGCTATAATTTCCCTCTATTTAGTGGATCCCCATAACCGTCCCTGGAACGGAGCAGTCTTGGCAATCCCTTGATTAACTCCAGGAAGTTGTGATTAAGATAGAGTATGTCCATTCCAGAGATTTATTTTATCAGTACCTGAATTGATGTACAGTGACCCACTGTTGCTGGACATGCAATTTCTATGCTTATGGCAAATGCATCAATAGTACTGTGAATAGCAAAATAATTTCCTCACGGAATCTCGCATATATACACTGAGTCCACTCACACACACACATGGGTTTGCGCACACACACACAAGTTCAGAGAAGCTTGCTAATTCAGCACTTTATTCACTTATAATCTTGCGTACACTTTCTTTGATTTTACACCCACTTTCCTCCGTCACTCCGGCCACTCCCACATGAGTTCGGCCACAAAATCCACACTTTCCCCGCCTTAAATCCTCCATCTCTATTCCTCAACCGTCGGTTATCGGATAACCGTCACGACTCCACAATCATGAATGCACTCTAACCCTAACCGCTAACTGCCAAAGCTAACCGCTAGTAGTAGAATAGTATCTAGTTCCAATGCACGAATGCAATAGTTGCAATAAATGTAGATTATGTGTTCGAGTCCTAATACCATCGTCGAAGTAGTTCATATGCGTTGATACCTATGTGAGCGGAAAAATCACCATGACATCTCGCCCCTGTCTGCTGGTGCTTTGAATATCTAACACCAGCAGACACAAGTCATGGTCTCGGTCGAAAGAGCTTGAGCTTCTCAATATTCACATGCTTATCTATGAGTTCACCATCTAGAGTCCCAAGCTTATAGCTGTCATTCTTGAAGGCCTCCCTGATCACAAAAGGTCCTTTCCACCTGGGAAAAAACTTCTGCCCTTTCTGTTTCATGAGCCAACAATCCAAGCGTAACACCAAGTCGCCAGGATCAAAGATAGTCTTTGCATGCATTCGATCATGGTATGCTTTCCTTCGATTCTGAACTACATCGAGGTTGTACAGTGCTTGTCGCCGCGATTCATCAAGACTTTCTAACATCACCAGTCGGGTAGTGATAGCATTTGCTTCACCTACCCCGTAGCGTAGCGCCGTGCGTAGAGTAGGTATCTCTAGTTCGATAGGCAATATTGCTTCCTGACCATAAGTAAGATAGAATGGCGTATAATTCGTGGCAACCTTGTGTGTTGTGCGATAGGCCCAAAGTGCACTGTTGACGTTTTTGTCCCATTCCCTCCGCTTGTCTAGCACCATCTTGCCGATAATGCCGCACAAGATCCCGTTGGTCTTTTCCACGAGTCCATTTGCTTGTGGATAGTAAGGACTTGCTTTACGGTGCTTCACTGATAATTTGCTTAGCAAAGCCGTAACCACTCCGCCCACAAAATGGGATCCTCTATCTGTGACCAGCTCTAACGGACAGCCGAATCTACAAGCTACGTGCGAGAAGATGAAATCAGCCGCAACGTCTTGTGTCGCTTGTTTTACAGGCAAAGCTTCCGCCCACTTTGTCATATAATCCGTTGCTACTATAAGGTATTGATTCTTACGCGCTGACTTGGGCAAAGGTCCCACGAAATCAACTCCCCATTTATCAAACGGGCCAGTGGGCGTGATCGGGTGTAGCTCACCGTGGGATAATGTTCTCTTCCCATACAAGTGGCACGTTTCGCAGCTAGAGCAGTAAGCTTGAACATCTTTAAAAAGAGCGGGCCAGTAATACCCGGTCGAAAGGATCTTTTTTGCTGTCGAGTTTTGAGCAAAATGGCCTCCACACATACCATCATGACATTCTTTGAGCACTCGATTCACCTCTGATTTGCATAACACCCTTCGTCGTACACCATCCTTGCCTTGATGATATAACATTTCTCCTACAATTAAATAGGGGCGACACGCAGTGCGTAATTTACGCCTAGAAGACGTCGTAGAATTTTCAGGATATGTTTCCCGTCGTATGAAACTCACGATATCTCCAAATTCTGCCATTAATTCCTGTTCATGTTCTAAAACGAACACTTCTTCACCGCATGCTAACTCCCCTTCTTTCGTGTTCTCAGGTGCTCCAAACTCAAGCAATAAGCTAGCCTGTTGAGCTCTCTGACCTCTTTCAACTTTGAAATGCAGGTCAAACTGTTGAAGCCCGGCCATTAATCTTGCAACTCTGCCCACTGGGTTAGCTTGCCCCAAAAGATTTTTTAATCCATCTCGTGGGCTCTGCACTTCCACAGGAAAGGGACTTGGAACAATATAATGTTTATATTTAATGCACCCAAAGAGCACCGCCATGGCTAATTTTTCTAGATCCGTGTATTTCAGTTCGCACGTCGTCATTAATCTGCTAGCATAATATACCGGGTGTCCTCTTCCCGAGTCATCATTTTGAATTAGAACACATGCTATAGCATTAGCACTTGTATCGGGATTTAGTATAAACTTACGTGACCAATCTGGAGTTCGCATTACCGGATTTTTGGATAGCTCGTCGAGTATGCAGTCAAACGCTAGCTCACATTTCTCACTCCATTCGAAATTCACTTTTGGAGATATTAGCCTACTGATGGGTCGACCGGTTTCGGCAAGATTGTCCATGAACCTGTTATGATAACTCACTTTGCCCCATAATTTCCTCATTTCTTCATAATTGGCCGGGTTTCTAAGTGCTGCAATGGCGGCCACCTTCCCCCGGTCCACTCTGATACCATCAATTGATACAAGGTGTCCCAAAAGTACGCCTTCACGAAAGCCAAACTTACATTTTTCCGGACTCAGAGATCCTTGGAACATGGCTAATCTCTCGAACGTCAATCTTAACTGCATTATATGATCACATCGTCGCCCATATATACTGAAATCGTCGAAGAAAACGCGCACAAATTTGCCGAGGTATGGTCTAAAGATCTCCATTTGAACACGCTGGAAAGTCCCCGAGCTATTGCTCATGCCGAACGGCATTCGAGTGTATGCGTACGTACCCCATGGCGTGGTAAATGTTGTTTTGGGTATGTCAGTTTCTCGCACTTTAATTTGATGGTAACCAGAATACCCGTCACAAAACGAGTAGAACTCGTGCCCCGAGACTTCATCCAGTAGCTCGTCGATAAACGGCAAAGGAAAGCGGTCTTTTTTCGTCACCTTGTTCAGTGACTTATAATTCACGCACACCCGCCACTTACCGTTTTTCTTGGGCACAATCTCTACCGGTGAGACCCAGGTCGAATTTGTCACGGGAATAATAAAACCCGCTTCCAATAATTGATCTAACTCACGCGTTAGAACTTCCACTTGGCTCGGGGCCAAACGCCTCTGTCGATTTCTTACTGGTACTGCCCCTTCTACGAGTTCCACTTTGTGTTCTTCGAGGTTAATAGCAGGTAGATCGGTGTGCTTGGTTACAAATATGTCGCTGAATTCTCTGATCAATGCTTGTAGCTCATCTCGTTCTTCTTCTCTTAGCTCGGGCCCCAATTGCACCTTTGACAGTACTTCTTCTTCATGTTGTGGGTCACGCGCCAATGGCTTGTTTGGTCCGAACTCACAATGTTTGCTCTTCAGTGCTTGTGGAAATGCTTCCATGCTAAACACTTCTATTTCACATTCGGAGTCATAATCCGAGCTCGAGCTAGAGCCCCCGGTCCATGATTCGGAGCTAGAAGTTTCAGACTCACTATCTGACTCAGACGGGCTATCTGAGTTCACGCTGAGCTCTACTCGGTTGCTCCTTGGACTGATTGTCATCTTCCCTCGATTCCAATAGTTTATAGCTCTCACCAGCTTGAGCCACGGACGCCCCAATATTATGGGATAACCGCCCTTTGTACTAGAAATGTCCAGAACTTGGAATTCTATTTTCACCGTGACGCCATTCACAGCCACCGCAACGTCATCCAATTGTCCCAATGGCCTCACACTTCGTTGGTCCACCACTCGTAATCGGTATGCGGATGGTCGGTTCACTTTTAAATCAATCTCTTCTAGACACCAGTTCGACATCACATTGACTGAGGACCCGCCGTCCACTAGGCAGCCTGGTATTTTAACTCCATTAATCTCAGCTACTACTCGTGGTGCTTGTAAGTCATCTCCGCATTTTGTTGCTACATAGGTATAACCCGTCTTGCTTTTCTTCCTGGTACTCACCGCGGATCGCAACTCTCTTCGTAACGACGGACACCGTGCCACTAGTTGTCCAATCGTTATATGAGCTTGTTGCATGGACAGGTCCTCGGTGATTGAATACTCTCTTTGACCTTTACTTATCAGCATATCGTCAATCCCTATTTTCCTTCGCGGCTTCACAACACTGCCTTTTACTGCTTCGTTGTTCGGTCCCACAGATTTCGATCTTTTCCTTTCTGACCTAATTTTCGGATCAACTCGATCACCACTTGGCCTTCCCCTTTTCTCGCCGCTTGCAGCCATAGATTCCATTATGTCTTCGATCTCTGATGGTGAGTCGAGCACTTGTTCCAGCATATTGACTTCTGCTTGCTTCCCTTTTGATTCATCTGCGGGCGGAGCTCGTCTTTTCGGGCAGTCATAACGCACGTGTCCCAATTCTCCACATTCATAACACGTTACATTAAAGCCCACTGATCTCTGAGGAGTGAAGGGTCTCCCTCCGCGTTGCTCATGATTTGAAGTGGCACCTCCTCTTGGACCGTCACCGCCGTACCTTCTCTCAGGTGTACGCTCATCCGATCTCGCACCTCCATACGATCGGTCTCCATTGTTGTGGTATGAGTTATTATTTCTCCATCGCGGCCCGTCTCCTCTACTTTCATACCTACCATCTTGCTCACTACGCCTTGGCCCGTTATGATATTCTTCGCCCCTATTGTCGGCCCCCGTCGTGGTTATTTCTTCCACACCCACGTTCGTCATGCTTTTGGCTCTGCAACCAGCACATTGCCAATGCCTGCATCTGATTTGCCAAAGCAGTCATATCAGATATCATGGGGGTAGTATTAGCTTCATCACCGTTTTGTGCTTTCACATACGTAGCCTGCGGTAGTTGCGGTTGCGCCCCGACCGCGGGAATGGATTGCTTCACACGCCCCAGTGCAGCAGGCGTTGTTAATGAAGATTGCTTGGACGTATTCTCTTGTTGTCGCAGCATGGTGTCGACCGTGTTTGACGTTGTTTGCATTGGCGCTGGTTGCACAAGTGTCAACACCGGCACCGGTTGTGCTTGCATGGTACACGGAGGTGTCAGAGCCATGCCGAGGGGTCGCACCACGTTCCGAACACTTGCCTCTTGTCGATATGCCAATTCCGCAGCTCCCTCGAGTGTAGTGGGCCTCAAGTAATTCAAGTGCTGTTGTATGTGTGGAGTACATCCAGTGATGTATCCACGAAGCACCATGCTGTCAATGCCCTTCATTTCGACTTCAGATATTTCATCTGTTGATGTCAATGCTCCGTTCATCTCTGCAGCCAAGCTTTTCTTTATCTTCTCACCGAGCTCTCGGACCCTTTCCGTATATGCTCTCGCGCTCTCCTCATCACCTTGCCGCAAAGTGCCCAAGGATGCTACCAATGATTGGTATGATTCGGTAATTTGATAAGTGTTAAGGAGCTCTTTTTCCAGTAACTCCCAATTTTTTTTTGTCGTGACCGATTGCCGGGTGTACCATGTCGAAGCTGTTTTGTCCAGAAAAGTGGGTAGCAGCTCAGCCCATGAAGCCGGCGTCACAAAACCGCTGCAAATGCAGCCTCGCTTGAAGCTCTTTATGTACTCCACCGGATCTTCCCCGTCCAGTCCTGCGAATGCCGGTATGATTGTCATACTTTCGTCCCCTTAACTTTATGACTTGATTTCTGGTTCCCGAGAAAGATGTGAATAACTCCTCATGAAATGCCAAGTTTTGACTTTGGCACCTACTCGCGAGCATGCACAACAACGGACCGTATGCAAATTAGCACTCGTACAGATATTTTCGTTTCAGTTCCACACGATCGAAGGAAAACCATGAGTCCCAGGCATCATGTCAATGTCGAGAGTGTATAATCTACTACACTATATCAACTAACGTCCGTGCTTTGATTATCTATCTGATTCGGTTCAGTGTCAACTGCCAGATTATTATTCTCATTTCGCAAATCACTGATTCTATTATTTCAGTAATCTCTGTGTCATTGAGTAATCTCTCATGATATAACTCTAACCTCTTCGCTGCATCAGCAGTATCTATTAATGGAGCAAATTTTATCTCAAGAAATCTTATGGTTTCAATGAGACCAGATAAATTTCTCGGAGGTGTAGGCTGGAGTTCTACTCTTGAGACTGTTTCCTCTTCGTCATCATAAGTCTCGTACAACCTACCCATGTTGTTTTGATCCCAAGCGTGTTACACTAAAGCTCATATTTCAATTTCATTTAATTTGAAGGTCAAATTCGTTCCACGCTCACCGCACCAAAGATGTGAATAGCAAAATAATTTCCTCACGGAATCTCGCATGTATACACTGAGTCCACTCACACACACACATGGGTTTGCGCACACACACACAAGTCCAGAGAAGCTTGCTAATTCAGCACTTTATTCACTTATAATCTTGCGTACACTTTCTTTGATTTTACACCCACTTTCCTCCGTCACTCCGGCCACTCCCACATGAGTTCGGCCACAAAATCCACACTTTCCCCGCCTTAAATCCTCCATCTCTATTCCTCAACCGTCGGTTATCGGATAACCGTCACGACTCCACAATCATGAATGCACTCTAACCCTAACCGCTAACTGCCAAAGCTAACCGCTAGTAGTAGAATAGTATCTAGTTCCAATGCACGAATGCAATAGTTGCAATAAATGTAGATTATGTGTTCGAGTCCTAATACCGTCGTCGAAGTAGTTCATATGCGTTGATACCTATGTGAACGGAAAAATCACCATGACAGTACATGCAATTCTCATACATACAACTTAAAAAGTGAAACATTGGCTCACTGAAAGTAAATTGCTTTCGCAACCTCATGACTCATCAATCTGCTCATGCAACCTCAGGTCCCTACAGTTGTCGTTGGACTTTGACGTGCTGCATGGATTGAGCTGATTGATAACTTTAAAATATGTGGCACTCATAATTTTCACTAATAGCAATTGATTGTATTTAACACAAGTTATTTTTAATGGGTCTTATTGGTATATAAAGACATGTCAGCATGCGTTATTTGGACATTGTATGAATTTTCAAAGAATTACCTACAAGTGCGTACTCAGAATTAACCCTAGGCTCTCATGTTCTGACTGTGTACATCTGAATGATGCAATCAATAATTAGATTTTAGTGTCACTTTGAGATCCAATTACTGAAGGGATCACTTTTTGAAACATGTTCATTTTGGGTGTACAAACTTCAAAGATTTATTGTCTTTGCTCTACGAAAACACTTCGTTTTCAAGGAGTTACATGGTTGAATAGTATAAACAACCTGTAAAAATAAATCTAGGGTAAATATCAAGGCAAAGACTTTGCGACTAGCTACTTGTTTTTTTAATTTAGTTTTAATTTTTTTTAAATCACATTTTTTTATTCAATTTTATCTCTTTGTTTAAATGGAATTTGACAACGGCTGGATTACGGATTGGTGGAATGTTGAAGTAGGAGATAACTTCGCGCAGGTAGTTGTTGTTGACCTCCTAGCTGGCTGGTTCTATCCAAAGCCGGCATGCTATTTGACCAGCGCATAGCTATCTGTTCATCAGACCAGGAATTATGCTGAAATCTCTCATGTTCTCTGTTATCATCTTGATGGTTTTAGATTGAAGGAGAACTGAATCTACTCCATTGATAGATCTAGATAAGAGCGTCCAGGCCTTCTCAAGTACAATGGCCCTTTAACTGGAGTAAGTATGACCTGTCTTACCATATTAGCAAAGTGAAGATAGACATGTACTACAACCACATGATCTGGGCCAATTTCTTCTAGAACAAATTGTAGGTTAAATGTTTCATCAAATTTCATTTCTGGCTGGCTACAGGTTTGATCTGAACTAATTACAAGAATACGGTACACTGATTATCCCATTTAGCGAGGGAGCATTTATAGTGCGCATGGGAAATTAGTGAAGGTGACACTAAATACCATTATGATGTAAAATTAATGTGATATGAAGATTTTAAAAAAATTGGCTCAAATGAAAATTTCATTGCAACAAGATAACAACCAGTCTCTCATTAGAGGGCAAGCCCTCTAGAGGCAACAGGGAGACACAGAAACCAAAATTACCACTAAACCATAAGAGTGTTCAGAGGGTGAAGTTGCCACTAAACCTGGAGGTCAGTCGTCCTACAAATCACTCTATGTAAGGCCCACTTAGAATCAAATTGTTTGAGGATCCCAACACGATCCTCTGAACTAGCTTTGTCTACTTTCTCTCTAGTTTTCTTCCAAGCCATTCTATCATATTCGAGTAATCCTTCTTAAACCATAACCTTAAAGCTTATGTGCATCCCATACTTTTTGATTAAACAATATGGCATTCCTGACAAGCCAAATGATCCATAGGGCTAAACCTCTAAGCAAAGACCTACATAATCTTCACACTATTCTTTCTCAGTCTAATACTTTTACAAAAAATGCGTTGCAAGCGTGATATGAAGATTTCAGTCACTCACTAAAAATTTCATCCCTCACTAATTTTGAGATTTTTACAAAATAGTGCATGCTTCGGAAATTAGTATCACACGCACTAAATGGGATAATCAGCGTAGCTAAGCTAAATCCTTTGGGAGTACCGTACACAAGGGCCTAAATGGGATAATTAGTGTAGCTAAGCTAAAAGCCTTCGGGAGTACTGTACACGAGGGGTTGATTCAGACACTCCTGTGTCAAAAAATTATATCTCCACGTCATATTTGGAGAGGTCCACGTCAGAGCAGACCAAGCACAAGATGGCACGTGGCACTTTTGACAAAAAGTAATAATATATTTTTTGTTTAATATGTTGAAACTGACCGTGACAGAAGGTAAAATGAGTGCGGATCAAATAGTCCCTCTTTAATTTCAGCTTTGTCCAGGATGTTAGAATCAATGCTTGCTTTCACATCTCACTGCAATTATCTCCCATTATTGGAAACTCCTTGACATGGTACCTTGTCCTTAACCTAGTACCCCTCCTGTAGTGTAGTGTCCTCAACCTGGTACCTGACTATATTGCCAAATGTAGATCTCCCTCAACCATGATGACTTCATCATCACCAGGTCACTAAAGTCGAACAGAAATCAATTAGTACATAGAACATGGCCTAGCACTAAATCCACAAACCCTAAAACCCGTCAAATTAATTAAAGAGTAATTAGTCATCATTCTTATACATCAATTCATTCCATCTTTAACCCTTTGACGCACCTATGTCCACATAGTAGACGATGAACAGATTCAGATTATTCTCTTGATTACATACATGGATACTTTTCATCCATCCAAATTTCTCTTGGTTCTTGTGCTAATTAACTATCATTTGTACAGTATGAATTTTCAAAATAAGATATTGTGATTTTTTTTAAATAACATAATTGGTTTATGTCAAGTTTCGTTCTTAGTTCAAAAAGTGAGACGTTAAACCTGATTTTCCAAAATAAATAGAATCGAATAATGGAAAACATACCATCTCGTGGCCGGTGCATGTTATTCCAAATTCATTACAACAATTTTTAAGTTTTCTAGGTTAATTTAGGATTTTTAATTGAATTTCGAAAGGAAGTCTTGAAATTTTAATTACAATTTATTAATAAAATAATAAATCCAACCATACAGATGTAATCTTCACATTGACATCTACAACTTAGCTTTGTACATCAACTCCATTTTTGTTATTCATCAAACATTTTATAATGTAGCTTTGAAATTAGTGTTGAATTGGGACGTTAAAGGGTTAATCGGCTCTATATGTACGACCACCATCTTATATACTAAAATAACATGATGCCGTACCCAAATATATATTGTATACTCATGTACATTGTTGTAGTAAAATACATCAACAATCACATCTTTATACGCAAAAATACACATAAATACACATGGTCGTTGTGGGACTTCATGTTGTTAGGGTTTGACATTATATTTTATAAGTTATGTTATCTCCTAAATTTTCATGCACTTTAACTCCTAAGTTCCCAAGAGACCATTTTGTGGGCACTGCCCATTTTCCCAGGCCCAAAAATATAACATTTTTTCAAAAAAGAAAAATACAGTGTCATAGGTAAACGAGTCTTCTTTCCAACCCAATTGAAATTGTGTCCATCCGAACAAAAATCCACTTAGGGGAATTTTTCAAAGTGAAACACCTCAAAGGAAGTTGACGCCAATCCACATGGGTTGCATGCCATGAATTGTGGGCTCATCCAATAGAAGGAATAATCTAATTTAGCCAAAATCTCTTGGTTCCCTTCATACTCCCACCCATTTGATAAGATGTTCAATTCATTAGCATTTGATAACGTGTTGGAAAAATGTCTGATGTCCGCAAGAGGTAATATTTTTTAGTTGGCGAAATATAACCAAAAAGCGATTTCTAAGAAAGAGCTAAATTTGAACCAAACTTTCCCTCTAAAGGATGGTCACTCCTCGTCTGAGGTGGAAGATGTACTTTGATCTTGCAATGAAATTTCCTTTTCATTCACTAAAATAAAATAAAATAGATTAGACCACAACCCATCCTTGATAGCCAAAATATTCATCCATGTTGACATCTTTTCATCCATTTGAGCAAATTCTCATTCAATTATAATGACTTCCTCTGAAATCCACAGTAGATGAAAGTGCTACAATTGATGTTTTATTTCAGTGGTGCCACATGTCGGAAAAATGAAAATTTGCAGTGGGAGAAATCCATGGCAGGAGGGAGGCACTCTCAAACAGTTTAGAATGATAGGCCAATGATTGGCATTGATAGCCATCACTGTGCAGGACAATATTCCAACTCCAAACTGTGAGACTATTCTTTAATGCCCTCCATCCTTTATTCACTTTCTTTAACTACATTTGTACAGTAGTAACTTTCCCCCTCAATTACCTCTTTATTAAAATTGATTTAAAATATAATAAATAAATAAATAAATAAAATCCTTCAGTGATGGCCTGGACTACTACAGTGGTGTATTGTAATCACCCTGTTGTTCAGTTGTCTCTATAATGCAACCATAACCACTTTTTACATGATGCAGGAACATTGTCCATGCTGTACGCGATATTGTACCCTAGCCCCAAAAGGACCAAGAAGCCCAAATTAAGCCTCATATTAAATTTTAGTAGTTTTGAGTAGGTTTTATGTGGACATCTTTTAGTTTAAATTAAATTTAATTTTTTACCAACACGTGCACTCTTCTTAACTTATTCTAATGATATAAAATTCAATCTCATCTGAATTGTATTTTTCACAATATGATTGATTGAATTTATCATTTTAAAACCATGAATCCTTGGTCCTTTAGAGGCTAGTGTACATGCTATAAGGAAGAGGGACCTGATACTGATCCTTTTGAAAATTGATGTAATAATTTTTATTTTTATTTTTTTAAGGAAGCGTAGGAAGTTAGCAATGATTAACTTTCACTAAAAAAACAAATCAAGAAATTCATCACATGTATATTTTAAAAAACATATAAACAACAAACTTGAGTTCATACATACAAGCTTCTCAACCAACCTTGTGGGGTGTTTAACCCCTAAAAGTACCAGGGTGTCCCTGGAATTGACAATTTGAGAAAAAACATTATAAACTACTATTTAGAAGAATATTTTGGAATTGATATACAAATGAAAGTTCTAGATTTTGAATTTTAGATTCCATCTGTACGGTTTGATTCACTAATACTATCATCAATATTTAATTATAAAATTTGAAAGTTAAAATTAAAAATTCCTTCTAAATTCGATTACAAACAAAATTTTAATATTTTTTGAGTAAAATTTGTTGGAATGAATTTGAAATGAGATATTATTAAACGTGGTGATTCTTTGAAATTTTTGTGTTTCTTAAATCTATGACCTCATTTTTGCAAGGCCACTTTTGAACTACAGTCAATGCAATTTTGGCTTGGTCAACGACTTGACATACTTCTACATTTGTAATTTTAGAAAAATATGTAATCAAGTATGACTAAATCCAACCGTTAGATAGGACAACAACTCGGTGAAGAATCTCCAAAAAATTGGATGACTTTCATCCAAGCATTGATGAGAACGTGAGAAAGGTTTGAATCTGTTAGTCGTCCACTTTCTGGACGCTCTGACGTTTAGGGGTTAACCTTGGAACGTTGGTATGGACACTTACTGTCCAACGCATAAAGAAAAAGGGGCAAAAGGTGCTTTGGAATTGTTTTTCATTCGTTTTTCTTCCATTTTGTGAATGGAACTTGTAGTTGCTATCTATATTGACAGGCTTTGCATGTACAGTACCCGGCAAGAGAGATATGGACAACTTGCAGAATGCCAAAAACAGGGTGAACTTCAGGTGGATGCCAAAAATTATGTTTCTCATAAAATTGCACGGGGCTCTAGGAGCAGCTACATATAGGTGTTGTTTCCAAGTATCAAAGGTTAAACTAATTTAATTGCATTGCCTTAATGATCAATCAAGGATAAATTGAACATGTGTTGTTTTGATGTTAATCTGCAACTGTGATTGTTCTTATCTGAGACACACATGTCAACGTACATGTTCACATTTCGACTTAGATATGCACAACCCTCTTGTGTATATGCACCATGACATATCTCTAAGACAAATCAGTAAAGAGAGAAGGTGACATAGGGAGTTTAGTTGAGTGTCCTCTTTTAAGTAGAATTGTGACATTTCAAAGAGAGTTGGTAGCTAGCTGTTTGTTTGCAATGAAGCTGAGGAATCTCACAACAGAAGAGAAGGGTCGGATTGTTGGTTTGCATGAAGCAGGAATCTCTGGTGCTCAAATCGGACGTCAATTAGGCATAGCACGTCAAACTGTTTCAGCTCTTTTGAAGCGGTTTCAGCTTCGTGGTACCGTTGTTTCTCCAAAGCCTACAGGTGCAAGATGTAAGTTTGGTGTGCGTGACAAGCGACAACTGAAACATCTCATACTTCGTGATCGTCGTGCACCTATTGCTGCAATTCAAGCTCAAATGACAACAAAGGTTTGCATTCGTACATTGAGGCGATATATTCGGGCTCTTGGCTTCAACAATCGTGTTGCAGTCAAAAAGCCTTTTCTTAGTAAAGCACACAAGGCACAAAGGCTTGCTTTTGCTCAAGCTCATGCACATTGGAGTGAAGAGGATTGGAAGAATGTCATATGGACAGACGAATCTTCCTTTGAGGTTGGCAAGCATTCACGGTTGGTACGAGTTTGGCGTCAAGTTAACGAGAGGTACGCATAGGATTGCTTATATTCCCAAGTTTTAAGTCGGGTCGTGTTTCCATTATGATTTGGGGTGCTTTTAGTGGCTATCATAAGTCTCCTATAGTCATAATCCCTACAGGTAGAAGAACTGCTACTAACTTTGTGAACATTGTGTACGAGGGAGCATTATTTTCCTTTTATTCCCTCCATGATCGTTCAAATGACATGAGTCTCATGGAGGATGGTGCTCCAGTCCATCGTAGTTCTCTATCTAATAGGTGGAGAGAAGCTCAAAGCATGGCGAAATTAAACTGGCCGCCTAACTCCCCAGATCTGAACCCCATAGAGAATCTATGGAAGATTGTAAAAGACCAAGTTCAAAACAAGCATCGGCCACGAGATCGGGATCAAATGGCCTCTGCCGTTCAACGTGAATGGAATGGAGTCTCTAGAGATGTGCTTGATACACTCATATCCACAATGCCTTACAGGATGAAGGCTGTTATTGATGCTCAAGGTGGTAGTAGTAGATGGTAGACAGCAGTCCAGAGATTATCCAAATTGTTGTATATTTTGTATTTTTCAACATGATATATTCTACATTTTGAAAGTAGTCTCTCTAAGCTTTCCATTGCACTTTACGGTTCTCAATTTCATGTATTTTTGAATGAGTTACAGCATTTCAAATTTTAGAGTCTTCACAGGGTCCTGGTTCGAAAATGCCTGTGTCCATATCTCTCTTGCCGGGTACTGTACAATGTGCACACAAGGGTCTTAATTATCCATTGAGTAATAAGAATGCACCGTGGTGTAGTGTATTTTAAGTTTTGAGGATTTATTTTTACCAAACTTCAATTTAAACCATTAAAATGACGTGTTTAGAATTTGAGCAGAACTAGCAATATAAAGTTTATTGAATCTAGTTTCTACTACACTTTGATTTCTTGAAAAAAATTAAGTTTTAGTTTTTTATTACGGTCACAATATCCATTACCATGGTATGGTAACTTTTGCTAATTTTACGGTCACGGTAAAAAAAATTCCACCATGATGATCTTCATTGTGATTTACACCCATGGTAGAAATTTTGGCGTAATTTGATATGTATTGTAATTGATATGAATCTCCTTAGCATTTAGTTCAAAATATTATACTAATTTCAATTTTTCACCAAAATGTATGGATGTGTTTTTCGTGTAGTATGCACATGCTTTCATCTACTAAAATTATAATATTGATTTTAATGTTAATTATAGTGCCAAAAAAAATTGTAAAATGTGATGCCAATTCCATACTAATTCTATGGTAATAGATCCGTCTTTTAGGGGTTATACATGACCCAAAAAACAAGAATTTGATTTATCTATCAATGCATTTGAATTTGGGTCAGTTTGAAGGGGAAAAAAAGTCAAAATTAGGAACATAATAAGGTCCCTCTACCTTAGAGCATTGCTGCCCGTGAATGTCACATTCACTTGCTATAGGGCTTGTTGGACAGGGCTAACATTTCAAAATATGAGTCCCTCATCCCACTCTCCCTACCCTTGATCACGCCATAAGGTCCACTCTACAAATGACTTTTACATAAATAGGTCAACAGATAAGAGATTTGGACTTCAAGGCTACTTGACGAGATGCTCTTGTTCTTGCATCATACCTGGACAAAGCTCATGCTTGAAGTGTCTAGGCTACTTTTGTCTCTCGGCATGTTTGCAATGTGGCACAAGGTAGGATTGGAACTACAATGTTCTTATATGATAACTTTAATGTTTAAATAACAAATGTGTATGTAAAAAGTTTGAAGTTTTTTTGAAATTTAGACCTAACCATACAATTAACTTAAATACTAAAAATAAAAAATCACACTATTTATGTCATAGATGATGTCTGGAAGGAAATAAAATTATAAAAAAAGAATCTAACTTTATTATTTTTCTTTATTTGAAACAAATGGACAATTTCCATGATAGAGGGAAAAACACTTTGAACGTTTGATTCCAAGGCACAAGGCCCCGGCGAGAATTTATATTTTTTATATTAATGGTCAAGCTGGTTTGAAAAATTAAAAAATCCAATCCCTCAGTTGAAGGGTTAAGACTTGTGAAAGCATTGTCCAAATTACACGACTTATCTCTGTATGATAATATTCTACTCACAATCAGATGTGCTTCAAGGTAGAACAATAAACATGCATCTATTATCTTTTATGAAAAATACTTGATATACACTCGGACCCGCCCGCCTTTCTACAATGACATTCTGGAATATTGGACACACTTGTTGCACTATTATTGACCGTTAGTAATGCATTTTTCATATATTTAAACTATTTGACTCATAATATTTTATTTTATTTTATTTTTGACACAAATTGAAGTTTTTCAATTGCAGGAAAAAACATAGTACAAAGGGAGCAGCCAAAAACGGTCACAACTGCAAGAGGACACCAAATGCTAAGTAACAGTAAGGGTTTAATGATGTTATTAGGTGTGATACACTCTTCCGATATGCATGAAAATTGGCACATACATAACTAACATGATCATCTTCTATGTCACAGATTTTTATTTTAAAACATTTAATTTTAATTCATCAAAATGCATAGTGTAAAAATTAGACATTGTGAGGAATCAAAGAGAGCTTCAATTTTGGATAAAGTGCAATTAATTTTAATTCAAACATTCAAATCTCAAAATCTAATTATGTGGTCAGGTGGTCATGTTTTTTCCCACATTTATTTCTATCAATTTAGAACATGAAAAACAATATTATTTTAGTTTTGGTCTTCGCACTAGAGATTACTATTTTGAGTGATTTTAAAAAACATAGTTATAAGACTTTAGGAGTTAATGAGGTATCTAAATCAATGCTATCAATGTGGGCTCCTCGTCACAAGGTTGTCCACTATTTTTAACTCATAGAGGGCTCCAAAAATTCTATAGGATGGTCTATTGGATCCTTAGACTCTAATTTTGAATTTGATAATTTCAAAAGGAATCCATAGGTCCACTAAAATGAAAAACATCAAAATATTTAGCCCTCTCCGAAAAAAAAGGTTTGTAGAAAAGGTTTAAATAGATCCGTTAACCCTTGTAAGCCAGAGGGGTTTGGAACAAAATTAAGATGTATTTCAAAATGGGACTTCCATAACTTCAATGAAGTTTATCCCAACCAAGAAAATACAAAGCATGATGTTTAAAAAAATTCCATGCAGTCAAATTTCCAAAAATAGTTTTAAATCTTCATTCAATGAATTTAGAAAAAAAATTACTTAAAAATTCACCAAATTTACATTTTATATTTTTAAAATTTAAGATTAGGTATTATTGGTTAGAATTGTATTTTCATTCTAAAAGAAAAAGTAATTCATTACAAAAAATCCAATAATACTTTAGAAAGTAGATTCGTTTGGTACAATAAGCTAAAAAGGAATCTTTTGATGAACTCAAGGAAAAATCCAAAATGTATATTCAAAATGATCTTTGGCTTGGATTTGAATTTTGTCAATTACAAACTTTTCTTGAATCTAGATGTCGCCTATATGACTTAAACTATATTCCCTATGTCTCACTAAAAAGTCGTGATTTAGACTTAAAATTTGTTCCAAGTTAAAATCGTGATTTCTGTTGATATGTGTATAATTGTCATTGGATCGCTTGTTCAACGTGCTGGATTTCATCCGGAGGACAAGTATATCGTTGAGGGAGTTGGCCTTTGCATCGTAGCGTCGCGTTCCCTATACGAGGCACCTTGTAATTGTTGCCGCTACTCACGCGCATCGTCTCGATCATGCACTGCTATCATGTCATGAAGATGTTGTTGAGCCAAGTGTTTTAGAGTTGCAAGACAACTTTTACCCAAAAAGTGTTAAGGAAGGTTTTGTGGTGCAAAGGACTTTGATTTTGGAAGGCTAAGTGCCCTCTCTTGTGACGTGGGGGCTTAATAGCAATGGTTCAACGAAAACACAAATTTTTAGTGGGATAGAGAAATACATCCTATGATGTGACATATGGGTAAGAACCTAAACCAACCCAAATACATGCATACCTTTTTAATACTACCTTTTCAAATATCACATTGACTTCTATTGTCTCACCAAACTATATAGAATGAATATACCCAATTCAAAACTCATTGTATATTCTCACTATTACATTCTATTGTACCACATGAATGTGATAGTAAAAAGTTCAACAAAGGTGGAAAGAGTTCTGAATAATCATCTTGACTCTTACAATCCAAAGTTTGCTTAATATAAAAACACTTCATTGGATTTTTTTTAATATTATGAAAATATGTTCACGAATGGTCTTTGGGCACCAAATAATAATTGGGGCAATAATGCCAAAATTTGGTGCCAATAGTCACCTTCGACACCAAACTATGGCATTATTCCTTAATGCTAAGAGACTACCCTTGCTTTTAGTATTAACCCTATTTACTCCTCCGTAACATAAAAGTTTATAACATCTATATTGTCATAGTCATACAAAACTCCATAGAGCCACATGCATTTAAGGTGCCTAGGTTGTGATATCAAAGAAAATTACACTACTTTTAGCTAATAGTGTGTGTGGTACTAATTCCAAAGACACGCTTTATTTTTCAAATCATAAAATTGACGAGGGCTATTTTTTTTAATGAGTGACTGAAATCTTCATTTTGATTTTACATTTTAATGGCACCTTCACTAATTACCCTCCCTCACTATAAACCCGCAAAAAAGTAGTGTAGCAAATTTGCCTGGCTATAGCAGTAAATACGGTAGCGCGTCTGAAAAGAAAGCTAAATAAATTATAAAAAAAGACTGACCAGCAAAAATCAAGCTGCCATGAACATTGGGGTTATTGGGTTAACTTACCGGTAACTGAATGATGTCTGGGGACCTCAATCCATTGATCAAAATCATTTTAGTAACTTACGAAGTCACTGACTTCAGTGTGAGGTGATTGAGGTGCCAGGGAATCTAATATGCTCTGTGATCACGTTACTCAGAATCCATCACTTGCCAGGTTACTCAAGTTTGAGTGCAGCCATGGAGTTGCACATGTGACCTTGAAAGTGGTGTTGATTTCCTCGCATTGCAAAGATTTGTGTAAGACGGACTCACTTCTGCCTTTTGCATCCCTCGATGTATATATGCCACCTTCGGGCCTACCCACATGCGAGCCCCATCCCAACTCATAATATTCTTTAGCAACCCCGGGAATCAGCATCGTTGCAGGAATCGTAATTTTCTGGAGAATCAAAGCCATCTTTAGCTAAAGATGGCTTGGCAACTCGACAAACTTCTGTTTCTTTCAATAGTTTCCACATGTTCTACATCATCAATTTCTTGTTCAGATGTTGATTCTTTGCACAAGCAAAAGGGTGTGCTGTAATACTAGCTAAAGAATGTTATGAACCTAATTCACTAAAAAAAGAAAAAAAGAAGTAAAAACAAAACAAGACATAGTATTTTTTTTGTTCTGGTAGTTTGGAGGTGCCTAGGTGGCATTGGTTTGATGGCATGCTTGTATGCCCTTCTATGGGATGGGGGCTAACCTTCTTTGTATTTTATCTTTGTGCAATACACACGACTTCTTTCAACTAAATAAATAAATAAGTAAGTAAAATAAATTATTACAATCTATGTAGTCAAATAATTTGAAAAAAAATTCCCACAATTTTATAATAGTGCAAGATTCTACAATTGAAAATGTGATAAAAACAAAATTAAAATAAACTTTGTAGTATTGGCTTATTGCACTAGAAATGATAGTTTTGAGTGATTTTGGATTTAACTTAGTTTTGCAACTTAGGGAGTTAGTTTTTAATTTAATTTCAATATCCACACTAGGTTTCAAAAGTAATCATTGGAAACTAAAGATTTAATTAAGGAAACCAATGAGAGTTGAAGTATTTTGTACTTTAAGAGTGTCTAATTAGAGTATAGGGTATAGGGTTTGGAATTTAGGTTTTAGGGTTTAAACTTTGGAGTAGTTAACTTTCAATAGTACCTTATGCACACTTTTAGGCCTCATGGTTAAATAAATCTTAATGTGACAAGCAAATAAAAAAAGTAAACAACTTTCTTTGATGCCATTGGTTCCTTCAACTATTGAATCTTGTTTTGTTTTAGATTCGAAAACATTTCATTTATAAAAAACCATAAAGTTTGTATTGTATCAAGATAAAGGCATTCTTTTTTAGTGTTTAGTGATTGCAAGGAAAATTCCAACTAGAATCACATGATCTCTTTTAGATTAACTAAATTGTTGCACTCTTGCCATTTTTCATTTGTCTTGGCGAAGCTTACGTGTGCGTATGAATGGAGCTTGATTTCTTTAGTAGCAACAAACACGACTTGATAACATTGCATATGCCATTCTTAACACCCTATGACTCACATTTAGCTCCTACAAGACAACGGAGCATATCATTTGAGGACATGGGGTGAAACTTCTACATATGTCCAAGTTCCCGGTGATGGCATTACTCGCCACTAACTACCTTAGTTGATGCCCAACTATTCAATATGGATCAAACACCTTTTTGAAAGGAATGTGATAGAAGTAGATTGTTGAAGTTGAATACAATGTTGATTTAACTTTTTGTGTCTTTTTATATGTTATCTTATTGAGTTTTATTCTATTTTATTATTTTTGAAAATTTTCACAACAACGTACATTCCTATATATGAAATCACTTTTAATTGCTTCGAAACAAGTGTTCAATATGAGTCAAACTAATATTTTATATAGAAATTTTAACTCACTACACTAAATAGGTAGATTAGTGTTAGATAATTATAAGATTTGAAAATATTATAGATTTTTACTCTCGACAAAAAAAATTACCAAAGACATTGATTCCAATACTATTGAAAGATCCCCATCTTGACCAATATAGAGGGTAAAAAAATTGGTCAACAGTAAAAACTTACAACATGTTTATGTAAATTAGTGTATCTAACACTAATCTACCTATTTAGTGTACCGGTAACACAAACTTAAATTAATCACTACTCGTTGATTTCAATTTAAAACAAATTCCCTCCGTATTGTTTCTTCCATAATGATTCATAACAAATCTAACATGATAAATTCTATTTATGATAATATCTATGAATAATATATTTTCTTGTTAAAAAGATGGTTTTGGGCATGCTTCCATATGAGCATCGAACGGGTGGAAAATACTAGAAGACAAGAAATGAGGTCCTAAGAAGCACGGATTGTTCACCCATTTTGGTAAAAATGGAAATCATATTCCTCAGTTCACCCCAGTTCACCCATTTCGGCAAGGTTCCACCTTTTCAATACTGATGACCAATACATAGAAGGAGGCCCTTCGTATATTCTAAGATATTTGGTATGACCATGGAATGAATGCTACGAGGTGAAGTAGGTGAATACGAGGGGCATGACTCACATTGGCAATGAGTATTGCCCATCCCTTCGAGTAAACAAAGGTTGGGGCAGGACAAATGATTTGACCCTTTTGTGGCAATTCTACATTGATGACATAATATGCCACCCCAAATGCTGGCAAAAGAACACATATTCTCCAACAGAATAGGCCCTTTTCTAAACCTGCACATAAGTTACATAACCGCTCCCAAATTGCAGCCCCCAGAACAGGGCAAAAACGACCCCATGAAGCTTGGAGCTGCAGTATATTTCCCCTCACCACAGACGGGGCTTTTTTTAGCCGCCACGTGGCAATCCACCTCAGCTTAATTTAGGCACCCTTCATTCTAATCATCAGCAGGCAGCCAAGATCGTGCGACCTGCCAGCTCAGCAAAACATGGAATGTACGAAATTCCTAGATTTGGCAAACCCAGCATGAATCACTGGCTTGATTCAAGCCCAAAAAGGGTTAAAAAAAGCAAGAAACAGAAACCGAAAACAGTTGGGTTTTAAAAATGCAGTGAATCTTAACCTCTAGCCTATCCAAATGGGCCGTTAGAGAACTGCCAAGTTGCATTGTAGCTGGTCAAGGGCAGCAGTAGTAACTGATGATATAAAATTGCATTTCTTTATTTTGAGGAACAAGTTGAACGGCAGAAATAGATAATTTTAACTAACATGGAATGCTCTTTCTGTTATTTGGGAGTCATTTAGGGTACCTCCTTTCGGGGTCCCTGCATGACCTTTGAAGATGATGTCATAACCAATTCCTCACATTGGTATGTTCCACTATTGACTAATAATCAGTTGGTGGCTTTTCTGCCTGTGAAAGTAACTGCGATGCACCTTGCTTGTTTCCAAATAAGTGGGGAAAATACCTAGTAACTGGAATGTTAACCATATTACCAGCCCTGAGTTTAGTATGGCGGTCATGATGAGTAGCCTGGGATTGGACATGGAAATATCATGGAAAGGCCATTGTTACCATAAATTGCGCATAGAACTGTAAATGGCCTTTTGCAGTAGCAGTAGAAATTCCACTTGCATATTACATTAAATAATACTAAAGCTGGCTTTACATGATATATAGTGGAGGCTGTTTTTTCTTGGGCCCAATTCATCCAAAGCACGGACTCGAGTGCTCAACATAAGGTAGATGTACCTTAAACCACCACGACACCTAAAACCACCAGCTTTTACACCCCTCTTTCATTTCAGGAAGGAAATGTACGCTTTCATTACATGACTTATGCATCAATTGCTCAAAAGTTAAGTCATGTACCTACAACTTACATTTCCTCCCTAAAATGAAGAAAGGATGTAGAGGTGGTTTTAGGTGTCGTGGTGGTCTAAGGTACGTCTACCTTAGTAAGTTTATAATGGAGCCCATTTTTTCCATGTCTAAAAGTCACTCTCCCTACAACAGGTCTGCCACTGCTCTCGTATAAACAGAAGCGAGGTTTACTGTGAGATCTTCTATATTAAAAGTGAGAGCGGGTCCTTGAAAGACATCGGCCATGGTTTGAGGAAGTGGCAAGGCTAACGTTCAAACACCCATCCTCTAATCCAAAGCATGAACTAAAATAAAATTTATTCCTTGTGAAATCCAACTTGTGAGAGTTGATACGGGTTCTTCACCCTACACCAAATAGTGCAATTAAGTTGCGTCAAAATTCAGGTTGCCTTACCCCAAGAAAGTTACTTCATAAGCCATCAAAGTCAACATATATTTCCATTTGTACACATGGAGGTTCGTGAGTCCCAACTACAACAATATTTGATTCAAAACTAGTGCGTTCTTGTACTCTAACAATAAATAGTTAGATAGTGTCAAATGTCGAGAGATTAGTGAGGGACAACCTAATTGCACTATTTAGTGTAATGATCAAAAAGACGGAGGAGAATGAAGAGAAGAAGAGACCAAAAAGAGCAGTTTAGATTTGCTAACAATCCAAGGGTGTTGATTGTTGGAATTTATTTATTTTAACATGAAACCAAAAAGAAAAGATTGAAAATTGAAAACGAGTTGAAGCGCATGAATCAGTCTTCCATTTTGGGTGCACCAAATTCTTAGAGTTGGGCCAGGCATGACCTTGTCGTTTTTAATTAAAATTTTGGTTTCAAAATTTTGGGTTCAAGTCTTGGTGTAAAGGAGTTGGGGCTAATTTTGAGATTTGGACTAATGAGAGGTGAGGATTTGAGTCCTCTTACACATCAAAACGGGCTCGACTTCATATATAAAGCGGCTTTAGAGTTGAATATGTATATAGGAATTTGTTTGTTAGTATACTTTCGACTTTTAGGTAGTACGTGTCATATGGTTATTATTGTGTTGAGAAGGAGATAATCTTGACACTGGCCAAAAGACCATTGTGAATAAAAAATCCAATTTATGAGGGTAGTTTGTCTATCTGTGGCTCAAGGATGTTTATAGTGAAGTTCACTCTTGGTGCTAAATCTATAGCTCATACCAATAGCCAATAGTTATTAACTAGTAGTAAGTAGATAAATAGTAACCATTACTTGTTCATACACACGCACATATATATATATATATATATATATATATATATATATATATATATATATATATAGATATTGTGTTATATAGCTTTTGTATACCTCTAGGTAATTATTCCATGAGATCGGAGTATAATTGCAAGGGGTTGATGAGTTTGTAGTTGAAAACTCATGTTTGAATTGTGCATGGCCTTTTAATATACATTTTGGTGTTCTTTATGTTAGGCTAAGCGTGGGTTGTTTTCTATTGATTTTTAGTTGATTTTTGGTAGTTTTTAATGAGCACGACTCGGCATTTTGGTGTATTTCTCTCAAAAATTTCACGATGGGTGTTTTGTTTATAGAAAAGAAGTCTAATGTTAATCACTTATCTTAGCTTGGAGGGACATGATTTTTGTGGGCATAGCTAAATTTATAGATACTATAAATAAACATTATTATGGATACATGTCCAATTTTGCAATATCCTAAACCCTTTTAACCCTTTAACGTCCTGATTCAACACTGTTTTTCAAAGAAGCGTTATAAAAGGTTTGATGAAAACCCAAAATGGGGTTGATTGTCAAAGCAAAGTTGTAAATGTCAATGTGAAGATCACATCTGTACAGTTGGATTTATTCTATTTTTATTTAATATATTTAAATTAATTTTGCAAGGTTTTCTCTTGAAATTCAATTTAAAATCCCAAATTAGCACAATTAAAAATAAATAAAATGGTAATGAAATTGGAATAACATGCACTACGAGATGGTATGGTTTCCATTATTTGATTCTACTTATTTTGGAAAATCATATTTAAGGTCCCACTTTTTGAACTAATAATGAAACTTGACATAAACCAATTTTGTTGTTTTTCTAAAAATCATAATAACCTATCTTGAAGATTCAAACCGTACAAAGGATAGTCAACTTGCTCAAGAACCAAGAGAAATTTTGGTGGATGAAAACTGTCCAATTTGGATGAGAATCTAGCAGTTTCAATTTGTGCGTTGTCCACATAGTGGACCCTGGCGCATTAAAGGGTTAAATTGAACATGGGACAATTTGTGATTGGTGAGAGATTGATAAGAGATTGATAAGATTGCTTATCATGAGTTGGAAATGGTTTTAGAGGCACATGAATCTACGAATCTAATATCATAAAATTTGGAATTACATATAAAAAATTCATACTATTTGTATATCTTAGAAAATTAAACTTCCACGCTTGTTCGCTTTGTGCTCAAATCACTCATGAATGGAGTATCATGAGTTCTTTTCATGGTCATAGGAAAAGATAAGGTCATTGAACTCCTTAAATCCTATTGGACATAACCGATAACCATGTGTTCAAACTCAATGTGGCTTTCACTCAACATGCTCGAAATGTTTATCATTATACATGAATGAGTCACCACTCAGCAGTAGTCACTCACCAGCAGAATTTTGAAGTGGAGCTTTTTATGCTGATTGTTAATGACAGAAAGTGGGAACAATGATGAGCCTGATGATTGCCACCTGCACTTATCCTCCGCAGAAGTTCGTCATGTGTGTCATAAAAAGGCCACTCTTACATGATGTGAGTTATCTCCTTATGTGAGATGGATTTCAGAACTGAAGGCCTCAGTGGAATTCGAAACGGACGGACAGACAGACGGACCTAGATGCATGCACTAATAGTGTAGCTTAGATTGTGATCTTGCAAATCCCACTGCAAATCCATTTATCAACTCTAGGCTTTCGGTGAACTACTTACTACACTAGTGACCTGCTTCTTCTTACTATTATGATATCACGCAATTAACTCATCCACGTGTGATGAGTCAGCCCTCCGATTTGTAAGTTACAGCAAATGATTGAGAACTCAAAGTGCTTATCCAACTCATCATAACTGCTCATAAAATATCAGTCAGGGCATGAGAAATCTAGCCTGCTCCAAAAACAGGCCCCTATGCATGCAAACTGGCTGTTGATATAACATAAACTATTTGGATGACATTGTTGGCGAAATCTCCACTGTGGTTTCAGGTGCTAGTAAGACACATCAACTCGCTATGCTAGACCGTCTAGCCTGCATGAATCGTGCGAGGAAATTCACCAATAATATTCTGACAGCCTTGCTCTGTACAAAATGGATTCATTTCATGGCATTTGATTTCCCACACTGATTTAGTCAGTGCCTCTCACATATGTCAACCATACGACGAAGTTTGCATCTCGAATACACTGCTGACAGATCTACAATGACAGCAACATATAAGATAATAAAAAAAACACTCGTTCACAAAACCAAGTGAAGAGGGAACATTAACTTAGGGGACAAAATTTACATATGCACAACTGTGGATTTATCAATACCATGTCCAATAAGCAAGCTGCATTCTTTACCCTCTGCAACAGGAAAGTTGTTTTAGCAACAAAAGCCAGAGCTCACATTAGATATACAAAACGAAGCTGGAATCAGGAAAATGGGTGCATATATTTAAATATAAGGGTCACCTGTTACAGGCATACACCAAGGTCCAACTCAGATCCCTAGGTGAAGGTAAATTGCTTCCGGTGAAACAGGGTTTAAGAGTTGGGGGACACATGTACTACTCTAATGGCAGCAAAGGAAAGATTTCTAAACAGAAGTTCTAACCTAGGAGGTAACATGGAGCAAAATTTAGCACAAAAAGGGGAGCTGACCAAAGTCATCAGAATATGGATCTATTCGAGCAACACTTTTCAACTGACATTAAATAATATAATATAACTATTTGAGTGACAACGTCATATAGTATTACGGTTAATCTCAGGTACTATCTTGCGTCTAACATTGTAGTGGATGTGGTCATGCACAACCAAAGCCTGTCCTTAGTTTTCAAAATTGGAGGCATAGGTATACGCACCTTCTCTTATTGCAATCTTCTTTGCTTCCCTCATCTTTCTCTAGTCGCTACCTAAATACTACCCCACCCAACAAGGAAAGTTACAAGCTCAAAGTTACACCTCTCCTTTAACAGAATCCGCCTTTTGAGAATGTGAATATTCCATCCACTTTCGCATTTCGCTCAAAGTAGTTTGTTTCAAGCCTTCGTCCTATTCGTCTTCATCATTTCCACAAAGTCAAAAAATGCTGCACACAGATAATTCAATAATGTCAGGACATGAGTGAAGTTCTGAAGAATATTAACCTGTACTCCAAGAAAGTTGCGCAAGAGCTAAGAAGATATCATGTACCTATTGTACATCATCAGGAGGTCAAACAAAGAAGAAAAAGTCTGTCATCAAAGTAAATCAAAGTACACAAGTCCTTGTGTTGCACCAATCGCGCGGGTAAAAGACCTGATCCAAAACTATGAGATAGTACATGCAACGAGACACATAACCATAATCAACCCCCAAATACGAAGATCCGAAGCATAAATAATGAGAGCATGGTGTACCTTGATCGGAATCATGAGGACCAGGAGAGGCCTCAGGATGATACTGGATGCTCATTGCCTTCATAGCAGGATACGTAAGACCGGCACATGTACCATCATTTAAGTTGATGTGGCTAACTTCCACACCCTCTGGCAGCGTGTTGGGGTCAACTGCATAATTGTGATTCTGTGCAAATCAAGTGATAAATAAGACCGCAGTTACTTTTTTATTTATTTTAATAATAGTCACTTCTACCGAGTACATTCTGAACTTTGCACTGTTTGGGGGGTTTTGAGGTGATTCATACTACAAGCTATTGTCTTCTCATGGTAAAGACACTAGAAAAATAGTACGAGTCACTTTGAATCACCTACGCAGTGTAAGAATACTCTGACAACATCACATAACAACCTGATGCAACTTGTGATCCCGGTGTTCTGTTAAGTTTACTTATTCTAACATTAGAGGGTCTCAAAATGGGTTAGAATGGAATATTTCAAACTTTAATGACTTCTACAAATATGGAAAGAAGATAGAGACACATCCTCTCACATCCTCTCAATCACCAATCAATTTCTTGCCCCAAGAGGTGGATATTAGCTTTCATTGGTTATTGATGAGGTGTCAAGTTCTCTAAGTTCAGAGAGGAATCATTATTCCCCAGCATTATTCTGATGTCCAGTTTTTGCAGTAACCCATTCTGAGACCCACTACTCTTGCACTCAGCGAGCAAAAATCTGCAAGAATTAAACCTTTCAAGAACCAAGCTTGAAGGTCAAAACCCAATTTTCGCCTTAAGGCTAAGTTTTCTTGCCATTAAGCCTAACTCAAATGTGAAATTTATCAAGTCTAGAGTGTCCTTCACTTTTAAGAGCTTGAAAATCCTAAATATTGAGCGTTTTATTCCAATGACGACCATAGGTCGGAGCTGGTTTAGAAAAATAAAGGTAGTTAACCTAAAACTTATACAATTTTTTTATTGTATAAAAAAAGGTTGAAAATTTCAGGACTAATAGAAAACATATAGTTCAAGGCATGAAAAATATTGAAAAATATATTTTGATCAATCCTGATGGACGAATTGTGTAGTTGAACTTTACTGCCATTAAACCTTTAACGTGCCTGCTTCCATATAATGGACGACGAACAAATTGCAACCTTTCTGAATACATCCTGTACAATTTTTCATCCATCCAAATTTCTTTTGGCTCGTGCTAGTTGACTATCATTTGTACAGTATGGATCTTCAAAATAAGATATTGTGATTTTTTGAAAAACAACACAATTGGTTGATGTCAAGTTTCATTCTTAGTTCAAAAAGTGGGACCTTAAACATGATTTTCCAAAACAAGTAGAATCAAATAATGGAAACCATACCATCTCATAGTGCATGTTATTCCAATTTCATTACAATATTTTTGATTTCCTTTGTGTTAATTTTGGATTTTTAATTGAATTTCAAGAGAAAACCTTGCAAAATTCATTAAAATTTATTAATTAAAAAAATGATGAATCCAACCATACAGATGTGATCTTCACATTGACATTTACAACTTTTCTTTGTACATCAACTCCATTTTTGTTTTTCATCAAACATTTTATAACGAATCTTTGAAAACAGTGTTGAATCGGGACGTTAAAGGGTTAAAGAGTTAAAGATAGCATTGGTTAAAGATATTCACCTGAGCGCTGATTTCCACACGGCCAGTGGCCAAGTGGCGCACTGGATGGTTTCCACCATGATGGCCAAATTTCATTTTGAATGTCGTGCCACCAAGTGCCTGTCCTAGTAGCTGATGGCCCATGCAAATTCCGAAGACTGGAACCTTGCCAACCAAATCCTGCACACTTTTCACTGCGTAGGGAACTGCCGAAGGGTCACCGGGTCCATTGCTGAATAGGATACCATCCGGCTTCAGATTCAACACTTCTGAAGATGGATATGTGGATGGAACAACAGTAATTTTGCATCCATATGAGGTCAGTCTCCTCATAATGTTCTGCTTTATGCCAAAATCGTATGCTACCACCTGTAACACATCACATAAATCAATACTTCGGCAAGATGCAGTTTCATGAATCTTAAAAGATAGTCTTTGTACTTGAGGCTGCAGCCAAGTGCATTAGGAGTTGAACTAAATCGAAGGAAGGTAACAAACTGTATCAACAGGAAAAACATTTTTAAACAATAGAAGTATGTTTTGGTAGTTCCTGTAAGCGACTATTAGCTTCCAAAGCGGGGTTTCTGCTTTTCGTTTGGACAATTAGGAGTTAATGAATTGATTACCAACATTATTATCAGACATGAAGCTTTCAAGGACTTACGTGGAACTTCTGAGCGTCAGAACCCGGAATAGTTGCACTAAATTCCCACTCGCCATCAGTTTTATCTTTCCATTCATAAGGTTCGCTGCAACTTACGTCGGTAATCAAGTCCTTACCTGCACCATCCCCAGATATACCGTCAACATGGCACAACACTGACGGATTCAAAATACACACCTTCAGGACCACACAAAATTGCAAACCCTAATATGAGTCAGAGAACAAAATGCAACATGAGTACTTCACAGAGTATGATCCCTCACCCACAATACTCCACGTCTTAGACATCTCAATTAGCTCATCATCAGTTTTGGATTTGTCTGTCGTCAGAACTCCAATCAAGCTACCAACTTCTCGCAAGCGTCTAGTTATAGCTCGGGTGTCAATATCAGCTGCAATCAGAAATGCGAGCACTGATTAGCATACGGGCTGATTTACAATGCTGGTAATTCAAAAATCATAGAATTCCACAAAGAATCTAAATTCATTGAGTGGATGAATCAGAGAAAATTTCAGAATGACAGCTGGAGGAAATCACATGCACCTAGAAATCATCACCACAATTGTCACATTTGACACAAAGCCATTGAGGCCTCAAGAGACTTACAAATGCCCATAACGTTTCTCTTCTCCAAATACTCAGGAAGAGTTTCTGACGACCGCCAGTTCGAAACCCTGAAACCCAGACAGCATTAGAAACTGAATACAAAATATGGACAAATCCCAAGTGGATTGAACCACAAGCAATGCCGTAAGACAACACAAGAAAACATCAGCAGATATGAAATTTCATAATATGAAATTATGATATGCATATAATTGCTCTCACTATCAGAACGAGCTTTTCAATCAAATTAATTGAATACAAGTGCCACTTGCGTCCAATTTGTTCACCAGATACTTAACCTGGTCAGGCACAATACAGTTCGTTTTGATGTTTATTGCTTGCGGTTGTAAGATGTACCATGGAATGACACACACGGCCTTAGATGGTTGAAATGGGCAGTGCTGAGCCTTTAAGTCTAGTTGTACAGCAATTGATCAATACAAAGACGAAGAGGAAAATTTACACACATGTTGCTAAGGCTGCGAATGACCAAGCCGCCCATGAAACACTGGCCAGACTCCTCGTCGTCTGTAAAAAGAAACAAGTATAGACTTTGTGTTATGGAATCAGTTCTGAAAGTCTCGTGACAATGTTACAAAGCTAAACGGATGACCCCAAAATTTCTAGAACAAGAGATTCTACACAAGCTCAAAAAAACTACCGTAATGGCGATGCCATGTCAGGTCGCTCAAACGTACAAAACTTGTACATCAAAATCACATTTTGGGAAAAAAGACTTGGAACTTGTACCAAGGTTTATCCCTGTGTTGCCAATATGAGGTTGGGTCATGAGCACAAATTGCCCAGCGTAGCTTGGATCCGTCAGGATTTCTTGATACCTGTCAAATGATTTCAGATACAAATGGTAACCACCCTTCAGAATTTGAATGCCTATAAACACTGTCATTTTCAATTCCCATTCTAGAATAAAAGTAATTTTAATTCAGCAAGTTCAATCATAAAATTCTTGAGTAGTATTGGCATGGCACCTTTTCCAGCTAAGAGTTATGCCAAATCAGAGCAAACAAATCTAAAACATTCTCACAATGGCTCCTTGACTTGAAAAGCTCTCACTTTGAGCTCAACTTTACAAAACAAGGTGTCAGGGATTCCTTCTCATGCCAATTCAAAGGGTGCCCAACAAGATTCTCTACAATTTTGTGGTAACAAACGGAGCAGGAAAACGATTTACTAAATAACGATTTCTGTGAGTTAACTCGAAGTTGAATGTCTGAAAGAAGTAACCCCAGGTCCGATTCATTTACTAGAACCTTTATGAAAATGTATTATACATATCGATTGGATGTAATTGAAACTTTGAAATAAAATGAAATATTTATAAAAATCTATAAAAACTACCAAGATAGGCAAATTGGTGGCCATACATACCCAGTCAAGGAAGTATTGAAAACCACCTCGCCCACTTGGGTGCCAGTAGCTCCAAAGGACTTGCCCCGCCATATGGAACCATCCTCTAGCACCAGCCGGCAGTCGGATGTTTTCCAGGGCCGGGCAGCTGCCAACAGCAAAATCATTAATACACATCCTCAACTGGTCATTCAAATATTCGAAAATCCACGATTCAAATTTTACCGAAAGCTACAGCTCACACAAAACCCTAGCACAGAACTCTAACGGCGGCCATTCTACAATTCTTCACTCGCTTCAGAAAATTAATCTCTACTAAAAAGAAAAGCCATGCTTTCAATTTAACAGTTCGCAAAAGACCCTAGCACAGAGTAAAACTCCGGCGGCCACTCTAGAATCGTGCCTCACTCGCTTCAGAAAAATGAATCTTGCCACTGATGGTTCAAATAGAGACATAATGCAAAACCTTAAACCCTAAACCCTGAAATCTTTGCAGAACCATAAACCACTAAAATCCTCGACCCATACTTAAACCCTACTTAAACCCTACTTAAATCCTGGAAAGGTAGGAGTACCAGCCGCCGCCGTAGTGCCGTCCACAGCCGTCGCAGCAGGTCCGCAGCGCACGCGCACAGAGCTCTTTGCTGTTGTTCGCGCTGAGGTTGACGGCTTGTTCGGAAGGAGAGGCGCCGCGCCACAGAAAACAACAGAGGACGACGCAGAGAACCGAGTGGCCGGTTCTCCTCTGGCGACGAGCCCTAGCACAGGTTTCTCCGCTGGTCGCAGCAGTAGTCCCACGTGTTGTTGCAGTCCCATCGCCATCGCCATCGCCATAGCGCCTCCGGCACTGTTCAAATGAATTCTTAAGAAACCTGTTCAAAACCAACTGGGAGCAATCAATCTTCGTGAATGGAAATGGCGGCCAAAACGAAGTTGCAAAGCGACGGTTGCAAGTATGAGGAGGAGGTCATGGAGTGGCGAAATGCTGGCACCTTTTGACGATGATGGAGTTGGAGTGGGATGAGAAGCGAGGAGCTGCAACCGAGACAAGCAAAAGTGCCAAAGAGGGAGGGAAGGGGAACGAGACAAGACAAGACGAGGGAAGATTCTTCGTGAGCGCTTCGTCACTCTCATCGCCACTTGGCCATGACGATGGATTGCCCTCCCTCACTCCCCAAGGGCCTTTACTAGTTTGCCCCCATGTTTTTTTAATTTTATAAATATATCTTATACTAGAAGATTGTACATAGCATAACATAGCATAATAGAGTAATGCAATGGAGCACCCTTTTGAAAACTGAATCCGAAGAGAATCTTTTTCTTAGATTCACTTTTTAACCCTTAAACGACAACTCCTTTCTTGATACCACACCCAAAATCTCCTCTTAAATTCCATTTTAAGCATGATTCTGTGTTTAATTTGCTTTAGCTTTATTCTAAAGAAGTATAGATCTCTCTAAGGTGCTAGGTTTGGAATTTTAAAAACCCCATTTGGTGCAATGGTGTAGAAGTTATGAGCAAGATTCTCCCAAACTAAAACCAAGCCCGTGGGGCTGGCATTGTCGTTTAAGGGTTAAAGTAATGAGGGAATGTCATTTGTATTCCATGAATTTTAGGATTCATCAGGAATTTAGGATCTCACTGATTTTTAACGATTTCTGTGCGAAGTCCGATATTTCATGAGTTCGGGCATTTTTTGCACGGATTTTGCACTAATTTTGCACTGAATCCGCATGGCTTCTACATTCACTCTTTTCGTTATCTAACAAAGTGCAAAATCCGTGCGGAATTAGCGCGAAATCTGTACAGAATCGGTGCGAAAGATGTACGAACTTATGAAATATCGGATGTCGCATGGAAATTGTTTAAAATCTGTGGGGTCCTAAATTCCTAATGCTATTGTGTCATTGACACGTGTACTTAGTTTCTAATTGAAATTGATTGTGGTCTCGTTGCAAAAGGGTGATGTCTCCTATTGCTCTATTATGCTATAATAGAGCAATGGGAGCCATCATCCTTTTGCAATGGGACTACATTGTAGTTACAATTAGAAACTAAGTTTACATGGCAATGATACCGTAATCCCAAAATTCATAAAATACAAATGGCATTACTTCATTACTTAGAAAAGTGAATCTAAGTGAAGATTCTCTTTTGATTCACTTTTCAAAAGGGTGTTCAATTGCACTTATCTATTATGCTATGTACCCTAAATATGAATAATTGCAAAAATTGAAGAAACATTTTATCTCCCCGTACATAACATTCTTAAATAAAGCATATGAGGTTTATCCTTTTTACTATAAAAGAATAATGTTCTACACTACCTTTTAACCCCTAAAGGATCAAGGGTTCATGATTTTAAAATGATAAATTTGATTGATCATATTGTGAAAATATAATTCAAATGAGGCCAAATTTTATATCACGAAAATGAGTGAAGAACATTGCATGTGTTGATCAAACAATAAATAAATTTGAACAAAAAGAAGTCCACGTAGGACCTACTCAAAAGTGCTAAAAATACATGAGGCTCAATTTGGGCTTCTTGGTCCTTCAAGAGTTAAGACTTAGAAAGGATTGAATTCAAGATCTTCTGCATTTTGATCAAAATGAAGATAAAAGAATGACTTGTTGGATGATGCTACACTTTCTCTCAGCTAGTCATTTAGTTATGGCAGAAGTAGTTGCACACCTCAAAAATGCCATAATTAATTGATAGTTTAGAATCTTGCTACAAAATTTGAATATTTTGTAGTACACGTAAGATTAACATCTAATAACCTATTTTTGCATTTGGCCATGTAATCATGCACTTGGCTTTCGGGTGCACTAAAAATTCAGACCGGTAAAAATTGCATGAAAATTTTGGCCAATTTTTTCTTTTACAGATTTGGTTGCAAAAAAGGATAATTTGGAAATTGTCGAGTCATTTTTTTTTAAATTCATTACTTGTGCTTTGAATATTTTCTAATTGAATTCTATACGCAACAAAACTCTCTTTTGAAATTGATCTTGACACATAGTATATTAGAAAAATACAGCAGGTTAGAGTTTTCAAACAAAAGGTTAAGTACACATCTTACAAAACCATATAAACATATTGTAAGCAATTGGAAGTAGGCCACAAATAGACGAATATGTTTTAAATATGCATTTTAGTATATAAAAACACTTTATTTGTTTACAATTTATAAGAATAGTACAAACTTTTAAATTAGTACCTTGACAACTAAACTAGAAAATAACAAACTATATAGTAATATACTCATCTACTCTAGTAAGCATCTAGCAACCTCTTGTCATCCATGCCTTCAATCTGCATTGCAACATATTCAAGTATGTGCAAATTTGCTTCATTTGGAATAGTGATTTGCTTCATCCACACGTAATCATATAGCGCCATTGTTGCATTTGTTGCTTCCTCCCTCCGAATAGCAACTCCACCATGACATTTCTTTATTGTTTTATCAAAATAGATTGTCCAACCTCTTAGAACAAAATCGTCAGAACAATGAGCCGAGCAATTCACTCCTCCATATAGAATCCATGATATTTGACGTGAACAACATCGTTGTCAACTCCAACGGGGCTTCCAAATGCACTAAAAAAAGGAAGAAAAAGAATGCACGACCATGCACATTCAACCACACACACAAAAAATAAAACAAAAAAAATCATTAAACACACACATATATATATATATATACATACTTTTTGCAGCTCACTAATGATACATAGCCGCCCCTTTGCTTTCTTCCTTTTGTAAAGAAAACATGTATATATGTTCTTTTATATCCTCTCATAGTCGCCTCCAAAGTATATAAGGCGGCCATGGGAGAATGGGAGGACATATAGATGTTCTCTCGAGTAGTCGCTTGCGGTGAGGACAAAAGAGGGTCCGTGTGCGCGGACCCTAAATCCCGGAAAACCTGAAAAAATAAAATTTAATAAAATTAAATAATATTATATATATAATTTGGGCGTGGGGAATGGGCTGAGGGTACGCGGCAGGGTGACGGAGGACATATACCTCAAAATAATAATAATAATAATAATAATAATAATAATGTTAACAATAAATAATGGCGTAGCGGAGGGGCTGAGGGTACGCAACATTTGAATGTTGTTTTGAAGGATGGAAGAAGGAGCCACACACCCTTATGTACTTTTTTACACACAAAAAAAGAAATAAGAAAAAAGAAAATAAGAAAAGAAATTCATGTCTTCTCCCATACACTTTGGTAGCCGTATTATAGTGTCTTAATCTATTCATAATTTGTAATAGTTTTTAAATAGTCAATTTTGCAATTTTAAAAGTAAATGAAATTCAAATTTTTGTTATGAAAAATTTAAAATATTAGTGTTTTACTGCAATATACTACAAGTTTCAACAAAGAAAGAAATCGATGTTTTTTCGTCAATTTTTTTGATAAATTTTCTTTTTTAGCAGAATTAGGTCCCAAAATGATTGCACTTGGCCAAGTGCAAAAATAGGGAATTGCTTGTTGATAATGTGTGTACATTCAATTTCAATTTTTCGAATCATATTAAAAACCTATTATTTACTGATCTAAATTTTGACGAAAAACAAAACTTATTAATGTATAGGCATGATTTTTTTTAAATCGATAAGAAGAATGTTCATTGCTTTTAGATCATATGCTAAAAATCTCATGAATTTTAGAGCTTTATTGAAAAAGATCTTACTAAGTGAAATATGGCCCACTTTTTTTTGCTTTTTCAATATTTAAAAAGAAAATTCCTTTTTGGGTTGCACACCCTATGTCACTCTCCCTCTCTCTCCCTTCTCCTTTCCCTATATAAATGAGAAGAGGAGAGGGAGAGTGACATAGGGTGTGCAGCCGTGCATCCCACGGTTGCAAAAAACAAATTAATTTTTTTAATTTAATTTATTTCTTTTGCGCCGCTGTTTACGGTCCAACCTGCGGCTGTACCCACATTACAATTTTATTTTAAATTTTTTTTTGTGTGTAGGGTTCAGTTCCACAAATGGCAGGCTAAATCCTAACCCAAAAAAAAAAAAGAAAAAAGAAAGAAAGAAGGAAGACAAGAAGAAAGACAAGAAGGAAAGAAAGAAAACAAGATATAAGAAAAGATAAGGATAAGGATAAAAATTAAATAAAAGAATTGTTTGTTTACAATGTAAGTGATTGTAGAGGGACAAAAATCGTTGTTTTTTAGAAAAAAATTTAAACAATTTTTTTAAACCAACTTTTCTCATGAAATAAGTGCGCTTGGCCAAGTGCATAAATAGCAAATTGCGTGTTTGTAGCAGGATTCTAAACTATCAATTAGTTATGGCAATTTTTGAGGTGTGCAACTATATATTAGAGATAGTATATGAAAAGAGCTTGTTGAAGAATAAAGAATTTATTTTATTGATGATGTTTTGTTTCATGAGCAAAACAAAGGAACCCCACCTTCTTTATTCAAAAATGTTATGGGAATTGCGAGGGGCATCCTACACCATTACAACTTTAGAATAAGGTTGTTATTTGTAAAACAACACTTGACTTCACTTGTGAATAAGAACAAGGAGTGTTTGTGATATTTCAAAAGCCACAACACTCTTAATAGAAGCTTATCATTTCCTTAAATATCTATGTGAATTCTTTTAAGCAGTAAGGCTATTTAGCTCTTTGGTTCATACTTGTAATTAATTAAAACGGTTGGAATTCTAGTAAGGCTATTTAGCTCTTTGGTTTGTACTTGTAATTAATTAAAACGGTTGGAATTTTAGTTCCTTATTCAACAGACAACGTAATCATGAAATCTACATGCTCCTCCACCATGTAGTTCTATAACCTCTTTGCACTTTTAACAAATTAATCTGTAATAACACATTTTCAAGAGCTTTTTACATCAAATGCCATGCAAGAAAAATCATTAATTACCATAAACAATGGAAACATTCTATTTGCCAAGGCAACACTATAACTAAGATGGAAACCGTCTTGATGTACTAGTGAGCCAGGCACTAAAGAAAACAAAGATTAGCTTTTAAGGTAGAGGATACTAAAACCGTTAAGGACCTTATCCCGTCTCCTATTGACTGACCATTGTTACAATAAATTTGCCAGTTGGCCTTCAATTAGCAAATGGTTTATGCATGACTTGGCTAAATGATCTTAGAATGGAAGTGGGATTGGATACTTTTCCTTCCATAGTGGTCTAAAATGAATGATTGCACAAGACATTCATACATAGTGATAAAAACAAGTTTGACTCTTCTACATCTCTCCACACCTCTATGATGATCTCCCAAAAGTTAGAGTCCTACATATTAGTTAAAATGCTTACAATGACACAAACAATATCCTCTACTGTTTGATGTTTGAGTAACGATGAGCACCTTATTTCTTCAATCCTCAATATGTAGAGATTTCTGGTTTGCATAATCAAATTGTGATGAGAAAGGATTCAACAAGTGGTTTCGAATTTTTATAGAGTTGCAGGAATACAGGGATTTATAGGTTGTTGGTTTTGGTGGTTTTTCTTTGGACAAGGAGTAAGTGTAGTGCATTGTAACTAATCAACTAGAATTCTTCAATGTTACTATCATAATCAGGTTCTTTTTAAAATGTGAACGTCGGGTTGATCTGTCTGTTTTGTGTGGATTGCCTCTGTTACATGGTCGTCTCATTGTGATGCTTGCAGAAAGAGATGGGTGTATTTAAATTCTGCAAGCCATGTTTTTTAGTTTGAACTTTGAAAGTTCTGCTGTACCGTATTGCACACAAGATGTTTTGCAACTTTGTGACCTGAAACTAACTTCTGCCATAAACACCCCAATTGTGGACAAGATAGACTTTGAGAGCCAGAAGCTGAGAAAGGTTATTGGACATAATATCAAGCCAAGAATCCTTCTGAAATGAGAATGTCCCATAATCGCCTGGCCACCCCCATTTTGGTCATGTAGATGTCCTCAACAATTGACATTCAAGGAATCTAAAACCAACTAGGTGAAATTAAAGAGGTCTACGTATATTGTTCTAGATCTTGTTCAAGGAACATTACAATTTGTAATAAAGAGATGTACAGTGGGGTGACACCGAATTTGGCACCTTGTGCAATTCCAGGGATAGTGCCCACACTGCTGCCAACTTTGACACCCTCCCGAAGGCTGGAAAATTGTTATTTTAACATGAAATTTTAGAAACAAAATCACTATTATGTTGAAAACATGTGTACCAAATTTCAAGGCCAGAAGATTGATACAAAAAAAGATATTTAAGATTTACTAACACGGGGTAGCTGTAAGAAATGTTTCACAACTGCCAACTTTGACACCCTCCCAAGGATTGAAGAAAAAAAATTTCCCATGAAATTTTTGGAGTAGGAATATCTTTATGTTGTTTACACATTTAAAAAAATTCAAGTCCAAAAGACCCACAAAAAAAATGATATTCCAAATCTACCAACAGGTGTAGTTGTGAGAAACAAAGAGGAAAATCGTCTCACAACTTTGACAGCCTCCCTAGAGTTGAGTATTTGTTATTTCAACATGAAAGTTTTTGCACGTGTTATCAACTTAAAAGTGATTTTGTGCCAAAATTTCCATTTTAAAATAACAAATTCCCAACCCTAGAGAGGCAGTCAAAGTTGTGAGACAATTTTCCTCTTTGTTTCTCACAACTACACCTGTTGGTAAATTTGGAATATCATTTTTTTTGTGGGTCTTTTGGACTTGAATCTTTTCAAATGTGTAAACAACATAAAGATATTCCTACTCCAAAAATTTCATGGGAAATTTTTTTTTCTTCAATCCTTGGGAGGGTGTCAAAGTTGGCAATTGTGAAACATTTCTTACAGCTATCCCTTGTTAGTAAATCTTGAATATCCTTTTTTGTATCAATCTTCTGGCCTTGAAATTTGGTACACATGTTTTCAACATAACAGTGATTTTGTTTCTAAAATTTCATGTTAAAATAACAATTTTCCAGCCTTCGGGAGGGTGTCAAAGTTGGCAGCAGTGTGGGCACTATCCCTGGAATTGCACAAGGTGCCAATTTCGGTGTCACCCCACTGTACAAAGTTGATAAAATCATCCTTCAAAGGTCCATAAAGTTTAAACCTTTTGCATAATATTTTACTCCATGTTAGTTTCTTATTAATTCATGTTTAATACTAGTGAGACTTTGATGAGTGAAATTTTGATTCAATCAAAGTGGAGTTCAAAACTTATTGTGTTAAGGAAAGCTCTGATATTGGGTGTACATATTCTGGTATAGTTCACAACCAAAACCAAATTAAAGAATGAGGTATGAGCATTTCAGCTAATTCCAATGGGGTTTTCAGGAACGAAAACACTGAAGCTTGAACAAATGGATTCAAACCGAAATTTTTTTCGTCTTTATCAACTTCTTTGTGAACAAAATATCAACATCTACAGATATGCACAGTGCTGGTACTTTATTGCAAAACTAGAGATCTGTGTACATGAGCACACTATTTTATTAGATACTGGGTTGACCCCTGCACAACAACTGACAGAACCATCCTCGTATTATATATGCAATAGATTTAGAAGCCTATTACTTATGATATACGCGTCCTCAAACATCTGAAAATTTTATGTACATACAACCTGCAGACGTATAGATCTGATGAAAATGAAAGTAGTAGCAGCAAAGGATTGAATAGCAGATAATTATGTACACTGAGATTCTCACTAGTAACTGATCGACTGTTCATAGCGTAATTGATCACTGCAAAACAGACACACATCACAACGAAATCAGTTTCGATTCACAACTTGCACAAGAGGTCGATCGGGGTATTGCAATAGGATACAAGAGCTTGACAGACGATGTCCACTCGTACATCACAATAGATGTCAATGTCAAAGAGTTTGCACAGGAGATCGTGCATCCAGGCTTTGGAACAAGAGCTTGACAGAATCATGGACAGACATATATCACAACTTACGAAGCAGATGAATCAACAGGATTTGGAAAGAGATCATGTATGCCGGGATTCAAGAGCTTGACAGATTGAGAGGATCAGAATTTCTACCTTGAGACGATAATTTGCATTGCAGATGTCTGATTAATTACTTGCGGCCTCCACCACCACCGCCGCCTCCTCCTCCTCCACCTCCACCTCCACCTCCACCTCCACTACCTCCTCCGCCACCACCTCCACCTCCTCCTTGATTCCATCCTCCTCCTTCATTCCATTCTCCTCCTTCATTCCATCCTCCTCCTGTGAAGTCGCCTAGTCCACGACCTCGAATCTGCACAAGTGCAGCACTGATTAGTACGTTGAAAGATCAATTGTTATCATGTAGCTGTCAGGTAAAGACTCTCTAATGACATTGGTTGACATTTGAAAAATTGAGTTATCATGTCCTCTGCCTAAAACTCAAATTAAGACATCAGAGTTGTCACCTTTAACTCAATGTTTTGAACCCCGGCTTGTTTGAACATGAATCAACAAGAAAGTTAGATTTCATATACAAGGTTCAAGACTTTTGAGTTAAAGAATAGCTCGAAATATGCAAGAATTCAATCGGTTGCATGATAAATTCATGAGAAGATGTCTTGTTACCTCTTCAGGTTGGACGTTGGTCGTCTCGGCTAAGGGTCGAGCGGCCACAGAGTGTGTACAAAGAATCAGCAGAACAAGAAAGAGGAGCGACAGAGCGCAAGAGCACTTGTGCATTAACATGGCCATTGCTACTGACTGATGAACCTGATGAAACCTGATGCCAAGGACAAACTGAAGAGAATGTATTTATACACTCAAGACAGGAGAATGCAAGCGCCTCCGTAGAGCGCAGGAACCTTCAGTTGATGTTTCGGAGCCTGAAAACTTGCCTGAAGTGCACGGTGCCAGCATTGTCAAGGGCGTCACCACACAATGAACGTGGTGCAATCACAATTGCCCGGGTTCAAGAGTTGCCTTGTGCGAATAGGAATGAAATCCCGGCCTGCAGAATCCCAAACCTGGGTGATCGAGTAAAGTAGTAGGAATTGTGATGCTGCAAGGATTTGTCAACGGATGCTAATTTGCTCCCCAGTGATCACTTGCAATAGATGTGTAGGTGGCGGCCACGAAGGCATTGACTTCGAGATGGGGATCCACCTGGTGGATTTGTTATAGAAAGTTTCAGTGAGTTCTTCGGACTGCATTCACGTCTGTGTGAACTGTGAAGGTGCCGTCACAGCCGTCAGCTGCTTGTTACACTCTGAACTCGTTATTGTCACAGCCGTAAGTAGTAATTAATTGTGATGCATGATAGAGAGGATTGGATTTGTCATCGGATTTGTCAACGGATGCTAATTTTCTCTCCAGTAATCACTTGCAAGTAATGTGTAGGTGGCGTCCACCAAGGCATTGACTTCGAGATGGGGATCCACCTGATGGTTTTGTTATAGAAGGTTTCAGTGAGTTCTTCGGACTGCATTCACGTCTGTGTGAACTGTGAAGTCGCTGGTTAGCACTCTGAACTCGTTATTATCACATCCTCCAATACAGTCTATCCTTCATGATATGACACTCCATAATTTCTTATATTAACCCCTGGAGGACCGGGGGGGTTTTTAGCTTAGCTCTTGTTTTCTTGACTAGCTCTTATAACAAGCTCAATTACTCATTGGTGTGGGTTAATTTTGACAATTGGCACCGTTGAAATTAAAGAAGACTTACATAGCTTTTGTATGAAAAAATGATCAACAAAATCGCACAATTTTTGAGAAAATGCCACCGTTGAGAAGATTGATGGAACTTGTTCGAGGTATTTTGTACATATGCTAAAATCGGATTGTTCAAAAGTGCTCCAAAAATTCTGAAATCTCTATCATGCATAATGATCATCATTTTGAACATGTGCAAAAAATTTCAAGTAATTTGGAGGTGTGAGGAGGAAGATATGAGGGTCTCAAGTGACGCCCAAATAGCCTCCTTGTAGCTCAAAAAAATCACCAAAAATCGCACACTTCATGAAATTTCGATCAAGAAGTACCCACGGATTCAGCTCTGAAAAAGAACGAGGGTCTCTTTGTTGCTCACATTACAATTCATGGCCCAACAACTCAAATTTCCTCACTTTCTAGTTCTAGAAGCCGTGTGGTGGCCTCGTGGTCCTTTAGGGGTTAAGTACACAGCGTCACAATACCATGTTACTACCCAACTTCGCATCCGTCACGATATCATGTCATGAAATCATTCACATTTCATGTCGGTGTATCTCATGTCGCCTACTATATCTCAGTGGATGTTCATGTAGACATCCGCTGCGACGTGCTCAGAAGTATCCCGCATGTCTTATAGGGTCAGGAGGCTCTAATGTTTCGGGAGACGTGTAACTGTTTCATGGGACGCTGTCTGTGACGTCTCCGACCGTGACTTATGTGCTTCTGCGCTGTCTTCCAAGACGTCGGCTATGTGAGCATTCACTGTTGCATAGTAAATGATAATGGGGATGTACCATGGGACATTGCAGTTCACCACCGGAGACATCGTTGCGCTTCAAGGACGTCGTTGTGGACATCCCAAGGGATGTCCACAAAAACATCCCCACGTCATCGAAGTCATCGTGAACGAGATGTCTTACGGACGATGGCCTAAACATAGTATGTCGTGGCAGCTCGTTCAACGTGGATTTTTCCGTGCTATGTAGGTTAAGTTCTGTAAATTAGGAAATTCCAAAATATATCCATGTGTATTTTCCACCATAAATGTTGGAAAATCCTCCTACATTATAAAAGTCTATTTTTGTCCGACGAGGATTTTTAATATTATAATATTAATAATTTTTTTATAATATATTAATATTATAAATCATTTTTATATAAATTTTTTCTTATATAATATAATATTTTTTTAAAATATTATTATTTTAATATTATTATATTATTCTGATACTAATATAATATTATAATATTATAGTTTAAAATTATTTTAAAGAATCGACGAATCATAAATATGGCGAGTACAAGATATCGAATATAAAATCAATAATCCAAATTATGTGGTGATTTTAAATAAAAGTATATTGGACAAAAAGGAAAGAGTATTTAATAGGGTGAACCGGTTCTATTTTCCGCTCTTGCAAACCGCTGCCCATTATGCTGAATTTTTTACATCGGGTAGCAATTCACCTCGCATTCCAGTAAATTTCAGACACTTACCCTCGGTAAAACCGGAATCCCGTGCCAACGTGGCAAAGCTGCGTCTTTCCGGATGTCCTGCGTGATGTCCTCAGAAACGCGCAGATGTCTGTAGACATCTACGCGTTCTTTCCGAAACACGCACCTTGCCGAACCCTGTAATTTCAAATTATCTCCAAAAACGCAGAGACATCCCTTTGTTGTGCGAGACATCCACTAAAACCGCAAAGACATGACAGAGATGTCTCTGCGTCTTCCGAAGACATCACCAAAAACGCGGGTTTCTTATAGTGACGGTATTCTTTGGTAGAGAAAGATTCCCCTCAATCACATGCTCCACCAATAACTCTGCAAATGCAGACACATGGCTACACGTACTTCTAAAATGCAGCCGTCACCACATTCACGCCATTAGAATCAAAAGACATAACAAAGCAGTATGGGAACTAAGGAAATTAATTCTTTCATCACAAAAATCTAGATGTTACACCCTCATGAACGCAGGAACATTCAACAACCCCCAAGAAAACACAGTATCTCCATGGCTACTACCATGCTCATGTGAACAACAAAGATGTCATTGCAACGCTAGATTCAAACCAGACATCCTTTGCGTAAAAGGGCTCCCATACAAAAATGACCCACCATCACATCCATTAGACAACCTCACAATTCAATTTATTGAATTTACATATTGTAATGACAGATTCCCACAAGAAACAATAAATATCAAAAATCAGAAATACCAACCACTTATCGACAACATTATTAACTTAGGATGGAAAGTTGACCCACTCATAGTCATCACGGCAGGAGCTAGAGGCACTACACATGGTCCCTCGATGAAAATTCTCGAAAGCAAATTTAAATTACCAGAAACCGCCATTAAAACCACATTCAAAGAAATAAATACCATTGCCATACATCACGCCCAATCAATTATTCTACATAAAAGAAAAATAGAAAATAACCAGTCACTACCAATAGACTACTGAATAAAACAAAACTACCAAAGAAAAGGAGGGTAATGATGAAGACCACTACTTATTTCTTTTGTATTTTTTGTTTATAGCTCAAAGTACACACTTGTCTCAGGTAGATGGGACGGGGCCGGTTGGTTGGTACAAACTTTCCTGCCTATGATTAAATCACTAGCAGCACCAAGTCATGTATATCACAATAAATGCTCAGACGGACCCAGCGGGAATCGAACCCGGACCGTACAATTGTAACATAAACGCCTTTCTCCAACCAACCTTGGAACCATGTCTTGGCGACCACCAGCAAAACAAACACCAATTTATACTCGCGCTAGTTTTAACTAATGAATTTTACTAGTGTTACTAGTATTTATCTCTGGTCACTAAAGTGTCTATTCTCGAAAGAGGTGAGTAGTCTTGTACCAATGGACCTCTGTCCAGTGGGCACTGGCTCATTGTCAAGACGAATAGACACTTTATTCACGCCGGCCTCGAAAGAGGACCGAAGTTCATATCTATCTACATTAATTGCATAGAAGAATTGTTGCAAGATGATTGAAGGAATCAAATTTTTCTTGGATAACATTTTTGGTCAAGTAGAATTGTTATACTTCGTACCAGAAAGAAATGAAAGCATAATCTTCAAAATTTGTGGTCTTTAGCAAATTTGAATATTTCAAAAGTCATTTGGCCATTGGAAGATTGTAAGATTTTTAACTTGAGTTAAAAAGGCTTAGAAGATGCACACCTTGTACATTTTTTGTAGCACCTTAGATACACTAGTAGGATTTTGGTCCTTTATAACTAGTCCTTTGTGATTTACATGGTCCTTTTTCACTCAATTCTTTAGAAAAGAAGTCGTTTTGGACCATTTAAGTCACAAAAGACCGGTTATAAAGGACCAAAATCCTACTAGTGATAATGGGGTATTTTTCTAGAAGGTATTTATTTTAATTTTGCCATTTTTTTGCACCATATAATTACATAATTTTGTAATGTGCACAAGTTTTACGTAAGCTATTTTTTATTATAATTTATCAAAGTAATCAAATATTCAGCACACTGTATTATCATAAACTAAAAACTAACACAAAATGAATTATTTACTTGATACAAATTCATCAAAAGTTACAACGTCATCACCATTTAAAATGTAAACATTATAGGCCCTTTCAAAAACCATGTTTATAGAAGTAATAATGGTATCAATGTGTCGGAAAACCCTAGGCCTACCACCAAACTGTCCTATGAAACCAAGTCCTAGCTTCGCAAATCAAAGTCGTCCTCGCTATCTCCGAGGTCTAGATTGTTTACATTGAAATTCAGATCGTTTACCCTTAGGTCCTAAAAGAAATGAGCCACACAGAATACGACATGTTCCTTCTTCAAAATTTCTTGCTCCTATCAATAAAACTAAAAAATAAATTAATTCCTATGTATAAAGGTCACTCTATATTAATTAAAATGTAATGTTCAATATCAATGCTATCCAATATTTATTTTAAAAATATTCTAATTTTTACCTAGAAGTGATATATATCATCCTATTTTTTTGCATGCGGTTTGCAAATTATGAAAGTGAACTCTTGAAGTAGAAAGGAGTGTTTTGGGCCCTTATTTAATATGTTAGCCTAGGCTAAAATTTGGAATGGAGGCTAAGATTTTTTACCCTATTTTAATGTCCTTAAAAAATGAAATTTGTTTATTTCTTATCGTAAATTTTCACCTCAAGCTAATCGAATATCTTCAATACTCACAAAACAATGTAGCCTCTTTATGGCCCTCCACTTAAGCCATTTTGGTGTCCTTCAATTGTTACAAAACAATTTAGCATCCTTTTGGGATTTTACTTTAACTCCTAATAGACCAAGCCTCAAAAATAGAACCTTCTAAACTAGTGTTATTGATTATTTAAAACAGTGAATCATTCTCATTGACTTTTAGGAAATAGTAAAAGTTCTCATTGGTCATTAGATAATGGTAATAAATAAAAATTACTAAATTTTCAAAGATTTTTTTAATTTAAACCCTTGAAAAAAACTCTCAACTCTTGTCCCTCTCTTGAGAAAAATTCTCAAATGCTGAGTAAGTCATTGATTCAACTTTTGCTTTTATTTTGGACTCATGCTATTACCATCCTGGTACCAATTGTTGTTTTTCTAACCTTCACATATCTTGGTAGTCAACTTCTACATAACCACATTCCTTTCAATTATAAGGAAAATGGGAGCACTAGGATTGCAACTGGGATATCTCAATAAATGAACTACTCAAACTACAAAACTGGAACATCATGTACATAAGTACTGCTAATACAAGTCAACCTCCCTAAACAAACTCAACCTCAAAGACATACTTATGTCTTATGTGTAAGAGATTGTATCATTTTTCTTCTGTTTAAGCACTTTCTATAGCTAGCGGTATTGATAGGCCTCCAAAAAACCCCGGGGAGTGCACTTAAAGTTAAGATTAGGAATACACGTGAGTGCGCTTTAATAGCATACCCCCTACAATACTTGGCTTTTAAATAGTTTTTAAATTAAGATTTTTTAGGTGCTAAATCATTACGTATATATATATCTATCATTCGGTATAAATTCCAGGACCAAAAGTTTTTAAAATCTTATTAAAAAAAATGATAGAAGTTTGAACTAAAATGTGTTGTTTTTCGCTTAAAAAATCGATTTGAAAATATTTACAAGTGATTATTTTTTGAAATTTATACAACAAGAAGTTTAGATTGTGTTTAATAACTTCATATATTTTTTACAATTTTTAAATGATTTTGTAGTACATACATAGGGGGGTCAAAAGTACGCACTTACGTGATTCCTCGTCTTAACTTTAAGTGCACTCCCCGAGCAAAAAACATATCAAAAACCTCAAACTTTACCATTACCAGAACTTGGAGTCATATCTTTTACTTACTTGCTCCCTTTACGAGCTTCAAGCAAATTATGTTGGTAAAACTAGGCTGAGCGTTGGGATCACTAGCAAACACTAGATAATTGCATTTTTTTAAATTCACGTCTAAATTTGCAGATTGTTTAATTTAAATGACTTTATAGAAATTTAAAACACTAAAGATGTGCCCAACTTAATTTTATCTACTATATTCCAAGAGATGTGTAAAAAAGAAATACATGAAATTGGTTCTTACATGCAATTACCATGGGTGAAGGAAATTTACAGCGAGGATTCATGTCAAAAGACATTATCTTTTATTGATCCAACACCAATTGCATTTGGCGAACCTTTCATATAAAGTGTCTACCTTATATGTCTTATTCCATACAATTTGGTTTCCTAAAATTTTACGTATAACACCTGTTTCGTTAAAAGTGCACATAGCCATGTGCACTTTTTTTTGGTGTAAATTGTACCATAGGCTATATACGATATCAAAAAGGGCCCACATTCTATATATGAGTACACTATTTTTTTAAATCAAATACAAGGTCATTCATTGCAAACATATGAACATATTCAAGTAGTTGACGATTACAATTTTTACTATCATTTAATAAAGAAATGGCGGATACGTGTTATTTTTAATATCCATAGTTACCCGTGCAAGTGAACCTTGTGTATACTTTTGTGGAGAACATGATATTTATTATATTATAATTTTTCATCACTTAGGAATATGACTATATAGAAAATATACTTCCAAAAGTTAACGTTATATTGTTAATTTTCGATACTCAAATTTATTGAAACCATGAAAACCAAAAGTGTGTTAAATTAACAGAATTGCATTTTGAAAGTAAATGATTTTATGTAAATTCCAAAAAATATAAACTATGACACATTTGATAGCACCAAATTATAAATTGTAACACATTTGAAGCAAATATACAAAATTTATTTCGTGTAAGATGCACACATACAACACAATGTACATCATGACACTCACTCAAAATTTTATATGTCAACAATAATATATCTATGCCTTAGTACATATTGTAAATACTAACTAATGGTACTTCTAACTCTAAACTATAAGGGTTGAAAGAGAGGGTGGACATGTTTTCACTCCCTCTTAGACTTTGAAACAAAATCAATTGAAGGAAGGGGTGGGTGTGTACCCACCCCCTCTTATACTTTCAACAAAAATAAAATAGAGGGGGAGAGGGGTGGGCCTGTGCCCACCCCCTCTATAATACTGTAAAAAGAAATATTGTGATAATCATCCATCATCATTTATAAATTGAAACAACTTATACAATTAGAAATATGCTTTGCAAGGTCCTATAATCTACTACTGTGCCACCTTTTCAAAGTGGATTAAGAACCTTCCAACACCTAGAACAAGCTAAATCACACATATACACATCTACCATTCGAATCACTACTTGGCCTTCCTTGGACTTGTTTAATCCCACATGCATTGCTTAACCCTTAACTTTGCACATAGTCCAGTACATCAAATATTAGTTCCTGCATCTGAATAGAAACATTATTACAACATCTTTCTAAACTGATTGTAAGAAGAGGGAAGATAAATCTGGACATCAAGAACAACAATAAATACCCTCCTTCTTGAGTGTCCTCTGACCTTGTGAGAATCCTTTTCCGCCAATGCAGACACCTCTTGAGCGGTGTCGAGCTGATTCAATGGCAGCAAATCAAATCATCACAAACGTTCAAAAGTGTTTGGAAAGCTTCTTGTTACAGATAACTTCTAAGCGTAGTTTAAAGGTCAGATGACAAGCAGCTCGCCATGTTAAAAAAAACCATGTCACCGAGTCATGATAAATAACAAGCACGGGCCAAAACTACAGGACAACCTTAAGTTAGTAGAAATGAACAAGGCCATATGCATGATGCATTGTTTTGTGTTGTAGAGAAGGTGATCTGATTGAAAGCTTTCACTGAAAAGTATAATAAAATAAAAAAATCCTCTCAATTTGATCCATTAACTTCTTCAACTAGTTCCCAAAAGGTTAAAAAGCTCTCCACCTGGTGAGAGCTCTAGGTATTTTAAATAATTTTCAAACCAGGCAATATTCTGCACAAAATTTGACCAGTTAAAGGTGCCACAAACATTTCACCATCTCAAGTGCATTATAACCGCACAGACAATTTATCGTAAACAAAACCAAAAAAAAGAACAAAACAACATTTATCAAAAAGAGTTATTCAAATGCAAAAGTGCGACGGGAACTTGAGATCAAACATCACCAAACTAGAAATCTCATCGGCCCTCTAACAAAATAATCAAAGCTTTCTCTAAACCCTAAACCACCATTTCTAACGGAAGTCATCAACTCCCAGAGAAGAAGAAACCAACAGGAATTCCTAGGGCTACATTTCCACATACTAAGTCACTCAATTCCCTAGTCTCTCACAAAACCCCTAGCCTGATCTGCAAGTTTAGTGAAAAAGAGCAGAACGAATAATCTCACCACCGGTAAGCAAAACAGAGGTCGGACCTCGCGATTTTCACATCAGAGTTACAAACGAAGGCAAATATAGGTGCATGCTAAGAAAAGCAAAAATGAACGGCGACAAACAAGAAGCAGACATGCAAGAACGAAACAAAGAGAAAGAAACATTCACTATTCAGTAGTGCGTTGGGTTGGAGTGTTAGACGAGGCAGGACAAGGGGGCTAACGACTCTTGCAGGATTGCAAAAGCAGCAAGCAAAAAGAAAGCAACTACATAAGAGAAAGTAAGAATGGGAAGAAGGAAAAACGAACACGTTCTTGTGGTGGCAGAGGCAGACGAAGCTTAGTATCAAATGAGAGAGAGAGAGAGAAAGCGAGCGAGAGAGCAAGTGAGAGAGAGAGAGAGCGGGAGCGAGAGAAAGAGGTGGAGCTTCAAGCGTTTCAGACTGTCGACTTCAGCTCCCCGTTGCCGCAGATGTACAACAACCATGAACACACTTATGCGGAGTATACATTGCTCCACTTACCGCAGCTCCCCCAATCCCAAAAGAGCTTGAATTATGTCAGTACTCAATCCACAATCTCTCATCTCACCCTCAAAGAGCAGGAAGTCGATCTAACCCTAATTTGTCTTATCTAATCTCCTCAAAATAAACCATCTTTAGTAGCAGCTTCAAAGTTTGGGATGAAGAAGCCTCCCCATCTTGAGAGTTGTCGTACTTATGATGGTGAATCCATTTCCAGGTGCTCAAGATGGGGAGGCCATCTCCATGTACTTGGCATAGGAGATCATCTCAGTTGCTCGAGATGGAGAGAAAGCTTCAAGAGCTCAGGACGGGGAGGCCCATCTCCTTCTGCTTATCGACAAAACTTTGTCTCAACCATCTTCACTGAGTTTGGGGTCGTAGGTTTCATTTGTAGTCGAACCCTTGTTCTGATGTTGTTGGTTGTGGTTGTTGCAAGAGAGGGTGAGAGAAATTTTCCCTAGATGAGCACCCTCTACTCGTGCGTGACGCCTAGAGTAGAGAGAGTAACTGAGTATGGTCTAACCTGAATTAAGAGTTTGTTGGAGGAAATGTTGTCAACTTGGTCACCATGACCAAGTTTGCGCACTAGGATAGAAATAATAGAGTGGTAGACACCAATGAAATTGTAGGCTTCCAAACTCGACATATTTGTCTCTATACATTCTCATGTAAAGGTGACATTTTTAAATTTTATAACTAAGGGCGGACACTTACCCACTCCTTTCTAAAAAAATTAGGTAAGAAAATTTGGTAGCAAAGAGAGGGGGGTGGGAACATGTCCACCCCCCTCTAAAAATTTAGGTCAAAAAATTTGGTACGAAAGGGGGATGGGAACATGCCCACCCCCCTCTAAAAAATTAGGTCAAACAATTTGGTAGCAAAGCGAGGAGGGGGGGGGGGGGGGGTGTGTGTGGGAACATGTTCACTTTCCTTTAAAAAATTAGGTTAGAAAATTTGGTAGCAAAGGGGGGTGGGAACATGCCCACCTCCATGCTCTAAAAAATTAGGTCAAAAAATTAGGTAGCAAAAGGAGGTGGGAACATGCCCATCTGCTCTAAAAAAATTAAATCAAAAAATTTGGTAGCAAAAGGAGATAGGCACGTACCCATCACCTCCAAATATTTTACATACATGAAACCATTTGGAAAGTATAGAGTGGTAACACATAGGATATCTTGATACAAAGATGATAATCATTGCTTGAGCTTCTAATGAATGATGTTGCTACCAAATTATTGTAATAAAGGCTCTAAATTTTTGTAATTTATGTTTAACCAATTCTCCAATGAAATTGTATGATTTTGGGCGTTAAGAATGTGTGAACTAGAATGTATACAAATGGATGTGAAATTCAATGCTTATTTTTATTATAAACATGTGTATGTTAATAAAAAATGATTTAATGTTTGTAAAATTTATGTACATGCAATTTCTGTCAACAAGGTGAAACATGACTTTACTTTCTTCAAATGTACAAAATTTTCAACATGTGCACTTTTTATATGGCACATGCAATTTTGAATGAAACAAGTGTTGTATAATATCTGCGGAGATTTATAGGTATGTTTCTGAAATAAATTCACGGTCTAGGTCTGCTTCCAAGAAGTTGTAGGTGGATAGACGTGCGTTCTAGTACGCTTACTGAACTTGAGAGGATTTTTTTGTTGTTTTCTATATATATGAGGATCAAAATTGAACAAAATGTACAATATTATTAGTAGAAATTGTGCAACATTTTATGATTTTCGGTTATATTTTTTTATTATGACATAGAACTGTTATAAGCATATCATACGGTATTTACATGTTCATAATGAACATGGAGTAACTATAGATTGCTCAAATATAAAATTTGATAAATTGATGCAATTTAGGTGCATCTTAGATGTGATTAAGGATCTGTGTAAGGGTATGTGGAACTTGGGAAACAAGATGACAACTGATGGGATGGTGATACATACAATGAGAAGAATTGTGTCATTTGTTTATACATATTTAAATCCGATCAAATGAGAGATAAAAGTTTGTTGCTTTACGGATTTGGAATCAAAGTATGTATGGACATTTAACGATTATTGTGGAACTGACAAGAGGATTCCCGGAATTGGGGGTTCTAAGAAAGATGAAGTTATGCAAGGTACAAACATAGTACACAAATTATTGGGTGGATTGGAGAAAGAGGCTTTATAGTACTTATGGATAATTTTTCTCCTTGATGCTTTTATATATGAACCTTTTGGACGAAGGTATATATCCATCATACACAGTTAAGCCAATCACATGGGCCTTCTACATCCTTGATTACTGAATCCCTTTACACGAACTGTGTCAAAGGCATATAAAACAAAGAATGTATACATTCAAGCAACTTAGCGTCATCGTATAGGTTGTTGAAAAACCGGTATTTGTTGTGTTCACGGTTGCACCACTAATTCATGAGGCTGGAAAAAGAGTGTCCGGTGATTGAACGGGGTGGAAAACAAACAAGAAGAGGTAAAAACTTCTCCTATATACTTTCAACACCAAATTCACGCAAGGGCTTGATATTGCTGACCAACTTAAGGACGAATACTCTTACCAAGTTCACACTAAAAAGTGTTAGAATAGATTTTTATTATTTATTATTTTTATTTTTAAAAATTTTAAACATCACAGTATTGAACCTTTAAAAGTTCATTCCCACTAATCCAAGCTTTTAAGACTAAAACCTTTTAGTCACAAAAGTTTTCAACCCCTCTTGACAACGATTTTAACATTTCATCACTTTCAATTTAATACATGTATTTACGTTACAATCGATATAAGACATTTTTTCATATGGCAATGTGTCATCTTCACCAAGTTTGTGGCAAGTGCCACATATAATGCAAAACATGTTGCCCATATTATCTTTGGCATCATATGCATATAGAATTTTTTTAAAAGGTGGTACATCTTCCAATTTGAATTGAAAGTATTTTTTTCATCATTTTCTATATTCAAATTACTACTCTTCAATGTTTAGAAGGAATTACCAAATTACTCAAGATTTATGTTTGTGTGCAAAAGTTAAAAGGATTTGAAGTTAGATATAAGCTTTTAGAGTGTCGTGATGTTTATGAAAGGTGAATTTAAATGACTTTTAAAAAAATACTTTTTAGTAAGATTCAAGTTGTTATATTTCAGTATCCAAAAAACAAAAAAAAAATACATGCACACACACACTAAAATACTAAAAAATATCTTCATATGTAAAAAATTATAAGATATTGAAGATCCCCTTAAGTTTAGACTATCCCTCGATTATCTAAAGGAATGTTGTCAATTTAAGGCGTTTGAAAAAATAGTGGTTAGGGATTTTCTAGAGTATCCACTTGATAATAGTGAATGAAGATTCATATCTACTTGGTAAACAAACTTTTATTTTATTTTTTCATTATTAAAGTCATTCACAAAGTGATGCTATAATTTTGAGTTGTCGTTTTTCATAGAAGTATTACAGTAACTGCTTTTAAAGTATATCCGTAAACTAAAAGGTGGGTTTAAAACAAAGTTGAAAGAATTTCAGATTTGTCATAGCCTTATTTTTAACCCCTAAACGTACTAGGGTGTCCCTGGAATTAACAATTTGAGAAAAAGAATCATAAACTACTATTTAGAATAATATTTTGGAATTGATATACAAATAAAAGTATTAGATTTTGAATTTTAGATTCCATCCGTATGGTTTGATTCACTAATACTATCACCAATATTTAATTATCAATTTTGAAAGTTAAAAATAAAAATTCTTTCTAAATTCGATTACAAACAAAATTTTAACATTTTTTGAGAAAAATTGTTGGAATGAGTTTGAAATGAGATACTCTTGAACGTGGTGATTCTTTGAAGTTTTTGTGTTTCTTTAATCTATGACCTCATTTTTGCAAGGCTACTTTTGAACTATAGTTAATGCAATTTTGGCTTGATCAACGACTTGACATATTTCTACATTTGTAATTTTAGAAAAATATGTAATCAAGTATGACTAAATCCAACTGTTAGATAAGAGAACAACTTGGTGAAGAATCTCCAAAAAAATGGATGACTTTCATCCAAGCATTGATGAGAACGTGAGAAGGGTTTGAATCTGTTAGTTGTCCACTTTCTGGACGCTTTGACGTTTAGGGGTTAAAGGATATATCAATATGAATCACGCCACACATTGCAAAAGTGTAAAGGCAAAATTAAAAATAGAACCATAAGGGTGAAGAACTCTATTTCGTTGGTTGGGGAGATCAATTATAGAAGTGTGTTATTCACTTATTTGTAGGGTTTATTTTTGTAAATGCTAATACTAAATCAATTCTTTCAATGGCACATTGAGTCAACATTTGAAGTCAAAATTTCGTGAATTTAGATTTTTGCGTTAATCTTTATAAGGTATGAAACTAATTTTGTATCAATACATTTGCATTCAATCTTGCATTCAATTAAAGAGAGTTAGGAGTGCCCAAAGTGTGTTATCTTGTATATCAATTCATCAGAATTTTAGGTTTTTTTCTATCACGTGTTAAGATTAAACTGTTCTTTAAATGGCACATAGCTCCATCATTTGAAGTTGAATTTTGGCAATTTTAGATTCCTTAAATTAATATTCATAAAAGTTATGAAACGTTCTTTTGTTTCAATGTTTTTGCAAATAAGTTGGGAAGTTATGAGTGTCCAAAGAGTGTTGCCTTGTACATGAGTTTACCAAAATTATGGGTTTTTTTGCGAGTGCTAATGCTAAATTGTCCTTTTATGGCACATAGCTCTATCATTTAAAGTTAAAATTTGACGATTTTAGGCTTCTTGGATTAATCTTCATTAGAGGTATGAAACGTTATTTTGTATCAATGCGAGGCGTTAAAGATATTTAACTAACTGAGAATTTTTAAGCTAGCATATTCTATGACGGAGTCAAGAGTGGTGGAAACATATTGAGAATTACCTACTTTGATTAATACACATTATGACATATAAATGTATCAAGTGGTACAAATTTAAAGGTATCTTGTGCCCGTGTGGGATCGTTCATACGATATAGACAAAAAGATGGAGACAATGCAAAATAGTATTCTCAATTTTTTGCAATATTTGATAATTTTACTTGTTTTTGAATTCTCAAAACTTCTATTTATTCATTTTTTTTAGAATGGTACCTATGAAAAGAATAAAGAAATTCCATGATTTTTACCATTGAAAATTTAGGGATGCAAAGAGTAATTCAAATTTATTTGTGATTTTTTTATCAAGTGCTAAAAATAAATGCATTTCAACGATTGCAATGTGGATTGTATAATGAGCTTAATAGCTCTCCATTCAAACTTAGGATTTTTGAAAGTGCAATTTAATATTTTTAACATAATTTATAGTTGTTCATGTTACCTTGAATATCAAAAAGCTTTTATGTACAAATTTCACAAACATTGTAGAGAGAGGCAACAAATTAAAAATAAAACATGTACATTTCTCTTGTTATATTCTCAGAGCTCCTATGTAATTTCACATTTGAAATTGATATACATCCTAATAAACAAGCTTTTTATACATCTATACAATTGCATTTTGGAAAATCAACAATTTGCTTCAATAGGAATAACAATAAATCCATGTTTTTTTTTCATAAGACAAAAACATATGTAAAGGCTTGGGCACTTAGGCGTTAAACTACAACTTAGAGTATATAGGTAGTTGATCAAAAGACGCCATGACCTATTTTAGAATTTCATGCAATATTTAACAACCTATGAAATGATTACCAATGACATTTTTGAATAGGAGTTAATCATGTGATGTCAAAATCTACAATCTCTAATTGCAATAAACAATTATGAATCACCAGTAGAAATTTTGTCAAATGTGATTTGACTTTAATGATTAAATTCCATTGTGACTTGTCAATAGTAACTGAAATTGTAATTTTGAGTCACTATAAACAAGTCACAACGAAAATTTAATTGTTAAAGACAAGTCATATATCACAAGATTTTTATTTGTGACTGCATTAGATTGTTGCTTGTAAACTTTTTTCTTTGTATTATGGATCTTTGGTTCCTTTTTTAGTATTTCACATGCTCCATTTAATATGGGAGGAGCAACTGATGTCATTGTCTTTGTTCATGCATCAGATTCTTCCATTATAAAAACTTTGGTAAAACAAACAACACTAGTTTACCATGAGCAGTTTTTTAGACCACTTAAAAACTACGATCTTTTACATAAGTGAGTGAAATATAATGACTGATTATGTTTCATATATTGAATTAAATTTCATATCAAAAATTAAAATAAATGTAATTTGCAATATTTGGAATCAATTTCAAAGACCTATTAACACCCTCAATATCATAAAAACATCATATTCATTAAAATGAGAGAATGGGAACCTCTCAAAATAATATTATTAAATTTCAAGTGGATGTATGGGAGTTAATGGTTAATATAATTAGTAAATGAAACTCGAATTTTTCATTAAATTGAGAGTTTTATATAGAAGAAGACATTCTAACCGTCAAACTTTTGATTTTTGATTGCAAATCTCGTGTACAAGGTCTAAATTATTCGTGTACCGGACACCAAGTCATGAGCTCAGTGGTTGGTTGTAAGGGAGGGTTTATTTCATGTAGGTGGTCTGGGTTCGATTCCCGTTGAATTCGTTTGAGCGGCTATGAGATATACATGATTTGGTGATGCTAAGTGAGCTTTGGCAAGCAGGAAAGTTGTAACAACCAACCAACCCCGTACCCTAAACTGTGACAAGTGCTTGACGCGCTAACAAAAAAACAATAAATAGTGGTCCTAACCACTACCAATTTTTTTTATAATTCAAAAGTATTATGCAATCAAACATACACCACAAATAAATCATGAAAACAAGTCACTAAAAACAAATGTACACGTACAATGAAACAATGAATATATTAATGTGATACGTAGAATGCACTTGCATATTTAAAACAAACCAAATACAATAGAATAGAAAAACACGGTTCAAATAAATAACATCAAACTATTACACGTAACATCTATACTACTGAATTTCGCAACACACAAAACTAATACGTCTACTCTCAGAGTAGAATCATAGAATCTTTTGCAATTGGGTCAAAAAATTATCTACGCAAGCAATGAAGACATATACATCACTATATAGATGTAGAAATACTTAAATATGTCTTCAATACATGAAAGATCTTCAAACACCAGAATATGCAGCTATGCTATCGTTGATGACTTCGATTTAAGCCACTAGGATTTTCAACATACATTCCGTTGTGTCCTTCTTGATTCTTGACTTCCACGCTGTCATCAAAGAATCCGTATGCTCCTACACCGAAGGTTGACTTTCATCAACCTTCCAACGCAATCCTCTAGAGGAATCCCACCTACTGTAGCTCTCTTGAACATTTTGATCTCTGTATGTGGGTCGGAAATACTGAATGAGTACACAATTCGGCTGATCCGGGTTTGTGTTTGGATCAGACAACGCTCTCGCAATCCATACAGGTCTAGAATCACCATCCGCGGGTCGTATAGCAATAACATAGCCTTCAAAGACATCACGACCAACTCGGAAGGATTGCAATGGACGATCGCGCAACTCTCCAACGTACGCATCATCCTCCGCAAACTCCTCACGAAGTCCACCATCTTCAGCAAATTGATCATCGACCCTCGCAGCAACGCGAGTGGATGATCAAAATCCGTCTTTGAGTGCAATGGACGGTTCAATAGGCTCCTCCAATGCTGCCTTCAGAGCTCGCTAGTAGAAAACCAAATGTTCATAGCGTCTCCAGTTCTGTCTTCAGCGGACATTGTCTCCCAATACTTGATAAATCTCGATAGGCCCTTCACAATGTCCTCCACACCTCTCATTGCACGGTGCGTGACGGGAACCGGTTCCCCACGAGGCCATAAACTACGACCTTCCGAATTCTCCCTCCACAATTTAATCCCAGTGCAATCCTTTGGCAGCCAATCGACATCAGTGCAAGAAATCTTGTATTTCATCACGGGGCAATCAGTGGAGTCTAGGAAGAACTTGAATTGTTGAGCCTTAGTGTGACCGACAAAAGCCTCATCTCCATCCCTGATAAAGCTTTTAATGAAACTTTTAGAATCAGGCACCTCCTCTACAAGATGGGGAATAGTAGGAACTGATTCCACATCCATGAAAGACTTCATAAGCAAAGGAATTGTAACGAAGTTATCTTTCTTCAACAACATGCTCAACCTCCCAAACAGTGCGTCGATGTCGTCGTGGGTGTGACCCACCAACATAAAATTAACATACACCTCACGAAAGATTTTCTTGGCCATAAGAAGTGATAAAAAACAGAACACATATATGTTCTTATTATCACCAGTGGCATTGTCCATCTGCACATTCATAATGGGAGGAAGTGGAGTTGCTGGAACGACAGTTTCTGAAGTAGTCCGAAGAGATGACTTGCACATGTCAGCTCCTTGAAGGACAGTATTGAAGATAGGAGCAGACTTTGATCCAACGAACAATTCCCTGGACGAGTATTTTGGAGGTAATTCGAGATCTCGCAATAGCTTCGCGAAAGAACCCACCGTGTAGTTTGAATCGTGAGCGAAATTATCAAGCCCGTAATGTGCGTAGCGGACATCCCCATGATCATGGGCGATCATACCCGTAACGGATACTAACAACTTAATCAAACCATCAAGCTCCTTACTCTTGTGAAAGAAGACGGGAGAAGCGGTTTTTGCATGATCCATTTTGTCGTGCGTAATGGTCAAACATTCGTGCGGGAAAGAACTGGATCTGTACCGGTTTGCGTAATATAATTCCCGGTGTGCTCGGGCAGCAGACAAATGCACCTCGAGTTTCTTTGCCCACAGTCGAGTCTGCTGCGACCCTGCTGTGGCGCCACGCCTAAGAGAGTGCAATCTATCACATTTGGAGCAACGGCTGAAATTATCTCCCGGCTTCTTTGCGTCGTACTGAGGAAAGTTTAACCTCCGAATCCTGCTCAAACTAGAGCGGGACACTTTCTGCAAACCAAATGACGCATTTGCGGCGTTGATCTCCGGGATCGCATTCTTCCATTTTCATGTGGCCAGAAAAATCATAGACACGACTTTCTCTCCGGATTTAAGAGTGCGAGTTCGGTGTGGCATATGATCTACAGAGTTCTCCAAGATGCACCTCAAAGTAGCAGTGGCCTGAGACGTATGCTTTCGAGGTTTAAGCAAACTCGTGTTCCCATGAGGCTGTGCTTGAAAACCTTCAGCAGCGAACCCTTGGAAGCGATGGAAAGTGATTTTCATAAAATGCAAAAAATTATGTGACTTGTCCAAATGTTGTATAAGTTATCTGATAAATTTTGGAACTGTCAACAGAATTTGTGTGTAGATGTAATGATGATCAAATACATAGATAAATATTCTCCTATTTGTTAATATATGAAAGCTAAACCAACGCAATATGATATAAAAATTTGGTGTTTTGCTAATACAACTTTGAAGTACATGCAAAATTCTAAATATATTGCGATGCAAACGATGATGTGAAGAGACTAGCACTATAGGTTCCTACTCGGTTTTCAATTTTTTTATGTGGGCTTGACCATAAGGGCTGATAATGACGATTGATAATTTTTTTTACCTCATCCTCTTTGTTCTGGGATTTACTAATACATGATATTCATATTACTAGCACTATTTGGACTAATAGCAAAGGGATGACTGGATACCCGAACGGTTGCTGCATCAACTAATAGTCGAAGACAACTATAGTATAGAATCCACGTCAAAATTTACATGACTGCAATAATATAGTAAAACAATGAACTGATATCCTTTCTTTTTACAATTTGTAGTTTAGTTAATGCGACAAAATTTGTATTTGTGGACAGATGATACAATAATATATTTATCTAGATTCTCATATCTCCATTGTTAGTACAATACCAACAACATATGTGCGGAGTTAATGCTTAGAATTAATTCTACTCATATTACTCGGTATAAAGACGTGATTACAAATGATGGTACAACATTTTGTGGCATGTTCTTGACTAATCATTGTGTAGAGGTTTGAAACCCATGTTACATTTTGGACGGCCGCAATGTAACGTTCAACAGCACGTCCGGGCCACATTTAGTTTTTTTAAATTTTATTTGTTTATTTAGTTTTTGGTGGCCGTTGTTTAGCAGCACTTCACGACCAATAAAATATATATTTTTTATTTTTATTTTTTTGCTTTGTTCCCGCCGTTTAGGGCTCAGCAGCCACAGCTGAAGAAAGAGTAGAAGAAAATAAAAGACAAGATGAAGACAAGAAGGAAGACAAGAAGAAAGACAAGACTAAGACAAGGAGAAAGACAAGAAGAATACAAAAAGAAAGACAAGAGGAAGACAAGAAAGAAAACGAGAAAGAAATCAAGATAAAAAAGAAAAGATTAAAAAAATGTTAAAAAAAAGATAAAGATAACAATAAAAAATAAATAAAGGAATTGTTTGTTTACAATGTAAGGGATTGTAGAAAGAGTAGAATCGTTGATTTTATTTTTTATTTTTTTATTTTTAAATGAGACAAAAAATTTATGTACATAGGGATCAAATGCATGATTATATGACCAAGTGCATTAATAGCGAATTATGTGATTTTACTATATATTCTTAAATTTAGTAAAAAAAATAAGTTTATGAATGAGCATTCCAAATTTTAACATTTAATCCAATGTTTTGTTACTCAAAACCTTTCTACACCATGAAATTGCAAATGTGAGAAAATAAGAAAATTACCTTATTAATAGTGAATTAATATTTATAAATACTAAAAAAGATACATTGTGTTAAAAAATACAACGTAGACTTCTAATGTGAAGGTGCTAGAGCTTGCAACGATTGTTCTAGTACTATTATTTAATACTACACCTCGGAATATGACAGAAGCCCTTTGTAACAATATCGTAGAAAAACTAGAGAATTATTCATATACATACTGTCAAATTATTAATCTGTGAGCATCATTTAGATAGCTTTTTGAATTGGTGGTCCGGAGTTTCTCAAGACGATTTGGGAGCCTGTCGATCAAGCAGTTAGTTTGTGAGATTGTGAGCATCAGATAGTTTGTTGAATTGGTGAAGTTGCTCAAGGCGAGTATGACGATTAATTTGTAGAAACCTCTCTCACGGCAAGCTATACTAGCTGCAAGGAGTGCAAGAAATGAGTGATGACGATGAAGCTATTATGAAGTCATGTGGTGGTTAATTTTGAGTAATCAAACAGATGTTCTTTAATTTTTCTGATATGTCAAAAATCAAAGTTTCCATATGACCGAAAGAACACTATTTCAGTGAGTTCTGGAGGTCGCAAGTGAGCAGTAGGAATTTTACAAAGCAACCAAGATGAACCGTTACACACAAAGGATCTTCCCACTACTCCCAACAAGTAAGGCCTCTTCTCGCTATAAGACATAGTTAAGGAGATTATCGGGATTTGAAGATACCGAAGGAATTAATCGTGGAGCATGCAAAATATCTCCCCTCATGAAACGAAATTACAACTAAGGATCTTGTTATGTTTGGAGGCATCTTCCCACTACGAGACGAAGATACAGCTAAGGAGCTTGTCAAGTTTTGGAGGTATCGAAGGAAGCAAGTGCGACAACCTTGACACACGAAAGAATCTCCCCAAATTAAGACTCTTCAAAATCTTTTAATACCACCAAAAAAACGCAGAATATTTTGATATACAATTGACTCTTCAAACAACTCAAAAGCTCTTTACATCTATTTACTACTTACTCACGCTATCTCATTACACATTATATTATTCTTCAATTACCCTATCTTCATACGCAATCATAACTTCATACTCACTCTACTTCATCACTCATAATTTCCTACTATTAGCACTTATAGTTTCCTACTCCTTCATATCACTTATTTTACACTTTCTACTATCACACTCTATTAGTCAACAAGATTCGTGCACAGACAAGTATGCATAGCAATTATCTCTAGCAGCTATATAATTTTCCACGAGAACTAGGTATGTAAATCCTATAAAACTATTCAATGATAATGTTTATCATCTTTATTTAATAACTTGATTTACTTGACAATCAATCCTACTATGCAAATTGACACACCTAATCATATGTCAAACTAAAAATTAGCCTTCGATGAAGAATGAACACTAAATCATCCTCATTGTTGCATAATGTTTTTTATTTTGTCGTTTAATATAAAGGTCTTGATTCAATTTAAAAGAATTTTCACTAACCAAACTACTTATGGTTGGTATTTTGCTTCTAAATACTAACTGAAATACTTATAGATAATTATTTCTAAATCTCAGATAGCTAAATCACTTAAATGTTATAGTGTACTAATTCAATCCCTTCATTGCAGTACACTATGCCAACATGAGCAGAAACCAAACAGATACTACTTTTAAGATTACTGGAATAAACTACTCAAATTAATAGAATCCTACATCCTTCCTCTTACATTCTTTACACTACAAATTTTTCTAAAAAATACCGATTGCTTATAATACATTTTAGTACAGTAAAAATTTATTCTCTATCAATTCCAAATAGTAATCCCAATCTCATACAATGACTACTTTAAGATTAGTTACTCCAGCTCCTTCTACCTGCTCTCAGAAATTAACCCAATTTGAAAAGCAAAATACCTTTAGGCTTCTAGTCGCTAAGAAGGCAATAAGCGCTTTTCTCCCAATAACAACCAGATATAGCACCAAACTGACAAGAACGATCGAAATAACAATTGAAAGTTAAGAACAAGTCTCAAGCTCTCCATCAGGCGATGATATTCAGGAGACCAACCACTCTAACAATGACTCAGTGCAGATAGACAAACATGAGAATAGTAGTCAAGAAGGCCATCATAATATACCATTCGGCCCTCCTGGTTTTACATTATGGCATGAACAATCAAAATCCTAAGTATTATATCAATTCATCAACGCTTTAAGGATAAACCCTTATTCCAACGACATTCCACAACAATAAGCCGTGGTACCAATTCGAAACATATGGAGTAGTAGACGTAGAGTATGCACCAATCAATCAATATTGCAACCATTTATGGTTTGGTTTTCAAGTACAAGAAACAAGAATGGTTAACCTCAACTTGCCCATCGCCAAACAACAAAAGTCAACAGCCAACTTACAAAAGTTGGATGTCCCAGACATGGAGATAGCGGAGTGCATGATATACTCGCAAACATTCCGTCACGTCCATTAAACTATAGCCCAGACCGCCGTTCAGACAACACCAGAGGCAACTTTCTACATTTCACACATCTGCCAAGTGATTGTGTCACAGACTCAAAAACATAGTTGAGCAACTCATACCAACTCATCTTCAGATTTGACAAGGACTTTGGACAACTCACAAAACATGAGATGATTGAGCTTATACAAAAACGTCTTGATTTTATGCACATCAAACTTGCTACTAAATATTGCGAACCAATTAGTGTATATGTTCACAAGAAAATAAAGTTTTGGTTAGGGTTTGTTAAAATAGACCTCCTGAACCTTGAAGTGAACGCATACTCGTTGCTGAGAGGTGCTAGACCCTTTGCCTTGCCCATTGGGATAATTGGGAAAATAATCATAAGCAAAGTGAAAAAAGACTACCACTTAGATGCCAAAGAGCAACAATTGTTCGTCCAATCAGATTACATAGTAGGCTATACAGCCACAGAGCTTCACATTGACCTAATTTCAGACAGCTATGTACATGGATACGAACTTGAGATAGTGAAGGTAGACAAACCAAAATCCCATACAAACTGGGCCTTTGTTACCGCAGCCACTACCAAGACAAAAGAACACCTATTGGAAGCTCCCTTTTCCTTTAGAAAATACCTCATGACCATTAGCCTTCCACTCCCAGCTCAAAGAACCGAAACCTAGCAGCTGCAGAGACCAGAATCAGTACCACAATAGTCATCTCCAACCTCAATCTTAACAAACTGTAAAAGGAAGTTAGTATAGCTATACAAACTCTTCTCTCTCCTGAAAACATCATCAACATCTCTTATGGATCAGCCAAATTTGACCATATGGGACGACTCTAGGGCACCTGCTATCTACAGCTATCAAACACGGCAATCTACACCAAATGGTCCCGTATGAAGTCCCTCAGAATGCTTGGTACAGACATCCAGTTTAAACCCCATCGTAAGAGTATAGATAGAGCAAACGCCTCCCCAACTGTAGCACAACAAAAGGAACCATTCACACGAGTTGTACTAATATAGAAAATGGAGATACTAGCTACTCTACAAAAATCTTCTCTACTCAAGACAGAAGACATCATCCAATGCTTTGCAGCACATGAAGTGCGTTTAGAGGGATGACTCAGAGAGCTGGAATATAACATCGCACAATATACAGGCCGAGAAGTACAAAAACTCAAAGGACTAGTAGTAGACAAGCATGATACTCTCTTGGAGTCACTTGCACAATTCTCATCCACTTTTGAAAGCATCACCAATACGCTCCAGAATGTGTTTACAGGATTACACGGCGCTTTGCAAGCTTTGCCAAAGACTCCAATCATAAACCATGAGCTCGAAGTAAGGACGTCACATTTGTCGCCACAACGCTACCATGATGTAACAAGCAATAGGAGTGTATACCAATATGGTACTTCCGGTACACTGCCATTCTCAATCAACAGAGACAATGTCATCGTCCCGCAATCATCGCCCGTTCAACAGTACGTTCGAGAGCAGCCCTTTACTTCGAGGAATTCCAACCCGACTACTAGTCGAGTAAGTCCTTTCACTATTGGAACCTACAAACCTTACAACATAAACATGAGAAATGAGTGAACAACCTCAAAAGACAATAAGGTTGTCTAAGAGGATACAACCATGGTTAGAGTTTAGAAGATGGAGTACTACTAGAAAATTCAGCGTCCAAATCAACAGAGAAGCGTTGATATTTTCTGTTGATTTGGTCGCGTTGTTCCGGTCATCCATCAACAGAAATCTGTTGATAGTTTCTGTTGATCTGGTCACCGGAAAAAAAAAAAAAAAAAAAAAAAAAAAAAAAAAAAAACTTTTTTTACTACTCGGATTTTTCGGGCAGCCAAGCTTTACCACCACGGTTGTCACCCGGGTTTGAACTTGAGACCTCACGTTTAATACTTAACACTCTATTCAACTCAACATACTTAGAATTTGATGAACAAAACATAATTTTTTTCTTACATATACACTTACAATTCGATGTTTTGGAACTCAGCATACTTTGGTGGCCATTTTGACATAGTAAAATAACTTTTTTTAAAAGTCTTTGGACTAAGAAAAGCTGGGAAATCAGGTTAAGTTTCATCTCCAAAAATCCGTTTGTGATTTTAAGCCTCCAGTCAAAAGGTATAGACAAAATTCAGAGAGGGTGTTTGAAAATATCAATGAAAATATTCCTTGCTACACCACTCTGAAATTTGTCTATAACTTTTGACTGGAGGCTTAAAATCACAAACGGATTTTTGGAGATGAAACCTAACTTGATTTCCCAGCTTTTCTTAGTTCAAAGATTTTTGAAAGAACTTATTCTACTATGACAAAATGGCCATCAAAGTCTGCTGATTTTTATTTATTTTTTAATTGTGAATGATTAAGTTAAAAAAAAAATTAGAGTACATAGAACTTCAACCATGGTGTTTAAATGTTGCCCAAATAAGGGTGTTTTAAATGTTTTAAATGTTTCAGAAGTCACAATTGTGGTTTGATGCCTTTCAACTTTAGAGATTATGTTCACAATCTTGTTAAGAGTTTGTATAAAGAATTTAAAACTAATTGGATCTATTTGTCATAGTACCCAAAATTGCCCAAAAGTAAAAGAAATCACCTTTTGAAAAGTCGAGTCTATAAATTGCAAAAGATTCCAAAGATTCCATAATATTTTGATAGATTCTAGAATATTCCAATATATTTCCAAAAGATTCCAAAAGATTCCAAAAATTCTAGATTCACTAAAAATTTGTTGATTTGGTCATAGCACTATTCAAATCAACAAAAAGTTGGTAGCAAACTGTTGATTTTTACAAAAAGTTTAAAAATCAGTGAAATCGGTCATTGGAGTGTCTAAAACAACAGAAATCAGTTGATTTTCTGTTGATTTGGTCACGATTTTCTAGTAGTGGAGATGCTCCAAGCCATTAAAGCCTTCAACTCTTACCAACATATTAGAAGTGAAAAATAGAGAAGTAGAAACAATAACATCTCCGAGTACAAATGCAATGTGTATGTTCAATTCCTCAAAATGTTATAATAAAGTTCGAGAGAACTACTGTCTATTTTTATTTTTTTAAATCCAACAACTTTCCAATACACTAATTTCAAGAACTCTATATAATACTCAAGACACCATAACTCTCACAATGTCCATGCAGATCGTCATCATATTATCAATGTCGATATTATAAAATACAATCAAATAATATAATTGTGTTTCCTCAATTGCAAACACATATTAGCTCAAGCTTCTTGTTCTTGTTCTTGTTCTTGTTCGTCTTTTCTTTTCACAATTACTTGTAATAGTCATTGTCTTCTTTTCCATCTTTCTAAGTGAAATCAATGTTGTCCTAATTAAAAAAATAATAATTTAGCCTACATCAACTTGGAGTCATTACCACAATTCCATAATTAATAATCAACATAAAATTAAAATAACATCACAATACAAATACACAACTAAAGTGCTAAACAAGAAAAAATACCCTACACACATAATAACTATTCCCAATACCATACAATGAAAATAATACAAAACAAAATCAATACAATTGAGTCTTGATCTCACATTCTACTCATCATAAGTGGAGATATTGAAACCAACCCAGGCCCAATAATAGATATAACAAAATACTATCCAATACCACTTATAAAAAGACAAAATAAATACTTCTACCACAATACAATACACCTTAAAATGACATATGCACATTTAGCCCTAGCATTTCAACAATTTCTTGAGCTCAATATCAATAATCACGAACAAGGCACAAACACATACTCAATTCTTCTAAAACAATGTCTCATGTTAAGATCACATCCATTTCAAAACATGATATTTGCTTTCATAGTCTTTATTGGTCCTACCCCAGAAATATGTGAAGAATATCTCAAAACTAATACAAACCCTAAAGGACTAGCCATCCTACGAAAATTAAGTCAAATATCATTATCTGATACATTTTACTTAGGAAATCCTGAACCACTAGACATATTTATTCAAAATAACCAAGACCTCATCTCACCACATCACATGATAAAAGAAGAAATATATGACTACATTACAAATACACAACCTACTTCTAAAACACAACAAATCCAAGAGAAATATCCATACCTACCAATGCAGATGATCCTCGAAGCTTTAAAATGTCAAAATCCTATACCTGGTTACCAACACAAAAACCACGCCAATCTCCATCAATACATTACAACAACTCAACCTATTGCCAAAGATATGTTAGACTCCACACATATTCTCACCTCGAATGTGGGATCATTAAATACTACCCTACCAGGTCTACACGAACTAATATTAGGAAAAAACATACCCCCATCAATAATACAACTACAAGAAACAAAACTAACTGCCAATAAATCCACCAAATACCTTAATAAATTATTTTTAGATTATACCCTAATCTTCAATAATACACATTTGCCAACCACATGCACTAAAAGACCATACTTACCATACATACCAAATCGAAGAGGAGTATTCACAATGATCCACAAAAAACACGCATTTCCAAGAAACGTCAAAAAACTATCTAGCCCAGCCAATATCTCTCCGTGCCTTCAATTAACAAAAATAGAAAATAAACCTTTGCCAAGCATACTCCTCATAAACATGTATATGCCCTCCCACCCTGAAGATCTATACCTCATCTCTATCATAAAAGCACACCTAATACATACAATCAATCAATATCCTGAAAACATAACAATTTTAGGAGACTTTAATAGAGACATAATTATGATAGGGAGACAGGACCAAGACATACATCACCCACCAAGCCCAAAAGACATCTTATGGAAAAGATTTACTACATACCTCAAACTTCAATACATTAAAACTGACACAACATATACAAGACAAGGGGTACTAGATTATACTAACACAAGTCTAATTGATGGATTCTACACCAATTCATGTGTTCATAATTGTGAACACAAAAAGTTAGTAAGAATTTTCATTTTTGATTCTTTTACTGTAAATAGGGTTCCAAACACTTTTAAATTTAGTTATAGTGTGAACTTTTTTGAATTTTTTCATATCAAATCTCAAAGTTGTTTAAAAGTGGTTAGGAAGTTAAAACAATTAGACCGGTTTTGATTTGAAAAGTTGTTTGAAGCTTGAAGGAAGATACTTAATGTGTTATGTTTTCTTTTCTCTCTCTCATTATTTTTTGAGCTTGGAGCAGTAGAAGATGTAAGATCTGGCTCCAATTTTTAATGCAAGTATACTTTGCTTGAATTTGTGTAAAAAAAATTATTTGTAATAGAACGCTTAAAGCAATTATCTTGATACAGTGTGTTTGTGTTTGTGGAGTTTGCAAGTCCCAGTAATTGGGCAATTGTTTGTGATTTCATGTGAGAGGAAATATCTGGTCGTCACAGCTTAAAACTATTTTGTTATTTCAGTGCTTAAAGCAATATAGTGTCTATGTGTTTGAAGCAATTATGGTCAGCTTGAAGCAAAGTCTGTGAATGCATGTGCTTGAAGCGATTTAGTATTTATTTTCTTAAGGCAATTGTAATAGCTTTGAAGCAAAGTTTATGGATGTGTGTGCTTAAAGCAATTATTTAAGTTGTTAGAAATTGAGCTTATGCAGTTATTGGTTGAACATGTGTGAGGAATTGATTAACCTTTGAAGCAATTAGTGATGTTGTAATTTCTTTGAGCAATAGTTGATGGTGATCACATTGTAAGCTTTTGAGCAATAATTGAGGAGAGAAGTGAGAGCAATAAAGATTGTAGATATTTACAAATTCTAGAGTTGTGATAGATTGAGAATGAGAGATCACTTGTAAGATCACTGGTGAGTTTCCAAAGCTTAAAGCTAATTGTGGTTTGTTAATGCTATAAGCAACAATCTGTGTTTGTGTATTTCCGCTATAAACGAATTGTCCAAGCTTAAAGCAAATAAGTTTATGTGTATGGTCAAAGCGATTTGTACATGTGGTTGAGAACATCACTACATGTGACATGATGTTGTAATGCCTTGAGCAATTGAATAAGAAGAATGCTATAAGCAAATCAATATGAGCACTGCTTAGAGCAATATGGGAATTGTAACGCTAAAAGCGATATTACAAGCGTAAAGCTACAAAGTGGGAGTACATTGCCTTGAACAAATCAATACTTGATTAATTGCTATAAGCAAATGAATGAACCAATGCCCAAAGCAAAATGATGACTCAATGCTATAAGCAACATTTTAATACTAACATGTGGTTGAATGATGAATGAGTGATGCTATAAGCAAATACTGTGAGACTATGCCTTGAGCAAATGCAGCAGGGAAATTGTTACCATTGTGCCTTGAGCTATATGTTTTGTGATCCCTTCAGGCTAAAAGCTACCTTTGTTTGAAAGCCAACACACTAGAATAAGAAAAGGAGTGCATATTTGTATTGTTGCATCCATAAGTCATAGACAGAAACTAGAGATAGGATAAAAAGTGTACCCTCTACTTATATCCAATGGATTAATTTATGTTTAATTCTCGCCATAATCAAACTACAATAGAAAACTACCTTAAAAGTGACCTTAATTACGTTACAATAGATTATATGATCTTCCTTAAACTAAAGAACCTCCACTATACGTTTCCTTGGGTGGTTTGTCCCTCAAGTTTTTTCGATTAACAATAATCAATGTAAATGCCATACAAATATGGACCAAATACAAAACTCAGATTACGTTCCAATTGAATTACAGATCCCACCAAATACTATCTTAGCACGCCCAATAAATGTTATGATAACACAGAAACCAAAATTGTCTAACCCGATATTGCCGGAACAAATACAAAAATTCCAAAACCACCTTCTAGAACAATTAGGAAATTTAACAAACACGCTAATCACATCTATGATAGATAACACAACAAAAACACCTGAAAATTGAACTAACATTTGCAACAACCTTGAATTAATATTTGACAACCTAATAGCATTGAAAAAACATGCACGGCCTCAACATGTTCTACCCTAACTCAAAACACAATTCAACAAAGAGGATATCTACCAAGATCACTCCAAAAACAATGAAGAAAACACTTACTCACATATCATTCCTTACGGAAAATGATCTATATTATCAAAACAAACGATCAATGGACTACACATCCACACATTATACAAATGTTAAATCCTTCTAAAAACACCCTTTCACCACCCTCTATGGGAAAATGCACGAAAAATTGGATAAAAATACTATCAGCAAAAGCAAAAGAAGCCAAAATCGCCATTCAAAAAATCACTGCAAAACAAACAACAACAAATTGCCGAAAAGCCATTCTAAAGTACAAAAACACTCTGGACAAAATGCCAAAACGAATACACCAAATTATATTTAAAGGAGAAACACACAAACATTGGATTGCATTAGAAACTCTTCAGACAATATACTCACACACCCAACAGACATATCAAACGAAATTCATAAACAACAAATAAAAAACTTCCAACAAACAGTCCCAGTTTGTTCTAATCCAACTGATCATAGAGAAAAATGTACCTGTCTAATCAGACAATACCCGTGGGATGAAGCTGATGAATTTATACTAGATAAAAGAGGATTACCAGACACACCTATGACTAAATTATTCACACAAGAAATATATGATTTATGTTTACAAAACCTCTCAAATGGGAAAGCACTCGGACCATACAACATTCCTAATGAAATCATTAAAAACCTCCCAAGTCAATTCCATACATTGCTATTCCTCTTTTTTAGACAATGCTATGTACCAAAAAAAATTCCTAAGCTTTGGAAACATAGCATCACAATATTACTTTACAAAAAAGCAGACCCAACATATTTAAACAACTACAAACCAATAGCATTGGCAAATTTAGTCTACAAATTCTTCACAAGTACACTTACATCAATATCACATACCCAACGAAAGACAAGAAGGGTTTAGACAAGAATGATGTACAATTCGGCAAATACAAGCCCTAATTGCAGCACTAGAAGATGCAAAACTAACAAAACAAGATATATAGATACTTTACATTGACTTCAAAAACACCTTTGGATCAATAGACCATGCACAACTTTTGACAATAATGGAAGATTTAGGTTATCCCATAGATGCAATAACATTCATTGGCAATATATACTCAGATTCCTTTACCACATTTTCAAAAAGCCACTTTGGTAAAACTCAACCCGTTTCAAACCAAAAAGGTACAATACAAGGCGATACTCTCAGTCCATACATATTCCTAGTCTTCCTAAGATCCCTACTCAGATGGCTACAAAGAGGAAATTTAAGCTACAACTTTAAAACATCCAAAGCAAAAATATTAGCAGCTGCATATGCAGATGATCTAGCCATACTATCAAACAAAATCAAATACATTCAAAAGCAGGTTCATAAACTAGAGAGATTTAATTCATGGGCAGGCATGGAAGTAGGGATAACCAAATGCGCACTAACAGGTTGTCCAAATCTATCTCACCTAAATCCCATCACTTTCAAAGCATTTCTTCAAAGCCACAACATAAATTATCATGGAAAAAATTTCCCAGTACTATCTCAAAATGATGCTTACCAATATTTAGGAATACAACTCATACCATCACTCAAATGGACACTTCAACAAGAGGTTACAACCAAAAAACTCAAACAACAATGTGAACAACTATTAACAAGTCCAGCTACAATGAGACAAAAGATAAAAATGGTAAATACAGTTCTCAGACCTAGAGTTGAATATTGATTCCATGGTCCTCCTTTCTCTACACTAGGAATAATCAAACTTGACAAAATCATAATAAGAGTAACAAAGAAAATTTGTAAACTTCCAATAAGTACACCTAATACAACAATCCAACCACCACAAGAATTTTTTGGAATTGAAGCCTTCCCCTTCATTGATGCCGATGTGAAATGTTTAGGAGAACAACTTACGGCGGCTCTAAATGACATTGGCAGGTTTGGAATAATCTATGAAGGCCTTGTAAACCACACTATATCAAAATATGGTGGAGCCCTATTCCTACCAAGACTAAAAAGTGTTGCATATCATAGATCACCTACTACACGCGCACTTCGACTACTAGCAGAATAAGACATACATCTACAATCATAACTATCTTCTTTCCCACTACATACAACGCAAATTGAAACAGATTGGTCCAAAAGCCCATACTACACACCGCTATCAGACAATTAGAAAATTAATGGACAAAAATACATACAAAAATTACTACTATACCAAATCAGAACCATTAGACAAATCACTACACAAAACCATACAACCCTCATGACACAAAAAGAGTTCCTTACAAAATACCAAAGTCTACCAAAACTTATCAAAGCAGCATTAACTATTGCACAAAATCTATTCTGTACAAGAATACATACCTGCACAGATGAATGTCATACTCAATGTACTCACACCATAAATACCGTAACGAAGAAAATAATGCTTTAATATATAGAAGTAATGCTTTTCAAAATGGAAAATGAAAATGAACTAATACCACAATTACCAATTCCCCCAAATCTATACCAACTCCTTGCAGAACATTTACACAATAACCAACCCATTAAAAAAATACTAAAATATAAAATAAAAACCACTAGAGACACACCAAATACATACAAAAAATATTACACCTTCTTTTGCCAACTAACCAATTCACCAAACAACCCCAAATGAATTCCACAAAACAAATTATTTAATAAAAAAAACCAAAAATTAACTACTCACAATATATATCTATTACACAGACATCTTATACATACAAAACATAATACAATTAAAGAAATGATAACTACAAACTTCTATACACCACAACCAATTGATACAAAATATATAAATCCAACACTTGATATACCACGTGTACACATCTCTACAAAAGAATGTAGTTCACACCTAGACATTAAAACTAATCATCCAACTATTCAAATAACATTGACATTAGCACACATATATGATGAGACAGGAACATATGTGGAAATTCTCACAATCAAAAGGCTAGAGTGGCTCTAAATGCAATACAATAAACATAAAAACAACAACACACTTCTACAACTACCACCACAAGACTTTCCTACAGAAATTTTATGGATGTTTCATAGATACATCACACATCTCCCCAGAAAACCAAAAAAGACCGCAAATATTAATGCACATCAATCAATGCCAACATACATTGTCAACTACCTCCAACACCAATTCGACCTTACACATTCATATTTCTCCTCACCTCTCACATATAATACCAACTTCATACTAGAACTCACTACATAAGCGAGACAAAATTTTTGACTCCTTGGAAACATCATTTGAATACAAATGGAAAGGAAACGGATATGTACACCCACTAGACTTTGCAACAACCATACAAATCATTCACTGGGCCAGACTCGCAGCACAAGAAAACCCAAATAATATAACTATAATCATTTACCCTGATACCAAATGGTATGATACTAACACAAACATGATAAACAATTATTCAGATATACATACAATTATCCAATTCGAATCTAACACTCACATACAAAGCCCATACTAGCATACCCACATATTACAAAAAGAAAGAACTGTTAGCAATAAAAATACTATACATACACCACAAAAACATTATACCACAAATATATGAGCAACTAACCTCCATCTTAACATTATCCAAGGAACAGATAAAATTCAATGTTTAATCCAAAACCCAAAAACCACACCACCAAATACAAAAGTAAAAATAAACAAACCATGGCAAATAGCACCACAATGTCCAAACATAAATTTTTTAACACACACAACACCTATTCCCAACTACAATCACCAATATCCAATAAAATACCCTGAAAAATTCAACTGCTATATATACAAACGGATCATTCGTACCATCATTTAGGAACTCAGAAACTAATAACATAGAAGGCGATCGTGCAAGATATGGAATCTTTTGCCCACATCATAATATCCAAATCTCCAAGAGATTGATTGGACTACAAGGCATTCTTAGAGCAGGACTTATAGCAATCTTAGACACACTAAGAATTACACAGGACCATGACAATCCAACACACATCTTCACAAACAACCTCATTAGCTTATACCTCATCAATACACACATCAAACATTACATTCAACAGAACAACCACCCATAACAAACAACTCCTTGATGAAATCACAAACCAATTACAACTTAGAAAAACCACTACAACAATACAAAAAGTCCGAGCGCACCGTGGAATCCAAAGAAATGAACAAGTAGATGCACTAGCAAATGCTGGAGCAATGAGCGGAGACCAACTTGCCCCAAACATAGAAGAACCACACCAAAGAGCACACCCAACACCATTTTGGTTACAAAAACCAATGAAACAAACAAACACAAAGCACCCATAAGATATCTGGCCAAATACCTAAAAATACAGAGAAAATCATAACAACTTAATCTTATAAAAAGAAAACACCCAAACATGTACAAATGGACGATTAATACAGCTTTAGAGCCAAAACTTTCCAATAAATTTTGGAAAAATCCAAATATTTCAAATGCTCAAACATCACAAATCCTCAAATTAGATTTACACAATATATGGGAAACCATAGGAAAACCATCATCTAGCCCAATCCTTCACAAACCCAAACTGTACAATGTGTAGAAATAATGACATAGATACATGGCCTCATCTATTATTAGCATGTCCTCAAACACAAATTCATAAACTAAGAATTAACAAACATAATAAAGCAGTACGGGAAATTAAAAGAATCCTCCTCTCAAATACAAAATCTAGATGCCTCACATACATGAATGCTGGTTCATATGAAAACCTCCCTCTAGATAATACATTGCTAAAGTGGTTGATTACATGCCAATGTCAACATAAATGTGATTGTAATGCTCGACTTAAGCCAGACATACTTTGTGTACAAGGATGTGCACATCTCTCCAATCCACCCACGCAACCAAACAACTCAATCACTATACAATTTATTAAATTCATATTCCGTCACGATAGACTCCCAATAGAAAAAATTGAAGACAAAACTACAAAATATGATAGTCTAATATACCAACTGAGAAAAAAAGGATGGCAAGTTGCACCATTAGTAGTACTCACTGCTGGAGTTAAAGGTGGAATACATGAACCATCAATGAAAAAATAAATTCATAATACCAAACAAACAGGTCAAACAATGCATGACTAACATACATAATATCTCTACAAAATATCTCTGCCACATTATTCTTAATAAAAGAAAAATAAAAAACAACCAACCAACAATTGAAGACTAGACAATTCCTCAGATGAAAGAAAGAATATATATATATATATATATATATATATAATAAATCAATAAATCATAAATAAATTTAAAAAAATAATTCATTAATTAACAAATTATATATATATATATATATATCTATCCTTTATGAATAGATACCAACATTATTTATAAAATAAAAAACAAATACAAATACAAATAAAAAAGCACCACTATAAGTACTACCTCATCACAACAACAATGTATATATATATATAGAACCTCTTGCTCAACTACTTCCCAATACACAGAGGAACATATATTTAAATACCCTTACAAAAACACCATAATCTACTCCTCACCCAAACCAGAAAACTCCATAAGCCTCTTCAAAACATAAGCAATATAATCCAGTGTCTGTTTCTTCTCCACAAAATTCATGGGCCCCTCCAAATATCGATGATGACTAAATCCAGTCTATGTCAACTTATGAATCACCTGGTCATCATCCACACCCTCAAAACATCCTTCAAACAAAAACTTAGGACCACCAGCAATAATAGAACCACGCTTTACAACTATCACCAAAGCCCGAGCATCTGAACGAAGACTCCCATGCCACATTATGGGCCGTGGCATCTCTACTCGCAACTCCACAACTTTTAAAGGAGATTGAACTTCTACACGCTCCCGAACCAGGCCAAAAACTGGAAATAAAGTCGTAGTAGAAGTCGCATTCAAAAGCTGCAGCGTTGAATACTTTGTTTCACGCAGAAGCTAAGACCTTTAGAAACAGGTGATAGACCAAGCTGCAAAAATTGATACTGGCACACCATCCTTGAAGAAGCCCGATTTGGCTGCAAAGTACAAATCCCCTCCAGATCCACAATCTCAGGCATTTCGGACATCTCGAAAACAAACTAAAACAAAGCTCTGCTCAGTCACTCCAATTTTGAATCATACAACATTGTCTACACAACAAACCTCTCAACTGCATCCACATAAAACAACATAATAACTCCCCTTTATAAACTCAACTATATGAATACCACTACATACAAAAATAAATAAATAAAATACATATACAGAAAGATTCCATACTAGATATTTAAAACACTGTACGCACAACATTTATAAACATAGATCCTATATCCAACAAACCTGCGCATACGGACAAAATCTAATAATACACTAACAAACACTACACCACCCCTCTTCTCCCCTACCCCAAACAACACAAAAAATTCATACACAATATAAACCACTAGATCTATTGAAAAAAAAATTCACTCTTTATTACAATTTAATATTGCAAAATTTATTAATTAATAAATAATAAGTAATAAATACAATATAATAAAATAAAATAAAACTACAAAATAAATAACAGAGCTCCATCATACTTTGCAAACCACAACATCTTCATTAATAATAGAAGTGAATCATAGTACCCTCTACAACACCTCCTCCAACCATCCAAGAACAGATCAAACCTCCACCTTTATACTGATAAGTGACAACAAAACATTTATAATATTGTACAACAACACCCACTAAAATCCTACATATAAATAAGGTATCCATAGCTTAGCCAAGATAACACCAAAATCAACTCCAATACATTACAAGCCTAAAAACTTTCGAATGTAACCACACAATTGCTCAAAAAATTGAACCCTGCCTTCAGACCTTAACAGCCTCATAGGCTCCTTCAACCACATATAATGGCCCAGTCTACGCAGCTCAGACCACTCAACAATCTCAGTGTAACTTCTACCCACAAAAACACCTTCATACATCATCTCTATACCCCCAATCATATCTGCCTCCAAAACTACCACCACCCGCCGTCACTACTAGAAAATCGTGACCAAATCAACAGAAAATCAACTGATTTCTGTTGTTTCGGGCACTGCAATGACCGATTTCACTAATTTTTAAACTTTTTGTAAAAATCAACAAATTGTTACCTACTTTCTGTTGATTTGAATAGTACAATGACCAAATCAACAAAATCTTAGTGAATCTGGAATCTTTTTGAAATCTTTTGGAATCTTTTGGAATCCATTGGAATATTTGGAATCTTTTGCAATTTATGGACTCGACTTCGTATGTTTATAAGATTTTGGAATGTTATTATACCATAGCAGTAGGGCAAGGTTGGTATATTGATGCCAAATAATTAATTAACTCTCGAAACCATGAGTCATGATTTCAAACCATTTTCCACTTTTGAGTAAGCCCTTTTTGATACAATATTTGTTGAATACAATTATTGTACAAGATGTGAATTTTTTAATAAACTTGTATTTCACTATTAAGTTAATGCCTAGAATTTTTTTGATCAATTCAAGTTGCAATTAAAAAGTTATTTTTCAAAAGGTGATTTTTTTTTGAGTTTTGGGTAATTTCGGGCATCCATAACAAATAGATCCAATTGGTTTTAAATTCTTTATACAAACTCTAAACAAGATTGTGAACATAATCCCCAAAGTTGAAAAACATCAAAGCACAAAATTATGACTCTCAAAACACTTAAAACATTTAAAACACCCTCATTTGGACAACATTTAAAACTCCATGGTTGAAGTTCTATGTACTTTGAAAGTTTTTTTAACTTAATCATTCACAATTTAACCCCTAAAGGACCGGGGGTGTTGAACTTAGCTCTTGTTTTCTTGACTAGCTCTTGTAGCAAGCTCAATGCCTTATTAGTGCAGGGTAATTATGACGATCGGCACCGTTGAAACTAAAGAAGACTTACGTAGTTTTTTTATGAAAAAAAGATCAACAAAATCGCACAATTTTTGAGAAATGCCACCGTTGAGAAAGATTGATGGAACTTGTTTGGAGTATTCTGTACACATGCTGAAATCGGATTGTTCAAAAGTGCTCCAAAAATTCTGAAAGTTTTATTGTGAGTAGAAATCATCATTTAAAACATGTGAAAAAAATTTCAAGGAATTTAGAGGTGTAAAGAGAAAGATATGAGGGTCTGAAGTGACGCCTAGATACCCACCGTGCAACTCAAAAAAATCACTCACTTGATGAATTTCTGATCAAGAAGTACCTACAGATTTGGCTCTCAAAAAGAACCAGGGTCTCTTTGTTGCTCATCCTACAATTCAAAGCCCAAGAACCGGAATTTTCTCACTTTCTAGTTCTAAAAGCTGCATGGGGGCCTTACGATCCTTTAGGGGTTAAAAAAAAAACTCAGCAGACTTTGGCGGCCATTTTGTCATAGTAGAATAACTTTTTATTTAAATCTTTGGACGAAGAAAAGCTGGTAAATCAAGTTAAGTTACATCTCCAAAAATCCGTTTGTGATTTTGAGCCTCCATTCAAAAGTTATAAACAAAATTCAGAGTGGGGTAGCAAGGAATATTTTCTTTGATATTTTCAAACACCCTCTCTGAATTTTGTCTATAACTTTTGAATGGAGGCTTAAAATCACAAACGGGTTTTTGGAGATGAGACTTTACTTGATTTCCTAATTTTTCTTAGTTTAAAGAGTTTTGAAAAAGAAAAATTTACTATGTCAAAATGGCTGCCAAAGTCTGTTGAGTTTGAAAACACGGAATAGTAAGTGTATATGTAAGGAAAAAATCATGCATTGTTCATCAAATTCTCGTGGTGGTGAATTGGTTAGTGAATAGAGTCATAAGTATGAGGTCTCGAAATCAAACCCGAGTGGCAATCGTGTGTATATAGCTTGGCTGCCTGGAAGTGCCGGACAGCCAAAAAAAAGGGATTTTTGCCCGAAAAATCCGGACAGCGAAAAAAATGTTTTTTTCTTTTTCTTTTTTTCTAAGTTTTCATTTTTTTATTTGACCAAATCAATAGAAAAAATCAACAGATTTCTGTTGATGGATGATCGGAACAACGCGACCGAATCAACAGAAACTATCAACTCTTCTCTGTTGATTTGGACGCTGAATTTTCTAGTAGTGCGTAAAGCCGAATTTAAATCTCTCTCCACTAGTCGTTCCCACATTAACTCAGACCATGATCGACGACGTGGAGCATGACGAACCACCAACATTAGATGATCATTATCGATCAACTCCCAAGGAAGATCTTAACTAGCTCGCCTCACGCCACCTCTAGGAACCACAAAACCTTGAAAAAATAAATAAATACCAACTAAAGCAAACTACCAGTAAAACAAATCAAGACACCACACCAACACAAATCAAATTATACAAACAATAAAAGGAGACGGGGTGCACTTATAATCTCTGCATCAAACGTAACTTTAGCTCACAACGATAACACCGTTGTCTATACCTAAATATAAACAAGTTCATGTCACAACCTCAAGGTTCCCAAATAACATCCTCTGCTGGATATCAATACCAACTAAATATCACGCGCCACTCAAATCCAACCAAAGAAATCGAACTTGAACTCACAATTAACCAACTATCGACACGAAACAATATTTCTAAGTATATCCACATATAGGTGTACAAATATCCCCAACTGCAATATTTAAAAAATTCGCATCTAAACACTGAGTCATCATAAATATCTTGTACAATAACCTATATCATTACCAGGTAGAAAATGACATAATTGTATTCATTTATTATATTTAGGACTAATATATTGCATTTATATAACTTACAGTAGGTAGATTGTAATTTATAGAGTCCCACCACCAAAAGGTGGCAATATTCCAAAGAAGAGTTTGTCTAGGCCATGGGGCCTACCAACAACACTCTTACGGACGAACTGACTCTTTATTCACGCCGATTGTAGTACCGGAGTTCTATATATATACTCAAGTCCCAATTTCATATCATAAAGAGACGGTGACAATTACCCCTTAGAGGACAAAGACGCCTTCAAAGGGCTTTTTGGTCAAAAAATTGTATTTGGAGCTCCAAAATGATGTTATTAGCAAAAAAAAAAAAGTTATCCCCCTCCAAAATTTCCCAACCCATCTATTGGAGTTGTTTATTTTTTAAAACAATCAATATTAACTGAAATATACACATAAAAAATTTGCATATCTTTTACCATGCATAATTCCATGAGGTTTTGTCCAATTACGTTATTTATTTTTTTCAAAGTTTTTTAAATGAATATTTCATTCTTTTGGTCTTTTAAATTTCTAATTTTAGGTTTATTCTATCATCCAGAATCCAAAAAATGGTCTCCGAAGCACTTTTTGATAACCTACTTTGTAACAATGAAAAAGTTGCTAATTTGATCAACTAAGGTAATAAATTACATGTTTTGCTTCATTTTGGCTTACACTATAATGTACACACAGAAATTTCTCAAAAAAATCAAAAGAAAATTTGAAAATGACCCTCAAAATTAAGAAAAGCTGCATGTCCTTTATGAGTCCTTAATGAGTTAACTATTTCTAAGCTGACGTTTATGGTAAATTCAAATAAAGCACGCCATAGCCCATCAACAACAAATGAACTTACTTACAAGACGTTGAATATGAAAAATTCCAAGTAAAAGATGGCGCATTCTTTTGTACATGATGATCGATCTTCAGCCAAATTAAAGCCAAATGAATCTGCCAGTTTCCAGCCGAACAGAATCACCAAAGCCTGAATTAGACCACCCTGCGCATACAGTAATTCCTCCAAAGAACCTGCAGGCATTCAAATAGTAGTAGAGCTGATTCATTTGGAGTGAGACCTCTGAAGGAGCGTGCAACTAGGGTAATTTTGAGAAGACTAGTTTGTGAGAAAGCATGATGTAAGAGCGAATATAACTAAAGTTAAGGATAATTATTTAAGAACATATATATATATATATATATATATATATATATATATATATATATATATATATATATATATATATATATATATATATATACACATATACACACATATATGTAAAGACATGTTTTACCTCTTCCAGATTGAATGAAATCCTTCCACATGCTTGATGGAGGAACAAGCTGCTGCAATTTAATCCATAATCAAAGAGGAGCAGCCTTCAAGTTCACACGAACTCTATCTGAGAAGAGTCACAAAGCAAGTGACCAAGATGAACCCCAGCATAGTCGCTCCTTTAAGACCTCCCACAAGCGTAGAAGAAGCTGTTACAACACCGGTCAATGGGGGTCGCACAGACCGAGCTTCTGATTGATCCTAAACGTGCCAATTGCAACAGCATTAAAAAAGTACATGTGCAAACACCATGTTGAAACATAATCTCAATGCAGCCTCTTCTTGCCATTGTGTCAAGATACCATTGGACTAGAGGAGAGGGATTAGAACTGATAATGCTAGAGAGCCTTAACCTCTTAGCAGGTAGCATTAACTCTTCACCAAGAAGCAAGCCTGACTCACTGTTTGGACTCTACATGCTCAACTTCACTTTTTTCTTTGCTTTTTTGTTCAACTACCACATTGATCGTGAGATCCAATGGCTCGAAGTGGCTTGCATTGAGATTATGTCCGGTAATTCAAAAGCAGGCAAGACCTCGCCACTGCCGTGGCTTGGTAGGTCCTCACCTGCGGTTATACCCCAAAGTCTTGCCTGCTTTTGAATTACCTAGTCCATGTTGAAGAAACAACATTGGAATGTGGTTTGAACCTCCAACATCCTAATGCTGATTGCACTAGTGTACCCCGATTCAAAACCATTCAGTCTGTACTTAACTCAAAAACCAGTGCTAGCAGGAGTTGGAAGAGTACGCGTTGGAACTCCAGGAGGCGAAGATGACGCAGGACACTTCGACATGTAAGCTGCAGGCAACATTGTAACAATGTAAGAGTTGCAAGCACTACAGTAACAGACGTGTAACCCATCTAATCGACTGACTACACGGCCTGGTGTGCATCGAATGCAGCTCTGAACTTGCAAATTGTGTGAATTAAAGAGAGACCCAAATGCAACAGATTCAATCGCATTGACAAATTAAGCATCTCTAGCTACCGACTCTTGCCAACTGGGAATCGAATATAAATGGCAATTCAGTGCTGCAAGAAGAGCGCCGAGATCAACGCCAGCACAATAGAAGGGGTGTCAATTTTCCAAAACTGTATGTTTTAGGCCGTTGATTCATGGCATTGCTGAGAAGCAACGTACTAGCTCCGGCTGGCTGCTACATTTAAAATGTGTCCAGATTTCCTTTTGAAAAATCATGTACCCTAACACCTCTTATTAGTAGAATTCTACCACCTCACACGTCGGAATGATACATTGTCTCCATTCTTCGTGTGTGCTTTGTCATACCGACAAGGATTGTTATCAATCCGAGACTTTCATTGTGTTCTCCAGTTTGACTTGTCGGTAAGAGCTAAGAATGTCCATGGAGAACAGCACAAGAGTCTCAATAAAACTGACATTCGGAAAAACAAAACAAAAAACAAAATCCATTGCCGACTGTCTCGCAAAATTGCCATGCCGAAAATTGCATCGGCTGCAATGCAAAATGCCCATTACAGGTCTCGAACCTGTGACCTTCGCGTTATTAGCACGACGCTCTAACCAGCTGAGCTAATTAGGCATTGACATTCGTGGAATACTGCGGACATGTGCAATTCCCGCAGAAACACGAAAGAAAAAAAAAAACCATCGCTGACTGTCTTGCAAAACTGCTTTGCCGACGACTTCAACGGCTGCGTTGCAAATTGCCCAATACAGGTCTCGAACCTGTGACCTTCGCGTTATTAGCACGACGCTCTAACCAGCTGAGCTAATTAGGCACAGGTATTAGAAATGCACTACGAGTATGAGCAGAGCCCCCAGAAACCTCAGAAACCCCAGAAACCCCGCTAGCGGCAGATACCTCGACACTCACGTGGACACAATTTAAATGAATTAGTACAACTAGTAACGTCTCTCTTTCCTTGCAACTGAAAAGCATACGTCACTTCCAGTCCAGTTGGCAATTCCTAAGCAGTGCCTCTCAATTCCAGACTCTCCGGCGCTCAGTCTGACGTTCATCAATCAGATGCTGCAGCTAGTGGTTCAGCTCATCTCCTCCATTCCACCAAATTCAAGGTTCCACGATTCGAAGAACCGTGCCGTTCAAAATGTAGTTACCCAGACAGTGTCTCAGAGGGTTGCCAACTTTGGCAATACCGGTACGAATAAACCACGCTGTCAAGGTGAGCTCCGTCGCCTCAAGAAATCCGTGCCAAACCGAAAAACACAAAACAAACTCGGTCGGGCCATTGCCGAACCTCGCGAATGAGTCTTTTGACGCGCGGCAGAAGATCGCACATCCCAGTAACGGTGGCTTCCTCCTTTCAAAGATATAATCCATGTGTGTCCCTCCATGTAAGTCCCTCCATGTATTCTGCGAAGTATCATGTAAACAGCTTGCAAACTCACCTCATCGATTACAACAACGAAACGTAGGCATCGCAAGTACTGTAAAGAATTTATCGCCACTCACTTGGTTCTAATACGACTCCGTGACCTCGGCTTTCACCATGATATGCTCCATCGTTCCCGAACCGCGACCATTTTGCACAGATTACCTCGAAACCCTAACCCAGTGTTAACAATCACTAAAAAGGTGATCAACACCGTCCCCAAACCCTAAAGAATCAATCGAATCACACCTTAGCAGCGAATGCCATGGGATAAATGAATCGAGGAGAACAATTTGAACACGAAGGCCTCCGTCTTCTCCGAAACCTCAAATGTATAAACCCTAAATGAATGGATCATTGTTCAAAACTCTGGGCAGAACGAACCCATACGAGCCGTTGGAACTTGGGCATTCCCAGCCGTTGGAACTTGGAAGGTATGTGCACCCATAATCGTCACCAGTGATCTCAAAACTGGCTAAAATTAGCTGGATTTCTACCCAAAAAAATGGGGCTACTAAATATACAAAGAAAGAAAATGATTTTTTTTTTAAAATGTAGCGAGAATGCTCATCATGTTATAAATATTTAGCAACTTAAATAAATATTTAGCATCATGTTATAAATATTTAGCAATATTCTGCGGATATCATCATGGTATCACCTTAATATATCAAGGGTATTGCCGGATATTATAGAGGTATCGTGAATAGTACATTCACAAGGTAGCAAAAGTATCTACCATTTATGTGGGAGGTAGCACCCTATGCTAAATGTCATAAAATGGTTCTGAGATCACTGATCGTCACTGATGGCAATCATGGGTACTATTGTTAAACAGGTATTATTTTAATTGGGTCTTATTGGCAAGAGAATTCTATTGTACTTTAGCATGCATTATTTGGACAATGAATTAATAAGTTATGAATTTTCAAAGTATTGAACATAAGTATACTATAAATTGACCCTAGGTTTTATTCTACAATCTCATTTCAAAAGAAGAAGAAGATGAGCTCCTGTCTCTTTCACAAGCCGGCAAGAATAAAGTATATGTTCGACCCACCCTTGATTCGATGCCCACAAGACAAAGGACCAGTGGTTAGGACTACTCGCCCCTCTCTCTTATTTCAAAACATTCAAACATTCACATAAAATGTAAAATACAATCAAGAACTAAAAGTATCTAGAGATTTAATATGAGATAATAATATGTCTCATATGGATATCCATGGAGTTACTGTATTTGGACTAATTTTGTAGGATTTGTAGAAGGCTAGCCCTAGATCAAATACAAAGGGCACTACCAACCATGTTTCTATTTGGAAATAAGGTATTAGAGCAAGCCCACTAGTTCAAACTTGGAAAACAAGTCCAGACCTAAATTGCGCAAGATAAAAGGAGTATGGTTGGTATTTAGAAGCAAAATATCAATCTCGAGCATTATAGTGAGCAATAAGTCTTCCTAAATCAAGTTGGGATCTCAATTTTCAACACGAAATTTGAAGATAGCAACCACTGGTGGGTATACATTTCAGATATTTTCTTTCAGAAATGGGTTCAGAACAAGGTTATTTTTTGGGTGAAATAGTGCCAGATTGCACTAGAAAAAAATCTAGCTAAAAAATGGTCAAAAACCATGAAGTTTTTCGCCAAAAAACTTCAAATAAAAAAGAATATCTTGAATGAAATCGCCAAGTTGTGGATGAATTGTTTTTATGAATATGTGATATCTTTTGATGTGATATTCTCTATCCAATATGTGGATGAATTTTGAAAATATGGAGCACCACTATAACATTTTATATTGCCATTTTGGCATTTCATGAATTTAAAAGCATTAACCTTTGAAAATTTGTATAAATTATAATTTTCACTTTTAGAGTTAAAAATTTAGCATAATTGGTTAAAGTTGGTTTATCTATTGTAAACTTCAAAAAGCAAAACAAACGATGGAGTTTATAACATCATTACTTTCTCCAAAAAGCAAAGTTTATAACACTAAGACAATGTTGAGGTGATCCACTTTGAAAATTTCTCCCGGGTGGAGTTTAACTCGGATTGACATAATTCATATTGTGTTGAAAAGCAGACTTGATGTAGTATTTTAAAATATTTTTATTATTTCAAAAACATTTTTCCCAGGAGCCCATTAGATTCAAGTAGCGACCAAAAAAAGGTCCTTTGAGTGTTTAGGGGTTAAGTAATGTTGCACAGTTGGGGGAAATTTATTCAAGGTAAAATATTTTGTAGTACGATAATTTTACAAGGAAAAAAAGGATTTTTTGGATAAGACATGTAATTGTTATGAATTTTTCAATGTAGAAGTTGTTTACCCCACTTAACCCCTAAACGTCCTCACCCTTCTTCAAATTTGGAAGTTTTGCAAAGATGCATCTTAAAATGCAACCTAGAGGCTAGGGTATTTTGCACTTGATGTATGAATAAAAGTTGTACATTATAAATTTTAGATTCTATCCACATAGATAGATCAACGATTGCTATCATCAAATACTTTTGTATAAAATCTGAAACTTGAAATTGAAATTCTGTTGAAATTTGATTACGAATAAGATATTGATAAGTTGTACATGAAATTTGTTATGATTGGTTGAAATGTAGTACTCTAAGTGTAGTGATTTTTGGAGATTTTTTGGTTGCTTAATTTTATGAGTTGGCTTTTTTAAGAGCACTTTTACACTGAAATCTTTGAAATTTTGGATGAATTACTACAACATAAAATGAGGCATAAAAATTTCACAAATCATTCCCTTTTTAACCAGATCACACATGCATGAAGCTAACTTCCCATAAAATATATAGTAAAAAACCCAGGCTGCCAAAAGTCAATGACGGATGAGAAAACTGTTTCTGAACGGTTGGACGTTTAGGGGTTAATTTGAATCTCACCTCTTCATACGTCTCTTTCATAACATGAACAGCTGATTGATCCTGGTTAGTGGAGAAGTAATTCCAAGGCTGATTATTTCCAAAGGGTGCCAATACAACAGTGAAGAAGTGTTGATTGAATACCAGAGGGCAGGATTGACACACATGTGCCAATATTTAATTATTTTGGAAAGATTAGGATGAACCAGTAGAATATTCACGAAGATTTTATTTTTTATTTTTTTGAATTCTCCGAATGCTTAGGCATTTGTTTTAGAAATAATATCTACATACCCTGCTCTTCACCTACGGTAAATGTTGAAGGAGCTGGCATTAACCCCTAAACGTCAGAGCGTCCAGAAAGTGGACGACTAACAGATTCAAACCCTTCTCACGTTCTCATCAATGCTTGGATGAAAGTCATCCAATTTTTCGGAGATTCTTCACCAAGTTGTTGTCCTATCTAACGGTTGGATTTAGTCATACTTGAGTACATATTTTTCTAAAATTACAAATGTAGAAGTATGTCAAGTCGTTGACCAAGCCAAAATTGCATTGACTGTAGTTCAAAAGTGGCCTTGCAAAAATGAGGTCATAGATTTAAGAAACACAAAAATTTCAAAGAATCACCACGTTTAAGAGTATCTCATTTCAAATTCATTCCAACAAATTTTACTCAAAAAATATTAAAATTTTGTTTGTAATTGAATTTAGAAGGAATTTTTAATTTTAACTTTCAAATTTTATAATTAAATATCGGTGAGAGTATTAGTGAATCAAACCATACGGATGGAATCTAAAATTCAAAATCTAGAACTTTCATTTGTCTATCAATTCCAAAATATTCTTCTAAATAGTAGTTTATAATGCTTTTTCTCAAATTGTCAATTCCAGGGACACCCTGGTACGTTTAGGGGTTAATCAAAAATTTTATCAGTTGGAAGAGCGGCACACATCATGGAATATAGTCAGGTAAGGAAAAAATAGATAGAATCATCCATACATACGTACATACATACATACATACATACATACATGTGTATGTATGTATGTTTATATATCTATATCTATATATATACTCATCCATAAATTTATTTATTAGGAAGCACTTTCATTTAAACATTGACGATTTTAGTATTTTTTAGAGAGAACTTTCACAATTTCATCTACTTCTTTGTCCATTTTTCTAGGACAAAACTGAGTGTAAAAGTAGCCACTCTCAAAATTAAAGAAGATTCTAGTGAAAATTTGTCAAAATTTTTTTCGCTGGCTGGCATAGAACGTATTACAATTATATATCACATGGCAAGATAGGAGTAGAACATTTATGTAAGTACTAATTTCGGCTCATTAGTTAAAGTAGAAGTATCTATTACAACACATTCAAGCATATGAACTCCATGGAGAAGGTTCCTGTTGCCACACATTTTTCATGCATTGATAAATTTGAGTGAAAACAAACCCAAATGAAATTGAAAATTGTAGATGGTTTTATTGCAGTGAAATTTTTTTGTGCAAATTTTAGCTAAGTGGCTACCAAAAAAATTGATTTTCTACTATAGTACGACGACGAGAAACATACGCTCAAAAACGTAAGCGACTGCAACTTCCAAAAATATTCAAACATAAATGTTTTTCATGCTTTTAGGTTCCCACCTCATGTTTCTTTTTGCAATTTTGAGTAGGTTCTTTAAAGAATTTCTTTTGTTTTTGTTTTTGTTTTTGTTCTTTTTTATAATTTAAAAAAAAGAGTTAATTAATTTTTTTACCAAATCATAAAATGTTTTACATGGATTCCATTGATATAAAATTTGATCCCATCTAAAATGTATTTCTCACAATATGATCAATTGCATTTGTAGTTTTTAAACAATCAACTTAGTCATGAGTAGGTGCTAAGAGTGGGTTTACATAATCATCTTCCCAGGCAGATGAGCAACAAATATTTTCTAAAAACGGCTCCATATCAAGTTGGAGGATGGGGGAGGGGGCCTGCGAATCTCCACGACTACGAGCAGCTTGTTTGTAGGAACCCATGGAATCAGGCTCTAAGTACCCAGCGTATATCCCAGCCTCTGTGTTCCCGCAGTGTTTTTCCGAGCCCGCTCTTTATTCCGCCCGCCTGCCCGCCCTTTGTTTTCTGCCCGCTGTCTCGAGTGGCCTGCCTGCCAGCTTGGATCCCACCCGCCGTTAGATGAGTAGTGGCGATCGGAGGGCCGTGATTGGCCGTGCCCGCGACTGGCACGACAGGCTTCACCGCGCAGGAGTGCGCCTTTCATCTCAGCTATGATTTTCTGATTCTTTTGGCACCTTTTCGGAGGTTTTTGGTTGCGAAATGGCGGGGGATTTGTCGTTGTTTTCAATTTCTTTGTGAATTGGCAGCTGCATTAGGGTTTGGGGGCCTGGGTTTGATTCCGAGGTGTTTCAGCCATGGCGTCCGCGCGCCATGGCTACATGTTCCTGCGCCATCTGCAGAGCAGAGCGGCGGACATCGCCACCAAGCATCATCATCGCTACGGCACTGCTTTCTACAAGCACCTCGTGGAGGACAATGCGCAACCCTCGATAGTGCAACATTGCCAGGCCCTCCTCCACACCAGGTCTGTCTCACACCCGCTCCTAAGTGCTTCTGTTTTAGGGTTTTGGATCCCCTCTGTAATCGTCCTTGTTCTTTTTCTTTCCTTGTCTTTCAGGTAATTGAATTTCGTTCCACTTGAATGGTGCGCATTGAACGGTACAGTTTGGTGATTTTAAGTGATCCATTTTTTTTATTGAGATTGTGGCTTCTCTACACCCTAATTGCACAGGAGCATCAAAATTTTTCGAACGAGTCAAAACTCCCGTTGTATTTGCACTATCACACCTTTTAATATACCAAGTGGTTGCAATACAAACTTATAATTTGGAGGGAGTTAACTGTGAAGGGTTTGAGGGTCCAGAGGTTAGGGTTTTAGAGGCGAGGGTTTTATACTTTTCTCTCTGTAATGTTACATATCAATATTCTCACGTGTACATAATATCACTGAACTTGGTCTTCACAAGGCAGTGCAATTAGAGAGGTTTGAGTGTCATTGGATCGCTTGGTACGAATCTGATCTTGACTTTGAGCTGTTTGGTGCTCCTTAGAAACTATTCCAGCTCTGCTGTGAAAGGCTTGCAGCAAGCCAGCCTGCCAGAGCCCCAAGAAGAAGTTAAAGAAATAATACCGGGGAATTGGGTTGTGAAAGGACTAGTTCTTGCGATGTTGACTTACATCGGCATGAACGTGGCGCCCATGATGGGTGTGTTTTACCTTCCTCCATGCTGCAGTGAATAAGATTTCATATTATAGCTAAAATGTATAAAAATTGAGCGCCTGAACAGAAATGGGAGTGGGAGTTAGCCAGTTGAATTCTCGTTGCACAGTGTATTTGCATTCTATCACAAACATGGATTTTCACAATTACAGGTGAAAATATGGTGCGGCATTCTGTTTCGCTGGTCAAAGTGAAAGATCCTTTTATGAAACGAAGTGGCGCTTCGCGACTTACCATGATTGCTACAGATGGTGAGTTTCTACTCCGAATTTTTTTGAACTTCGTCTCCCCTACTTACTGATATCAGGAATTTTAAGATAAACATCTGCAACTAAGGCTGATCCAGCTAAAGTTCTCAATCTTGATTATAAAATGACTTTTAATATCCTGTAGTGAATTCTCTCAGTATACTCACTGTCATCGAGTCCTCACTTGTTTGACCCTCTATTCCTTCCATCTTAACTCCTACAGAACCAAGAAGCCCAAATTGGACCTCGTGTTGTTTTTAGCAATTTTGAGAAGATTCTATGTGAGCTTTATTTTGTTAAAATTTATTTGTTTTTTGACCAACACATGCAATGTTCTTCACTGATTCTGGTGATATTAAATTTGGTCCCATCTTAATTATGTTTTTCACAATATGATCAATTGAATTTGTCATTTAAAAACCGTGAATCCTTGGTCCTTTTGGGGTTAACATGCCTTGATGCACTGACTTTCGTAAACCACTTCGGTTGCACAATATTGATGTACAGCATTTGCATGTTACAGAATAGTTTGACCGAAGTTTTGATTGGAGGTTGCAGATGATAAGCGGAAAAGGATAGTGGATGCTGGCGGTGTGAAAGCGCTCATGGGCATGCTTGAATCAGCTTCGGATGATGACACTCGTAGAGAAGCTTTGACGACATTGGCAATGCTGGCACCTTATGGTACGTGATTTTTTATCTCTGGCATTGCATATGTTTTATGTAATTTTGAACCCTCCATGATCCAGTGATTTTTTTTTCCAATTTTTCCTTGTATCCAGGTTTTTTTTCAATACTCATGTGATATTGGGGTGATACTTGGTAATAACATGTTAATATGTAGATAATATTTGGGCAAAATTTTGCTAGACCTCAATATTTTCATAGTGTTTGGCAATTTTTTCTTCTCTGTTTTCAAAAATCCTTTATGAAAATTAGCCACCAGATTTCAATGTAGCAACTTGGCTAAAAATAGCATAAAAAGAAATCACTGCCTCCATCTTTCAGAAAGATGCGTACATATTATCTTAATTAAGGAGTGGGCTTGTACAGATCCTGCAGTGGAGGCAATGCACAAGGCAGGAGGGCTTTCACTGGTAAATACATTGTCGGAGTCAGCAACTGACAACATCATTCAACAACACTGCTCCGCTCTGCTTGCAAAGTTGGCAATCAACAAGTCATAGATTTACCATGAGGCCACAGCTTTCAAATTTTTATCGATGGTTTCAGTCTTAGTGGTGAGTTTGCAGTCCAGAGAATGAGAGAAGTTTCTGTGGTGCCCACAGCTGTACAAAATTGTTTCTGTCAGATCTAGAGTGTCTTATATGCAGATGTCTTTGCTGCCGAATGAGCGCAATGCGATTGCAACTTAGCATCACAGGGAGAAGAGATGTTGGGCACATTGATTTCATTTAGAGCGGTGCGAACAATGTGCAACCAGTTTTCATCTGATAATCACAACCTACTCCATGAAATGCGCGACAGATGTGTCACTATATCAGTGGCTACAGGTTTATTTTCCATAACTTCTTGACTTCCTTTTTGACTCACTTTCTCTCCATGCAAGTGTTGCATCACATAACTTCCTACTAGTTTGGTTCAAAAAGTGTTAATGCTGCTCACGTTCTCAGCTACCTGACGCAGAATCAAATCTGCAAACCAGCAGTGGCCAATGGTTTCCAGCAACTACTGTTTCTCAATCAAATTTGCAGTTGCGAATCACAGTGAATGGAATACGTGAGACTTCACAACTTCGAGCACAGTATTCTTCTAAGTGTATGAACTGGTTGCAAAAATGGCGACTCCGAGGTTTGATTTTCTCCCACCATCTCAAAAGGACCGGTGTATTGTTTACCACGGGTCTGCGATACAATGTGCTGGAGGTTCTTGGCAAGAGGACGCAGAGCATACAGTGAGGTTTAGGGTTTAGGTTCTAGGTTGCACCTGCTGGCCTGTTTTTCTTTCACAATGTTCGAAGGAATTGTTCAAAAGTGTCAAACGTATTGATGTTTTTACAGTATAGAGTACAATCACTACGGCAAAATGAGTCTTTTCTCAGTGGTCACTGCTCACTTTTTCTTATGTGACCAAATTGCACTTACCAAGTGAAGTGAGAAGTGACCACTGAAAGCCTCATTCTGCCGTAGTGAATGTGGGGCAACCACAAACAGCTGAAACAATTTTTGTGTCCTCGGTTTGGAAAAATATTTACCGGGGTTATTCCAAACATAGGAAACTGCATGAAGAGATGAAGAATTAGCGAGTTGTGATCTCACTCTAGCACAAGGATGGAGTCGCAGGAGTAACTCAAAGAGCCTCTTTCTGCTAGCCCTTTAACCCGCTCTAGGACCAAGAAGGCGGCCAAATTCCTTCTGTTTAAATTTATTTGTTCTGTTTTATTAACGCATGTAATGTTCTTCACTGGTTCCAATTATATAAAATTTGGTCCCATCTGAATTAATACGATTGATTAAATTTTTCATTTTAAAACCATGAATTCTTGGTCCTCAATAGGTAAATACATCTAATCATCACCCTTATCCAAAAGTGACCTTTATGGATTTTTTCCTAAATTTTACACCTTTTATACATGAGAACTTAAAGTTGGTTTTGGATACACCTACAATAAAATGTATACATTTTATGAATGTAAGACTAGCATCAATTTTGGATACGGTTGTCCTCTATTATATGACATGTTTGGGAAGCCCTAACTTCAAGGTGGCAAGCATGAATTAGTCACATAAATGACTTGTCACATGTGTATGCTGATTGTTTGAAACAGTGATATCGTCATATTACACTGGTAGAAATTTTGTCCAGTGTGACATGCCATGTTTTTAACTACTAAGTGTCTGTTGTAATAAACATTTAATCGTTAGACATGTCACATTGGAGAAGATTTCTACTAATGTTATGGAATGTCATATTATAGAGGGTAGACTGTATACCTATAATTAGCAATTGAAAATTCATGATTTATTCATAGTATTACGCTTTCAATTGTGTTAACCCCTAAAGGACTAATTGTCCATTTTTGGACAATGTCCATGTTTTCTCATCCGTCATGCACTTTTTGCTAGGAATAAAATACTAAAAAATTCTATGGCAAGATAGCTTCATGCATGTGTGATCCGATTAGAAAATGATGATTTGTGAAAATTTTATGCTTCATTTCATGTTGCAGTGATTCATCACAATTTTGAAGATTTTAGTCTAAATGTGCTCTTGAAAAAATAATCTCATAAAATTAAGCAACCAAAAAATCTCCAAAAAGCACTACACTTAGAGTATTACATTTCAACTGTATGGATAGAATCTAAAATTCTTAATGTACAACTTTTATTCATACATCAAATTCAAAATATCCCTCTTAGTTGCATTTTATAATGCATCTTTGCAAAATTGCCGAATTTGGAGAGGGGTGAGGACACTTAAGGGTTAAGAGACCTTGCAAACTGAACATTATCAAAACACCACATAACATTCTTAAGCCCTAGACTTTGTACCCCTACTAAAGTTTCCAAGATTTTCTCCGATGCTTTTGAATGCTCTTGGATGCTCGTGGTTTTCACATCTTAAGTTTGTCTTACTTGCTCGACTTCTACTAAATTCCCTCATATAACGACAAGTGTCATCTTTCACTCCATATTCTAAGGAAAGTTATTGTCTTAGTAAAATAGCCAACCAAGCAATAGGCGGTGCAATACCCTACTGCTTAAGAATGTTATGAAGTGCTCACAATGCAACTTGGAAGGTCTGAATTCTAAAGCCACTAACTAGTAACATGAGCTGCATCTCTTCCAGCGGAAGCAAACAGAACTGATATTTCCAACTCCGAACCGAATACATCTAATTTTCACACGTTGCAATCATCATCGCCATTCCGAAGTCTTTAGTTGTTGTTGTTTTACTAGCTAGTAAACAGTGTCAGTGTCAATCTCCAAAAGGAGGCACCAAGTGCAAGGCAACCTTTACAACTCACATCACAAACTCTATTCATAATGGTCTCAGTAACACTACTCTTCTTCTCCCTTCTTCAGTTTCAAAACTACTCTAGAATGTTAATATGGAGTAATAGGACTTGAGTTAAGGTTCACTTGGCTTTACATGGCAATTTGTAAACTTCCCTCAGATCACCCGCAGAACTCATTCAGATCGCTGCTTCAGCAATTCCTGTTGAAAACCACTTGAACTAGGCGGCATTGGAAGCACCGGAGGCACAAGATGATAGTGCACACACATGATTCCCTGGCTGGAAGAATACTCTGTAATTCTTTCACTGGGTACCGAAGTAGGGAGATTGATGGAATTCGCCAGCCACTTGGCTTGCTCCTTCACAAACCCCAGCAACTCTTTCTCATCGAGTCCTGCGGGTGTCGGTTTCGGGGCCAGAGCCTCCGGAGTACTGTCTGGAAAGTTGAGCAAGTGCGGCTTGCCGTAGTAGTGGAACGCCGCATCGACAACGCGCGCAGCTTGCGCTTGCGACTTGAATTCTCCGAAGGACACCTTGTTCTTGTACTTGGGAGGCTTCATCTCCGCTGCCCACGTCTTGCGGTCCGGACGATACCGAACTCCCTTGAATTGCTTCACCTCAGGTACTAGCTCATCGTTTCCCCGCCGTCTCTTCGCAGGGCGTGAACAGTCTAGATCCACCACACCCAGTTGCACGTTCCACACGACGCAACTCGGTTCATCAATGATTCGGAACGCGCTTCCTGAAAGTCGTCCAAATTGAGGAAATACCATAAAATGGTCTTAGGAGCACTCATTGATGACCTATGAAAAAAATTGCTTTTGATTACATATTTTGCTTCATTTTGGTGTACATTGTAATATACAAAGTGAAAAATTTCAAAAAAATGAAAAGAAAGTTGTGAATATGGTGCTAAAAATGAGGAAAAACCTGGACGTTTAAGGGGTAATCCAATCGACGATCTCACGTCGCCACTACTACGCCCAGAAATGAAGTTATGAGACTCTCCGGAGGCGGTAGCAAGCGTGGCTCGTCGGCTAGGGCTTGAAACCAGAGTCGTGGTGGCGGTAGTAGTAGTGTGAGATTCCGACAATTGCAACGTCGTCTCAGGCTGCTGCTGCTTGAGATGGTGAAAGACCTCGGTGTCCTCATCTAGGTGAGTTTGCTGATGCAGCAGGCACTGGATCCTTTGATTTGTTGTTGTCGCTTGGTGTTGGAAGCACGATTGTGTAGCATCGTGGATGATTGTGGCGTGGACTTGGAAACGTCGACCTGCAATTGCGTCGAGGTAACTCTGCACCTGCTGTCGGGCAATCAGTGCGGTGTTGATGGTACGAGCAGCCATGGCAGGGATATATGAAAGAATTGCCTTGCCGCAAATATATAAATTCTATGGTCAGTTTCGAGCATGAACCCGGGCAATTGTGCGAGTTTCGAGAACAGACTTTCTAGCTTCAAGAGGTCTGTCTGTGCATCGATCCCTTACTATCGAGTCTGTGCATCGATCCCTTCCTTCACCTCAGCACGCTCCAATTCTACACGGAAGTGAGGAGAATCTGCACAAGTGCTGCATCAAAATATATATTCACATATATTGGAGTGTTCGTAGCTAGATCGACAGACAGACAGACACTCGATCAGGTGCAGTGTGGCATTACTTATTACTTTGTCAGGCACTGCCACCAGCACAGAGACGTTGGGCAGGGGGCCAGCACAGTAGCCAGGGGAGGGGGGGGCAAGGGGGGGCAGAGTGATGAGGGAGGGGGGCGGGGGGCCAACGGGGGGACCAATCAAGCTTAGAATATTTCAGATTCTACCAAGCCATTACTAGTCCTAGTTTGACTCTTGAGATGGGTCACAGTGACTCACAGACTGCAGGTTCATCCAAGATGTTGTAACTCCTCATCCACTTAACTCCTAAAGGACCAAGGATTCATGGTTTTAAATGACAAATTTAAACAATCATATTGTGAATTTTTTTATTCAAATCGGACCAAAGTTTGCATCTTTGGAATTAGTGAAGAACATTGCATGTGTTGGTCAAAACAAAAAGAAATTTAAACAAAAGAAAGTCCACAACAGATCTACTTATAATTGCTAAACAAAACATGAGGCCTCGTGGGGACCTTATGGTTCTTTAAGGGTTAACCCTTTGACGGTGCCTGTGTTCACATAGTGGACGATGAACTGATTCTGATTATTCTTTTGACTACATACATGAACAGTTTTCATCCATCCAAATTTCTCTTGGTTCTTGTGTTATTTGACTATCATTTGTACAGTATGGATGTTCGAAGTAAGGTATTGTGGTTTATTAAAAAAAAACTAACAGAATTGGTTTATGTCAAGTTTCATTCTTAGTTTAAAAAGTGAGACCTCAAACATGATTTTTCAAAATAAGTAGAATCATACCATCTCGTAGTGCATGTTATTCCAAATTCATTATGTAAAACAAATTTTTATTTTTTTTAAACTGTTAATTTGGAATTTTTAATTGAATTTCAAAAGTAAAGCTTGAAATTTTAATTACAATTTATTAATATAAAAAAATGATAAATCCAATTGTACACATGTGATTTTCACATTGACATTTACAACTTAGCTTTGTACAACAACTCCATTTTTGTTATTCATCAAACATTTTATAACACATCTTTGAAATCAATGTTGAATCGGGACATTAAAAGGCTAACTCTTAAGTGCCCATGGTGGTTCTAGAGAAACCACAGCTTTTTGGGTGAATTTTTTTATTTTAATATTTTGTTGAAATTAGGGATACTAATAATAGTATTCAACTGTTCGAATGTAAGGCACACTCAAAAATGAGATTTTGGAGGGTGTATGACTTCAAAGTTAAATAGAGTTTGGGTTAAATTTTCAAAAATGAAAGTGAAGTTGTTCAACAATGACCTCTTTCAACACCTCTCCATTGCAATCTTTCATGTCAATTTACTCATACATAATTATTGTTAATTTTTTATAAGCGAGAGTGACTTATCCATATACATTTGACATTAATTACACGTTAAAATATAAAAGGAGTTGGTACATTGATCAAGATCGGAATACATACACTAAAGTAGGATGTCCTAAAAACCACCACCTCCCCCAATTATGACATGTAGAGTTTTTTTGGGGCCACCATAGTTGAGACTCAAAACCACCAATTTCACTATTCAAGTAGACCAATGGCCATCCAAGCATTGTGAAGAAATAGTTGGTGGTTTTGGGTATCATTATGAGTGAAAATTAGTACCACATGGTGTAAACATGGGGAAACCTAGAGATCTGATTTGGGTCACGAAGTTCTTTTCACTTCAAAATTTTGTATCAATTTGAATATTGAGAATTAAATTGCAAAAAATTGTGCATTCCATGAGAAATATTCTTCCAAATGACCGAAAAATATTTCTCAAAAATAACCTTGTTAAAATGAGGCCATATTTCTTAAGTTGGTGGTTTTAGGACATCCTACCTTAATGGAACATGACTGGATCAGGAGATGAACAAGGAGAACAGACATAATGCGGAAATCTGGAGACCTAGGGCGCCCTATTGGCAAGGCCTTCAACTAAATGACCACTGGTGTTGAAATGTGCAATTCAGCAAGAGCCGTTCTTGGATTCAATCGTAGGAATCGTTTTAGGTGTACACACATTAACCCCTAAGGATTTATAATTTTAAAATGACAAACTCATTGATCTTATTGTGAAAATGATCATATGGGACCAAATTTCATATCACTGAAATCAGTGAAGAACATTGCATGTATTGGTACAAAAACAAACAAATTTAAATAGAAAGAAGTCCACATAGGACCTACTCAAAACTGCTAACTCACTATTCATAAAATGTGAGTTTCAATGCATTGCAATGGTCAACGTGGCACTTTGGCAATTTTGGGACTTCAACAATTCTAGTGATTTTAGAGTTTTAAATTATGAGGCCCAATTTGGGTATCTTGGTCCTTCAGGATTTAATGGCAGTTATCAGTGTAAGGTGGATGACCCAATAAACGAACGTGTACTGTAAACCAACAATATCTCCAACATGCGTTCATGGAAAGCTGCTAATTCTATACCAGTACTAGATTTGCGTGCAAAGCTTAAAGTGTTGGTTTCTGGGCCATCCACTATAGAGCTTGTAAGGTGAGAGAATGAAATACAAGAGCAAAGTGAGAAGAAAATGCAAAACAAAACCAAAAGTGGAGAACAAAATTGCATTCACGTGTCCAATAGGACACTCACTCACTCACTCGTCAGAAGCAAACTGGGCCACCTCAGTTCCACGGCGTTGCTCATTCTAATTCAAAGAAGTCAATACCCACTCATAGCTCAAGGAACACGAACTCTTCGACGGCAGGAATGTCACCGAGTTTCTGCAGCGTGGCCTTGGAGGGCTCCTCGTCGACGCCGATGGCCATGACGGCATGCTGGCGCGGCGACTTCCGGCCCACGCTCATGAAGGAGATGTTCACATTCTCCTGGCCCAGGATGGATCCCACCTTGCCAATCATGCCTGGTTGATCCACCTGTCGGCACAGGATGATGCTGTCCTCCAAGCTCACGTCCACGCCGAAGCTCCCCACTCTCGACAGATACGGCACTCCATCCTTCACCTTCCCCTCCAGTGTTATGGCTCCGCTTTGTTCCGCTATGGCACTTGCAAACTTCGATTCCACGTTGCCAATTGTCACCTGCCAATGCCAAATCCACCCCATCCATTCCCAAAGTCAGCACATTATAATTTGCCCCTTATCTCAAAATCTAAAAACTTGGATCGCTTTCTAAGCACACCGTTGGATTCGCAATTGTAAAAAATGGGGGGTAGGTCAAATAAAAATCCAAAAGCGAGAGGATGGTCTTGTATAAACCCTAAACCCTTAATCCGTAGTGCCAAGTTGTTCTACTTCATCAAAAACGTCCAGATATTTACTTTTATATGTACTTACGTGCAGCTCATCCATGCCAAAGCTACCACAAAATATCCTTCAAAAGTACTCCCTCTGTCCGGAAACAACTGTCGTCTCAGTACTCAAAAAATGGTCTATCTTTAATAGTAGTATGTAGTTTTTTTGTGTTACTCTCACGTTTGAAAGTATAAAAAAAAAGGACAAAAAGTAGGAAAAAAAAGATGCCAAAAACTAGAACAATTAGTTCCAGACAGAGGGAGTATGCACTAGATAAAACGTCATCCAACATAATGTCAAGTCGTTCCACATAATCACAATGTTTACTTTTGCACCAGTCGGAGACATGACTCACTCAATCAAGACCGTCAAATCTTGGAGATTTACGGCTCGGAAGATCGGGGTTATGACTCTGAACAATCTTGAAACGCAATGCACAATGAAGAAAGTGACAAGAGAGGGTTATGGTTGATCTAAGGGCTTCGAATGCAGAGAGAGTAGGGTTTATAATCTTCTTTAAAGTTTAGGGGTCAAACCTTTAGTGTATGATACAATATTTCAGAGGTTATCAACACCATGTATTGGTGTACCTATTGATGAGGTTTGAATCTCACGTTGGCCATGAGTGCCTAGGAGTCAAAAGCTTGTTCCACGGTACACAATTTAACATAAAAGAGTTCATTTACTCTACTTTGGTGCTACATTGTATCATTAATGACAGTGAAGAGAATGAACGGCCTTGAACACTAGAGTCGGCATTATGAGTCCAGGAGAGCGCGTACCGTGATGGTCTCCAGTGGTACTTCGATGGCACCGTCGGTGGGTTGTCGCTCCTCACTGATCTTCAAGCCACGTTGCTTGGCAACGTAGTCGGCGTTCACCAGGTTGATGAATGCGCTCGACACTGGCTCGATCAAACCCTTGGTGATCATGGCTCGCAATAGCCGCGTGTCCAAATCATCGTCGGCGCGTGCTGATCTGTACACCACCTTCACTGCCTTCACGCCTGAACCACCGGACACCAATTGCACTGCCAATCTTCCCAGCCTCTCTGCCAGTGTCACGTATGGCGCCAGTTCCGTGATAACCTGCCCCAGTTTTCACGAATGCAGGCAAGGTTACTAAACGAAAGGCTTACATTACTCTCACGAAATACATCGATCGATTAACTCTTGAAGCCCATGTTTGGCCTCATCCTTTGCTAAAGGAGCTCATATAGGGGTCTGTGTTATTTTTAACCAACACATTCACTCAATCTAGTAATATAAGATTTGTCCCCATTTAAATTATACGATCAATCGGAATGGTCATTTAAGAACCATGAGTCCTTGATCCTTGAAAGGCTAAACATATCAATGATCCACAGAAGGGCCACTGACCTCGGCGGGAACCATAGGTGCATTCACCGCTGTTGCTGAAAGCTCTCCAGCCAAAGCCCCTGCCACTGCCTCAGCAATTTCTACGGCGACTCCTTCCTGCCAAAACAACACATCTCATGTTCATTTCACAATCATATGCACCAAATGAAACTCAAGCAACTGCACTGAAAGTGATACCATCTGATTCACCAGTTACCAAACTACAACATTCGATAAACACAGTCCAAGCTGACTGGTCTACAAGAGAATCATAAAAGCCATTTCTATCAACAACTGTAGACTGCATAAACAGTCTTTAAGAGCAAGGTAAGGTATCAGGAGTTACCTGAGCTTCCATGGTGCTCGCACCCAGATGAGGGGTTACGATCACATTCTCGTGATTCACAAGTGCATCGCCTTCTTTCGGAGGCTCCACTGTGAACACATCCAAGGCAGCCTGTAACACAACTCACCAAGCATCCGCATCTCATCCAGGATATAAATCAGAGAAAAAGGAAAAAGAACATGCCTCACGATCATCACTGCCTACCAAAAAGAATACATACCCTAACCAACAGATACGTCTCCTTTGCTCAAAAAAAGATGTTGTATTCTCATAAAAGATGGATGGGCTAACCTGAGCCACGATGCCAGCATCCAAGGCGCGCACGAGTGCAGGCTCGTCAATCACGCCTCCTCGTGCCACGTTAATGATGCGCACGCCCTTCTTGCACTTGGCGAAGCTGTCGTCGTTGAAAATCTTGTCGGTGGTGGGGGTGAGGGGCATGTGCAGGGAGATGAAGTCCGCTTTGGCGAGAGCCTCATCGAAGCTGACCAACTCCACGCCCAAGGCCTTGGCACGCTCAGCTGACGCGTACGGGTCGTGCGCAATGACGTGCATTCCCAGCCCCTTGGCGCGACGAGCCACCTCGCTGCCCACCTTGCCGAAGCCCATCACGGCCAGCGTCTTCTCCACCAGCGACACGCCCACCCACTTGTTGCGCTGCCACTTGCCAGCCTTCATGGACGCACTCGCCTGCGCCACGTTGCGAGCCATGGCCGTCAGCAGCGAAATCCCATGCTCCGCAGCCGCCACGGTGTTGGCCGTGGGCGCATTCACCACCAAGCATCCCACCTCCGTGGCCGCTTGCAGGTCAACATTGTCAATGCCAACTCCAGCTCTTCCTACAACCTGCAAAAGAAAAATCCCATTAACCAGATCATGAGCAAGTCCAAACCAAAAACCAATCGCCGAAACTCATCAGCATTACGATCGAAATGCCCAAAAATTCCAGTCACCGATCCTGGATCTACGAAAAGCAAGATTTTTTTTCTAATACCTTGAGGCGACCTTTGGAGGCTTCGAAAACGTCTCTGGTGACCTTAGTGCCACTCCGGACGATCAAAGCATCGCACTGCGAAATCTTAGCACACAGATCCTCCTGCGACAAATTGTAGGAGCAATCCACAATCGCAACTTTCTCCAGAAGCTCAATCCCGGCAGCGCCCAGCTTCTCCGCCACCAACACCGTCGGCTTCGCAAGCTGTTTCTCACTAGCAGAGGCAGTGGGAGTAGCCACAGTAGAGTTCACCGCCACCACCTTCACACTCGACTTCCTCCTCACATTGGCACTCACACCCACGCCCTTCAAGCTAACGAAGGCGGAATCCCGTCGGAGCGCAACCCGTGACGACCGCGTGCTCTGCGAGACGCCAGCATGGTTTGGCGCGGCGAGCTTGGCACCCACAGCAACACCGATGCGCACTGTGGTCGCAGCAGCCATGGCAACCAGCTCGGAATGTTGGGCGAAAAGAAAAAGGAAGAATTTTTCTGGTGGAATCAGAGGTGTGATAATGGCAATGAATACTAAGGTACCGTGCACGAGTGAAGGGGGATGGACGTGGTCGTGGACGTTGCAAAACCTCTGTAAAGTCTTGCAGTGTTGGGGTCGGCAACTAACGGTGCGGGACTGCGGGCTGCGGTGAGGGCCTGGTGTCTCGTCTCTTGGGCCGTGTCTAGGGTTGCCGTTCGTTGGGGTTCCTTTTTCATTCAGTTTCTGTGATTCTCTTGTTGTTATTTTTTTGTTCTTCTTCATCCCTTGGGACCCGTGCTTGCCTTGGATGGGAATTGGGAATGGAATTGCCACGGCAGGAGTTTTGTGGTTATCCCAGGGCCACTGTGATTCTTCCTTTGCACTCATCAATCTTTGGAGATAATAGAGGATCTCAGAACGGCATGGGGTTAGTGCAAGGATCGAAGATCGAATACCGTAGGTTGGTACACCCATTATAGTATTTAGTCCGAGATGCACTAATTGTTCTATAATGACTATTTTATTTTATTTTACGTAGAATGGATATTTTTACCAAGTATGTTTATGGATGTTCTCTTACATGAGTAGTATCAAACTTTTCAATCTTGGTAAAAAAAATTGCTTTCTGTAAAAAATTATAGCCACGAGTAAATAGTTATAGTGGGCCTGATTTTTTACCCTGATTTTTTCATAATTATTTAAATTAAAATTAAAATAACAACAAAGTGTAGGTGGCATGCCTCTTGAGCTTTCATAAAAAGAAATTTGATAGAAAAACGTTTTTTGCAGTGTCTATTTGAATTTTAGGGTTTTGAGCTACAAAAAGCGCAATTTTAACAATTTTGTAGAACTGTATTTTGAACTAAGAAGTAGTAGGTAGCCTCCTAACTTTTAAGTTGGGACCATTTTCATTTGAAACTAGAAATTAGGTGAAAATCAATGTTTGACTAAAAAACGATCAAACATTGCCCCACGAGGCTCCTTGCGATGATACTGGTAGGTTCTTCTGCTACCGTGGAAATGCAAAGATATTTTGAAGATATTAGTTAGTAATGTCCAAAACATCATAAAGCCTGATGGACAGCCAGTGAGACTCGGTGACTTTAGTACACAAGCATAATGTCAGGTTCAGCAACTCGGTGACTTTAGTACACAAGCATAATGTCAGGTTCAGCAACTCGGTGATTTTATTTTCATTTTTTGAAGGTAGAATAAATTGCAATCTTCAGTCGGAGTGAGGAAGCTATTTTCATCCATAAATATGTAGATTATAGATGAAAACTTATTTATCAGTCATTTAAATATACGTACATTCACCCTATATTTGACAATGATATTTTACTTTGGAAAAATTTCGGTGGTTTTTGGTCATTCCATTCACAAAATATAACAAGTATTTAGCAAAACGTTTAAAATATTTTTAATCTATCATAACCACATTGAAATACATATATTGTCACAAATAAAATCATTGAAGTAAGCACATCACTATCTTATTAGCATATCATTCTCCTTGACTCCAAAAAATATCATATTTTTGCATGTGTCTCTTTATTGTACAAAGTTTTGCTACTGCTTGACATTCTTGGAGGCTTTGTCATTGACATTAGAGAAATTCGCAAAGTCTCTGGATCACCCATCCATAGTTGCATCCCCCATCCTTTATTTTACAGATATCCGCAAACTCATTGTCACAAGCTCAAAAGAGGTGTGCCGGGCTAGGATTAAAAGCCCTTGAGGCTCTTGGAGCCACGAGGTCCAAGGTTCAAACTTTGGCGGTGGCTATATTCCAATCATGTGGTTTATTTGTGAATGGGCTCCGGCACCTTACCTAGTGGCGCGCCTTGACACGGGACCGAACCGAGTCACCCAAGTTTAATTTCCGAAAATATAACTCATCCGGTTTTTATTTTTGGAACCCGACACTCCTACTTTTATTGTCCTGTGAGCCAGAATCTTGACTCACATAGTACCAGAAGCCTGAGATTTCACGACTTTACAAATTTCTCTATTAGCTCCATCTATTGCCTTGTCTTCTGTTACAAAGGCATTGAATTTATGTGTTGCTTTTTAAATTGATAAGCATAATCTTTGCACTAATTAAGGTGCGCAATCTGGTTTTTAAATTTTCATCAAGTTATACATGCACAACTATAAATGGGGAGAGTAATCGAGAACAACATTTGGAATGACAGTGAGATATCGTTTTAACCATGCATTTCTAATAGGTTAGAATAACATTCGAATGTCGTTCTAACATGTCTAAACAATATTCTAATGTCATTCTACTACATTTTAGATTATTGTTGTTCTAACATTTGCCTCCATTTGTGAATTTCAATAAATTGTCTTGTGTCATTTTAAATCACCTCTTGAGCCCATTATTCTAACTATAGCGCATACATTACTAGTGTAACAGAGGAGGAATGCCTTGCTTGGGCACCTTGGCTCCCTCTCCATACAATCTTTCTTTTTGCACTCTGTAGTATTGAGGTTCCCTCGATTATGTGTATGTGTATTGGCATATTGCACAAAAAAAAAGGGGAGAATGGAGTGCTGAGAGCTGTGGCAGGGCGGATTCTGGCGCTTGATTGAGTATGCTGATGTGAAAAACCTCTGTGAGAGCTGTGAGGGTGAATCTGAACTCTCTCTTGTAGATCGTGTAGCACTGGAACATAAGAGGGTATTGTGTGTAACCAGATCTGTGCAAAAAGTGTAGTGAATCTCTAGATCTGATTGTACAAAAGCGAGCAAAGGGTGCAAAGTGCATGGACAGTGCTTTGTGTAGGTTGGAAACAGTACCTACAGTACTGGACGTGCTAATGGTATGCTGCACACTCTCAGACCCAGATCTAGATCTCACACATGATCACCAACAACGGACACCAGTCTCACTAGCTGCAGGAACAAGATCTAGACACCAAGCCACCTCACAGCGCTAGATCCGCTTGTCACACAACCTCATTTACATCTCTAAGCTAGGAATTTGGTGTAGCAACATAGACAGATCTCATCGAGTAGTCCACTAGCCACGAACTCCTCTCTTCAAGATCCTTGCAACAAGATCGACACCACAGCGCCACCTTCAGCAACCCAACACCAACAACAAACACCAATCAACAGCCCGCAGTGTGCTTTAGCAACAGCAGCAGAGCACGCAATACCAGCAGTGAGCATGCAACACCAGCAGTGAGCACGAGGTACCAGCAGTTGAGCACGCAACACCAACAAGTCCAGCGGCGACAACAACAGTAGTACATCAGCAGCAACAAAACATCAACAGCAGCTGCGCCAGATAGAAACGCATCCCAGCGAGAGCAGCAGTAGCAGAGACCCATCAACAACAACAGACGATATCAACAACGCAGTACACGGCACCAAAACCCCTGCAGCAGCAGCAGAGATCAACAACGCAATAAACAACACCGATAAATTGCAGCAACAACCCAACAAAAGTGGTAAGCAACATCAACATTGCTAGCCACACCTTGAAGCTGCTCCATCACCAACGCCAAGGTAAGCACACTCACCCAATCCCTTCTTCATTGCATTTTTGTCTGTTAAATTCCTTCCTCAACCCTACCCCTAATTATTGCCTTACTAACCTCCCTTTGAAGTTCTACCCCAATCCCTATAGCTCTAAACCCATCAGCAAGAAACTTAGTAGAAAGAAGCATGATTGCATTGATACCTACTTAGAGCACCAGAGCAGCATCGGCACCCCAAACCCTAATCAGAGAGAAAAGAATAGCAGCTCCCCACCCTCTGACATTGCACAAGAAAAGGCGATCTGGTACAAATCCAACAACAATGCCAGGAGACACACCAACCCAAAGGACATCAGCAAGGTAATCCATCGCATCAACTGCATTACCATCAATCACCTACAACAAGACTCCAAAGGTAAGCACACAAAGCTTATTCTCTTGATTTGTTGTAACGCTCACTTGCAATCTAGTTACCATGCTTGCATTCCTAGCCGTTTCTACTGCAAGGCACATCCAACATGGAAGTACGCCAGTCAGTCTGGATAAGACCTATAGAGGAGCGCCAAACCACAGACATGGAAGTGGACTCCGCTTCTGTTAATTTGAAGCGGGTACTGGAGGCCAAAGCTGCTAAAGACGCTAAGTACGGTAGTGGGAAAAAGACCAAGAACAACATTGACGCAGCAAAAAAGACCAATGTCCCAGACAGAGGCAATAACATGGAAACAGAAGGCAATGGAGAACATAGTTGCAAACTTAGACATACCCAAGATACCGAAGCAAACAAGAGAGAACGAAGCTGGAAGGAGGACGCTGGAGGGATTGCAGAGCAGTGCGCATCCGGTGCTCGAAGCAACGACCAATATCAGTGAAACCCAAGCGGCAAACATGCAAAGGCGGAGAAGAACATCGGCCAACAAGGGAGCAACATCAACGGTGACCGAGGCAGAGAGAACAGAAGCGAAATCAGACAGAGGAACAACAGCAATAGAGCGCGAGGAGGTGACAATGGTAACAACAATGCCCAGTACAGCAAGGAAAAAGGCAAGGAAACTCCAGCAGAAGCAGTTGAGACAGAGGAAGCAGAAACTATATGGGCCGCATGACGTAACCACATAGGAGACAAAAGGACCAGGAGGAACTAGAAGAGCAGGGAAGAGACGCACGAAAAAAAAAGTGAAAACAAAGCGAGAGAGGAAAGGGACAGACACAGGAAAGACAAGAAGAAACATGGAGAAGGTAGGGGAGAGCCAGAAGACTTAGATAACTTGGAATTTGAACCCTCCAAACAAACAGAGTCTCTAAACTCTAAACCAAAAAACAAAAAACATGGCTATAGGAGATCCACTACAAAGTACACATGGAAACCCCCATCCTCCATGACACCACCAAGGCCTTGATCACTGAAAGACTCACACAAATGAACATTCCATTGGGCACAAGCATCATAGACCCAATGACGGTACTATGTTTTAGTACCAAAAGAGGACGACAAAGAGGGGTATGGAATGGAGTTGTTAAACTCCACCTTCTCCACCCCGAAATTGATGGCATTGGAATGCGTAAGGGGCTACGCCTCTTTATTCTCAACTTGGACACATTTGATGGATATTCAAAAATGCCATGCTCCAAAAATGTCCTAGGAAAGGTATGCAAAAGCTACCATAGTGTTGCCAAAAACACTAACCTCTCAATCAAAATCAAGAGTGATAACCTAGTGAATACCACCGCTAGTGCACTCTTCTATGATGTCTTGAAAAATAGCTTTCTCAAAACACATGATATTGAAATCGTGGATGTACAAAAAGGCACTCATAAGAGCCATGCCTTCATTTTGGCACCAACTCCCAAACAAGCGGAGGAGATAAGACTCCTTCATGTGGCCGCCAATCAAGAAATTATTATGCCACAAAAAAGACTAAATTATGCACCACGCATAACACCAGAGGCAAGGGCCAAAAAAGATGTTCTAACTCTAACACTCTCTCACTTGCCCATCTTGAAAACGGTGGTTGACACTACCGAAGTAATCACCAAAACCATGGAGAGCAAGAACATAGCCTCTATTTGGTTCCATAAGGAAGTAGGAACAATGCACAATGGAAGTGCAAATGTGCAATGCACAAATCCCATTGTATATTGCTCCTTCCTAAACAAAACACACATCATTAGTGGGCAATATGTGAATTTTGCACCACATAGAAGAAGCTTGGATGAAACGGAGCCACCCACAAAAAAACAAATTGAAGAATAGGGCTTCAATGACATCAATACGGCATTGGTGAATACCGTGACAACTCTAGTTGCTTCAACATCCTCCATCACAAAAGAGGATGTCATCTCAATCATGGAGGAAAGCAATAAGACTATGAGAGAAGAAAACAAGAAGATGAGAGAAGAAATGGAGTTGACGATGGAAAAAAAGATAAAAGAAGACAAACTCATCAACAACACCAAACATGAAGAACTCTAAAACAAGATAGATTTTATACACGAGTCCCTCATGTTGGCACTCAAAAGTATTCAAGATATCAAAGACTCACGCCCCGCCCTAGAATACCAAAAAAACGTAGAATGACCAAAGACCACATGGTAGAATATATAGTATACATTAGTTTCTAGAAGGATACACTAGAACATAGTATAGCATACAATATAGACTACTCCTATATTACCATACATACACACATAGAATATAGTATAGTATGTCTGCAAAAAAATACCAAAAAATACAGATACCAATACGGTATCTAGATACAAATAATGTATTAGAAAACCACAACAAAAAATATAATAAAACGGTATATACCAATACCAAATACAAAATACAAATACATACCACTATACAAAATACCAACACGCTCAAACCAAAGAACATATACATACACTTATATAATACCAACACACAAAAATATACATACAAATCAATATATGCAAACACCAAATACAACACATAAAAGGCAAAACACCCCAACAATAAAACATCACACACCTAAATTAAAAAAAAATCTCAACTAAGATTACAAACCAAAAAAATATATATACACACTTCAAAACACAAAATACAAAACTCATAACACTCGCACCAACAACTATATACGATCCCAAAAAAAAAAAAAAAAAAAAAAAAAACAACAACAACAACAACACAACAAAATCAAACACAAATATAAAAAATAATATCAAAAATATCAAAAAAATAAAACCAAAAATCAACCCCCAAACAAACAAAAAAACCACAACACCAACTACAAAATAAACCGAGAAAAACCATAATAATAATAATAATAAAAGAAGATGAAGAGAAGAAAACTACAAACAATAAAATCCAAAATAAAGACAACATCAGAATACAACCAAAAAACCAAAAACACCTAAAACAAGCTCGGCCTACCGGCTTCGCCCAAACACAACAAAAAATTAAAAAGTATAAACAAAAAAAATACCCCCCAAAACAATTCAAAGAGAAATAGACAACTAGAACTACTTTTATGTGGGGACATTGAAACAAACCCAGGACCAATGCCAAACATTCTCAAAACACACCCAACCACACACAAAAATAGATGCAAAATATATTTTATTCCATGCAGCATCAAACTACAACCCGAATACTAACATCTAACAGAACAATTCTCACATATAATAAACATAACACACCCAAATCACCCAGACACAATTAATGACTATCCACACCTATCAAAATTCATATATCAAAACCTACACCACCCTACGCCAAGAATCTTATTTGCAATTATCACCACAATAAGCCCAATAATAAAGACATGTGATCAGCTACTTATACAAATACCAGACCCAGACTGGACATCATTACTACTTGATCAGATGGCCTTATTACAAAACCCACCTGAAATACCCATAAATACTCCACACTTATACACACACTTCAAACAAACAAACCAAAATATTATTAACCCCCTAACACTATCAACAAAGAAATATACGAATTAATCAAAAATAACACCGAAACATTGGACATAAATACCATGAGAAACAAATTCCCATACCTATTAGAAAAACTACTCTATGAAACACTAAGATGCAAAGAACCACTAAATGAATATTCACACCCTCCCTCCCCCACTCCCGAATGAACTTCAACCAAGAAACCGAGAAATTCATACTACAAACCCACACACACATCATCACTTGGAATGCATCATCATTGAACACAGCCCTGCCCAATCTCCAACAACTAATCTCATACACGTTACACAGCCCCACTCTTATCACAATATAAGAAACAAAATTAACTGCAACCAAATCAACAAAATTTATATAAAACCTTTTCCCACAATATAAACTTATATTTAATAACATGCACGCGCTAACAAGATGCATACAACAAAGAATACCATACACCCCTGCAAGGGGTGGTCTCTTAACTCTCATAAATAAAAAATACACATACTCAGGAAATGTCACTAAAATCCCCACCCCAACAGAAATATCACCCTACCTCCAAATAATAAAAATAAACAACCAACCTCTTCAACCATGGCTAATAATACATATGTACATGCCCTCACGTATAGACGACCTACGATACATCCCAACAATCCAACAAAATATAACACAACAAATTGCAATACACCCAAACCACACGTATGTACTGAAACTCGTAGAATTTTGACAAGTAATGTTTTCTCATGTTTATATTTTTGAATATAACTGACCCTATCTTTGACAGTATATTTTATATTCACTTCATTCTATATTCTATTCACAAGACTCAGCTTTTTCATAAGGCAGATGAAAGACCAAGAGCCATACATTCGTAGTCCTAAATCATCTCACTATTCCATGACATTTTAGCTTAACTTTAAATCACCTCACTATTCCATGACATTAGACGTTAATCTTAACTCATACACTCAGAACTCTAACCTTACTTCCTCTCGGCCAGAACTTACACGTGGAGCTCCATGCATACATTTCAGCACTCAAATCTCACCTCTACAAAACTTAAACATGAATTCACTCACATAGAAACTTAGACCTTGCTTCTCCGACCAGAACTTACACGTGGAGCTCCATGCATACATTTCAACACTCAAAGCTCACCTCTACAAAACTTAAACATGAATTCACTCACACAGAAACTTAGACCTTGCTTCTCCGACCAGAACTTTAAACATTGATGGGTAACCTCAGAACTCCAATCCTACCTCTCCAACCAGAATACTGCACCAGGATCGATCAAGAAACTGCATAGCCTTTCGTCACTCCTTGAATCGCTACATTCAAATTGATCACGCAGCCTCTCTACCTGCCTGAACAAGAACTGACTGAGCCATGTCGTCACTTTGATACTGCAAGCAAGGTAACAACTTTATTCATTGAAAGAAAGTATAGGAACAGTGAGCTTGAACTCGGTTCCAACACATGGATGAGTTCCAGCTAAACGATGAAAGGAGGAAGAATGTAGAAGAAGAGGTGTCTACTTAACTAACAGGGGTCCTATAAATCCTACCAGAGACCGTTTCTTGCCATGGGCTAGGTGGTTGCAGCTTGCTTGCGATTATAGTAATAGGGTGGAGGGGTTAGAAAGCCGTGGTTTCCCTCCCAAACAGGTGAGATCTTGGAGTGAGAGGGAAGGGAAAGAAAACAAGAAAAGGAACTAACATGCGTAAAAGTAAAAGGAATGTGGTAAAAATCTAGGATTATCAGTACTATGCAGCGACTTTAACAAAGATATAGCCTTAATTGGAAGACATAACGAGTTCAACTCAACACCACCACAAAATGAAGACATAGAATGGAAACCATTTACAAATAATCTCCAACTCACTTGCATATATACAAATAGTACATTCTCTAGACAAAGAGGCCAAAACTACAACCAAACCAGCCTAATAGATGGATACTACATCAAAACCCATAATTCTCTATATACATCAACAATACACAACGACCACAACCTAAATTCAGACCACTCCCCAATAATACTACACATACCATCAAATACACTAATAGCACGTCCCATACTACCAACAAAAGAAAAACCACCAAGAATTCTCAACCCCATACCAGCAAACAACATTGAAAGATTCAAGACACAATTCTTTGAAGAAAATGCAACTAAAATCAATGAACTCACCACAACACTAATGAACAAACAATTAACACATAACCAATGGCAAACAACTTGTTCAAAACTAGACTACCTTATTAAAAAAATATCAAACAAAATTCAAGACACTTGTAGTGCACCACCCCTACCACAACTAACAAATCGTACAAAACAACAAGGAGGTATTCTACCAAGAAAACTACAAAGAAATGGAAAAACCATCTTTCCACATATCATCTAATCAGAAACCAATATACATCATAAAACACTCAACAAATTGGCAAACACATCCAATAATTGAAGAATTACGGAATCACACGAATGAACAAATCCCACCACCTCCAAACCTAAACCCCAACCCACAAGAATGGATTACAACCCTTGCAACATTGGCAAGGAATGCAAACACAAAAGCACAAAAAATTATTACAAAACACACCCAATAATGTATCAAAAAAGCTATATCTAAATACAAACAACTATATGAAAAGAGCCCAAGGAAAATCCATAAAAAAAGTCTTTAAGAACCAAGAAACACCACTACTAGACTGCATCATGGATAGGAACAACAATATACTAACAAGTCCTGAAGACATAACAAATGAAATACATACACAACAATCAATAAGCAATAAACTAACAGTACCAACATGCTACTACCAACCAGATCATCCAAACCAATGTACATGTGGCGTTCGACAATACCCATGGCACAACTTAGAAGGATATATCATAGATAAAAGAGGGAACCCACAAACCCCACTACATAAATACTTTAATAAAGAAACACATGACATGTGTCTAAAACATCTAGCCAACAATAAAACACCCGGCCCAGACAAAATCCCAAATGCAATTCTAAAAAACATGCTTGAAAACTTTCACAAACTACTCTTTATGTTCTTCTTACATTGCTACAAACAAAAACAAATTCCCGCATCATGGAAAATAAGCCTAACCATCTTGTTATAAAAAAAAAAGATCCCTCACAACTACCAAACCATAGACACATTGCACTCGCAAATACAGTATACAAATTCTTTACTAGTACACTAACATCCATACTGTCAGCATATGGTGAAAAACACCAAATACTACACGATAGTCAAGAAGGATTCAGAGCAGAAAGAAGCACGTCCAGACAACTTCAAATCCTCATAGCAACACTTGAAAACGCAAAATTCACAAACCAAAACATATACCTTCTGTATATCGACTTTAAAAATGCATTTGGGTCACTAGACCATGCAAGACTCCTAGCCATAATGAAGGACCTCGGCTACCTAGAAAACGCGGTAACACTAGTAGGAAACATCTACTCACATTCTAACACCATATTCACTAGAGAATACTTTGGACAAACAAAACCAATACCAATACAAAGAGGCACCATACAAGGAGATACACTCAATCCATACTTATTTCTAATTTTCCTAGAACCACTACTAAGATGGCTACAAAGAGGAAAGAATGGATACATACTCGGTACTTCAAAAAGTACAATCAACTCAGCAGCATATGCAGATGACTTAGCAATACTCACAAAAAATTTGCAATCAATTCAAATACAATTAAAAAAGCTAAACAAATATTGTGAATGGGTTGGAATGGACTTAGGGTTACCAAAATGCACCATCACTGGATGTCCCAACAAATCTAAGACAAAACCTGAAATCTTCAAAACACAAATACAAGCACAAAATATCAACTACAGGAACCAACCACTACCCGTTCTACACCAAAATGAACCATATGTATACTTAGGCATTCAATTAATACCCTCACTAAAATGGAAACTTCAAACATACATCACCACAAACAAAATAGTAGACCAATGTAAGCAACTTGCAAAATGTTCAACAACAATAAAACAAAAAATCAACATGGTAGACACTATCATCAGAGCCATAATTGCCTACAGCTTCTACGCAGTCCCATATTCACTACCAACTATCAAAAAATTAGACAAAAAAATCATCGGAATACAAAAAACCGTTTGTGGATTACTAAAATGTATAGCTAATATAATAGCCTAGCTCCCACATAACCTATTTGGACTAGAAGCCTTCTCACTTAAAAATGCATACTTAAGATGCATTGGTGAACAACTCAAAAATGCACTAAATGACTCAGGAAGACTTGGAACAATATACAAAGGACTGATACAACACATACTTGCAAAATACGGAGGTGCAAAAGACATACCAAGAATCAAACATCATGATTGTATTAGATCACCAGTCACGAGAACGCTATTCCATATGAAAACAGCTAGAGGGGTCCACCTCAAAAATATAGAAGAAAACTTCCAATTCCACATGACCAACTAGAACTAGAATGAAGATCCAAAGCCGTAATAGTATTACTACATTTAAAGTCCAAACCATCCCTTAAACTAATGTACAAATTACTTCTACACAATATTTATAAAATAAAACACATCACCCTCCCCAATGGAAAAAAAATAATGTCACCAGAAGACTTCAAATTTATTATCAAAACCCAACTAAGCTAGAAAAAAGTGCATTAAAGATAACGGAACAACTTTTTTGCTATCCAAGATGTACCAAAAACTGTCTAAATCCATGTCATAGATACCCACCACCCCGCACACTCAAAGAAAAATACATATCAAATAATCAAGAAATAACACCAAGAATATCAGAAAACCCTTTAAATACATCATTACCACAACAACCACAACAACCAAACCCACCATCAAACATAAAGAATCACCTTACTAGATTCCCCATACACAGTATAATAAACCACAAAACACACAAAACAAAAGATAAATACAAAATAACAAAAAATACAAAAAATACCTATGCCAATGGACAACCCCAAACAACACAATATATAACACATGGATACCACAACGTGAACTTTTTCCTCTAAACTATCCAATGATAATAGACCACAACATAAAATTATTAACAGAATACTACACAAGACACCAACACAGACTATATACAAACATTGTTAACACACATTTTACACATGAACAAACTAGAGATACAAGATTTTTACCACCACCCATGTCAATCCCCCTCACTCAAATATCTATAATAGAATGTAACCCATAAAAGGACATAAAACACAAATAAAAACACCATTCAAACACAAAACGAGATAATCTACATATACGAAGACACAGGTAAACATATCATTACCATCCCAACCATTAGACTAAAATGGCTATGGCAACAATACAACAAATACAAGTACAACACACATGGCCTAATACCACCCACACAATCACTCAGAACAGAAATCGTCTGGCTATATCAAAAATATAAATACAAAACATACAAGAAAGACCCACAAAAAGAATCTCAACATACTCTACCAACCAACATCTTGGACTCCCTCATAACAACATTTAATATTACTCACTCTTACTATTCCTACCAGTAACATGCTCTACAAAAATTACACAATTTTACTCCCCATACACAAGAGACAATTTTTTTGGCTCACTTGGAACAACTCTCCAGTACAAATGGAAAGGTATTGGTTACGCCTATCCAAACAATGAAGAAACAACACAACAAGCTATACATTGGGCACGCTTAGCAGAAAAACATGATCCAAAAACCATCACCATCCTCACAATGACAGACATTAATTGGTACCAAAACTCCTCGCTACACACTGACCTTTTTCGGACACACACGTCTTTGCACACTTTATTGCAGATATCATCACATATGAAGAACCAACAATACCGCCAGAACTTAACAAACCACGAATAGAACCACTCGCAATACATATTTACTGTATTCACTACCAAGACTATAATATTGGCACAACTAACCAAATAAACAACATAAACACAATAATAAACTCACAAATATCACAACATTACATACAAAAAGCCCCAACAACACCCCCTAATACACCTGTTAACAAAAGCACCAAATGGAACAAATTAAAATATCCACCCCACAATAACATACAAACCATGAGCACACCACCAATATCAAATTATGAAACTGACATCACACTAAGATTTCCACCACAGTACAGTTACTATACTGATGGATCCTTTGTACCACCTAAAGAAGACAATGACGGACACTGGAAAAAAGAAAAAACAGGCTACGGAATTTATAATCCATCAAAAGCGGAAGTACAAATATCAAAAAGACTACCAGGGCTACAACCGAACTTCAGAGCCAAACTAATGGTCATACATGAAACACTCACATTAATCACCACCAAATCACTACTAGAAAATTCAACTAATCTGTTGATTCGGTCGCGTTGATCAGGGACACGTTTCTGTTGATTTGGTCGATTTTTTGTTCAAATCAACAGATTGTTGTTCAAATCAACAGAAAAGTGTCCCTGATCAACGCAACCGAATCAACAGATTAGTTGGATTTTCAAGTAGTGAATACTCCAATGAACTTGCACACATCTTCACAGATTGCCTAACTACCTATAACAAGGGTTTCGTTAAAAGTGCAATTCAATATGTAAAAGTGCACATGAACAATTTTTTGGAAATTTATAAATTTCATTGAAAATATGATCATTTTATAATTATCCTAGTAAGAAAAATAAAGAATATAGATATAAGTACATTTTAGGTTCATTATGCTTGGTTATTGATCAAATTACAATTTTGTGATTTTTATAAATAAAAGTTGAGTTAACAATAATATGAGAAACCTTGCTAGAAATTTCTTATAATTTTAAATTATTTCTTATATTAATAATTCAAATATGGTTATAAATTTAAATATATATTTGAAAATATATATATTTTACTTACAAGATAAAAGATTGAGGTATGTACATGCACGTCTAATATTGAGAAAACATCATTGCATATGACAAAGTTTGGATATTTAAATACACACTTAATGGCAAGAAATTTTTAGTCATAAAAAAATTTCATTCACATGAAACCTTGAAAAAATTATATATCAATATCGTATTGTATAAATTATCAAGTATAAAGTACAATATAGAGCTAATATGGCAAATCTATTCTAAAAGGTTAAGGTGATATTCTATTTGTACGATGCCGAACAAACGAGGGTGATCCATTTTGATCTCCAGCTTCCATTGCTTCAAAGTTTCAATCCATATGATTTGTTTTAAGATAAAACAATGCCTGGTCATACAAAAAAACCAAGATGATTGTAAGAACATGTTAAAAAAAAAATTGTAATTCAACAACAATCAAAATAGATGATGTGACTTTATGCCTTAGTTTCTTAAATGCGAACAAAATTAACTATCGTCATGAGGGGTGTGGCATGTGCCTCACCCCTTAAGATTTAAACTAGGCAAAATATTGTTATAAGGGGTGTGGCATGTGCCTCACCCCTTAAGATTCTAACTAGGCAAAATATTTTTATATGGGGTGTGGCACATGTCTCACCCCTTGAATTTCTATCAAGGCAAATTATTGTCTTACGGGGTGTCCCACCTGCCTTATGCCTTCATATTTGAAAAAGGTTAAAAATGGAATTACCAAATGTTGTGTAGTGTCGCATGACCTTTAAATCTCAAATTATTTAATCATGTATGGAGAAACATGTATAATAATGTGGATTTTAATTTGGCAAAATATATACAAGAGTAAGTTATATTATGAGGTTGTCTCCATAATATTTTTCCCCTATAAAATGTCATATTTATAGAAATTATATTTTATTTCTAAAAAACTGAAAACACCGTCGCTCCCAAAAAATTTCAAGTCAAAATTCTTAAATCTGTGTAAGTTAGAGCTATACAAACTTGGAGATCTCACAAAAGACAAATAAATTAAAATTTGAAAAACCTAAACGGCCGCTTAGGGTTTAGGTCGTGTTTTCGCTTCTTCCTACCTTTCTCTCTTCTCCGCCGCCTTTCCTCTCTGCCGCTCCTTGCTTGTGCGGCGCTTCTCTTCTCCGCCGCTCTGCCGCCTTTCCTTTCTGCCGCTCCTTGCTTGTGCGGCGCTTCTCTTCTCCACCGTCTTGCTTCACTTGCAAAGTGCCGAATCTTGTATAGTGGTGATTTGCAACGTTAACGCCTTCGCCTTGGTACAACCCACGTTCTGATCTACTTGTTCTGCATATCTAGATAACCTTGTTTGTGTGGTACTAAACCTTCTACCTTCTTGCTACAGGTCGCATCACTTCAACTCTACTATGCGGTTCACACCTCATCTATAAACAAGTTTCAGCACGCTACCAAGAATCTTGCTGATTTATCTCACTTCAGCCCCAACTTCTCGTAGTTACTAAGATCTACTTTGGAGCGCTTCTGATTCTTAGTTTCTTTCAGATCTATTGTGTTTATCACTTCAGTACTTAAATTAGGGTAAGTTTCCGACTTTCAAATTTCATCTAGATCTAGATCTAAATTCTTTTTAGGGTTTCCAGCTTCATTTAGTATTCAACCACCAAATTGTTGCTATGTGCACATCACAATCTCAAATCTCAGTTCCAATAACATTTGCTTGTATTTATGAAACTCTGAAATTTGCATCTTTGAGAATTTTTGAATCATCCATATGTTTAATTATTTGTATTATAACTCACATTCAACACCCATTTCATTAAAAGTGCACAATAGCATGTGCACTTTTAATTTTGGTCAAAATTTGCTTTTGGTTAATTGGAATACCTAAAAATACTAGTGAAAATGATTTGCAAGTTATTTTATAAGTTTTTTTTTTTTTTTTTTTTTTTCACATTGAATTGATGCTACCATTTCCAATACGACAAATACTTATTCCAAATGAATTAATTCATAAAATAAAATAAAAAGGTTAGGCATATGCCTAACTGTCATCACTTGTAATTGTCAATTAAATTTTTGAGACGAATAGAAATATGCATAACCTTTCATAACTTGCAACGTTACAAAATAATTACATCTCACTACTACATAAAATCTATCACCAAGTAGTCTTTTAAGATTGTGATTCAGTATTTCTCAAACCTAAGCTAAATACATCTTTCCCAAATGGAATAAAAGATGATCTATTGATAAATTCCTCAAGCAGCATTTAACGAGCTATAACTTCAACATGAGCTTGATCATTGAGACCTATTGCATTTGAAGTTGTTGAAGGGCCACCAAATATTTCACCTGGTCTAATTGGTACGTTTTCCTCCCTTCTACATTAATATTTGGAACTTCTTCACGTGTATTCCAACCTTCTCCATCAAACTATAGATCAAACTATGGGAAATAGTTACATTCATGTGCATTGAAACCATCGCGCTAATGTTTCAAGAAAATAAACATAAAAGGGTTAGGCACACGCCTAAACCCCTATCACTACAATTATTTTTGAAAATTCCAAGTATTGGGGGAAGGGGTTTAGACATATGCTTAACCTTCCATTGTTTATTTCTTTTCAAATTAATCAAAGTGATGGGGGTCAGGCGTTTGCCTAACCTCCATCACTTGCAATTTTAAATAATAATTGAAGTGATAGGGTTTAGTCAGATGTCTACTAAGTGAAGCGAGATGAGGCCTCATAGTGTCACGATGTGTCCTCAGAAAAAATTAGAGAAAAATTCACATTTGAATTATTTTATTTTATTTTGTGCCACATGGACCCCCTTGTGGGGGTGCCACATGGCACAAAATAATGTACAAATTCATAATGTACAACTTCTATTCATTCATCAAGTTTAAAATATCACTCTTAGTTGCACTTTATAATGCTTCTTTGCCCTTCGACTAACACTTCCCCATGACACTACTGACAGTACCCAACACAATTGGACAGGCCAACTCCCAGACCATGGCAAGAATCAGCTAGCTCATATACCCACTTCAATGATAGAATCTGAAACTCTTTCAAACAAAAACATGTAAAATCCATACAACACAAAAAACTACACCGATATCTGCCTCCAATCAAAGCATTCTTCACAGCAAGCATCACAGGACAACCTCCCAAAAACACCAACACCTCAAACATCGCAAGTTGCTTCGTACAAAAACCAGTCATGTAAACAGCCATGACCCACATCAGACAACCGTGCCACACTACACAGACCATTCAATATCCGGAATTCCTCCACACCACACTCCATTTGCACACCTCACACCACCAAGACGACCATCATTGGCAAATCGGCAGTAAAAGCCCCAAGTAATATTTAGACAATCAAAAATTCAAATCCAGAGCCACCACAAGTCCTGCCATCTCCGATCAAGTACCCACGTCTGCCTCTGCTGTGCTTGTAGCAAGTAAATCGAACAACCACATAAAGTGAACAAATCCAGAGTAGCCCTAACATCGGCAGCCCACTCACATAACTGCTCCTGTCCAGACTCCTCCCGCACTATTCACTTTTTCTTCGTCAGCGCAGACTTGGTCACATGGCGCCCGTCGCCTGCGAACACTGCAAAAACTGCGCTCACTCAGCGCTCGTCACTGAAGCCGATCACTCGTCCTCTCACCGCTCACTCCGATTGCCAATAATGCACAAGGAAGCAAAAGCAAAAATTACGACAGACATGGATTCACTTCAAGCAAACCCTAAACCGATGAGCAAGGAAACACTGTAACGCACCAGAGGCAGCTAATGCAAGACGGAGATGAGTCCGAACAAGAAGACGAGCGAGACCACATACGCGGTCTCGATTTGCGACACTTGATTCTCCGCCGGCGCAGACTGGAGCAGCGGCTGCTGAGGCGCACTGCGGCGAATGGTGCCAGGTCCTGCCCTCACGGTCGCTCCGAACCCCTTGGACGACGCATCGGTCTCGGACCCGCACTCCGACTGACGCAGGAACCACTCCGAAACACAGACAGACACACAAACAAGAACTCTTGACACACTATGACCCCAAATGCCACAGGGATGCGGGTACTCATTGCAGGTCCGACTGCTTGGTGATGTGCGTCGTTCGGGAGCTGCTCCATCCCTTGTTGCCCTTGGTGGTGTGGATCGACGTCGCTCCGGTTGGCGGCCAATGCGGTGAGTAAGCGCCGCGGGGGTTGGATAGCGAATTGACGCGAACTCCCCTGCGAGAACAAGACTCCCCTGCGAGAACTCTCGACCCCGCTCAGAACTCTCGAACTCTCGAAACTCAGACCAGAGACCCCTGCGAGAACAGAGAGACAGAGAGAATGATAGAGAGAATGACAGAGAGACAGAGACCCCTGCGAGTCCCATCCGGACCATCCAGTCCCATCAGAATGAGGATTTAGGTGATTTGTTTCTTTGTGTTTGTTTGTTTGTTTGAAATGTTTGTATGTAACATTGAGAACTTGAGATCTGCCCGACCAACAAAATTGTTTCAATGCTTTTGGACATACAATGTAAAAGTATGTCATTATTATGACAAAACTTACTCAAATTTATAGTGACAGAACTTACTAAAACATAGATAAATTTATAATGACAAAACTTACTCGGATATGCTTGACAACAGGAGGTGCAGAAAAGTCATTTCGCAAAATTTGGACCTATGGTGTGAAACTTATGGATTTACAATCAAATTAAAATTTTATTTGAAGTCCATTGCAAGTGTTAGGAGTTGGGCATATGCCTAAGCCTCCTATATTATGCTCTCCTTAGAAATTGTAAGAGTTGAAGGGTTAGGCATATACCTAAACTTTCCATGTTTTATTTTTTTAAATAGTGAAGTATTAATGGGTCAGGCACATGCCTAACCCTCATGTATTTTATTTTGTTTGAAATTGTAAGTGTTGCCAGGGGGTTCGATATAAGCCTAACCCTCTAATATTTTATTTTTCTATAAAATCCAAGTGTTCTAACAAATGATTCAAGTGATATGGATTAAACATATGCATAACCCCCATCACTTGATATTTTAAAAAATAATTCAAATGATAGGGGGTTAGGCGTATGCCTAACTCTCGCATATTTTATTTTGCTATATAATGGAAGTGTTGGTGGATTAGACGTATGCCTAACCCTCTGGCGTTTTATTTTGTTGGAATTTTTAAGTGTTGGAAGATTAGGCTTATGCCTAATCTTTTAATTATTCTATTTTGTTGGAAATTATAAGTGTTGGGAATCACGCATGTGCCTTACCCTCAGACATTTTATTTTGTTGAAAATTGTAAGTGTTTGGGGGGTTAGGCATATGCCTAACCCTCTGATATTTTATTTTCCTATCACATCCAAGTATTTCAAGGTTAGCATATGTATACCTCAGCTCGGATATTATGTTTTGCTATTAGATGCAGTTTTTGGGGGATTAGGCTTATGTCTAACCCCCTAAATCACTATAATAATTATTTTTAATTCTAGGTGTTGGAGCGTTGGACATATGCATAACTTATTAACCTCCCATTACTTGGTATTTCAAAAATTAGTTAAAGTGATAGAAGTTGGGCGTATGTTTAACCCCATCACTTAGTAGTTTACACAATAATTGCAAGTGATGGACCCTAGTAGAAATCTTATTCAATGTGATAGGTCTTTTATAACTAAATATCCGTTCCAGTGACTTGTCTTTAGTGACTCAAAATCAATTTTGAATCACTACAAACAAGTCACAACAAACATTTAGTCATTAATGAATGTCACATCAGACAAAATTTGTACTAGTGGAGGGTTAGGCATATAGTATATACATGAAAACATATAAAATCTACAACACTCTAAAAGCATAAACCTAAACTCTAAAAAATCTAAAAACATAATTTGAAAAAACTTAAATAACTGCATGGAGGTCAAACTTTGCCAATGATTTAATTCAAGAATTACATTATTTTTTTGCATATATTTCCAGAGCATATTTATGCTTTTCTCATTCATACACTATTCTACCAAAAAATTTACAATGTGCAATTTTAGAGGGGCATGTGCACTTTTAACGAAATGGGTGTTATTCCTTTAAAGTTCTAAATATTTAGGGTTCTGGACAAATATCACTTGATGACACAATCTCAAAATCTAGATTATGAGTTTTGTAATTAAGTTCTCATCTCATTTATTATCAAATTCTAAATTTTAAAATTCAATGTTTTTTATTTTCAATTTGAGGAGGATGTGTGGAGTTTCTGTAAACATTTTTTGGAGTGAGGCACATGCCTCACTACTTGAATTGCAATCTGATTTTAAATTTCAAAACTCACCACATATCTCACTCCTTGCATCGTAATCACAATCTCATTCTATGTTCATTATGCAAACATACCAAATGTATGCCACATATCTCACTCCATGTGTTTGGTTCTCGTTTTGATTGTATTTATGCATTTCACTCATGTAGAATTTAGAAGGTGAGGCACATGCCTCACCCCCACTGTGTTTGATTTCAATTTTGATTGTACTTGATTAATTTTGCTCATGTGACATTTTGGAGGTGAGGCACAAGCCTCATCCTTTGTGTTTGACTCATGTTTTTGATGTCAATGAGATTATAATCTCATATTTTTCTAAGGGTGAGGCACATGCCTCACGCCTCACCCTTTGTGTTTAAGTTTTTTTTTTTTTTTTTTTATGTCCTTGGGTTTATGCTCTCATATTTTTCTGAGGGTGAGGCACATGGCTCACCCCCTTGTATTTGATTTTCTGTTTTTTGATGTCATAGAGTTTATACTCTCATAATTTTGTGAAGGTGAGGCACATGCCTCACCCCTTTGTGTTTAAGGTTTTTTTGATGTCCTTAAGTTTATGTTCTCATATTTTTGTGAGGGTGAGGCACATGCCTCACCCTCTTGTGTTTGATTTTTGTTTTTGATGTCATGGAGTTTATGCTCTCATATTTTTGTGAGGGTGAGGCACATGCCTCACCCTCTTGTGTTTGATTTTTGTTTTTGATGTCATTGAGTTTAGGTTCACATATTTTTCTGAAGGTGAGGCACATGCCTCACCCTTTATGTTTAGTTTTTTTTTATGTCCTTGAGGTTATGTTCTCATCTTTTTGTGAGGGTGAGGCACATGCCTCACCCCTTTGTGATTGATTTTTTTTTATGTCATTTAGTTTATGCCCTTACATTTATGCTCTCATAATTTTGGAATCAAATTTGGACATGGAGGTATGGCTTGAGAAATGGAAAGAGCGTTATGTTGACAAAGTTAGACAAGCTCTATCTGACAAAAATCCACTTTGGTTGGATAAGGGCAAATTTCTAGATAGTTCGGATGAAAATGATGAAGATAATGATGAAGATGACGATGATGAAGATGATCACGATGATGATAGTGATGGTGATGATGAAGATGAAATGAGAAGAGGTATTGATTTATCAAAAAAACAGAAAAAACATGTTTCTACTCTTGAAGGTGGCACTTCAAAAAGAAACAGAAGTCTACTGTAGCAGCAACTCAAGCAAATGAAGATGGATACTTTTGGAACGAAGGTGCTGAATTGTGGACCGATGGGAGTATGAATTTTTTTAAGCGTGAGGCAATCCTTTCTGGAGATCCAGAAGAGCTTGTTAGATACAAGTACATTGAGCAAAGTCTTGGACTCAATCATGATGAAGAACTTGAAGTAAATGCTACTGTACGTGGAGTTACTGAGTTTGGAGAAAATGCATTGATACATCCAGATGTGCGCAAAGATATATTTTCTCTAGGCTTGGGTTTAGACTCTTTGGATGGCTAGATTTGTTTAGTTGATATTAATAATATATTATAGTATTATAGTGATATGATATAGAGTATAGAATATTTGTTACCATGTAACTTATTACTTGAGTATACTATATATTATTGTGTTTTACTATCATGGTGTATCTTTTTTCAAATTCCTTCAAAGAATTTACTGTATAAACACATAATCAACAAATTGAATATAGTTTGTTTGCTTGGAATTGCCTCAATAAGATTTTTTTATGATTTAAAGCTTATTTTCATAAAAAGTATCACACATTCAATCTCATTATAGTATACATTGTAATATGTAAATTTAAATACAAAATTGGTTTAATTGATCGTATGGATTTATTAAGATTACCACTATGGATATGGTTCTCAAAACTTAGTATATATTTTTTAGTTGTTGTTCTAATTATTAAAATTTCAGAACTTCAAATACATAAATAAGACACATGCTTTATTTTTTTGTTTGACTTTATTGTTTTTAAGTATTCAAATATAAGGTGACACAAGTACATTATTCCTTTTTTCTGAATTTATCATTTTGAATGTTTCTTCTTCCATGGTGATTCTTGCCAATTAGGATTGATTTATTTTTCAATCTTTTAACTAAAAATTAGGGGGTAAGTGTTACATTTTCTATTAAACTTACAAACAATTATTGAAGATGCACAAAATAATGTTTTTTAGCCGTTTAATTGATCTAATATTATAAAAAATTCTTGATTATAAACTTAAAGCACAAAATAAATATGACACACATATATTTTACATAGCTTGCTTTGGATTTATTTTCAATCAATAATATCTGAAAAGACTCTAGCTAAAGTACAATATTATTGCTTATACATACCAAAATTTGTGATTAAAATATTAAAAAATAATCCCAAAAAATAGTGCACATTTCAATAGGCACTTTTAACGAAACCCTTGTTCTATATGTACTAAACACACAATTAAAGCACCCAACCCAACATAATAACCATGCAGATAAAACCATATTAGTAGATATGGTAACAATGCTAAAAAGATGTACACAACCCACCACAATATATAAGGTAAAAGCACACACCAAAATCAACAAAAACGAACAAGCAGACCAACTTGCAAAAGAAGGTACCAAGAAAAGAAACTACCAATTCGCCAACAAACCATATGAAATTGCACATACTACACCATATTACTTTCAAAAAGACATATGGCCTGAACCAAGAAAAAGACCAGACAAAGGCCCGGTCAGATGCCTGGAAACATATATTAAAAAATACGACCGCGAAAACAACCTAGAAATACTAGCAGAACAATTCCCAAACATTAATAAATGGACAATGAACTCCATCATAGACAACGAAATATCCAACAACTTTTGGAATAACCCAACAATAACAGACTCACAAAAAACAAGTTTGTTAAAATTTTGCAAGGCCAATATATGGGACAAGCTAGAAAACAACTAATGTTTTGTATACAAAGATTCCCCTCAAAAACATGTCTCATTTGTAACTCACAAGATGGAGACACATGGCTTCATGTACTCCTCCTGTGTAACCAATACCACATACATGCCCTTAGAACCAAAAGACACAACAAAGTGATATGGGAACTAAAAATAATAATTCTATCCTCGAAAAAACCAAGATGCTACACCCTCGTGAATGCAGGCACATTTAACAATAACCCACAAGAAAATACAGTACCCCCATGGCTACTACTATGCACATGTGAACATCAAAGATGTCACTGTAATGCCAGATTTAAACCAGACATTCTATGCATCAAAGGCCTTCCATACCAAAGTGCCCCACTGCTAAACCCCAAAGACAACCTCACAGTACAATTCATCGAATTCACCTACACTAATGATAGATTCTCACTAAAAACAATTGGCAACAAAATAATAAAATATCAACCACTAATTAATAGTATCATCCAACAAGGATGGAAAGTAGACCCACTCATAGTCATCACGGCTGGTGCTAGAGGAACTACACACGCTCCCTCAATGAAACAACTCAAAACAAAATTCAATCTCTGTGAAACCTCCATAAAAAACACATTTAAAGCAATAAACACTATTGCTATACAATATGCCGGATCAATCCTTCTACATAAAAGACGAATAGAAAACAACCAATCAATACCAACAGAATAAAAGAATACAAAATTAAACAAGGGGTAGTGGTGAAGACCACTATTTAAACTCCTCTGATTGCTAGATCAACACGAACACCTATCTCAGGGATAAGATAGGGCAAGCTGGTTGGTACAAATTTCCTGCCATGATAACCCACTAGTAGCATTAAGTCATATATATCACACCACTGCTCAAACGGATCCAACATGAATCGAACCCAGACCACATAATTGTGATACAATGCCCTTCACCAACCAACCATAGAACTCATGACTTGGTGATCTTTCTAAATACATAAACATAACTTATACTCAAAACAAACTCTTAGTAGTCAGCACATGGTTACTTTTATTATGTTACTTGTTACTAAAGCGTCCATTCCTGACATGGGAGAGTAGTTTTGTCCCAATGACCCTTTGTCCAGTAGGCACTAGGTCATTGACATTACGAACGGACACTTTATTCACGCCGGCCCCGAGAAGGACCGGAGTTTCTATTATTATTATTATTGTTATTATTATTATGTAACTATAGCTCAATCAAAGCTTTTTCCATAATTTGATTGTTGTTTGTCAATACGACACATCAGATAGATAGAAACACCAACCCTAATATAGGGCCGGCGTGAATAAAGTGTCCGTTCGTAATGTCAATGACCCGATGCCCACCGGACAAAGGGACATTGGAACAAAAGTACTCTCCCCTTTCAAGGATGGACACTATAGTAACCAAAACGAAGTAACAGTGACAATAACAGAGGAAAAAAGCGAAGTAATGATGGGTGAATGTTGGTATGTATAAAGGTATGTTTAGTGTAAATTTTTATCACCAAGTCATGAGTTCTTTGGTTGGTTGGTGAAGGGCGTTGTATCACATTTATGTGGTCCGGGTTTGAAACCAGTTGGGCTCGTTGAGCAGTGGTGTGATACACATGGCTTGGTGCTGCTAGTGAGTTATCATGGCAGGAAAGTTTGTACCAACCAACCGGCTCTTCCTATCCCCTGAGACAAGTTGAGCTAGTTGTTTGAAAAGACTGGCTAGCAGTGGTTTTCACCACTACCCTCCCTCTTTTAATGTACTACATCTGTTGGTATTGTTTGGTTATTCTCTATACGTCTTTTATGTAAGAGGATAGATCCGGCATATTGTATGGCAATGGTATTTATTGCTTTGTGAATGTGTGTTTTATGGAGGTTTCGCAAATGTTGAATTTTGTTTCTAGTTGTTTCATTGAGGGGACGTGTGTGGTTCCTCTGGCTCCAGCTGTAATGATTATGATAGGATCTACTTTCCAACCTTGTTGTATAATGTTATTAATTAGAGGTTGGTATTTTAAAAAAATTCTGCCAATTGTTTCTGGTGAAAATCTGTCGTTTGTATATGTGAATTCTATGAACTGTATGGTTAGGTTATCATCGGGGTTTAGAGGAGGTGGGCTTTGGTATGGGAGGCCTTTAATGCATAGTATATCTGGTTTGAATCTGGCATTACATTGACATCTTTGTTGATTACAAGTACATGGTAATAACCATGGAGGAACTGTGTTTTCTTGTGGGTTATTGTTGAATGTGCCCACATTCATGAGAGTGTAGCATCTTGATTTATTTGAGGATAGTATTAATTTCCTTAATTCCCATACCGCTTTATTATGTCTTTTGGTTCTTAGTGCGTGTATATGGTGTTGTTTGCATAGTAAAAGTACATGTAGCCATGTATCTACATCTTGTGAATTGCAGATGGGACAAGTTTTTGAGGGGAATCTTTGTATGCCGAAAATTAATTGTTTTCTAGCATTACCCATGTATTGACCGGTTCTAAATTTTAGTATGCTTGTTTTTTGTGAGTCTGTTATTTCTGGATTATTCCAAAAGTCATTGGACATTTCGTTATCTATGATGAAGTTTGTTGTCCATTTGTTAATGTTGGGAAAGTCTTCTGCCATTATTTCTAGGTTATTTTCTCGGTCATGTTTCTTTATGTATTCTTCCAAACATCTAACTGGTCCTTTGTCTGGTCGTTTGATACGACCGGGCCATGTGTCTTTTTGGAAGTAGTAAGGTGTGGTATGTGCAAATTCGTGTGGAGTTGCTGCAAATTGATAACTTCTTTTCATGGTTCCTTCTTTTGCGAGTTGATCTGCGTGTTCATTCTCGTTAATTTTAGCGTGTGCTTTTACTTTGTATATTGTGGTTGGTTGTGTTCGCTTTTTTAGCATTTTTAGCATTTCTTCTAATATGGTTTTATCGGCGTGGTTGTTTTGTTGGGTTGGGTGTTTTAGTTGTGTGTTTAGAACATGTATACAATTGAGACAATCAGTAAAAATATGTGCGGGTTCGTTTATGTAATTAGTGGTGATTAGTGAAAGTGTTTCATGTATGGCCATTAATTATGCTCTGAAGCATGTTTGTAGTCCCGGCAGTCTTTTTGATATTTGTACATCTGGTTTAGATGGGTTGTAGATTCCATATCCAGCTTTTTCTTTTTTCCAATGGCCATCATCAGCTTCTTTAGGTGGTAAAAAGGATCCATCTGTGTAATAACTGTATTGTGGTAGAAATTTTAGTGTGGTGTTTATTTCGAAATTTGGAAGGGGATTTACCCACATAGTTTGTAGATTGTCACAGGGTGGATATATGAGTTTGTTCCATTTTGTGCTTTTGTTAACTTTTGTGTTTGGTGGTGTGGGTGGTGCTGTTTGTGTATAGTATTGCGAAATTTGTAGATTTTCAATTGTTGTGTTTATGGTGTCTATTTGGTTTATTGTGCCAATGTTATTGTTTTGATGGTGAATACACCATATGTGCATTGCAAGTGGTTCGTTTCGTGTTTTGTTGGGTTCTAGTGGTATTGTTGGTTCGTCATATGTAATGGTGTCCGCGGCAAAATGTATGATGGCGTGCGTATCCGGAAAGGGTCCGTTGTATGGTGATAGATTTTGGTACCAGTTGGTGTCTGGGATTGCTAAGATGGTGATTGTTTCAGGGTCTTGTTTTGCTGCTAGTCTTGCCCAATGTATTGCTTGTTGTGCTGTTTCGGCGTCATTTGGGTGGGCATATCCGATGCCTTTCCATTTGTATTGAAAGGCTGTCCCTAGTGAGCCAAAAATCTTGTCTCTGGCGAATGTTGAGTAGAATTGGGTAGATTTCATGGAACATGTAATTGGTGAGGAAAAATATGAGTGTGTTATATTAAATGTTGTTATTAGTGTGTCTAGAATGTTGAATGGAATGGTATGGTGTGGTGTTTTTATTGTATTCTTTTTGTGGTTTTTGTGTTCGTATCTTTGGTATAACCACACTACTTCTGTTTCAAATGTTTGTATAGCAGGTATTAGTCTGTGGATGTTGTATTTGTTGTTGTTATATTGTTGCCATAACCATTTTATTCTAGTTGTCGGAATGGTGGTGATATATTTACCGGTGTCGTTATATATGTGAGTTTTATCATTTTGTGTTTGAATGGTGCATTTGTTTGTGTCTATGTCTCTTTCTGGGTTACATTCAATTGTGGATGTTTTAATGTAGGGGATTATTGTTGGAGGTGGGATGTATCTTGTGTCTCTATTTTGTACAGGTATAAATTGTATATTTATGATATTTTGATAGTGTTTGTTTTTATAATCTGTGTAATATTTTGTAAGTAGGTTTAGATTATGGTGTATTACTGTTGGTAGATTTAGTGGAAATAGTTCGTGTTGTTCTAACCATTTATTGTATGTTATGTGGTTTGAGTCTATCCTTTGACATAGGAAGGTGTTGTATTTTTTAGATATTTTATATTTGTCTTTTGTTGTAATTGTTTTGTGGTTTAATATTGTGTGAATGGGAAATCTTATGGGATCGTTCTTTATGTTTTGTGGTGGGGCTAGTTGTTGTGGTTGTGGAGGTTGAGGGAGTTGTACGGAGTTTATTGGTGTTCTTGGTATTATTCTGTGGTTATATATTTTATATTTTTCTTTTAGTGTACGGGGTGGTAAGTGTGTTTGGCATGTATTTGGGCAATCTTGGGTACATTTTGGTTCACAGAATAGTTGTTCTGCTATGTTTAGTGCACTTTTGTCTAGTTTGGTTGGATTTTGGTAGTATATTTTGAATTCTTCTGGTGACATTAGTTTTGTACCGTTGGGAAGGATGATTTGATTTATATTGTAAATTTTGTGTGCCATTAATTTATATAATAATTTGATGGAGAGTTGCGGGTCTAAGTGTGGGAGTTCGTTTATGACTGTAGATCGCCATTCTTTTTCTAGTTCGGTCATGTGGAGTTGGAAGTTTTCTTCTGTGCTTTTTAGGTGTATATCACCTGTTGTTTTCAGAAGGAATAATGTTCGTGTTGTTGGTGATGTAATGCAATCTTGGCGTTTGATTCTTGAGATATCTTCGGCACCACCGGCTTTAGCAAGTATGTGTTGTATTAGTCCTTTATATATTATTCCTAGTCTCCCTTTGTCGTTCAGTGCATTACGAAGTTGTTCCCCAATGCATCTAAGGTAGGCATTTTTTAGAGAGAAGGCTTCGAGTCCAAATAAATCATGAGGAAGTTGGGTTATTATGTTTGCGGTGCTTTTAGGTAGTCCGCATATTGTTTTTTGGATTGCAATAATTTTCTTGTCAAGTTTTTTAATGGTTGGTAGTGAGTATGGGACTGCAAAGAAGCTGTAGGCTATGCCTGCTCTGATTATTGTGTCCACCATATTGATTCTTTGTTTAATAGTGGCAGGGCATTTTGATAGTTGTTTACATTGGTCTATTATTTTAGTTGTGGTGATACGTGTTTGGAGTTTCCATTTTAGTGATGGAACTAATTGTATGCCCAAGTATACATAGGGTTCATTTTGATGGAGTACTGGTAGTGTTTGGTCTCTGTAACTGATTTTTTGGTTTGTCATGTGGGTTTTAAATTTGTTTGGTTGCATTTTGGTTTTATTTGGACAACCGGTGACAGCACATTTTGTAACTCCCAAGTCCATGCCTGCCCATTTACAGAATTTGTCAATTTTATTTATTTGTGTTTGTAGTGATTTTATATTATTTGATATGGCTGCCAAGTCATCTGCGTATGCTGCAGAGCTGATTTTTATTTTTGATGTACCAAATGTGTATCCGTTTTCCCCTCTTTGTAGCCATCTCAAGAGTGGTTCAAGAAAAATTATGAAGAGATATGGGCTAAGTGTGTCTCCTTGTATAGTGCCTCTTTGAATCGGTATTGGTTTTGTTTTGCCAAAGTGTTCACCAGTGAATATGGTGTTTGAATGGGAGTAGATGTTTCCAACTAGCATTATTGCATCTTCTGGGTATCCAAAGTCTTTCATTATAGCTAAAAGTCTTGCGTGGTCTAATGAGCCAAATGCATTTTTAAAGTCTATATATAATAGGTATATGTCTTGATTTGTAAATTTTGCGTCTTCTAGGGTTGCTATGAGGAGTTGTAATTGTCTTGCTGTACTTCTTTTTGCTCTGAATCCTTCTTGACTATCGTGTAGAATTTGGAATTTTTCACCGTATGCTGATAATATGTGTATTAGTGTACTAGTGAAGAATTTGTATATTGTATTTGCAAGTGCTATTGGTCTGTGGTTTGGCAGTTGTGCAGGATTTCCTTTTTTATACAGTAGTATGGTTAGACTTATTTTCCATGAGGCTGGGATTTGTTTTTGTTTGTAGCAATGTGAGAAAAATAAAAAGAGTAATTTATGGAAGCTTTCGGGCATGTTTTTTAGTATTGAGTTGGGGATTTTGTCTGGGCCTGGTGTTTTGTAGTTAGATAGGTGTTTTAGACACATTTCATATGATTCTTGATCAAAGTGTTTATGCAGTGGTATTTGTGGATTTCCTCTTTTTTCTATTACAAAGCCATCAAGGTCGTGCCATGGGTATTGTCTCACTCCGCAAGTGCATTGTGCTGGGTGTTCGGGTTGGTAGTAACATGTTGGTACTGTAGGTCTATTACTTATTGATTGTTGTATGTGTATTTCATTTGCTATGTCTTCTGGACTGGTTAGTATGTTGATGTTTCTATCTAAAATGCAGTCCAATGGTGGTGTTTCTTGATTTTTGAAAACTTTTTTGTTTATTTTCTTCGGGCTTTTGTCGTATAATTGTCTATATTTTATAATTGCCTTTTTTTATACAACTTTGGGTATATTTTGTGGTGATTTTACGGGCTTGTATTTTTGCTGTCTTGGCTATTTCTACTAATGATTGGATTCATTCTTGTTGATCGTGTTCTTGTGTTGGGAGTGGTGGGATGGTTACGTTTGTATGGGTTTTTAGTTCTTTGATTATTGGATGTGTTTGCCAATTCTGTGTATTTTTTGTTATATAAATTGTTTTTCTAATTAAATGGTAGGTGGATAGGTGTTTTTTCCATGCTTTTTGTAGTTTTCTTGGTAAAAAGCCTCCTTGCTGTGAGGCACGATTTGTTAATGTCGGTAACGGAGGTGCACTACAAGTTTCTTGAATTTTATCAGATATTTTTTGTATCATGTGATCTAGTTTTGAGCATGATGTTTGCCATTGATCGTTTGTTAGTTGATCATTTGATAGTATTGTGATAAGTTCATTTATTTGTAGTGAATTTTCTTCGAAATATTCTATTTTGAATTTTTCTATATTTTCTTGTGGTATGGGGTTAAGAATTCTCATTGTTTTATTTGCTATTGGTATAGGTCTTGCTAGTAAGGTGTTTGGTGGTATGTATAATGTTACTGGTGAGTGGTCAGAATTAAGGTTGTGGTCATTGTTTGTGGTTGATATGTATACAATATTATCTGGTGTTTTAATGTAGTATCCATCTATTAGGCTGGTTTGATTATAGTTTTGTCCCCCTTGTCTGGAGTATGGGCAATCTGTTGGGATGTATTCTAATTGGAGATTATTTGTAAATGCTCTCCATTCGATGTCTTCTGTTTGTGGTGGGGTCGCGTTTGTTCTATTTTGGCGTCCAATAAGTGCTATATCTCTGTTAAAGTCACCGCACAGTATGTGTATGGTATTTGGATGTGCATTTATTTGTTGTGTTATATTTTGTTGAATCATTGGTATATATTGTATGTCCTCTACATGTGATGGCATATATATGTGAAGAATTAGCCAAGTTTGTAGTGGTTTGTTGTCTATTTTTATTATTTGTAGATAGGGTGATATTTCTTTGGGGGTTGGGATATTGCCGGGATATGCATATTTTTGGTGTATTAGTGTGAGGAGACCTCCTCTTGCGGGAATGTATGGCATTCTTTGTTGCATACATCTTGTTAGGGCGTGTGTGTTGTTAAAAATTAATTTGTATTTTGGGAATAGGTTTTGTATGTATTTGGTGGATTTTGTAGCGGTTAATTTAGTTTCTTGTATTGTGATGATAGCGGGTTCATCAGTTGTGTTGGCAATTAGTTCATGTAGGTTTGGAAGAGCCGTATTCAATGATGAGGCATTCCATGTAATAAATCTCGTATTATGGTTTGTTTTATGTATTTCTTGTGGTTGTAGTGTGGGTATGTTTGGAAGTGGTGGGGGATGAGTATATTCATGTAGTGGTTCATATATTTTTAAGGTTTCTTCTAATAAATTGATAGGGAGAAAAGGGAATTTATCAGTCATGTTTTGGAGGGTTATAGTATCGTTGTGTTGATGAATAAAATTGTAGATTTCTTTGTGGATGGTATTTGGAGGGTTTATTAAATTTTGGTTATTTTCTATGAAATCTGTGTATGGGTGATTAGTTGAGATGTGTCTTTCAGGCGGGTTTTGTAATAGTGACATTTTCTAGTAATAGTGTTGTCCAATCAGGGTTTGGAATTTGTATTAGGAGTTGGTCACATGTTTCTTTTGATGGACTGATTGTGGTGATGAGTGCGTATAGTATTCTTGGGGGTAGATGATGTTGGTTTCGGTATATGTAATTTGATATGTGTGGATAGTCATTACTAGCTTCTGCGTGATTTGGATGTGTTATGTTTAGGATAGGTGAGAATTGTTTTGCTAAATGTTGGTACTCTGGTTGAAGTTTAATCGTACTTGGTATAAAGTATGTTCTGGATCTTCTTTTATGTATGGGTGGGTGTGTTTTTAGTAAATCGGGCATGGGCCCGGGGTTTGTTTCGATGTCCCCGCATAATATTAATATTTGGTGAAAGAAGTTTCTTTTTAGAGGAGATTTTTGAGCCATTTTTTTTTTTTTTTTTTTCTTTGCTTGTTTTGGACGAGGCCGGTAGGCCGAGTCCATTGTTGTTGTTGTTGTTTTTCTTGGACGAGACCGTTAGGCCAAGTCCATTTATTTTGTTTGTTGGTTTTTTTATTTTTTTTGAGGTATTTGTTTTTGGGGTTATTGATGTTTTTTGTTTTGTGTATTATTATTATTATTATCATTATTATTATTATTGTATGTTGTTTGTATTTGTGAAAAATTATTATGTCATTTCTATTTGTTTTGAATTTGTTATTGGTATTGGTATTTATGTTGGTGTTTATATTGATATTTAATTTGGTGTTTGTATTGGCATTTTTAGTGGTGTTGATATTTGTATTGGTATTTGTGTGTATATTTTTATTGGTTTTTAAATTGATATTTATAAGGGTATTTGTAGTGGTATTTGTATTCTTTTCTTCATTATGTAAAAGTAAAAGGTGTTGGGGAAATATTTTATTTTTAAAAAGATGGGTTTTTACTTTGTACATTGTGCTATTAATGTTGAGTTTTATTTTTATATTGTAATTTGTTTGTCTTGTGTAAGTTTGTTGGTGTTTTTTTGTGTCGAACTTGGGGTTCTTGGGGTTCCCAAGTAGTCCAAGTTTAAACTTGGGGTTCCCAAGTAGCCCAAATTTGAACTTGGGGTTCCCAAGTAGCCCAAGTTTGAACTTGGGGTTCTCAAGTAGCCCAATTTTGAACTTGGGGTTCCCAAGTAGCCTAAGTTTGAACTTGGGGTTCCCAAGTAGCCCAAGTTTGAACTTGGGGTTCCCGAGTAGCCCAAGTCTAGACTTGGGGTTCTTAAGTAGCCCAAGTTTGAACTTGGGGTTCCCAAGTAGCCCAAGTTTGAACTTGGGGTTCTTAAGTAGCCCAATTTTGGGATTTTTAGCATTTCTTTTTGTTTTATGTATTATGTGGTTTTTTGGAAACTTTGTATGTTCTATGTTTATTGTGATAATTTGTTTGATTTTTTCTTGGGGTGTAATTGTAAAATATTTAGTGGAATTATGTATTGTATTGCTAGTATGTATAATTAGTTGTGTCAAGTTTTGTGATGTATGTTTTGGTGTATATTTTTTTGTTGATGTTTTTGGTATGCGGGTTTGTATTTTGGAATTGATTTTTGAGGTTATATGTTTTTTTGGTATACTGTTTTTATGTACTTTTGTGTTTGAATTTTTGTGCGTGATGTTTGAGGGTATTTTGTTGTGTTTTTTGGTTTTTTTGATGTTTATTTTGATATTTAGTTTTGTTTTGTACATATTGAATTTTGTTAGTAATTTGTTGTATTTTTTGGGCATTTTTTCTTTGTTTTTCTCTATGATTTTTGGTTGTGTGTTTTTGTTTTCCTTTTTGTGTGTCTTGGTATTTGTATTGGTATTTGTGTTGGTATTTGTGTTGGTATTTGTATTAGTATTTGTATTGGTATTAGTGTGGATTTGATTTTTGGAATTGATTTTTGAGGTTTTATTTATGTGATTTTTTGGTGTGTTATCTTTGTGTGTTTTTTTGTGTGGGGCTTTATATGTGGTGTTTGAGAGTAATTTGTTGTGTTTTTTGATTATAATGTTGTTTCTTTTGGTATTTAGTTTAGTTTTGTTGTTTTCCTTTTTCTTTTTGTAAAATTTTGTGTATATATTGGAGTATTTGTAGTATGTTCTTTGTGTATTGTAGAGAGTTATTTGTATTTTGGTATTGTATGAGTTTTTGGGTATAAGTATATTGTTGTATTTGTATTTTGTACATATCTGTATTTTGTATTTGGTATTGGTATATACCATTTTATTGTATTTTTTGGGGTATAATAATACAGTATAGTATTTGTCTATAGGTACTCTATTTGTATAAGTATTTTTTGGTATTTTTTTGGTATGCAATATACCATACTCTATAGTCCAGCGTATATATATGCGTATGTGTTCTAAAATGTATACTACTTGTATACTATACATGTACCTAATACGGTACATGTAGCTAGTATATAGTAATGTAATGGTATAGTATAAGTAGAATATATATACTATGTATTCTACCTTGTAGTCTTTGATCAATCTACGTTTTTTTGGTATTCTAAGGTAGGTCTTGAAGTACCATTAGGAGAAAAATGGGGTCCCAAAGGGGCCCTGTAAGCTTGCCCGTGTTAGGTGAACCGGCTGCCCAAACTCCCCTCTGCTGGTGCCAGCGGCGGTCCAAAACGTTGCCCACAGAGTTATGGCACTTCCCTGCCGATGTCGGAACAGAGTCGCGTGGCGTGGAGGCCGGCTTGCTGGCGCCGACGTGGGCGGGGTGTTTGGCCAACGACCAGAGAAGAACATTTATTGCTCTGCACAAGTCGACCCTTAGGATGGATCGTTGCCAACGGTTTTCCAAGTCGGCCGATGGAAGTTTGTTGGCACAACGGCTTCACGGTGGAGTGCGGCCGGCGCCTACGCCGTTCCCTACCTAGGAAACGCAGCCATGAATTTTGGTGCGTACAATTTGAGCTCTCCACAACGGCTGGCCCAAATTACGGTGAATTCTTTTCAAATTCATGAAACACACGGGCCAGAGGTGAAGGGTAGGAGCACGAATTTTCATTTTCGTGCCAGAAGCATCTGCTGGTACCAACGGCTTCGGAGGTCCGGCCAGCAAGAGGACGCCGGTGGTTCGTGTCAACCCCGACATCGTCAGATTCATGCGAAGGTAAGTTACCACAGCCAGTAGCCGTGTCTAGTTTCTCGATGGCAATCGGGGATTGTGAATTCTGCAACCATCGGAGTTTGCTGGCACAACGGCTTCCTCCGTCTTCCGCAAATCCCACCTAGGGCTAGGGCTTTCCATATCGGTTTTAGGAATTATGGCGCTTGGGTAGATACAAGGGAGTTCCTAAAACTCCTACCTCGATGGACACGATGCATGCTGTAAGCGGCATTTTCTCCACCGTGCTGGGGTAGGAATTGTGGAAGGGGAGATTTTGCTTCCAGCAACAATGATTAGGGTTTAGGGCTACTTGTTGACAGCGATTGGGTTTGGGGTAATTGGAAACCATATCAAGGTTTGTCTACACAGCGTCATGACCATTCAGTAGCATTGGGAGATTCAATCACTACTTTGGATTTTTGGATTCTCGATGGCAGCAAGGCGCCCACCTAGTGCTTCGTATGTTCCCCAAGTTTCGCTTGATGCGTGCTATGCACCAATTATTAGGCGAGGTTCTATGCAATTTGAACGGCCGTGTCCATCAACGTTTCCAGCACGGAGGGCAGTTGGGGATACAAACATTGACTTGTGGACCGATGGCAGCATTTACCCGGTTGATCCAGTAACGGGGGAGCCACCTCCATTCAGAACTCTTAAGGAATGCCTGCAATTCATATGCCATGGAGAGCTGGGCCTGTATAGTTATACATGTCGATTGGAGCTGGACCCCCAAGGAGGTCCACACCGAAGTGTGTTGGAGATGCAATGCAGACTCCTGCAAGAAGAAGTGATTGAGGGTATAGGCGAAGCTGCTGTCAGCATCGAACGGCTGGACCGGTGTAGAGACTTAGAGAATACATGCATGGAATTGCGGGCTGAATTGCAGGCTATACGTGAAGAGATGGACGACAAAGAGAAATCTTATAACATGAGGGTGCAGCATCTGGAGTCCGAGGTGCACCGTTGGCAGCAAGAATCAGAGCGCCTCCAGCAGAAAGCCTGTGCAATGAAAGACACGCCTGTGGGAATGCGACGTAGGGCTCGGTTGCTTAGAAGGATTCATGAGTTGAATCCTGGTAGTGGTGGTGCAAAACGCAGAGTGAAGCTCATGAGAAGCGTGTTGCAACCACATCTCGTGCAAACTATCAATGATCGCAATCGGGTTGAGCGTGAGAGCCAACGACTTCATGGGGATAAAGAGTCACAAACCAGAACCGTTGTAGCTCTAGCCAAGATACTATCTAGGCACGAAGGTCTAGCCCTCGCGAGTCACCCTGCTATGGGACATGTTGAGACCAAGATTGCCAACAACGTTCTCAAATCAATTGGAAAGCGTGTAGGACCGGATAAAATTCTTGTTGCGTGCGACCAAGCAGGGGTGTCCCATCGGGGTTACGGTGCTATTTACAAAGCCGTGAGGGGTCCAATTGCTGTTTTGAACAAGGACATAAAAGCGAGCATTCTACCCAGCCCCTATCACGTGAAATTGCTTCGGCAGGAGTTGAATGCCAACTTGCCACAGTTCATTGGCGAATACTACCACGTTGAAGGTCGACTGGAGCTGTCCACGACGTCCAAGAAAACCAAGAAATCCGACGACACACGGAAGGATGTACTCTTGACTGACAAGAATTCATTATTCACTGACCTTGAGGTGGTCCAATAGAGCATGGTGATCTTCTACGGCATCACGGAAATAGGTATGGTTCCCCCTTCGATCATGTTCGTGGCTCACTGTTTGTCCTTTTGCTGTCAGCAGCCACATTGACTGCGTACAACAAAGAGAAGAGCTTGTTGTTACATTGAATGTGCCCTCACTCCCACTTACAATGGTCGTGCAGAGTTGAGAGGGGCACCGCTGATCTTTGTCCTGAAACTCGAAGAGGCAGAGATTGTTAATGGAAAAAAATTCGAACGTGTTAGTATCACGTTGATGAACAGGGCATTGGACACTGACATTCAGACGGACCATGAGAAGTACTTCTCAGTACAGTCCGAGCAAGAAATCTGGCCAGTTGCAACCTTCCAGGTGGAGAAGGAGTCCTACGATGTTCTGTCTTGGATATTTGCACGATCCAAGTTCCCAGCTGTGATTGCAGCACAATCAACACTAGTAGAAAACATGGTCGAAAAGAACCGCAGCCAAAATCGGCTGCGGTTCTTTTGACCACCCTGATCTGCAGTCGCTAAATGACTGCAGATTTGTTTTTTTAGATTTGCGACTGCAATTTTAATCATTTAAGGGCGTGTAATATACCGTTGAAAAGGTATTTTCAAGACCTTTCCAACGGTATATTACACGCCCTGAAATTCATAAAATTGCAGTCGTAAATCAAAAAAGAAAAATCTGCAGTCGCTAAGCGACTGCAGATCAGGGTGGTCAAAAGAACCGCAGCCGATTTTGGCTGCGGTTCTTTTTGACCATGTTTTCTACTAGTGCAAGTGGCCAAAAACTCCAAGTCCCCCGAGGTGGTGAATTCCATGTGGAGTGGCACCTCGCAGCGGATATGAAGACTATTAAGTGTATGTACGGGCTTCAGCATGGGCCTGCATGCGCAACGAACTGCATATATTGCGAGCAAAAGAGGATTAAGCCTACAGTGGGGACAGCAAGTCAGGCAAGTGCTGCCATCAGGGGCCGTGCTAAGGCAAACTGGGCGGGAGGACTGTTTGCCAGCAGTCTGGCTGCAGAACCTTGCGACATGATAGCATCTGCCAGGTGGAGGCCTATCTTGCCAATTCCTTTGTCCAGAGTGCACATTTGTACACTGCATGCCCATGTTCGATTAACGGAGAAGATTGTGCACATGCATATCATATATGTTTGGAACATACAAGATCAAAAACTTAGGGCTACTGCAATCGAGCAGATGGAGAAGTCATTGTCAGCGATCGGGGCTCATGGTGGGAACGTGGAGATTAGAAAAGACCCGAAGCTCAGTGGTAACACTGGAAACGTGCCACAAAAACCATCTCTCAGTGGTGTTGTTGCCAGCAGGCTTTTCAAGCCGAGCATTTGGTCTGGCAACGATAAAGCTTGGAAAGATGTTTGTCAAGCTGAGAATAATAATACTCGCGGTGGTGCGGACCGCATTGCAAAGGCTGCTATGTGGCAAGCCTTTGAGGAGGTCATACCATATCTGACCGGATTGGTGTTGACAGCAGAACAGCGACTGCAGTTCAAACAGAAAATCAAATATTGGGGAAGGGCGTATTTAAAGGCCTTTGGGGAGGAGCATGTTTCCCATTACATGATAATTATGTTCTTTAATCCGTTTGTCAAAATCCAATTCCTTTCTTGACGGGCCACTTATTTCATCGGGGCAACGGGTTTTAACTTTCATCTTCTTGGTGACAGCACGTACTTGTGAGGCACTCAAGTTGGTTTGTGGAACAATATGGTAGCCTTGGAGTCTGGAGTTGCCAGGGTATGGAGAAATCTCACCATCAAGCGAAGGCAGCAAATCAAGCACATACAGCTCATGGTGGTGGCAAGGCGCGCATCAGTGTCCTTTTGCAACAATTCCAGCATTGGTACCGAAATATACAGCATCGATACAACAATAAATTGGAGTGCTTAAGAGTCGTCCGTACCCCTGATGATGAAGCAAGAGGCGCAGCTGTATGCAGAAGACGCGAGCGGTGGCATCAATCAAATGCTGCCAACGCTTTGGAGAATTGGCGGTCAAGGCCACGGCGTGTTGGCAAAGCGTGGGTTACTGCAGACTCCGTGGGAGGTGGAGGGGATGGCTTTAGGGAGGGCGAGCTGGAATGGAATTGCGATGGGGACAGGGTTGGAAATGGGGACGACAACGAGGAAGAAAGGGATGCTGCCCACGATGTGGACATTGAGGATGCTGCCAACGATGTGGCCGTTGAGGACGCTGCCAACGATGTGGACATCGAGGATGTTGCCCACAGTGTCGATATTGAAGATGCTGGCCGCAAATGAGGAAAATACATTAAAATTTGACATTTCGAATATACGGGATATGGTTGAAGTATATTGTTCTAATTTCAACGATGTTTGTCCATTTCTACAGTACCCTATAGAATGCTAAAACTTGGCATTTGACTTGTAAGAAGTTCTTTTGAGAGTTACACTTTTTTTATATTTGATCTATGGATTTTAACTACTGCAATAATTTGGGCAGTCCAATCATAAAATCGCAGGCCATGATGAGGGATGCCACATAAAATCTTACTAATCATGTTGACGAGTCACCCTAATACCCCCAATTTCAATTTATGACATGTGCTCATGCACCCCATCAAATATTCACCTTCATTTGCAAATCCATGAATCGTCAACAATTATGCACCATAATTTGCAAAGTTATAAATCCTCATCATTGATAATGACACGTAGCCAATAGTACGTTGCCACCAACCCTTAAATGGCCGCGTTTTAAGGGCTTCATACGTGAGTCACCATGCATACGTGAGGAAGTGATGTTTAGGGTGAAGGGCTCTACTTCCCTTCGTTCATAATGAAGGGCTTCATTGAAAGAGCCACCACCCCATTTTTCCTCTCCCTAAAGCCACTTAAAGGCTCATGCTGTATGTATGGTCCTCCCATTTCTCAATTTCAATTTCATTTCTCATACGCTCACTGTGGACTTCTCTCCAATTTCTCATAGGCTCTCTGTCCATTTTTTAAGTTCTCCTACGCCCCCCTGGTCCCACTCTGCCCTCAGTCACTGTGAGTTGATGCCAGCAGACCACAGTCGCGACGCGAACGACATAGTCTCACTGACAGGCCAGCTGCTGCAACGGCAGGCTCTCACGAGCGCGTGCACACAGGAAGAGCGACTTCGCGGGCAAGCGGAGCGCGAGCAAAGCTGTATGTTGGTTGGCGAGCCCAGATATTTGTGGAGGCGTAGTGCAGACGCGGAGGAGGAAGAAAGCTTGCGGACGCGGCAACGGCGAGGTAAGATTGCTTTGATTTGCCGCTGTAGTTTTTTTTTGGACCAACGCCGCTTTTGCCAACGAGGTGGATGACGTTCCTAAACCCTATGCATTGAGGCCATGACTGTATTGCCGCATTTCTTCAGCCATGGCAGCTGAATTTTTGTCCACCCTGAAGACTTGGCCCGTCTTGGTAGGAATGGCGTAGCGTAAAAAATGCCCCACCGCGTTGACGCCAGAGGTGAAGCCAGAGGTGAAGCCAGAGGTGAAGCCAGAGGGGACGTCGGAGATGAAGCCAGAGGTGAAGCCAGAGGAGCACGAAGACGAGGAGGTGGAAGTGGTTGCTGCCAGCAAAGACGCGGACACAGTTTACACGCAGTGGGACCAGCCGTTTGACCTGAAGGCTTTGCCCGATTCTGTGGCGTCTAAGCTGGGGTTTATGGCACCCTTTCTTCTTGGTAGGAAGAAGGCAAATTATGATGCTGAATTCTTCCACCGGACCCTCGGCCTATGCATGGCGGGAACCTCATTTGCCCAGCTCAGCAATGACAAGGTCTTGCATAAGAACAAGTTTTTGGAGCGGTGGCCAGAGCGGTCATCTGGGCGGCATTACCTTGCGAATTGCAGTGACGAACAAGCCATCGAGGCTTACAGCTCCATGCACAACAAGGTGTATGGAGGTGATCCAGACAATGGAACATTTGGTACGTCATTTCTTCGTGCATACTATTTGAGCTTTGAGAAGGGCATAGAGGTGAACTGGGCCCAGAAAGCGGAGTCGCTGCAGAAGGCGCGTGAGAAGCAGGCTTCACGCAATCCCCTAAAACTTTCACCCCCAGCGTTGAGGGAGCAGATTCAGGCCATCATTGAGATCCTTGCGGGCCACATTGAGGACAAGCCAGCTCGTTTTGGCATAGCCTCCACACCGGCACTGGGCGCTGTAGTTGACAACACCGTCAATGTTACCGGCAGCACCAGCAAGGAGGGCATTGCTGTCAGCAAACCTAGGCCTTCCCCTGCTGGCAGCATACATGACGTCGGGGTCACTTTGGATCCCAAGGAAAAATTAGACCAAGCGAGGAGGAAGAAAGCTGAAGCTTTGGCGAAACTCGAGAAGCTGGAGGCAAAACGTGGACGCTTTGAGGGCGATTTGCGAAACCAGCGTGCCTTTTTAGCGGAGAAGGAGGACGAAGAAAACAAGCGTCATGAGGACGTTGTTGCCCACCGTGCTGCCAGCAGGAAAGCGGGGGCCGCTGGCAACGATGCAGAGAAGAGGCGCTTTGCAGACTTGGCCCGTCTTGGTGGTGATCAACTGTCCCTTACAAGCAAAGCTGCCCAAGATTGCCAAGAGCGCATTGACACAAAGGAGGCTTCAATGAGGGATCTGGAGAAAGACATAGAGAAGTGCAAAGATGAAGTTGGAGTTCTACGTGAAGAGATCTTGTCCCTCGAGCTGGCAACAACTTTCATACAACCCAAGAATGTGTTGTCACGCTTGCCATCCGAGTTCCGAGCCCTGCCCATGCCCCTTTTGCGGCCGATACTTTGTGGACACAGCTTGCGTACCCTTAACGTGCGATTGCTTAGCACACCCACATTGCATGTTTCAGCTTGTTTTCTCGCTTGATGCGAAGTGTAGACGATGCGAGCGCGCTGTGACCGGAGGGTGGCTTGGACAGTGGGGATTTCCACTCAATGAGACGGCTCAGGCGGAACTGCACCTACTTCAAGAGATTCTGAAGTCCCCCGCGCGGGTTTCTCCACGTCTCCAGCGAACTTCTAGTGGCAGCAAGAGGCCCGCTTAGCTTATAATGTTGCCTTCCGAGGATGAAGGTTGGACCAAGAAGAAGGCCCGCATCGAGGGCCCCGGGGGGACGTCAATACCTCCAGTCGTTGCACGCAGGAAGGTGAGTGTCGAAGCTTTGTTGCCAGCAGCCGCCAGAGAGGTAAAGGACGTTGCCAGCACTGACGTGACGGACGAGCGCGACATTGTACAGTGCACGCCAGAAGTTGCACCGGATAAGGTCGAGGGCACAGACGGAGATGCGAGTGATGTGGACTGTGAGTGGCTCGAGGAGCCCTCAGGAGATGGTGGCGATGCGGAGAACTCTGCAAAGCTGGACGCCCTTGTTGACGCAATTGGAATAGTAGACGTGGAGTAGGTTGGAGGTGTTGTTGTACATAGTGCTATAATAGACCCTTTTTTTTGCGAACTCATGGTAAAGAAATGCATCGTTGTAATTGTATCGTGAACATGTGCCTCGAACTTTGTCCCAATGTATCGTGGAAGTTGCCCATGTCATGGGTAGGTGAAGTTTGCTGGCATCATCATTTTTGACTAGAATTTGATTAAGTATGGTTCCCCCTTTGATTTGCATTGATTAGGGGAAAATGCAGCCGTGAGGCCCAGGGGAGGACAACATACATACAAGAAGAGCATTTAATCCGTGTATGGTAGATAATTTTTGGTGCTTGTAAAAATTCACAAGTGCATCGGTTTAGGGCGACGCCCCGGTCAAAGTGTATGGACCAAATGGTCAGTGTGGGGAACCCTAAACTTGAATGACTTATATCGTAGGCGGACTTGTGAAGACCCTAATAGAATTACCCAAAAAAAAAAACTCTCATCCTACACTTCTACAATCTTGATGGTTTTGGGAACCGCGACCTCAGCAACAAGTAGATGTCTCTCATGGCGTTTGTTGATCTGCATCAAGGCATCAGCATTGGTACGTTAGCTTTGTTTGCTTCCAACAAGTAGCTCCAACAATGGGTCCCAAAATCCGAGAGAATGGTGCGACTAAGAGGTACCTTTTTTTTGCGATTACCGGTTGCCTCCAGCACAACCATGGTGTACTCTTCGGGAACGCCATCTCCGAGCGTCATTGCAATTTCGTGGCGTAAGTGGGATACTGGCCATGCCTTGCCCACTTCAAATGTTGGTATCGCGCTTCCTCTGAATAGACAACACACTTCCACCATCTCCACGTCCGATAGGTGGTCAATCGCATCCCACTTGTTGTTGGCAGCACCCGTGAACCTTGTATACTGGAACCTGGTGTACAGTGTCTGCCTACCCACATGATAGCGGAAGACAATGTTGGACCTATTCACAACACACTTGATAACATCCTGGCCAATGTGAAACTTCTCGCTCCAGCCTGGATTCATCAAATTGCTTAGGAGAGCCTCGGATGAAGTGTGGAGAACGAAGAGCGTAGGTGTCCGCCGAATGTTGTCACATGCTACAGCAAACAAATCAACCATAACATGGATAGGCATAAACCATTGCTGGTGGGCAAAACTACTACCAGTCGACGCTTTCATCGCAATTGCAAAATCTGCGGTAAGCCTGGTCCTGAAGGCCTCGGATGTGTGCATGTCTGGCAAAGGCCATTCGACATCGTTGAAACCAGGGAGCAAGAGGGCTTCTACCTTCCCGTACAACGTAGGACCCACTGGAGGGAAATACACACCCTTGAGGAAGAATGTACCTGTGTCCAACAAGTCCACGTGACTTCGACCATTCCGAGTTGCCTCCCCAATCTCTGCATGGAGCACAAGAATGGGACCAATGATAGATGCGGGGTGCACCCAATCCTCAGAATGCGACGCGTACAGGTAGTTTGCCATGTATGGCCCATTTGCTGCCAACGCTGAATCCAAACGTAGATGGCGAGGCTGGTACGCATGTCGCACAAGCACTTTATCTAGGTTGAATTCTCCACGCACATCGTGTGTCCACGAGAAATCCATGATCTGCACTTTGAAGGCGCCTCGAAAATTATCTCCACCATGCCGCCTGGCCTCTCTACCCCAAGGCCCCTCCGACGTTGGTTGCAGCATAACCCATGAATCACGGTCCAACCTCATTGGGATCCACTTGCCCTCTCCGTCTTGATTGTTATGCAGCATAACGCTCTGCACATGGGAATTTGGCCGTCTCGCCATACCATTACAATGACAGAATAGTGGAAGACACCCTAAAACTACAAGTTCTGCCTTTGATGCCAGCAGGCGCCAGGTAATGTGATGTCAACACATTGGCGAAAACCACACGAGTACAAGTTATGCCCTCGATGGCAGCAAACGCCAGAGTATGTAACGAAAGTTCTAGTATTGGATAAACCCGCATACGAAGAGGTTGACCCTTTGAAGGCAGGGCTACTCCACATTATGTCATGGCAGAATATTGGAAAAAACCAAAAAACTACAAGTTCTGCAGCTCGCTGGCAGCGAACGGCAGATTATGTTGCCAGCGATCGGAGAACGCCATATTCCCACCCATAATCCTGATACATACCTTGTTCATGCAAATTTGCTGCCCAAACACCATCCTAACTCCCAATCACATGGGCACGTCGCAGCTCCGACCAATTAGAGCGACCCCAAACCAATGCTTCCATGACTCGACCCTAATCGCCAACGCCATCGGCATCGCCCACGCCAACGCCGTCGCCATCGCCCGCGCCACCACCATCGTCCCACGAATCGACACTCCGAGCACCACAAACCATTCCAACGTAGCTTCTTCATCGAGCTAACCGTTGGCAGCATGCCGCCCTCTCCAGAACTCAAAATCCAAGGTGGAGCAACACTGACGTTTGCGGAAAAGGTAGGTGGCCAGACTCATGACACTCTTCAGAAATTGGACCCTGAACCCCTACTGACAGCACTCGACGGGCTCGGGATTTGTGTGCAGCAGCAGCGCTTGCTGTCAGCCCCGACACCCTAAACCGCCTAAACACACGCGCTTGTTCCGCGCGATTGGCTCGACCCCCTTGAACCCGGCTTGCTGGCACCACGGTGGCACCATTGGTGCCCTTGTCAAAAGTGCACGGGCATGCCCAAATTTTGCTCCCACATGACAGTCCCTAAGGCCCCTTTGCGACCACAATTTTTTCCTAATGTACTCTTGATTTCTTGGATACCTTTGACCGCTAGCATGAGAATGTCATGGATGTGGTCTATCTTCTCTTGTAGTTCATCGTGTTTTGCGTTGTTGATGAGTCTTTCTTCATTCATCTTCTTCTCCATTGTCTTCTCAATTTCTTCTTTCATCTTCTTGTTTTCTTCTCTTATGGTCTTGTTGCTCTCCTCCATAATTGTTAGCACATCCTCCTTTGTGATAGTGGATGTTGTTGTCACCAATGTGGCCACGGTGTTGACTAGTGCCGCATTAATGTCGTTGAAGCCCCATTTCTCTATTTGCTCCTTGGTGGGTGGGTCTAATCCATCTAAACTTCTTATATGCGGTGCAAAGTCCACATAGTGCCCCCCAATCTCATGAGTTTTTTTCACAAATGATCTATACACAATGGGGTTTGTGCATTGAACATTAGCACTCCCATTGTGTCTAGTTCCTACTTCCCTATGAAACCATTTGGAAGCCACATTCTTGCTTTCCATGGTTTTGAAAATAGCTTCCGTGGTATCAACCACCGACATCAAGATGGGTAAGTGAGAGAGCGTCAAGGATAAAGCGTCTTTTTTAGCCTTAGCCTCGGGAGTAATACGGGGTGTTTGGCTAATTTTCTTATGAGGCATAATGATCTCTTGGTTAGCCGCTACGTGATGAAGCCTAATCTTCTCCGCTTGCTTTGGAGTAGGCGTCATGATGAAGGCATGGCTATCAATCGTGTTCTTTTGAACATCAACTATCTCAAAGTCTTGCTTCTTAAGAAAACTAATCCTTAAGACATCGTAGAAAAGGGCACTAGCGGTCATATCAACTAGGTTGTCACTTTTAATCTTCATAAATAAGTTAGTGTTCCTAGCAACACTATGGAAACTCTTACACACTTTGCCTAAAAACATTTTTGGGCCAGGTGTCTTTGAGTAACCATCTAACATGTCCAATTCGAGAATAAAAGGGCGTAACCCTTTAAGCATGCCAATGCCATCAATTTCAGGGTTTAGAAGGTGTAATTTGATTACACCGTTCCAAACCCCTCTTTGGCCACCCCTCTTGGTGCTAAAATAAAGCACCGCTATCAGATCGATAATATCCGTGCCAAGGGGGATGTCCATATCAATCAATCTCTGTGTGACCTTAGCTTTAATGTCATCATGAAGGAAGGGGTTGTTAATATCCACTTCAATGTGGATCTCAACATGGAAATCAAGGGCTAATCCCGTGGTGGGATTAACCGGGATTTCAAAGGGGATCTGGGTTAGGTTATAGTGCTGTCCCAAAATCCCATCTTCTCTCTCCATAGGGTAGAGAAGTTGGGGTGTTTGTGGGAATGCTACTATCGCATGGCGTGCTTCTTCGGCTTCTACCGGAAGCATACCTCTAGTGGTCATGTCTTCTAAGGACTCATCCATGAAAATGGCATCATCTCCATTTTCATAGCCTAACAACTCCATGAATTTGAAACCTAACCAAAAGTTGGGCTTACGCGGCTCAATAGTCACCTTAACTGGGTTACCGTTAGTAATGTTATCCATGTTATTCTTAGCCATGTCATCCGTGTTATGCCCATGAGAGGTTGAGGGAAGAGTAGGAAGGGTGGGAGGAATGGAGAGGGAGTCATTGGCATGTATAGGGGTACCTTTTGTTTTTTGTTTCCATTGTCCCCCATCGCGCTCTTCTTGTTGGCCGCCTTCTTCTCCAATATACGCTTTAGACTAGTGGTCATGGAGCTGTCCCATTCCATGTCCATGCATGCTGCCTCATCCTCACTGGTTCTAGCCCCTTTCTTTGAAGCCATAGCTAACAGTCTTGGACTTCTTCTGTTGTGGGTCGTCGTCCCTCTGCTCCTCTCTACTATAAGATGGTGGGCTGCTTCTTCTTCTGCACTTTTCTTTTGGCTTTTGGCTTCTCTCGTTCCTTGAGGGCTTCGTTTGTTGTCTGCCGTCCCAGCTTTGCTTTGGCTCAGCTCCTCGTCTTCTTTCGTGCACCCCCCACTACCTTCGGCCTTCGATCTTCTTCTTCTGGTCTCTTGTTTTCGCCCTCCGTTACCTTGCTTCTTGCGATCACCTTCTCTCCTCTTGTTCTCGTTTGGTCTTCGGCTGCTGTTGCTTGCCTTACCTGCATCTACGATTTCGGTGTCGCCTCCTTTGTCACGCATTCGCCGCTGTCTTGTTTCTTTTCTGGCTTCGTTGTTATCCCCTCGCGTAAGCTTGCTGTCGCTGCTGCAACTTCGAGTATTCCCGTTGTCTTGACCTCCACCCCTTGTCCCGTGCTCTCTGTTTCTGTCTTCTTGTGTTCTCTTGTTATCGCGACCTTGCTTGATTTTGCCGCCCCCTGTACTTATAGTTGTTTCTGTTGCGGTCTTCGTGGCTCTCCGCTCCTCCGCTGCTTCTTCTCGTTTTTTGCTGTTACGGGTTTGATCAATCCCGCAACCTCTGTATTTGAGTTTTCCCCTGGCGCCTCCGTTGTATCCACTGTCTCCGTCCCTCCGCTTGCACTTTTCGACGCAGCCGCAACGGTCACCAATGCAGTCGCCGCAACAATCCCCAACGTCTTCGCCGCAGTCTCCAACTGCTCCGCTGCGCTTGCAGTAATCGTCTTCACCGTTGCAGTTGATTACTTCTTCGCCGTTGCAGACGGTTTCTTCTTTGCCGTTGTAGCAGGTACTCCCTAATGCACTGTTGTTGATGTCCTGTTCTTCCTTGTTGCGGTCTTGCTCTTTTTTTCCTCTGCTATGTCGTCCGTTGCCGATTTCTCTGCCCTTGCCGTGATCTTGATGCTCCCAGCCGTAATCTCTGCTGCAGTTTGCACGTTTGGTGCAGTCACCTTGCGTTCCGCTTCTTCGATCGTGTTCAGCAAGGATCCTCCATAACAGGTAATTTACACTGCACTTGTCCCTTTTGATACTATGAGCTCTGCAGTAGCTGTAGTACAGATTAGGGTTAGAATTTTCTTGTTGATCACTTTGATCAAGACAACCCTTGTTCTAGTTGATGCAGCTGCAATCGTTGCGGCTCCCAGTTTTCCCGGCACTGCTACTCTTCGTGTCGTTGCAGCTCCTAGTCTCTCCGGTACAGCTTCTCTCCTTACCTTCTTGATTACCGCTGCTTAAATTCTTGCCGCACCTTACACTGCTGCCTCTTCTAATATTCCTATTGTCTTCTGGGTCAGCTTCAGCTGCTCCTCTGCTGGTGTAGTTGTCACTGTAGTCTCCTTCTCCGTCGCAGCCACCGATTCCGCCCTTGTTCTCTCTGAATTTTCCTCTGCTGGTGTCTTCTTTACTGGGAATGTATTTGCCTCCTACTCTGCAGTCGTTCGCTTCTTGATTACCGCAATCGGCTGCTGCAGTTAGCTTGTGGATTTGTCTGCTGCCGTCAAAGTCTTTCTTATCTCCTCTGACACTTTCAATCTCACAGCCTCCACTCCTGTTCTTGCACTCTGTTGTTTTACCGCAGTTTGTTTTCTCGTTGTCGTAACCTCCGTTGTTGATGTCGTACCGTCCTCCGCTGTTGATGCAATTTCGTTTGTTGTTGTTCCCTTTGATGCAGCCTCCCCCTTTGTGAACGCAGTCGCTTCTTCTGTGGTCACAGCCTTCTCCTTTAAGGATGCAACTACTTCTGCTCTGGTCTTTGGTCGGCCTCCCGCAGCCTCCTATACTGAGATTGTTGCACCATTCGAAATCTTCCTTGTAATCTTCAGGTACACATCTCAACCCTTCTTCTTTCTGAATGTACTCAACTTCTTCTTTCTTGTTTACCGATTCGCATTCTGCTGGGTCGCTGTCTTTCTGATTTGCTTGCACTTCTGTAGAGATGTCCACAGTGTTGTTGCCCTTGTCTTCACTTCTCATGCAATTTCTTCTGTCAATTCTCCATTGTGGTTGTGGATCCGATCTATAGTCTCCGGGATCCTGCAATGTTCCACACTTGTCCTTACATTCATGCTTCCACTTTTGATAGTGTTTGCGATTCTTCCCGCTGTCAGTGTTGTGGTTGCCTTGGTGCTTGTTGCAGCAGCCGGCCTCTCCGATATGATTGTCCTTCTGACTTACTCCCACCTCAATGTTGCTCATGCAGGTTGTGCTATGCTTGGTGTAGATCTCCTTCTCTTCTAGGTTAATGCCTACTTGGCAATGCGTGCTCCAGATCTTAATGTGCGTGGATTTGTTACCACACGTATGGCAAAATCGTGTACCGTTCGAGCTAATACAATGCAATGTAGTTATGCTTGCATTGTTACCTAATCTATACTCCGAAGTTTTGCAAATAATTCTAATCACAACTCTAATAACTATAAGAATGCTACTACTGCTAAAACAATGCAATTCGCTGTCAACAACAATCTTATGAAACCCTAGATCTGTCTGATGATAAGCTTTAGACCTCGAAACAAAGCATATGTAAACTCTTCTATCTATCGCAGTAAAGAGAAGGTGAAAGATTTGTTGCCTGTAGAGAGTTTTTGGGGGTGGCGCTAATCGCGCCTTTGCTTCTTTCACAATGATCAAATGCTTGAGTGGTGGTTTGAGAAGCTATTGATCCCTCCGTTGTCTTCACTGTGGAGTTTGTACAATGGATCTAGATCTGTGTTTCTAAATGCTTCCTAAAGTGTAAGTGATGATAGATCTAGAGTGTGGGCACTTTAGAATCACAATCACGATCAGTTTCTAATAGCAAAATCCACACCTCTAGATCTAAACATCAAGCTAGTAGTCTAATGAGAATCTCCATCACGCTCGCTTTCTCCAACGGCCACTACCTTCTACACATTACTTGCAAATAGATCCAGATCTAAAACGCCATAGCCAAAACACAGATCAACAAACTATGGGCAAAAGCTCTCTCACCACCAAACGCGGAGCTCTCAGCAACTCATCCTTCCGTGTTCTCTTTCAAAATACACTATACGAGCCACACTTACGACACATCACTATATATTATTTGCTTCATTTCTATGGAACTTATATATCATTTCAGCAACATGAACAATGTCGCAGTTGCCTTGGTTGTTATATCAAAGAGCACGCATGATTACACTTAACTAATACATTGAAATTTATAATAATTTGTGGTTATGTTGGCAACTGGCTACGGTTTGTGCAATCCTAACCCTTAACTTCCCGGGCGACCCAAAATGGGTCATACCAAAAATAGAAAAGATTGTAAAACATGCTAAAAGTGTCCGAATTGAGTGTTTCAAAAGCCTAACCTCTTTAGAATCAAGTTGGCTATAAGAATATGTGTTTGGATCACTGAAAATGTTGTTAATTAATTTTATAATAAATAAAGAATGTTGGTCGTTCATATGCCTCAAGCAACCTTAAAAGTTGTCAAATTTGCAAATGTTTGAAAAAATGCATGATAAAGCATAAATTTTGCAAAGACATTCAAAGACTAATTGTAGATTATGAATTATAGTTCATTTCTATCAAAATAGATTTAAAAAATTCATCATAAATAATTAGATATATAATTTCAAAGCTATAAGCTACGAAAATTCATAAAAAATACAAATTTAATAATTATTTCTTAAATTTGATTATGATTGGCCAAAATTATAAGTTTAATAAGATGCTTAAATATTCATTAGAATTCATCTTGTTTAAAGTGATTATTTTAACCAGTTCTTGTCTATAATTGTTTAAACTGGTGTTTCTACAAAATAAAACATCCTAAATCTTGGCATCTTATGATTATGTTATGAACATTATACTTTTAGTCAATTCTATAAAAATAAAAATAAAATAAAAATCATTTTTTTATTTTTTATGAATATTCAAAGTTTTTCTTTTTAAATTCATTTATAAAAATTCCAAAGTGTTTTAGTGGAATTTAATTGTATAGATAGGATCTATACATTGTGCATCACAACTTTCATGTTCTATGGAACTTCTAAAAAGTCATGTAACACATATTTTATAGCACATTTAGTTTATGGCAAAACCCCTCAGGAAGTTAAGGGCTAATATAATGCTTTGCTCCACAAATTCATACAATCTCATAGACTCAGAAGTCATCGACTATGTACCGTAGCAATTTATAAAAAGTCATTTTTTTACACTAAATGTACACTTTAAACATGAAAATCTACAAAAGCACAAAATTTCCTATCAAGTACTTGATCCCTCCACAACATGCTATGCACCATAGCATGTCTTCACCACATAGCACCTTTACCTACTTCTTGGCTAATGTCAATTCAATGCCTTCACTATGAAACTTCACGTCTAACTTGGTGCAACCATTTTTGCTTCAACATATTTAGAAGCAAAGACTTGTCGATTACCCTTAGTACCATTCAAATACTTTCTACTTGTTGAGGTAAATACAAAGCAAATGCAACTAAAAGCAAAAGCATACACAAACAATCCCAAAACAAGTACACAAGAGTATCCAAGACACAATGATGGGAAGTAGTTTACCTTAACCCAAGCAGGGCATGGTACTTGTTTATGTACCTGATCAGTCCCTCCCACCGAGGCGCCTTGGTGGGCCCTCTGCCTCGGTGGGCAATAACTAATCTACAACTAACTAATTAATGGCATGTAACTAATGATGAGGAAACTAGTCGTTTGCCTCGGTAGCCGGTACTATTGATACCCGGCACTACTACCCGGGACTAGAATTGAAACCCGGGACTAGCCCGGTTGATAACTCTCGGGTAGGTTCTCAACACTCCTCATCAATTATGATCAAACAATTGTTAAGAAGTGTTCACTAATTTGTTATTAATTTCAATACTAAAAGCACATGGTTTGAAATGAAATGCCAAAAATGGTGTGCCTATGAGAGTGCATGGACTTACAATTATATTTTCTAATTGCAAAAAGGAGGTTCTCTAAAGAACATAAAGTCGAATATTAGGAGGAAAACATCTTAACGTGGTTCTAAACCATAGTTTTTTTTCTACACATTTTGGAGTGTGGCCAAAATGACAAGTACAATACCCGGCAATAAGTATACGTCACTTCCTTCTAAATGAAAAATGGACATGTAAATTGATAAAATTAGAATCTTTGGATGAGATTTGGATAAGTTGGAGAACACAAGATACACTACATACATATGAGTTTTGACAAAGTAATATTTCATTTTGAACAATTTTTACTTGAAATTAAAACCCACTTTTTTTACTTACTTAATTCAAACATATGTAGCAACATATTTTGTATTAAAAGATATAATAATCATTATAGAAAGAATGGGGATCCTTTTTAGAATCATGTGCAAAAGAAAAAAAAAATGCATTTTGAAGCATTATTGATTAAGATATTAAATTTTGAAGTTTCAAATCCAATGTTGCTCAGTTTTTAATCCATGTTTTGTTCATTTCGTATCTCATACAAAAAATCTCAAAATATTGAAATTTCTTATCATACTATTGAAGAAGACTCAATTATCTCACCAACGCAGTTTGAGATTTGGATAATTTTACCACATGTTGTGTCATTTCAAAATTTGGAATTCTGCAGAGTTTTTGCCTCTGTAAGAGACAGTGATGGAAACTTACTGCCGGGTACTGTACACTAAAATCCTTATTAGGTTATAAGTGAGCAATTAATTGCGTCAAAAATTCCTACATATACTATACATTCTTCTGGAAAAGTAAAATCTAATGTAGGAGCTCACACAATTGGTGAAAAATAAAATGAACCAAACTTAGAACTATTGTGTACTAATATCATTACTGACATTGTCAAAATCTGAATGAAAAAAATGTTGAATTTATGGGTGATAAAAATTTATTAAAATATAATGAAAAAATCAAAAGAATGAAAAATTGGCGACACAAATGAAATACTGGTCTAATTTTGGAATGTCTATTGACAAGATTTAGAAATTTGGGATTTTTCTGTGTGTTAAAAAATATTAGGACTCCTAATATTTGTGGTGACCTACAATGGAGTTGGTAAATATTTTGAGGGTCTATTTCTCCTGATGTGTAAGGTAGCGGACCACATTCCCGACTGAATTTCAGTTGTGACTAGTTGGGAGTGTGAACCAATTTTTTTATAAATTTTGAGTGCTCCGCAAGGCTGGTGCCAGAGCAACCCCAAAAAGGACAAATTTTTTTAGCATGTTTGTGATTTCCTACAATTTTTTAAAGCAAACCTTGTAGAGTGACCAGTCCTCGACCATAGAGTACGTGGTATGCCTACAGGTTGGATTTCTAAATCTGCATACTGGGTAGTCTAAAACCGAGCACCTTTATCCTCTGTCAACAAATGAAGGTTTCCCAAAAAAAAGGGTGCCAGAGAATAAATTGGGCGCTTTTATAAATTTTATTGGCCACATTTCTGGACCCAGCCCCCAACCCTAGGGGTCGCCATTGGGACCCGGACGGGAATTGGGTCCGCTACCTTATTTGTGCAGAGTTATAAGCATTCATGGCTGGATGCTTTCATGGGTGTCCTTGCTACACCAAAATCACCATATATTGTGGGTGGGTGAATGGCGTGCGTACATTCATCCATTTTAACAAATTTTCATCCAATGTGGATGAATTTTACCACAATATTTTGAAAAAAATAATTATCAATAAAGCCTTTTGTAAATACCATGGGCCATAGTATATGGTGACTTCAGTGTACTGCAATTTCTAAGCCCCGAGTTTTGACCTTTCTTCATTTCTGGGTACATTTTGCTACGATCTCAAAAGCTCTATGTACTAAGGTCCAACTTCCAAGGATGAAATTTCTCACTAAAAGGCAAGATTTTAGGGACTTCATGGACCAAGTTCTACATTTCAAGTGAGCTTTTGAGAAAAAAAAGAAGGGTGTTTTTGCACTTCGAATGTTTAGGTCGTGAACAAAAAATATATTATAATAGTGTAAAGCAGTTGATTTAAAGACGTAATATGATAAATAAGGAAAATACCAAAAATATTTTAAAATAGTAAAATGGAATCTTTTAGAATCTTTAAGCATATTTTATATTAGTTTTGGAATCTCTTAGAATATTCTTGTTGATGTCTTTTTATCCGCTTGCAAACCATGTTGAATGCATATTTCAGCCACACCACAAGCTCCGATTTTATTATCCAACCAAGCTTGTAAGAATTTTTTTAAAGAAATTGCCATTATTAAGGCCATTATTGTAAAGGAACAAGAATTGCCACCATAAACCTCTAATATCCACCTTGTTCATTGAATCTTTTTGGAATCTTTTTGGAATAAGATACCTTTATATAATAGGAATTGAGGAAAATATTGCCATTACTATATCTTCAATGAAACGTATCAATTAAGGTATTAACGTACGTATTGTGTAGCGTCACGAGACGCAATGTATTACATTTTGGTATGAATACTATTGTATATTATTTTTAATTTTAAAAATAAAATTATTTATATATATATATAATCCTAGAATACCTTTTTCACTGTTGTTAACATTTTTGCCAGAAAACCAATTTCAATGACCAATAGAAAAATAATGTTTATCGCCAAAATTTCGCTTGTTATGCAATGTCACACTACACATTTTGAACGCCCTACTGTAGTAGAACGTAGTAGAACATGGTAGTACATGGTGTTCTTTTTCACCACATAAAGCAGTGGAAGGACACCGTGCAATTGGCTAAAATAGGACTCTCAACGGCTCTGCTGACTAGTGTTGGTCACAACGAGACAAAAGTTCCTTGTCTTTTCCTCATTGCAGGTTGTGAAATGCGACGAGGTTTCTAGTAGTGTCTGGTATGTTCTGCTAGGTGGGCTTCAATTATTTACTTCCACAGCTTTGGAGATGGCTACCTGCGAGTTCTACCACCAGAACCCCTGTTTCTCAGTATTTGAAAGATGCCGAGGATCGTAGCATGTGCTGTGTTTACCCCAGCTTGTCAGTGTATCATAAACCCTACTTCTTACATTCTTATGCCAATTCAAGTATCTCTTATTGTGTCAATCTCTCTGATTGCGCATATTGTTCTAAGTTAGAATTCTACTATTCTCTGTCAATGTTCTATGAAAGTTCCTTAACACTTGATCAGTGAAGAAGCTCTGGGTCGTCTTAACCAACAGCCTGGTTTGAATAATAGGTTTTGTTGATGCAGACACTTCACATATGTGAAACCTGCTACATTGTAGGAGACATAGAAAGTAGCGAATCTTACATATGTTGCACACTTTCTTTATAGAAGACAGTCTAGACAGACAGACAGACTGGTTTTGGTTCTGGTGAGTCAAATTTTAGAGTGCTCATTCTGCACATACCAGAATACAGAGAGTGCATTTGGGTGATGGCCTGATATGGGTACCCCCTCCAAAAATAGTGTGAGTTTTTAGAAATATCTTTGTTGCTAAGAAAAATACATTGGAAAAAATTAGAGGGTGTTATAGACACCATGGCTGCAACTACATACATGGTGTTAAAGACGGAATTTTTTACACATAAAATGAGTTAGACATAAGTCACACTATGTGAGACGCGTAAAAGTGGTACCCATATCAGGCCATTTGTTATGAAACATTGAATAAGCATGACCATTTTCTTCCATGTTTTATAAGTTGACCAAACAAATGGGAAGTTCAGCATTGCGGTCTATTGATTGCTTGAAAGTTGTGTACAAAGAATTTTGTGAGGATGCGCACGCCTGCTTTGTAAAGGATAATCCTTGTCAGGTTGATGTAGTGCAACAGCATTTATGAATAAAGAACGGGAACCATTTTATATTTTGTGATTCTTAGGTACTGAGATAACACTTTTGAAGAGTTTGCACTTGTAACTCAAAGAGGGTCAAATCGCGAGAATGAGGGTGTAGCTTGTGGACTACATAACCGGCGAGGGCTGTTAGGTCGAAGTCGGTTATGGGACATAACCTATGACTAAGAATTGGCACTTTTTGAACTAATATAGAAAGAAAGCTAGTTCAACAACACTTGCATGGAGTGAACTAGTAGTTCAAAGAGGAAGGCGAAAGTTATGAGTTCTAACCTGTGAGTGTGTAGCCACTCATGTATTGACACATCTGCTCCACAATTCATGGAGTAGGTTATGGTTTCACAAACCAAATTGAAAAAAAGACATGAAACTAATTCTACGATTGCCCATGCACAAGTGGGAAGAGTAATCTAGATCATCGATCCAACTTCCAACACGTTAGAACAACATTGTAATGTTGTTGCAACACACCAAAATGACATTTCGATCTCGTTCTAAGTGTACTACATTCTAGAATAATGTAGTTATGATGTCGTTCCATTACAAGGAATTTGGTCGCTTCTCACTGCTATTTTGAGCATTTTCATAGTTGGTGAGTGCTTTTGGTCACATAGGACAAAATTGGTGAGTGCCATTGATCACATAGGACAAGGATTTCTTTGATTTCAGTCAATGAAAAATGACAAAAGCGACGGGTTTGCTTATAGTGTTCTGATCACCTACTCCCACTTCTGATCCAAATACACAACATATTATACAAACCTAAGTTAATATCAGTGTCAACATTCATTGCTTGACCAACATTGTAAAACGTCTTCAGGTCACCACACAACCTTGGAGCCTCCACATCATCTTCCTCATAGAGTTCTCATAGGAAGATGAATGGAACCAGAACTCCAACACGCAACTAATGCAAGGAAGAAAGATATTTGCTCCCTTCTTTGGCACAAAAGATTGCCACTCAGGGTTTGGGGAGGATTTGGGAAGAACCATCAATACGGTAGTCCCTTCTATTCTGAAATCATTTGGTCATGGGCTCTAAATGTGTTAATTGTTACATCTGTTTTAGTGGTCCCAATCAATTAAGACATGACACTTGTATTTTTCATTAAAAAAAAATTGGATTTTTTTTTCTTGAGGTTCGAAAATTCAATTGCCAAGGTTGGTTCATCTCCCCATTCATTGTTGTGACTATCCCAAATGCCGTCTTCATACCGACATGTGTAGTGGTGAGCCACACTGCTGATGGTAAAGCAAAAATGTTCAAGGTACTTCACTCACCTGCATGCACTACTAGCAAAGGCGTCGCTTCTCACTCAAAACAGTGTCGTATACACTTGTCCTACGTGATGAATCGCATTCACCAAGTCTTGAGCGCCTATGCAGTGAGTGCGAAGTGACGCCGTTTGACTCACCTATCAGACTTTTTGTTCACCACAAGGCTTTACATCCTATGCTGCTGCAAAAGCCTAGTTCATAGCCTAAATTATTAATTAAGACTTATTACAAACTTGGTCTTGATAGCCCAGTTAGCATGTCTTCCCGCAACACTCTTCATTCATGGTGGCCCTTCCGGCCAGAGTTTCTCTCTCTTAAGACTAATTTGACACACTTATCAAGAGCTCTTCTCAAAAAAAGGTGCATAAAGGTGCATTACAGGTTGTGTTGCCCAAGAATGAGAATATTCCGTTCTCAAATTATTATTTCTGTTCTTTGTTCTTGGGGATATAGATTGCGTTCTCTACAATTCTGCAATATCATATTCTGTTGTCAACATGTAAATATACGAATGTTGATTTGAAAACGTTGAAAAACATTCAAATCGGGAATCACAAAAAACATGCTCTTTGGACAACGTTGATTAGAAGAAGAAACATTATCATTTAGCCATCGAGACTCTTGGTTCCCTATTGTATAACTCTTGAAGAACAATGGATTTGCATGATGAAAAATATGCTATATGACAAAATATCTTGTTGATACATTGAAATTCTAAATCTTGATAACTGAATGATACTTGGATGAACAACTACTTGAGAATTGAATGGAACTCGGAGACTGAATGTGTAAGGTTTTTTTTAATGAACACACAACAATAACTTGTCACTACAAGGAGAAGGCGTCGCTTTTCACTCCTTCTGTGAGTCAAACGGCGCCACTTCGCACTCACCAATTTTTTGGTTGGACTTGGTGAGTGCGATTTGTCACGCAGGACAAGCGTGTACAGTGAAAAGCGACAATGAACAAGATCCTCCAGAGTAAGAAACAACGCCTCTGCTTGTAATGTGCAGAAGGTGCAATTCATATCAAATGACATCTGAGTTGAATAACAGTGAGTTTCCTAAAGCAAACCCTGCCAGAAAGGGTATGTGATGCACTGGTTGTAAACTTACTAAGTTACAGCAAAAGCAAAACCATTAAAAGTCGTATAATCCTTGAACACAAGTAGGAGCCGGCGACTGGCATTTTTATAGAACACGCTAAAGTAACATTTCAATGTTGTTTGACACTACAAGGAGAAGGCGTCACTTTTCACTCTTGTGAGTCAAACAGCGCCACTTCGCATTCACCAATTTTTTGGTTGGACTTGGTGAGTGAGATTCATCAAGTAGGACAAACATGTACAATAAAAAGCGACAACAAATAGGATCCTCCAGAGTGAGAAACGACGCCTCTGCTTGTAGCGTGAGCATTAGTGTTGTACGTACTGGTATCACACAATTCTCAGTGAAATGAATGAATTAGAGTCATTATGAGAAATACTGAACCTAAAACAGATAACTAGAATGAACCACTGTCCAAAGTAGAAAGATGTTGGCCTTACCAGTCCAACACTGGTTCCAATGCGTTAGAACAGATCCCAATGTTGGTCTGAATGTCATTCTGTACCCATTTGCAGGAGGGAGTGGGCACTGACTCTGGAGTTGGATATGCTTATAAACCAAGGATGTCAATAGCTGCCTAGAATGCAATAACTGCAGCACAAATAACGTCAATTTTGTCACTACCTGTCTGCAATTGTGTGTACCAGATTTTGTCATGAATCAAACTTCCAATGAATATGACAAATGCAAAGCTCTCAACCTGAAATGAATGAAACGGGCTTTTTAACACTTCACAAGTGGGAGCAGGTGGTTAGCACGACATGGGAAGAACAACATTATTCTAAAATGCGGTAGAAAGACATTAGAACTTCGTTTGATCTGTTGAAACGACATTAGATATCGTTCTTACGTGTTAGAACAACGTGGTTATCACAACATCCCAACGTTGTTATGAATGTTGTTCTAAATTGGTCTCCCCACTTGTTCATAGATGGTCAACTACTTAGGAACTAATCGAATCGCTACAAGGAGAAGGCGCCACTTAGCATTCACCAATTTTTTATTGGACTTGGTGAGTGCGATTTGTCACGTAGGACAAATGTGTACAGTGAAAAGCAACAATAAACAGGATCCTCCAGAGTGAGAAACGATGCCTCTGCTCGTAGTGAATGGAACTCAGGGACCAAATCTGCAAAGTTTTCTTCTTCTGTGTTTGTGTACACCATCCACTTCATAAACAGGCTAGCTCACCTCGAGCCTTTCAAATCAAGCAAGTAAGCAAGAGACAGAACCATAGTTACAGTACTGTACTGTACTATTCCCAGTGCGGTGACTTGGGGTTTACTCAACTTCAACTGTCCTCCTCTGTCTGGACAGGTCGTGGCATCTCTGTGCTTGCTGTGGAGATGACCGTGGGTCAATTCTGTGTCAGAAATACGATGACATGGTGTAATATGGACTAAGAGCCGCTCCCCATGAAGCACCCGGCCCCGGTCTTGCATATATTAGATAACCGGTTCACTGTTCAACCTCCTCTGATTCTTTTCTAACAAGTGGCTATTTGCGGAGTCTTTGCCTTAATATTTACCCCGGATTTACTTTTACGGTTTCTTTTTATTATTCAAGCGCGTAATTCCTTGTAACTCCTAAAAAATAAAGCGTTTTGTAGGCTCTCCTCCGGTGGGGCAAAGACAATAAAAGTGAGAGCAGGTCCCTAAAAGACAACGGTCTTGGTTTGAGGAAGTGTCAAGCCCTTCCTATCGCTCTAGCACCCATTCTCTAATCCAAAGCAGGAGCTAAAATTAGTTTATTCTCTTTGCAAATAATGGGTGCGGGTCTCTCATGTCTAGAGCCAAGTTAGTGCGAATAGCCAAGCTGCATAGTGGCGAGCAGGGCATACATAACATTCAGCACTATCTCTGCCTTGGTTTTACAGTAGATGGTGTGGAATATTCCACACCCAACAATACTTCATCAATAGCTAAGTGGACAGGTCAAGGCTCAAGGTGATGAACAGAGTGCATGAAGGAAAGGCCGTGAGCATCAAGGCTACTGAATGTTATGTAAATTTGACAAGCTGTGGCATGTCCCAAGAAAAATTTCTTATCAATGAAAAGTATTTTTTGAGAATCTTTTCTTTTGTGAAAAGAGAAAATGAGGGAATCTTTTTAATGTGAAAAGTTTTCTTTTTTCATCTTATTCTCTTTAAGTTCAAATTTCAATGATATGTAATTAGGGATTTGTTGAGAATCTTCAGTCAAGACTTAAAGGTTGGGGCCTCGGTCACCTCTCGAAGTCTCATGGTCTAAGACCTCGGTTTAGGTTTGTTTTGTTAAGCTTAGTATCATTGTTCAAAATTCAATAGATATTTGAACTTAACCCTTAAAGGTCCAGATTGGCCATTCCGGCCAGTATTATATGGCCAAATTTCATTGTATTTGGAATGGTTCTACACCTCCTATGAGTTTTAGATCAAAAGTGATGTTAAAATTCATGTCTACATGGTCTTAAAAGCTATTGGGATCTCAATTTGGAACTTTCTACTTACAACAAATGTCAAATATACGGCAACGTATCTACTATCCCCAAAGACCTTTAAGGGTTAAGACTTATGAAAAGAAAAACTTCCCAAAACTTGTCCTCATGAATAGGAGAACTCAAGAATCGTATCCCGGAATCTTCTTGTGAAAAGGAGAGTTACTAGTCAAATTTACGCTATGGTGGCGAGATTATTTCTGGGTAATCTTGGTTCAGCCACCAGTTACCGTACTGAGAAATCCAAGTTGGCCCGCCATCATCAGGAACATAAAACAAGAATATGTCACTTATGCAGGCAGAAGAAGAACAGGAAATTATGAATCTTACATATTTTGAGAGAATGAAGCATTTTGCTCATCCATGAAGTGGTCTCCTCTCAGCAATCAATCCATAGCTAAACATGATCGAACGAAGTGCATTGCAAACGTAGGAGGCTCAGTGGCAACAAACCAGAAAAGAATTGCAACAACAACAAGAAGAGTTATTTTTTATCAACGTAACTATCATATTGTCACTACAAGGAGAAGGCGTCGCTTTTCACTCGGTAGGTGAGTCAAACGGCGCCACTTCGCACTCACTGCCCAGGCGCTCAAAACTTGATGAATGCGATTCGTCACTTAGGACAAGTGTGTACAGTGAACTCTGACACTGTTTTGAGTGAGAAGGGACTCTTTGCTAATAGTGCGCTTGCAGATGCTATACATAACTGATAACCACTTAATCCCCTAACCCTAATTCTTTCACCCTAATGCTTCTTGTTGATGAGATGCTTGACCGAGCTACCCCAATTCACCTCCTGCCTCAAGAAAGGAATACCGGTATTTCCCCATGCATTCTTGTGAAGCAACCCTAAACCTTGAACTCTAACAGGAAATGTATCCCACTTCCAACTGATTGTATTTTTGCCTCCCTTTGCCAATACACATTCATTGTTTCTTTTCAAAAATATAAGAATAGGTCCGGAATGACCTTAAACTGCCTAGGTGATAGCGAGGAGGTGAGTTCTCCTTAGGAGTGCCTATTTGCACTAACGAGGGCGGCGGTTTGATTCCGGTCGGATGCACGTCGTAAGGGCTAATACTTCCTTGCTTGATAGGAACCCCAAGCATGACGGGAATTGCTCCCAGGCCTCATATTACATGTTACATTGGGGGCGTCGCTTTTAGTTGGAAATGATTAAGAGCATTGGATATAGTCCAATATGTAGGAAGAAAATCCAAAAAATCACCTATGGAAGAGCACTGGTATGTGTTCTCTCCATTTAGAGCGCGATGTTTGTAATTTGTTGTTGTGCAATAGAAATAAAGCATCCATTTGTTTCAAATATATATATATATATATATATATATATATATATATATATATATATATATATATATATATATATATATATATATATATGTAAGAATAGAATAATGTAACCCACTTACCTATTGCTTAAGTTATTTCAGTTCACACAAACAAAATAATAATACTTCAAACGTCAATCTTAAGACCATCGTGAATAAAGAGTCCATTAGCCAGGTAGTTCGTCTACCTATGCCTCAAAGGATATGGATAGTGAGATCTACCCTTAGTGCCTCTTTGTAGAGGAGAGACTCTATAACTAAGACTAGTAATCAATACGAATAACTAATAACCATTACTTATAACATGATATATGGTAACTAATATTTATTTGTCATGAGCCTTGCAAGACACAAGGTGGAGAAACCAAGAGGTGTTCTAAATAAACAACATACGATAGCATTTTGTGTGAGGCTAAAATGGAGATGTGCCAAACATGGTTGAAAACTTTGTGAGAGTATGCACCCATGTATCCAAAGAACGCATGAATCGAAGTTGTCAATGGCAAAAGTTATTACTTTTTAAAGTTCCGAGCACATAAACTAGAATTGAGATTAGGACTCAAGGTTCTCAATGATGCCCTCAATAAAGTGGGACATGTTATGTGACATTGGAAATCTAAAGAGAAGACTTCTCCGAATTGCCAAAGCTCATAAAGAGTAAATGAAGGACTTAGAAGTTATAGCCCAACAAAGGAAGGGAGAACCGAAAATACTAACTCCTAGAGATCCAAATCTTGGAGGCGAAAATTTCCTCAATACAAGTTGGTATGAAAAAAAGTGAAAATAGAAACGTAATTTATTCGAAGAGTATATCATAAAAATGGGTTCACACTTGAAATATGGATAATTGAATTAGAAGTTATGTTGGTTGGAAGTTTGGAATCTCTCGAGGAATAATTTGTACTATTGACTACGACAAGGAAGTGGATGGTCTTGCAAAACCAAAGTGTGTCTAGAAAATGTCCTAGACCAAGAAAATAGGGGGTTTGCCGAAGGGCCTCAAAGGATGAGGAGTACTACTCCCTCCTATGCCGAAGAGTACTATTCCTTCCTCTCTATCACATGGTACATGTTGAGGCCTCACTTATGCACCTTCGACATTGTGAGGTACTCAATTGCACCTCTTGACATCAATTAGAACATGTCATGTTTTATACTATACCTTTACTGAAATATCCCAAGTAGTAAGATCCACATAGCGTGAGTCCCTTCACGGTGAGATTGTTAAAGGCCTAGTGGAGAGTTGAGCATTAACTAAAGAGGGTTAGTATTGGTGGCAAGTAGTGTCATTGCGGGGCATTTGGACATTAGTAGAAGTTCCCACCCATGTCATCAAATAACATACTCAAATGTGTTGTGGAAACAATATAAGAAACCCTTGTTTTATGACGGATTTTTTTAGACATTTAGTTGTTTTTACTATTTTTCTAGACGTCTTTGACGTTATATTTGATCAGGTATTGTTAACATAAAAACGGATGGACATCCAAAAAATCTGTCATAAAAAACACGGGATTTTTATAGTGGAATGAAGTGTAAGAGTAACGGACGTTGGGACCTTGGGTTGGGACCTGAGACAAGCATAGGATTTAACATAGTTCACGCAAAGCATGCGTAGTATCCCGGGGAGTGCACTTAAAGTGAAGATTAGAAATACACGTGAGTGCGTTTTAATAGCATACCCCCTACAATACTTGGCCTTAAAATAGTTTTTAAATTAAGATTTTTTAGGGGCTAAATCATTACATATACATCTATCATTTGGTATAAATTTCAGGACCAAATGTTTCTAAAATCCTATAAAAGAAATGATAGAAGTTTGCACTAAAATGTGTCGTTTTTCGCTTCAAAAATCAATTTAAAAATATGTACAAGTGACTATTTTTTGAAATTTATACAACAAGAACTTTAGATTGTGTTTAACAACTGCATATTTTTTTTACAATTTTTAGGTGATTTTTTAGTATGTACATAGGGGGATCAAAAGTACGCACTCACGTGATTCCTAGTCTTAACTTTTAAGTGCACCCCCCGGGCGTAGTATTAGTACATTGGTTCGTTGACACCAAAGAAATGAATGATCGTTCATATACACAAATATGCTTTACTAGAAAAAAGAAATGAAATAGTAAAGGCACAACACTATCATTTGTAGATATTTATGGTATGTTTATATTATATGTTTGTCAATGGTCATTCCATTAGATTGGAGTATAAGTATGAGGGGTACTTGAGTTTGTAGTAATTACACAAATGTAACATTCTTGATTCTACAAAATTCTATCATTAAAACAAATATATCTCACCTTGCATTGTATAATATTATCTCAACTTGTGGTGGATTAGAGAAAAATTTGGAAGAAATCTTTGTATGGGAGACAAACAAAGAGACAAGTAAGGAATTTTACACTACCTAAAGTTTTTGTTTCTTTTGTCCACTTTTTTAAATCTTTTCTTGTTGTTTGTTCTTGAATTCATTGTTGTGAATCTTCTTTGTTTCCATCTTTGTCTCTAAACTTTCACATCTTTCTTTAGTAAAATCGAGAGTAAAATAAACCTATTTGATTAAAAAAAAACTATTTGATATTACATAAAATTTAGAATTATGGTTTCTACACTAGGATAAGAAAATTATTGATTATTCAAACTCCTTGTAATGAACTTGCCCATCTCCATACCTAATTCATCTCATTACAAAAAATATGAAGCCTCTAAAGAGCTACTAAAACCTCATGCAATAAACTAATTAATTAAATCATTAAAAAAATTTAATCCAATCTAATGTGGCCAAACTAGTGCCATGTTAGATTGGAATGTTTTTAATATAAAAAAATCATGATGTTCTTAGAGCCCTTTGATGGCCTCATATTTCTTGTAATACTTTCTTCTTTTCTTTTCTTTTTCTATTCTTGGGTCCCATGCAATTTTGTACCCAAATTTCATATGTCTCAAAGCATTAATCCACTCATACAAAATTCAAATGAAGTTTTCCAAATCGCATTCATTCTTGGAGCATAAGTCTTGATACTATTGTGACACCTCCTTATAAATTACTCCGTCCATTTGGCAATAAATGTTGATGCTAGTGTAAGAATTGTATTAAAAAATAAGTGTTCAATATAGTACATTTATCTATAACATCAATCAATGTAGTTCAAACTTTGATGCTTTATAACTTTTGTAAACAATGTCCAAACCATGCATTTTTTGGTGCACTGGAATCTTCATTCATTTACCAATAAGAATATCATGTAAATAATTATAATTTTAATAATAATAACCAAACCTATATACAATGATTTTGTCCTTTTACATTTTTATATATGTGCCTTTATAAGACAAACTTCACAATCGATCACCAATCAACATTGATTTTAAAAGTTTCTATGTTTGGAATAGATAAAATAAGTAACTTCTATTCTTGATTAATATAAATGACGCATTAAACATAAAGGTGAACACTTCTTGTTGGACGAGGGAGTATCACTTTGGAAGTAGTACAAGCGGCATTAGAGATAACACTTACTACCTACATCCCAACAAACTCTTTATTTACAATGGTTGTAGAACCAATATTACCCCTCTCTATTTTTCTTCTCAAAGTGGCAAAAGAATAACGAATAAAAATATATTAGAAACATGCTTTTGAAAATGGATGATGTTCAACTTTGGATTTATTATAAAGTAATAAACTTCCCTAAAAACACGGATATCCCAAAGGAAAATAATAATCTAAACTTGACTAAATGTACACTAATTGAAGGAGAAAAGAATACTCATGCTTTTTGAATAGCTACATTTCAAACTTCCACAATTCATAAATTATTTATGCATAATTTAAAATTGGATAATTTAATGCCTTAGAATCCTTAAAAAAATGTGGATAAGATCTACACTCTCTTCTTGTCTAGTAAATACACTCAAGAACTAAAAGTCATAAGAATGGGGAAATTCCCTTACTATAGAAGTTATAATAACAAATACATTCACAACAAATTGAAATTGATATAAATGTTGTTAGTAATATACAATGTAATAAAAGGCATCTTGTTGTTTCTACTATTGCACAAGTATTGAATAAAGAATCTTTAAATGTAACATCTGACTAATGAAATTCTAATTATCTACGATCCTTTTAACACTACATTTAGTTGAAACACAACATTGTTTTGAAATTGTTTTTTTGCACAGTTGGGTGCCTAACATCATAAGGAACACCTTCCAATTTTTGTTTTATTTGACTTATGAAAGATCCATGGATAAAGGTCAAATAAGAGTTAGCTTTCATGCTCACCTCGTTCCCACTATTGCCACTGTAGCTCCCACCAAAACTTTGAGGAGAAGGCAAGCGGGTGTATAAATGACTACATGTGCAACTCACAATCTTTCAAATTTTTTAAAATAGACTTATGTGATCTAATTTAGAAATGAACTAAATGAGTGAACAAATGTTCCCATTGGTTGAAGGTTGATCAATTAAGAGAAGACACAGATTTCAGGGACTTAACTCCTAAATGCATGGGCCTATGACAATGGAATCATGTTTTACCTATCACACTCAATTCTGCCACTATAGATAAGATAAGAATTCAATTCTATATTTTTAGTAGATGAAGCCATGTGTCTATTACAAATCATGAGTTTTATAAAAAAATTGGTGAAAATTTGAAATTACTATGATTTTTGAAGTGATTGGAAATTCATATCAATTACAAAATGTACTCAAAAATTCCAATTTTTTTACTGAAGGTGTAAATTATAATAAATATTATTACAGTAAATGAAAATCATCTATGTATCTAAATTTAGATTCTTTTTCCTAGACCATGGTTGAACTTGTAACTCCAATAAAACACTCAATTTTCAAAGTTTTCCAAAAATTCAAAGTGGAGTAGCTCGGTGGAGTAGAAACTAGACTTGGTAAATTTCATCCTATTAGTTAAGCACAAGTGCAATAGAACTCATTTTTAGAGCCTAAATTTAATTTAAGTAGGAAAAACATAAATATCCAAAATACACTACATGGTAAACTATTTTTACAACTCTTTTTGTAGTTGGGACCCCATCTAAAATCCAAAAATAGCTTGAATGATCTAAATTGAACTTGAAGAGGTGACATGACTAACAAAAATCCTTCATAAAAAAAAACTGGATGAAAATCGTCCATGTAGCAATTGGAATTGAACAGTGAGTTACATTCATAAGCCAGATTTTTGGTTAGGGCGGCATTAAGGGGTTAAAATAGACATTGTAGGAATACACTCACTTTTATAGGTTTGCCATCTCTTTACTCCAAGTCCTTCAAAGATTGTGGATGCCCACTAAGGTGGAGGCACCAATACCTGTCAGTTTAAGGATTTCAACCTATTTAGAGCAATGGTTTTCAATGATAAAAAATTGCAACACCTAAAACTTTGGGTTGAATAACCAAGCCCAATTTTTAATTAATTTTGTCACAATGTATGATTTTGTTCCGAATTTTCAAACTTAATCTACATAGACCACTATTGATGTTAGTTGAGGAACCAATACTCGTCTTTCATTTCTAATCTAATTAGTTTGCCAACTTGGCATACATACTTGATCACCAAACTGCTACAACTAATGGTTGTGATAATTTGATTGCGAAATCACGAAGTTGAAATAGGTGCTTGCATAGGTGATTGGAATTGGTTTTTAACAGGTTCAGATGCTTCTAACTTATCTTCATGATGAGTTGGGAAGACATGGAAGTGTTTTTCTTACCCACTTCCCGCTCAGAATAATCGGGACGGGTGAGCATGGAATCGGGCCCCAAGAGTAAGACCTCAAATCCTACATTCTATAAAACTATGGTTAATACCCACCCATCACTGATTATTATTATTATTTTAATTAGTTAATTAAAGTATGTCTTTGACACGGATGCATGCATGTGTGCAAGGCATGAGGCATCATAGTGGGTTTCCTTGCTTTTGGTGGGACCAAAGATTGCACTGTAGTTGCCATCCAGCGTGAGCACCTCTAACAATTTTCAAAATTTCACAGTCACTTACAACCACCATTCCGTCCAGCTTGCAATGAGTGAGTGTGTTCCTATAGCTCCTACAAATAGTGAGACTTTTGAAACAACTCCCGCCCAGTAAGTACCCTACAGATGCTTCATAGTTACTTCTGTGTTGCAATTGACCTGAACTTGCCAACTCATACATATATGGCTTGGGGTGACTGAATTGATGGCCATACAAAAGTTGTATGATACAGCTCAGGGTGCATTGTAAGAGCATCTCCACCCTTCTGCCTCAAAAAGCACTAAGGTGGATGACCCAATAACCGAGGTGTACTATAAACCAACAATATCTTCAACAGGTGTTCACTGAAAGTTTCTAATTCTATACCAGTACTAGATTTGCGTGAAAAGCTTAAAGCGTTGGTTTATGGGCCATCCACTATAGTAGAAAAGGTGGCACTCCCCAGACAAAATCACTATACATGCTTGAAATTCAGCACTACTTGCCTGGGCATCTCCCTCGGCAGTGCCACCTTTTTCTACTAGTGAGGAGCCACCCAAGAGTGTTCATACATGGCTCGCAAAACCAAAGTCTGACCACAAAATTGTGCGACCCCCACCCTTGTACAAGAAGAGGTTGCGTCACGGGAATGCCATGTCGCCGCAGATTGTGGACAAGCACTGACAAACTTTTAATAATGAGCAATAGGGACATGCTCAAAGAGCTTGGTGCCCTGGAGAATAGTGAGGGGAGAGGAGGAAATGACGAGGCCGCTCACTGTTCAAGGCCTGTGGTGGCTCCAACTTTGGGGCAAGGCCGCGCCATGTGTTGTTGCGGCCGCGTAAAAGGATGGAGATGCTCTAAGTTGAAATTGTAAGGTAGAATGCCCTTAAACCGCCCATTTGACTTCTAAAGTTTTACAGTGTGTTTAGGCCTAAAATTGTTTCTAAGTACTTCTTCGTAAAACCAAGCTAAAATCTTCATTGTTTAAATTTTTTTTATGAATCATTGAACCATCGATCAAGCAATAAGTATTATCTACAATATTATAAAAAATAAAATTTCATACATCATCTATGGTATAAACAGTATGTGTCATTCCTAAAATGTAGTGTGCATTTACTTTCAAAGGTCAACTATATAAATAATTTGACATTTGAAGAATATTTTATGCAATCTCATGAAGAAATCAAAGTTCTTTTTTATACCTTAAAAACATTTAAGGTAGGAGCAGCTAGAACCAACATTGTACCTAATTGCGACAAAATTTAAGCAAGATGGTCATTCTAGAATGTAAATCTTGGTAGACCACATATAGCTTATCATTTTGGTCAACATACAAGAAGGGCTCTATGATGTACCTAGATTTGCGATCTAAAATGATTGCATGGTTTAAATTTTGTCGCAATTAGGTACAATGTTGGTTCTAGCTGCTCCTACCTTAATATGATTAATGGAATTGCAGTTGTGTTGTTTTGAAATGGACTATACATAGATATCATTGAAAAAACATCCAACCTTCTCTAATTGTGTTGCCTTGGGGAGGAGGGACAAGTTGATTTCTAAATGCACTCGTATATATAACTTTACCCGTAAAAGAAATTCAATCAAATTTGTATATAGAATGAGGGATTTATAGCATATACATGGAATGTGCAAATATAAATTGTGCAATTAGGCGGGGTTGAGTGTGTTGATAAAACATAGAAACGAAACACAACTTGCATATCCGCGCTATTGAGCCTTAGAGCATTGATTCATAACTCTCTACAAGACATGAACACAATATGGAAGGCTCTTGGGAATGCAAAGATGATGAGGTTAGTGTGATGCAATTTCTCATGCGGCACCACAGAAGACGTTAGAAATGTGGGCCGATGTGAAAGGCTACTAGTGTGACTCTCAACACCCTGGCCGTGCTCAAACAATGTGATCTTTTATGTAGTTGTATCCAATACCATTGCAATTGCATCTCATTTTTGTTGGTGTTTAACACATATTATTATTGTTCATGCCTAGTTTGCATAGGTGTTTGGTGCATCCTATTCTTGTTGGTGTTTAATTTGCAGTGGTGTTTGGCGTGTCACAATGGAACAAGACTTCCTAGTGGATGAAACTGACAATGATAGGGTCTCCAAAACGCAAAGGTGGCAAGCCGTTTTACCTATAAAGGGCTATGGATGTTCTTATAGATAGATAGATAGAAACTCCGGTCCTCTTTTGAGGCCGGCGTGAATAAAGTGTCCAATCGTAATGTCAATGACCCAATGCCCACCGGGCATAAGGCTATTGGAGGATGTTCTTATACTAATTGTGATGAGAACTACAGCGAAAAAATGATTTAATGCAATGTACACTAATTTCAAACTCCACACTAATTTACAACTAAATCCTGTGACCTCATAATAGTAACTATTAGATGCACAATAATTTGAAGAGCACGGTAAATCACCATTTCTTCAGGTTTTTCTTTTTTTTGAACAAAAGATGATAACCCGATTGAATTGAAGAAGAGTAAAATAGTCACTAGGAGTTCCTGAGGGGAACAGAGCCTCATAAGGTGACCCCACTGTTGGGAGTTGAATTTCCGTAGGACCCTTCGCGTAGAGGCACAGTGACTTGCAATTGCTTAGCCATGCCACTTTGGCATACTATCTAATATTTTGCAAAATAATAGCATGCCCAACATTTTCTCATTATGCACCAAATTCCCATGGAAGATGGTGTGTGAGAAGTGAAAGCTTCCCCCAACAACCACCACCAAGCGTGCTTGGAATAGAGTACTACTATTTTTGTCATGACTTGGGACGATTGTAATGGTGGAGAATAAATCTACTAAACTTAACTTCATAAAGTGAGGGTATGATCTTATCACAAGATAGGACAAAATGCTTGGTTTGAGAACCACCACTCACAATATTGACAATATTTGGTGTGCAAATATCAAACTCCACACTATAAAACGTACTTTATCACCCAGAAATAGGGTTGGTGAGTGAAAAATGGCTATTTTTTAGCATGTTTTAAGCTCGACAATGTGATCGTGCTGCCAAAGCTACCTACTGAAAACTACCGGATTATGAGCAATCCAAAGGTGTCATAAAGGAATGCCATGTAAAAGCAGCCACAACCTACTTAACCCCTAAACGTCCAACCATCTAGAAAGTGGACGATGTACAAAATTAAGCACAATTTTCTCATTCGTCGTTGACTTTTTGCAGTGTAGGTTTTTTACTATATATTTTATGGGACGTTAGCTTCATGCATGTTTGATCCGATTAGAAAGAGGATGATTTATGAAATTTGTATGCCTCATTTCATGTTGTAGTGATTCACCCAAATTTTTGAAGGTTTCAGTGTAAATGTGCTCTTAACCCTTTGACACGCCTGCGTTCATATAGTGGACAACGAACAGATTGTAACCTTTCTTTTGACTACATCTTGTACAATTTTTCATCCATCCAAATTTCTCTTGATTCTTGTACTAGTTGACTATCATTTGTACAACATGGATCTTCAAAATAAGATATTGTGATTTTTTGAAAAAAAAACACAGTTAATTTATGTCAAGTTTCATTCTTAGTTCAAAAAGTGAGACCTTAAACGTGATTTTCCAAAATAAGTAGAATCAAATAATGGAAACCATACCATCTCGTAGTGCATGTTATTCCAATTCTATTACAATATTTTTAAAATTTATTTGTGTTAATTTGGGATTTTTAATTGAATTTCAAGTGAAAACCTTACAAAATTAATTTAAAAATATTAATAAAAAAATATGATGAATTCAACTGTACATATGTGATCTTCACATTAACATTCGGAACTTTGCTTTGCACATCAACTCTATTTTTTTTTTTCATCAAACATTTATAACAATCTTTGAAAACAATGTTGAACCGGGACGTTAAAGGTTAAAAAATCAACTCATAAAATTAAGCAACCAAAAAATCTCCAAACATCAATACACTTAGAGTATTTCATTGCAACCAATCACAAAAAAAATTATGTGCAAATTGTCAATATCTTATTTGTAATCAAATTACAAAAAGAATTTTCAATTTTAAGTTTCAAATTTTATACCAAAATATTGGTGATAGCAATCGCAAATATAGCCGTACAGATAGAGTCTAAAATTTTATAATGTACAACTTTTATGCATACATCACGTTCAAAATATCCCTCTAGATTGCATTCTAGGATGCCCATTTGCAGAAATTCCCAATTTGGAGAGGGATGAGGGCGTTTAGGGGTTAAATGGGAGAACTGGAAGGAGAGAAGCTAACTAAACAGCGAGTGTGAAGTAGGCATTCCATTACTACCCAACACTCAATTACGCCCTCATGTACCAATGGTGTACATTCTAAAACAAAAATGTATATCGGTAGTATATGAGTGCAAAATTGTTAAATGGATGGTAATGGGTACGTTCACCTTTAGGTACAATGTAAGGGACAAGCATGAAATTACCAATTGGATCTTCTTGCAGCTTGAAGAGGACTGGAATAGAGTAAATCATTGTTTAGGTGTACGTCCATATTACAAACAGACACATTATTCATGCCAGCCTTGAAAGAGGCCCGGAGTTCCCCAACACTAAATCTCCCCAACTAATTTGGAGCCATGCAAGCCCCGAATTTGCAAAAAAATAAAAATAAAAATAAAAATATCGCCATAAAAGGACCCCAGGGTGCCCAAAATGGACATTTCAGAAAATGGATCCCACAGGTGAATAAGGTGAATGACACAGTAACCGACATGTACTATAAACCAACAATATATTCAACAGGTATTCATTGAAAACTTCGATTCTATACCAGTACTAGGTTTGTGCGAAAAGCTTAAAGTGTTGATTTATGGGCCATCCACTATAGTGCTTGCATTTACGGCCAGAGGGGGGATGGTTCAGAGTCAGGGTGGGGAGTTTCTATCTATCTGTACGCCCATGTGTGCCTATGCTTTTACATGAGTACACAGAAATTGTTTGATGAGTTGATGACCATCAATTTCTTCCTTGAAAATAGCCCATAGTACTCATGATAGTGAATGATACCCTCCAGGAGTGGAAAGAAAACAACCCCAAACAAAAATCATAATTCCAAATTGGTAAAGAAGAGACCCAGAAATATCCCCAACGTCAAGCCAATGATGACAAGTGTCACCCTTGAGCCCCAGGAACTCATCCCATTGTCCTCCTCCCACTCCAGTTGCTCACAGCCGAGCATCCATGAAACTGCTTCTTTAATTCTTAAACAGTGTGATGTTAATAGTGATAAAAGAAAATTAATGAGACTACTCTACTGTAAATACAGTACTCCGTACCGTATACTGTAACTTGTACTGTACACCTAACTTATTTCATGCTGATCATGACTGGACGGAGGAGTCAAGGAAGAAGAAAATTTGTCAACAACAAAGTCACAAAAGCCTGAGAGCACGGCCACCCATGCCCTCCCAGAGTCTCTCACACTCAAGACCTAGATGAAAAAGTGCCAATGCCCCTTCAGAAATGCCATTTTGATGTGTTAACTCAAACCCTAAATGCCTAGAGCCCTCTCCAAATTTCGCAGTTTTGCAAAGATGCTTTATAAAATATAACTAAGAGGGATATTTTGAACTTGATGTATGAATAAAAGTTGTAGATGATGAGTTTCTGATTCTATCCATACAGTTAAATCTATGATTGCTATCATCAATTTTTTTGTATAAAATTTGAAACTCAAAATTCAGTTTTTTTTTGGTAAATTCGATTACGAATTTTAATATTGACAGTTTGTGGATGAATTTTTTGTGATTGGTTGAAATGTAATACTCTAAGTGTATTGATTTTTGGGGATTTTTTGATTGCTTAATTTTGTGAGTTAACTTTTTAAAGAGCACTTTTACACTGAAATCTTTGAAATTTTGGGTGAATCACTACAACATGAAACAAGGCATAATTTTTTTACAAATCATCCCCTTTCTAATTGGATTACACATGCATGAAGCTAGCTTTTAATAAAATGTGTAGTAAAAAACCCACACTACAAACAGTGCATGAAGGATGAGAAAACATGGATTAAATCTGTAGATCGTCCAAAAATGGATGCTCAGGCAGTTAAGGGTTAAGAAATGATTGACCGTTCAAATCACTGTTTAGTTGACTATATCCCACATCCTATTTGTAATTGGTCCATTGACTATTTGATGTGCACTTTTTATGTGTGAAGGGAGTGCAAGGGTGGAGGAGTGTAAGTGCAAGGGCTCTTCAAATGTAAATGAATAATTTTAGAGAGTCACCTCTAGTATGCATGGGTGTGAATGCTTTGATCCCATGCCTATGAGTACTGTAGTTTTTTGGGTTTTGACATACCGTAGTACCATAGCAGGGTCGCTACTCCTTTAGCGATTTTTTTATATGTTTTGAAAAATATGGTTCATCCTCCAAAAACTTAATTTATTAATTTTTGCTTTTTAGGAATAAATAAATAAATGGCCCAAAACATCTCAGAAATAACTAAATACAGCTAAAATAATTTATTATATATTGGTTTTTTTGTCCTCATAATTTCCAGTTCTTCTTTTTGGATAATTTTTTGGTGACCCTACTATGGTACTATGATTTTGTTCAAAGTATAGATTTTGTAGACCCCTAACCAACATACTATCCTTGTTTTGTACTTCATCCCACTAAATCACCTTGTTTTCATTGAAATCCATGGATTAAGTTTAATCTTGTGATCACATAGGGAGTATGTTGACTTGGATGCAAATCCATGGATTAAGTGAGTACAAAGGGAGTATTTTGACTTCTAGAATGTGTGTACATGATCAACTTGATCATAGTACATGATCTAAATCCATAGACTAAACTGCCATATTTCCTACAATGCCCTAAAGCAATTATCAAGCATGCGCAAAACTCGATTGTTGGGGTGAATGAATACAGTTGGAAATCATGGTTTTATTTTAGGACAAAATTTAAATCAATATTATGGTCTTTTAGTAGGACGGAGGGAGTAACTAAATTGATCTATATCAGAGTTCAATACGATACTTTCAACAACAAAATTTTCTTCACATGTATGCGTGCATAGTTTGTATTATAAAAATAAACTAGGTGGGCTCATGCTAGTGACTCCAGCACAATATGACTATTTCAGTGGCAGAACCATCATGGTGAGTGCGTGCATTCGTACATACACCATTCCAAGAAGCTACTCTTTGTATCTTTTGAGTATTACTTGTGAAAAAAGAGTATTTAAAAGTACAAAATAGAAGTAATCTCTTCTATAATTAGGAATATTTCAAGATTATCTAATTTTATTCGTTTAATCAATTTTGAGCATCTTATATTAATGTAATTCATTTATAAAAATAATCTTCAAAGATTTATTTAAACCCTATTCTTTTTTGCTTGTTGTTATGTAATATTTGGAAATGACCTCTCTGAGATAATAGATTGTTGAGGCCCCTAAATTCTTCCACATTAATCTCTTGAAAAATCTTGTATTATGCGTTTCAAGTTTTGGATTTTAAATTTCAAAAACTAGATTATGGAATGCACAAAATGGAAAAAAACAAAAGAAATGGGCCTCCTCAAGCCTATGCCCTACCAAAAGTTGTAGACTCTCAATAACATCTTTTAGTTTGTGCAAACCAATGACAAATGGACATTGGTCATATATATAAAATGTATCTCTAGTAGATTTGAGATCTTATCCTTATCTTGCCTGCAATTATCTCAAATTCAATAGGACTTACATGCAAGGTATTCTCTAATCAATGTCCACTAATAAACCCCCAAACGCATGGAGGCCAAAATCTGGTTTATGAATGTACCTTAATATTCAATTCTAATTGCTACATAAATGATTTTCATCCAATTCTTCTCGTGAAGGTTTTTTTGGTCTTGTCACCTCTTCCAAATAAATTCAAATCATTCAAGCTATTATTGGATTTTACATGGGGTCCCAATTACAAAAGAGTCGTAAAAACGGTTCACTATGTAGTGTATTTTGGATTTTTTAATGTTTTTCTACTTAAACTAAATTTAGACCATGAAAATGAGTTTTGTTGCATTTAATCTTGACTAAAAAAATGAAGCTTACCAAGTCTAGCTTCTACTCCACTTTGACTTTTTGGAAAACTCTAAAAATTGAGTATTTTATTGGAGTTACAAGTTCAATATGCATTACCATGGTGATTACCATAGATACACGGATGATTTTCATTAATTGTAATGTTCTTCATTGTCATTTATACCTTTGCTAATAAAACAGGAATTGTTTAATACATTTTGTAATTGATATGAATTCTCTTTCAAATCACTTCAAAAAATCATGATAATTTCAAAATTTCATCAAAATTTATGAAAAAATCATGATTTGTAGTAGACACATCTACTAAAAATATAAAATATAATTCTTATCTTATTTATAGTGACAAAATTGAGTGTGACATTTTGTGGTCATAGGCCCATTCATTTAGAGGTTAAGATCATGATAAAACACAAAAATTGTCAAGGAGTATGGGATTTTTTATTTTTTCTAAATTTTGATTCCTATTTTCAATTAATTTCAACAGAATTCAATTAATAAAGGGACAAATTATCAACAAGCACAAAATAGGAATAAAATTTGTTTATCCTAACCGTAATTTATGGCATGAATGAAGTCATGGATGGTTGGCACGCACACCCTTGAAGTAGGTTGGAGAATTCACTCTATTCATTCCTAAATCATTCAATATTTAGGTTGTAAGTTGTTGCCCTTTTAGGAGCTTTATAACTTTGCAATATAAAGATATAAAAGAAGGATTCCTAAATCATTCAATATTTAAGTTGTAAGTTGTTGCCCTTTTAGGAGCTTTATAACTTTGCAATATAAAGATATAAAAGAAGGTGTAAAGCAATTTTTGATGTATTGTTTTGTAAAAGTTGTGTTTACTAACATTGTTACAATTTTTTTCAAAAATTATTATTCACACAAAACAAAAAAATTGAGGAATACCATTTATTTGGCCACTTTGCTAAGGTGCCAAATGTAGAAAAAGGTTTTAAACCCCTTGCAAGTCAAAAATATAGCCATATTGCTTTTGAGACCAAAATTGCTTGCAATGTTAGTAAATCATTCATACAAGCTTGGGTCACAAAACACCATAAATTTGCTTCATATATGAATACATATGGCAGTTTGGTTGAATTCGCAGCCTTTTGGAGGCTTGAATTCTTTTGTAATGCCGGCGTGAATACAGTGTCTGTTTACCACCTTGAGCCTATATCTACTATTAGCCTCTATCCAAAAAACCATTAACTAATAATCAAGAAAGCTATGTTAGTATATATGTGTTTGGATTTAATGATGGAATTAACCTTTTAGTGCCCAGGGTGGTTTTGGAAAAACCAAAGTTTTTTGGTAGTTTTTTTTCTTAGAACTCTCTTTGTTCAAATTATGGACACTATTAATAGTATTTAACCGTATAAATGTAAACATAGCTTAATCAAACAAGTGGCGGTTAAACCTTGGTAAGAGCGAACTGCTAGAAACATGCAATTCGCTATTTACGCACTTGAGCATATAATCATGCACTTGGCCTTTAGGCGCATTAAAAATTTGTCTAAAAAATTCTCTAAAAAACAATGATTTTTGTCTTCATACAATCCCTTACATTGTAAACAAACAATTCATTTTTTTTATCCTTGTCTTTATCTTATCTTTTATCTTGTTTTCTTTTTTGTCTTCCTTCTTGTCTTTCTTCTTGTCTTGCTTCTTATCTTGCTTCTTGTCTTTTAATTTTTTTCCTTCTTTGCTAGGGTTTAGCTTTTCATTTGTGTTGTTGAACCCTACCAAAATAAAAATAAAATCAGGGTGGGTACAACCACCAGCTAAACTCTAAACGGCAGCAAAGGAAATTTTTAATGTTTAATGTTTAATTTTTTCTTTTCTTGGTCGTTGGGTGCACGGTTATTTTTGCTTCCCTCTCCCTCCTTTTCCTATCCTCGTATTAAAAAAATGGAACAAATAAATAAGAGAAAAGAATGAAGAAAAAAAAACATTCATGGTGTGTACAGCCGGGACCTGTATCCTAAACAACGGTAGAAGAAAAGAAAATTAAAATTAAAAAATATTTTTTTTTTTTTTTGCTATTCACGGCCTTTGGGTACACGGCCACGCACCCTATCGCTTCTCTCTCCCTTCCCTCTCCCTTTCCTCTCACTCCCCTCTCTTATATATAAGTGAGCAGACTTTCCCCTATATATATGAAGAGAGGGGAAGGAGAGAGAGAGGTAAGGAAGAGGAAGAGGGAAGGAAGAGGGAGACGGAACGAAGAGGGAGACAAAACGAAGAGGGAGAGGAGAAGGAATAGGATGTGCGACTACACACTTAACAGCCGAGAATAGCAATTTAAAATTTAAAAAATATTATTATTATTATTTTTCCGCCGTTGTTTAGGGTATAGCTGACAATTGTACCTACCCTGAATGAAATTTTTTCCTCTTCTTTTGGTTCTTCTTTTTTTATACGAAGAAATAAAAGGAGAGGGGAGGGAGAATGAGAGAAAGGGATAGGGTGCGCGGCCGTGCACCAAATGGCTCAATTTTATTTATTTATTTTTAAAATTTAATTTTTAAAAATCTGCCGTTGTTTAGGATCTAGCTAGCAGTTGTAGCTACCATATTGTTTTTTTATTTTTATTTTATTTTAAAAATCCTCTTTTTTCTCTTCTTTATCTTTTTTCTTCTGTTTTTTCTTTTTTATATGAAGAGAGGGGAAGAAGGAAAGAGGGAGAGGGAGAAGGAAGGAATAGGGTGCGCGGCCACGCACCCAACGGCCGAGAAAAGTTTTCTTTTTCTTTTTCTTTTTTAATTATTTTTTTAGCCCACCTTGATTTTTTTTTATTATATATATTTATCTTTTTTGGTAGGTTTAGCGACACAAATAGCAAGCTAAACCCTAATAAAGAAGGGAGAAAATTTAATAAATTAATAAATTAATAAAAACCTTGGTGCTAGTGTCAAAGCCGCGACTGCACAGGAAGAGCCAAAAATGGAAAGGAAAGAATGAAGAAAAATAGAAGAAAGACAAGAACGAAGACAAGAAGAAAGACAAGAAAGAAGACAAAAAGAAAACAAAAGAAAACAAAAGATTAAAAAAAGATAAAGAAAAGATAAAAGAAAAGATAGAGATAAGGATAAAATAAAATAAATGAATTGTTCGTTTTCAATGTAAGTGATTGTAGAAAGACAAAAATTGTTGTTTTTTAGAGAACTTTTTAACCAATCTTTTTGAAGCCAAATTTGTTCATGAAATGGGCGTACTTGGTCAAGTGTATAAATTGAAAATTGCATGTTTGGATTGGAAGATTATAGTATGTCTTTGAACCGTATAATGCACATTCAAAAATAAGATTTTGGAGGGTGTGTGACTTCAAAGTTAAATAGAATTTGGATTAAATTTTCTAAAATGAAAGTGAAGAAGTTCAACAATGACCTATGTCAACACCTCTCCGTTGCAATCTTTCATGTCAAGAACGGACTCACACATAATTATTGTGAATTTTATAAGTGAGAGTGACTTATCTATATGCGGTTTAGGACAAACATTATACGTTAAATATGAAAGGAGTTGGTACATTGATCAAGATCGGAATACATACACTAATGGAACATGAACAAGAGAACACAATTCAAAAAAATAAAACAAGATAACAAACTTCCAAACACATTAAATACCGCAGAGTACATGCATTGTATTTTGTAAGTATTTGCAGTAGTTTCAAGTATTTACAATATTTCACCTTTATTTCATAGGTATTTTGATAGTTGCATAGGTTCAATTGAAAAAATATTTTTCTAGAAGATGTATATTATAAGTCTCCAACTCTAAACATCACAATTCAAAATCTAATTGTTCATGGATTTTCCGTTATTTGCCTTTTCAAGACATCAATAACTACAATGTGGTCTCCTAGGTTGTAAGAGGTTAAAAATATAGCTACTATAATATCAAATGTGTTTGATTACATTTGAACTATCCATACGTCCTTGAGAATAATTATAGATATGGATTAAAACTTCTTAAATGTTGTTTAAATTTCCATTTTTGGAAATTTCTAGAATACTCTTTCTATTTGGCGATAGTGTTCGTGTTCGTATAAAAATCGTGTTCACGAATAATTGTCCAATGTGGTATATTTGATGATATGAAACGTCTATCCATAACACCTACCAACATATTCCAATCCTTGACTCTTCATATGGAATCCAAACGACAAATTCAAATGCTTATAAAAGCATCATTGATTTTTTCAAATTGCTAACAATCATAATCAAACTAATACTTACTAAATTTCCCCTTTACATCAACGTGCTTTGCCATTCATCAACTAACATTGATTTTGAAAGTTTTAATGTTTAACTTTTAAATGACCTCATCCCTCTCCAAATTTGGAGAATTTCAGAGATGTCTTATTAAATGTAAATAAGTGGGATATTTTTAACTTGATATATGAATAAAAGTTGTACATTATGAAATTTTTATTCTATCCATATGGTTAGATCTATGATTCCTGTCACCAATATTTTTGTATAAAATTTGAAACTTAAAATTCAAAATTATTTTGTAATTTGATTACAAATAAGATATTGATAATCTGAACATGAAATTGTTGTGATTGGTTGAAATGTAATACTCTAAGTGTAGTGACTTTTGGAGGTTTTTTGGTTGCTTAATTTTATGAGTTGACTTTTTCAAGAGCACTTTTACACTAAAATCTTTGAAATTTTGGGTGCATCACTACAACATGAAATGAGGCATAAAAAATTCACAAATTATCCCCTTTCTAATTGGATTACATATGCATTAAGCTAAATTTTATTAAAGAAATGTAGTAAAAAACCGACAGTGCAAAAAATCAATGACAGATGAAAAAACTGTGTTTGATACATCGTCCACTTTCTGGACGGTTGGACGTTTAGAGGTTAAAGTATATATCCAATATGAAATGTAAAAGTGAATACCGGTTGGTTTTAATAAAGTTATTGGTTGTGCATTTCATCCAAAAAAAGTCAAATAAAATGTCATAACTCTTAGTATCTACCATATCAAGTTTCTTGGAGAGAGTATGATGTTTTGAATTATCTAAGTTAATAGAACATGTGATTGCATGAATATGTTTATCTCAAAGTTAAGATTGTTTGAGCTTGCATTCAATAAATGGTTACAAGTGTAATCATTTTGAAAAATTTTAAGATTTCTAAAGGTATATTTAATAATAGGTGGATCCCAACCAAAGTCAATTTGACACGACCGTCTTTGCGTCATAATTGTTGTGGGAAGTGTACATGTTGTTCATTATCATGCGTTCATCAATTTGCATTATATAATAGATAGATAGGATTGTACTAGAGTGAGCTTGGCAGGAGCGTCCCAATGGCGGAATTGTCACGGGGAAAAAAAATACATGCACCACCCTGCGTTATACAATAGATTTGCATTTATGGCGTTTGATTACTTTATGATTTATATTTAAATTTTCATAGTTCAATCTTTTTAAGATTCAAGTTACTTTACATTATCCTCTAAAATCTCATAAAATTGTAAAGACGGCATTATGTTTTTTATAGAATACATCCTTTACTATAAATATTGCAATTATTGTCATTGTAGGATAAAACATATGGTTAAATTAAAGCACCACATCCAATTTAATATTGGATTCACTAGTAATCAAATTGAAAACAATAGTATCTATTATTGTTGAAAATATAGTAAATGAGAGTAACTCCTTAAAAACATCTACATCACTTTATAGTATACAACATTTATAATTATGTAGAATATTCTCTCTTATTTTAATTGCTATCTTATATAATCTTCATTGAAATTTCCTAATGATTACCGATAGGATGCAATAGGTTTTCAGAAAAACCATCATTTTTTTATTACAAATGGTTTATCATAAAAGACCATCTCCACTGATTATTAATTGTTTCAATGCTACTTCAATTAGTTCATGGATTAATATTAAAATGACAGCTTTTTTTAATGCCCTTTTAACGTAATTAAAAATAATAATTGAAATTAATCAAAATTCAATTTTGAATCTATCACTTTCAAAAAATTGAAATGTAACTGATTTGAAAATAATAATAAAAAATTAAAAAATTGGAAAATAATTAAAAAATATATTAAAATGACACAAAAGTACCATTAATTCATCATTTAGTTGAAGCACACTTCCAAAAATTAATAACTGATAGAGAACTCTTCTGATAAGTTTAAATTTTAAATAATAATTAAAATAAAATAAAATGCACTCAACCCTTTCTTATTGCACATTCCAAATACATCTCAAATATTTATCTATTGTTGTTTACAAATACGATTAAACAATTTCCACATGTCTAGTTATCAAAGCATCTTTACCCTTGTGACGCCAATGGCGTGTTTATCCTTAAAGGGAGCAACTAAGTCCCATGGGCTTAATTATAAGAGAATAAATGATTTTTTTTTTGTGAATAAAAAAATGAAAGAATTGGTGCTTTGGAAAGCTGTTGAAAGGCGAAGTTAGATTCCCAAGTTGGGTTTAATTTAGACAATTGTGGAAAAAATGGAACTTATATGAATGCATGAGCCAAATGAGGAGAAGATTGGATATCTATGGGGTGTGGGAGGCAAGATTCTAGGGTTAGGATTCTGCCTGCAAAGTGTGAAGTTTGGGTTAGGTTGCTTTTAATAAAAAAAGACTCCCCTAAAAATACTGTGAGTTATTATTTTTCAACACTTCGTCACACGTGGATTGACATGCTGGTTGGATTGGACAATTTCTAATATGTTAATTGGATTGAACAATTTTTGAAATGTTGATATGCTTAAAGAATTGTGAATTGCCTTTGCCGACAAAATGTGTTGTTTTTAAGACACATTGAACGTTCTTGGTTGGATTGCTTTTTGAAAAAAAACAATTATTTTGGGCAACCCCAAATTTGAAGCCTTGTCTACGGACATGTTAATTTTGGGTTGTTTTGGTGCTCGCAAGTGTTGCTCTCCACCCATACTTGTTCTACTCACACACCAACAATTGTGAATATAGGTAACAACTAATCACATTGGTTTAAGAAGTCAAAATTATTGTTTGAAAGGATGCACTGCTCTTCTATATTCTTTTGTGCCCGAACTTGTTTATGGCATGACCACCAATTTTTTTATGTTATCTGATATCAAGCGCGGATGCATCATAGCCAATTGACGTCACCTTTAATGCCGAACGGTGGCACTGCCTTTAACACATGAGAGTTATCCTTAAAGTCTTCCGGGTCTCCTTGTGTTCTCACCTTGTGTTTCAATTAAACTATGTAGCATATGACATGCAAGAGTCCAAAATGGGACGAAAATAAACATAACAACTCATAAGTTGTCTCACCCTTCAAAGAAATAATAGTATGATATAAAAACAAGCTGGATCTCCTTTGAGTTGCAAATTTGGTGCTCAAAAGAGATCCACCTTGTCTTTTATGAGTTGACATGTTTATTTTCGTCCCATTTTGGACTTTTGTATGTCGTGTGCTACATAGCTTGATTGAAACCACAAGCTGAGAATACAGTGTGACCCGGAAGACTTTAACCCCTAAACGTCCTCACCTTCCCCAGATTTGGCAGTTTTGCAAAGATACATTATAAAATACAACTAAGAGGGATATTTGGAACTTGATGTATGAATAAAAGTTGTACATTATGAATTTTAGTTTCTATCCATACGGTTAAATCTATGATTGTTATCACCAATATTTTTGTATAAAATTTGAAACTCAAAATTCATAATTCTTTTGTAATTTGATTACAAATAAGATGTTGACATTCTAAGAATGAAAGTTGTTGTGATCGGTTGAAATGTAATAGTCTAACTGTAGTGATTTTTGGAGATTTGTTTGTTGCTTGATTATGAGTTGACTCTTTCAAGAGCACTTTTGCACTAAAATCTTCAAAAAATTGGTGGAACAATAGAGTTATCTGCAAAGTCATTGAAAAGTGGGTGACTGGACCGGACTTTGAGTGAACAATAGATTTGTTCTCCATAAAAGAGCTTGTGTCGGGAATTAAAAGCAAATATTGGGTGCAAAGTTTGAAAGCACCAAAAATGGTGCTAAAAAACTTGTGACCCAAGTTTTTTTACGCGCCCCGAAGTTTCTGGCAACAGTCCAGCCTGACATCGCAGACCATCTGGGTTTAGTAAGCTCTCCTATGCAACATGATCTGACTCACACTAAATCAAGGCACTCACCCAACCTTTCTCTACTGGGAATGACTCTAGTTGAATTTACGTTTCCAACAATTTTATCATGATACAAGCCTAGTCAGCCCTCAACTTTACGGATAACTCAAATGTGGCATGAAATGAGGCATAATTTTTTCACAAATCATCCACTTTCTAATCAAATCACACATGCATGAAGCTAACTTCCCATAAAAAAAAGCTAACTTCCCATAAAAAATTCAGTAAAAATCCACTCTGCAAAAAGTGCATGATGGATGAAAAAACGGTGTTCAAATCTGTTAATCGTCCAAAATCTAGACAGTTGGAAGTTTAGGGGGTTAAGGATAACTTTATGGACAAAGTGAAATTAGAATCACATTTATCCCACAAGGGAGTGCAATTAAGGAGGTGCTATTGTGTCCCAAAACCATATTATTTTGGGATGAAATCAATTTCTTTTTCTCACTCAAAGCTGCTACGAAGGTACTACGATAATAGGCCGCTGATTTCCGGATTTCCGGATTTCCCCCAATTTCCAGCTGGTCATTAGCAAGCAGCTCAGCACGCCCCCACCCAAACCCTTCCGACGCGTACGACGAACGACGTCCAAGGGAACTCCATCTCTCACCATGAGGGAACCGACGAAAGCCGAAGGGAACAATAACGGGGAACGCGGACGGCGCAGGCGGCTGACTGACAGCAGAGAGACGACGAGCAAGCAACAAGAGCAGCAAAGCCCCGCTCTACTCTACTCTGTGATGTTGTTGCTGCTCAAGCTTTGCACCGAAACGCTTGGCTATGGCAGCTCCCAGGCTGAATTCCTCCCGGTGTTATTGACACCTCCAAAGACCACCGTAGTCTCTTAGACATACCGGCCTCACTACTCTTACTAATAAGAAGTGTTCGTCGGTCAGCTACTCTCGCAATTGATTTCTCTCCAACCATTCATTCCGAAGATGAAGATCTCTCTTCTGCTCCTGTTTCTCACCCTGCCGGCGTGCTTGGCGTACAATGCCACGCTCGGATGGCAAACACTCTACCGTAAGCTCACGCAACTTCTGGTGTTCCAAACCTTGTTTCTCGGTTTCGGTTTGAAACGAGCGGGAAATGTGGAAATGGCGTACCGATCTTTGCGGTGCTTTGTCCGGCTCTCGTTTGTGTGTAGATTTTGTGGATTTCGGCAATGTAGGATGATTTAATAACGTAGGTCGAGTTCTATGGTGTGGTCGCGTATATATGTCTTTTTTTTTGTTGGTAACGTTGAGTACTGTAGGAGGTTTTTGTGGATTTGAGCTTCTTACAGAGCCCTTTTGGTTAGTTATAGAATCAAGCTTGTTTGTAACAGCTTCGTACATAGTCGTTTTGGTTAGTTATAGAATTTTTTCGTCCAATTTCGGCTTTTAGTGATATTACACATGTTTGAAATGGTGTGGGAGCTTAGGATGCGAGATTTAGGACGGTTTAGGTGAGAGAATCAAGCCCGTTGGTGAGGTAACCTAGCAATATTGAGCTCACGGATTGAAGTATCATGTTGTTGAATTTCGTTTTTTAATGTTAGTATGTCAAATGGATGTGGAGCTGACGAATTTTGTTGTTGGCATGAGTTATGGCTTGCCTGACATTTAGATCGTGTGACTTGGATAGTTTTGGACCGACGTGTGTCGTCTGGTGTGTTGGCTGTCAGAGTTGTCATCATCACTGGTGCATGTCTTTGGACTCAAGGTCATGCATGAGTGATTTTGGAAGTGATAGGGGTTGCAATTTGCAACCTGTATGTGAATTGCCTGGTGGACTAGCAATTGAAGGGAATTGTTTTAAAATTTTGTTCAATTAGAGCTCATTTTTCGTTTTCCTGGTTGACCTAATGAAGTCTCCGTTAATTTTTTTGTGGCTAGCTATTGATGTTAATTGATCTCCTTTGATGCTGTGTATGATTATAGACAATCCCTTACCGTTTAGGCTTGTGTAACTCCATATGAAATATATTTCTGGCGTCTAGATCAGCATTGGTGAACCTGAGCTCATTTCCTCGTAAAAAAGGTTGATTCGCTCATTGTCTAGACGCCGTCGGTGTGCAGGAGATTATGCGATTTTTTGAATCTTATGGCATAGAAGTATCAGTACCCGTAGAAATTTGCTGGCCTTGAACATCATTGAAAGTGATTTGGACTAGCAACTTTAGTTTCGTCTTGCTAGCACTAGCAGCTGAAGAGAATGTTATAAATTTCTATGCAGTTAGAGCTCCATTATCGGTTTTGTTTGACCTAGGGTAGACTCTGTTTATCTGTCTCTTATTGTTTGTGTTTGACCTTGAGTTGTTATCCTTGGTTGGAGGTAGGTAAATATTTTCATGGACTTTGTTATTTCTTTTTGTGTAAGCACTACTACAGTTTCAGGGAAAGATGCTGAATTCTCTTCCAGTTTGCCATGATGTGGATTTTATACTTTTGTTGACATCCCCTTAGGTGCAGCTTAAGAGTATAGAACGAGCTCTTGTCGTCTAGGATCTTAGTAGAAAAGTTGCAAAACTCACATGAATTAGTTTTTCTATTGTGAGGCCCTGCACTAGCGTGAGCTTTCGTTCCTTTTGCTAAGAAATTTTACTTTACCTTGGTGTTGCTGCAGAGGGCGCTCCATTGGTCATCGCAAACGGTGGTTCTTCAGGCATTCTTCCAGGTCAAACAGACCCTGCCTACTATGATGCTGCTAACAGCACCAAATTCCCCATGGCTTTCCTCTGCGACTTGCAGTTGACGAAGGATAATTTAGGAGTTTGTCGCACTGGTTGGAATCTGAGTGCATCAACCAATTTGACAAATATATTGTCGAATTTATCTGCCCCAAGCACCTATGTGATTCAAGGAGTGGCGCAGACTGGTTACTTTTCAGTTGATTTCAATCTTACACAACTTAATCAAACTACAGGTAAAGCCTTGGGTTGTCTGAAACGTGAATCCTTTTTAGGTTTTGTTGGTTCTGTATTTCACATTCTATTGTATTTCTTAATTTTCTTGAACCATAGGGCATCAACATTGCAGTCCTTAATTAGCCGTTGTGTATCAATGACTTATTTATGATGCCATCAACAGTCTTGTCATTATTCAGCCATGGGACTAAACTATTGTTTGGCTGTGCAGCAATCCAGCCGAGTATTTCACGCTCGCCAGATTACGATGGGTTATTCCCCATCTTGACACCTGAACACGTTGCAGCTGGAGTTTCACCTTCTAACGGATTATTTTTCTGGTTAAATATTGAGGTATCCTCAAAATTTTCTCGATTCTTCAAAAGGGTTAGAAATTTGTCTGCGGACCTGCAACTTGAAAGGATACACAGTATTTCAATTCATATAGACGAAGTAGTTTTATACTTGGCATTTGCTAATTAGCAAGTCTTGTTTTTTGTTTTTTTTTTTGCAGTATCCCTCTTTTTACCAGCAACATCCTGGAAAGAACAGCCTGGCTAGTTACTTGACGACTTTTCTCAAGGACTACCAACCATTTTACATGTCAGCCACTGAGGTTGGCATACTGAAACTACTTGCACCTACTGCGTTCAGGACTCAGACGAATCTTTGCTTTAAAGTCTTGGGCGTGGATATTGTTGAGGAGAGCACCAATACCACATATGGTCAAATTCTTTCAAATTTGACTGATATTGCAACCTATGCTCAAGGACTTCTAGTTCCTCGAGAGTTAATCTACCCAAGCGTACATCCATATAATGACACTTCCTACGGTTACTACACAGAAGCTGCCAGCGATTTTGTTGAGCGTGCACACGCTGCGAAGCTTGAAGTTTATGTTTACAGTTTTGCCAACGACAACTTTCCCTCGAGCTACAATTACAGTTTCGACCCTGTTCTTGAAGTTGTGAACTACATTGGGGACACCTTCCAAGTAGACGGAGTTTTATCCGACTTTCCAACTACTGCTGCTGAAGCAATAAGTGAGTTGTTGCACTTGTGTGTTTTGTTCTGTTCTAATTTCTGAACATTTTTCTTATTGAACCGAGGCGAACTTTTCTGGGGAGCATTGTCAGAATATTTATGCTCATAATTTTATAGCTGGTATTCTTGGTTTCAATGCAGTTTGGGTGTCAATTGAGTACTTTACCAATTTCCTGGCACTGTTAAATTAATTGGTGTTTACCCTGCACGTTATGCAGATTGCTATCTGGATGGTTATGTGGATGCACCTTTATCAAAGAGAGGTGTACTATCTCCCTTTTTTTACAGTGTCTTTGATATATCCGTACTTGTTTATATTTATTATGTATTGATTAGAGTACTCTTATTTATTTTTTCGTTTTATAACTGTGAATTGGTGAGTTTTATACCCTAAAACCGCTGCCTTCATCTTCTCAAATTGTGGATGGTCTAAACGCATAATGTCTTCCAAAATGTCCATTTGTGCAGATTCTTCTAAATCAGTGGCCAATCCACTTGTTATTTCACACAATGGCGCTAGTGGAGACTTCCCAGGTTGCACCACGTTGGCCTACGTGGCGGCCATTAATGATGGCGCTGACTACATTGACTGCACAGTACAGATTTCAAGTGATGGAGTTCCTTTTTGCCGAGAAGATGTGGATCTACTGAAGAGCACTAATGTACTGGGTAATCAAGTTTTGTACCAACAATATGTCACAAATTATCCTGAACTTCAAGCAGGCGATGGCGTATTCGCCTTTAACCTCACCTGGTCAGAAGTCCTTTCATTAAAAGGTATTTCATATACTCTGAATTTTAGTGCAACAGTTTCCGGTGTTTAGGTTTTCTTGATTGCTTCTTTTGAGGTTTTGAAGGTAATATTCTGAAAATATTCTGCAAATACTAGTCTGGTCAATTTGTAGTTGTGTTGAAGAGTTTTTCATCTTATTAGATGTGGCCAGCGATTACTAACCTGCCACCTTTGAATAGATTCAAGTCAGGTTATGACATGTCTAGGTGTAGAATTTTACAATACTGACGTGAGTGTTACCGTGGAACCAATTACTAGTGAGTCACATCTATTAGTGAAGAGAAATGCATGTGTTTATCCCTTAACATTTTAGTACTGTAATTAAATGCAGCTATCATGTATAGCCCTTGGGCGAAGTACTATGTCAGGCGCGATCCTGAAAATGATGGCAAGGAAGGCATATTATCTTTGGATGACTTTCTCTCATTCGCCAAGAACAATTCCGGCATTGGTATATATGTGAATCTTCAGGTGAAATTCTACTCCTAAATCGTTTCTGGGTACCAATCTGACTTTCAATTCCTAATGATATTGCAGTGTTAGTTGGTTTAGTCTTTCTGAAAACCGAGTTCTGCTATCCTTTTGAACGACACATTAGATGTTTCTTTATATTTAAAGTTGGCATGTGGTATGATGTTGTTTTACTTCAGAATGCGTACTACCTGCGCACTCAGCACAATTTGGATCTGGTGGATGCGGTTGTGACTGCACTCACTAAAGCGAACCTCACGAGTGCCAGCGACAAAATCATGGTGGCTTCCGAAGACAGTTCCGCTTTGGCTGCTATCCAAAACTTATTACCCTCGGTCAAGCTCGTATATAATGTTCTGTACAACCCTTTAAATCCAATTTCAGTCTCGACACCAGTACTACAGGTACGTACATTTCAAGTAGGTGTGAATACATAGATATATATATGTCTTTTGGCTTCAAACACCTTAGACTTTCAGGGGTTAACCCTTTAACGTCTCGATTCAACACTGTTTTCAAAGATTTGTTATAAAATGGTTGATGAAAAACGGAAATGGAGTTGATGTACAAAACAAAGTTGTAAATGTCAATGTGTAGGTAACATCTGTACGGTTGGATTCATCATATTTATTATTAATATTTTTAAAGTAATTTTACAAGGTTTTCTCTTGAAATTCAATTAAAAATCCAAAATTAACACAAAAAAATTTAAAAATATTGTAATGAAATTAGAATGACATGCACTTCGAGATGGTATGGTTTCCATTATTTGATTCTACTTACTATGGAAAATCATATTTAAGGTCTTTCTTTTTGAACTAAGATTGAAACTTGACATTAATCACTTTTGTAATTTTTCAAAAATTCACATTATCTTATTTGGAAGATCCATACCGTACAAATGGTATTCAACTAGCACAAGAATGAAAAAAAATAAAAATGGATGAAAAACATCCGGTACTTACAGAAATCGAGCTGCTGAAATTCATCCGGCGTCCAGATTCTGGACGCAGGCGCCTGAAAGTGTTAACCTCTACTGGTCAGAGATATCACGGTTTTTAAATGACCAATTTGTTTGATCGTATTGTGAAAAATGTAATTCAGTCAGGGTCAAATTTAATATCATCAGAGAACGTTGCATGTGTTGACCATTTTAATTGTTTTTAATAATTGAACAAAAGAAAGTCCCCATTCACATGACCCACTTAGAAGTGCTCAAAAATCATAGAGCCCAATTTGGGTGTGTTGGTCCTTTACGGGTTAAGAAGCCACGAAGACAATGACAAAATCACCTGAAAACACATTGTTCTAATTGTTGGACGTGTTTATTATGTTCTTCAGGAAATCAAGAAGTTCTCAAACACCGTAGCTCTGGATCGCCGGCTGGTTGACCCCATTGACAGCCAATCGTCTTTTCTTCTCTCCAAGACATCGGTGGTTAGCGCTGCTCAGTCCCTAAACATGACAGTCTTTTACGTGTTCCTGTCCAACGAATTCAACGGCTTTGCTACGGACTATAGATCTGACCCCATCCTCCAAATAAATTCTCTTATCCAAGAATACGAAATAAATGGCTTCCTCACTGATCATCCCAAGACGCTCTACAATTTTCTAAACAGTAAGTAAACTTGCCACTAATTGCCGTTCACGTTCTGATTATATTAATCCCTCTTGTGGAAAATTCTCTGTTTTTGGTTTCTGATTGAGAGGCTTACTACACTAGAGGAAAGGCAATGCAGTGGAAGCCATGTGCTCTGTTCTGACAGTTTTTCATGATTGTTTGTGCAGAGAACTACTGCTACCTACCATTGGCAGGAAAAGCCGTCAACACGTCAACAAACCTATACCCTATATTCCCTATTACACCTATGGTAGGATCAGCTGCAGTGGCGCCAAGTCCTGCATTGGCTGTAGCTGAGCCCCCAGTAAACTACTTTGTTCCTGAGGGAAGCCCTAGTCCGAATGGTACCCTATCGCCAGTACCCTCCACGAACCCCAGTTCCGCTACAAAGCTCGTAGCCAGTCTCGTTTCTTCGGTGGCTCTTGCTATCCTTCTACTCTTCACACTGTAAACGGGTGAGCCATAATTAGACACCTTTTCTCGGTTTTACCATAATTATTTTTTATTTTTTTCTTTCACTTTCAGGAGTGGTTGTTTTTTTAGGTAGGTAGATCTTAGGAAGAAGCTCAGTCTCTAAAATTCCAGAGATTGAGTGAATTTTTTCAGAAGAACAGCGTTATGATTGTCGGTTTGTCCCACCATAAGGTATAATAGCTGGTGTGTAACCTGTATAAATGTAATGCAGCGAATCTCACATTGAGTTTTTCCCACTGATGAGCATCAAACCTTTTGATGATTTCACATTGGATCGGATTCGCACAGGTTTTAATAACATTCTAGAGAGCTATAACCCTTCTTGAGCACCCTCTGAATTCAAAAGGATCACATGAAAAGAGGGTTATCTTTGAACTCAACAAAATTTCAACATGTTTGAACTTTCTCATTAAATTTAATGGAAACAAGATGAAATTCTGACGTACTTTAAAAAAAAAAAAAAAAAACTCTTGTTTTGCTTGTTTGAGCCCAATGACCCGTTGTTTTCACATTTGATATAGCACAAGATGATTTCATTCTCCTCCTTTTGCAGTTTATGATGATTATTTAGATGCAAAGTGTTGTAATTTGTACTTGGGTAGTTTGTTTGCAAAAATCTTGAATTTTTAGGAATTTAGATTATTTTCATTAATATTATCTAAAATATTCAATAATACCAATTTATAATTTTTGAATATTTCAATAAATGCATTTTATAATTATTTATTGAATTAATGTTTAACGAATCTGACCATAGTGTAGGGTAGTGTCGAGCCCATTTATTTTCAACATGAGCTCTTTTGCTCTACAACATTCTTCAGACCCCCTACTGTTCACCTTCAAATCTCATGTCAGGGGATCGAAGGAATCGCAAAGAATCTCCTTTAAATTCAGTTGGACCAAGCAAAGAGGGTTGGAAAGTTGAATTATTTTATTAGTAGTTTCTCTACAGTGCTGCTATAGTGTATAGGGTGTGGTCCAGCAAGGTATGAAGAACGTTATGTCCAAGCAATAATTTGTTGTATTTGTTCTTTCAAATTCCAATGCAATTAGGAATTTTATGTGCATTTTTTATGTTGAACAAGGGAACGTTATGTGCAGATTTACTATGAGTATTATTGAAGTGCATTAATTTTTTTGACAGTTAGTCACTTTGAGAGAAAATGGTTAGAATAATCCCAAGATTCTTAAGGAATAAACATCATATTTTCCTTAACAATAGAGTTTTCCGCAAACTCACAGGGGGATTGAGCCTTAAGGTAGGGACACCTATTCTCGTGACTGCACCTATTCCCGTCTACATACAGGACACCTGAATCCGAGAGTTTCTGATCATGGGTGGTTGTGGCTTGAGAACATATTTAGGGTGTTTCTCCAAGTCACAAGCGTTTCTTCAAGTCACGGAATCAGGGCCATTTAGACACAGTCAAATGTGCAAACCAATTTTTGGCTTTGATTATCGAGAACATATACAAATTTTAGAATAACATGACTTCGTCGATACATTCTACATTAATATCTAATTGCCTTTCCCTTGGTATAATCGCTTTTCATACTGTTCATTCATAAGTATGATAATCAGCTTAAAGTCACGGGAATGGGTGTCCCTACCTTAGTTTGGAAAACTTCTTGGGATAGGAAAATTGGCCTCAGAATTTACTGGAGCATAAAGTACAGATGAGTTCCCGATTGGTGGGGGCTGTCAGTTACTATTTCAGTGAATGAGCTTTCAAAAGCTTTGATTTTTTAAAAATAAATCCAAGGAAGACCCACTCCATGTGACAGTGCATCCATGAGAATAGAAACTAAAGTTGGGAAATTTTTGGACACTGTTTTTGGTGCCTTGAAACTTCAGACCTCTAGTTTATTTACAGCATCTGACATGTCTACTTTTATTGTGTTCTCAACCTCTCTTTTCACATACTGTAGTCCAGTCACCCCACTCTAGACCACTTTGCGGATAACTCTAATATCTCAATTTAGGGCCAAAATTGATCTTGGTATCACCTAAGTATCATCTGAGTATTATAATATATTGTTATTAAAATATTCTTTTAATAATATTTTTATGATTACTAAAGACAATCATTTATTTTAGACTACTCCAAAGAATATTACAACATCCCAACTTTGTATAACAAATGCAAGCTTTAGAAGTATTTTTTATTACCATCTGCCAACCATTTTCTAGGTGGAAAAATAGAACTAGAAGGAGAAACTATTATTATAAATAACTAAATTTAGACCAAGAATATGACGTGGAGAAGACATCAAGTGGAAAGGTGACATAGAGAAAGCAGAGGAAGAGGTTGTGGATGGCAATAGAAGGCTTTTTAATTTACTAATTGTGATTTTAGGGTGGGATTTATCAACCTCACTTGCAATCGACCAAAATGGAATGTAGGTGGGAATCGTTGCTCCATTTCATTGCTCCATTTTGTTGTTCTAAAATCTTTATTCATTTTCTTTAAGCCAAAATTTCATTCGTAGTATCAAAATTTCATCTATTTGTGATGAATTCATCTAGAATCAAGATGAAAATGCTAATGTTTGTCTCATTGGTGCCACTCAAAAAAAATAAAAATTGCAAGAAAATCTCTACTACTGTAACTAGGTAGTAGTTCTAGCACTTGGTTGCCAAATAATTATCAAAACCGTGCATTTTTCTTGGGTACTTTGCTAAAAATAAAAGACATTCTCAAAGATTCTTGTCTTTCCCTTATAATTTTTTTGGAAAAAAAAAAATTTCTAAATTTTTGGCACCTATTTTTAGAAATATTTTGTGCCGGAATTACTACCTAGTTATGGTATCTAGTAGAGGAGAATTGTAGAGAATGATGAGCTTGTACAATTGATGTAGAATGTTACGTTGAACTCACGTTTAAGGTACATAATCTATTACCACCATGTTTCGAATTTTGTCCTGAGGTTTTGGTGGAAACCAAAAATGTCTATTGTAAGTACATGATGGCGGAATTAGAAATATGGTGGTTTTATTGTAGATTGGTGTACCTTAAATCCATAATCAGGCACATTTTGCATGAGGGCTCGATTGATGACTTGACCCAAACTTCACACATTTCAACCTATAGGATCACTTAAATTTAGCATATTGGACCAAAAGGCTTACACTAGGGTTCAACCCGAACGTCTCCTCATCCTATGTGGCAATCTACATTACACGTCAATACTTTGGGTTGATTCAAGGAAATTGGATCAAGGTTTATGTTGACCCAAGTGCACAACTTGGGTGCAAACACCTCATTTGCACTATTTGCCCACTATTGAATCTCACGCATCTTCACCATTCGTACAATGATTGACCCAATTATTTGTCAATTAGATTCACGTCAACAATCGGGCCATGCCCTAATATAAAGTGGGTCTTACATGGAGAACGAGCCTTTTTTAACTAGCTAAATATATAATATTTAGTAGCTTTTAGTGGCTCTCCCTTACCCCACAATAGATGGTGCAACATATTCCACACCCACAAAGACCAAATTAGTAGCTAAGTGGACACGTGGAGTTCCAAGATGATGCATGAAGGAAGGCATAGCATGAAGGCTATTGAATGTTATGTATAGCCAAAAATGAGAAATCATTTTTAGAAAGAGCTAAATTTGTATCAAAACTTCATTCCTTTATCACTATCCGTTTGCGCAATTTCTCATTCAATTATGATGACTTCATCTGCAATCTAGATGAAAGTAGTACAATTTTTGTTTCACTGGTGCCACCTGCTCGAAATTTTTTCACCCTGTAGAGAACAGGTAACGACAAATAATTCTCATTCTGCAACGGTAGTTAATACTACAGTGTTCAGACCGACACTGCACAGGAGTGATGAGAACACAGGCAATAGTGAGCAGTTGTGCACAATATTATTATTGCAGGGGCTCACGTACTGTTTGCCATATTCCCGTGCGCCGTTAACTGAGTAATGGATGTCAACTTGTCATCGATTCGGGCAACAGTGGAGAGCCGGCCTGAATCCATCGTCTTCAAGCTCAGAATAAACCCAAAGTAATATTACGAGCGCCCTGCATTGTTTTCTATTTGGTGACTATAGAGGAATCTGAGGACTCGGCGGCGCTGCGGAGGTGCCATAAACAGCTCCCCTGCCAGGCCGGCACTGGCTTTTCCCAGTGGGCCCGTTGGCATGCCGGGGGCTCCGAACTCGGACTGCCATCGGCGTCGCACTACTCGTCGAATCATTCAATTCCTCTGAATGTCTGTCGATCCATCGATCGAATGAATGCTAGTGTATCTATCTCAGTGAACATTGCTGATCCCAAACAGCATCGTTTCGTTCTTCGTACGTTTTGGCTCATCTTGCAGGGCCCGGAACCGATTTGAATCACTATGGAATCAAGTCTTTGTTAGGACTCGTAGAATCAAACCACTCAGAGTGTATGGGTTCTGAATCCGAAGTCGATCCATGATGTCGCAGTATTAAGGAGCGGCCGAGTTACTGTATCCAAGCGAGCGTCTGATTCGAATCATTAGACACCCGAATGATGGAGACTCTGAGGTACGTTACTCATCGATCCCAAGTTTGGTCATCTTGATTCCTTAAACCATATGGCGTGTAGTACGTTTCAGAGCGCCAAATTTGTAACATTCAAGTGCAGCTCTAGAAACTAGCATTGGTGTTGGATCATATTATCGGAAGAACGACGATCTCAGTGTCAACTCGGAAGGGTTTTCTAACGTTTTTCAGAGGCTCCAGCTCAAGAATACAGGATGTTGAAACAGAAACGCAAGACCAGTTAACTAAATAGCCAGAATGATGCAAGACTAGTTAGCGAAAACGCCGTCCAGAAAACGCGAATCTGAAATATTCGACCGTTGTTAGTACCGACATAATTTGGTGTTTAGTAGATCTGAGGCTCCAGACAGGCGTCTGCACATGGCGATTCCCTTTGTATTCCCTTCTAGTCTCACTTTTTCCCTGCTTGAAAGTTTTGTGTCACAGGCTTGCGGGGAAATGTGAGACTAGAAGGGAAAATGCACACAGACTAGAAGCGAAATGCACTAGAAAGGGAAAGTGCTGGAAATGTGAGACTAGAAGGGAAATGCACAGAGATTCTCCAACAGTTCCCTTTCCAGCACCAGTATCTGTGTGCATTTCCCTTAGACTATGAGATACTGGTGCATTAAAAGGGCCAATGTTTTGCAATTGTATCTCATTGTAACGAATACGAGGCTAACTGAGTGTACTAGATAAAGAACTCCATGGGTTCTGCTACAGCATGCATGCTATCTCCATGGTGAGCCCATGGAGTACTCTATCTAGCATAGCCTATAACACATGTCACACATTAGTATCTGAGTCTTATTTTGAGGAGTACATTATGGAGAGTTGAGAATAAAAAAGACGAGGAGGAATTCTCTAGAAAGATTCGGAATACACTATGAAGATTGTGTGCATAGGAAAACACATTACGGGTCCATCTGAGGCTCAGACAGGCGTCTGCACATGTGTTTTCCCTTCTAGTCTCACTTTTCCCTGCTTGAAAGTTTTGTGTCACACGTTTGCGGGGAAATGTGAGACTAGAAGGGAAATGCACGCAGATTCTAGCCTCCCACTATGAGATACTGGTGTTGGAAAAGGGCCAATTTTTTGCAATTGTATCGCATTATATTGTAACGAATACGAGGAGAAGTGTTTTCGTAATGCTGCAATGGACTGGGTGGAAAACGCCATATTGGTTATTTCGGCCAATCTCTAGTGTGACCTGTAACCTGTTACACTCCAAAATAACAGGGATTGGCCAATATAACCAATAAGGCGTTGGAAAAGATAAGTGGCAGAGCGTGTGCCTGAGATGATAGCGAGAGTGATACAGTGATGGATGGTGCAGGAGGAGGAGACCAGCGGCGATGGCGGGGGCGAGACGGCTGGATAACGCGGGGGTGTTGGTGGCGGTGGCGCTGGTGGTGATTTGTGGTGTGGATCAGGTGGCGGGGTACAACTACGGCGTGGGGTTCGTGAAGCCGCTGTGCGACGACGCGCACACGTGTTACCAGACGCGCGAGATCGCGCCCAACATCTGGGGTTTCGTGGTGACGCTGCTGTGCCTGACCACAGACGCGTGGGGGTTCGCGTCGTCGTCGCAGTTCGCGTGGCGCCTGGTGCTGGTGTTCGTGGCCGGGCCGATCATGCCCGTGTGGAGCCTCATCGAAGTGCTGGGGAAAGCGTTCGTGGGCATGGCGCTCACGCACAAGCTCGGCAGGTCCACCATGACCGTCGCCAAGAGCAACTCTGCAAATATCATCGCGCAGTGCGACGTGCTCTTGGGCATGAGCGAGGACGCCGCGACGCGGTTCCCCGTCATGCACACGGAACAGAACTACAGGTAGTCCCCTATGTCATCATACATATCATTTTTAACATTGCATTCACTCATGCAAAACCCCTGTTGAAACTATCGATGATGCGTGGGTACTGATCATAGATTTCTAGAATTGGATTTGAGGTCTTATCCTCACCTGACCCGATCCTCTGGATATCTCTAATCACACACGTGGCTATATTTAAGGATCCTTTGATCAATACTCTCTCTGTCCGGAAATAATCGTCCTAGTTCTTGGCAGTATTTGTTCTACATTTTATACTTCAAACGTGAGTCCTGTCCACTTCAAACGGTGTGGATAATGAGAATGACACAATAACTACATACCACGAATCTGCTATTTTTCAATAGACCATTGTTCGAGTACTGAGATGACCTTACGTTAAAACATGCCAAACACTAGGACAGTTATTTCCGGACAGAGGGAGTACTTCCTTATCACTGGAAACAATCTTTACATTGGGTGGTTGAAACAATATCATTTGGAAGTTGTTTCAACCTCTCATTCACTGCGGTTTTAACCAGGCATAACATTCTTAAGTAAAGGACTGAATGATGTCATTGAGATTTTGAGATCTTGTTTGAAAATTAATACAACCTCGGAATATTTAACGTTACAGAAGATGTGACCACATGCCTACGTTGCAAATCTACATGGGAAGGATGCTTCAATAGAAATTGTTGTTATATTTTTTGCATTTTGGAGGTGGAGAAATTCTAATGTACGGATCAGCATGCCTATGTTTATCTTTTTGGCTCATTTTTTCTTCTTTCTGGTCAAAATGAAGCCAAGATGGAGACGAAATGGAGCCAAACTGGTGCCGATATGAAAAAATTGCAATATGGCAATTTAAGAGACAAATTTTAACATTTTCTGCACTGGCAATTGCTAATAGACCTCTATAATACATGGGAATCCTTTACTGTCTAAGACGCAAATGCAGAAAATGGAGAAATTTCTCCAATTTGTGAAGTGTTAAGCTTTGTAAATTCTTCCCTGTTCATTTGTTATAGTATTGGTTCCTGCATTTGTATCTGGAATGCAAGTGCAGAGGAGATAAGTTATCTGGAAAGCGATTCTTTTCAGAAACAAATTTCCAATCATATCTGCATTTGACCCTTCCACTTCCTGTATCTGTTTCCTGTGTGTGTGTTTATATATATATCTCTCTGGTTCTACTCCTACTTCAGATTCCAGTAACAGATAGTAATGCTCTAACCCTTAAATGTTCAAGCATCTATTAGGTGAATGATGAATGTTTTGGAAAGTACACTTTATTTAAAGAAGATCGTGTAATATACCAATAAAAAGAAGAAAGAAGGCTCTACATGAATCAATGGCATAAATATTTTGAAAGAGTTCTATTAGTTCTCATGTTTCGATCACTTGAATTTTTTTTTGGTTGTGCTTCTACTCCAGATTCCAGATACAAATAGTAATTCTCTGAAATTTTTAACCCCTGAATGCTCAAGGTAAATGATGAATGTTTTGGAAAGTACACTTCCTTTTAAAGTAGATTGTGTAATATACCAATAAAAAGAAGAAAGAAGGCTCTACATGAATCAATGGCAGTAAATATTTTGAAAGATTTTCTATTGTTTATCATGTTTCGATCACTTGAATTTATTTTTATGCTAACAACATGTGTTGAGTGTACAGTATCGACGTGTTGCTGACGCCGCTGGAGGTTGGCAACCGGCGCGAGAGCGAGGCGCTGGTGCTGCTGAACGACCGCGGCAAGGAAGCGCTGCTGCGCGCCAACGTGTTGCCTAAGTACGAGCAGCTGCGCTTCTTGCAAGGCTACAGTGGGCTGGCCATCACGGTGTCCGCGGCGCAAGCCATCGGGTACATCTTCGGCGTGATCTCGCGTGCCAGCCAGACGCTGAACGTGACGCCCATCGAGCGCATCTGCATGGACTTGAGTTTCATCGTGCTGGTGAAAGCAGGCCTGTACACGATCGCCAGCAGTTGCCACCACCCGCTCCTGCTCCACGTCTCCGCGGAGCACGAGGAGAGTGTTCTTGAGGCCTGCAAGGACACCAAGTACAGCGAGCACGACGAGTTTTCAGGTGAGGTTGAAACTGGATCCCATTTCATCTTGCATTGCCCCTACTATCATCAGGAAATTAGTACCCCACGGATTTTAAACGATTTCCGTGCGACATCTGATATTTCATGGGTTTGTATATTTTCGCACGGATTCTACATGGATTTGACGCTAATTTCGCACTGATTCTGCACTTTGTTAGATAACGAAAAAGTGAATGTAGAAGTCACGCGGATTCAGTGCAGAATTAATGTGAAATCTGTGCGAAAAATGTACGAACCCATGAAATATCGAATGTCGCATGGAAATCGTTAAAAATTAGTGAGGTCCTAAATTCTTAATGATGTACTAGAGAAAGTACTCCATGGGCTTTGCTATGGCATGCTATCTTCAAGTTGCGAAGCGTTGAGGTGGTAGAATGCACCCACTATAAGACGTGGCGAGTCCAAGGAATATTCTATCTAGCATAGCCTATGACACATGTCACACATTGGTAGAGTCTTATTTTGAGGAGTACACTATGGAGAGTTGCTCAGAATAGAAAGAGATGAGGAGTATTCTACAAAGATTTGAAATACACTACGAAAATTGTGTGCATAAGAAAATACATTAAGGGTTGTAACTGTACAGCTTAGAACCAATCTGAAGCTGCCTGATTTCTTGGAGTAGACTATCATGATAACATCAAAGCGAATCATCTTGATCTTTTCACAACTAAGACAATGGAAAACCTTGAGAATTGTTTCCCCTCTAACTGTCACAAGCTAACCAGTAAATGTTTAAAGCATGCCACTGAGCACATGTCATTTCTGCGTTTGCTAGATCGTCCCTTGGGCCACGGGTTTCTAACAATTCATTTCATTTTCATTATCCTTTCAGTGGAGATCAAGACGCTGCTGTGCACGGAGCTCGTGCTGCTGATTCTGCTCGGCATCAGTTGCGTGGGGATTTGGCATGTCATCGGGTTCACGCCGTTCGACGCCATTCCGAGTATTCTGTTCGCGTGTGGGCTGTTCTTGCAGATGATCATCGCGCTGCTCATGTTCGGGAAGTCTATTCGCATCCCGAGTATGCTGCGCACCAAGTTCTGCTCCATCTTCATCGTCGCCATCTGCTCGTTGGTGAATGTTGCGGCCTACACTATGGCCATTATTGCCACCTTTAAGAACTGGCACCGTAGCGGCTTCAGCTTCAAAGGATACCTGTCGAATTCGTTGCCGCACATCGGTTGATCGATCTGAGCCAAATTTTCTCACGGTCATCAAATCGGTCATTGATTGAAGAAAAATGGTCGAGTCTAGAACAGAGTTTTTTTTTCTTTTTTTTTGGTAGTTTTTTTTTCATGAACCGAGTATGGTTTAAATTTGTATCATTCTTTACGTCAAGAAACCAACATGATTGAATTGTAACAACACAGTTTCTAAGGGCTACCTCTCAAAACTCTGCTGATTGATGTCCATCATCGATCTGAGCCAAATTTTCGAATCAGTTATTAATTGCGCAACGACTCAGTTCCCTTGCAATCAAAACCAGGGGAGTTAATTTGTATACCTCCGAAGCAGCTCCGGCAAGAAGAAATGGTGTAGTCTAGATCAGGTTTTTATTTTATTTTGATACTTTTTTTTTTTTTTTCATGAACCGAGTATCCTGGTTTAAATCTGTATCATTCTTTACGTCAAGAAACCAACATGACTGAATTGTAACAACACAGTTTCAAAGGGCTACCTCTCAAACTCCGCTGACTGATGTCGATCATCGATCTGAGCCATCTGCGCGATTCATCTCTGGCGAGTCGATTTTTCTCATGGTGTCACAATTGGGCAGAGCAACGTAGAATGACATTCGGAATGACATGGGATGCCATTTTAACTCGTTGAAACAACATTTCAATGTCGTTCCAACATGGTAGAACAACATTGAAATGTAGTTGAGCAGTTCTAGCCCTGGTTCTAGTGTGTTCTATAATAATGTCATTATTACAATGTGTTCTATCATATAATTCGAGTATATTCAAAGCTCCTATTTGTGTCAAGTTGTCATATTGGGCAGGTTTGGATCATTGAAAGTGTTCCTCTTGGCATGGACGAGGGTGAACAGGATGGTCCCTTTATCTTGTTAAGGTTGAACAGATTAGGATTTTGATAGGATAGTTTTTTGAATATACTCGAATATTATGATATTGGGTGGGCAGGAGGCTAATTAGATGCCACAGGAAGATTTTGGAGTGTTAACCCCGGGCCTAATGGACCAATGGGGGGGCTAATCCCCCAATATTGAGAGCTAATCCCTCAAACTTTAACCGGGGCTAACGTACTTTAAGCTGGGGCAAGTGGACCATTTTTGAGGGCTAATGTCTTCATAAAAAAGAGTTCGTGAGTTAAGAAAGCCAGTGCTACAGGGGGCTAGAAGGGGGGCTAACGCATGAAGCCCGACTAAGTCCTCCAAAACTTCTAGTGTGCCCGAATTAGACTAGGCAGGCGGCCCATCGGGTGTCGTGGCAACCCTGATTTGTGTGTTCAAATTGTATCTTTTGTACAGTACCCACCAACAAGTTTACGTTCATTCAAATTTTCAGAGATTTGCCAATAGAAATTACAAAAATTATAAGCTTTCAGCCTAATTTAGACAAGTTGTAGTGTAGAAGATGAACCACGCATACAATTGAGTTTTGATAATAAAAGATTTTTAAAAAATTTATTTTTATTTGAAATTCAAACCTTCATTTTTTACCCTTAATTCAAACAACTATGAATACAAATATTGTTACTTATGGTTTATAAAACTTTCAATGGAAAGAATGCAAATCCTTTGTAAAATCACGTGAAAAAAAAATCATGAGTTTTGAGGTCATATTTACTAAAATATCAATGTTTGAAGTTTTCAGTTCAAAATGTTCAATTTGAAAAATAAAAAAAAAATAAAAAAAATAAAAATATATATATATATATATATATATATATATATATATATATATATATATATATATATATATATATATATTTTAATATCTGATCCGAAATTTTTCCAAAGAAGTAATTTTCACACTTCAAATGGTTTAATATTTTTCAAGATTCAAAGCTAGACTTTATTCAGGATTAGTTCAACACTTGGTTTAAGTATTTCACTCTTGGATTATTATATGTCTCAGAGCAAGTCCTGGAAGCTGCGTTTTGAAGTTCCTTAGGCTTGCAAAAGCTGGTGAAACGATGTTTGCAGTGTGAAACGGTGGGGCCGCTCTATTCTTGGCGCGAGCTTAACAGTGGGCCCGTTGACATGTTTTTGTCCTTTTTACCCCCTACTAGCGGTTGTTGTGCAACACTAGAGTTATCCGTAAAGTCATGCTCTGTTTTTTGCTTCCATTTTCCTAGGAAGTGCTACAGTAACCCCAAAATGAGTGTATCCGTAAAGCAAAAGGGAAGTTTAAAAGAGAGCTTTAAGGAATTTCGGACTTGTCAGCTCCTTGTTTTAGACTGAATTATCCACATGCTTCATGTTGCCCCAACACTAAAGTACAAAGAGGAAAATAAAAAAGGAGCTCGTGGGGGTGGATAAGTATATTTTGGGAGGCAGATAGAGTCATGAGGAAATGAGAGATAAGAAACCATTCCTTTATATTGATCGGCCTATGGACTGTGGAGCGTCCTCACCCAAGTTTAGAATTCCATGCTCGAAGGAGCTCACTCATTGCTTTTCTAGTTGCTGGCTAGCAAAGAAATCCTTGGCGCGTTTGATTACACAAGGCAAAACTGGAGTTTTCCTCTTTTTGACGGCAGAAACCAATTTGTGTTCAAATCCAAAATAAGGAGAGCCTGACAAGAGGGCCTTTTGCTTGGCGACCTGGCATCAAGAAGAATATCGGTTGAAAGCCAGGTTCTCCAAGGACTTTACGGATAACTCTACTGTAATTCAATGTTTTGCAGTGTTTCACAAAACTTTAGATGTAGAACTATAGTGAAGGCCAGCTAGATGCGAGGCCCCCCGCATTCATCCTCCGTCCAGATCTACTTCACACAGCAGTAAAACCACAATCCCTCCACATGAAACACTGATTGGCAGTGTTTCATTTTGAAACATTGTCGTGTATGCCAATGTCACATAACAAGAATAAAGCTGAGTGGAATTATTCCATAAGGTTTGTACCATTCACAATCATAGTGAGGGTATATAGTGTTGTTGGTTTGAAAGGAGAAACATACCTTTCTTGCACTATAACAAAACATGGTAAAAAAAAACGCACTCAAAATTGACTGCGGTTCTTTTTGCCACGCTTTTGTGCATGCGCGTGTAGTGGGCTGCTAGCTTCTTTTGCAATTTCTGACTACAATTTTTAGAATTTTTGGGCGTGTAATATACCGTTGTAAAGGTATTGAAAATACCTTTCCAATGGTTTGTTACACGCCCCAAAGTTCCAAAAATTGCAATCGGAAATTGCAAAAAACAGTGCCTGCGCGCGTAGTGGACCTGCACAAAAACGTGGCAAAAAGAACTGTAGTCAATTTTGAGTGCGATTTTTTTTTACCATGTTTTGTTATAGTGTTGGCCTTTTGGCTAAGATCAAGTGTAAATAGTCAGGTAAGCGAGTGGGCCGCATCCCATAGGCTCCTCCACCGTCGACTTGAGCCTGGGCTTGTGGATATAATCTGGAGAGACAAAAAAGGCTGAACCAACCCACGTTCACACCCTTTCCGCTCACAATGTGTTCCTTTATGGGCCGTGATTGGCATGTTCTACAGGCGAGGTTGTCATCTGACTCTAAATCCCCCCTCGGACGTTAATGCAAACACTGTTCATCCATGGGCCCCATTTTCTAAAATTTCTATTTTGGGCCCTCTAGGGTCTTTTTTTGGCAATTTTTTTTGTAAATTTGGGGCTTATGGTCCAAATTTGGTCAAGGGGGACCCCCTTAGGAATTAAAAACCCTTGGAAGAGGGGGTTATTTTTTTAAAGTGGGCCCCTACATGTTCAAAATAGGGGGCAATTTTTGTCCTCTTGCATTAACCCCTAAAGGACCGGAGTGTTTTTCCTCCAAAAACACTCCAATGCTGCCGTTTTTACTCCCTTATGCAAAAAATCCAAAAAATGTTATTTTTTACCTTCTAACTGTAAGATATTGTCTTAACCCCTAAAAGCCTGAGGGGTATTGGACAAAACATAGATGTGTTATAATATGTGCCTTCTATATGTTTGATGAAGTTTGGTTCAATAGACAAAATGTAGGGCATCATCTCTACAAATTATCCGTACAGTCAAACTTCCAAAAATAACTTTAGATATTTTTTTAATGAATTTAAAAGCATTAACCTTTGAAAATTTGTATGAATTCTAATTTTCAGTTTTAGAGTTTAAAATTTAGCATGATTGGTTAAGCTGGTTTATCTATTGTAAAATTAAAAAAAAAACAAAAGAAATGATGGAGGGAACATCATTACTTTCCCCAAATAGTAAATTTTATAACACTAAGACAATGTTGAGGTAATTCACTTTGAAAAATTCTCCCAGGTGAAGTTTAACTCGGATTGTCATAATTCAAATTGCGTTGGAAAGTAGACTTGATGTAGTATTTTAAAATATTTTTTATTTTTCAATTTTTCAATTTTTAATTCCGGGCAGCCTGTTAGATTCGGGCAACGACCAGAAAATAGTCGTTTGGGCATTTAGGGGTTAAACTACGGGTGAAAGCAAGGTAAAGTGGACCAATAAATTACACTATGAAGATCCAACAATGCAGGGTTAAAAAACGCATATTAAATTTGAAATTTTAGAATTCTTTTTTTCCAAAAGAAAGTAGTATATGTATTGTTTTACAAAGTCAAACAATTTTTTGGAAAAAATTATCTTCAAATGAATTTATATATGTCTATACAATTTGAAAAAGTAGCACAAATTGAAAAAGAATTTGGTGACAATCAAGAAAGTTTGCAAGAAATAGGCTAAAAGTGCATTAAATTTTTTATTTTTTTATTTTTTTCTATATGGAGCCCTCAACATCATCATGAATTTCAAGAATATTTAAAAAAAAAATCAAATTGAAAATACTTAACCTCATCAAATTTGCGTTTGAAACTAGATTTAGACATTTTTTTCAAACACTACTTTTAGTAAATTTTTTTGAAGATATTCTTTTGAAACTTTGGATTTAAGTATATAGAACATCAATAAAGGGCTCCATGAAAAAAAACCAAAATAAAAGATAATTTGGTATAATTTTATAGCCTTTGGCAAAAAAATTGGATTTCAACATAGCGGCACAACTTTTTGGTACAAAATACCATGCTTTCACCCCTACTTGAAAATATACACAACAAATTTTGTTGATTTTGACTACACAAATTGCAAGATAATTGTGTTTGATGGAAAAAAACGCCCCAAAAAAACACATGCTCGAAAATTTTAGATGCGTTTGACCATGGCTACCTCAAAAAAACCTCACTACCAAAACTTGTCGCACTTCACTTTCACATTCTATATGATGTTACTTAAAATTTTCGTTGCGTTTGGAGATGTTTAGGATGTTGAAGAACACCTTGCATTTGTTGGGGATTTAAAAGTTCAAAAAAGACTCTTTGTTCTTGGAATTGAAATATTTTCGACTTTCTTTATTTAAATGCGAATCCGAGTGGTGAAACATAAGTACATTCCATCCTCTATAGAATGGCGAAAAAAATTGAAAAATAAATAAATCTCCAAGTTTTAGAAGACATGTAGTACATTTTCTAAGAATTTTGGGGGTTAGGGGGGGAAATAAAGGGTGGAGGAAGCAAATTGAAGTGCCAACCCATTCCAATGTTCATGACCCCATTAACTGTTAAGGTGGATTGCCACGTGGCAGTCCCTCATTGGACGTTTTTTATTTATTATTTATTATTTTCATTTGAAAAAAATATTTTAATTTTCAAAATTTTAATAATATTTTTTAATTATAAAATTGAAATTTTAGTTTTAAATAATATATTTTTTAATTAAAAAATATATATATTTAATGAGTTTGGAAAATGGGGTGGTCTTCTGCCCCCCACAGTCCATCCCATTTTCCACACTCCGCCCATCTTATTGCCTCCCTTAAAATTCAATTATTTCTCTACTGCCTTGTTGCCCTTTCTCCCGAAAAAAACACATTTCCCCTCATCACTTCTACATACTTTGTTGGAATTCAAAATAAAAAAAGAATCCCCATTTTCGTGGCACATTGGGGAATCCACTATTAAATTTCCTTCAAAATTTGATTAAAAATGTGTTCACTGGAACCTACCCGGTTCTCTAAATGTCTTAGTTAGGACACTTGGTCCTTTAGGGGTTAACATCTGGGGGCGGGGAGGGGGGGGGGGGGATGGGGGGCGAACAAGATCATGGCAAACTAATTAAAAACCTACAAAGAGGGTACAAACTAGAAGCAAAGAAGACCGCACAGATGGCAAGGAAGACAACAATTTTGGCTAGCTCACGATTCTTTTTGGGGGAGTTTAAAGTGCCTGATAGAGAATGAAAAATTCAAGAATTTGGCACATTTTGTACTTGCTTCTATACTCGCTCTCTTCATTTCTCACTCTATTCTTCACTTTTTGGATAAAAGAGTGTTTCCACTAGGTCTAGAATATGTGAGGGACTCAAAATAGACACTAGTGTTGCTCGAATCGGTTAAAATACACAAAAGTTGGAGAGTTTTGCGCCTTTTAGAAACCCTTAGTTTCCATAGCCGTTGGGGTGTTGCAATTCTCTAGTATGTGAGGTTTGTGGGTATAGGAGCTACGTGGGATTAGGGGTATCTTATGCTACTTTTTGGTATGTAAGTTTGAGAATAGGTACTTCAAGTCAATTCTATTTTCTTTTCCCTCTTTTCACAAAATTGAATTAAATGGCAAATTGAGGTGTCTAACTTGCTAATAGTCTAAGTGCGCATGGTAACTTGATGTAAGCATATCACTAACCTCTTCAAAACTAAACTCTCTTGTACTTTCCAACAAGGATTCCGCTTACTCATAAGGTAGAAGCATCTGAACGTGTTAGGAACCAATTCCAATCACCTTTGCAAGCACATGTTTCAACTTCGTGAGTTCCCAATCAAATTATTACAACCATTAGTTGTAACAGTTTGGTGATCAATTATGAATGCCAAGTTAGCAAACTGATTGGACTAGAAATGAAAGACAAGTATTGGTTCCCCTACTAACATCAATAGTGGTCTATGCATATTACGTTTGAAAATTTAGAACAAAATCATACATTGTGACAAAATTAATTAAAAATTGGGCATGGTTATTAAAACCAAAGTTTTATATGCTGCAATTTTTTATCATTGGAAACCATCGCTCTAAATAGGTCAAAATCCTTAAACTGACAAGTATTGGTGCATCCACTTTATCTCTTGCAAATGTGTCTTCTCACCTTCTTAACCCTTTAGCGCGCCAGCGTCCATATATTGGACGACGAACAAATTAAAGTTGTTTGATTTCCATCCAAAGTGGACAGTTTTCATCCACCAATTTTTTTTTGGGTTCTTGTGTAAGTTGACTATCCTTTGTATAGTGTGGATCTTCAAAATAAGTTATCATGATTTTTGGAAAAATAACACAATTGGTTTATGTCAAGTTTCATTCTTAGTTCAAAAAGTGAGACCTTAGACATGATTTTCCAAAATAAGTAGAATCAAATAATGGAAACCATACCATCGCGTAGTGCATGTTATTCCAATTTCATTCCAATATTTTTCAAATTTTTTGTGTTAATTTGGGATTTTTAATTCAATTTCAAGAGAAAACTTTGCAAAATCGTTTTAAAATTATTAGTAAAAAATATGATACATCTAACCGTACAGATGTAATCTTCACATTGGCATTTACAAATTTTCTTTGTACATCAACTCCATTTTCGGATCCCATCAAACATTTTATAACACTTCTTTGAAAACAGTGTTGATTTGGGATGTTAAAGGGTTAACCCCTAACTGCCCAAGCAGGCGTTTTTGGCCTAATGTACAGATTTCATCCGTATTTTCTCATCTGTCATGCACTTTTTGTGGTGTGATTTTTTTACTGAATTTTTTATGGGAAGTTAACTTCATGTATGTGTGATCCGATCGAAAAGGAAATAATTTTTGAAAAAATTATGCCTCATTTTGTGTTGTAGTGTTTCACCAAAAATCTTGAAGATTTTGGTCTAAAAGTGTTCATGAAAAAAAAAAACTATTAAAATCAAGCATCCAAAAAATCTCCAAAAACCACTACACCTAATGTACTACATTATAACCCATCACAACAAATTTCATCCACATATTGTCAATATCTTATTCGAAATTGAATTACAAAGTAATTTTTTATTTTATGTTTCAAAATTTATAAAAAAAATTAGTGATAGTAGTCATAGATCTAACTGTATAGATAGAATCTAAAATTAAAAATGCATAACTTTTATTCATACATCAAGTTCTAAATATTCATATTAATTGCATTTTATAATGCATCTTTGCAAAACTGCCTAAACTGGACATAGGTGAGGACGTTTAGGGGTTAACCATTTGAATCCTGGTGAATTTGACTTCTTGACACAATAATTTAGAGCTGTCAAAAACTAACAGTATTCCTGCTGACTGATCTCGCCGTAGACACAATTCAGCAGAAATGGGGCTTAATTATTTCTCAGTCAACGGTGTGGATCCCACAACATCTTGAGTCATTCTCGGGTGGGGGCATGGGGCTACATGCATGAATTAACCCTTAAAGGACCAAGTGTATTAACTAGGATATTTCAATGTTTGGGTAGGTTTCCATGGTGTTAATTTTATCCTAATTTTTTGAAAAATATTTATGTGAATTTGGTATGACAATACAAAAATGGGGATCTAATTTTTTTTTATTCCTTCTTTGTAAGTGGAAGCTATAGAGAGAAAGAGGTTTTCTCTGGGAGGATTGGCAGTATAGGCAGGGCTTAAAATAAATCTTAGAAATTATTTTTTTGCATTTTTAACCATAGGATCTTGCTTAAGACTACCAAAAGAATGCATGGTAAAACTTTCATAAAATTTGACTATACACATTGCAAGTTTATAGCGTTTGAAGTGAAAAGATGAAATGACAATCTTTTTTGACCTTTTATGATTGTCTTTGGAGACATGGGGAATTTTATAAAATAGGTCAAAATAAAATCTTTAATTTTTTTGAAATGTTCAAATTGGTATTAGCTATCAAGAGCAAAATTAAAAAATTAAAAAATTAAAAAATGAATAACAAGAAGTGAAAATGATGCTCAAGAACAAGAAAAACCCACAGTTCTTTTAGGAGTTAACCCCTAAACGTCCGAATGTTCAAAAAGTGAACAATGTACAGAATCAAACGCAGTTTTCTCATCCGTCATTGATTTTTTGCAACATGAATTTTTTACTATATATTTTATAGGAAATTAGCTTCATGTGTATGGTCCGATTAGAAAAGGGATGATTTGTAAGAAAATTATGCCTCATTTCATGTTGAAGTGATTCACCCAAAATTTCAAAGGTTTTAGTGTAAAAGTGCTCTTTAAAAAGTCAACTCATAAAATTAAGCAACCAAAAAATCTCCAAAAATCACTACACTTACAGTACAAATTGTCATTATTTTATTCGTAATCAAATTACAAAAGAATTTTGAATTTTGAATTTCATATTTTATACAAAATTGTTGATGATAGCAATCGTAGATCTAACCGTATGGATAGAATCTAAAATTTATAATGCACAGTCGGGTATAACATGCTTACAAATTTTTTCAAGCATGAAATTTCAGCGTAGTATGTAGGAACTTTGAGATGGCAATGCAGATGCAAGTGCAAGAAAAAATTCCTACCTTTAGAGGACTAGAGTAGGAATGTCCTTTTTAATTAGTAGGTCCATGGGTGCCATATTGAACACATTACAATTTAGGAAGGGACATCAAGGGACTCTGTTTTTATGAGGGAGGAGTCAAAAATTCGTAAGCAACTTGTACCCGACTGTACAACTTTTAACCCCTATACGTCAGAGCGTCCAGAAAGTGGACGACTAATAGATTCAAACCCTTCTCACGTTCTCATCAATGCTTGGATGAAAGTCATCCAATTTTTTGGAGATTCTTCATTAACTTGTTGTCTTATCTAACGGTTGGATTTAGTCATACTTGATTACATATTTTTCTAAAATTACAAATGTAGAAGTATGTCAAGTCGTTGACCAAGCCAAAATTGCATTGATTGTAGTTCAAAAGTGGCCTTGCAAAAATGAGGTCATAGATTTAAGAAACATAAAAATTTCAAAGAATCACCACGTTTAAGAGTATCTCATTTCAAATTCATTCCAACAAATTTTACTCAAAAAATATTAATATTTTGTTTGTAATTGAATTTAGAAGGAATTTTTAATTTTAACTTTCAAAATTAATAATTAAATATCGGTGATAGTATTAGTGAATCAAACTGTACAGATGGAATCTAAAATTCAAAATCTAGAACTTTCATTTGTATATCAATTCCAAAATATTCTTCTAAATAGTAGTTTATGATGATTTTTCTCAAATTGTCTATTCCAAGGACACCCTGGTACGTTTAGGGGTTAATCGTACATCAAGTTCAAAATATCCCTTTGGATTGCATTTTTCCATGCATCTTTGCAAAAGTGCTGAATTTGGAGAGGGGTGAGGACGTTCAGGGGTTAATGATCTTCGCAGAAGGATCTCCAATCCAGCCAGCGTTGAAAGTTGAAACCTTCAACAAATGCAGCATGGCATTTGGAGGTACGTACAGTTGGAGGCATCAGACTTTTTCCGTTGAGCGACACATATCGTAGACATGCTGATAAGTTCCGTACACTGACAAACACCGTGCGAATAGAAGGTGCACGGTACTGTGCCAAAGATGCACGGTAATTGGCGTGTCTACAAGACTGAGTCTACTGACTGACTATGCTCATCAGACAGTATAAACCTTAAGCATAGGCGTCACCTCCCCAGATATCTGCTTCAACTTGTACGTCCTCATCATTTCGGTTTCCAGTCTCGCAGTCTGCGTCTAGCTGCTCACGCTACAGCTAGTTTACTACTCTCTGTCTCTCTAGCTTCCCAGTGTTTCGAATCCATGGCTGGGATTAGTGCTTGGCTATGTGTGGTGGCGCTGGCTATGGTGGCTTGCTTCGGAGAGGGCGCACAGGCACGAAGGTCTCTCCTCCAAACTACGGTACGCTAGAGGCTCCCAAATGCTACGAGGCGCATTCATTCAAGTCAGTACTACCGTCTGTCGTTGAATGTTTACTTACACTTCGATCAACTGCGCGCTGCGAGAAAGTCTTTGGAACACTTCCAGTCTTGTAATTGAATGGTTCAGTGCAGTCCATTGATTGTTCTGTCAACGGTTTAATTTAGCCCATCTGCTTCTTACTAGACTGTCGAGTGTTGATCAGTGGTGTTGGTAGCCAATAAGTTACCTGTTTCTCGAACCCTTAACTTGATGTCCACAGCGGTTGTCCTGTTCAATTTCAGATCAAGAATGTGCTCAATTTCACATAAGTATTGGGAAGCTTTATATGATCGCATTAATTAGCATTTCTGGTCATCGATTGTTCTACAGTGATTTTGACTTTTTACCGACACATTTCCGGTTCAGGGTCTTTAGAATTGAGTGAGCCTACACAGATGGCGAAAGTGTACCCTCAGATCCTAGTTTGATTTTAATGCTCTGTGCACTTGACTGTCACAATTCTGGCCATTTTGAAACTCTGAATTTACCGAATCGTTTCGTTCTTGTGCCTGCAGACGTGCGCTGAACCTGCGTTACCGGACGTGAACCTGGCAGCGTATGCAGGCGTGTGGTACCAAATCGGTTCCACGGCGCTGATGAAGTCCATCGCGGAGGCAAACCTGGCATGCACAACGGGGCGATACTCAGTGATAGACTCGGGTGCCAACGTGAATGACATCCGTCTGCGCATCGACTCGTACAACACGAGCTCAGGCGAGCAGTGAATTTTCTTTTTGTTGCTAATCTTATCCAAATTACTACTTAAAATTTGGGCTGGCTAGTTGATACAAATGACTTTTGAAAATAAGAAAGAATAATAGCCAGAATTTCTACATGGAGTCAAGATGTGCAGCCTCTTTAAACCTAGGTAGCACAGGTGTATTACCCTCATATTACCTGTATATTAATATGAATAGAGCATCCGAGGAGCCTGAGTTGCTCTTCAAGTAGCACAAATGATAAACTGTCTCCTGACCAAAAGAAAATGACTGCAGGCGAGTACAGCTCTCTCGTGGGCCTAGCCACCGTGACGGGCCGCAAGCTGGCTCTCCAGTTCCCCGGCGAGTCGACGCCCGGCGACTACCGCATCATCTACTTGAGCGGCGACGTCAACGACAAGTACAAGACGGCCGTGACGTACAGCTGCACTCCCGGTAGCATCCAGACCGTCAACATCCTGTCCCGGACGCCCTCGCTCGACAGCGACGAAAGCATTCAGGGCCTCCTGCAGTATGCGGCCTCGCAGAACATCACCCTGGAGGCTAACAACCAGTTCGTCCCCACTTTGCAAGACAAGATCACTTGTGGCCGCAACGATGACTGATGGAACTTCGATTCTTCAGCCGGGTGCCATTGTTTTCGTAATTAATGGAGAAGATTTGTTAGTGTTACTTTCAATATGGCAAACCGGGGGAAGACTGGTTGATATCAATCCATGGAACAGTGTGATCATCCGTGGATGGATTGAGGAGAATATAACCGCTAAAGGGCGGACCTATTATCATAGAATTAGCATGGAATTAGCATCACATTCCAAAATTCCACAAATAAGAGTATTGTAGAAAAATTGGGGACCTATTTCTATTGAGAAGGGCAGCACTCTCTATCACATTTTCAGTCTGGTGGTTTAGTTTTAATGAAATGTGGTTTAATTTTAACGAGATGTGTGTTGATTTTTCTATAGCACTATAGAAAAATTGGGGACCTATCTCTATAGAGATGGGTAACACTCCCCATCACTTTTCCAGTTTGGTGGTCCAGTTTTAACGAAATTATATGCGTTTAATAACAACTCTTAGAAAGAACAAATCTATCATCATAAATCAATCCCCTAAAGTGAATGCCTTTCATACTAAGTCATTCTTACTTACTTGTTTAAAATTGATTGAATCTACGCACATGTATGTCATTTCAACTCTCATATGCATTGTGCCTCAAAAGCGCCTACTACAGTATAAAGGATAAAATAAACTAAAACTTTTCATTTCTCAAGATACTTCAGTTTCAACTTTTCACATTAAATGATTCTAATGACATTTTTAGTCACATAATAATAATTTTGCCTTAGGATGAGTTGTGCCTAGCCGCATTTATGCCATGTATAAGCTATGGCATAGAAAATTTATGCACATATAAGGTAAAAAAATCTTTAAATTAAAAAAATAACAAAATGTTCTAATCCGATTCAACCATTAGTGATTTTCTAATGTTTTTTTAGACTAGTGTGGAATTTGTTGTGATGGGTTGAAATGTAATACTCTAAGTGCAATGATTTTTGGAGATTTTTTGATTGCTTAATTCTATGAGTTTATTTTTTCAAGAGCACATTTAGACTAAAATCTTCAAATTTTTTGGTGAATCATTGCAACATGAAGCGAGGCATAAAAATTTCACAAATCATCTCGTTTCTAATCGGATCACACATGCATGAAACTAACTTCCCATTCAAAATTCAATGAAAATCCACACTACGAAAAGTGCAAGAGATGAGAGAACGGAGTTCAAATCTGTACATCATGCAAAATATGCATGGTTGGGATGGTAGGAGCTAATGTGAAGTAAATAATCACTCAAAATATTAGAAGCTTCTAAAATTGTGCTCTACAGTTTACAAATTGTGTTCAAGATACTTTTTGAGCTAACTAGTCAGTTTCCTTTATTTTACCAAATCAACCAGTTTTTTAAGAATATATCATGTGTATTTCTTTTATAAATACTAAATATAACTATCCGATTTTTTGCTTCTATTCTTGAGATTCAACCAGTTATTTTGGAAAATCAACCACTAACTCGTAACTAACCGCCGGTTCTTCCCAAACAGTGTACACAATGATCCCCTCTAATAGGTTTTGTACCAATCAGATACAGTATCTTTACCTTATGTACGTCAGATGTTGCCTTTCATTACGGAGTATGTCCTTTCAGTTGTTGCCTTCACCTCAGGAACGTTCAGACGGATGTTGGTTTCAGAACACCAACAAATGAATATCTAGATGTCATGCAACATATTTTATTGTTTTTTGCATCGAATTTTCTTTCGTTTGTCTAAAATATACATATTCCTACAGTATGAGTTTGATTTTTTTTCCTCTCATGCAATGCAGGTTTGACTCACTCAATGTAGTAGGTCGGACAAACTACCTTCAATATACTCTCACTATTCACGTTTGTCTTTATCCAGCGTTATGAACTACAGTGACTTCAAGAAATGAGTCTTTGAGGGTATTTGATTTAGAAAAGTAACAACGTAGAGAGTATGAAGAATCAAAGCAATAAATTTTGAACATGAAAGTTTGAGAGCATGAAGTAATTAACAACCTCAAGAAAATTGAAAAGAAATTGCCACTAGATTAAAAAAATACATAGTGCCAAAGTTGACTATGTACATAGACTCATTTTTTGAGGCGTTATAGAAAGAGTGGTCAAAATCTTGTCCACTTTCCACGAGCAGCCAAAACAGCTGCAATTCGATTTGGCATGCTAGCATACAATCTCTCACACTGCTCTGTAGTGATCGTCTTATAAGTCTCCTCCACACGCTCCCATAATTGCAAAAGACCTACAGGAGGAGTTGGATAGGAATTCAAACGATGTTTGAGAATTGCCCAAACATGTTCTATGGGATTTAGGTCTGGGGATTGAGCTGGCCACTCTAAAACAGTGAATGGCTGCTCTAAGAACCATTTCTGAACAATCTTTGCCTTATGTATAGGAGCATTATCATGCTGGAAAATGACGTTACCGAGGTTCAAGTATCCTAATCTCTCTAAACTCAAGTACAAATCTCCATGCAAGATTGTAATATAGTCCTTCGCATTTATACGCCCGTCCACCTTTTGTAAATCACCTACACCTCTTGCTGTCATACAACTCCATAGCATCAAAGACCCTCCACCATGCTTCACTGTTTGTTTCACGGCACGATCAGGGAAGATTTTTTGGTCATTGACCCAGCACCAAGTCCTTCCATCCGCATTGAAACGATTTATCTTCGTTTCATCACTAAATACAACTCTCTTCCAATCCTCTACTGTCCACTCTTCATGAATTCTTGCAAATCGTAGCCTCTCTCGTACATTTTTCTTTGACAAACAAGGCTTAGGAATCTTCTCACAAGCACTCAATCCAGCATCTCTCAAAGCAGACCGCAAAGTGTTATCACAGAAACCCACTTCTCTACCCTCTCTCAACACTTTTGCTGCATGTACTGCCGTTTCTAGCCCTCCAACCGTGACCAAACGCACTGCACGTCGTATCTCTGAAGCTCTAAGAATCTTTGGAACACCTCGTTTTGGCAATTCTAAGTCACTACAATGTTTCTTCCTCACTCTATTCACCGTACTCTGTGAGAAACCCAATGACTTCGCAACCACTCTTGTACTCTTGCCTTTCATCAAAAGAGCAACAATATCTCTCACTTTGTCTCCTGAAATTGGCTTCATCATGCCAATTCTAATTCCTATTCTCCACAGTATGTTCCACAAGAGGGAAGAGAAGAGAAAGCACAAAAAATTTCATCAAAAAACACAAATTTCTCTATGTTCTACACTCAAATGTTGCCATGTGAAGTTGCTCCACAAGCCACCTCAAAAAATGAGTCTATAAGGGTACATGTACATTTGTGATCTTAACTCACAATGTAGATATTATTTAGGCAAAGCGCCATGTGGCATGTGTTAAGAGTTCATGAGTCACAATAGATTTTTTTGCTCAGCTTCATCTGCCTTAATGTTTCCCGGCTAGCCCCCATCAATGCTCCTTGATAGGGGCATTGACTCATTTCTTGAAGTCACTGTACATAACCAGCGAGGGACATTAGTCCCGAGCAGGTCATGGGACATAACCTACGATTAAGAATTGCACTTTTTGAACTAATACATAAAGAAAGTTAGTTCTACAACACTTGCATGGAATGAACTACAGTAGTAGTTCAAAGAGGAAGGCACAAGTTATGAGTTCTAACCTATGATGGACCAATGCTGCCGCATGCATGCATGCATGCGTCAAATAACTTTGAGGGAATCTGTTGTCAACCAAGAAATATAAAATACGTAATTGGAAATTACTCTAACGCATGACAGAAAGGAAGTCAACGCAACACAAAAAAGGAGCACGGCTCTACTTGCGGCACTCTAATGCAGTTGCACACTGCTTGAACAGTAGTTGCAGCAAGAAAAGACAAGGCTTGGAATATTTGTTTGTTTCTCAGTTATACCTTCCTCCATTTTGGGAATACAAATGCAAGTGCGGCATGGGCTTGGTGTGAATGGGCCATGAATGTGTAGACACTCATGTATTGACACATATGTTCCACAATTCATGGAGTAGGTTATGATTTTGTCTGTTGGGCATTCACTGAAGCAATGCCTGCTTGTTTCAGTCAACCAGGGTAGATTTGTTTCACTTTTTCCCATGTTTTTTTGGGGGTTACAAAAGGTTTGTTTCAACTTCCACTCAAGAAGAGTTGTGTTGTTACAATTCTACTATTTATAAATGTGAATAAAAAAACTAAAAGAAATGAATGAATTAATAAATAAATATTGCTTCCACTCAAGGCCGGTAGTTCAGGTCTGTTTCGCCCTTTTCAGTTTTTTTTCCTTCCTCATGTAAGGTGGATGACCCAATAACCGACGTGTACTATAAACCAACAATATCTCCAACAGGTATACATTGAAAGCTTCTAATTCTATATCAGTAATTCTATATTTGCGTGAAAAGCTTAAAGCGTTGGTTTATGGGCTATCCACTATAATGAATTTTTCCATCTTTCACTCGTCAATTTGTTTCAACTTTCAATCAAATAACTTGGGATAAGTTTGTTAGTTTGTTTCAACTTTCAAGAAGTGTACATGTGTTGTACATCCGTTGTACTTTCGGTGCCTATCTGTCTCCTTTGGAAATGAGGCACAAATCCCAAGGAGATCGACTCCTAAGTACGTGTAAATTGTCTGTAACAGAGGAAGAATGTAACAGAGGAAGAATAAATCCAGGTCTAGGGCGGCCAGTATGTTCGGGCCTTCGGGTATAGTTCTACACTTCTACCTACTACACCGATAATTGCCTTTACAGAATTAGTGTGAGATTTCCCACCAATCAATTATACAAATTGTGAGTAGTAGGAAATTATGCCAATAATGCACAGATTTGATTGAGGTTCATACTTTTGTTGATTAAAAGAGATTGTATAGAAGATTTTTTTTTATGGAATTTAAACCTCTTTTTACTACAGTAGCTATAGAGAGTGACAAATGAAGTAGGGTCATCCAAATGAAACACCCACACGTACCCTTTAGTGTAGTGTGAAGACGTGAAGTCAAATGAAAGTACATAAAGGTTCAAGGAGATGAACTTTTCTAATTTAGAGGTTGAAGAACATGACTTTTTCAGATGTTGAAGCAAGAAAACTCTGACGACTTCACAACAGACGGTGGCTGCTGATGAACAGTCTGGTACAACATGCTTACAAAAATTTTCGGGCCTGAAATTACAAACTTTGAGGAGCTGTAGGAGGTGCAAAAATGATTCAATTTTGAAACTGGTGGAGAATTAAAGTAGAAATGTCCCTTTCAATTTGTAGGTCCATGGGTGCCATATCGAGCACATTACAATTTAGGGAAGGGACATCGAAGGACTTTGTTTCTTTGAGGGAGGAGTGAAAAATTCGTAAGCAACTTGTACCCAACTGTACATCAACTAGGACATCATTAATCTTGTATGAGTTGTATCTCACTCTACACATGACAAGAACACACAGGCTTTGGAGACAACAACCATAAATCTGATTTTGGGAATTGGGGAGACAAAAACAATGCTTGCATCACTAAACTTAGGAAGGGTCATGTTGATGTCAAAATGACAGCAAAATGACATATGTCACAGTGATGTAGGGATTAGTGCCATTTTGATGTGATTTTGATGTCAATTTGATGTAAGCTTCACATTCATGTGGTATAGGTCATTCTAATGTAAGGTTAATATGTATCATTCTCATATTAAGTTTACATCATTTTGACTTGGGGCATGTTAAGTTTACATCATTTTAACATCAAAATGGCACTAATCCCTACATCACTGTGACATGTGTCCTTTTGATGTCATTTTGACACGAGTTTTGACATCAAGATGACCCTTCCTAAGTTTAGTGATGTATGTCAATATTGTTTGTATAATTATGGATCTACACCTATTATAATATTTAGTATAAACCACACTAACTATTTACTCATGGCTATAGGGTGATTGCAAGCTACGGTCTATCAAGTAGAGGGTGCAACTAGTGCAGCTAAAAGCCGTGCAACTCATGCACTAGTGGTGTAATGTGGACCTTTCGACTTTCGATTAGATCAAAAATTCACCATCCAAAATAGGGTTTATGCAAATACTTCCTCTTTAGCCATTGTTAAGTTTATTTTGAGACTCTGGGCTTTACTCAACAACTTTTTTTGTGTTTTACCCACTAGGGGTACTTAGAGCTTTTTTACATGACCTCCATAGCTAGGTTTATGAAAAATGTATTTTATATAACCCATATTTAACTACTTATGGATAAATAGACCAATTATGGACAATTTCATTCACTTAATCACCATAAAATAGGAACATAAGCGATGTGAAAAACATTGAAATGAAAATATTTAAAATAAAAATACAAAACACACTTGAATTTGAGCCAAGTAAAAAAAAATTGTAGTGTACTGATACAGAAGTACTGGCGGCCCGCCAATACATTTACTAACCGTCCCACCAACTTCATGTAATGGTTTTGTGAATTAGAATAAGTTTGCAAAATTATTATGTGAAATTAGTACATTCAGTTGAACATATCACATGGTGATTAACTGATTATTAATTTTAAACATAGTCCGCTAAATCAAAAATATCAGTGGTTTGCCAACATAATTTTGAACAACCATATAGAGAAAATAAACAATATCCCTCTATTAAAACGGTCATGCATAGTCCTAAACGTAATACAAACTAATTTAAGTAATGAAAAAAACCATAAACTCTAAAACCCTACGCCCTACACTCTAAAAGCTCTAAACTCCAAGCGGAAGCCAAAGACCCGAAACACAAACACAACGACAACGACTTAGGAAAATATTGGTTGGCAGCCGATAGGTGGATTTGATCAAGTTACTAAATATACTGAAGTCGGAAAGGTCTTCAACATGATCATAGTCTAAACAACAAATGGAGTACTTGAGCCGACTGTATGATAGAAAGATTCCATGTGGAGAAAGAACTGAGTGTTCATGAGTAGGGGACATGTGACCTGACAAACAACATTTCATAGAAATGTAGTGATTGTATATAATTAGCGGAGATAGCAAGTGAAGTGTACAAAGCATCTTGAGAAAGGAAATAGTACAAGCTACATCGCTTAACTTGTAATAAATTTGTTTTAATCACATTGTCAAAATTTGAATGTACAAGCCCTGAACCATTCTGGCTGCAAAGAATCATATGAAATTCAAATCATATGATACAATCATTCCTGATTCTAAGAATGCAAGAGTATTGTATATTTGTTAGCTGCTAATAGCTAGTACAGTTGGCAATCAACTAAATGCATGTCTTCTTCTAAGTTGATTTAATCACATTATCATCTACAAAACAAAGTGAATAAGCACTGAGTCATTCTAGCCGGAGAGGATTATTTGAAATTCAAGTGACAAAAATCAATCATTACACTAGTAGAAAACATGGTCGAAAAGTACCGTAGTCGTTTTCCTATTGCGGTACTTTTGACCACCTTTTTTCGCAATTCGTTTTTTTCTCAAATTTGAGTGACAATTGAACTTTCCGTTGACTGTCAGCAGGGTATTTTTTTGCGTGTGTATCTTCGTTCAATTGTTATCATTCTCTGCATGCATCCAAGTTGCTTTGATTACATGTAGTTAATGAAACTAGTATTGCACAGCGTGCATCGCTGTTAGTATGCGTATACGCGATTCGTTTTTTTCCTATTGGCACCCGATTTGGAGTGACAGTTGTTCGATTTTCCAACTGCGTAGCTCTAAACTTATGTATGAATTTATATATGCGTAAACATATGTGTTTTTGTTCAATTCTGTGGCTATACTGGTTGACAACATTGTCGAAAAAACCACAGCCACAATCGCACGCACCCTGATCTGCACTCACACGGATTTTCAGCACGCACCCTGATCTGCACTCACACGGATTTTCAGCACGCACCCTGATCTGCACTCGCTTGGCAACTGCAAACTTTGTTTTTTGATTTACAACTGCAATTTTCATCATTTTTGGGTGTGTGATACGGTATATCACACGCCCCTAAATGATTGAAATTGCAGTCGCAATACTAAAAACAAAATCTGCAGTCGCTTGGCAACTGCAGATTTTGATATTTGATTTACGACTGCAACTTTCATCATCGAACGGCGTGTTACATACCGTCGGCAAGGTCTTAAAAGGACCTTTTGAACGGTATATAACACGCCCTAAAATTCCTAAAATTTTAGTAGCAAATTCAAAAAATCAAAATTCGAGTGTTACTACAATTTGAATGTCATTTGAATTTGAGTAACAATCAATTTCAAGAGTCACTTGAATTTGGCTCTTACTTGAATTTAAGTGAATCTCAAATTTGAGTGTCACTCGAGTTTGAAGCTCAATTGAATTTGAGTGTCAATTGAATGTCAATTGAATTTGAGTGTCACTTGGAGTGTCAATTGAATTTGAGTGTCAATTGGAGTGTCAATTGAATTTGAGTGTTAATTGGAGTGTCAATTGAATTTGATTGTCAATTGGAGTGTCAATTGGAGTGTCAATTGGAGTGTCAATTGGAGTGTCAATTGGAATTGGATTGTCAAATTTGAGTTTCAAATGAAATTGAATGTCAATTGAGTGTCAATTAAATGTCAATTTGAGTGTCAATTGAATTTGAGTGTCAATTTGAGTGTCAAATTTGAGTGTCAAATTTGAGTGTCAATTGAATATCAATAAGAGTGTCAATTGAATTTGAGTGACAATCAAATTCAAGTGAGTCAAATTTGAGTGTCACTTGAATTTGAGTGTCAATTGGAGTGTCAATTGAATTTTATTGTCAATTGGAGTGTCAATTGGAGTGTCAATTGGAGTGTCAATTGGAGTGTCAATATATTGGAGTGTCAATTGGACTGTCAATATATTGGACTGTCAATTGGACTGTCAATTGGAATTGGACTGTCAAATTTGAGTTTCAAATGAAATTGAATGTCAATTGAGTGTCAATCAAATGTCAATTTGAGTGTCAATTGAATTTGAGTGACAATCAAATTCAAGTGAGTCAAATTTGAGTGTCACTCAAATTTGAGTGACAATCAAATTCGAGCGTCACTCAAGTTTGAATTTCACTTGAATTCGAGTGACAATCAAATCCAAGTGACACTCAAATTCCAGTGACACTCAAATTTGAGTGTCACTTGAATTTGATTGTCACTCAAATTCGAGTGAGATTGAAATTCGAGTGACGCTCAAATTCCAGTGACACTCAAATTCAAGTGTCACTCAAATTTGAGAGACATTCAAACTTGGCTGTCTCTCAAATTCAACTAACAATTCCATTGACACTCATTTTGCACTACCATGCGGTTTACATTCAAGCTTAGGGTACGTGTGATATAAATTGAAGATGCCAACATGTTACAATTGAAGTATTCAATCAACTTCCAGAAAGTCATACTTCTTAGCAATACAATGGGTACAAGATTTGTATGGTCTAGCAACATTACACTTTGGCGACACTTTCTATGCTCAAGTCCAACACTTACATGTCATGACCACATCCAGCACTTGCTTATAAGCTGGTGTCATTCTTTGCCATGTCTACCTACTACTTTGTTGTGCAAACTTTGTTGTGCACACCATTCTTGAATGCCTAGTACTATGTATGTACGCACACTACCTGCCGTGGATGAAAATGACATAGTTGTAACTCACTTCTATAGTTCTATCTGTTCTACAAAAACCGTATCAACACTCAAACTTGAGAGTCCATGTTGATGACCACCAACCTCTCCATAGCATAGATTGCTCTCCGCATTCAACAAGCGGTGAAACATGAGAGCGCCACTGTCTTTACCGCGACCTTCCATTGCCCTGACCTTCCATAGGTTGCTCCCTCTCCACAGGCGTCACTCTACCTCCCGTTTCAGCCAACACTAGAGCAACGAACAACCCGGCTGGCCTACTTCCCACCGCCATAACTTTTGCCTTCTCCTACCCTATAAAAGAAATGAGATGAAAATGAGCTTCACACACACACAGATCCTAGCATGGCCAAAATCAACAAATAAAAAGGTACAAGATACTAAAACCTTATACCAACAGCATAAGCTAAATACCTTCCACAATTTTTTACCAACTTAAGGTGGCCGTGCTCACCAAAAAATTCCAAACCCTCACCGAGAGAGCATCCTTGTAATAGTCAGTCTTGCATTCACTGACCAATACCTCGTCATTTGGGCCGAGTAGATGAAACCCTATTTCAATAAAACGCAAAAATTGTCAGCTTGATACTGATGCTAATCTGCAAGCCACTCTCAACTCGCAAATTCAATAGCTTGCCAATTGAATACCTGCAAGCAAGTTGCTGATGGTCTTGAACCACTCATGAGGGATAGCTTCGACATACTTTCGCTCAAACATCTGTGTATGTATCATCACCACCACCACCAAAATATAATGGATGTATCTAACAATGAAATTCATTATAAAATCTTCCAAATCCAAAAACTCTTTATATGGCCTTTGTGGTAACCAACGTACATTCATGAGTCTAGAACTTGACATTTGGAAAATGGCCAACTACATGTGTACACAAAAGCAAATGTTCTTTGTAAATACTGGAATGTGATATCGAGGAGAGCGATAATAATGAATTCAGATTGATTAATATCAAGACAAAACATACACCTTGGGAACTACCACATGCCTTCCAAATAGTCCCTTGTCACCATCGTCATCGTTGCCATTGTCATCACCTCCATCACCACTTCCATTGAAATTTTTATTTCCAATACCTCCACCACCCCTTCCAAGCTCGACTTGCAAATCACAAGCAAATCAACGCAAACCCTAAATCACTCAATAGTATCCACAAGTCCAAAACATCAGACATTCTCCCGTTCACCTCGATCATACATGCCAAGGCTCCAAACTACGGTTAGAAAATATACTTTTTAATTAGAGAAAAAAAACCCCTGCTTGCTAGGTTCTAGTGTATTTCTCCAATTGGGGATGTCTGGATTGTCATAACTGACTAATAAACTTCAGAATTCAAGCAATTCAATAAAAACAGATCCAAGCAGTGTTTTACAAAATTGCCAGTTAGTTATTTTCTAGCTTTAGGTGGCCCTGGTCACCATAAGATTCAAATCCCAAACAAATAAATTTTGAACAGAAGGAAGTCTACTTAGGAAGTCTATAGGCTTCTTGGTCCTTTAGGGTTTATAGTGGTCTACAACCTTCCACTTAGAATGATTTCAACAAGGAATTTTGACTCTTATACCTAAAGTGATCTCTCTAAATTGATTTCCCAATGAAGTTGAAATGTTTAAAATGCTTGAAAAAAATAAACCAGAAAAATAAAAAAATTCTTAGTATGATGCATTGAAACAATTTTCATAAACTCACCAAGTCTACACACTCTGCTTGAGCCTTTGCTTTGTTCCGCATCAGGGCCTTGCATATGATCATCAAATTTAGCTGAAGATACTCTCCTTCACGGGGGAGAACAGAAATGACATCCAACGGCGCCCATAGCATCCTAGAGAATTCAAGCCTTGGAGGTTTGGCACGTAACTTGGACAAGAATGAATTTATGCCAGGCTTTTGCTTCAATAACTCTTCTATGTGCACTATAACTTTCAAATTGAGGATCTTGATAATTCTACAAAGAAATACAAGAAGTGACCGTATAATTTGGTACTAATAGACATGTTCTGACAATGGTATACATAATAACAAAATTTGGGAAAAAAAAATCTAGGGCTACGCGTTGCTACGCACAGCTGTCGACAAAAAATACTTTTTAATTGAAATTTTTTGAAATCTTGAAATTCTAGTTGACCAATTTTTAATTTCTAATGATGTCTTGCACTACGTTATCAGCAAACATTTTGCTTACAAATTGCCAATCAAGATACAAAGTATTTCACAACATTACGTACTCTTTTGAAAATGGAGCCTCTAGTCCATTTACAATCTACAGGCACCTACCTCTCGATGTGTCGCAATAGAATTTGATGATATAGCCACCATTGCAAGCCCTTCTTGCAAAAGAAAACATATCAGAAACACATCAAATGAGTTGTGAGAATGAAGGACAACGTGGAGATAATGTTTTCACATTTAAAGAATCATGAGCAGGGAAGAAGACAGGCCAGTGGAAAATGGGAAGAGGATGAGATGCACCGAATAAATAACAGCCTATGATAAAAAAATTATGCAAGGAATTTTCCTGGCATATTAGTTGGCTGCAAGTTTCACAATACCTTCCTTATGGTGAACCACGAGTGGGCAATGGTTGCAGATAAACATCACCTGAATCAAGAAGTTATTCAGATAAACACCAAATTGATCCAAAAGTTAATTTCTTCGTCCAAAAATGAGTAACAATAATCAAGAGACGAAGTTTACACTCTCCGAATTCGGCAGTTTTGCAAAGACTGATGCATTACAAGATGCAACCTAGAAGGATATTTTAAACTTGATATATGAATAAAAAGTGTACATTATGAATTTTAGATTCAATCCATACGGTTAGATCTATAATTGCTATTACTGATAATTTTGCCATGGCTGCGGGAACAATGGTTTCTTTTACCAAAATGTCCACTGCATCAGTATTCAGCATGGAAAAAAAAAATAAGCAGAAGATATAAGCTGAAGGTCTCTCACTGTTGCGTTTCTGATTCATTCATGACAACAACATTCCAGTCAATATCAAACATTTAACAATGACAGGGAGTTGGACTGTGCAGACAACCGCATGGCTGGAATCAACATAATTTGCTCAAGCACTCATCGATCACTTCACACACCGACAATGCCAGTTTACTATTTGGAAGCACACCGTGCATTTATAACTGAAATTTACAACGATGGGTACGTTTGGGATACATATAAGCCGGTCTACAATCATAAGACGAGTTCAAAATATCAGTCCTCTTATACGGTAATTCAGGCATAACCTCAAAGATGAAAACTTATCACTACAGAGCTCGATTGTCTGCACCTCCAAAAATAGTGAAGAACACTCATGCAGACTCTTATTCGATGAGATCGATAACACAACAAATTGGTGCATCCTAACCGCTCACATGAACGACAACACTTTGTCCTCGTGGTTGCTGGTGCTTGCCTTGAAAGCTCCGGTCCAGTTGTACTTCGTCCAAGCTTACTTGGAACGTTCCAGAGCCAGCACTGGCCATGTCTATGATGATTTGGTTGTGAGGGTCACGGAAATGTACCCATGACTCCAGCAATACACGGCACCAAACATGCCCAGAGCTAGTTGATTCTGGTTTATGGTTCCTTCATGTACAACTTCTGGCAAAGTGTTAACCCAGCCCATATCCAATTCAATTCGAGCGTCACTAGTTAGGGGTTTAGGGTGGGTTCCAACACACTACGGTCACAGTAATGCAATACTTAGTTTGTTTCATTAATAAATTAACGAGTCCAAATTCGAGTATAATTAATCGAAGTCAACTACTGAATCTTATTGTCATATTAGAATTTTTCTCACGTACTGGTGGTCAAACCCACAAATATGAGTTGCACAAGCATCTACATCAACAAAGGGCATGCATAAAGTCATAGGAGTCCATACCAGCTCTTACAACAACGCCTCTCGGTGTTGTTTTTCTCACCCCAACTTCTTGCCATTTCCCTTCGTTGCTTGCAGTTTTTTTTTGGCCGGTAAGGTCGGACGTCCTTTCGCACGGTACACTGAATCACTCCTCGTAGAGACTGATTTCGGTACCCTTCCACTGGACCCCACGTCCGGGGGATTCGATGTTGCTCTTCCACACAGAGATGAAGTATAATTGCCCATCATGCGAGTAATTTCCTCCATGCGGGGAATTTGAATGAGGTAACAAACCCCCCATAGGACAGGACAGTTTGGAAGACCTTCTGCTTGGTCCAAACAGCTGATGTGCTTCGGAAACCTCACATCCTTCTTGAACATGACTGGCGTATCTTTGTAAAATACTCTTATTACAGTGATCAACTGTTGCCCCTTTTTGCACAATCTGTTCTCATCATTTTGACACCGTGACTTATGGTTTACTCCTGCGTATGCTTCCGCTACAACTTTCCCTTCGTAATTGGGGTGAAGAACCCATATCTTCACCCGCGGTCTTATCGGATTCTACACAAAGTCACATCAGTGAAATAAGAAAACGCATAACAGAGATAGACATCCTTACAATTTGTATCGCTGCTATGACTGGGTCTCTTTGTTTTCATTGATGTCTCTGTCCATTCCGTTATTCCTTGTCACTGATGATCAAGTCAATCACTGGTTCGAATGCCACAGCATTGAATTGCCCCATTCCAACATTACAGAACCAAATGTTTACACCATGGTCTTGGCAATTTGGATCCATACTTAATTTAACAGTGATTAGTAAGGGTAGTACTCACAGAGTTCATAGGTCGCGGGCCAAATTCGAGCTGCGTTATGACAGCTGCGTCAATCAGTGGTGTTCTCTGCTTCTTCGTAGATATACTTGCGCCGTTCCTCGAGCCTTTTTGATTTTTCAATGCGGAGCCACATGCTTCACTCATTAGCTTCCGTTTCACAGGAACCTTTGGTAACACTGGCAACTCCTCTTCGTCCCTTCCACCGCCGTGGCTTCCACAATCTTCTTCTTCGATCCCATCGCATTCTTCTGTGGAGCTATCCTCCGATTGCTTCGTGCTTTCCAGAATCCCAGGTTTCTCCACCTTTTGTTCAATCGGTGAGTTTGGAATGCCGATTCCTGGTGCGTCCTCTTCGTACAGATTTCCATGGTTCTCTGGCCACCTCAACTTCTGTAATGCTTCCACAGCGGTCGTGTGGTCCACCCCAATGCTTGTCTTTTCTTCATCATCCGTATAGTCCGGGGGATGGGGACTTTCAGGATTCCACGACTCGCTTTGGAACAGTTGAGCTCCAGCCCTAGCTCCAAAATTTTCTGATTTCGACTTGACTGTACTCGCCTGGCCCATCATTTCCTTTCCATGCTTCCGAATTCGAGGAAGGCATTCATCAGAAGAATGGTCAGAAGATAATACCTCAACGGGTACAGGCAGGCCCTTCACTACTACCTTGTTTCTGCCACCAACATGCCCATGAAAATCTCGTGATGGGAAATCATACGGTGCAGTATACCTATTTGATCATCAACAGAACGAGCATGCAATGGAAATTTAGAATTTCAGTAAAACACACTCTTTGTTCAATACATATTACAACTGATTGTTCATATGTTGAACTAATGTTTTCCATCAAATGGTGACCATAATGGCCAGGATGTCTACAATTGGTCTTCAGTCCTGGTGTGGCGGCCTTACCTTCAGATGCCAAATATTTGACAGTGCCCATTTGCACAAAGAGGAGCCAAGAACACATGATGAAAATTCAATCCATACCGCATTGTATTCTGTAGATATTGTATTGAACATCACATTTGTATTATATCTCATGAATATTAATTACTCTTCATCGGCTTAAAGGTTTAATTTCATCCAACCACCCCATATTACGCTTCATAAGTCACATAGAGGCTCGGCACTACAAAATTGACAGAAAAAAAGAGAGTTTTTTTAAAATGAAGGTTGCATCCACCTTTGTGATGCTCTCTTCCATGGGGTGTTTGCAGGGTCCCTTGCAGTCGTGTGGCTCATGTCAGCCCAGGCACTCTTGCCCTTCAAATCGTGTAGACCTGCACCATATTCATTTGTGATCATATGCGTTATTTTTTGCTGATTACAAACTTTCGGTACCTTTTTCCTGCAATTTTTGTAACTAACTTGTTCTGGACAACTACTTCGTACATTTTTCAGGATTCACATTGAAAGTTATGCTTGGGTTGATCATAACCATCAATCTGTGGGCAATAAGGGAATATGGCCATACATTCACCTCCATTTGATGTTCTCATCGAACAAGCATCCAAACTTTGTCGTCTCTGTCCACTTTGCAATAATCCATCTGTTTCTGTGCAAAATGTAGACTGGATGTCCCTAGGTTTCTTCAATCCCTGCAAGATATCGCTTGGGGTGCGGTTAATTGATCTTTGCGCCATGGCTGTTGTGAGTCCCACATTCACTTCGCCAAACTCATGATTCTTGTCAGTTACCTTGGTCGCTAAAGAGTCGCACTTAGAGGACAGATTGAAAACAAATTCGTCCACCATGGCGTGAAGCTTGTTGCTGATGTCGTGCATGGGTAACCGCTTCGAAGATCCCTCTGTGTCATTATCCGTTGGAGTTGTGAATTCTTTAGTATTGAGCGGGCCGTCTTCTGGTTCGGACTGAGAGATTCTGGCCTGTAAAAAGGAAATTTCAGTGTCAGAGTGAATTCCCGTCAACATTTCTGCATTGTACATCACCGTGCATACATGTGTAGCTCAAACTTCAGAATACATCCGTGTCCCAACAAAAGTGGAAATTCTAGATTTCATATATGTCGCCATTACAATGTATGAGGAACTTGGCGTGGCGATGAGAAAAATTTAAACATGTTCATGGATGCAATGTGTTTCAAACAGATCATGGTTTAGGGTATGGATCCTGAGAATAAGTCCAACTTTCTTTGTGATACACTTGTGTACGATGTATAGCGAAGTGAGTGTGGCTATTCAGGTAATACAAGGAGGCATCCTAAATTGGCTACATACATTACGATTTGGATACCCGTCACCATTCACAGGGATACTCAGTCTACCAATTCAGTATTTTGACATGCATAGCATCAGTTATCCATCACATAAACATGGTTTAGGGAGGATTTGTCCTTACATTTGTCGGCGCCAATGTCTCATCACGACCTATACTCGAGTGCATTCCGTCCTCACGGTTTTGCTTGGCTATCTTCCCGGTTGCTGCATTCGAGTGCATCTCCTACGTACAGTCCAAAACATGTTGCAGCTTTCGTTCGGACCCTACTACCTTTCTCAAATACAGTTTATTTTCTCAATGATCAATGCATTTTTTAGCCCAAACAATATTCGAAGGAGCTCATGAACACTTCTCTTAATTCAACTCTGTATTATGTACGCATTCCATGATACGAGCATTAAAAGCTTACTACTTTGGAGTATTTGAATGAACATACCGCAGCTCCTTTTCTTGCCAAAGAATTTCGCTTGTTCCTTTTGCTCTCCTTGCTCCCCTCCCTTGAGTTCCAATACTCTACCAATTCCAGCCACGCCGCCGGTGCACAATCGTCAGGCTTATTCTGGTCCCCATATCGTGACCAGTGCTTACGATACAATGCTCTATTTCTCTTGTACAGATGTTGTAGAAAGCCCTCTATCATGCCTTCTGGAAGAGGCTTTTCTAATACAAATTGCCTTGTAACCTCTACCATGATCTCCTGCATTGTTGAAGGATATTTGAAATGTATGAAAGCATTAGGAACGATTGCCAGGGCGGCCAATTTCACAGCGTTTAGGAACTGTGATTTGAATTTCACAATTTCACCACTGTCGTTTTGCTCAAGATGAACTTGTGGTACTCTACCTTCCGCAATGGCACTCTTGACTTCTTTTAAATAGGAACGCTGTTCTACTCGCAGTAACTTTCTTTGTGATATGTCAGAAGGGGGTGACTTACTGGAGTTGTCACTTTGTAGCATGGTGCTGCTGTGAAATTGGTTTGCCGGTCCTCGATCTGCCATGGCGTCGGGGTGGTTGCACATGGACGCCTGTCCTGAAAATGTCCTCGTCCCACGAACTGGACCATTTCGTCCTCGCTCCGGTGATGCCTCTGGCAGAATTTCGTTTTCAGCCTCCTCGTTAGGGAACGTAGCCTCCAAACGTCCTCTTCCATCTATGACACAATTCTCACCTCTTATCTTGCATTGTGGTGTTGCAACGGGGTCTCCATGCATGGTAGGTCGATCAATGTCTCCTGCAGGCATTTGGGCTCTTACAGGATGCGGTATCGCTTTCTCGAACTCGGAGCCAAGGAATTGTTGAGACGAGTAGTAATCTTGCCCCCCCGTGTATCCGTGTTGCGAGCTCATGTTCTGCATTCCGTGAAATCCTGTGTGATTAGGATCTGGCCCTTGAAAATGGAATCCCGTTGGCGGTGATGGGTACAGCAAATGGCTCCGGAAGTTGGGATGTGCTGTGCTAGATGTGCCAATACATGGATTGTACATGTTTGGGTTGCGAGGACCGGCACTGCCAAAGGCTTGTGTGGAATTTTGCCAATCACTTGTCATAGTTGGTTGACTGTAGCTCGACCCGAATGGCATTCCGGCCATCTGCACACACCATCTCAGTCACATTCTTAGTTCCCAGCTGTACATTGTGTCTGCATATACATGGCATTATGTTGCCAGATTTCAACACCCTAATTTAGCCTAATTCAACCTCTTTTAAGCATGAGGGTTGACAAAGGTACCTGTGTTTGCTCGAACCTGGGCTGGTGCAGACGATGTTCACGTCTGAAGCCCTGTGCACACACACACAAAGATTGAGTTATTTTCCAAGTCCTTGTCTTCACCTTCTAAAACATTTCTACTGCATCTGCATGGATTTATGTTGCATTGCCAAGGACAACGACGTTAGCGGCACTTACCCCATCCACGGGATCCTCCACGAACTGTGTACTTCTCACTATGTCGACGTCGTCCATGTTCGATGCATCGTACTGGGTTTCCATGACAAAGATTCTTTGCATTGGCCTGACAACGTGATTTAGAGTCTGAACTTGGAACTTGGAACTCAAAAACCAGGAGAACTCTCAAGTCCTGCACAGGGTTGAAGGCACCTGAAACAAAACCAAGCACTAGCTAGATACTCCGAAAATTGTAGAATTACGTAGACAATCCGGTAACTTTACAATACAACACACGATGCCTGTACAACATCTGACTACCCTTGCTACCTATCTGATCAGAGGCTCGTCAATCCATGCTTAAATCAATAATGTTCCTTGATCAATCCTGTCGATCGTGGGTCCATTGACTACCTTAATGGCGCAACTAGGCGGCGCTTCTGTAACACCACAAATGTCCAATGCGACTGGTATTGAAGGTAGTAGAAGATTGCACAAGGCACACACAAACACAAGGAATGCGTAGAAAGAGATGATTTTTACTCAAAGGCCTTCCACCTTAAGTAGTGTACACTTAGGAGGTCACCATGGCAAACCATATGGGATAACCCATCACAAGGACACTCTAGAGATCAGCCCATGCCTAACCCCTCCTCCCACACACCATTATTTAGCACCCGAACCTCTTTGGCTTCTAGCAATACTACCCTACATCGTTTACCTCAATACTCCCACTTTGCGTAGAGCCAAAGCCTCTAAGTCCAAATGCTATTACTAATCGTTGGCGTCGGTCTCTACAAAGACCCTTCGTGAGCACATCCGCCACCATGTGCTCTGTTGGACAATAATCCAACCATATAACTCCCAATTCCAACTTCTCCCGAATGAAGTGGTATTGTACATCAATGTGCTTCATGCGTGAATGATGTGTAGGGTTCTTTGCAAGTGAAATGCACCCTTGGTTGTCACACATGATCGTTGTAGCCTCACCTTGTGTGCAACCCACATCCGCCATTAGTTGCCTCAACCAAATGGCCTCCTTTGTGCCGTAGCTCGTAGCCATGTACTCGGCCTCCACCGTTGATGTCGCCGTGGTTTGTTGCCGCTTGCTATTCCACGATACCGCTCCCGATCCGACTTTGAACATGTAGCCCGTTGTTGATCTTCAATTGCTCGTGTCTCCCGCGTAGTCCGCATCGCAATAGCCGCTCAACACAATGTCTTTGCCGCCAAGACACAACTTGACATCGCTTGTGCCCTTCAAGTACCGCATGATCCTCTTGACCGCCATCCAATGCATTGAGCCCGGTCTCGCCATGTGTTGACTTACCACGCTAATTGGATACGCAAGGTCGGGCCGTGTTGCAATCATCGCATACATCAACGACCCCACCGCTTGCTTGTATGGCACCTCCGCCATCGATTTGGCCTCCGCCACATAGTCCTCCTCCGAAAGCTTGACGAGTTTGGAGTTTGCATCCAATGGTGTTGCCACGGGCTTACAATCCTCCATCCCGAATCTCTTGAGCACGTCCATCACATACTTGCCTTGACTCATGGAGATAGTGCGTGTGGTCCTATCTCTCACAAACTCAACACCAAGACAAAAATGCAACTCTCCAAGATCACTCATCTCGTACTCTCTCTCAAGCATGGCTTTTAGTGCCTTCATTGAACTTAAGAGGCTTGCAAGAATGATCAAATCATCAACACATATGATCACAATCACCACATGTTGACCCTCTTGCATGAAGTAGAGACTATGATCCGCAATGCTCCTAGTAAACCCGTGTGCAAGGAGAAACGTGTCAATCTTTTGGTACCACGCTCTTGGAGATTGTTTCAACCCATACAATGATTTTTGCAACTTGCAAACAAGGTGCTCATTACCTTGTTGTACAAAGCCCTCGGGTTGCACCATATAGATGTCCTCCTCCAAATCGCCATTAAAAAATGCGGTCTTCACATCCATTTGATGAATCTCCAAGTCCATGGCCGCCCCAATCGCAAGAATGCACCGAATGGTGGTGAACTTAGCCACGGGAGCAAACGTCTCATAAAAGTCTACTCCATGAACTTGCGCAAACCCCTTGGCTACTAGTCTTGCCTTGTGACGCACCACATTACCTGAAACATCCCTCTTTCTACGAAACACCCATTTGCAACCAATGGGGTTGCGATCCTTTGGAATGGGAGTAAAATGCCACGTTCCGTTAGCAATTAGAGAGTCGTACTCCTCTTGCATGGCGCGCTCCCATTTGACCGCATCCTCACCTTGCATGGCTTCACGAATGGTCAATGGACCATCCGATAATGCCACATTTGCATGCTCGTCATCCTTTTGAGGGAGGATGTGATTCTTCCACCATTCTCCAGGTGGCTTGCGCAATCTCTGCGGGTACCGCCGATAGTTTGAAGAAGCTTGCTCTTCTTGCGCGTCCTTTGCGCCATTCTTAGTCTTTGAACTCGATGGCACTTCAACAACCTCCGTGTCGCCATCTTCGTCATCACTGTCATCATCACCTACATCAACAATACTAGGGGACTTGGAGGGTGCGTCCACCAACACGTCTCCACTACTCCCACTTGGACCATCCTCCAAAGGAGCCTCCATCGTAGACTCCTCACAAAACATCACATCACGTGACCGAATGATCTTTTTCGTCTCCACCGACATGAGTCTATACGCCTTGGTACCTTCACAATACCCAAGAAACACACACTTTGAGGCCTTAGCCTCGAGTTTAGTCCTCCGTTCGTCCGGAACCTTCGCGTATGCAATGCATCCAAAGATGCGCATGTGTGCAACACATGGTTGCCTCCCACTCCACGCTTGCTCCGGGGTCATGTCTTCAACTGCGCTTGTTGGACACCGATTGCGAGTGTACACCGCATTCACCACCGCTTCCGCCCAAAGGTCCAACTTCAAGTTTTGAGCGTGCAACATGCTCCTCGCCATCTCTACAATGGTGCGATTTGCGCGCTCCGCAACTCCATTTTGTTGAGGCGTATACGGGGCCGAAATTTGCCATACGATGCCTTCTTTCTTCAATAGTTCGTCAAACTTCTTGGACATGTACTCGCCGCCATTGTCCGACCGAAACACCTTGATCTTCATCTCGGATTGGTTTTCCACCAATGTCTTGAACTCCTTGAACTTGTCAAAGCACTCACTCTTGGCTTTAATTAGATAGAGCCAAATCTTCCTTGAAAAGTCATCGATGAAGGTCACAAAGTACTTGCAACCTCCCATCGACGTGGTCTTCATTGGGCCACACACATCCGAATGCACGATCTCTAAAGGCTTGGTTGCCCGTGTCGCCGCTTCACCCGCAAATGGCAATCGTTGTTGCTTGCCTTCAATGCAACCTTCACAAGTGAATGAAGAAGGATCCACTTTCAATTGATGAAGATCCATCCCGCTTACCATGCCGCGTAGTGTCTTCACACTCTTGATGTTCAAATGGCCGAGTCGACGATGCCATAACGCCAACTTGTCGTCTTTCAAGTTTGAATGCGCTAATGCCGCTTTTTTGTTCATATGCACCTTCGAGAACTTGATGTGGTACAAGCCCTCGTCTTCTTCAATGATGGCCACCTCATCTCGACTCGGTGACAACACATAACACCCCTTATCACTAAACTCAACCCGCAAGTGCTTTGCCACTAATTGCCTCACCGATAGTAAATTTGCCTTTAGTTTGGGAACGTGGAGGACATCTTTGATAGTGATTGTCTTCACACGACCCTTCACCTCGGTGTCTACAACAATTTGGCCTTTGCTAAGGGCCTCAAGCACCGTATCATCTCCCAAAATCACTCTCTTTGGGTTAATCACACGATACAAATGGAAACAAGTTTTATTAGGTGACATGTGGCTTGTAGCCCCCAAATCAACAATCCAATCACTCACACTATCGTTGCACGATATGTGACTAGCCATGTTTGCATACTCATCACCATCCTCAATCCAATCACTCATGCTTGCATCACCCTCGATGCCATCACTCATGTTTGCATCTCCCTCGATGCCATCACTCATGTTTGCATCACCCTCGATGCCATCACTCATGCTTGCATCAAATCTAGCCGTAAATGCGTACTCATCCCCATCATCACGAACTTTGGTGTTTTTTGCACTCTCCTTCTCATTGAATTTACGTTTGTAGCAAAATTTGGCAATGTGGCCCTTCTTACCACAATAGAAACACACCTTGTCGCTTGAGCTCCCACCGCCTCCATTCTTTGATTGCTTCGCCACGAGCGCCGCTCCATCTTCTCGAGACTCGTTCTCCTTTCGCCGCGATAGCTCGTGCAACAACCGTGAGGTCACATAGTCCAATGTGAGCTCCGAAATGGGTCTTGACTCCAACGCCACGATGAGGTACTCCTATGATGATGGAAGGCTCTCCAAAAGTGTCATCACGATGTCTCCATCCGTAACCGGCACGTCGCAACCGTTGAGTTGATCCGCAAGAGCCTTGACCTTGTTGATGTGCGCTAACATGTCATCTTCTTCGCCCATCTTGATGGTGAAGAACTTGCGCCTCAAAAACAAGATGTTGGCCAATGTTTTTGCTTCGTGAATGTTGCAAAGCTTGGACCATGCTTCCGCGGGTGTCTTGCACGAACGAATGTGCGCAAGTTGCGAATCCGCGAGGTTGAGTGCCAAAATGGCAAATGCCTTCTTCTCCCTCCTCTTGTACGCTTGCATATCCCTAGGATCCGTAGAAGAGAGAAGAGGCTCCTCACTACCCTCGACAATCTCCCACAACTCCTTCTCGGCCATCACCATCTCCATTTTGAACTTCCACAAGTGGAAATTCACCCCATCAAACTTGTCTACGACCTTGGGACCCTCACCCTCAAAAGATGCCATGATCCTCACTTACGTATGCCTCCCCACACAAATCAAACCTCAAACACAAACACACAACTTGTTTTTGTGATTTTGTTTGCTCTAATATTGCACCTTTGTGCACCCAATGGCTTCAAAACAACCCCAAACACTAGATCAACACTTTTGTGCTCCACACACACCTTCCAACACTTAAATGTGAGAGTCCTCACCCAAAAAAATCAAAGAGGCTCACCAAAACCCCTCAAATCACTCAAATGGAGCTCAAAACAACTCCAAATGCCTCAATACGACACCTTAGTGTCCCCAATCACTCAATGCACATCAATGACACCTTTGTGTCCCTCAAGAGCACTCACTCAATGCACACGAACTCACACAAGTCCCTCAAAACCCCAATTGCATTGAAATTGCTCAAAACCGCACCTTTGTGCACAAACTAGCTTCAAATGAAAATTTGAGCACCCCAAGAGCATGAAACACATGAAACACCTAAAAAACAAGTGCCTAATCACTAGGATCAGATGGTAGACCCTCCACAAGAGCCCTTACACCTCACAAATCACTTGTATTCACTCAAATGCTCACAATTGAACCAAACGAAGTTCCACTTCGCAAAGAAGAGATAGAAGCAAAAAAGAGGAGATCCAAGGGAAGAAATTGACCAAGGAGAGTGCTCCAACATGTTACTTCAGCCCATGTACTCCTCCAAGAGACACCAACACTCCAACAAGCTCCAAAAACTCCAACAATGCTCCAAAACCGCCCGTTGCACACCGACCTCAAAATGCTTGCACAAATGCAATCTAATACTCATGAAACACACATGAGTGGGCCCATAACCTATTGAAGGTAGTAGAAGATTGCACAAGGCACACACAAACACAAGGAATGCGTAGAAAGAGATGATTTTTACTCAAAGGCCTTCCACCTTAAGTAGTGTACACTTAGGAGGTCACCATGGCAAACCATATGGGATAACCCATCACAAGGACACTCTAGAGATCAGCCCATGCCTAACCCCTCCTCCCACACATCATTATTTAGCACCCGAACCTCTTTGGCTTCTAGCAATACTACTCTACATCGTTTACCTCAATAACTGGCACGTTCAGATTCCTGTGTATTTGAACAGTGCAGCTAAATAAATTGCAAGCACTGTCAATGCATGGGCTGCATTGTCAGATCCATAAAGGAGCCGAACCACTCGTTCAGAATTCTCTTCAACCGCACCAACTCGTAGGGATTCTCCTCTGGCATCTTGCTAAAGTGGAAACAACCCAAGCCCCACCTTCCTGACGGTGGCGTTTCTGTCATCATCACTCAGTTCCGTGGATGAATTTACTCAAAGAATGAAGAAACATGTATTCATGGTTTCTTTGTACACTGATTATTGCCATTACTGTGAATATCGAAGGAATGAATTGGAATGAATAGGAATAACTTAGCAATGGAATTGCTTGGAATGAATCAAGTATATTGCAAATATTATAAGAAGATGTAACTTGAGATAATATAATATCCATAGAATAATTATTAATATGTATACATCTTATAGAAATATATTGCAGATACATTGATAGGAAACATAAACATTTTCTTAATATAACGATCTTTATAGCACTGTAAAAATTTCTTATGGAAAAAAATGAAAAGAAAATGACTTGCAAATAGATATAAAATATAATAAATATAAAATATAAAATAAATACAAATATATATATAGCTAAATCCACAAAGTAGTAATAATAGAAATGTATATATTTTAATAAAGATAAAAAATAATAGTAAAAGTCACATACAAATTGTAAATGAAAATAAAGCACTTGATTAAAAACTAAAATTAAATATGATTGTTTTTGGAACAACCAAAATTAAATAAAAGTAAAAATGAAAACTAAAAAATTAAAATAATATAAATAATAAAAAAGTAAATAATAATATAGTAGCCAATAAAAAACTACAACAAAGACATAATAGTCAATTAAAATCTAAAATTAAATACAATGATTTTTAGAACAACCAAAATTAAACAAAGGTCACAAAGGAAACTAAGAATATAAATAAACATAAATAAATAACTAAATGTAAATAAAAACATAGTAGTCAATTAAAAACTAAAATTAAATGTAATTATTTTTAGAGCAACCAAAATTAAATAAAAGTCAAAAACATAAACCAAAAAATCGATAAAATATTAAAAAAATAAAAAGTAAGTACAATCTAGAAAGTGATAATAATAAAAATATACTTATTTTATGCAATATAAAAATAAAATAGTAAAATTCATATACAAATTGTAAACTGAAGTATAGTACTATTATGGTCAGTATTCAGAGTGCCTCTTCGATTATTTGGCCAAATGTTGTTCTATAGCTATCATTTTGATTATGTACTTGTTGTCCAGTGCATTCCATATTAACTTTGGCTTTGGACTGCGATGTTTTGTAACCACCTTCATTGTGTGTAAAAGTTCTTAGAAAGCTAACTCTATCGGTAACATCATGCTCAGGTTTGGCAGCATCATCTCTTAGACAAAAGCTTGGCTTATGTGAGAAGTGGGTTTATCATCAGTTGCAGCAGTAGCTCTCCTGCAAGATCTTGATACTGTAACTCAAGACAGGTTGGATTTGTTGGATATATTTTCGTTCATGCAATTGATTGTAATGAAGTTCTAGGTCCTCTTTGTGCATCTACAAGCTTTTTTGGTCGTAGGCAACTCTGTTTTCAACTACCGACAATTGCAGCATAGGATTTTTGAGATAATCTGGGTTCCAATAATGACCATCTTCACGAAAATTCATGCCTTGGATCGATCTGTACCTTATGTTGAAAATGCTAGTCTTTGAAGGTTGCAGGATTTAGTTGTTATAGTACAATTTAACCGATCCTTGAAATTGAGCAGGTTGGAAGCAGAACTGGGTCCCCGAGGATCGTTCTGCCGGCGTGCTGAGAAACTCCAGAAATGCGTGCGTGCACTTATCCAAGGAAAGTCATCGGGTGTTCATTTTTTAGGGTAAGCATGTAAACTATCTGGATTATGACTGAATGCGTCCATCCAATATCAGTACAGCCAACGATATGCATGCAAGTAGCTACTTATTTCATCGTGAGGCGTGAGAATAAAATCAAGTGTTCCTATCAAGATTGGTCTTTTTTAGGTATCTAACATCTTGCGCTACTGTTGCGTTTCTGCAGTTTGCTGGATATTTATGCTGCATCCACTTTGCGAGACATACCACAACCGCCGATGGTTTTCCCCTCTTCAGAATGAGATTCCATTAAATGCTGTTCTGGGTTTGCTTTTCCAGTCATGAAATTGGACAAAGAAGTAATGGCGACCTGCTTTATAGCCTAAACTACAAGTCAGAACTGAAGGAAACCCCAATCATGACAGCTCCTGACTCTGAGCAAAACCTTGTGTACTAAATTCTATATAACTTACAAATTTGGAAAATGAGACACAGAAAATCTGCCACTTGTAAAGGAAACCGTTAAACGTGGCTAACAGAAATTATAAACTGTCTATTTTGACCATCATTGTTCTGAATTGATTGTCATATTCCCACAGCCAGTTGAAGATGGGCCGCAAAAATCCAACTGTAAGAAAAATCAGCTTTCCACTGAAACCAAGTGTTTTGACATATTTCTGTCCGATGTCTGGTTCATGCAACCAAGTGGAGAACCCCATCACTCTGTACTTTCCTGATTACAGGGCTCCTTCAACAGGTGTTTCCAAATGAACAACCCATCGTTAAACCTAGCCACATATACCTACTGCCTTCACTCAAAACTAGGGATAGACAGAAGGTTACAATTTGGAATACACAAGCTCCGAAAAAACATGGCAATTAGCTGGGTCCAGCAATGGACGGTACTCTATTGCTGAACCAAGCTGGCAAACGATGACTGATTACAGATACCTCATAGTCATTACAAGTTCTAGATCCCATGGAATATTCCATATCTAAAGATATTTTATTTTCATTCTAGAAAGAAAAACAGAAAATAAATAGACTTGTAAATTTGAATTTAATATAGATCTGGAAACAACACGTGGATGATGATCTTTAACAATGAAAGCCAGGTTTTACGTAATAAAACAATGACGAGAACATTGAATTAATAACATGAGAATATAACCAGTTAAAAAAGCAGTAAAGATTGTTTCTGATCAAGATGGCGGAACTGACAAGCATTCGTAGTTCACCTGAATCGGCCAACAAAGGAAGATTGACAACACTAATACTTGAGATAAAAACAAATGTCTTATTGATTCCCGTGAATACAGAACAGCAATATCCTCCTACTTATAGATATCTCCCAGCGTACAAACATTTATATTGCAATATATCTAGAAATTATTCTCTACAAAAAATGTCGCCCTTATGTAAAGGGAATAATTTCAACAAATCCACCCTTCTGTAAAGCATCGTCTACTCCAACACAACACCTAAACGAAATGCTTGTCGTTGTATGATTTGTGACTGGAATTCAAAACGCACAAAACCTAAAACTTAACCCCCTTGGTCGAAGACACAGAATCTGGCCTCCACACAAGACAGGGTTCCGGGACGAAGAACTTGACCCTCAACATGTGACTGATCTAAACTAAATTGAAGAACCTTGTGAAGCTAATCATTCACAATAACCTAGGAAAAAACCCTGACATAGAATTAACACTTCCGGGAAGGATTAAAAGTTGTACCAAGATTGCGGCTGAAGAAGTTCCTTTATCTCCTCGACGCCATAAATCGAACAGCATTTGTCCTTCATCAATCCCCTAAGTTTGTACTGCTATAGCCGTGCAGCTGATTTCAATCGGTGGCTTGTTTGGAGTGTCTACCTAAACCCTAAAACCATGAGTACATTGTGCGTTCTACAGTGATTACCACAGGAGCCTGGGTGTAACCCTAACATCCGCCTATGACGCCCGAAATATTAAAAGAAGCCTCCCAGCACCCACTGCCAATGCGGTTCCGGGACCTTGAAACTTGTAAACCTTCGTACAAGGAACTTCACCTTCAGCATTGACTAGTCTAAACCAAATCGAAGAGCCTTAATCTTTTAGAAGAAAACCCTACCATAGAATAACACTTCCGAGAGTTGTACCAAGATTGCAGCAGAACAATGCGTTCCTCTTTCTCCACAATTCAGCATTAGCACTTTCTTAATCCTGCTTACATCCTCCGTAATGCCCTGTAATATAAGAGAAAGTGAGAAACCCTAAAATATAACCCCATTGGCCGAATGCACAAAATCTAGTGATGGATGAAGTTCGCTAATTTCCAGGACCCCGATAATTGAGAACCTTTCATACAATAAACTCTAACACTTCCAGGAAGATTAACCAAGATTGCGGCCTAACAATACGTTTCTCTTTCGCCAACAGTAGTTAGTACTTATTAATCCTGCTCTTTGGCATAAACATCCTCCGTGATGCCCTGAAATAGAACAGAAACCCTAAAATATAACCCCATTGGCCGAATGCACAAAATCTGGTGATGGGTGAACTTCGCATTCCGGGACCCCGATAATTGAAAAAAATCCATACAATAAACCCTAACACTTACCGGAAGATTAAGAGAGTTGTACCAAGATTTCTCATTCTCCAACAGAAACAAGATTGTTTCTTATTAATCCTGCTTCTTCGCACTGACATCGTCCGCCTTCCTAAGCACCATAATCCCCAACACAATCAACGAAGCCCCGAGCACCCACTGCCACTGCGTAACATCCGCTTCCCCGAACAGGAGCCACCCAGCCAACCCCGACAGCAAAAAATTCGCCGCGAAGTTAAACACCGTAGCTTGGAGACTTGGCAGACTCGTCAAGCTGCGCACGTAGAGCGTCCACATGGCCACATTGCACGCCACCACGCAGCCGTAGGAGGCCAGGCGTTGCAGCCCAAGACCTTTTGGCGGGCCTCTATTTAGCATTTCCAGTTTCAGTGCGGACGGTTTTGCAGTCTGTAAAGGGACAAAAATGTCAAGCTATCTACTTATCCTCATTCTTACAAGATCACAAGTTTATTCAAGGGAAATGTATGCAGGTATGTTATCAAAATTTCTTACACGCAATCCATGTTTTCTTCATACAATGACGCAGTTAACAATGGCTTTTTATTCAATAAATTTCAGCTCTTGAATTCTGTAATGACAGACTTGTACACTAAGTAGTGTTCTGCACCGGGCGCTAAGATCTATTTGCAAAGGCAGTGAGAAGGAAGCCAAAGCAGCTTACGGTACATTGTCCATTTCTTTGTTGTTAAGCATGTTTCTTGACTGTATGAACCATTGAAATCCGCTCATCTGTGCATTTACCTCTTTTCATTTGTAGTTTGATTTATGTGTGTATTTTAATTTCCTTCGCCAATAAAAATCCAGGAATTTAAAGCTCAAAACTAAATTGAACTAGGTTTGCAACTAAAATTCAATTTACAAACCTTCTATACAATCCAGTACTATACTGCTCTCTAAAAAAACCATCTGAACAAAAGTAGCAAAACATATGAAATGACATCAGAAGCAAATGAAATGAATACAAGAAGCATTAGACTTTGAACGAGAAAGGTGCAACAGGTGTGGGATTTTAAGCAAAGGGTTTTCAGCATAGGATATAACCTGATTCCCTTAGTAATTTTCTTGGGTAAAAACCCTCTCCCAGTAACTTGTCGACAGAATTTCATGATTAATGAAAACATTGCTTTTATAAAAATGAAGTTGTAAAAATGAACACAAAATCACCCTTTGAAGAGCAATAGATCATCAAAATCACTTGGTGCAATGTATAAAATTCCAATAAGAATCATTAAACATAAAACACAACAATAATCCATCACACTAACACTCTATATCACAACTATTAAACCAGGATCTCACCAGTTTGTCTTGAACATTCTCTACCATTTGACTTTTTAAAACTGCATACCATCTGAAAAACGATGCCTTTTGATACAAGGCTACGCCAAACTGCCCTCGACCACCAATGGTTTTCGTGCAATGCCACAACTCTGAAGATTTGCACAACATAACATCACCCACCAATGGTATAGTAAATAATCTCAATCCAGGTAAATAGAACTTAACTTCATTTCCACTTGAATCTTTTGTACTTGAAAAAAACAACACAAGACATTAACTATAATAAACATTTATACAAACATAATACATTAGATGCATCACAATATTTTTTTAACAAGAAAATATGAAATCATTACATACCAGAATTGCCAAACCAAATAAAGAATCCATACGATACATCATCTGTATCTGTATGGATATTACAGTCGTAGTCCCTTGTGATACACATAGTAATGAATGGAGTATTTCCGAGTCGTACATTGTCTTCTTCTCCAATGCCTTCTTCTTCTAAGATAGATTCCAAATGTTTAAAAACATTTGGAAATTGGATTTTCAAATGATCACACAGTAGGGCTGCTAGTTGATCAACACGATGGTAGCAACCCATAATGTTATGCCTAAACCTACAAAACATCACAACATACCATGAGAATTTTTTTAATTAAAACAATGCATACAAAACATAGAAAAACATGAAATTGAAATGCCTTACTTTCCAATCTCACCATAGGCATATCGTAAGCCAAAAGTAACAATCTTGGATTCATGGTCGGATCTCTTTAATTCGCCTCGTTTGGTAGCATTTCCTTTTGCTTCCAAAAACGTAGCCAACTCAGTTATAGCTGTAAGAGTGTTCTGGCTAAACCTCCCATTTACAAGAAGAAATTGAAGCCCAGCACTACCAGATTCAATGCACAAGATAGGAGTTGTGATGTCTTCAAAGTTTACGCTCTCCTGTCCCAGCTTAAATTCTTTAGCCCAGTACACTTTAGGCCTAACTTTATGAACCATCTCTATTACTTTAGGGTTCTCATTGCCTGAGTACCATGATGTCAAACCATTCAAAAGATCTGGATAATTTCTTTTTGAGCTTACAAAATGAACATTTAATAAATGTTGTTTCAATTTTCTAACATCTGCTGGTATGCCCTCCTGTCCACAATCTTTGCAATTGTAACATTTCTTTGAAACATCATGAAACAATCCATGATCTTCAAAGAAAACATTGTATAGATGTAACTTCTCCAAGCGCCGATGGGACTTCCCTAAAAAATGATCGTTCAAAGAAGCATCATTGTTTTGAACAAAACAATTACAAAACTGACACCAATGCTTGTTTGGATTCTCTATTCCAAACTCTGCCTTTTGTTCACCATCTCTGTTGTGTGGTTTACGACGCTTTTTCCCTCCCCTGTAATGCAAAAATGACAAATCAATTACACAATTATGAAATTGTTGTAAATAACATAGTTCAGTTTTGACATTCCATTCTTTGTCTTAACACACTATGCATTCTATGCATGTATCAAATGCCCTTCTAAATGATACCTAAGCATAATATATTACAATGATCAAACTTGAAAAGTAGTGAAGAAAGAGGACGCTTCAAAACATTTTGTTGTGATATGAGAATAGTCATATCACCACTCAGCCAAAGCTTCCACCTTCTCTAATACTTAAAACATATAACTAAACATCAACGTAGAGCCTCAAAGCATTTTGGAGAACTGTAAGACCAAGTCACAGAACCACGCAGCCGAAGCTCTACAATGATGAAACCTATTCAAATATTCAGTTTCAATACGTAAACGTCAAAGTTAAAGAAATATATCTAGACTATAAAACCTAGACATAAAAGCTATGTAATAGGTTGCACTCAACAACGTAAAAACCATTGGTCTTACATGATTCTGACAATGAGTCCTCAACGACCAACTCCACCACTCTGCACATTATCAAAGTCTTTCATAAGCATTAAATCTGCAGACATCTTTAACACACTAGATTCCAATAGCTGTAAATAAATTTATGAGGGCTAAGTGGTACAAACTGCATAAACTCCATGACATTAGATAAATAACTGTCCGTAGAAAGTTTTCGTAGCAAGATTCAAGATACCAGGTCTATATAATTTGTTAGGCTGTACAGGTTGCTGTCAAATTGATCTCCCTAGTTAAAAGGGGGACACAACCAAGACTGGTGACACCATTAGAATACAAATTGAAATACAAATAAGCCAGAAAATGGGGAACCTATATACCCTGTCAGGTCGAGGTCCTAGAGCGGGAACGATGAGACCATGTTGAGATCTGGTACTGGATTCCACTGTACCATTTCCCTCCTTTTCCTCATTACCCTTCTTCGGATCTTCAGCTTCTCACCTGCTCACACAGACAAAAGAATTTTACGATAAGAAAGCCCACATTCCCTTAAGTAAATGGTCAAGCTCGGCCGGACCAAGAAAACTAACACGTTTCAGCAAGTGTCCATCACTTCAAATCAAACGCAATATCCATGGCTAATTGCCGACCATGGCTCTGATTCATTCTTGCTCAGACAATTGCAGCTGGATTACACACTACTGACGTCCTTCATGATCAGTATGTAGCTCCAGTTATTGTAAAGTCTACTTGAAAGATCCGGTCTTCCAAAACACTAATTTTCCCGACACCTAACGATATTGTATGATACTTCCCAACAGTGGTGATACATATTCCGGCAAATAATTGAAACTGAGTAACCTCCAGATTCGAATCATGACGTGCCCTTCATTGAAATTTTCTATCTACTTACTTATTCTAGCATCTCCAAATAAGAAACGCTTCAGCCATTCTACGTGAATAATTATCAGCTGGTACATTCAATTCACCAAACCTGATCACAGGATTTGCACCCCCGTCCTATAAGGAGGCATACCCAAGCTGAACAGATGTTGCAGTGCTGCATTAATATATTCTTGGCTAAATGCCACAATATCCCGAATGCATCACAACAGCCCTTGGGACGACGAAGATTTTAACCCCTAAACGACCAAGAGACCCCTTGAAATTTTTAGCAATTTTGGTTTTTTTAGCAATTTCTTTTTCCTGGAAACATTCGATGTTAATTTTTTTTTTAGCAATTTGAGTAGCTCACATGGGACCTTCTTTAGTCCAATTATTATTCATTTTTTGATTAATACATGCAATGTTCTTCACTAATTCTGATGATATAAAATTTGGCCCCATCTGAATTATATTTTTCACACTGATCAATCGAATTGGTCATTTTCAAACCATGAATCATTGGTCTTCTATGGGTTTACCACTAAACCCTGCATAAACCCTAATTTTCACAACTAGATTTTCTGTACATATTAAAGAGGCTTGAATCCAAATTATGTAAACCTAATGCTACAAACACGCTGATTCAGAGATATAACGCTAAGACCACGGGTTGTTGTATACCCTAAACTTCATTTCAGTAATCTTCACAAACTCTGATCATCAACTTCAATTCTCTACTGCAACTGTATAGTAAGAGGCATCTTAACATTAAAGCGTGATGGTCAATCATTGAACAATGGCATTATCAAAGCATCCCATTTACAATTTCTTAAACCCTAGTAGACAAAAAACTCAAGCTGCTGCAGGACCACACTACTCCTCCCGGGAAAGAAAACATAAAAACCCTTTTAACGAACTAAAGTTACCAATTACACTTTTCCAGAAAAAGAATATCCCCACGGTTACTCACCACTCGGCATCTTAACCCTAAACGTGATGGCCAGTCATCAAACAGTGACATTATCAAAGGATCCTTTCATAGTTTCTTAAACCCTAGCAGAAGAAAACCTCAAACTGCTGCAGGACCACACCTCCCTTCCCGGGAAATCAAAAACAGAAACCTTTTCAACCTAAAGTGACCAATTACGTTCAGAAACAGTACATCCCGAATTGCTCCCAAGGTTGTTGTATACCCTAACTTCGTGTCTACGATCTCATTCAATTAGCAACTGCAACTGTAGGTTGTAACAGACATCTTAACACTAAACGTGCATTGAGCAATGACATTATCAAAGTCTTTCATAAGCATTAAATCTGCAGACATCTTTAACACACTAGATTCCAATAGCTGTAAATAAATTTATGAGGGCTAAGTGGTACAAACTGCATAAACTCCATGACATTAGATAAATAACTGTCCGTAGAAAGTTTTCGTAGCAAGATTCAAGATACCAGGTCTATATAATTTGTTAGGCTGTACAGGTTGTTATCAAATTGATCTCCCTCTTTAAAATGGGGACACAACCAAGACTGGTGACACCATTAGAATACAAATTGAAATACAAATAAGCCAGAAAATGGGGAACCTATATACCCTTACACAAATGCCTAGAGAAGGGAGTTTTCAAACCTTGCCATAAATCTCACAACCAGTGGCTTGCGAAGCTGCATTGAGGCAGATCAGCGGAGTGTTGCCAACCTAAAACCCCCATCACAAGCGCAGTTTTCTCTCAAGCTCTTGCAGTGACTGTAGTAGAAAAACCAAATGAAATCACAGGTGACTGGTGTTAGAAGCTTTCTGTCTGCACCGTCACCTTTATATTCTTGTGATGAAAGTGCTGGCAAATCCATCTACGGTGCTATTGGTTCTAGTACAGCACCGTGACTCGTTTTCTGTAGAAACCCTAAACTCAGAACTCTTTTATATCACATCTTCGGCAACCAACGTACGTGAGTTCAGAACTTGCAACAGCAAATATGCCATACTTTGAGGTCTTCCCTCTCCTGAAACCCTAGAAGCTCCACTTACTACTCATCGACATTCCTGTCAACACAATTGTAACAAAAATTTATTCTACTCTCCCCTTCACCAAAAAGCGCTTCATAAGCTGCTAAAGTATTAAAAATACACGAGTGATGTGATCAAATTGCGTGATCAGTTTGACCTCGATCAAATTTCCTTCACTCAATAAAAAAAGGCGGGGAAATCCAACTATACTTTTTCTCTTTTAGAAAGCAGAATTCGTGATGTGATCAAGATTGACCTAATTGACTTGAACTCCCTTCACAGAAAGAAAAGAGACGGAGGACGAAATTCGATTCTCCAAGTTGTTCTTTTTTTTCTAAAATTCAAACAAGGGTTCAAGAAACGAAGAGCAAAATCAAAAAAAAGATAGTTAACGTGCAGTGGAAGAGGGGAATTGAGCTGGACCCAACCCCAAAGCACGGTCGGAAATCAAAAGCCAAAGCTGCAAAGAGTGTGCTTGCCTTGTATGAAGATCATGGGATGGAATAGGCACCGAAATGGAGATTACGAATTGACTGATGGACCGAGCGAGAGGTGGCGATGAGGCGGATCTGCAGTGCGCAAGGGACAAGGAATTTGTGAGTTTGGGTCCGGGGAGAGGCAAAATGAAGGTAACAGTAATTGAAAGGAAAAGGAAGGCCGGCGGGGGTGCAAAACTAGTTCTCTTTCAATCAAACTTGCTCTGATGAATAACTTCCAGAAACTCATTTGCAAAACCCTGAAGCTAATGATGCGCATGAGCAAATGCAAATGAATTACACGGCGGAAAACCCTATTCGCATGCATCACAATCAGAAGAAGCTTGGGTGCAACTACAATCTGTACCCAGAGATAGCCAATCTAAGCTGTGTCTTTCTTATTCTCTCTTCTTTTAATCAAAACTCGGCAGTAACAAAGCCGCTTCCGAATCACATAACTAATGTACCAATTCAATTATACCCACACGAGCAGACTATTCCTGAGCATCCAAACCCTACTTAAACAACAGCAATAAAGGTGGCTACCTGAGTCACCTACAGCACTGAGATCCTTGCATGCTATTCGAAATTGATTCACACTCATTCCAAGCTGCTCGCTGTCGAAGTCCATCAGCTTCATATTTAAAACAGAGATTCTCTCATGATCTATAACATTCCATTCGAGTGACTGTCAGAAACAGAGAATTGCGACTTAAAAGAATACGAAATTCATGCAGAATCGAGAATCTCTCAACAAACCTTAACTCCAGCTTCGAAAAAACATTCAAGCTCATCAACCCTAGAGCACAATTAAAGCTCTCGTAACAAAGCCGCTAAGTAGGCAACTTACAGGTGCTCAGAGCTCAGATGGCTGGCCAGTTTGGCTTCCTGCACAAAAGTGGACAGAAAATGCGCTAGAAACTTGCGGGAGTTTTGTATGGTGGAGCTGAGACGGAGCTCATCAGAGATACTGGCTGGCCAGTTTGCCTTCACGCACAATGTAGTTCTGCTCGGGGAACGCCTCGTGCTTGAACCACCGGTCCAGCATGTCCTTCGTCCCTGCCACAAACCGTTTCTGCACACCATGGCCCCAGTCAGTCAATAAAATAAAACAGGAGTCACAACAGAGTTCAGTGAACTCAACAACAAGCAGCTGCGGCTACCCTCGTCACTAGCGTGCCTCGAAGTTGGAATGCTTGGGCGTCGGCCACAGTCTATTTTTGGGCTCCTGCGTCTCCTGGCGTCAAGCACAGCCTCTACACGGCTATGGTCGAGCTGGTACAAGGTGCGGGATATGGAATGCCAAAAGGGCCATGTTCTGTATAACAGGGTACCCCGGGGAAGATGCCCGGTGCCCCGGGGAAGATTCCCTGTACCCCGAGCTCGACCCAGTACACTTAGCGGATATCAATAGGTATGTTTTGAGTCTGTATACCTACACATATTCGTACCTATATAGGTTTTCTTAATACGAAAATACTTCTTGGTCTGCCCAAAGACCGTCCACGTGGCTTAGGGATCGGTACTGCAATCAGTCTCTCTCCAGCTTCTGCCCGTCGTCTTTCCCAGTTTAGCGAGTTGCGTGCTTGCGAGTTGTTGCAGGAGCTTAGATCGCAATTTTGTACAAGTAATTTCTTTCAATAAGATGGCTGCGATTATTAGATTTACGATGCATGTTTCCTTGACCGAAACCTCAAACACGCAATCAGAAACCAAAAAAAGCAGATTGAGGTATTCTACCTCCATCTCGCCTCTAATTGCAGAGACACATGACTAAAAACTCCTATTCCTGTTACATTACCAAACGCCATCTCCCACATTTCCCAAGGTGAGACCAGTTGAGCTTCAACTTACCAGCAAGACGATTCTCGCCCTCTTTCAGCTGTTTCCCGCTCTCTATTAACCTTACCTTCTCGTCCTTACTAGTTAACCTGTGATCTTCTGTCATAAGAAGCTGCTGGTCTCCATTGCTGCAATTAGCATGTCTTCGTTAGCAACCCTCTGTATAGTTTATTCACTTGAAGGAAAATTCAGTAAAACTTGCTACTCGAAAGAGATGCAAAAAATCGAGGCTTTGACATCCTCAAATCATTAAAGAAGAACAAGGAAAAAGATACAGCTCATTCCTGGCAGAATCTTAGCAACAATGTATGTAGAAACTACTCCAATAATCTGAGAACATCACAAGGACTCTACAATCTAATGAATTGAATAAAGCAAAAGATTTGTGAAGTGCACATCAAGGACCAGTCTGCAACTCATTGCTCAACGTTATTCACCTGACAATACAATGCGAGTCACCAACATTGGCGCATTGAGCTAGAAAACCAGAGGTAGCATCAAGCCACAAGAGGAGTACAGTTGTTGTGCAACCCTGCACATTACAGAGCATTCTGAATAAATATCCTGGGTTTCTCAACAAAATTCCCCACAGTCTTGATAAACCCTCCCACAGATGGTAAATAGATCATTTAAATCCCTTCGCTTGCAAGACCAAACGGAACTCCACAACCTCATCCTCTTACCTCATACGGGTAATCCAGAGATTCTTTGGTGTTGTGGAAAGCAGTCCGAAGCACATCAGAGTGTGTAGTTAGCGGGATCGTGAGCTTGAAACTGAACGTGTTTGGTCGCAGTTTGGCGAATGCTGCCAAACCCTAAACCCTTCCCAAAGACGAGCGGCCACGATGAATATCTGTGGACGATCACGATGCTCGTCAGGCAGACTAAGAAATAAATCACGGGCAGCCCGAATGAAACTTATTGTACATTGCACAAAAATACGGTATGCGTACATGAATTTGTACTGATTCATACGCTGAGCGATAACCAGGGTCGCGAAAACCGTGCCCGCGGGTGCAGAGAATAAAGCCCGGGCCTGAAGAATCTTTCCCAGGGTAAGCTCGAGGTAGCCTAGGGTTCCGGGTATGTTCTGGAATGGCCTTTTCGGCATTCCCTAGCGGGACCCAGGCGGGCGGGCAAAGGTCGAGAAGGGCAGCTCAACGGGCAAGGTTGGACACTCGGGCTGCAAGATGGCCCACTTCCCACGTGTTCAGTTGCAGGGCAGCAGTCAGGAGCGAGGAGATCATATTTTTTTATAATATTTGTAATTTCATGTGTATTTATTACAGACCTTGCATTGCCTTCTATAACATCCAACACATCCTTGGGGGGTTTGGAGAATGCCAACTAACCCAACTCCTTACCTTGGGTTTCAAAAATCAAATTTCGAAGCCCACACAATAACTTCCCTCCTAAAAGCATTCAACCCAAAATAAAGCATCTCAATGGCGTACCGGTACTTACACATCAATGCAATGAATTTTCTTTTGTGCTAGAAACGTATAGTCGAATACAACATGCTTACAAATTTTTTCGTAAGCATTGAAAGTAGGTAGATCCTATATCAAGCGACCGCATTGATTCTAACGATTGCAAATATGGTAAGAAAAAATTCCTACCAGTAGAAGATTAGAGTAGGAACGTCCCTTTTAATTTGTAGATCCATGGCTGTTGTATCAAGCACATTACAATTTATAATTTTCCAAATTTAGAGACGATATAGGACCTTTAGGGGTTAAGAAATAAACAACTTCAATAGATGAGTTTAGGGTTTAGGAAATAAATGGTATTTTGAATTTGTTTCTAAAAACATCATTTTGGAGCTCAAAACAACTATAACAAAGTTTGTGATGTAGAGTACGAATGATTAACACTCATAAAATGTTACTTTGGAAATAAATATTCGCTTTGAGGTTGCTTTGAGGATCACCTCAAAGCAACGTCAAAACATGGTAAAGCTACTTTGAGGCTCCTCTAAGGGATGGCTCAAAGTAGCCCCAACGCTTAGTTTGGGTTTAAGTTTTATTGAGGTTGCTTTTAGGTTACTTCAAAGCAACCTAACTTAAATTAAAACTATAATTAATTTCTAAAAATATTTTTTTTGTGATCATTAGATTAATCTAGAGTGTTGGGTGAAACACTTTTTATGCCATGGACACGTGGTTGAACCAACTAATTATTGTTGGATTAACCCCTTAACATCCCATCGTTCACAAACTGAATCACGAACGGATTGAAAGCCTTGTAAATTTCTTATACAATCTCAGACGACTTTCATCCAAGTCATTTTTGCAAGCCTATTAAATTCTCTATTAATTAGAATAAATCTCTTGTGATAGAGAGATACTGGTAATATTAGAGAGACCTCCAAATGCAAGTATGTCAAATTTGTTGGGTAGATTTCATGCATGCAATGGTCCTCTCATGTACACCTATTGTACATCTGAGTCATGCTAATATCTGTTTTTGAGGCTAGCATCTACTTGTGTTCAAAGGATTGGTACATTTAGGGGTTAATCATAACCAATTTACCACCATATGTGATTTTAATTTGAGATTTAGTAAGTTGTGACTAATGTGACTAACCTCTTTGAAGGGGGTTAGACACATTAGTCACGGCTTACTAAATCTATAAAAAAAATCACATATGATTGAAGCGGGGATTGAAGTAAAACAGTTTAAATTTTAAAATTTGTGTTGAGCTTCCTCTGACAAAGCAACTTCAACACTTAACCCCTAAAGGACCACGAGGCCACCACGTGGCTTTTGGAACTAGAAAGTGAGGAATTTTGAATTGTTGAACCGTGAATTGTAAAGTGAGCAACAAAGAGACCCTAGTTCTTTTTTAGAGTTGAATCCGTGAGTACTTTTTGATCGAAATTTCATAAAGTGTGCGATTTTTGATGATTTTTTTGAGCTGCAACGAGGTTATTTGGGTGTCACTTGAGACCCTCATATCTTTCTCCTCACACCTCCAAATTAATTGAAATTTTTTGCACATGTTCAAAATAATGATCATTGTGCATGGTAGAAATTTCCGAATTTTTGGAGCACTTTTGATCAATCCGATTTAAGCATATGTACAAAATACCCTGAACAAGTTTCATCAATCTTCTCAACGGTGGCATTTTCTCAATAATTGTGCGATTTTGTTGATCCTTTTTTCATAAAAAAGCTATGTAAGTCTTCTTTGATTTCAATGGTGCCGATTGTCAAAATTAACCCACACCAATGAGGAATTGAGCTTGATATAAGAGCCAGTCAAGAAAACAAGAGCTAAGCTAAAAACCGCCCCGGTCCTTTAGGGGTTAATATTAGATTTTAATTGTGTTAGTATTTGTTATTTCAAAGAATTTTTCATTACAAGATAGTATACAAGAAATCAATAAGCATGAAAATACATAAAACTTGGGGAGTTCACTAGACATGTATGTATGTATGTATACACCTGCGTGACAAAGGTATTTATTCAAGGGGTGTTTAATTACCCATTCTTAATTTTTTGTACCGTATTATTATATTCTTTGCTAATTTCTAGTTTTTTAAATGACTCTATAATTACTTTTAAATTTTATGAAGCTCTAATTTAAAGCTAGGTATGTTCATTATAATTATTTGGTTTTACTCTAAAGGGTTCAAGAGCATTCAAAGTACTAAGTCAAAGAAGAAAACTCTCGAAACCTAATCCTCTAGCAACGTTCTCCCCCAATTTTTCCTAAACCCGAATCCGTCATCCGCCCTCATCGATCTTTCATCCCATTTTTCCAACTGAATCGACATAGTTTTTCATCCAAAATCTTCCCGTCTCTGAACACAGAGGACACCCTATTTCAAAAAAAACTTAGGATCCTTAGTTCCTACGGTATATTTTTACAAATATTTTAAAATATGTGTTGTTTATATCAAGCCGATATTATTTATAATACACATTTCATCATACATACTCACCTATGTTACTTCTAAGAAAATTCTAAGTTTTTCTTTTTGTGAATATAAATTATCCTATATTTTTCCGCACATTGTTTTCTAATATTATCACAGTGAACTCCCTAAGACATAAAACAAAATTATATTAACAAGCATGCCTATTTATATAAAAATAATTTTTTAAAAAAACATTGTAGATATTTAGCGGACAATCAATACAAACTAGTGTAGCCTTGTACCATTGGACGAACTGTAGAGTCTGCACAAAAGGTAAACATTCTTGAGCTAGAATATGCATACCGCACCTGATTTGCATACTTTACGGCCATATTCATTATAATCAAACTTTTTGCACTCTCGTTTTTATCTTCCACTCAAAAATAAACGGTTTTATCTCTTTGCTAATGATTTTTTATAAATAGGTAACAACACCAACTTTTAGACTTTAATTATAAAATCACTATTTGAGCATTATTATTTTTTGGTTTCAATCATTAATTCTAAAATCAATTTTTGAATAACTAGCATTCCGTCTCAAAATCTGCAAAAAATATTGAAATTAAAATTTTCTTTCGTGAACTATAGATGGTGTTTAACTACAATATTCACTACTTAGTACGTGCATGTCCACAATATGTTCAAATTTATGAGAATCTCCTTCAATTTGTGAAGCTCACATCAATCTCCTAACAACAACACTACTATACAGTCATGTACAAGTCGCTTACAAACTTTTTGACTCCTCCCTCAAAAAAAACAAAGTGCCTTTCCTAAATTGTAATGTGCTTGATACAACAGCCATGGATCTAAAAATTAAAAGGGACGCTCCTACTCTAATCTTCTACTGGTAGGAATTTTTTCTTACCATATTTGCAATCGTTAGAATCAATGCGGTCGCTTGATATAGGATCTACCTACTTTCAATGCTTACGAAAAAATTTGTAAGCATGTTGTATTCGACTATACGTTTCTAGCACAAAAGAAAATTCATTGCATTGATGTGTAAGTACCGGTACGCCATTGAGATGCTTTATTTTGGGTTGAATGCTTTTAGGAGGGAAGTTATTGTGTGGGCTTCGAAATTTGATTTTTGAAACCCAAGGTAAGGAGTTGGGTTAGTTGGCATTCTCCAAACCCCCCAAGGATGTGTTGGATGTTATAGAAGGCAATGCAAGGTCTGTAATAAATACACATGAAATTACAAATATTATAAAAAAATATGATCTCCTCGCTCCTGACTGCTGCCCTGCAACTGAACACGTGGGAAGTGGGCCATCTTGCAGCCCGAGTGTCCAACCTTGCCCGTTGAGCTGCCCTTCTCGACCTTTGCCCGTCCGCCTGGGTCCCGCACCTTGTACCAACTCGACCATAGCCGTGTAGAGGCTGTGCTTGACGCCAGGAGACGCAGGAGCCCAAAAATAGACTGTGGCCGACGCCCAAGCATTCCAACTTCGAGGCACGCTAGTGACGAGGCCCACCCAGTGCACCTTGAACAGCTTTTCCCGCTCCCGCCTTCCCTCGCCGCATTTGAATTGCATCGGCTACGGGTACTGAAATTTTTGTAAACATTTGAGCCAACCCCTAAAGGTTGGGCCTATGACCATGGAATCATGCTTTATCTGCCAAACTCAATTTTGTGACTAAAAATAATAAAAGAATTCAACTTTATATTTTTAGTAGATGAAGCCACATGTCTACTACAAATCATGAATTTTTCATAAATTTTGGTGAAATTTTGAAATTACTGTCGTTTTTTGAAGTGATTGTAAAGAAAATTCATATCAATTACAAAATGTATTAGAAAATTCCGATTTTTCTACCAAAGTTGTAAATTACAATGAAAAAAAGTTTAGTTGATGAAAATCATCCGTGTATTTAAATTTAGAAATTTTGCTACACCTTAGTGATTCCTACCGAACTTGAACCTACAATAAAACACTTATTTTTTTTATTTTTCCAAAAATTCAAAATGGAGCAAAAACTAAACTTGGCAAGCTTCATTTTCTTAGTAAAGCTCAAATGCAAAGGAACTCATTTTCATAGCCTAAATTTAGTTTAAGTAGAGCAAGCAAAAACATTCAAAATACACTACACGGTGAACTATTTTTACTACTCTATATGTAGTTGGGACCCATGTAAAATCTAAAAATAGCTTGAATGATATGAATTTAACTTGAAGAGGTTTCAATACCATGTTCCACGCCCTTCATCAAAAAAAATGGATGGAAATCATCCACGTAGTAGTCGGAATTGAACAGTCCACTTCATTCATAAGCCATTTTATGATCTCTCATGCATGTAGGGGTTAACCGAAAAAAAGGCCATGGAACTCCCCTTCTCAGCCTCCTTCTTACCTCTCTTTTTAGCTATTGCTAGGTTGAATAGTGTTTTGTCATAACTTGTCCCCTTTTCAGCCATGGGCTTGGAGCTTTGGTGGGATGTGTGGGAGTCATTATGAGGTGTGGAGAATAATGGCAGCGGCTTGCTTTAGATTTTCTCCCAACTCATAGTGAACTAGTTTTTGGTTTATTTATATTTCCATATGAATTCATGAGGAGTTCAAGAGGAGTTTGCTAAAACTTTCCTCTTTGAGCTGACTTTTCGGTGAACTCTATTACTAAAAAAAAATCTTTTTTTTTTCCAGAAAGAAGCCATTGAAAAGTGGTCCATCTTTAATAGTACCATGTACGGTAGGATGTCCTAAAACCACAAACTTAAGAAATATGACCTCGATTTACAAGGCTATTTATGGAAAAAAAGTCCATCATTTAGAAGAAGATTTCTTATAGAATACACAAATTTTCACAATTTAATTCCCAATATTCAAATACATAAAAAAATTCGGAGTGAAAAGAACTTTATCACCCAAATCAGACCTTTAGGTTTCCTGTTGTTCATACCATGTGGTACTAATTTTCACTCATAATGATACCCAAAAATCACCAACTATTTTTCAGCAATGCTTAACATGCCATTGATTTACTTTAATAGTGAAATTGATAGTTTTGAGTATCAACTTTAGTGTCCCGGATAAAATTCTTCATGTCATAATTAGGGGAGGTGGTGATTTTAGGACATCCTTTCTTAGGGTATCTCTAATTGTGTCCCCATATAAAATAGACAAGGGTTACATTTGAATAACATGGGAAAAATATCGCCAAAAACTGGACAACAATTTTCAAACAGAGGAATTGATAAATAACGTAATTGTGTACACATTGAGCATGTAACTTATTCATTCCTTAGCTTTCAGCAAAGTTAATTAAAGCATGAAGAGAGCATGAACAAGTTCGAGTATGTACCAGTGAGAATAATGTCACATTTGTCTTGCGTGATAATGGTACAAATGTAAATAATAAGAACTGTGTTACTCAAAAGCATGTCATATGTAAAGTATGGACCTTCAAAGTAAGATATATTGATTTTTATGAAAACAGCAGAATTGGTTTATGTCAAGTTTCATTCTTACTTCAAAAAGTGAGATCTTAAAAAAAATTCCAAAACCATAAGAATGAAATAATCAAAATTATACCATCTCCTAGTGCATATTATTCCAAATTTGTTGCAGCAATTTTAATAAAAAAATGTTAATTTGGGATTATAAAGTAAATTTTAAAAGAAAACCCTGAAACGTTAATTAAAATTAATTTATGAAAAATATGACACATCCAACCATAAAGATCTGATCTACGCATTGAGATTTACAACTTTTCTTTGTATGTCAACTCCATTTCCGTGATTCATCAAACATTTTATAACACATCTTTGAAATCGGTGGTGGATCTCAACGTACGTTAAAAGGTAAATATATGGATATATAGTTTTGTAAGACCTTGCTATTTATGTCCTAGAGGCATAAATATAACATCTTCATTGGCTTTAATCTACTATAAGCTAGTTTTTATAGGTCACTTTTCAGATAAGAAGTTTCATGTGAATCAATCCAAGAGATATGGTTAAAAGAAAAATTATTATTAGTTTTGCTGTATGATTTATCATTCCACGTTGAGAAAAATAATTACCTAATTGGGTTGCTGGTGATGGTGGAGGTATGATATTATGTTTTGTGTGTTTCTTGGAATGGAATCTCTATATATATGTTGTTGTGATTGGAAGATTCTGCCTGAAATATTCCCGAACTGTTCATTTCCTATTATTATAACTCTACCGATTCTTTTGTGGATTTTAGAATCAATATGGGGATTTTGTGGAAGAATTAGTAGGGTGTGACTAATGTGACTTATGCCTTGCGAGGGCATTAGTCACATTAGTCACAGCCTAGTAAATCTTGCATAACTCTCACACGGAGTGACCAATTTGTCTAAAAATTTCCACATAGCTGGAAAACTATATGACCTACCATAGTGTAAGACTGTGTGACGAGTGAACTTTTTGATGAATTTTCACAATTTTTGGATTGGTTTATGTATAAAACCCAAATAAAATTCAAATTGGTTGTGCAGAGTCTAAATATCAATGACAAACTATTCATTTCCTATTGTTATAACTCTACTGATTTTTGTATGGATTTTAGAATCAGTATGTGGGTTTTATGGAAGAATTAGTAGGGTGTGACTAATGTGACTAATGCCTTGCTAAATCTTGCATAACTCTCACATGGAGTGGCCAATGTACGTAGGCTCGTGAGAGAGTTAACCCCTACAGGAACAAGCGTCCATTTTTTGGACAATGTACAGATTTCATCTGTGTTTTCTCATCCGTCATGCACTTTTCGCAGTGTGGATTTTTTAGTGAAATTTTTATAGTAAGTTGGTTTCATGTATGTGTGATCCGAATAGAAAGGGGATGATTTGTGAAATTTTTATGCCTCATTTCATGTTGTAGTGATTCACCGAGAATTACAAATATTTTAGTCTAAATATAATTAAAAATAAATAAACTCATAAAATAAGCAACCAAAAAATTTCCAAAAATTACTACACTTAGAGTATTACATTTCAACCCATCACAACAAATTTCATCCACAAATTGTTAATATCTTATCCGTAATTGATTTACAAAATAATTTTGAATTTCAAGTTTCAAATGTTATACGAAAATATTGGTGATAGCAATCACAGATCTAACCGTATGGATAGAATCTAAAATTCACAATGTATAACTTTTATTCATACATCAAGTTCAAAATATCCCTCTTAGTTGCATTTTATAATGCATCTTTGCAAAACTACCCAATCTGGAGAGGGTTGTGGGCATTTAGGGATTAAGCACTGCTGGTTTAACTCCTAAATGACAGAGGGAGTAAAGGCAAATCCTAAATGTATTATAAAATGTTACTTCATCAACTTTGATGAAGTTTGGTCTAAAAGAGAAAATGAGAAGCATGATGTTTAGTAATTATCCGTATGGTCAAACTTTCAGAAAATGTTCTAAGTACTCATTTAATGAATTTAGAAGCATTTACCATTGAATATTCACCAAAATAACTCAATTTATTTTTAAAATTTGAAATTTGGTATGATTGGTTAAAACTAGACATTCTATTCTAAAATTTTAAAAAGCAATGTTTTTCAATGGACAGAACATCATTAGTTTCCCCAAATAGTAAATTTTATAACACTAGGACAATATTGAGGTCTTTGTCTTTGAAAATTATCCTCGGTGCAGTTTAACTCAGATTGACATGATTCAAATTGGGTTGGAAAGTAGACTTTATTTCCTGTTTGAATATATTTTTTATGTTTTATAAAAACAATTTTTTCATCTTGGGCAGCTTGTAAAAAAAGGGACAGCGACCCTAAAATGGTCGTTTGGTCACTTAGGGGCTAAAATGGTTTTAACCCTTGACTTCCTGAGCACTTGCTTGTCTGATTTTGCAGTTTTGGAGAGAGGTTTCAAAATCATTCTTATTTGGAAGTTCAATTTTTCAAGTTGAAAATTAAATCTTAGGATCTTCTTAAGAACATGAAGAACTATGTTGAAATGAATTTTTGAAATCTTTGACCTGTGGATTTGTGATGACTATCATTTTAGTGTGGATGTAGTAAATGTAAGTACTTCGAAGACTCCTTTACTTAAATCACAACTAAGTTAGTATTTTAAAGTTTTAAGATGGTATCTATCCTCCTATACACTATTAACAAAGCTGAGAATCAAAATTCCAAAACAGAAAGTAAAAAAGTTAATGACATCATAGTTAAGGGAGCTTGGGCAACAAGCTCTGTGTAACAATATTAAAGTAGTAGCACCCATAAGCGTCCCTGTACCCATAACCTTCCCCTCTAAAATCTTGGAAAATCTTGGGAAGTAAATAGATATGATTAGAAGAATGTACCACATCTGAGCATCAGACCCTAGGGTCAACATTAGGTGCAACTATAGCGGACTCTTTAAAAATAACTTGTTCATATAGCACTAATAGAAACACCGCTTCAGAAGCATGCCCAAAAAGACTCACAACTACTCTAGTTCATCATGTGGGGTCTTCTCGGGGGTCTTTTCTCTAGTCTATTGAGATGGTGTTTTCTACTAGTGTAGTGTCCAAATCATATATTCTAAATTGCATTAGAATTCTTTTCCTCTTGCTATTTGTGTTTTCCGCAAAGTCCTCCAAATTTCACATAAGATACCATGAATTTTGCTTTAATATACTCTTATTTGTTCACCTGAAATATTTAAAAGGTATGAAAGAGCTTCGTGGTCCCTCAATAAGAACCTTTATTAAGTATGAAAGAGCTTGGTGGTCTCTAAATTCAAGAAAAACTTTTTTGAGCTTCATTCTTGGTGGTAAAAAAAGTTTTTGATGAGTTTGAAAGACCACCAAGCTCTTAGACACCTAGTAATGATAGACCACCAAGCTCTTCCATACCTTTTAACTATTTGAAGTGAACAAATAAGAGTATATTAAAGCAAAATTCATGGTATTTTATTCAAACTCAAGGGAGCTTTGCAGATAACTCTATTATGGGCCAATAATTTTTAGGAATCTTGACTTTTGTACTCTTGACTTTTGTACCCTTGTACTCTTGACTTTAATTTCTATAATATTAGGCAAAACATTTAAATTAATGTTATGAATTGTTCATTCGCTTTCCATTGACTAGAAAAGACACTATAGCTTCAAGAAATACAGATTAATTATAAATGTTTTTGGCACCCTTGAATTTATTGTTCTGGAAACGTATAACCCTATATACATATTAATATGCGTATATAATATATATATAATATATATAATATATATACATATTAACATAAATATGTATGTCTACATAGACGAACATTGGCTAAAAGCCCAAGGCAAAAACTTGCAGACAGACGAACAAGCGCATAATGGTTTTGAAGGAGGGTGCATATGGCCACGGGAGGAGAAATCTCTTTTATGAAATGTTTTTTTCTCCCTATTGTAGATATTGAAGTTGAGAATGTATTCCAAAAAGAAAAATCTTCAAATCTAAATTCATTATATTATTATCAAAAAGTAAATGCTACAAATATAAACTTCTAAAAAAATGACTCTAAAAATTTAAAGGCAAAAAAAATAAAAGTTTGAAAAAGTTGCAAGCCATTATTTTTGGTTTCTCCTTTCATCTATATTTTTATAATATATTTTTCATAAATTAAGTTTTCTGATTTTTTTATGAGATTTGATTTTTATATTTCACTTACACTTTTGAAATATTTAGATTTATATTTATGTTATTTTGCATATGTAGAGCAATTACTACATTTTGATTTTAGGAAGATATTATATTTGAAGGTATATTTATTTAGTTCTCCAAAAAATATTTTTTTAAATATTTTTTATCTTTCATGTTTTTCAATTTTCTAATTAGATTTGAATATGACATTTCTTATACGTCTTTTTAATATTTGGATTTATATTCATGATGTTTACCATACATACATATATATATATATGTATATGTATGTATATATATATATATATATATATATATATATATATATATATATATATATATATATATATATATATATATATATATATATATATATATATATATATATATATATATATATATATATGTATAGCAATTATCACGTTTTGATGTCAAAAATTTTTTTTTTTTGAAGGTATGTTCATTTGGTTCTCCAAAACTTATTCTTTTAATCTTATTCTTTTATGTTTTCTAAATGATATCTTATTAGATTTCAATTGTTACAATTTTATTTTATTATCAAAGATTAAGAAAACCTTAATAAAAAAATAATTGAATTAACATAAATTTATTTAAATTTTCTTTTATTTTTGAGAAAATAATACTTTTAATAGTTGGAAGAAGCTGTTGGGCAACAATGAGTTATTGAACTAATCTTGTAATGCTTAAATAAAAGTTTAGAGACGCCTTCGATAGACTTCGAGTCTATTGGGTTGATCTTATTTCTTTATCAAAAATTAAAAAATATATAATAAGTAATTGGATCAAAATAAATTTTTTTGAATTTTTTGAATTTTTTTTGAGAAAAGAATAATTTTTGATAAATCCATAGTGACTCCTAAAGGATGAGGCGACCCAAAATGGGTTGCACCAAAAATAAAAGTGTGTAAAACATGCTAAAATTGTTTGAATTGAGTGTCAGTTTCAAAAGCCTAACATCTTTAGAATCAAGTTGGCAACAAGAATATGTATTTTGATTAGAAAAAATAATTTTAAATAATTTTATAAACAATAAAGAAAGGTGGTGGTGACGGTGCCTGAAGTAGACAACAAAATTACCAAATTTGTAAATGTTTGAAAAAATGCATGATAATAGAGTTAACCAAAAAGAAGGCCATGGAACATGCCTTTTCAACCTTCTTTCAAGCGCTCTTTTGAGCTCCCTTGAGCTATGTTTGGGTTGAATAGTGTCGTGTCATAACTTGTCCCCTTGTGGGCCATGGGCTTGGAGCTTTGGTAGGAGGTGTGGAAGTCATTGCGAGGTGTGGAGAATAATGACAGTGGCTTGTTTTAGATTGTCTCCCAACTCACCTTGAACTAGTTTTCGGTCTATTTATATTTCAATATGAGTTCAAGGAGAGTTTAAGAGGAATTTGCTAAAACTTTCCTCTTTGATCTGACTTTTCAGTTAACTCTAATGCATCAATTTTACAAAGACATTTCAAGACTAATTCTAGATTATGAATTTTTATTCAATTCTATCAAAATGGATTTCACAAATTCATCATAACTAATTAGATATATAATTTATAAGTTATAAAATTCCAGTATTCATTAAAAAAATATTATTTCTTAAATTTCATTATGATTGGCTAAATTTATAAGTTTCATAAGATTCTTAAATATTCATTAGACTTTATCTCATTTAAAGTGTTCGTTTTATTTGGTTCTTGCCTACAACTATTGTAGTTGGTGTTTCTTCATATTAAAAGATCCTAAATCTTGGCAACTTATAACCATGTTAAGAACATTATACTTTTAGCCAAATGAATCATAATTAAAATAAAAAATAAAATCTAAAATTTGTATTTTTTATGAATAATCAAAGTTGTTCTTTTTCAATTAATTTATAAAAATTCTAAAGTATTTGAGTAGTATTCAATTGTATAGATATGATCTATAGGTTGTACATCACAACTTTCATATTCTCTAAAACTTCAAAAAAGTCATGTAATCTGACACATTTTATAACGCATTTAGTCCGTGGCAAAACCCTTTGGTCCTTTAAGGGTGAAATATTCTTAAATTCTCAAATAATTCGTGTTTTAAACTAGATGAATAATTATGCATGACTTGCAAGGGCACATTTAAACTTTAGTTGTAAAATAATGTGGATATTGAAGTAGCAAAAATAATGTGGGTATTGAAGTAGCAATAATAATGTAAGTTCTTCAGTTGAAGCAATCGGCATTAAATTTAATGTACTTCAAATTGTAAAGATTTCTCCAAGTAATGTGGTCCACACTATGAGGATCTTCAGCTTATGGCCATTGGTTGAGAGATCATTTGAAGGATTCTAGCAATTTGATTTGTCTAGAGCCAAAGTTTGTCTATTGGACCTTTACAGGATGGTGGCTATAGACAAAAGGTCGATGCCTTTCAAAATGCCTCACGGGGTGGCCGCTTAGTGTTTAGATTGGAACCTACGTGTCACAAGAGGGTATTTTTTAGGGGGGTATTTACCTTCAGATTTTGATTAATATGTACCCTATTGTTAAATCTATTTCTAAAACCTCCTAATTTTTTAATACCCTTTAATTTTTATAGTACCAAATGGAAGTTAATTTATTGGCCCCTATAGTAGTTACAAAAAAAAAATTTGCTCGAAGTCCCGAAGACTTAGTGATGCAGAAGAACAAACAAATGCAATATTGTGTACTAAAGAATGTATAGTCAATAACCATAACATACAAAACCTAAAGTAAAAGAGATTTGGCCACATTCACAAAAAGTACACTCATCGTCATTCACTGAATTGATGGAAAACCTACTAATTTTTATTCTTTTTTTGTTTTATATTAAACTATTATTCATCCAAACAATCATCCTACAGATTTTTTCCCTAGACCTGAAGGTTGTACCCTATTTTCTATATAATAGAAATATAAAATATAGTATTTCTTATGGCCCTATATTATTTAATATGGTATTTTTGATCCCAAACCAATACTATGTTAGATTGAAAACAAATATAATTTTTACTTGAAATTATTATACTGGACCCTATTTTTTTGTCGCACGTTGTTCCTACCGCAACAAAGAGTGGCCGCCCCGAGAAATGCCTACATGGCAACATTGTTTTGTGATTTTTGGTCCCAAAAGTTTGGCAGGTGTGAGAGTTTGTCAGAGACTAGAATGGAAACCCAAACTCTCCGAGAGAGGACAAAGTTTTTTTTCATTAAAATATTTTAATGGATTTCTACCTTGTCATCTCAACCAATATTAATCCTTTAACGTCCCGATTCAACACTGTTTTCAAAAACTTGTTATAAAATGGTTGATGAAAAACGGAAATGGAGTTGATGTACAAAACAAAGTTGTAAATGTCAATGTGAAGATAACATCTGTACGATTGGATTCATCATATTTATTATTGATATTTTTAAAGTAATTTTGCAAGGTTTTCTCTTGAAATTCAATTAAAAATCCAAAATTAACACAAATTTTTTTGAAAATATTGTCATGAAATTGGAATAACATGCACTACTAGATGGTGTGGATTCCATTATTTGATTCTACTTATTATGAAAAATCATGTTTAAGGTCTCTCTTTTTGAACTAAGATTGAAACTTGACATAAATCACTTTTGTAATTTTTCAAAAATTCACATGATCTTATTTTGAAGATCCATACCGTTCAAATGATATTCAACTAGCACAAGAATAAACAAAAAACTAGATAGATGAAAAACATCACCATACCTACAGAAATAGAGCGACTCAAACTCATCCGGCGTTCAGATTCTGGACGCAGGCGCCTGAAAGGGTTAAGGGAGTTTGGCATGAATCCCCTTGGTTCGATTGCCATAGTCTCAAGCGCCCCTAAGTAGATCCTAAACTCCAAAACCACCCCCAAACTCATGATTTTCAATTGCGAATTTGATTTAGATATAGTTTTTCTATTCCATACGATCGTCATATTCCTCAATTTGGCCAAATTTGATAATAAGTAGTTCTACCAAGTTAACATTCTTCTTTCTAAATGTTGCAAGTTGTTAGTTGGATTCATAGTCTCTTGAACGTAAAAAAGACCCTACCCAAGGAGTGTTAACCCCTAATTGCCCTCATCCCTCTCCAAATTGGGCAGTTTTACAAAGATGCATTATAAAATGCAACTAAGTGGTATATTTTGAACTTGATGTATGAATAAAGGTTGTACATTTTGAATTTTAGATTCTATCCATACGGTTAGATCTGCAATTGCTATCACCAAATTTTTGTATGAAATTTGAAACTTAAAATTCAAAATTCTTTTATAATTCGACTGCGAATTGATATCAACAATCTATGGATGAATTTTTTGTGATGAGTTGAAATGTAATACTCTAAGTGAAATGTTATTTGGAGATTTTTGGTTGCTTAATTTTATGAGTTGATTTTTTCAAGAGCCTTTTTGAACTAAGATCATAGAATTTTTTGGTAAATCACTACAACATGAAATGAGGCAAAAACAATTAGAAGATCATCCCCTTTCTGATCGGTTCACACATGCATGAAGCTATCTTGCCATAGAATTTTGTAATATTTTTTGTACTTGCAAAAAGTGGCTTTATGAATGAAATCTTACTGAGATTTCTCATTCATCAACCAGAATATGGACGCTTGGGCAGTTAGGGGTTATTTTGACATTTCCAAGCCTTGTGGCATGAAACTGAGTATGAAGTTTGTGGTGCTAACCAGTTCAAATTGGAATCGATTGTGATATTTCCGGGATGGGAACCGATTCCTAGCAGATTCGGTCATTCAATTCCCTTGTATACTGTGCACCTCTATCAACAGACTCAGTGTCCAACTTTTAGGTATGAAATTGAGTGTCAGATCCATGTTCTGAACAAAATATGAATTTTCCCTAGGAGTTCACGTTTGAGTGGAATTTGACATTGTCCTCCTCCCATTGCATATAATATTAAATTCTCCTAGTGGCCGAGTCAACACATCATCATTGATGCTCCTTTGTACTCCCTAATGATCCAATTTTTGTGTATAATCAGTTGGGATCAGGAAACGAGAATAAAATATGAGTACCAATGTTAGTTTCAAGTCAGAATGGTTTTACTAAAAAATTCTAACGCGCGCACCAATCTCTAACTAAACTCCATGATCCTAGCCAATGGCAAGACGCCTCCCTGCAAAGTCCATCATGACTGATCCCATATGCCCTGAGCGGAGATAGGGGATTAACGCCCCTCGAAGTTTCAGAAGTACAAGAATTTAAATACTTTAGTGACCTCCAATCCCCTCCCCTGGGGGCCTTCTTCAAAGTTCAAAATTCCTCTAATGAATTTTACTCAAACTTATTTTTCTTTTCATCAACACATGCAATGTTCTTCAATAAATCTAATGATATAAATTGTGGTCCTATTTGAATTTATTATTTTTCAATATGATCAATTGAACTACAAAAAAATTCAGACGTGCAAAGTTGTGTGCTATTGAATGCGCCTCCCGGGCCAACAACAGAGACACCTCGTCAGATCTGAAATTTCCTCCCTCTCACACAGAACTTGTAGTCCACAGTGACTTGCGTGCCCATATGAACATGCAAAGAGAAATGGAGAATGGTAAGCCCCTGTATGCACTGGGTACCTTTATGTCTGCAGGAAATTGTGTGCTGAAGGGACCATTGAGGTACTTACAGCCCAGAGCACTCACATATATGTGTCATTTATGTAGATTCGAAAACCAAATATTTTACCTACTCTATCAATTAAGGTCACTTATATGAAGTAAAAAGTAAGTTAAAATTAAAACTGTTAGTAATTAACAAAAAAAAAATTACAAAAAACGTCCCCTGTCAAAACTTCAATATACTCGTGATTTATTGGTTATATAACTCTAACACAACCACAGTTTACACATAATATACAATTAAACATGTTAGCTCTATAATGAAAAATCAATTGCAACAATCTAGAAAGTTAACATGGGGTCTAGCTTTGGATTTTATATATTCACATACACATTTTTGAGGAAATGAATGATACATAGGGTAGCACTTGAAGGCAGATATGGGTCACTGGACTTAACTCCTAAACACACCAAATCTTTGATAATTTGGAATGCTGGCCTGAAAAGAAGATATTAGCTTGGCTCAAATATACAAAATGTGTACGTGAGAGGACCGGCATTATAAGCATAAAATGTACCCAACAATATTAACGGACTTGCATTTGGATGCCTCTCCAATAATATCAACGTATCTCCATCAAATGAGATTTTATTAAATTGCTAGAGAATTTAATAGGCTCGCAAAGTTGACTTGGATGCAAATTCATCCAAAATTGTATGACAAAGTAACATGGCTGTGAATTTGTTTATAATCCCATTTCTGCACGCTAGGACGTTTAGGGGTTTAAATAACATATTACGGTAAATGAAAGTTACGGTAATTAACTAATTATAGGTAGGTGGATGTTATGGTAATTTTGGGTAAATGGACTTATTTATATATAGCTAGATTTGTATACATCAACATGTTTTGGTAAATAGGTAATAATGGACCATAACATGTGAATGTATAGAAATCTATAAATATAAATATAGATAGATATATAAGTTAATTTATAAGTTTTCCCAATAGTCTACATGTAATTCAATATCTGAAACAAATGTGTTCATAAGTAGAATTGCAAATGCGGAAATAAAAATTGTTTCTATATGAACGAATAACTAATTAATCTTAGGGTGCAATAAATGAAGTGCGATGCGACAATATAAGTGTATACCCATACATACGATTAATAATAATATTAGTAATTCTACATGTATTAATGACGTATATGAACCAAGATACATGCATCAGTGTAGATGTATGCAAATTGTAGCTTGTGATTGCGGAATAATGGTACTATATATCTTTGACGCAACATGTACGGCGAGTATGTATTCAAAGTAATTGTAAAAATGATGGTAAATCTTATTTACCTACGTTAGTACTTGAGGGCAGTAGCAAGGGCACAATAAGTGGTGGGATTCGCCGATTCGGTACAATGATTTATTATTGGTAAATAAGCGATCCAAGACATTGAAATTGCAAAAACATGTACATGCCAAAACTAAATAACACAACAAATAAACCCATTATCCAATGCATGTGTATTCATCATACAATTATAAGACCATGTAATAAATGTATGTAACTATTCAATACAAACGAATATATCAATACCATACAATGGGAATGAAAATTGAGCAAAACATTAAGCCGACAATCATAATTTGATCAAAATGCTTCATATTATAGTAGATTTGTTCACATCATGTGCTATCAAGTTCAAATTAAAGAATCTTGGGGAAGTCATTTAGTGTAAATTTTGGATACATATGAGCATACAGAGGGTATTTCATGGGGGGCTATGAAGTAATTGGAATTTTCTATTTTTCCTATTTTATTTAGTGTACACCGAATGTATATTCTAAGAATAAGCCTCAAATATTCCCAAAATGGTTATGCAACACACTATATTTCTTCTATAAATGTATTTTTCTATCTCAAATGAATAAAAGACACCTTATACTTGTTCTCCCATAGTTATCTCAATTCTTGACAGTGACTTCTCCGGGTAAAGAATATAAATATATTTTAATTTAATAGATTGAACACATAGTCACAGTATAGTCGCTCGTATAGTCGTGATGGAACTACGTATATAAGGGTTTATAATTAACCCTTTAACGCGCCAACGTCCACATAGTAGAGTACGCAGAGATTGAAATTGCAGTTTTATGATCCGGGGTTGACGTTTTTCATCCACCCAAATTTCTCTTGGCTCTTGAGCAAGTTGACTATACTTTGTACAGTTTGGATCTTAAAAATAGGTTATTATGATTTTTAGAGAAATAAAAAAATTGGTTTATGTCAAGTTTCATTTTTAGTTCAAAAAGTGGGACCTTGATCATGATTTCCCGAGAGTAGAATCAAATAATGGAAACCACACCATCTTGCAGTGCATTTTATACAAATCTCACTACCATATTTTAAATTTACTTTGTGCTAATTATGGATTCTAAATTGAATTTCAAGAGAATACCTTGCAAAAATATTTAAAAAATAAATACAAAATAAATCCAACCATACAAATGTGATCTTCACATTGACATTTACAACTTTGCTTTGACCACCAACCCCATATTTGGTTTTCATGAGGCATTTTATACACTTCTTTTAACCCTTTAACATCCCATTCCTTTTGAGAACAATCAAACTACACTTTTATGCACATTTCAGCTTTCAAGATTTGTTAAAATATATATTTTAATATCTTTCCTACATGCAATTGTATGTTTTCTATTAGTCCTAAAATTTTCCAATTTTTCTAATAGAAAATGAACTTTTTTCTAATAGAAAATAACTATGATACATCATCCTCACCACCAAACCATTGGACAGATGACTTGATGACCACCAACCCAATACCAAACCATTTAAACACCCAAAGCTCTTATTTTACTCAATTGTGTGTTATTTGTTAGTAGTTCCAAAAATGTCTATTCCCGAAAGGGGTGAGTAGTTTGGTCTTAATGGCCCTTTGTCTGGTGGGCATTGGCTCATTAACCAAACGAACAGACACTATATTTACGCCGGCCCTATAAAAGGACCGGAGTTTTTATCTATCTATCTTAACGAAACATAAATATGCCTTCAACAAGGATTTAAAAAATTTAATATTTATAAACATATTTACTATAAATTAATATTTTAGAAGATGTCTTTTGTATCAAATCCAAAATTAAAACAGTTCAGGATTTTATAACAATGGAATGAAAAAAAAAAAAAAAAAATGTTCAAACTGTAATGCTCAATAGTATTTAGGATGGAGAATTAGAACCTTGTCAGGAATATCTCATCAAATTAATGTAAATTGGCAATGTGTAATTCCTATAACACATTAATTAAGTTAACAGTGGACATTATTATAGGCATACATTCGGTTCTGACACGCATATCATGTTTGGACGTTGTTTGGAAGGCAAGAGTGTACTCTTGTAATGAACTAATGACCATTGTACCCTAAACCATAATATATAATCTTTTTTAACAGAATGCACAGGACCCTACAAATAAGAGGGTGATTTTAACTCCTCGAGAGCCAAGGCTGTTTCTTCAAGTTCGGTCAACTCACTATAGAATGAGTATTGATCCTCAATGCTTGAGGTATTTTGTGGTGATTCCACTCTTCGTAACAAAGATCGGATGGTAGGTTGCTTACGTAGGTGATGTATAAATCAAAATATACAGTCACACGAAAGTGAAAAACCTAACTGCTTGTAGCTTCGAAAAACATAATACAATGAGCTATGCATCCGAAATATTGCAGAGAATGAGCTAACACTTCCATGCACACATTCCGCCAATTGCATTTTACAAAAGTGGGGACTGAACTTTGCATTTTTGGCATTTCCCAAAAATATCAAATATGGGCAGCATGCACAAAAAAAAGGGTGCAACAAACTTTGAAGCATATAATCTTACTATTGAAGACCCCTAAACGGTTGTAAATTTGTAGGTTGTCATACATTGGTCTATCTATACATGTAACTTGTAAGTTTTCTACGACTCTCATTATTAGCCCCATTTAAAGTGGGCATGGATCGAGTTGGCAGTAGGAAATGTTGCAATAAATACCATTGCCATACAGTATGCCGGATATATCCTTTTACATAAAAGACGTATAGAGAATAATCAAACAATACCAATAGACGTAGTACATTAAAAGAGGGTAGGTAGTGGTGAAAACCACTGCTAAACACTCTCTTCAAACAACTAGCTCTTCTTGTCTCAGGGATAGGTAGGGCCGGTTGGTTGGTACAACTTTCCTGCCATGACGACTCACTAGCAGCACCAAGCCATGTGTATCACACCACTGCTCAAACGAGCCCAATAGGTTTCGAACCCGGACCACATAAATGTGATACAACGCCCTCCACCAACCAACCAAAGAACTCATGACTTGGCGATAATAATTAACCCAAAACATACCTTTATGCTATCTCGCACCCAACCATCATCAATTTGCTATTTTTGTTATTGTTAATGTTACTTGGTTTTGGTTACTATAGTGTCCATCCCCGAAAGGGGAGAGTAGTATTGTTCCAATGTCCCTTTGTCCAGTGGGCATCAGGTCATGGACATTACAAACGGACACTTTATTCACGCCGGCCCTTTTTTTAGGGTCGGTGTTTCTATCTATCTATCTATCTATCTATCTATCAAGGAAACGTTTAGGAGTATCTCAATTCAACTTCACTCCAACAAATTATACTCTATAAATATTCAAAGTTTGTTTGTAATCGAATTTAGAAGTAATTTTTAATTTTTACTTTCAAATTTTATAATTAAAGATAGGTGCTAATATTAGTGAATTGAACGATACGGATGGAACCTAAACTCGTAATCCGTAACTCTCATTTGTACACACCAGTACAAAACAACATTCCGAACACTATAAGGTGGAATAGCCTATTGGCGTGCGGCTCCTATGGGCGGAAACTATAAATGGCGTGGTGGGCGCCACTGCAGAATCCATGGGCGTGGAAACTTGGAGAAGCACGAAATTAGGTGACTGACTGTATCGATGTAGGATGGCTCGTGACGGATGTAGAATGAATATTGACGGTTGAGAGTGGTTTTTAGTTCAAGCAGACCTACAATTATATTAGCGAGATTTGGTTTAAGAGGTGGGCTTTGCATGTTTAAACACGTGGATTTAGCAATAAATTCAACCGATTTTAGGTGAAGGTATGGATGTTTTGAGATTCAATTGCATTTGTTTTAATAATATGATTTCATGACTTACTATGCAATTTTCCATTTCGATAGAAATATTTTAGGCACTCAAATCTTTTATGTACTTTTGTTCGTATGTACTTTTGTTTTTATGTACTTTTATTTTTATGTGCTTTTATTTTTACATACTTTTAATTTTACATACTTTTCTTTTACATACCTTTGTTTTTTATGTATTTTTATTTTCATATTTTTTAAAATAAGTATATTTTACTCCCTCCATCCCAAAGTTATTGTCATGTTTGAAAGTCATGTTTGAAAGTGCTTTTTTAAGTAGGTCATATTGTAAGAAAAAGGTTCCAAATTATGTCACTAGAATGATTGAAAAACATTGCATGTGTTCATTGCAACCTAAATAAAATTAGCCACAAGGAAGTATTTTTTTGACTTACTTAAAAAAGCACTTTCAAACATGACTTTCAAACATGACAATAACTTTGGTATGGAGGGAGTATATACTTTTATTTTTATATAGTTTAATTTTTATATACTTTTATTTTTTATATGTTTTTATTTTTGTATGTTTTCAATTTCATATTAACTAAAATAAACACATTTTTATTTTTAGTACTTTGTGAATTTAGCTATATTAAAACCAACATGCTTACAATGAACTTATATGTTTTGTATTTATTTTGCAAGTCATTTTATTTTCTATCCATTTCTATTAAGATTGTTATATATTGATTACATATTTATGCTTTGTTTTTTTCTATCAATTTGTATGTAATATATTTCTGCAAGATGTGTATATATTAATAATTATTCTACAGATATTATATTATCTTAATATACATCTTTTTATAATATTTACAATATGATTGATGTATAAAAAACTTAGTAAATATGTTTTAGTATTATGATGACTTTTTAGTTATTAAGAAACTCAAGAAATAAATGATAGATTTCTGTACTTTTGTGTCGCTCAAAGGCCACCGTCAATGCACATGAATCACCACCTTGCTTGGCTATTTTCGTTTCCCAAAATAGCTGATTTACAGCAGCTTCCAGTGTATAAATTTGGGGGCTCCTTGTGATGAACTTCAGTTAGTATGTTGTGACCCTATTTTCCTGAAATTGTTATTGTTAATCCCAGGACACCCTACTACATGTAGGGGTTCATGATTGACCTTTCTATAATTCACAGGTGAGACTCTATCCATCCACTTGGACAGAACATACCCAAACATTCACAGGGCACATGAGCTATGGCTAGTGTTTGCAAAGCATCTATCATGCACAGTATGCACAGTATAAGCATACAGTGATCCAGACAAGGTTGACAGTTCTTTCTGACGGAGTGCGTCGTCGTCTTTCCGCATTGAGATTCGTGCCATGGAGATGTCCAAAACTGCTACGACCCTGTAGCAAAATTAAAGCAGCCGCAACCACTCCCACGATGGAATCAACAATCGCTACTTTTCAGTTCTTTTCGATGTTCCTGGTAGTCATTCGTTGCTCGTTGAATAGGAGTGATTGTGAGCGCTGTAATGGACTGTGTGTTGAGGAACCCCAATACTCGGATATGGAACTAGGGTTTCTTGCAAAAGGTGAAGTGATTTCTGTAGACTGCAGCCTCCGCACATTTGAGTACAACTCGTTGACGTCGTGCCTGTCGGTTCCTCAGAACACCACAGACTTGGAGAATTTCACGCCGCCATCACATCTGTCGATTAGTTCCGATGGCGACACTGATTTCACGCCAAATTTCATGCCGCCATCACATATGTCCGTTAGTTCCGGGAGAGACACTAAAGACTTGGAAAATGCAAAGCCGCCATCACATATGTCCAGTAGTTCCGAGAGCGACACTAAAGACTTGGAAAATCTAAAGCCGCCATCAGATCTGTCCATTAGTTCCGGGAGCGACACTCAAGAGGAGGGATATGGGAGCAATCCTTGGACCCAAACCGAGTCCATCTGCGACAATGAATTTGCTGGTGGTGATGAGGACTTGATCATGCAATATGAATATTATGCCGAGAACACATATCCGTTTTTAGACTATAAACGTGCAGAGAGCGAGTACACGGGGAATCTGGCAATTTCTCACGCTGAGAACCTGAGATTGTACGAACAAGGACTCGTTACCAAAGTTAGCATTGATCTTGCAAGAGTTGAGGACGTGTATGCCAGCAACTTGTACGCGCTGTCAATCTTCTACGACGGAGAGTACCCATTCGACAGATACGAGGAGGAACTTGAAGAGTGGTTGTACAAGAAGTCATTTGAAGCAAGATTAGAAGTTGAGTTTGGCATCTGACTTGTATATTTGTCGCAAGTGAGGTACTTATCTTATACCTGCATTTTTGTTGCAATTGTAATTTCAAAAACTTTACAGTTCCCCACTTGAAGCAGTAGAAGTTTGACAAAAATGTCCTTATAATACCTGAACTGCAAACTCAATATTTTTGGATACGGGAATTGGATGTAGAGAGTACAAGCTAGGAAGTTGTGATTTCCAAACTTTCCTGTGGCTGGACAGTAATATGTAGTACAAATCTGTGACCGGTCATAACATCAAAAGATTTGAGCACTTGTAATGTGAGACTACTGTAATATGATGAAGATTCAATGAGACTACGATGGCAAGGGGTAAAAGCCAAGGACGAAATGTGTTATTAGGAAATGTTGATGTTCAGTGTTGGATGTGCATTCAATCGCACAGTACCGGCTAAATTATACAGGCTGCCTTGTAGAGAGTGGGGACACGTTCATGGCGTTTCCAGCAGCGGTTTTTATCTTAATAACAGCGGATTCCCCAGAAGTTATCGGAGAGTGAGTTTGGACCATTGAAATCACAGATGTCCTAGCCTATCTTGAGCCCTGAATCAATGTGTACCTTTGTTGTATATGAACTTTGCCCATGGTTATCTAACTTCAATAGTTTCATGTCAGCTTCATGTCATTGCAGGATGTCTTCACCTTCTAAAATTCCAGATGCATCTACATAAAGGGATGTGGCGAGGTGTAACCGTGACCCACCAGTGATTAGAGACTGATAGAGTTAACAGGGTGTACTAACATGGAGGATGACCGTAACGATCGACTGCCGTTGAATCATCTAGACCGCATTAAGGCAAGGGACTCAAAGTTGCATCAAAGAGACGAACAACGTGCAAATAGGAATGGATTGACTAGATACAGGTGCCCGTGCAATCTTTGTGGTGGCCGGAGGCGGCCCTACAAGAGGACCAACGTTGCACGACACCTAAGGCATCGAGGCAGGCATGGTGCCTTGAGAGGTTGGACACAGGTAATATATAGTCCACTACATACCAGTGAATGATATGGTTGAGGTGGTCCAACCAAGTGGCATGGCCACACAATTTTCCAAGTGTCTAAGTGTTTTGTAATGAATTTCTCCCTAACTTGTAAAGGTAGTAACTTGTTTTTTCACAAATTTTCCAAGTGTCCAGTAATGATGTGCTCCTTTGTCAAGGCTGATACTTGTTTTTCCATGATTTAGGGTGACGACCGCGACTCATCGGATGAGGAGTGGGAAGAGCATATTGGGAGACACGCAAGGGCATTTCTAGGCCTCAATGAACCAGTACGTGAATTACCACTCGATGAGGGGGTAGGAATTGGAGTTATGGTAAGGAACGCTCTTGCACGGGCGGACGATGTTCACGTGCGTGCATTTGAAGCCGCTCAAGCCTCCAGCAACGCAGCCGACGTGTCAACAGCAGACACTCTTTATTCTGGCAGTCAATATTCGCACGAGGTAAATAGTTACGGACATGTGCAGGGTCAGAGAGAAGATATTGGGGCTGCTCAATCAGACATGGATGTAGACTCGAGTTCGTCTTTGGGCCAGCCCACGAATTCCGCTGATCCCTGGGAAATTGGCAGTGAGGAGGACTTTTATGATGCGGAGGAGAATGGGAACCCAAATGACAACTCAAGTGACTCCTCTAGTGATGAAGAATGGGACTCATCTCATGACGAATCCGACGACAATGAAGATCTCGAAGCGTTATTAGGACAGATCCCAAACGAACGCATGGGCCTAAACCCTGAGTTTGATATCGCTGCGACACTGCCTTTATATGAGGGCAGCTCACTGTCAATGCTATGTGCTACTCTACTCATTATAAATTGCTGCAAGACACACGGCGTTTCCAACACATTTGTGAACGAATTACTCATGCTACTAAATATGAGTATTTTGCCTATGAGGAATTGCTTGCCGCAAACAGAGTAAGAGGCGTCAAAGATTTTAAGACGGCTTGGTTTAGCTTATAGCATAATACACGCTTGTCCTAACGGCTGCTGTCTTTTCAGGGGCGAATTGGAGGAAGAAGAGAGATGCCCAATTTGTGATCGTGACAGGTACCGACAATGTGGTAGATCAAGAGTACCGGCATTGATACTAAGACATTTCCCACTTGTACAGCGGCTCCAAAGAATGTTTAGTTCAAAGAAATTGTCAAAGTTAAATGTTTGGCATTATTTTCACAAGAGCCAAGACGGGAAAATGAGGCACACGGCAGATTCTCCACAGTGGCGGTTTGTAGACACCGAACTGGAACCCGAGGCCGGGAACGAAATGTTTGGTCAAGATCCGCGAGACATTCATTTGGGCCTTGCTTTGGATGGCATGAATCCATGGTCTGAGAAACATAACACTCAGAGTTTGACCCCGGTGATACTTTTCAACTACAATCTACCTCCATGGCTGGTGACGAAAAAATACTTTGTAATGCTATCTCTCCTCATCCCCACTAAATTCAATCTCAATGGGTCAAACTTTGACGTGTTTATTCAGCCGCTGGTGGACGAGTTGCAACAACTATGGAGTCGTGGAGGAGTTATCACCCGGGATGCAAGAGCTCTGATGGGAATGCAGCAGTTCAAATTGAGGGCAGTCTTGATGTGGACATTGCATGATTTTCCGGCATATGGGCTGATTTCGGGACTCACAACAAAAGGATTCAAGGCTTGTCCCGTATGTGGGCCGCACACAATATCACGGCGGTCAAATGTACTCCGGAAGAACGTGTATTGTCCTTGCCATCGAAGATATCTTCATGAAGAACACTATTTTCGTGCAGCAGACGCAGCATTTGATAATCAGTCTGAGCACGAGACCGAGGAAGAGCCACTAACTGGAAATCAAACAATTCGGCGTGGCTTCGAATCAGAGGCATACATTGACGCTGGTGGAACGGAGAAAGACGAGGAATTCGCGGCGAAGGAGCACGGCGTGAAGCGGGTGTCGGCATTGTATCAACTACCGTAGTGGCGGGTGAGTGCACAAGAGCCTTATGTCTACCCTTGTTGTGCTTAGAGTTCTATGAAAAACTTTGCATTGTGCTAAATATACAAAATGGAATATGTACGTTTACCTCGACAATTTCTCAATCATGGAGGAACATGTACTAAACACTTTTTACTTGCACCTGAACCTCGACATATTTGCATACTTTGGATAGAAATCATCAATGTCATAGGAGAAAAAAAATCACGCAGGGGAGGGGAAATCATTAGGTGTGGGGAGTTGGTAGTTAATTGTTAAATACAATGGGTTCGTTAACGGTGAACTATGCGTGCATTCCACACAAGAGTAAGATTTCAGAGCTTAGCTTGTCATAATCTGAACTGAACAGTCACTATAGTTTTGTATAACATTTATTATGTGGGATACCAAATGGCCCTTAACCAAAATGAAGTAGATATTCTATGTGACATGTACACTATGATTTAACACATTCGTGAAAATAATGCTATGTGCAGGAATATTTAAAAAGTACAAGATTGGGATTGTACAGGATGCTTTATGTTGTTTTTTCGAAGGGAATTTTAGAAAAATAATAAACTTGTGTTAACCTTTGTGAGCAAGTGAGTGAAAATGTGTCCCAGTGCTTTGATTTTTAATTTGAGCTAGCTTTCACCACTGTTAAAAGTGGGATTTCAGAGTGTTGTTTGAATATGAAATGTAGTTGGATATGGAACGGACTCAATTCTTCTTACCACTTTGCAAAATTTTAGATCCCCTACCATGTAGGCGTCGCAGAAATCTCAAATATACGTATTTTCAACGTTTGAATACGCACAGCCCAAAAGTGGGTAAGGTCAACAAATAAATCTGCCAAAAATTCAGTAACCACCAGTACGTCTAATTTTGAGTTGGAATTCTAGAAAGCAATCCCACTACTAGAGAGCTTGCAATTATTGGGTGAGTGAAATCATTTGTATAGCCCATAACATGGCTATCCAAACCTTCTGTACTCATCCAAGTTCAATTGCAAAACAGAGTTTGGAATGTACATCTGTTGTATTACTTCATAAGTTAGTACGCTATAAATCTGAAAAAAATCATGGCAATAAGAAACCCTTACAGGCATCACATCGATCAAATTTTCAGATTGAAATCATAGAAATAAAAACTACAATCCCTTTATTAATTCAGCCAATTCCTCTGTATGTCAACCATATCCAGAAGATTAAAACATTACAGGGGTTTAATTGCTCCATGTGAACTCGAAGAGCGAGTGACTTCTATTTCTGTCCCTAACCCCCCTACCAAATGTCCATGATTGCTATATACTGGTGCATGGCCTTCTATGAACCTAAACCTGAAAGGCAGGAATGAATATACATTTATACAATGAAATCCACAAAGAACGAATGAAATGGTGATTGGATTTTTGTCTCCTAAACTCATGGCAATCTTGATAAAATCTAATGTCGCTTGATTATATGTACTTACTGTGCATACTAAAGAGTAGGGCCACCATTAGCCTCAATATTGTTTGTGGCACTCATTTTTTTTGCAGAAGCTTCCGATTCGCCATCTGCTAGATGTAATGCACATAGAGCGGAACATATGTGAGAGCCTGTTGAAATTATTGTTCGGAACCAAAGACATAGCTGCATCACGTCGAGATATGGAGGACAAGAGAATCCGAGAACATCTATGGGTTCGACGGGGACCCTTAGAAGGTGGGAATTACTTCAAGCCTCCGGCACCATATGTGCTTACTAAGGAAGAACAAAAGATTTTTTTGGACCAACTGAATGACATATCTGTGCCGACAGGGTATTGCGGGCCGATGAAGAAACACATCATCAAGAATAGGATCGGGAACATGAAGTCACACGACTTCCACATCTTCTTTCAATATATACTCCCTGTTTGCTTGAGACACCTCATGGATCCAGGGCCCCGACAAGCCATAATTAGATTGGCACGGCTGTTCACCATGATTTGCAAGAAAGTAATAAACCCGGCAGAGTTAGAGCGACTCCAAGAGTATGCAGCGGAAACCATGTGCTTGATGGAAATTTGGTTCCCTCCTTCATTCTTTGACATTATGGTTCATTTACCAATCCACCTCGTTAGGCAAATAAAGTTTTGTGGTCCAATTGCTAACGCGTGGTGCTATCCAGTAGAGAGACATTTGAATGTTTTCAAAAAGTACATCCGGAACAGGGCTCATCCAGAAGGTGCCATTGCAAACGCTTATATGTATGATGAAGCTTTAGGTTTCTGCACAGAGTACTTGAAGTTGTATCCTCACACACGACGAAGAATTTGGGATGACAATGAGGAGCCAGGAGATTGTGGTGAATTGTTGGAAGGAAAAGCCCAATACCGTGAACTAACAAGAGAAGAACGACGAGAAATACATTCTTGGATTATACGGAATTCAGCCACAACTAGTGAGCCATGGAGGTCAGCAGCATGGTCTGGAGTTACGATGAAACTGTCCATTGCCAAGTTGATGCAATTTCTATTACGTGTTCTCATTTGTGCACATCAACTAAACGTACCTTTTTTTTTTCAATATGTTGTAGGGAGTACCAGGCTATTGGCGCACGATTGCAGACGGACCGAGAAACCTTTAGGAGGGATGCCGCAGCAAGAGGGCTTCCTCGAAGACAGCAATACCAATATCCAGAGGAGCTGTTGCACGACCTACCGGACTTTTCGGATTGGCTGCCACTGTACACAGCAGAATTGGTAAATAATCAGGGGGTAGCAAACGTGGACATCGAATTGCTTCGGCTCTCAACTCTCCCTTCAAGAGAAGCTGAGACTTACCAGCAGATGTGGGCATATGGTAACCATTACAGGGTCGAAGACGAGGGAGATGAGCCTGGGTTCGTTACACAGGATTATGGCATTGCCAGCATATTTGGAGCAGAGGAAGGACGGAGTGCAGGGGTAAGCATGGTGGGAGTATTGAAAGAGATAATCGTAGTACGGTACTCGGCTCGAAGGAGAGTTGTATTTCGAGGTTCCTGGATTCGCAACGATCCTGGCCCGCGATCTTCAACAAAGATAGATCAGTATGGATTCACTATGGTTTGTTTCAAGGATCGAATTGCAAGGGGGAGGGAACCCTATGCATTACCTGCTACTGTCCGCCAGGTACGCCAAGCACTGAACACATAATGTCTTGTTAGTCCCTTGTTGATGCGGCAATGTTGTAAAACTAGTTAGGCAATGTGAAATTCCATGCATGTAGGGGAAGAGGGAACCCAAACCTTTATTTTACCCTGAAACAACAATGTCTACAAAGATTCTACACTGGATTTAGCATTCTAAATAGAAATAGAGGATGTGAGTAAACATTGGGCATGGACAACATATACCATGAACTGAAGTAAAATTGTGTGAAGTTATACAAAGAATTGTTGTTTTGTGCTCATGCTAGGTGTTCTTCATACCGGACTGGCTGCATCCTAGGTGGAGTGTGGTACTGCAAAAAGAGCCGCGATCAAGGAGAGTATTGGACAACGATGACGAGCAGATACTGGGGATATCGGGGGATTTGGGTGGAATGCAGCTCCTGTTGGACATGAATGCAACACAATTTCGTTCTAATCTGATGAATGCAGGAGAGGCAGTTCCAGCAGCAGAAATTGCTCGCTTGAATGCGTTGGTCAGGGGCGAGAGGCCTCAGGAAGAACAAGCTGCAAGAGACCGGGGACGAAGGAGAAGAGGAAGAGGTAGGAGGCGGCACCCCAGGCGGAATGCGAATTGAGGACCGATACTACTTCTGTGTCTCTACACTACATCCGTGAGTGGCGCTGAATTGCTTGTCTAGCAATAATTGAAGCTATCCTCCAAAACACCAAACTGCGCGCTTATAGGAGTGGTATTTTATGTAGTGTATGAAATTTGAACCCCTTGCTGCAACTCGTATGTGTGTACGAAAATGACTATAGATTGAGACAATGGGCACTGTTGATCTTGTAGTGATGAACAAGAGCGTCATAATGATGTAATGCAATCCAAAAACCGTGGCAATATGAGAAAATGCCACTGTTGCAAAGTTTCGTGATGCAGATGGCCATACTGGGCATTTCAGAGGCTTAGGGGTGAATGAATATGCTATTTTGCTTAGGTTCATGCTGAATGTCCTTGAGGTAGCTAAACGCTCAATTTTTGATCTCATTTAGTCTGTTTGAACCACCTTGGAGGCTATGAGAAGCACTTCCTGATCCAAGTGTTGCATTGATCAGATGGAACCGGTAATGAAACTTGCAGTTGTATTGGATTATTTCTAAGTTTTCCAAAAATCACTATGGTGGCATTCACAAAACCAATGATTAAACCATGCTTGCGTTGACCTCCTGAAAGCCATGTATTAGACGGTTAAAACCATGACAATGGAATCTTTGCACATAGCAATTGTGAATGGTTTAAGGTTGCCATTGAGTGACATTATTGATGTATGATTCAATAGAATTGGCCCATCTACCTTAATGGTTTGGATTGTGGTTACGTGATTCAGATGTGATTGTTTCAGTCTATATATGCTCTTGCCCAATTGATGGGAGTGAAGGAGCAATACGAAGGGGAGCTATCTGCAACCGCACGGTACGTTCCTTTCCAACTAGACTGTATAGGATAAGTTTTTATAATGTTGGCCTTGAGATGATTCCGATGCGCTAAAACACATATCGCTGGATATTGTTATGAAGTTTTAAAGTTCTCATAGGGTTAGTAAAGTCTCTTATTGTGACATTGTCACATTCACTAGATTCTATATAATACTCTTGTCAGGAACATTTACTCTACTTATGTTCTATTCAGAGAAATTGTCTCCAACGAGAAAAGGTTCACTACCTTATAGAAATACTAGGTTCAATTGGCCTGTGCCATGACAACATCCAGCGGCGGAACTGTCATGGGGAGTATCTATATTATATAATAGATGCAATGCATTTGGGATATTGAGCAACTGTTATGGATGCAGGATTGGATCAATAAGTGCTTGTCGTAGCCTCCAAGGTGGGATTGTGAAATGGAATATGGGTCAGGTAGATGGCAAGCTTAACCCACAAGTCGTTTTCTTCTTCTCATTTCTTTCGTTTTTTGTTGCAACCAATGAGAGGCATGTGCATGTACTAGTGATGGCCTTTGGTGCAAGGGTAGGAGGCACATGGGAAGGATAGCATTGCAACTCAGATTGTTGACGAGTCACATTGGGACGACCTTGTCATTGTCATCGCTGTGGTAAAATTCTCACCAATTGCTGCTTCAATACTTCAAAGTGAGTATGGAAACTTCGAACTTGGTTGATGTCATCTGTATGGACTGATGTAACTGAGGTAGTATCAATGTTTTCGCTTGCTACAGAGCCAGTCCAATTGTTTTTGCTGAAATGAAGCGATGTAGTAATGCAAGTGAGTCCTCGTCAGATTGAGACTAGCAGCACATCAGGAATGCGGGATAGCGTTCAGACCTGTCCTCTTCTCTAGTATCGAACTGGGGTCTCGAGTTTTTCTCCTTTCTCTTGTACAATGTAAATGGAGTGGGAAATCTTTGTTAGAAAGAGCAAGCACTTCTGTGATGTGAGAGGCCCTACTTGCAATTATAGGCCGGGATCAGATTCTACTTACTATTTTTTTTCAATGGTTGTGATGGACAGGAGGTGGTGCAAAAATGCCTTGACCAGATGGAGTAAGCCATCAAGTCCATGGACTTTGCAGAGTTGGCAAAGATCACCTGTGCAGATACTAATCAGTTCCATGCAACATGCGTGGATACTTCTCAACCGATTTAGTATCTAAATGACACTTCTCGCAGGCACTCTTCACAATCACCTCTCCAGTAGCAGAAGCTGCTTTCCATGAGTGAAATTTTCGATGTTATTCAATATGAGATTATCTAAGAGAGCATCGTATGAGTGATTCCATTTTCTTGCTAGTCATGCAGATTTAGTGGCCTAAGGGAGCGGTGCAGTCGCCATGCGGGAGAACCCCAGGTGATTGTGAATCAAGGATTCATGGTTTTAATATAAAAAATCCAATCAATCATAGTGTAGTAAATATAATTCAGAGAGGACCCAATAATGGTATACCAGAATCAGTGAAGAACATTGCATGTGTTGGTCAAGAAACAAGAAACTGTAAACAAAAAGAAGTCCACATATATGGGACCTGATCAAAATAGCCAAAAAATAACATGAGGCCCTTCTTGGTCCGTTAGGGGATAACAACCCATTCAAGGTATAGGGGAACATGGGGTCCCTTTTTTTTGGTTGTGAACATTTTCTTGTACCATTCCAATGTTTTATGAAAAAAAATCTGATCGCACCTTTCTATTTTCAGGTTGACTATACATTTGATGCAGGTCCCAATGTAGTAATGTTTGCTTGTAACAAAGAAGTGGGATCGCAGCTGCTCCAGCGCCTTCTATACCAATTCCCTCTAGATGCCGATTCCGATTTTTCCAGGTGAGATCCTTTTGGGCGTCTATACAAGACAAATCAAAACCCGTACCTGTCTAGGATTTATGGTTTGAACATGAAAATTTCACACTGTGCAAAACATAATTGGGAGAAGATCAAATATTCTATCACCAGAATCAATGAAGAGCATTGCATGTATTGGTCAAAATACAAATAATTTTGAATAAAAGGAATTCTATATAGGACCCTACCCTAAACTGCTATAAAAGATACGGGCTCAATTCGGGGTTCTTGGTCCTTTAGGGTCTATCGAGAGATTACTTATGATTCAAGAATGATGTCCTGCACCTAACCACTCAGATGTAAGGGAAAGCAAACTATGTGCGTCACGTTAAACAATACATAGACTTTATCTTATTAAGATTTGCCTTATTAGGAATATAAACATTTCCGTGCTATTTTTTTAATTTTTTGTATATAATTTTGAAGTACTACAGAGAAATCACTTGCACTGGATAGAAAAGTGCACTGTAGAGCTATGGAGGGATCCCTTTGTTTTCAAGAGCGAAATTTGTTACCGGTTTTAATATCCTTGTCCTTATGGTTCTTATTACGGTGGTACTATGGAGATGAAGAAAAATATAACAACTTAGACAGTAAATGACTTTGATTTCCACATATCATGGCAAAAAATTAAGATTGTGATCCAAAAAAAATGTTACTGTAATGTATAAAGTGGAAATTGGAGTTGTAGTCACCAAATTAGAATAATAATGTCATTATTACTTGTAGGTGTTGGCAACTTTTGTTTGATTTGGACCTCGTGCCAGCATGTGAATGAATGGGAAGCCCGGTGTAGGGACGGACCGGTGTATACATATTCTAGGCATCGTTGTTGTTAGGCTTGACAGGTATCCTTCAGTGAACGCTTTCCCATCAATTCCAAAATGACGAAGCACCCTAAATTGGGCCTCGTGTTTTTTTAATTGCCAATCAGAGTAGAGACATCCTGTCACTCGAATTTCTTTCAATTTCGACCAAGACATGTAATGTTCTTCACTAGCTAGTTCCTATGATATAAATGTTGGTCCTCTCTAAATTATACGTCTTACAATCTGACCAATTGAATGTGAAATACTAAAACCATGAATCCTGTGTTCTGTAGGAGTTAAAGTTTGTCTCGTTGGCGGGCCCAATACTATGGTCTCCTCCTTTTCTTCATCCATCATTTCTGAGTCTATGTAACAATTACAAAAACAACAGTCTGTATGCCCTAGGGATTGAAGCTTGGCCTTTGCATGTGCAGGTCACTTTGAACTACATGCAGATCATTTGGCTTTGATTAATCCAGAGAGGACCTAGAAGGCCAAAAGGAGCATCCCGTGGGTTGTTTTCATGATATTAAACAGGTGAAAAGGAGCCGCACGTGGGTTTTTGCGAGCAACACACATGTGGACTATCTTTTATTCAAATAGTTATGGTTTCTGTGGAACAAATAGAAGTGAGTTGCAACTGTCATTTTCATCCACAGCAGGTAGTGTACTTACGACTAGTATTGCGTTCAATAATGTTGTACGCACAACAAAGTTTGTGCTTAAAGTAGTAGGTAAACATGGCAAAGAGTGACAGTAGCTAATAATTCAGCCATGCCAGTGGCTTCACCAGCACAAGGGGATGTGGCGATGACGGAAGCTGCTCCCGTCTCGGAGATAGTGAAAGAGGTGGCTGCTGTGTTGCATGAGGGCGTCGGGTATGGCAATGGTAATGCTGCACCTCATTCGGATGGTCAAGTGCAGCCATCTGTTGAAGAAGTGATTGTTGAAGACTTGATTGTTGAAGAGGTGATTGGTATGGATGTATACTTTCTTGTAGATAATTACGTAGGATCTTCGCTTAGTCAAGGATGCGAGGGAGATTGTATTGAACGAATTTATTGCGTCTGCAAATTTAGGACTAGCATCAAATTACACGCCTTTATGAGTGAAGTGGTTAAGGTCATTGCAAGCACTAAAATATCCATGCTAATCAACATTATGTTGAAGTATCGGAATTTGCTTGAACGACATTTGCAATCATGACTATGGAAGGTAACAAGAAATTAGGATTTGGTTACCGAGGATACTAACTCTGTAACTGCCATATCATTATTTAGCTTGCAGAATCTTTATGAGAAGAACGTTGTATTTTTGTTTCCTCATCAGCCTCTACGTACATATAACAGTACATACTATACAAATATTAACAGTAAATGTGTTGTGGGAAAAATCTACCATTATCACGTCATTGTGATTCGTGAAAGGAGACCGACTACAGATTGACACTGAATCTCTGCTTTTTGTCGCTCTCTTAAGTACAGCTCCAACTAGCGAAGAGGAACGTCTATGGGCATTGGTGAAGGATAATGCAGCAGACTTCAATTCATGGACTGAGCTTATCTAGGAAACAGAGAAGTCGGTGAGTCCCTTGATGATTTTTTTGTCCTCACTGCACCTGTTCTTGATGGAAATTGCATATTCATATTCAGCTGTATGTCGCTACGTTTAACCCGCAGTTCTTGCCTCTCTTCATAGAATTATTCTGAAGAAAAATCACCTCTCAATGAGGTATTTACCTTCTCCATCAGTGACCTTTCGGTTTTGGAAGTGGAGAAAACGCATGGACTCGACTCAACAGTACAGAAACATTATATTTTTCTCAGGAGTAATGACTATGTCTTGGTTTCTTTGTCATTTGATACATCTAGTTTAAAACATAGTGGTAACCCGGCAGCTTACAACAGCTTGGTCCTCGTTTGTTCGATCTTGCATTTAACAATAAAAATTTCCCTTTTGCAGCTATCTAAGTTTCTGCTTGTACATTGTTGTTCTGTTCTTTGAAGGAAAATATTGCTAAGATTGAAAAAGCCTACGATGCGTTTCTTGGAGAATTTCCGCTCTGTTATGGTTACTGGAAGAAGTACTCTGACCATGAGGCAAAGCTGGGATCTCCTGAGAAGATAGTGGACGTCTACGAGCGTGCTACAAAAGCTGTGACGTACTCCGTGGACATCTGGATGCACTACAGCGCGTATGCGATGGAGAAACTTGACAATCCCAAGATGACGAGAAGGTGTGTTGGAATTTCTTATTTTTACTCGAGTCTAGGTGTATTAATTTTTGTCTGGAGGAGAGACGAAGGCCATCCCTGATTTGGATTTCTTGTCGATTTCATCTATTAGTACATGAATAATTGATGTGTGTGTCTTTCTGACCTGTGTCTGGTCTTGCTGCAGCTTTTCATCCTGCACTTAAATTTGTTGTCTCGGCAAAGAGATGGTCTGATGTTGGCGGAGCCCTCAGTTTCCACTTCGTAGGATCTCGTAACTGAAATTGTACGATTTTGTTATAAAATCAAATATATTAGGTTCTAAGAAGCAGTGTGGTTTGGTTTTTGTCACTCCATTCTTCTTTTTGGTATCATCACATAGACATAAGGCAAGTGCTTGTGAGCTTCATGTCAATTCATATTTATGCATCTCAACTTAACACTAGTTGAGGTACCGTGCGATGTGTGCGTGCTATACTAAATTTTACGTCTAAATGCTGCTGTAGAAGATTACGGGTCCAGTTTGAGGGCAAAGAGAGGCACCCTGATCGCCGCTACATGGTCGGACATAGTGTGGTTTGGCAGGAAGGTAAATGCAGAGCATCTGAGCTTCTATTTGGAAGTCTGAAAAGCAAGTTACAATGAAAGTTATTCCTTACAACTCTGCCCTTATCCTGCTCTTATGGAGTCAAAGATAAGGCAAAGTAAATTTAGTGGTCGGGGTTTCTATATTCAGGTCTTTTCATGCTTTGTTGTTGCTGTGGCTGGCAGGATACTAGAGCAAGGAGTGTCTTTTGTGGGAACTGATTATCTTTCGCACCTCTTGTGGGACAAGTTTATCGAATTTGAGTACTCACAACTGGAGTGGAGTCGCCTTGCACAGATCTACACTCGCATTCTTCAGATTCCCCTCCAGCATCTTGATCGATATCATACCAGGTATGACGGTCCCGATAGACCTCAACTGTTTAATCAGTAGGACCCTGACACATTCATGTTCAGAAGTAACACGGCATTTCAGCAATATGTAAGACATCACATCAGTTATTTAAATTGTTCGAGGCAAAAGTCTGATTCGTTTATTTCTCGTCGTGAGTCATACGGTTGCCATGATGGTTTACAATGAATAGAAGTTTTTCTATCATTTATTTGACAATCTTGGGAGCCGAAAATATTGCTCGCTGAGGCTTACGATTGTACAATTTTCACGATTAAAATTTCGGACGCTTTTGATGTCTACTGTTGCTAGCAAGGCTTGCGGATTCTGTCTAACCTCCATTGTGTATCTAGAAAAAAGTTTGTGTATTCCTTATTTAATTACAACACGTTCGAAATATAACAATGATAACTTTGATATATTCTAAGTGCTGGTTAGCTAATTTTTTGTGTTGAGTTATCTCATTGCTAGATCTTGTTGTCAAAATGTGGTAACAGTTTCAAGCAGATTGCCCACAGCCGACCTTTGTCAGATTTGAGGACAGCTGAGGAGACTGCAGCTGCAGCTGAAGCAAAACCAGCTGAGTCCAAAGAAGATGTTCCTCTCTCTGATGCTGACGTTTCTGCACCATCTGAAGCCGTTGATGGGATAGCTACTTCTAACAAAGAAGTGGAGTCTGGTGATAGCAAGGAATTAGAAGAGTATCTGGCAATTAGAGAAAACTATTACAAGGCTGCGAAGGAGTGGGACTCAAAGATCAGAGATTTTGAGATAGCTATACGCAGGCCCTATTTGCATGTCAAACCATTAGATAAGGCACAACTTGCAAATTGGCATCGGTATCTGGATTTTATTGAAAAGGAAGGAGGCTTCAAAAAGGTGAAGGGTTTTGGATGTAATGAGCGACAAGATAGCTTGGTTTTGAAATCGTATGTTTTGATGTTCTGTTTTTTTTTTGGGTGTTTACTTGGAGGTTGATAGCAATGCTTCTATTTGCTGAAACGATGTAAGTGTATTTTGCAGACTGTAAAACTGTAAGAACGGTGCCTCATTGCATGTGCAAATTATCCCGATTATTGGATCCGTTTTGTTCAGCGCATGGATACTGAAGGAAAAGTGGAGTTGGCTTTGAATGGCCTACAGCGAGCGACAGGCATTTTTGTAAAGGTTTGGGACTTTGTGTTTGCCTTCTTTCTGCACCTGCGTTTGATGATTTTTTTTGGTACGTGGAAAGAAATGTTAAACGTCCTTGTTGTTGATTTATATACCTTTTGAGTTAACTTCTCATATTAGCCGACTTCTCTCATATTAGCCTCAATGGGCTTTTGTTTGTAAACGGCGGCGGCCCGACATTCATCTTTTTGCAGCAAGGTTCAGAGAGCAGCATGGTGATGTGGATGGTGCTCGGGTTGCTTACGAAACCTTGAGAAACGAGTTGGTCCCAGGGCTCTTCGAAGTCTTTGTCAAACGAGCCAATTTTGAGCACCCTCGGGTATTAAACAATTGTCATTCTCTGTACGGGAGAAACAATATAAAATAATATTGATTGAGAGGCCGTGCAGCGATCACAAGTAGTATTCGTTGTGCCTCATTGGCCTTCAGCCTATGATTGATTTCTTGAATTAGCTGATATTTGTGTCTTGCAGTGGCTAATTGATGTGAATTTGCACAGGGAAATGCAGAAGCTGCGTGTTTTGTCTTTGATGCTGCGCTTCAGTCTGAAAAGCTGAAGGAGGATTCACGAGCTCTAGCAGTAGTTTATATTCACTATTCCCGCTTTCTTGATCAGGTCAGTTGCAAATTGCAGAATTTTGCTTTAATTGCGAGAATGTTGGTCTATTGGGGAGATTGGTCAGGGTTTCTTTCACAATTATTCAGTTAAGAGCCCTTCCTTGCAGGTTTTGAAAAGCGAGGAAAAGGCACGGGAAGTTTTTACGACAGCTTTGGATCATTTGCCAACCTCAAAAGTTATGTGGGAGGTATGGGGTTGTTATCTTGGGGATTGAACAGTTTTACTTTGAAATATTTCTTTTATTCATCTCAATTTATCAACGTCATTTTATCATTGTGATTTGTCTTTCTATGAAGGCTGGCGTTTTAATAAAGCCCCTTGGTTGCATGATTTTGGGCTTGTGGGTTGATTTCTGTCTTGTAGTGAGATACCTTTTTGATGGAAGCCTCCTTCAACATTCACATGTCACTACTTCGGTAGCGGTCTCAACCGTCCGTAATAACTATAGTTGGTTAAATAAAGAGTTGCTTGATTTTATGAATAAATTTCAGAGCAATTCTTTGATGCAGAGCTAAGGGACGAACAGTTTGATTTGAAATATGTTTGGTTATCCCAACCTGATGGGTTGCGCTTTGGAGTGGAAACCTTAGGAACCTGTAGACTTAGAATGATGACCTGGGTAGTAAGTTGTATCTATCTCTAAACGTGTCTTGAATAACATATCTTTGAAGGTGTTACTGAATTGACCAATGTGGAATGTCACCAGGCAGCTATATATTTTGAGGCGACACATATTGGACCGGATTATATTCAGCGTGTGGATGCTCTGGTAGAGCAAGCCTCTACCCCACTTAGGCCTAATGGTTCTCCCGGTTTACTTTTTGCTGAGCGGGAAGAAATTTCCTGCGTTCATCTTGAAGTACAGCACTTTTTGTGAATGTGAAATTCAGCGCTGCCCTACTGCTTGCATAGAAGTGTGAGTACCTGAAAATAGAACCTAGACAATTGGAGACATGTAAGTGTTGGACTTGAGCATAGAAAGTGTCGCCAAAGTGTAATGTTGCTAGACCATACAAATCTTGTACCCATTGTATTGCTAAGAAGTATGACTTTCTGGAAGTTGATTGAATACTTCAATTGTAACATGTTGGCATCTTCAATTTAAATCACACGTACCCTAAGCTTGAATGTAAACCGCATGGTAGTACAAAATGAGTGTCAATGGAATTGTTAGTTGAATTTGAGAGATAATCAAGTTTGAATGTCTTGCAACTTTGAGTGACACTTGAATTTGAGCGTCAGTCGAATTTCACCCTCACTTGAATTTGAGTAACAATCAAATTCAAGTGACACTCAAAGTTGAGCCTCGCACTGGAATTTGAGTGTCATTTGGATTTGATTGTCACTCGAATTCAAGTGAGATTCAAACTTGAGTGACACTCGAATTTGATTGTCACTCAAATTCAAGTGACGCTCAATTTTGACTCACTTGAATTTGATTGTCACTCAAATTCAATTGACACTCAAATTTGACACCCAAATTCAATTGACAGTCCAATTGACAATCCAGTTGACACTCCAAATGACAGTCCAATTGACACTCCAATTGACACTCAAATTGAATTGACACTCAAATGTTCACTCAAATTCAATTGACACTCAAATTGACACTCCAATTGACACTCCAATTGACACTCCAATTGACACTCTAATTGACAGTCCAATTGACACTCCATTTGAGATTCCAATTGACACTCCAATTGACACTCCAATTGAAACTCAAATTGAATTGACACTCCAATTGACACTCTAATTGACAGTCCAATTGACAGTCCATTTGACACTCCAATTGACACTCAAATCGAATTGACACGCAAATTTCCACTCAAATTCAATTGACATTGCAATTGACACTGCAATTGACAGTCCAATTGACACTCAAATTGAATTGACACACAAATTTTCACTCTAATTCAATTGACAGTCCAATTGACAGTCCAATTGACAGTCCAATTGACAATCCAATTGACACTCCAATTGACACTCCAATTGACACTGAAATTGAATTGACACTCAAATTGAATTGACACACAAATTTTCACTCAAATTCAATTGACATTCAATTGACACTGCAATTGACAGTCCAATTGACACTCAATTAACACTCAAATTGAATTGACACTCAAATTTTCACTCAAATTCAAGTGACATTCAATTGATATTCAATTGACAGATCAATTTTCATCATTTTAGTGCGTGTGACATATCGTTGGAAAGGTCTTTCCAATGGTATGTCACACGCCTCAAAGTTCCTAAAATTGGAGTCGCAATTGCACAAACAGAAACTGCAGTCGCGACGACCCAGTTTTTTGTTTGTAGAATTGCGACTGCAATTTTCATCATTTTGAGGCGTGCAACATACCGTTGAAAAGTTCTTGAAAAAACCTTTCCATCTGACTGTCACACGCCTCAAAATTCCCAAAATCTGCAGTTGCAATTCCACAAACACAACCTGTAGTTGCGTCTCGACCCAGTTTTTGTTTGTAGAATTGCGACTGCAACTTTCATTATTTTAGTGCGTGTGACACATAGTTGGAAAGGTCTTTTCAAGACCTTTCCAATGGTATGTCACACGCCCTAAAATTCCTAAAATTGCAGTCGCAATTCTACAAACAGAAACTGTAGTTGCGTCTCAACTGCAGATTTTCTTTGTGGAATTGCGACTGCAGTTTTCATCATTTTAGTGCGTGTGACAAAGCATTGGAAAGGTCTTTTCAAGACCTTTCCAACGGTATGTCGCACGCGCCAATATTCCTAAAATTGCAGTCGCAATTCAAAAACAAAATCTGCAGTCGAGATGCGACAACAGATGAGGTCGCGTGCTGAAAAGAACCACAGCCGATTGTTGCTGCAGTTTTGTTTTACAATCATGGCACACCCTAAACTCACACATCACTTTAGAGCAACGCAGTTGGAAAATCGAGCGACTGTCACTCAAAATCGAGAGCCAATAGGGAAAAATCGAATTGCGAAAAAGGTGGTCAAAAGTACTACAATAGGAAAACGACTACAGTACTTTTCGACCATGTTTTCTACTAGTGTTAGAACTTCTATGAATAACTGAGTACTGTGTATCGGCTGCCACCCGACAACTACTACAAAAGCGCAAAGCTAATCTTCTCCCTCTTCGTCAATATCGCAATCGATTACGGCGCCAACAACCTCCAAGTTTGTCAAAGTTGATAGCTGCAAGAGACGCCTCATGAATCACATGAGTAGCATGATTGCATGAAGCTCTATCTTTATGTGTGAAGGCATTCGATGGGAGAACATGTCATTGCTTGCATGAACTACTTAGAGAAGACACAGTTCCTTTTGCCATCTCTGTGTCCAACACTCTCTAGCAACCACCCCCTTGCCTTCTTTCTTGGCTTCCATGGGAGTCCACCATTCCACCTTAAAATCCCATAATCTGGACTGAGAGTTAAGCCAACACATTCCAGCACTTGTCTAAACCACACTAGAAAGTAATTATTATGACTTGGGTAATAGATAACAAAGTCTCCAAGCAAGACGTCTTAGAAGGGATTAACGGTCAACTTTGGTCTCTCTTTAATTGGACCACAATATGAAAAAGGCTTTACATTTTCCTCTAAAGTGATGTCCTCAGGATTGTTAGAATCAACTCTAAAAGCAAAAAAACCGAAAGCATGATCTCTTGTCCAATCTAAGATTGCCCAAAATCCCTCTTGAAGTCATGGAGTGGTGGGCAACGGAGAATTAATTTCTATATCATGGATTCACTCCCTATAAGGCTTTGAATGGAATAGGTTGAGGGTCACAAATGGGAATTCGAGGATTGTCTTGAGTATTTGCCGTTCACATTTTGATAGAAGCCCATGGGGAAGTCCTGAGGAATCTATTGTTTGCTTCTTGTACCTTATAATCGGCCAACCTTGATTTTCTCCTTCAAGACCACCATCACTACAACCACCAATGTCATCATCGAAACCGTATACCTTATCAACTTGATCATCTTCATTAGATTCAAAGATAAAATTGTGCTCCTGTTCAATCTCAGCTATTTCATCCTCGACGTCGCCATAGCTACCACTGCTTTCGTCATCAAGGTCTTTATGTCAGTCACCATTCTTTCCCACTTCCTCATCTTCAAGTTTGATCTACTTCAAAGTGGATAGTATTGGTTGATCGCCAATAGGATGACTAGCAGTTGGAGTGAGATCAACCGGTCTGACCTTGTATCCACTCCAGAGGATTTGGTACCCGATAGAATCACCGAGGGTCGTCAAATTGGACATCTTCTCCTATCGCCTGGCAACCAATAGACAATTACAAGTTGTGTAATATTCCGTTGGAAGCGACTTTTCAAGACCTTTCCAATGGTGTATTACACGCCTTGTAATTTTCAAAATTGTAGTTGCAAAACAATAAAGAATTGGCAGTAGAAAAATGTATCGGCTGGCAGCCGATAGACAATTAAAAGTTGTGTAATATACCATTGGAAGCATATTTTCAAGATCTTTCCAATGGTATATTACACGCTCTGAAATTCTCAAAATTGCAGTTGCAAAACAAAAAATTGGCAGTAGAAAAATGTATCGGCTGGCAGCCAATACAAAAATAGGTATCGGTTGGTGGCCCATATAGAAATAGGTATTGGCTGATGAAGAATTATGTATCGGCTGGCAAAAAATACAGAAGATGGTACTGAGAGAAACTAAAAAATAGAAGCTGAAATCAATTTAAAAGTGTTCTCAAGAAAGACTTTAGAGCAACTAAAAAGTAGATTAGACTAGAAAAGTAGTTTAAAAGTATTGAAATAGGTATTTTGAATAGAAAAAGCTTTGAACAATTAAGAAGCTTTATTGTTGACACACAAAAACCCTAAAATAGAACTTTGAAACACTTGCAGATACTGATATTACAACCCTGAGAATCAACAATGACAACCTTGCACCGGCACCTTTACAAAGTTAGTCCTCACCCGAAGATCAAATAGTCCTCAAGCATACATACAAAATCTTCGCACTTACACATACACACAATCCTCATACTCACACATACACACAATCCTCAATCTCACACTATATACATTTGAGTACACATTCACAACCTAAATTTGACACATGCACGTCCCAAAAGTGAGAGAGTAAATGGGACAGGTAAACAAAAACGAAATGAGTAAACAGATTTCAAATTGGCGCCCAATTCAAGAACATTTCAAACACGCATTGGAGTAAAGTGTTTGGCGCCAAATTTTTGAATCGAGAATTGGCTGAAACTTCTTGGAGTGTGATTAGGAAAGTTACGTACTATGCATGCATTTTTGGATAGATGGAATTTTCATAGATGGATAAAAAATTATGCATGGATGGCGACATCGGGAGCGAATGGATGAAGAACAATGGCGGCGGGCGGATGGGAAAATCGGAATGGATGAGAGTTTTGAACTTGGCGGCGGGTGATGTGACGAATGGGAGGTACATCTCCCATCATCACTTCAACCTCCAAACCTCCCATCACTCATGATAGCTGGAGGTTTGAGTTGGAGGGGAATATACTCTCATTTTCTCATTTCTCTCCTCTCTCATTTCTCTCCTCACTCTCTTAGCACTCTCCCTCATTTTTGGCATTGATTTCCTCTCTCTCTCTCTCCCACTGTCGGCTGTCAGCAGATTTCTTCCACCCACTTAAATTCTTGAATTCGCTTTAGTTGATCAATCAACACATTGCAAAGGATAGCCGATAGAAAGCACAGGGCAACCGACAACAGATTTAGACCAGCCGCTACAAAGCGTTGGGAAGCCGATAACAGATTCAGACCAACCAACAAGGTGTCGGTTGACGATCCAAAGGTAAGATATCTCTTGGACTTTGCATTGTATCGGCTGCCTGCCGATATAACATGTATGTATCAGCTGTCAGCCGACACAAAAGGGAAATGTATCGTTTGCTAGCTGATACAATGCCCTTATTATTTAGTTATGAAACAAAGTTCAGGGTTTCGGAACCCAAGTGTATAGTATATGAGATCAAAATTGTGTGGTTTTGAAACACATTTGTATAGGTTTGAATCATGATTTTGAACCTAAGTAGCAAATATTTTTGAACCTATGAATTTATGAATTGAACCTAAATAGCCAATAGTTATAGCAAGAAACTAATAGTTTAGTGACTATTGTATCGGTTGGCAGCCGATAGAGTTAGATGTCGTATCGGTTGGCAGCTGTTACTGACCAGCCTGAACTGCAGTCACTAAACTAGTTAAAATTTTCTTTTTCGTTTTGCGACTGCAATTTTGAGAAATATAGTGCGTATAATATATTGTTGGAAAGGTCTTGAAAATACGCTTCCAACGATATATTACTCGTTCTGTGATTCTTTATCGGCTGCCAAGCGACAGGAGGAGTTCGTGCCTTCAAAAATGGACCCGAGCTTCCCGGCCAAGCCGAGTTCGAACACTAATTTTGATGAATCCATTTCTTCGGAGGCAGATTCCGTAGATGTGATATGTAAACAACCTTCTTGTTTCTTTTTCCTCGCCTTTCTTCTCAACCCTTTCCACTCCCTTCTTCTCAACCTTCTTATCAATTTTTTCCTCACCGCTCTTCTCCCTTGGACGGTATTGCTGCCCTGGCTGATTCTCTACTCTAAGGTGAAACCGGAGGCCATGTAGGTTCTCCACCCCTTGCTAAAGTTGGAGGCCTTGATAGAACTGAGGCCTTGAAGGTGGTTATTTCTAGGTCCATGCTAGTGAATCTTCAAGTAGCGCCAATGAAGGAGGTTGTAACAAGAGTTGTTGAAACCGTGCTAGGATCTAAAGTGGCAGCAACTAGGGAGGAGTAGGACGGGGGAGCTAAGAAGGCATTTAGCTACGGTAGAAAGCAGTTGAGAGAAGTGAACCCTATCGGCCGACAACCGATAGAACCAACACCAGTTTTGTCGAAGCTTTGTCGTAGTCAAAGCAAAGGGGATCATGTAGAGTATCCTGCAGTATCGATTTATGCTCGAGGCTTTGATCGTTCAAATGCTAAAGTTGCTCGTAGAAAACGTGCTCTGGACAAGGACAATAGAGAAGGTGCATTCCACAACAACGTGGCGGAGTTCGACTCACCAAATGAACTTCTCTCTCCCATTTATTGTTAGCAAGACACGTCGAAGTGACTTCGATAGACTGGAGGTTCGTCCTATATGAACGGGATTTAGTGTGGACTTATAGATTTTGGCAGATATGTTTTTCGATTTTATAGTAGTTACATAGCTTAATTTAGCCATGCTCTTACAAATTTAGAACATTTTATCATTGCGAGCACTTTGCATCGTGGCCTAGGTCAATCATATATTGTATCGGCTGACAGCCGCAAAGGTTATGTGTGAGCTACCCGTAAACTCAACTAAGCCCAGATTCACAAAAGGGATTTGAGGAATTACAAGCCATGTAAAATATCAACCTAGAACACCCATCAACCTCTTAGAAGAGGACGTTCAACTTATCGGCTGCCAGCCGATATGCAATTTTCCAATTTTGGCTATATTTTTTTGGTAGATACCATAGAATCTTTATGCTAGTCATAGATTTTGAACTCCTAATTATCAAATAATTGTATATATTTGAAGGCTCCAGTTTTGTAAATAAAGTATTAAGCTTTTAGTGTAAAGTTTATTTCGATCATGTCTCCAGTGGTCATTCATTTGAGTGCACTCATGAATGTCTTTTTTTGGTCTTTATATCTCATTCACTTGTGTTATTCATTTTGTATTATCTCCTGCCTAGCAAGATAACTTCTCAAATTTCATTTCACATCAATTTACGTTGTCAGCCAGCAACCGATATGACTATATTCCAATGTATGTCATTTCCTCCTATGAGGTCATCTTAAACAAGTTAGAATTGGTCATTTGATATTTATATGGTCTTATAATGTTTTTTGTTTAGGGATCTACCAATACGGTCCAACACATCCTGTTAAGAAATGTATTGTACTTTGTGTCGCTGGACTACTATGATATTTCAATCCACATGTTTCTGCAGATCGTTGGAATCCACATTGAAACATAGTGCTGAGAGACTTGGCCGGTTACATTATAAAGTGGCACAATCCATCAAATATATTATGCCTGATTGGGATGGAATTTTCTAGAGACTACTTCTTAGAACAGGTATCGGCTTCCAACCGACATGCTATCTGTAGCTGTAGATGTAGTTGTAGCTATAGATGTAGTTGTAGCTATAGATGTAGATGTAGTTAATATGTCCATAGCTGTAGATCAACTTCGGAATTCAATTTTGTATTCGCCTCATCTTTTATGTAATGCATTGGGATGCTAATTTTAAGCTCATTATGCGTCTTTCTTGTTTATGAATGTATGAGGTTGAAAGTGTGACTTGTTTTATCGGCGGTCAACCAACTTATTTATGGACTATGGATTTGTTCATAATTAGTTAAATACCAATTATATCCCACCTTTGAAATTGGACCATTATTTCATTTCCAAAAAAAAAATCCAAAAAAAAGTTTTAACTGCACAAAAAAACAAAAAAGCAAAAACATCATGAAACAATTAATTTAAAAATAAGTAAGCGTTATATCCAAAAAAACTAAAATATAGTAGCTTTGTACATACTTGTGGTATGTTGCTTTAAATCTGTGAAGTTCAAATTTGACCCCTTTTAGCATTTTTCATATTGTAGGTGCATATAAGTGCACTTTTGTTAGGCGACAGGCTACCAAATCCAAGTAGAAATGATTAATTTGAATAGAAAGATTGAAATGTCACAAACTTTATTGTCGTAGACATCTTAACTTTGGAATTCTAGAAACAATGCAATTTGTTTCGTCAAAATTTTCATTCCAATATTTATTGGTGGATTTTCAAAGATTGAAAAACTACAGCAATTCCTACACCGCGACAAAAAGTTGGGTGACCGTAGCTTGCAATCATAACTTTTTACACAAGGCAAATTCTTTTACCAAGATTGAAGATTTTGGTACTACTCATGTAGGAGAACATCCATAAACATACTTGGTAAAAGTATTCATTCTACGTAAAAAAAATATAGCCATTATAAAACAATTAGTGCATCTCAAACTAAATACTATAATGGGTGTAGCAATTTTACGTGAGTACTTTCAAAGTGTGCATAGATTCTACAATATAAATGTGTCCCTATTTTGTGTTTGAGCAAGCCTTGCTACTCCCAATAGCAAAGCTATTTACACTTAAATTCTACACATCAGATTCTTAGAGGTCCACATCACCATAAACCAACCACAAGATGACAAGTGGAACTTCTTTTTTTTTGACAGGAACTAATCAATTTATGTTGAAACTGTCCATGACGTAGGGCATAAGAAAGATGAGGTCTCAAACCAGAAGGATCCAAGATTCTGGTCATGTGAAAATGTGTTCTATTGTCAAATGTTGCATTATCAAAGTAAGCCTATTGATTGTCTCTTAGTCTATGTGGCAAAACCACTTGCAATAACAGGAAGTCCTTAAAGGATGATCCGTCCACATCTGGCAAAAAACAGAGATCTAGGAGTTGCCTAGATTATAGAGCATACAAATCCTCTGGGCTAACCCCGGAGTCTGATCTAACCCCGGAGTCTGATCTAGAAACCGACCTGGAGCCTGCAATACTGGACATGGCATCTTCAAACTTATCACTGTCTTCGTAATAAACACTTTCCACATGCTTGAGACACTCCGGTGTGTAGGCTTCCAGGATCCTCCGCATTGGCGGAGACTCCTTCACATCCTCGCTGGCAATGGCGAGAGAGGTGACGTGGAACGACGGGTAATAGTTCAGCTTGCACAGGGAGGCAAAACAGATGGTCATGAGAGGGAGCAGGATGACCAGCACTGCGTAAGGGAATTTCTTGATGCCAAAATACCCCATCATGGTGATCTGGCCTATGAAGAGCGCTGCCACGATTCGGGAATGAATGTGAGGCCACATTCTGCCTCCGCTTTCAAATTCTGGGATGTACACGTTCAATGCCTGCAACCATGATTCCACACTTTTGTCAAAAGAAAACAAAAACCAAAACACAAGCAACATGACCTCGTGTCCAAAAAATGGAAAAAAAAACTAGAAGAAAATAACACTATAAGAAAACTTGGTAAAAAAAACCGCAGCTGAAATTGGGTGCGGTTTGTTTGACAACCTTTGAAAATACCTTTCCAATGGTATATTACACGCCCCGAAATTTCTAAAATCCCGATTGCAAATCGAAAAAGGAAAGTTTTGTAGTCATTTAGCGACTGCAACAAACTATGGTCAAACGAACCGCAGCCAATTTCAGCTGCGATTTTTTTTTACCAAGTTTTCTTATAGTGTAAAGAGAATTGCAAGCAACATGACCTCTTGAATGTGTCAAAATATTAATAATAGAAAAAATTAAAATGCCTGTAATATGACCTATTGTGTCAAGCCAAAAGAAAAGGTCTCAAATAGATACAATAATCAACACAATCCCCGAACTCTTATGTAAAAAGGAAACCAAAAGAAAAATGTGAGAACCATGACCTCTTGTGTCAAAAAAAATTAAAAAATGTCTGTAATATGACCTATTGTGTCAAGGAAAAACAAGTGTCTCAAATAGAAATGTATAATATTCATGTGTTTGTTTTCTTGTAATCCTCAACATAATAATGCCTGCAACGTGAACTCTTATGTCAAAACAAAGCAAAAAACAGAATAAAAAAGCAACATGACCTCCTCAACTGACTGACCTGATTTCGGAGGACGACGTAGCCGATGGCAAAGTAGAGGAGGGCAAACAGGAGAATGAGAGGAGCAATGACACTGTAGGCCATGGAGATCATGAGGATGAGGATGTCTTGGGGGACCAACGTCTCGTATTGAAATGAACCTGGTGCCCATGCATCTTCCAGCTCCTTGTCTGTTTTGCACACCAACTTTTTCTTCACGTGGTAGATTGCCAGTGGAACCACTCGTGACAGTTCCAATCCATAGCCAACAAAAAACCTGCCAACAATCTCCCCAAAATGTTGACATTTTTCACTTATGAAGAAAAGAATAGTAAAGGAATTGAACTCCACAAATGGCCATCCTTACCACACTAGAGCAAAGGCAATGAAATCATCAATTGGTCTATTAGAGCACTTGGTTACTACACTACAAGAAAGACCGAGGAGTCCCTTTTTTTCATTTAGTTGTGCTTTAAACATCACATGAAAGATGACATGGCTTTTTCTTGCTTAAAATTTCAAAAAACGAGATGAAGGTACTTTTATTACTATTCATGCTATGTTTTCCTCTATTGTAGAATGGTAGTGTCCTCACAAGCTAATACTGAACTTGGGTAGTGGGTGTTATAGAAGAAAGTTTTAAGAAGCTATCATTTTTTTCATAAAGATGAATTCATACTTTTATCTGCTAGGTGTATGGCCGGCGGTGTGTAAGTACTCTGGTTCTTTATAATTTGACACTGACCTTTCAAAATACGAATAGTACTAATAGTCAAAAACCATTCATTTTTGGTATTAATGCATTATAGCCTCATGTAATACTCTCTATAAGACCGAATTTCAGTGAAGAATGCAGTATATATTTAGCATCAAAGAGCGTAATTGTAAAAGAAGGAACAGATTACTGAGCAATAAAAATAAAATAAAATGAGATATACTTATTTGTTCTAATGCCTTGTTGACAACATGCAGCATTCGGTACTCCGGCATGACAATTTTAGTGGCAGAACCGTCTTGTGGTGCGTGTGTGCATGGTATAATAGATGTTCAGAGGTATTCATTGCCAAAATATCACATTGTTTGTGCAATTCTGAAGCACCCACAAGTTTTGTGTGTAGTTAGGGAACTAGGAATCATCACTATAAAAAACCCATGTTTTGCATGACGCATTTCAGGTGACGATCGAGAGATGTTATCATGTTAATAATAACATCAAATGTAACGTCAAGAGATTCATTTTGATGTTATTCTTGACATGAAAACATCTTGACGTCACCTGAAATGCACAATGCAAAAAATGGGTTTCTTATAGTGAGTTTAGAGTGGAAGCATTAGTAGCAAACCTGTCATTTTTCATTCCCCACTTCGTGGAAACAATGAATAGTGGCTGAATATTATGTTTACAATTTTGTCTTCTTGTGACCAAAACCACTCACCAGCACTGACACAGCCCATGTGCCTGGCCCGATTTCATTCCTTTTTCATTTATAGTAAGTGAAAAACGGCACATTTCCTACTAGTGGAGGGAATGAGCTTACTGAAGGGCAACGTAGGTGATGAAGTAGGCAGCCACAGGGGGCAGCCGGCTCCCAAACAGAGTGACCACACTGCTGACTGAGAAGTTTTTGGAGCTGAGCAGAGCTTTGAAGCCCGCCAGGGACGAGAACACGGCCCCAAACAGGGTGACCCCCAGAAACACATTGAAGACGATGAAGTAGAAGTATTTCCCGGACGCCGCTCTTACTAAATGGCTCTGCGACGGGATGCCTTCCATCCGTGACAATGCCATCAACAGCGATGGTAGCACTCTCATAAACACTATCAGCGCTATCTGAGGCAAAAAAGCCTTTCCTTATAAACATCAACGGATCCTATATTAGTACTCCACAATGACTTAATATGAATCATATCCAAATGAGGCGAAAAAAAAAACAAGAAGGGATTACTACTTCACAATGATATGGCATGAGGTGAAAAGGCCTATGAATAAAAACAAGGGGTTAGTACTTTGACACAATGATATGGCATGAAAACCCAAATGACATTGAAGAAATCCCAGAGTCATTTGAGTTAACCGAAATCAAAACCTCAGTTTTGACCCCCAAAATTTCAGGGAATGGAAGTTCATGCTCTCTAGGAGTGTAGCTGAAATGAGAACTCATATTGAAAACTCCACTTTTCCTTGGACTTCGGGGTTGCTGTAATCCTATAATAGGTAAAATTTTGTAGCCGGCAGAAACGGTGGATGGCCAGGAAAGAAGCTTGCAAGCCGCATTAGTCGGCCAACGCATGCATCTGACACCAAACTCCTCTTAGAACTAGTTTTGTCGTCTTTTTGACGGCAAAACTAGTTCAACATGTATTCTATCTTGGGATTCTGTGACAACCGTGCCAGTCAACTCGACTGCCCTTGATTCACCTTCTACTCACCTTACATGAGTTTGTCCTTCTTTTCAGTTAACTCTATTAGCGTTATTCTTTTAACTCAAAAAAAATTCAACAGTCTATCAAATTTCTGCTACCTATCTACCAAACATTCGTGACAAGCAACGCATGCAGGGCTAGTTATTTATTTGTTAAGGTCTATCGTGAAATCAAAACACGGTTGACAGTTTTCTCAATTGAAGATTAAGTGTATTTAGCTGCTAATGCTCGTACGCTAGTAGAAAGGTGTAGGTACAGGTCCATTTAGGTACCAACTAGCTTGGTGTTCAAATGGGTCTTTAGCACTGGTCATGTTTTGGCACTTATGATCAATTGAAATTGACATTTTAAAACAATGAATCTTTGGTGTTCTTTAGGGGTTAGGGTATTGACGACTCACCTGGAGGACTGTGTTGATGGGAGGATAGTTGACAATGATTTTGAGGAAGGGGAGGATCTTGACCAAGTTGTTGAGAGTGGTGAAGGTGGAGATGAGAGCAATAGGAATCATGTAAAACAAGACCGTCATGAATACTGCCACGTACACAAGACCCTGCCGAACCATGCGTTCATACACCGGTATGGCTAAATTGTTCCACACAATCTCTCGAGGCTCTGGAGCCGGGTACACTTGCCATTGCATGGCATATGGCGCATGAACAGCCTGAAAACATCAACCCACATAGCATGTTCAACACATGCCTGTTGTATAGATATATATGCTGAAAAATATTTTTCAAGATTCTTTTTTCATCATAAATTCTTTTTCAAAAACAATTTCCTAAAATATTGGATTTATATTTTTAGAATCATTTTTGGCGGACCCTGCTCTGACGGTTTTAAAAGTCTTGCATATAAAAACCTCAATATTTGTGAAGGAGTGGGTGGTTGTTTGCTACGGTCAGTGAAAATGTTCTGTGCGAATTTTAGCCAAGTGGCTACCAAAAAGAATTTGATGCTAATTTATACTCATTTTTGAGGGAATTAGCCACTACTTTTTTGTCAAATGGCTTCTCCCAATATGGTGAAATTAGCCTATTTTATACTATATGTAGTAATTTGCTCCAAATGTATTAAGGAACCTAGAATATTTTGCCAAAATTGGCTATTAAGTCTTCACATCTATGACAATTTTGCTAAAGAGGCTGAAATTCCTCACCTTCACTGGCTACGGTGTACCACTTGATAAAAATAGCACTTCAGAAACATGTTTTAAAATTAACCCTAAAGGAGATAAGAAGCTCAAATTGGGCCTCATGTTTTTTTTAGCAGTTTTGAGTAGGTCCTATGTGGACTTTGTTTTCTTCTAATTTATTTATTTTTGGATCAACACATGCAAAGTTTTTCACTGAATCCGATGATATGAAATTTGGTTCTATCTGAATTATATTATTCACTTTATGATCGATTGAGTTTGTCATTCTAAATTCATGAATCCTTCATTTCTTTAGGGGTTAAATTGAGCTTAAATGTGATGCCGGAGTTTGAGACTGATCTGTACATAATCTATAAGTTGAACGTTTAGGCTGAAATTAGGTTTCAATTGAAAAACACTGCTTTTCACACTCGTACAGAGATTGAAATTGATATAATTTTCAGATTTTGTAAAACCTGTGAAGCTTCAGCAGCAGCGCGTCGGTTATTGAAGAACACAAAAGCTGCCGACTGTTGTTCCTCCTTCCGGGTTCGCTGCTGTTCGGCTTCCAGTGAGCGAACCATTTCCTTCACTTGGTCGCCATAGAAGTTGATGGAGTCGGTTTTGGGACCACACAAGAGACGTCTCCTGTGCGTTGGGCGAGTGCCTTCAGGATTTTTGTTCGTCTTGGATTGCTCATAGACCGCTTCTGCATGCTCCAAACTCTTCTTCGCCGATTGATACTTCACCCATATCTTCATCAACTGTTGCCAAAAACCAAAACTTTCAGATCATCCTCCTTTTCACTTCCAACCTCAATATCTATTATTCTATACATCCAATGATTAAATTGATTAAAAAATTGAATCCGTAAGGGTTCAATTAGTCTTGAATGGTTAGATGTACTCCATTGATGATTGAACGCGCTAATTTATAGGAGGTCAAAGAAAAAACACGAGTTCGAGTTTAAGGATAACTCTAATATGTCAACTCTGTTGGTTACTTTTGATAACAAACAGAAAAATGCATACTACTGCATGTGATACTTAGTTAAAGCATTAGGGACCTGATCCCATCTCTCGTTACCCCGAGACCAACTGGGAGACCAACTGGGAGACCAACTCATCAATTCACACACTTCAATTAGCAAGTTGAATATAAACATGACTTGGCTAAATGTCCATGGTGCTTTTTGAATGGAAAATGGGCTTGTCTACTGTCCCTTCAATAGTGGTCTACAACCTCCCACTTTGAATGATTGCATCATAGATCATGAACAAATTTTTTGGCTCTAATACAATAAATGATCCCTCCAAAGCTCTTTAGTGAAAAATCTGTAGTCGTTTGGCGACTGCAGATCAGGCTGGTCAAAAGAACCGTTGCCGATTTTAGCTGCAGTTGTTTTTGACATAGTTTTCTACTAGTGTCCTGGCTTGGCATGTTGCAAAGTGAGAGCTGGAGAAGTGTTTCAAGAGAATTATGTTACCTTTTTGAGGTTCATAACGATGATGCAAGTTTCATAAGTGTCAGGGTGAATCTTCCGGAAGAAAGCATTCACTTGTTCAGCTCGGGTCATGTGCTTGGGTGGAGCTGGAATGTCACGAACCAGACAAGCGAACTGCTGGGGCCTGGCATTTTCATGCGCTTGCTCCTTCCCCCGCAAGTGAATCATTTTCTTGTAGTTCTTGACGAGAACATAGTATGTCACAAAGGACACCCAGTAGGTGCCCACCACAAACGCCCACAGTTTCGTCGTCCCCTCCTGCCAGTCCATCAATTATAGCACCATCACAGAATGAATACCCACAGAAAAATTATTCACTTAACCTTGTTCAATCACCGTTACAACGAAATGAAATGTCGTGTCACTTTAGATGGCACAAGTCAATGATACAACAAGCTTGAGATAACAAGAAATCCTACACCCTGATTGGTGCAAAAAATCACTTTTTAATCTTGTTTGGTTCAATCTCAACTTTACATCAGTCCAAGTAACAAGAATGAGCATTTTTAAGGCCCTGCCTGCACCAAGTAAGTAAGAAGAAGTAGCTAAATAGATGTTACTATTCTATACTTCTCTTTTATTCTTCTAAGTTAACCGGTTCTTACTTTTCCATTTATGGAGAAGTAGCTACTTGACTCCAAAATCTTCACGTATAAGACATTCTAGCTAACTCTCACTATTCGATCAATTAGCTAATTGCTCTTAACTAGTAGATGCAGGTATGAGTTAACTAAACATTGTTACCTAACTCCTCTTACTCGATAGGTGCCGGCACATTTTAAGCTAGACCGCTCTTAACATTTGTTAGCTACTTCTTCGTACTTACTTGGTGCCGACGGGGTCTTACGTCGACTTTATATCAGTCCAAGTAACAAGAATGAGCATGAAGATGCAGTAGTTACATGGCTCCTATGTGACATGCTGAAAAAGGTTTCAAGCTACCTCTTTAAAAGGGATTGAACATTCGATACCTCAAATGAATTGAATTATTTAAAGCATGGTATGTTGATTCAAATTTTATTAAGCTTGTTGCTATCTATTAGTACTGACCTCTACATTGCCCATGGCGAGGTTATCAAAAGCTTCGTAAGTCTGGTTAGGATCCAACTTCAAAGCTTCTTCATTGTGCCTGCTCTTGGCTGCAATGGGCACCAGTACGGGAATGCAGAAGAGAGCCGAATATCCAAAAATCTCCAACACTGTTGTTCACAAAACAAGTAGCACAATTTAACCATCACTCAATTTCTGAATACCGTGGAACTACTATTTTCTAGTCAAGAATATGAAGCTCTTACCAAAACCTAGCTATGGCAAGAGGCTCAGCTAATTGCCGAGGCCGGCCACACCCGAGTTTATAATTTCTTGCTTCTCTTTACCTCACAAGTCACTCTGGCATACATAAATCACTGCCCACTTTCATGTATTAACGATATCCTAGAAGAATCCATTAAAACGACTATCAGTATCATATGAGGCATGCAAACCCTAAATCTGCAACATGCCTGAGCACCCTTGCAAAAAGAATCATGAACAAGCCACTCATGCATGATCTCGATCTACAGTGAATGCCAGACTTTTGAGTCTCTTTTAACCCCGAAAGGACTGAGGAATCATGATTTTAAAATGACAAATTCAATCGATCATATTGTGAAAAATATAACTCAGATGGGACCAAATTTTATATCGCTGTAATCAGTGAAGAATATTGCATGTGTTGATCAAAAATGTTGAACAAAAGGAACTTCACATAAGACCTACTCAAAAATTTCAAGAAAAACGTGAGGCTCAATTTGGGCTTCTTGGTCCTCTAGGGGTTAATTGGTTTCCCATCTACAGTGGAGAAGGGTGAGTTCTCACAACTGCTCAAGAATCTTATGAATGGTATCTAAAGTGTATCATTTGATCTTCACAAAGAAACAACCATGGAAGTGTACATAAAATGAATCTTATGAATGGTATCGAAATTGTAACATTTGATCTTCACAAAGAAACAACCATGTGAGTGTACATAAAATGTTTTGGCCATGGCCTGTGGAGAACTAACCTGCAGTGAAGAAGTTGAGGTAGATGGCAGCGTCTAAACCAGCAATGCGGACAAGCTCCTCCTCGGACGTCACGATGGCGTCCTTCGCCCACGCAAAGGGATACTTAGCAAGATTCCTGCTGGTAACTTTGGCGGTGGCCGAGCTGCGCGAGGGAAAGTAGATGTTGTAGTTGCTCTTCCATTTCGACAAAATGACGAAGGCAACGACCAGGCCACAGAAGATGGCGAACGACGTCAACAACGACGCCACGAATGCCCCTGTCGCCGTCATGGCTCGATCTTCAACTATCCAATTGCTGATTACTCACTCAATGGCGTTTCACAACCATCCCGGCCATAGCCATTCTAAGTTCATGAACCCCTAACACCTGTAATGCAATGTAGGTATCAGTTTTCAAACACCTCGACCGATCGTCACCGAGCACACATTCAAGAGCACTAACTGTGTCATTGTGAAAAGTAAAGTTCGGAGAAGATTAAAGAGGTTCATCAAAACCTAGCAAATTCTACTGTGACCTGCATCAATTACGGTCATTTCTTTCAGTTCAAACGTGCAACTTTCTGACTGTATGTTAATGGGTTTGATCTGGCGAGAGAAGACTCGTGATCACAGACAACTTTAAGTTACAACGTCGTCACCCAAACAAATTCCTTGACTAGCTAGCCGTTAGAATATTAAATCGACCTTGACATGATCAATGTGCGTACTCCATGAAGAGAAAAGGGCTGACCACATTCACCTGCAGAAGAATCGAACTACAACAAATTAAGTGACACAATTTCGGTACTGCGTAATCAGGTGGTAGGCAGCATAATCACTCTCCTCTTTTCGGTTAATATTCTGACACTGCGTTTCTTAAGATCTGCATTCATCACTTAAGATTGTAGCATCTTCATTGAGATTGTACGTAGTAATGCGGCCAGGAAACTCGAATCTGAAGCTTGGTTGTGGAAAAGGTGCATGATCGTTTGCTGCTTGCACGGCTTGCGATTTGGGTGTGACAAAAGATGATTGGCTTGCATTGGGACACAGCGAGAATGCCAGAGCTGTTAATTGTCGTTGTTGACCGGGCCTGCAACAGCGATCGACTGGCCACTTCATGCGCTTCTGACTATGATCTGCAGCGTCGGTGTGGAAGTAACTACCCTTCGTCATGGTCAGTTTCGACATAAATTAGTTCATTTTTGTCAGAAAATGTGTCACGTTTCATCTTGTGATTGGCTTAGGGGTGACGTGGACCTGTAAAATATGACGTGGAAATTAAATTTCGACAACCTACTATCTGAATCTGACCCTCACATACGGTACCGGTATGCCTACTCAATCGGCTTTCTTCATAATTCCATTACCTGGCTCATCAGCTTCCGACATGATCATTGTTTCTCCTTCAGTAACTAATTCTGTTGTAAGTTCTCAACCGAAAGATAATCTGCCTCTTAATCAAGTAAATCCCTCCACTTATGACACCTATATAACTCATAGATTGTAAGGTTGAGTTCTTGTGCGGGAAATTCATAAGAGCATGCCCAGCAGCATGAGTTTTGGTAGGACCAACGCCAAGGTAGTGGTAGATGACGGGTTTAAAAACTGCCCCCAACAGCACAAGTTCTGACGTCAAGGAATATAGCAACATGCTTTTTCTTGATGTTTCCTCGTCATGTGAGCTTCACTTGACGCAGGAAAATTACTAACGCCAAACACCATTGTAGAGAGGAGTCAACAGAGAATCATGCACTGGGGAATGCGCAGCCCATTCCAACTCGACACTTGCTTCAACTTATGTGCTAACTCTGACACATGCCTCCACTTCGTTCATGTTTTCAATATTTTTTTAATAGCTTGGTGTGATAAAACTAGTGTTGCTAGAGCTGGCATGTTGGCCTACCCTCCAAAGCTCATTTGAAACCGAAACAAAATGCAGTTGGAGGAGAATTTGGGCTCCCACTCCTGGGCTTGCTCTAACTTTGAGAGCTCTGCTTTTGCTTGGTCGTTTTTCTACAATGACGTAGCATTCTCAAGACTCTACAGTCACATTGTAAACCTTTGATTCAAGATTTTTCTCATAGAAAATGGGTTTGTAGGAGAAGGGACCAAGCTTAGGCAGTTCAAGAATGTTATGTTTAGAATTCAAACTACTCACTTTATTTTGTTTAGGATCATTCATAATTTAATATATGGTAGACATGCCAATGACCACACAGTTCCAATGACTTGCACAGTTCTAATCATAGTAAACATGTCAATGACTACACAATTTCACCGCACAATTCCAATAGAAATGTAAGGTATCGTCCAATCACCGCACACCGTGTGGTGAAGGGCTCCAAGTAAATTTTCATTAAAAATCATACCCAATGTGTTTGATGTGCAATAAAAGTTATTGTACAAAACATTTTTGTGTGTGATCTTTTCAAGGTGAATCCCAACTTGACATACCACAATCTTTCAAAATTTGAGATGGTGTAAGTTTTCACATTCTCGTGAGGAAGGATTTGAGTATTGCATTTGCAGTCATTGGCATGTCTACTATAACTCCAATTGAAAATAGTGTACGATTTTTGTTGGATTATGTACTTTGCAATCACCATTTAGAAATTTTTCAATAAATAGGCACTCAAGCAACATCGGCCAGTTTAGAAATGGCCACTACAAGATCCAAAACTTATTGAACAATTATGTATGTATGTATCATCAGTAAGTATGTTGATTCATGGTAATCCTACAACTTTACATGACTACAAATTACAGTATGTTGAGTTTGTTGAGTTTGCAGAAAAATCTAGTAAGTGTGAAACTGGAGCCCAAAGACTGATATGTTTATGTTTAATACATACAACCTTGAGAAACAAGTATACAAAACTCAATCCCTAACTGCCCAAGCATCCATTCCTAAATGATGTACAAAATCAAACTCTGTTTTTTCATCCGTCATGCACTTTTTGCAATATGGATTTTTTTACTAAAGATTTTATGCAAAGTTAGTTTCATGCATGCGTGAACCAATTAGAAAGGGAATGATTTGTAAAACATTTATGCCTCATTTCATGTTTCAATGATTCACCAAATTTTTCTAAGATCATAGTTCTAAAGTGCTCTTGAAAAAACCAACTTATAAAATTAAGCAACCAATAAATCTACTAAAATCACTACACTTAGAGTATTACATTTCAACCCATCAAAAAAAAATTCATTCACAGATTGTCAATATCTTATTCATAATCGAATTACAATGGAATTTTGAATTTTAAGTTTCAAATTTTATACAAAATATTGGTGATTGCGATCATAGATCTAATCGTATGGATAGAATCTAAAATTTATAATGTACAGTACAACTTTTGTTCATAGATCAAGTTCAAATATCCATCTTAGTTGCATTTTATAATGCATCTTTGCTATTCTCCAAATCTGAAGAAGGTTGTCCAGACGCCGTTAAGCATTTAGCCATAAGTGACCAAACGTTCATTTTATGGTCAGTGCCCTTTTTTTATGGGTTGTCCAAGATGTAAAAGAGATTTTTATAAAAATAAACAAATAATAATAATAATAATAATAATAATAATAATAATAATAATAATAATAATAATAATGATAATAATAATAATCTCAAATAGGAAATCAAGTCTATTTTTCAACCCAATTTGAATCATGTCAATCCGAGTTAATCTCCACATAGGAGAATTTTTCAAAAACAAACACCTCAACATTGTCCCAGTGTTATAGAACTTACTATTTCGGAAAAGTAATGATGTTCTCTCTTTTGAAAAAAATTTCCATCAACCATTTTTGAAGAAAATGTCTAGTTTTAACCAACCATACCAAATTTCAGGTTCTAAAAATAAATTTTGTAATTTTGGTGAATATTCAACGATAAATGCTTCTAAATTCATTGAATGAGTATCTAAAACATTTTTTGAAAGTTTGACAACGTGGATAATTACTAAATGTCATGCTTTTCATTTTCTCTTTTGGACCAAAATTCATCAAAGTTACAAAAGTAACATTTTATAACACATCTAGGTTTTGCCCTTCCACCTATGTCATTTAGGAATTAAGGAGCAATTACTCCAATTTAAATATACTAAGGTACAAATATATTGAAGGATGCAACTCTTCAATGGATGAAAGAAATATTCAATTTTTGATAATTTCTTCCATATATATATATATATATATATATATATATATATATATATATATATATATATATATATATATATATATATATATATATATTATTTTATTTTAGTTTAAAAAATTAAATTTAATTAAATTAAATTTTTTTTTAATTTTTTTTCCTACTGTAAAAAACAACTTCTATGTAATTAGTGTGTCTTCAATACATCACTAGTAGAAAAGGTGTCTATGCCGAGGCAAATGCTAAGCCAACGAGTTTTCTCACATCGATGAAAACGGTGGAGAATAGACTCTTCCAATCTAGTTGTACAGCTTGTGCACAATGTCGGAACCCCAAGCGCAACTTGCGCTCGCCAACAATGCACAGCAACCGCGCACTGGTACATTGACCACAGGAATTTCGCTTCCTTTTAAGGGAGATTTTTGTGCCACACTACGCACTACTGCAGGATGTCCCGCGAGATGTATGAGTCTGGTAAAACACCGTGCCACTTAGCAAATATCCCAGGTATGCAACTCCCATATTATATGGACTTGATTATAATCACTTATATTTCATTTTAGTCCAATCTCAAGTGATGTAATTTGTTTTCGTGTAAGAAACTCTTGAAGCCCTCCTAATAAGGAATCCAAAAATGTAATAATATACAGGAACTGAATCTTCCTTGAAGGCAATAATAGCATTAGAAACCTAATTATATGAGTTTTTTAATACATGTAGCATACTCGGACAAGCTACCCAACTTTTTGGACTTTTTAATAAAAAAATTAAGATTGTTTTATTATTAATAAAACACGGCCAATGACTTTTGATTTTCATTAGAGGCAACTTCTTGCATGGATCTTTAAAAATTATGCATAGGTGTTTCAATTCTTTATATACGTTGTGGAGAATTTTTTTTTAATAAATATGCAACCCAACATTTTCTACATCTCATTTTATTTAATTTGGTCTTCACCTAACTTTTTGGTTATTTTATTTTTATATAATTTGATATAATTTTTACAAAAACCGTCCTCTAAGGCGTTTTAATGCCGATGCCCCCTGTGAATAATATGGGAGTTGCATTACTTGCATACCGGGGGCAGGTATTGGACCCACAAGTTGGGACCAGTTCGTTAAGATTGCGCAGCTGTTCTTTATAGAGTACGAGTACAAGGGACTTGTAGTACCAAACGAGTAACGGTTGGGATCAAAGTGTAGTTCTTCAATCACCCCCACATATACTTAATAGCGCAGCTTAGAAATGATCCTGATGTATTTCAGCCACCCATCAAACGGCTCGTCATCTAGGGGATCACTTTGAAGCATCAGGCAAAGTATGAAAGACTAGTGACCTACGAGAAAACATGGCGTGCTGGCCAATACAAAAGTGCAAATTTGAGCACCTCTAATTTGCGGTTGGAATTGTAGCGATGTTTGAAAGACCACAACCACCAACACGTCCTATTTCCCTATGAATACACCCAAGAATTCATTGTTGGTTGTGTAGATCCAGTCCACCGTGAGCAATTGGAGCTTCTAAGGGAATTTTTTTATAGGAATGAATTATAGTACGCCCGATCACCAACAAGGAGATCAAGCTTAGTTTGGGCTTCCGGCCAAGCCATGAAGATCTAATGCTAAGTAGACCAGATGTCTTGTATCATGAGTTGCGCAACGCGTTGTTGCAAAAAGCCAAAGTTGCCTCCAAAGTAAAATATTGACCACCACAAGTTAGTGGTGAGGACCTCTTCGCAATTGGTCGGTGGGCAAAGTTCAACATGGTCCACCATGATTTCACTATCATATTCCACGCCTTGGAGCCCCAGGTGGCGCGAAACGTGTGAAAGACGATCCATTGGGACAAAGCGGGCCAATTGCCATTGTCTAAGAGATGTATAAGAGGAATACAATATTGGAAGAGTTTCTGAAATGATGTGTTGCCCAAGGACATCACTTTAATAACCCACTTGGCCATCATCACATGTAATGCCTCCTCATGGTCAATCAAATTGAAGCCTCCAACATTGCAGGGCACGCAGCAATCCGTCCATCAAACACATGCGCGACTACGGTGTGTTGTGTCGGACCTCATAAACTCGCGCAATTATGCTCAAATCTCGCGTACGGCTTTCGAGGAACCACCCCATATGTTTAAAAAAGACCACAACGTCAATCAGTGTATGTAGTTGATAATGACTGCTCTCCCAGCAAGAAAGAAGTGAACTATAGACTAATACTCTAGTTTCTTGTGAATTTTGGATGCCAAAAACTCATCCACATCCTGGGTGGCAAAGTTGATATTGAACGACGTTTTCAATAGATTTGAAAGTTGTTATTCTACCGCCTAAGGGCACTCCATGTGTTGTAACCATGGTGGTGTTGGCCGGGGCGAGAGCTAATAACCTAGGGGTTTGGCCTAGTTAGGCACAAGGCCAAAGGCGTGGCCAAAAAGTGTAATGAGTTGTGCCAATCGCATGAAACTAGCTTCAGTCCCTGAGATGGTGAAGTATGAATCATCTGCATACTCGATGATGAGATGTTTTTGAGCATCAACCGGGAGTATAATGCTGTAGAAGTCACCATTTGCAAGTGCTGCTTTGGCCCAATGTGAAGTTTTTTTAGAGTCCCATAACCTTTCTAAGGGATTATATTAGAGATTGTGTCACAAATAGGATGCACTAGCCTAGGTAGTATGTGGAGAATTAATTTACATCATCGATGTAGGACTTTAATAAATTTTTGCCTTAACCCCTAAAGGACCACAACTATGTTTTTCTCCAAATACTCCAAAGTACCCCTTCTCATAAAAAGACAAATAGTTTTTGATCTAAAACCTTTTTGACCGATCCAACCGTAGGATGTTTCAACCAACTTGAGTTTATAACAACCTACAAATTTTCAACTGTTTAAGGTTCTTCAATAGTAAGATAATAAGCTTCAAAGTTTGTTGCACTTTTTTTTTTGGCTTGCAACCCGAGTTTCAAACTTTCTGAAAATGCCCAAAATGCAAAGTTTAGACTCAAATTTGGTAAAATAAATTTGGCATTTGTGTATATGGGGGTGTTAGCTCACTGTGTGCAAAAATTCAGATGTATAGCTCATTGTATGAAAATTTTCAAGAGCTGCCCGTAGTTAGGTTTTTCACCTTTGTATGATTGTATTTTTTGATCTATACATCACCTACGTACGCAAATTACCACCCCATCTTTGTTACAAAGAGTAGAATCACCACAAAAAATCTCAAAAATTGAGGATCAATATTCATTCCACACTGAGCTGACCGAACTTGGGAAATCAGCCTTGGTCCTTTAGGGGTTAACTGGGCAAAGTTCAACTACATGCTATGTCCCACATACTAAGTTGTTCAACAACAAGAGCAAAAAAATCGAAAACAATGCAAAGGAATCTCATAAGCTCTGCCAAAGATTCTAAAGTATATGTAGTCTTTGAGTAAACTAAAGGAGTTGATAGTTTTGTTCATGGTAACCTTTTTATCTTTTACTAAGCTTGAAGGTGATGTTGCGTCAAGCCGCACACAATGACAAATGAAATATGGAGATCATTGAGGCAATATATGTCCTTTGCTCTAGCTATATACTAAGCATGCATTGAGCATCATCAATCCAAAGCATAAAGAGGGTCAACACTAGTATAGTAGTGAGAGAACCTTAGTACATGTGTCCCAATGCAAACATTATATGAAAAAATATTGTGCATGCCACAACACATTCGGCCTTTCTCATGGCAAATTTTTATTATTTTTTTAGTCCTTCAAGACACACAACAATGAAAGTCTAAGCCATCTTGAGAGCACGAGCATTTAAATGGTGCCAAAATGGGAACCAATCAAATGTACTACAGTAGAAAATAGCATGCTTGTTGTTGCTCCCTCTATTGAGATCTCCGCTCTCATCAACTTGCACAAGAAAATTGAGGGACTAAAATCATCCATGGTAATTTACATTGGCTTTAGTGTACCTTGGTATCTCTACCCGACAAGGGCAAAGACTATGAAAACTTTTCCATCGATTTCAAGAGTTATACGGTTGGACGGTAAAAAACTGTAAAAATTAATCTAGGGAAAATACTTAGACAAAGTGAAGACTACGCGATGCTAGCTCTGACCCTAAATCCCTCCCCTCCCCTCCCCTCCTTCTCTCTGTTAATGCACGAGGACAAAAACTGGCCCCTATTTTGAACCAGTTGGGGCTCATTTTTATAACTAACCCCCTCTTCCAATGGTTTAAAATTACCGAGATGATCCTCCTAGACTAATTTGGACCCGAAAACCCCAAATTTGATTTTTAATTTTTAATGTTTTTTGCCAAGTAATGCCCCTAGGATGCCCGAAATGGAAATTTCGGGGAATTGGGCCTGGGGGAGAATAGTGTTTGCATTTACGTGGAGGGGAGGGATTTAGAGTCGGGGGCGCGACTAGCCGCTTGATTTTTAATCAATTTTCTGTGCTCAACTGAAATACACTAGGCCGGCTTCATCAAATGGCGATTTGCACTTTCCATGAGTAATAATATTGCCATCAATGAGTGTATGTAAATGCACAATTTACTTTCCTGCCGTCAATTTTGGAAAAGCATTTCCTCTTCAAGAAACTCACGGACAATACAGCTACAGTGGTCAAAATACACAGCATTTATTGTTCATAAGGAATTCCTTGAGGATGAATACATAGGGAATACCTTTTTTTAGCTGGCGAAATATAACCAGTAAACGAAATTATTTTTAGAAATATCTTTTAAATTTGGACCCAAAACCTATTCTTTTATCACCAAAATATTCATCCATGTTGACTTATTTTCATCCATTTGAACACATTTTCATTCAATTTTGATGACTTCATCTAGAATCTAGATGAAAGTGCTACAATATCTGTTTTATTGGTGCCACCTATTTGAAAAATAAAAAATTGCAAAAAAAAATCCTTGATATTAGCATACGTTTGTACAATTTTGCCTCCAATACACTCCTTCATCGTACAGTCAGGTCCAACATGCTTACGAATTCCCCTCTACAGGAAAAAAATTCACAAAACTTTGAACAATGCGTGTATACTCAAAAATGATCCGATTTGGAAACCGTAAAGTGCGTTGCAATCACATTGGAGTGTACTACAATATCATTACAAATTTACACATGTATTAGTGAAAATCATACAACAAGTTAAAATTATTATATACACTATCTACCATTGAGTGTTCTCACCTTTTGCTTCAATTACAAGTTTATTCTAGCAGGCATATTTGAAATGAGCATTTAAAACTGTTTTTGAGATACTTGAGCCTATACTTGTTGGATGATTTGTATCATTTCATCTGTCTCCTTTGTAATTTCTTCCTTTGTAATTTCTTCTTTTGTAATGGTGTAGGGGCTTTCATGGGTTTTGACAAAAGTCTACTTGTCATCATTCCTTCATTTAAACAATCAGTAGTTGATTTTGTGGAACTTATTTATGAAAATACATTGATCGGCTTCTATTTTATGCATGATAGACCTATTCAACTCACATTGATGGAGGATGGTGCTCCAATACGCCGTAGTAGATACCCTGATGATTGGAGATAAGCCCATGGAATCAAAAAGATTATGAAGGACAAAGATGAAATGATACAAATCATTCAACAAGTATGGGCTCAAGTATCTCAAAAACGATTTCAAACACTCATTTCAAAAATGCCTGCTAGAATAGACCTATAATTGAAGCAAAAGGTGAGAACACTCAATGGTAGATAGTGTATATAATATTTTTAACTTGTTATATGATTTTCATTAATTCATGTGTAAATTTGTAATGATATTGTAGTATACTCCAATGTGATTGCAACGCACTTTACGGTTTCCAAATCGGATCATTTTTTAGTACACATGCATTGTTCAAAGTTTCTGAATTTTTTTCGTGCAAATGGGAATTAGTAAGCATATTGGACTTGACTGTATAGCTTTGCCTCCAAAACATCCTTTCTTGTACATAGTGTGAGCCACATTATTTGGGAACCATTTATACTATTTAAAAATACTTATATTAACGTGGGCCACTTCAAATAAGAAATTCACATTATTTAAGTTTTTTCAAAAAATCATATTATTTTGTACGTAATATGCAAAAACAGATCCTTACAGAATTACAAATACTAAATGAAAAAATGAACCCACATTAATTGAAAAATTGAGTATAATGAGTGTGAATTCTTGTAAATAAACATCACATTATTTGAAACTCACACTATGTAGAATAAGTGGTGCAGCAAGTTAACCCCTAAATGCCCAAGGCATTCATAAAAAAGTCAAACATCACTTTCATGTGGATTTTGCTCATCAAAAGATTTTGATATATATTTTTTGAAGTATTTTTAGTAAACGTAAATATATGTTTCCTATTGGTCCTCAATTTCTCAATTTTTTTTAATATGTTATAAATTTAATATGATTTTTGAGGTAAAATAAGCAAAGAAATTCATATAAATTACTAAATTGTTCCAAATAATAATAATAAATTACAAGAGGTTCAAGTTACAATGAAGAAGCATATGGAAAAATCTAATTTAAAATACATTTTCTAAATTTGGAAATTTGATGATGACACATGGTTTGTAGTGTAGTTTGGAGTATGGCCTTTTGACTTTGCAAATGCAATAAAATACTTAATATTATGATTTTTTTAGATTTACAAAGTGAATTAGAAACTAGGCTTGATAAGCTCCATTTTCTTAGTTGGACTTGAAAGTAAAAATAATCATTACTAAATTTGAAATTGAATTTGACCAACCACCATCCACTATTTGGATACTTGGGCATTTAGGAGTTAACCCTTAAGTGCCGAGGCGACCCAAAAGTGGTCGTTCCAAATATAGAAAGTGTTGTAAAATGAGCTAGGAGTGTCCAAATTGAGTGTTTCTTGGGCCTAACCTATTTAGAATCAAATTTCATATAAGAATATGTCATTGGATCACTAAAAATGTGTTCACAAAATTCAGAAAAAATAAAGAACGTTGGATGGTGTAGATGTTGGAATAATCTACAAAAGTATCAAATTTATAAATGTGTGAAAAAATGCATGATAAAGTATATATTTTGTATAGACGTACAAAGATAGATTATAAATTATGAATTTTAAATCAAATATATGCAAATGGATTCCTAAAATTCATCATATACAATTATATATATAATATCTAACTAATAAACTTCCAAAATTCAAAACAAATACAAAATTAATTATTTATCTTTGATTTTTGGTATGAATGGCTAAAAGCACAAGGTTAATAAGATGCTTAAATACCCATTGGAATTTGTTTCATTTAAACTATTAATTCTATACTATTCTTACGCAATGTCGTGTAAATTGACATTTTGACAAATTATAAACTCTAAATCTTGGCAACTTCTATCTATGTGATGAGCATTATTACTTTTAAGTAATAATAATTTAATTCAACGTAAAATATTGAATAATGTATTTTTTATGAATATTCAAATTTTTTCTTTAAAAATTTATTTATAAAAAATCTAAATGGTTTTGATGATATTCAACCATATAGATGAAATTTAGAGATTACACATTACAACTTTCATATTTTACAAACTCCAAAAAATCATATATAATATATATTATAACACATTTAGTTTGTAGCAAAAACCCTCAGGAACTTAAGGGTTAACAAACTACTAGGAGAACTGATAAGCAATTAAGTATTGTACAAAGTTGCTGTAGCAAAGGGCATCTCACCAATCCTAAAGTACGTACACCCAAAGGCGTCTAAATAAGCATCTAAACATAGTTATCAATGTTGTCAACCATTGAAAGAGGATTTCTATGTAAGTTAGCATATACTTTTACGACGAGGGGGAGGGGATATATTTTACACTAAGTGACTTCCCCGAGTATACTACTCTATATAGTTGTGTGTTTCTTGTAACTTTTTAGCAAAGTAACCTTTTTTTTTTAAATGAGGGTTTTCATATATTGTCATTGCTTTAGAACTTAGTGTGTGATTAAACTTGATTGAATGTATGTATAGGCTGGAGGGTGTATGAAACCATGTTGTAATTAGACTTATTCATTTGAATAGTACGGGGAATAGTAGCACGCAAATTTAATGGTAGGAGTTGACCGACATCTCAAAAGCCCAATTTGAGTATTAAAGAGTTTTGTGGGTTAAACTCCACAAATTCTTTTTAAAAAAATTGCAAAAAATATATTTGTCTTTTCTTTGTTTTTATTTTATTTTAGTGATGAGATGTCTATATACAAAACTAATAATAAATCCAAACGTCATTTACCAAACATGTTTACAATAGGATGTAACAATGTTAGGTTTTAAATGACACTTTTTCTTATTAAATAGACATTTAAAAATATAGGAGCCAAAAAAATGAACGAACAAAAATTAAAAATGTTTGTAAAAAACTCTACAAATAGAAAATACTTTGTTTAGTCTGAATGAGCTAAATTCTAAGTCACCCTACAATACTTGAAGATTAGCTTTTACTTTATAAAGTAGTACTTCTAAGCCTTTTGTAAGAACTTAAACTCTTAAAGTAACATATAATATGTAGATGATTTAGAAACTTAAATTAATCTAAATCAAAGAAAGTTAAATAAATGCAAGTGTTCATTACCATGATCGCAACTTTTGAGAGTCTAGGGCAAATATCTAAGTTTTTAAACGTAGCATTGGAACTTGTGCTCGCAACCTTTGCCCTAGAAATTGTAACGTTGGCTTTGGGAATTGTATTTGATTAGTCTCTCTTTGTTGCTTTGCTAATGAGATGCCTTGTTAGAAAGTCATGACAAATGTACAGAAACATATGTTATTGCTCGTACAATTAGCTGAAGGTATTTTAGGTTTATTTATTTATTAAAGAACATTATCTTTGGGTGGAAGCATGGTATTGTGTACCAAAAAGTTGATCTACCATGATGAAATTACAATGTTTTTGGTCAAAGGCTACAAAAGAGTATCAAATTGTCTTTCCTATCAAATTTTCTTTTCTAATTTCATGACACCCTCTATTGGATGGCAAGTATTATCACCTAAAGATGTGTTTTTGGATTTTTGAAGCGTGATATATTTTCTAAATAAATGCTTCCACTACTAGAGAAATGGGGTTCCTAACCCGCACAAAATCAACAGAAATTCTGTTGGTTCTGTGCGGGTTAGGAACAGTTGATTCCGGAAAATCAACAGGAACTTGTTGGTTCCAAGAGAAAACTTGTTGGTTCTATGCAGATGACTAAATGATTGCTACGTTAAACCCATTCTCTGTTGGTTCCAACAGATGTGTCTTGGTTTTGTCTTGGTTTTTACGCACTCTCTAGTAGTGTTAACTGGTGACATATGATGGCTAAGGCCAAAATCCAGAAACCACTCTAGTGATACTTCATTATTATGAATGATTGAAGAAAAGAAATAAAGGGGTTCATCTGATGTAATAGCATGACTTTTATGTGTCAGTAAAATTGCAACCGTTATGTGGCGGAGGTCTTTAAAACGAACATTTTTTTACTAGCTGGCTTTTAGAGACAATGGCCCATCTCCACATTTAATAGTTTTCTATTAATTAGATATTTTTCCGAACAAATATCTTTATTCTACCAAAGTTGATTACGGTCTATTTTAGAGGATGGACGTTTTGCGTTTATGATGCAGAGGTGCTAGGGCAGTTTATGAACGCTCGTTTATCTCTAGTTGAAAAATAAAAACTCCAAAGGACCACCCTTCTCAGATCTTGAGGCTGGAAATATCATGCATTAAACTGCTAACGATGTAGTGTATGAGGTGCATTTCATGTTAAATTAAGAAAGATAATGTGCACAAAAGGTAAACAATGTTTATTATGTGACTTGCCACCCAACCATAGAAGTGAGATCTTGTCCAATAGACAATGGTATCTCCTTCACCCACCAAGCCACACTTATAGTCCTAGTACCGTCTGTCTACATACTTAGAACATGTACAGACTAACTAGGCTATTACTTTGGTGTTCTAACTAACTTGGAGTCATAGACTCTTGGTCTATTAGTTCCCTCATAAGTAACTTAATTACCATATGAGTGACTTAGGTATAGACCCTTGGTCTATTAGTTCCCTCATGAGTAACTTGATTACCACATTCCATCGACGGAGAAAGTAGACGTGTAGAGTCATGCCATGACATGTATGAGATTTTGACCGGTCTCATATCTTTTGGTGGATATTCTAAATCCAATTGGGATAGTAGAATTATTGTTCATGGAGAAAGACCTCACTATGTGAGTTCCAAACTAAAAATCTGATGGAGAGATTTTTGAAGCGTAGCTTACCATGTTTCTAAGAAACTAATGACATTTTCATTTTCTTTCATTTGCATGTGAAAGTTTTTTTTGATGTAAATGAACTTGAGAAGCTTTCAGTTGAACTTTTCATAAAGTTAGCTAGTGGTTTTAAAGCAATCATTTGTTTTTTTTTTACCACAATGAGCAAGGATATTTGATCTTGCTTTTGAATCAAAAGCAAGATTCAATGTAGCATGGGCATTTGGATTAGATATACCATTGAGAGAGAGAGTTGTACCAACATCAACATTCTAGAGCTTATAGTGGATTAAGGACATTTCAATGTGAGTATTTTAAAATTTCATGATTAGTTGTTGATAGTGCATTAATTTGATATGCTTTTGGGATAGTTAAAGTAGAAGCCATTATTATTAATGATCTTCTTCCTACAACCTCCAACATAGAGCTTTTATTATTAACCTTGTTTTTATACTATAACTCACAATTTGCTATTTACGCACTTGGGCATATAATCATATACTTGGTCCCCAAGCGCATAATTTTTTTTGATTGACCTTTTTTTTAAGAACACACATTAGAGAAAAAATGGACCCTCGAGAGGGCCCTTCCAGAAAGTTTCCAGAGCCATCACTTTCAAAATCATACTAATAGCCATGATGCACTATTACAGGGCCTGGTTCCACTTTTACCCCAAAGGCCAAATGAGTTGATGTGATGTGTACCAACATGTTGGCCGCTGCAAGTCATCCTGACTGCGACAATAATAAAATTACTCTCCTGAGCATTTACAGCATGAGTGATTTTCTGTGATCAGCATTTACAGCATGAGTGATTTACAACATGAGTCATTACCAACTGTCAGGGAATAAGGATGAAAACAACATTCTGGCCTTTATCTTGTGATGGGTACCCACACATATGTAAATAAATATAATAAATAAATAAAAAAACGACTGAGCACATGATATACTGTATAACTTATTATAACTAGGGTAGCTTCATGTTTCTGTAAAGCAGAGAATGGCGGAGTAGATTCAACATTGACACAAGCATGAAATCACCCTGCAAGCATTTTTTAATGATTCAATTTGAATTCCATAGATGGGCATCCACACTGAGGTGAAAATATAATTACTACATATAAACCTACCATTGGAAATTCACATCAGGTGGTAACTAATTTTAGTCAGAGTTTTTTTTCTTTAATAAGCCCCTAAGACCCAAATTATAGACTTGCTTGTCAAACTCAAAGGGTCCTCCTGAGGGTTTATTTTTTCTCTAATGACGATTATTGTCTTTTTTCAATCCCTTACATTGTAAACAAATAATTATTTTAATTATTTTTTATTCTTATCTTTATCTTTTCTTTTATCTTTTCTTTTTTATCTTGATTTCTTTCTTGTCTTCTTTCTAGTCTTCTTTCTTGTCTCCATCTTGTCTTTCTTCTTGTCTTTCTTCTTGTCTTTCTTCTTGTTTTTCTTTTGTCTTCCTTTTTGTAATCCTTGTCTTTTTTTTCTTCTACTTTTTCTTCAGTTGTGGCTGTTGAACCCTAAACAATGGCCAATGGGAGCAAACCCAAAAAAAAAAAAACAAACAAACAAACTTTTTTTTTTTTTTTTCTTTTTAGGTTGGCCATGGGGTGCTGCTGAACCCTAAATGGCGGCCGCCCAAAAAAAAAAAAAAAAAAAAAAAAAAAAAAAAAAATCAGTTTTTTTTGAAAATTTTCTATTTTTAGCCGCTGGGGTGCGCGGCCGCGCACCCTAAGACCCTCCCATCTCCCTCATTTCCATCTTCATCTCCCTCTCCATCTTCATCTCCCTCTCCATCTTCATCTCTCTCTCTATGTTCATCTCTTCTCCATCCCTCCCCTCTCCTCATATATATAGGGGAGAGGAGAGGGTCTCTCCCATTCACTCTCCCATTCCCTCTCCCTCCCCTCCCCTCTCCCCTATATATATGAAGAGAGGGAAGAGGGAGAAGAGAGATGGGAGGGTCTTAGTGCGCGACCGTGCACCCGAGGCTAAAAATAGAATTTAAAAAAAACTATATATATTATATTATATTATATTATATTATTTTATTTTTGGTTTGCTCCCATTGTTTAGGGTTCAGCAGCCACAACTGAAGAAAAAGTAGAAGAAAAAAAAGACAAGGAAGACAAAAAGGAAGACAAGAAGAAAGACAAAAGAAAGACGAGGGAGACAAGAAAGAAGACAAGAAAGAAATCAAGATAAAAAAGAAAAGATAAAAGAAAAGATAAAAGAAAAGATAAAGATAAGAATAAAAAATAATTAAAATAATTATTTATTTACATTTTAAGTGATTGTAGAATGACAACATTGATGTTTTTAGAGAACTTTTTAACCAATTTTTTTTAAAGTCAAGTATGTTTATGAAATGAGCGCACTTGGCCAAGTGCATAAATAGCGAATTGCGTGTTCTATATGAATGCATAGACAATGTATAAAATATATAAAGAATACATATTGATGTAGTATTAATAATAAGAGAAAACAAAGAGAGAGTGTCTTAAGAACATCTTGAAGTTTATGACCTTTGGTATTCCGATTGCGTGTATATTTGGTACATTGTTTAATTCCTATTTGTTTAAAATTTGGCAAATTTTCTATAATTAGTTAAATATCCATTTAGTTTTTGTATGCATCCATATATGAGATATAATTCGATGACGTCGTTCATCACAACAAACAATCCATCTATAGGGCTAAATTTTGCACCAGTTGTGGAAACATTGACTTGAATCCTATTTGGCACATTGTCCTACAGTGTGTTGCTAAATGAGAACCTACTGGTCGACCTTCAAAACATTGGATAATTTTGTTTTTGTTAGTTTAAAATAGTAATGAATATTGTTCCAACCACATTTTGTGAAGGCCCCAATGTGGCATTGTAGCCATCATTATGTTTAACCCCTAAAGGACCACGAGGCCACCACGTGGCTTCTAGAACTAGAAAGTGAGGAATTTCGAGTTGTTGGACCGTGAATTGTAAAGTGAGCAACAAAGAGACCCTAGTTCTTTTTGAGAGCTGAATCCGTGGGTACTTCTTGATCGAAATTTTATGAAGTGTGCAATTTTTGGTGATTTTTTTGAGCTGCAAGGAGGTTATTTTGGCGTCACTTGAGACCCTCATATCTTTCTCCTCACACCTCCAAATTATTTGAAATTTTTTGCACATGTTCAAAATGATGATCATTATGCATGGTAGAAATTTCAGAATTTTTGGAGCACTTTTGAGCAATCCGATTTCAGCATATGTACAAAATACCCTGAACAAGTTCCATAATCTTCTCAACGGTGGCATTTTCTCAAAAATTGTGCGATTTTGTTGATCATTTTTTCATACAAAAGCTATGTAAGTCTTCTTTAATTTCAACGGTGCCGATCGTCAAAATTAACCGACACCAACGATGAATTAAGCTTGTTATAAGAGCTAGTCAAGAAAACAAGAGCTAAGCTAAAAACCCCCCGGTCCTTTAGGGGTTAAAAAAGGTTGGAAAGTCTAGGTAACTCTCATTTGTTTTAGTAAAGGCATATCCGCAAATAATGTTGTTATAATAATTGACATGCCCGCGGCATACACTTGCTAATAATAAAAATTGTGAAGTACGTGCTTTATGCGTCCTAGCAATAAAGTCATTTATACCAGCTTTGTGAAAAGTATTTTTAAATCGTAAGCCTTTTTTATCCAAATTTAAGTGTAAAAAGGGTTAGATTTCAAACTAGTTAGGAAATATATGGAAGAAGTTCACACCTACAGTAAACTAGGGCTTTGCTTTTCTTTGCTCAACTAGAGACAAACATGTATAGTAATGTAAATAGTTGATGTAATGTAATTATCATATGTAGAAATTTTAAATATTAAAAAGAAATGTTTTGGTGGGCATCTTAGAGATTTTTTGGTATTAAATTTAGAAAATAGAAAATAAAATTAATTCTAAAAATTAATTTAAACATATTTGTTGATTTTATAAATTTTAGAATATTGTATACTAACTATTTTTTTTAATACTAGTTCAATTGGTATGAATTTCTTTTGTAAGTATTCAATCCAATTTTCATGAATATATTTAAAATAAAAAGCATTAGATCCAAAGTTTTGTATGTGGGGTATTGGTTAACCAATTTGAATTTTTCCTTTTTGTTTTTTATGTGGAAATGCTATTATGAAGGTGCTTAACACTTCCGTTACTTCTTTTTCATTTTTTGCATCTTTTTTTTATTGCGGCATTTGTATGCAACAATCCATGTCCGTTTTTTAAATAATTTATACCGTGTTGAAGAGTTTAACAATAAACGGCCTTTGTTCATTTCTTTGAAAATTAAATGAATGACAACGTACCATTTCCTTTAACATACATATCCAAATCTTCCTCTCATTGTATCTTCTAAATAAGATTCTTCAACGATAAAGGTTACCAAATTTTTGGCACATCTAGTATCTAACAGAATTTTCAGAATTCACCGTATATTGTATAGTCTGTCCCCTTCAACCATTTTGGGATCAATTTTAGATTTTTTTCAATATATGAATAGACACCCTTATTTACATAATTTAGAATGTTTGCAATAAGATTTTTGCAAGGTTCAACAATTATTTGTCGAAAAGCACTTGAAAATATATCCCTATAATTTAAACATTGTTCATCTTCGGAAAAATAGGAATATTGCAATGTGTAGTCTAAATATTTTTGTAACATATCCTAAATTGTGTTAAAATTTAACATAAGATTGTTAAAATATAAATTCATAAAATAATCAAATAACAAAATAAATAATAATAAAACACATAAATAATAGTAATAATATAATAATGTAAAATATTACTAATATAATAATAATAAGTCATTAATAACAAAATTATATTCTTTTATTATGTAAAACTTTAAATTATGAAAAACCCTAAATTATGTGAAACCATTAAATGGAACTGTCCTTGTGAGCTATTTGGAATTGGCATCGTGAGCCACTTAGAACTGTTGTAGATCTACCAATGTGAAAAGGTGTTGAAAGTAAGAATCTATAGGTTAGAAGTATAAATGGTCTTTAATAAATAAAATGAAAGAGAATAAGGCAATGAGGCGTGTCTCTTCTATAAGAAAGTATATAACATGTGAGTAATTTTTTTAAGATACCACATTAATACATGATCAAATTCTTAAATGTGAGCGCTCGTCTTGTAAGTCAAATTTGTTAGCAAACACAAGTGAAAGTTGAAGGAAATCAACTTAGAGCATATAGATTATGAATCTTGAAGAATGCAATTCATTTGTGGAAGAATTGAATGCTCCTAAGTTTGTAAAAATATTAAAACATGCATGTTTATAAATTGGGAAGTCAAATTGTATCCTTATGCATTGAAATTGTTTTAGGGTAACCCTAAAGGACCAAGGATTCATGGTTTTAAAATGACAAATTCAATTGATCATATTGTGAAAAATATAATTCAGATGAGAACAAATTTTACATCACCAGAATCATTGGAGAACATTGCATGTGTTGGTCAAACAACAAACCAATTTGAACAAAAGAAAGTCCAAATAGAACGTACTCAAAACTGCTTAAAAAAACATGAGGCCTAATTCAGGCTTCTTGGTCCTTTAGGGGTTAAATATGACTTGATTCAATAGTGCAAAAGTTTACAAGAATTTGAAGATATTCAATGTATAATAGATATTTGAGGATATTCAATGCATATATGTAAAATTATAATCTATACCCCTTAAGTAACAAAAAATGCCTCCATATTCATTTGAATTAAGTAGGTAAATTTTGGGTTTTAGTTTCAAATAGAATAGGCCAAAATACTCTTCTTCTTCTTCTTTATCAAAACTCATATGTACAAGTAGTGCATCTAATGTACAGTGGGGTCCAACATGGAATGGCGTTTTTGGTTTCGCAGTGAGAAAGTTTTTAGTACTGCCAACTTTGAAAGCCTCTCGAGAGCTCAAAAATTGGTATCTTACAACGAAATTTTTACCAGAGACTCATCTTTAAGTTAATTATATGTATGCCAAATTTCAAGGCCAAAAGATTCACCCAAAAAAAGTTATTCAGAATCTACCAACATTGGTAGCTGTGGAAATTTTTTCACTGCTGCCAACTTTGACAGCCTCCCGAGAATGGAAATTTTTTTTCCTTACTTTGGTATTTTTTTGGTAGAAACAAATTTGTGTTAGTAATATATGGTAAAAATCTCAAGTCTAAAAGATTAGGAAAAAAAAAGATATTCCCAATCTACCAACATGTGTAGTTGTGGGATACAATGGGGAAACCATTTCATTCCTACCAACTTTGAATACTGCCAACTTTGAAAGCCTCCCGAGAGCTCAAAAATTGGTATTTTACCACGAAAGTTTTACCAAAGAAATATCTTTAAGTGAATTATATTTATGCCAAATTTCAAGGTCAAAAGATTCTCCAAAAAAAAGTTATTCATAATCTACCAACATAGTAGTCAAAGTTGGTAGCAATGAAATGGTTTCCCCCATTGTTTCCCACAACTACACATGTTGGTAGATTGGGAATATCTTTTTTTTTACTAATCTTTTAGACTTGAGATTTTTACCATATATTACTAACACAAATTTGTTTCTACCAAAAAAATACCAAAGTAAGGAAAAAATATTTCCATTCTCGGGAGGCTATCAAAGTTGACAACAGTGAAAAAATTTCCACAGCTACCAATGTTGGTAGATTCTGAATAACTTTTTTTGGGTGAATCTTTTGGCCTTGAAATTTGGCATACATATAATTAACTTAAAGATGAGTCTCTGGTAAAAATTTCGTGGTAAGATACCAATTTTTGAACTCTCGGGAGGCTTTCAAAGTTGGCAGTACTAAACAAATTCTCACTGCGAAACCAAAAACGCCATTCCATGTTGGACCCCACTGTACTACATCTCCAAGTCTCTCTCAAATATTCTATTTTTATCATTTTCATGGCATATCTTCATCAAATAAGAATAGACTAATTATTGTTGCCGGGTATTGTACATCAAGCAAAATCTGCTTGGTTAGGTGATTAGGGGTTAAAAAATGCTCTAAATAACAAGTACCTATTTGAAATGTTTAATAATGAATGCTTTGCAAAGTGTCTTTCACTTTGTGAGCAACTCAAACTCTCAAAGGCAATACTATTGAAGTTTTTTAAACCTAATTAAAAGTAACTCCACTAGCACTCTGGAGAGCTCTCTAGTTCTGGAAAAATGGATTTGCATGAGTTGATCAACAATTCATGTAGAATGTGACACTGAATAGTAAGATTAACCCACTTCGAAGCCCTCAAAACAATTCAACTTAGTGTATCTTCTCTTTTTAATTGCACACCATGGTTGCACAATGCAGGTGACTTGTGAGTGGTTTACGTACTGTTTTTAGAGTCTAATTCTGTGATGTCAGTGGGGAATTACATAGTATGCCCTGTACCTTTTGGATGACGGCTTCAAAGTGCAATTTAGAGTTGTTGGTGGAGATTCTTTGAGGGCTTTGTAATACTCTGTACACTAAAATCATCATATATTGTGGGTGTGTGAATGGTGTGGGTACATTCATCCATTTGGACAAATTCTCATCTATTTGAACAAACTCTCATCCATTTTGAACAAAATTTCATAAAATTTGGATGAGTTTTACCACGATATTTTAGAAAATAATTATTGGTAAAGCCTCTTGTTAATACTATGGGCCATAGTATATGGTGATTTCAGTATAGTTGTCTATTGCAGCTCATTTTCCCGTAACGACTCATAACATTCTTTGGCAGTCCCACTATTTCACCCTTAGGAATCAACATCGCACACCAAAATCATTGCAAGAATCATAATCTTTTGGAGAATCAATGTCATCTCTAACTAATGATGGCTTGGCAACTCAACAAACTTTTGCTTTGCTAATAGTTTCTACATGTTCCACACCATCAATTCCATGTTCATATGTTGATTCTCTGCTCAAGCAAAAGGGTGTGTTGTAGTAAGTTACTAGCTAAAGAATACAGTGACTGTAGAAACTTCCCGACTCTAAATTCCCACCTCGACGTTAATGCAAGAGGACAAAAATTGTCCCCTATTTTGTGTATATAGGGACCCACCTTAAAAAATAACCCCCTCTTCCAAGGGTTTAAAATTACCAAGGGGGTCCCCCTATTCAACAATGGGGCAATAGGCCTCAAATTTTCAAAAAAATATTCCAAAAAAAAGACCCTAGGATGCCCAAAATGGAAATTTCAGAAAATGGGGCCCATGGGTGAATAGTTCTTGCATTAACGTCGAGAGGGGGATTTAGAGTTGGGTAGAAACCCTTAAACGTCAAGAGGGCCTGGGCGGGGCAGCCCGGAAGGCATCTAAATTTTCGGAGGGGAAAAAAAATAATAAATAAATGCAAAGACGGCTATGCTAGGCACGGCTGGTCAGCACTGTAGCACTGCTAAACCTCAGCTGCCCCAACCTCAAAACCTGTTCAATTTGATAACTTTGATTGCTTACCAATGATTCCACAATCTCTCAAATGAGGCGCAAATTTGGAATCTAGATCGCTTTTTTAGTAGCTTTCCAACACACCAATCCTCGCTTGATTTGGTTGAGAAAAACTACTTTTTTTCTCAAATATTCCTTTCTGAAAAGGCCCGTGGGGCTTTTTTGACGTTTAAGGGTTAAGCCGCCATGTCAGTGCTCATGGATGCAATAATGGTGAGCCCCACATCCGACAAAAGGCTTGAGCCAGGGCTGCATAATCAATTGTAGCCTTTCCTCGCAAATTTCTTTTGACCTAATAATCCAGTAGACTGTGCATGTATAGTTGAGCAGCATCATTTCGCATATTTATACAATTTTGGACTCGGCTATACAGCAACGTATGTTGCGGACAAGAGGAGACCCCACAAAGGGATCTGTACCATGTGAGCCATGTGGAGAGAGTTGAGGCTCACAAACTGATTGAGTTTGCAGATTGCTGAACGGATGTAGCTTTTGCAGCTTTGGGAAGATTCATTTGGAGTGTCACTAGAACAGAAGACAGTCGGTCACCTGAAGTTCCACCTGAAGACGTCAAGTTAACCCTTTGACGCGTGTGCATCCATATAATGGACGATGAACAGATTGTAAGCCCTGACTCTAAATCCCCCCTCGACGTTAATGCAAGAGGACAAAAATTGTCCCAAATTTGCAAAAAAAATTGCCAACAAGAGACCCTAGGGTGCCCAAAATGGAAATTTCAAAAAATGGGGCTCATGGGTGAATAGTGCTTGCATTAACGTCAAGGGGTGGATTTAGAGTCGAGGGATTGTAAGTCTTCTCTTGATTACATCCTGTACAATTTTTCATCCAGCCAAATTTTCCTTGGTTCTTGTGCTAGTTCACTACACTGAAATCACCATATACTATGAGCCACAGTATTTACGAGAGGCTTTACTAATAATTTCTTTTTCAAAATATTGTGGTAAAATTCTTCCAATTTGGATGAAAAAATTGTTAAAATGATTGAGAATTTGTCCAAATGGATGAATGTACTCATGCCATTCACTCACCCACAATATATAGTGATTTTAGTGTACCATTTGTATGGTATGGATCTTTAAAATAAGATATTGTGATTAATTTTTTTAAATGACAAAATTGGTTTATGTCAAGTTTCATTCTTAGTTCAAAAAGTCAAACTTTAACAATGGTTTTCTAAAATAAGTAGAATCAAATAATGAAAATTGTACCATCTCATAGTGCATATTATTCCAAATTAATTTATAAATATTTTTAATATTTTTTTTGTTAATTTGGGATTTTAAAGCGAATTTCAAAAGAAAACCTTGCAAAATTGATTAAAAATTATTAATAAATTATTTGATAAATCGTGCCGTATAGATGTAATCATCACATTAAAATTTACAACTTTTCTTTATATGTCAACTCCATTTTTATGATTCATCAAACTTTTTATAACACATCTTTGAAATTGGTGGTGGATCTGGACATTAAAGGGTTAAAAAATAATTTTGGTACTGCAGCAGTTATTCAATTAACAGGAATGAATTGTTTGCTTCTTTCATAAGAAAAACATTGAATATCATAACTGATTTGATACGTGGGAATCTTTGATGGAAATTCAAATAGAACTTTTATGATTCATGTCTATCCAAGTTGATTCATGTGCACTACGCAATAACTGCCATGGAATTATGTTCAATGAATATGAAAATGGAGGTTTTTGAGTATACAATAGAGTTAACCAAAAAGAGTGTCTCAAAGTGGAAACTCACCTCATACTCACCTTCAACTCATTTTCAGTTCAAAAAGATGGCAACACTAGTCTATGGAGAGTTGAAGAATAATCTAAAGCAAGACCTGCACTGCCCATAAGAGTGGAAGTCGTGACCTCCCCAATGCTAAAGGAGAGTTCTTACAAGTTCCCCCAAGCCTATGGCTCTATTTATGTGTAAGGCGTGTCAGAAATTCCTTATATAAGATTGCTAACTATGTATAGACTCTGTATAGAGCCCTCCTTGTTTTTGATTAACTCAAATCTGGAGTTCAGGATTTAATTGAGAATACACAATATGTACATGACTCCCATTTATGAAGTATAGATACTCAAACTACCCCAAACAACAATTTATTTATGATGAACGTGAGGTCAACGTTACGATTAGGCGTAGGTTGAGGGCAGGTTGCCACTTCTGTGCCAAATAATTATTTTTTTCAAAAAATAAGGTTTGGAAATGAAATATTTGACAATATTCTCTTTTCCCCATACCAAAAATACTTGTTTTTGAAAAATAATAGAGTTATCCTAAAACAAAAGTTGTATTTAAATAAGATACCATGTGTTTTGCTTCAATACTCATATTTGTTCACTCTAAATAGTTATAAAGTATGGAAGAGTTTGGTGGTCTCTCATTATTAGGTATGTAAGAGCAAGCCCAACAACAGTTGTTTTCCTCTCACCAAACCTATTTCTGGATGATAAAATACCTCTTATGGTGTGGAGTTTAATTTTTGTACACCAAATATTGTTAATATAGCAAGGGATGGTTCTCACATCAAACAATGTCCTATTCTCTAACAAAACCATGCTCATACTTTATTAAATTACATTTAGTAAATTCATTCTTCACCATTATGATTGTCCCATGTAGTGACAATAATAGTAGTATGTAATTGGTTGATGCACTCTATTCCAAACTCACTTGGTGGTTGTTGTTGGGGAAGTTTTCATTTCTCACACACCTTGCATGTGAACTTGGTGCACAACGAGCAAGTGTTGGACATACTCTATGAGCTTGGTGATCTTCATACTCATGGAAAAATAGGTTAGCCGTCTTTCTTAACAGCTAAACTAGTTTTCCATGAGTTTGAAGATCACCAAGCTCTTACACCTGATAATGAAAGGCTACTAAGCTCTTCCACATCTTGTAACTATTTAGAGTGATCAAATAAGAGTATATTAAAGCAAAACACATGGTATCATATTTAAACAACTTTTGTTTTAAGATAACTCTGAGATCCCAAAAATTTCGACATTTTCTATCAAATCTACCTTCCACCAACGATATTACAACATTATGATTATTGGCTATTGTGTATTGTCTACCTCCAAGAGGAGACACCAAGGGTAAAAAGCCTTGCTACCCATGTTTTGAAGAGAGGGACAAACAAACTACCCCCAACAAACTCTTTATCACGATAGTCTCTAGGCTATCGTTATGATTAGAAGGTTCCCTTCAGAACTTCCAGACGGCAGAAAATAACATTACTATATTTGGTTGAATTGGATTTCCATTACTAAAAATAATCTGAATCTAATAGACCCACATGAACGAAGAGTCTCTTGGGGAGTAGTTTTACTAGTTATAGCACCTCGCTATCCATGACAACCTACCCTCACCAAACTCTTTATTCACAATGATCTTGGGACCAACATTATGACTATTATTAATACTAAAACTATAGCACATCAAAGTATGCTTTTTAGAAACTCTTATTCAATACCTAGCACTAATACATAAGATAGTCATATTCATTACATTGGCATATTTTCACAGAATTTGCACATTCGAAAAAGGGCTCTCAACCAGGAACAAGGGGAGGCTTGAGAGTCATATGAAATCTCAGGTCTAATCATGTCCGAGATTTTAAAGCTCTGCACCAAGTCAATGTACATTGGATATGCAACCAAAAAATCTCTTTGAAATCGACCAGTTTTCAAGGATTGAGCATCGATACTCTGAAACAATCTACACCTAGATATCAGTATACAAAGTAAGTCTAGGACCCTGTCAATGTTGGATAAAATAAATAAAATTGGAATGACAAAGTGTACCTGTAATCGGCTATTAAAACTGATCTAATGTTAAAATGAATACTACACAATGAGATTAATTAATTGCCTACTTCTTAAGCTTGAGGTGATAGAGATTGTTTCCAAGAGCATCGTGGAAATCAATCCGGAGCGCTTTTGAAGCCATGGACACGGAGATAAAGCCCTGTCCATCATTAGCAAACTGCAACCCACCTTCACTTGTGGCTGGATGAATGCCTTGGAAGGATTTCGAACCTCCTCCAGTTGTGACAAAATGCACAGAGCTGCAAGCACAGCAATATCAAAACCATTAGAAAAAGAGTAGAATGAATTGGAGCATCATTTCTTGAGCAAAAAAACACAGCTTAGTAAACTGAATTCAAAGACCAGAAATAGTGACGTAGATAGTTACCTGTCTTCTCGTTTAATATGCTCAAGGCAATGGTCATGGCCATTGAGGTACAAATCCACGTTATGACTCTGCAGAAACACCACAACAGGAATCAGACGAACTGTTTAAAAATTTCTTCACATTAGGGAGTTTCAAAGCTGTTGTACCCAATTTCCCAATTTACAATAACTATATCATAAATATTCATAAATAGAGCAAATTTGGAGCTAAATTTTTTAATTTTGTGACCTCTTTTGCACTTGATTTTGTAGAGAGTTTTCATTCTTTTTGTGAAGAGTTTGATACCCCTTAAGTAACAAAATTTGTCTAAACGTTTCATCTACTTAAACGAGGGTTTTGATTTGAATGAAGAATAAATCCTGGAAACATATATGGTTTTAAGAGCACAATTGAATTGTATGTGTAGTGCATCATGTGTGATATTACAACATGGCCAAATTTGGTTCCTGACTGAGAAGGGGAAAGAAAGGAAAGAAAGACCGACCTCTAGGATTGGTAGGACTTGCTGGACTAGTTCCGGGGTTTCACCATGGCGACCAAAACTACGAATGGTATGATGCCCCACAACAATCTTCCACGTTGCTGCAGATGACTCCAACGCCGTGCTCAAACTCTGATACACAGCAACAGAAAAATAGAAATCAGAATTGCTCGTCAAACCCTAATTAACAGAATACAGGAAAACAAAAGATTAGACTCTATTGTAGTACCTTCAGTTGTGAATCAAGATACTCTTGTCGAGGCCCAATTCCCTTCCAATTAAATGGCCTTTTCTGTTCTGGGCCCCAGTACTTGTCTACAAATGGAGTTGTATCAATGAAGAAAAACTCCACAAACTTTGCGCAACGACCTGCACCATAGTTTCAAAAAAATTACTTCAAATCAGCCCTTTCAAGCACAAAATTCACTACAAAATTTTGTGCTGTGGGTGATAATTTTCCAAAATACTTCAAAAACAGTCCTTTCAATCACTACATCATCACAATATGAGGAAAGAAAGTATAAGTTTCGTTCAGTACCTTTGTGAGAAGAGCCGCAGAGAGAGTATTTCACTTGATAAGACCGCTGACAGAACCACCGCTTGTCCTTTAGGGTTAGGGTATCTCCGATTTGCAACAATGTATCTCCCAAGTAGTCGTGATTCCCCAACACTGCAAGCCAGTCAGTCGATACACAAGTTAATCAAATGTACATCAATTACGTAAACCAGTTAGAAGACATATAAACTACCTAATAATGTATCATCTGTCGGTATGAAAAATTCTCCATTTCGAAAAAAAGATATTTCTTGATACCTGCAAACCATTGCGTCTGCAAACTCTTGGCTGTGTAGACCTTGGAGAACGAGTTCACGAATTTGGGATCTTTGGGACCTTTCAAACCAGCTTGATAGAAATTATCACCCACCGAAATCACGAACTGGATTCCCAAATGATGCCCGACTCGACCCATCTGCACGTCATCATTTCTCAAGTTCAGGACCCACCAGAGCAGAGCAATTAATCTACACGATCGACACCTGTCCTGGCCGGCTCACTTACAAATTATTGTACAGGCATGACGTAATGAGAATAGTGTCAGAGGTCATCTGAATCACGAAATATTCTTGAAAGGAGCTCCTAACACAGCTAGACAGTTCTCTTCTTTGCCTAACAGAAACCGGCCATTGTTAAAAGTAGACAAAAGAAGAAGAGCAAACTTCTAATATCTTGCATGGGCCCATTTTCCTGATTCAAAGAAAAATCAGGGCATCACCGGACCCTCAGACATCTTCTTTCTTTGACACGCAACTTCGTACATGATCCTGAGTTTAAAAAAGAGAATCCTGGAGCAAGCGCAAGTACCATTGATTCAATCCTGTTTGTTGCATGTTCTCAGATGAACAGTAAGATCATCCGAGGTGACGTTTTCGATTAGCAAAAGGTATGATTGGCATTGTCGTGGTACCTGAGATGCAACCAAGGTCTGGTTGTATGCGCCTTCCCGGCCCCAATCGCCCACCACCAAAAAGTTCAATGGATACTCTTGCTCCTTTGCAGCTTCGAGTACTTCTGAGCCGGAATCCATGTGACTGTAAGTGAACAATGAGACGATACATCCTGTCAATAGGAAGATGGTCACCACTGCAGCCACAGTCTTGGACACCAATCCTGTTGCCCGGCTCTCTTCCTCTGCTCCCTGAAACACGTACTCAAAACGGGGATTCAGACTCTGAAACTCGATCTCTTGTCAGATGTCAATCTTTTGACAGTTGCCATGATCGAAGAAGATTAATCGGTAAACAACCTCATTTTTCCATGCCCTTTGATAAAGAGATTCATTCAACTTATGGTGAGCATTACCAGCTCCGTGTAAGTCTGCAACAACCCCACTTCCGCATCCGGAACTGGATTAGTCCCCAAGATCGCCATCCTGCGAGCGATTTCAAATCACTTCCTTAGCTTCTCCCTCAACTGCAAACTTCAGCAATAGAAATCCGGACGATCGGTACTAATACAGTCTCATTTGCATAACACACTCAACACAGACCTTCAAGGACCTTGCTAGTAACTCGGAAGGCATTCAATTGAGGACCGCAATGAATAATGGCGCCCGCAAACGCGCACGCGAGGGATTGATGAAGGCAAAAGGTGACGAGTACGGCAGTAGCTGCATGAGCTGCAACTTCCTAACCAAGGAACACGCTTAAACGGAGGCACAAAGAGAAGGCACTCTAAGCATCTTCCCTCTGAGAACCGGATATTCCTTCGCATATACAAAGAGATGCCAGTTCCCTTAAGGCAGCTGACAGGCATGACTTACAGTATTAACACGGTCCACAGTTTACACACTACCGTCTCTCTAATATAAATATGATATATTATATTGGCGGTATCAACCGGTATCCAATATAGTATACCCTGGTACGTACACGCTTCACGCGCAGGTGCTCCACGACCCCAAAAGATCAGCGAGTGCCAATTAATAAGCTCAACTGCCAAAGCTCTACACTCTAGCTCCTGTTCTTATGGTGTCATTGTCGTGATTGTTCAGCTCATGTTTTTCACGCGTATCCCTAGTCAAGTTTGGCAACTTCGCGTGCTTTGCAGGCAAGGTAACAGTTTCCCCTTGAAGTAACGTGAAGGAGTAGAGTTTAGTAGCTCTAAGAATCCTTGGAATATATGGAAATTTCAATGAGTCATATTCACTGTCGGTTGAAACAAGCACAAGTCACTCTCGTCACAGAAACCCCAAACACCACACCGCAACCTCATGTTACGTATACCCATAATGAATGAACGCCACACATTCAAAACCTCATAAAAATGGCGAATTAGTTCCAGTTTCAGTGGCCTCAGATCTGTACCAGTTTTCGAGCTCTAGTCACGCCATTTTAACAAATATATGTCTGATCATGATCGACATCGATCATGAGGAGCTCTATTCTGATAGAAGCTAGATCAAGACTTGGACTGAAGCAGTACAGAGCCGAAGAATGAATTAAAACACAGTTTTGAGGAAGAATGAAGTGAACCACGGTTTTGAATTGAAGTTGAACACTCACCTGCAATGAATCGATATAGTCACTGGAGTGAAATGAATGCAAGCTAGCGGCGCTGCAGGAGAGGGTTTCACAAGTTCCGGAACCCGGCCTGCACCGAATTCGAAACGGTGAGTGGAGAGTGGAAGAGAAGAGACATCAAACGGGAGTTTGATGCTCAAGGCTGTGAGAATGGTCCGGAGTTGCTGGCGATGGAGCATACAGACATCAACTGCCACGGTCACAGCTGGGGTCTGCACAAGACGTACTACTGTAGCTTACAGGAATTGCGCAGCAAAAGAGGGGACGTCGAGACGTTTCACAGGTGACAGGTCGTGATTAAATAATTCAGTTTGCGTACAGAGTGGTCAGTAGTGATGGAAAATGTGGCACTGGAAATACTCTATTCACTGCAGGTATACTGAACACATCACTCAGAAACGAAGGAAAATAGTGCGAGGTCCAATCACACTCCCGTGTTCTCACAGCGATGGTCTGCTCCGATAAGGAAGGAGCCATCAACCCAGACTGATACAAGGAATCCCGTCCCGAGTTGACCAGAATCCTTGAAGTGCGCAAAGGTCAACGAACGAATTACGGAGCTCACCTCGATCCACATCGACTCAGATGACCAAGTAACTAAGCGCATCTCCAACGTGGCTCCACAAATGACCCCTCAACGGATGTGAATGATGTGACTCTCGTTCATGGCCATGAAGCTCCAGCACTTGCGTGGTGTTCTTGGAATGCTCGAAATTTCGAAAATAATATACAATTTTTTGCGGTGTTAGAGCATTGTCTCTTCCCTGCTGTTGGCCAACACATGTGTGTTGGTGGAACAAAAATTTCTTGCGGCACCCAAAATGCGTTGGAACAGCTTTTGGCATGCGTCATGTTAAAATAAATAAATTACAGGAGCACACTGTAGCTACCAAAAACTTACTTGATGAACACAGACTCGCGTTGGGTGACTGGTGTGATGGCCCATTCACATACACCAATGTTGCCGCATGCATGCATGTATGCGTCAGGTAACTTTGAGGGAATATGTTGTCAACCAAGAAATATAAAATACGCGGAATTAGAAATTACTAGTACGCATGACAGAAAGGAATGCAACGCATAAAAAGAGCATGGCTCTACTTGCGGCACTGTAATGCAAATGCACAGTGCTTGAACAGTAGTTACCGCAAGAAAAGACAAGGCTTTGAATAATTTTGTTGTTTCTCGGTCCTACCTTCCTCCATTTTGGGAACGCAGATATAAGTGCGGTAGGGGCTTGGTGTGAATGGGCCATGAATGGGCCATGAATTGCACGTCCCAACAGTCAAGGGTAAGTTACTTGAAGGGTTTGCCGAAAGGGCGCTATGGCTCTCCAAATTTCCACCTTTTGGCGAGGGTCGCCAAGCGCCAGGTTCATCTCCTAATCCGGTCTTTTCATTTTTTTTTATCAATATTTCGCTCTTCACCTCTCATTGAGAGTTACATCATTACAGTTATGGCTCTTGGCGTGCTCTGAATGGGGCACAAGCCACGCCAATCACTAAGGTCGAGGCACCTAAAGCCGACCAGGTACCTATAACGGATCAGGCCTAATTTCTAGATTTTGAAAGGGAAGATGTACCTCATTTGTACATTAGAGCATGTGATCGGTTATGGGTTCTGAAGTACTTTTCACTTTGAAAAATTGTACAAATTTCAATATTGGGAAATAATTCATGGAAAAATTTGCATTCTCCGCGAAAACTAACTTCCAACCCAGGAAAAATATCACCCTATTAATGGCTGGTCCAAAAATAGTGTAGATAGCTTAAGTGATCGGTTTTAGGTGCCTCGACCTTAGATGCGTCAAAAGAACATACAAAAGGCACATGGAAAAAGAGATGGCGCCGCCCTTGAAGAGCCACGATTGGTGATGCTTTAACACAAAAACTCTTGCACTACAACACAAAGCTCCGCCCTGAGTTATTGAGAGCTCCACATTCACCTCAGTCTGCAGCTAGCTAGCTAGAGCCACGGCCTGCCCCGGTTGTTTCATAGCTGCTGCAAGAAGCCCGTGTCTGAAACCATGTGTTCGGTTGCAGGTCCCTGCAGTACGTCTATCTGTTGGTCACCTTTTCTTGTGAAATTTTGATCTGTGACCATTCTTTAATGTAACATTAGTAAGCAGTGCCATAGTCACAGGGTACAGGAGTACGTATACTCACAAGTTGAGTACAAATACAGTACCGTAGATTGAAGGCAAGTTGGAAAATTGAATTTCTAAATATGAATGTCAAAAATTTTGGGACTATAAGTTTACTTCTACAAAACCTGAACTTACACAGATAGGTTATTAGCAATAACATTTTGGACTAGAGAATATATAGTTCTTGTGGAAGTGTACTATCTTTGATGCGAAACCCCCCCATGAACACAATGGCAGTTCGTATTAACCCCTAAATGACCGATCGACCATTTTCTGGTCGCAGCCCAAACAACATTGATTCCCCGTAGGCAGGAAATGACATTTTTTGAGTTTTGATTTTTTGTTGAAATTGGGGGTAGAGATCATGTTCTAGTGTTGTTTGATACATTTCATTTGTGATATTGAGGCTCACTAAGGATTGTTTCAAAGACAAACACCTCAACATTATCCTAGTGTTATAAAACTTTCTATTTCGGGAAAGTAATGATGTTCTCTCATTTGAATTTTTTGCTTTTCTAAATTTCATAATAGAATGTCTAGTTTTAACCAATCATACCAAATTTCAAATTCTAAAAATAAAAATTGTAATTTTGGTGAATATTAAATGGTAAATGCTTCTAAATTCATTAAATGAGTGTCTTAAACATTTTTTGAAAGTCTGATAGTACAGATAATTACTTAACATCATGCTTCTCATTTTCTCTTTTAGACCAAACTTCATCAAAGCTACATAAGTAACATTTTAAAACACATCTAGGTTTTGCCCTTACCCCTCTGTCATTTAGGAGTTAAATGCATGTATATTTTGCAGATTGCCTACTGTACTAATGAATGAGCAATTCATGCGGGTGGCATGGACTGAAATTGACATACGGTATGAACTGTGACTCCTTGTCAAACTGACTCCTGCAGCTGCTTTTGTCACTCAAGGCGGGGATGAGAGGTACTTTCTGTCAATTGCCAACACCCTCAGGTAATACCAACCAGGCTGGCATGGATCAGGTAATAACTAAAAAGGTCTCTGTCTTGTGATTATTGAACTGTCAAGACCGTCGCACCCACCTTGCTGGTAGCATTGCTTTAGACTTTCATTTGTAGTTATGCACGGCACTCTTCATAACGTGACAAACAGAGGAAATGACAACTGATGCCAGAGCTCTGGTCCCTTGTAATTTTCTTTAAATGGTGATGGTGATCTTAGAGCATCTGCACCCATGCACGCTCTCGCTAAAAATTATTCATCTACATTTGAAGAGCCCTTCAACTTACACTCCTCCACCCTTGAACTCCCCTCAAACACCAAAAGTGCACATCAAATAGTCAATGAACCAATCACGACTAAAATGTTGGATATAGTCAACTAAACTTAAATTTGAAGGGCTACTTCTTAACACGCTAGGATTCAGGGTCAAGAGGCATTTTTGAATGGGCCCTTAGCATTTTTTCATCTAGTTATTGCGTGTGTCAGACTCTGGGAGGGCATGGGTGCAAATGCTCTTGCAAAATCTCCACCCTACTTGCATTTTGTAGACAGGAATGGCAGTTTCTCAAAGCCGTGACTCTTGCTGTAAATTTTGAACCTCATCGGCACGGTAAAAGGGTTGGTGATTTCTTGTTCTGCTCGGGTCCTTTGAAGCCCGTCATTCTAACATTTGCGTCTGTTTGTTATAACATTCTATAGCCTTCATTGGCTCTGCCTTGCCCTTGAGTCGAATGTGCAAAATATCCAAAATCATCATCCATGCAAAATCAGTAGCTAGTTTGTTTTACAAGAAGACAGAGGTAATGGCAACCGGGAAGGGAAGGTCAACAAGATCTCAAAGCTCCAATTCCTCCAAACACATAATAAAAAAGAAGAAGATATTGTAGTGACTTAATGCCGACACTAGAGTAGCACGCCCGCCAACGCTAGCTAACACTTGCTTTTTCTTTTTCTTTTTTCTTTTCGTTCCTTTTTTTTTTGAAAAGTTGGTTGGCACTACATGCGCCGTGCTATGTGCCGGTAGGCACTGGCAGCATTTTTGTAATTTTTAAAAAAAAAGTTGTGGTTTTTTTTCTCCTTTTCTTTTTTCATTTTTTTTTTACTCTAGTCCAGCGACCAGCTCTGTCCGTCCCTTTTTTGAATGAACTTCTATACCGATGGATGAATGTAAAGGCAGTGCGCGTGAAGGCTACTAAAGGCTATGGTATTTGTTTGAGAAAGCTGTACACGGAAATTCTTGGATCTTCTCCCAATGACAATCTTGGCTCAAGTGCCACATGTTCTGAGGTCATGGATATGCAGTCTTATCTCTTGATTCGTTGACGTATCAGAGTCGCAAACAATACCATAAATTCACTTGGGCTATTAGAGAAATTCGCAAAGTCCCTGAATCACCCACCCACAGTTGCACTCCGTATCCTTTATTTTATAAATATCCGCACACTCTTTATCACAAGCTCAAGAGAGAAGATGTCGGGTGTGCTAAGCTAGGATTAGAAGCCCATGAGGCTCTTGGAGTCACGAGGTGAAAGGGTCAAACCTTGGCGGTGGTAGTATTCCAATCATGTGGTTTATTTTCAGACGGGCTCCGGCATCTTCCCCGGTGGTGCACCTTGACACATGACCAACCTAGTTACTCAAGTTTGTTTCCATAAATAAAACTCATCTGGTTTTATTTTTGGAACCCGACACTCCCTACTTTTCTTGTCCTGCGGGCTAGAATCTTGACTGACACAGTACCGGAACCCAAAGATTTCATGACTTTACAAATTTCTCTATTCACTGGCTTCAATACATGATTTGCAGTCCAAGTGGAGTGGAGATGCCCTTAGAGCATCTCCACCAGCAACTTTGAATTGCACTATGAAGGTCATTCAAAAATCACAAAACATACTATATAGTTCCCTACCAATATCACTCAATTATACTATGAAAATAATAAGTAAGCCACTCGCAAGTCACCACGCATAGATTGTGCAACTAAAGAAAGAAGATACACTAGTTTGTGTTATCCTTTGGTATGTCACTTAAATACCAAGCTTTTTTTAAAGTACATCTAATTGCAATCCTTATCAAAAAGTGCCCCCTTTAGACTCTCGCCTAACATGTACAATTTTTGAACATGAAAGTATGAGGTTTATTTTGGTACATTTATAATCATTATTTTGAAAACTTGTATTTTATTCATACAATAGAGTTATTCATTAAAGGCAATAGAGGATAGCCGGTCTGCCACAGAGAGTTTTTGGTCTTGCTATAGACTTTTCCTGACAACGACTTACACAAGCCACAAAGCTCCTTCCATTGCAAGAGCATGATTGAGGTTGGTGTGGGGGTACGTGGAGATTCCTCTATGGGAACTCAAGTTAGGTTTGGGGGAGTTTTTCTTGCATTGGGGAGGATGAAGGTTTGAATCTCCTCGACAACGCAGTGCTTTGTGATTGTCGGAAAAAGAAAGGGGCTGAAACTCATTCTCTCCGCCTTTCAAGCTAAAGAACCAATTTTTCCTTGTCTTTCCTTTTGTAGATTTTTTTTGCTCGACTTTGCGGATAATTCTAATGTGTAAAAAAATAATGCTAACTTCTATTGAAATCCTCTAGCTTTCAATTGTCAACAAGACACAACAAAAGTAGATCATTCTAACAATTGTAATCATGGCTCGTGGCTAGATGCTTAGTTAAATGCTTTACATGTACATTATACATGATATACATACCCTGAGGGTGCATTGTACTAAACACGTACACCTATACATGAGTGCACATAATGGATATTAATTTAAAAATTGTCATATTACGTATGCATACAATAAACATATTTAGAGATGAAAATATTAACGTATACTTACATTGAACATATACTTAGGAAATTATATATTTATATATAAAGGTTTCTCGACATATAACTCCTCGTATACATGGGGTTTTTAGAAGGGGGTCATGAACGCACGTGATTCTCAAACATAATGTACAGTGCACCCTGGGATACATACCTCATTCTTTTTGCAAAATAAATATTGCTTTTGTTAGGCCCTTTAAAGATACCGGATCCTGACAGGCCGGCGTGTTTTGGCACAGTGGATCATGCTTAGACACAATACAAGCACACAATCCTTGTACTACTCGGGAGTCACTTGATATAAAGTTTTGAGAAAAGAAGAGGATCAGAATTGGGAGCACAATTGAGTCTACTACACTCAATCCGTCAACAACTGTTGTGTTTGTTCTAGTCTCATGGCCATGGGGTACCCTTTGTCATGGATTAATTAAATTTTATCACGAAAAGTGCCACGTGTCATCTTGTGATTAGTTAAGGGTGACGTGAACACCTCAGATTATGATGAGAAAATTCAATTTTGAAACCAGGCAGGCTTTCGAATTTTGATACTTCATACGGCTGTCAAGGTCCCATGCAATGTCACTGTCCATCCAGCTAGCCATCCTCACTTTACAAACAGCCTGCTCAAACGAGATATGATGCTCATGATTCATTTGGCCGTGCGAAAATGATTTGCATGGTGCGAATTGTCGACTAGATATCATTCTTGACGTATTCTGAGAACCATCCTTCTAGAGCTTATGTAATACCCACTAGTAAAAAAGGTGGCGCTCCCAGGGAGATGCCTAGGCAAAATCACTGTGCATGTGTGGAATAATGCGCTAGTACTCGCTTGGGCATCTCCCTCGGCAGTGCCACCTTTCTTACTAGTGACCTCATATTTTTAGGGTTAATTTATTGCAGAGAATTGTGAAAGCACAAAGACAAAGACAAAGATAAAGAAGATTCATAAAAGTTGACAATATAGGATTCAAAAAAAATAGAATTAAAAAAAAAAACATTCAAAGAAGAGAACATATTCAAAGGTTTCAAAAAGAAAGACAAAAGAAACAAAGAAGGTGTTGTAAAACTCCTTATTTTTCTCATTGTTTACCTCCTACACAAAGAATTTTTTTTCACATTTCCTTTTTAATACAAATACCACTTGAGATTAAATTGTACAAGGTGAGATAAAAATTTGGAATCAAAAAGGAATCATCATGGTGTATTAGATAATTTTCTACAAGGATAAGATTCTATAGGGTCAAAAATGTTATATATGGTGGGAATTAAAAAATTATTGATCTTCATTAAAGCATTTGCACCCTTGTATGGAGAAATTACAAATCTATAGTTGAATCTGAGTCTTTCAATTTAATGATGAACATATTTGAGAGCTTATTGATGGAGCTATATGAGACAAATGAAGTTCAATAAAGTTTGGTGAAAATAAATAAATTAGTTTACTCTTCAATAGTGTAACCAACTTGTTCACATGATGTTTCTTATTCTTACGCCCGTTTTAATGCAAGGTTCTAAATTATTGTATCATGCAATCAGTGTTGGCATGTCATGGACATATGGAAACATCCTATAGTTTGCTAGTATCTTGTAGAACCGTCTAGACCTTTCTAGATCCTTCTATAGAAATTCCTATTAAGTGTTCTATTATTACTAAAATATTTGATAGGAACTCTTGTAGAAGAACACACATTTCGTTAAAACTGGACTACTAGATTGGAAAAGTGATAGGGAGTGTTGTCCTTCTCAATAGAGATAGGTTCCCAATGTAGTGTTGTTCTTCTACAGTGCTTTTATTCGTGACCTATCTCTATTGAGAAGGGCAGCACTCCCCATCACTTTTCCAATCTGGTAGTCCAGTTTAACAAAATGTGGTTGAATTTTAACGAAATGTGTGTTGAAGGATTTAAATTCTTAAAAACCTAAGGAGGCTCTAAAAGGTTTTAGAAAATGTGCTTCCAGTAGTGTAGTATATGCTTCCTAAACCCAAAATTGCATTTGCAGTGAGTAAATGAAGATTCTGCATATGTTTTACATCTGCAATCAACAGTGGTCTAAAAAATTGCACTTGACAAACTTGTGCAGTTTCTTTTACCAAATTTTCTTATAATGATGCCTGCTACCTTAAAGTTAGGACTTCCCAAACATGTCATGCTAGAGAGGGACCGTTGAACAGAGCCTAAAGCCTATGCACCAAGGCTTGATTAAGATGCCCTAAGTTAACCCCTAAATGTTCAACCGTCCAGAATGTGGACGATGTAGAGAATCAAACACATATTTCTCATCTGTCATTGACTTTTTGCAATGTGGATTTTTTACTATATATTTTATGGGAAGTTAGCATCATGCATGTGTGATCCAATTAGAAATAAGATGAATTGTGAAATTTTTATGCCTCATTTTATGTTGTAGAGATTCATCCAAAATTTCAAATATTTTAGTGTAAAAGTACTCTTAAAAAAGTCAATTCATTAAATTAAGCAACCAAAAAATCTTCAAAAATCACTACACTTCGAGTGTTACATTTCAACCAATCACAACAAATTTCATGTACAAATTGTCAATATCTTAGTCATAATCAAACTACAAAAGAATTTTCAATTATCAGTTTCAATTTTTATACAAAATATTGATAACAACAATCATAGATCTAACGGTATGGATAGAATCCAAAATTCATAATGTACAGTTTTTTATTCACATATCAAGTTCAAAATATCCCTCTTAGTTACATTTTATAAGTCATCTTTGAAATTCTCCAAATCTGGGAAGGGTTGAGAATGTTTAGAGATTAACAAGTTAATATAATGAAGAAGTATGAAGTGTTGATTTAATTAACTAAGCTTGATGAACAAAGAAGACTAATTCAAAATCATTCATCGTTTGTTTACATATAGAGTTTAAAGTGAGTGACACATAGCTTACAATGTCCAATTGAGGATGCTTAGTGTAAGAGCATTTCCAACCATGCACGCTAAAAGTGACACGTTGAAATTACTCATTTATATTTGAGGGGCCCTTCAACTTAAAGTTCCCTACCCTCAAACACTTTTTAAACATCAAAAGTGTACATCAATAGTCAATGGACCAATCACAAGTAGAATGTCGGATATAATAAACTAAATTTAGATTTGAAGTGTCAATTATCCACAAGCTATGATAGAGAGTCAAGAGGATTTTTGGAAGGGCCATTAGCATATTTGATCTACTTCTGGAGTGTATCAACTTTTAGCGAGCCCCGTTGGAGATGCTCTAATGAAATATGAACGCTACATTTATGGTGCACAACCGGAGTTTATTGACAGACAATAGAGTTAACAAAAAAGAAGTGCATCCAACCTCCATTTTTGTTATGCTTCTAACCTCATTATTGAACTATACTTGAGTTGCATAGTATCGTGTCATAGATTGTCCCCTTGTGAACCATGGGCTTGGAGCTTTGGTGAAAGGTGTGAGAGCCATAGCGAGGTATGGTGAATAATGATAGTGCCTTGTTTTAAATTGTCTCCCAACTCATCATAGATTAGTTTTTGGTCTATTCCCATTTCAATATGAGTTCAAGAGGAATTCAACATGAGTTTTCCAAAACTTTCCTCTTTGGGCTGATTTTTCAGTTAACTCTATTGTCAATATATTGAGGGAGTGGTTCTCACATCAAGCACTTTGTCCTATTCTTTGACAAGACCATGCTCACACTTTATGAAGTAAATTTTAGTAAATTTATTCTCTACCATTAGGATTGTCCCATGTAGTGACAAACATAGTAGTACGTAATTTGTTGATACACTCTATTCCAAGCACGCTTGGTGGTTGTTGCTAAGGAAGTTTTCATTTCTCACACACCATCTTGCATGTGAACTTGATGCACAATAAGGACGGCTTTCCATCGAGAGCCTGTACTTGCATGGTGATGTCATATGGATACCTTCTAACATGTTTAGAAGGTAGGAAGAATAAATGAGGTTCAGGTTGGGGATTGACTTCCAGTCTTGCAAAGTGGAGAAAGCAAGACCAGAAGCTTGGAAACTTTATTCAGATGTTCTGACATATACTGTAAACACTTGACAATTCAATATGTCAAAACCTCCAAAGCACTCAATTAATTTAAGCTACACCCCCAAGAGCATGTTCTGTCAAGCAAGTAACTGTGGATGACATCACCATCAAGGTTCAAGCTCTCCATAAAAAGCCGTGCTAAGCAACTGTTGGGTACAAGGTTTTTTTTTTGCACTGTAGTAGTGCTCCATGCATGCAATGGAGAGTGGTCCCTCCAAATTTAGACCATTGTGACTGTGCCACAACATTGGAGTTTGGCACCACGGTGCCAGAAAAAAAACCCTGTTGGGCATGCTCTTAGGGCTGCTTCACACTATAGCCGTCCAAGTCGAGAGGCCGTGGGATTGAGAGTCCAAACTTTGTTGAGAGTCCAAAGGAATCTACTGAAAATAGGCATAAAATATAGTTTTCATTTTTTATGAAAAGAAATCGACGGCCTCTCGACCATAGTGACGGGTCTTGCAAAATGTAGGACCCAAACTTCTTCTCGAGAGGCCGTCACCTTGGTCAAAAAGTGTTGCCATGTAAGCATTTTGAAGGTCCACGGCCTTTGGACTTTGGCCTCTAGTGTGAAGGGTCGAGAGGCCGAAACCATGGTTTCTTGCAATTTGATTGGTGGAAACCGACGGCCTCTCGACCTTCGGCCATAGTGTGAAGCGGCCCTTAGTCCACCCTACCACCACCTTAGAACTTCTATCCTCCTACAGTATAAGACACGTTATTCACAGCGGCCCCCTTCGGGAGACCAGAGTTCTTCTTATCACAACAATAATCAACTTTTCAGTGGAAATTATTATTATTCTTTTATCCTTAGCAATCCATTTGTTTGTGGCATTTATCATGCTTGCTTCTAGATCACGCGCGGAAGAAACCCAACCTCCCACGCAACTCGTCTTCCACTGACAGACAGGCAGATGGTTTCATAAAATTGTAATTTAAAAGAGCGTTAGTTTTGGTTGAAACAAATGGTGAAAAGCCACCTGCCTGACGGTGGTACGTGAGTCTCGCATGCAGTGGCTTCAGAATTAAAGCAGAGAATACTGATAAGAATGTTGTGTTTCGCGTGGAGCGACTGTTAGCCGGATGATCGGATGATCAATCTCCAGGCAGGGAGTAACCGGGGAAGAGCGAACCGCCGACTGCACAGACTGCGTTTCATGAAGAGCATCCAGCAACGGCATTTCCAGACATCAATGCGGTGTTTTTCAAGGAGCTTGCAGCATGCTACGATTGATTCTCGTGTCTGTCCCCACCAGATTCCCAGTTATACGCAGTTACACACATAACATGATTGTTGAAGATTAGAGAATGGGAACACAAGACAATTGTACTATTGATTCTTTTGCTCAATAGTTGAGGTTGAGTTGATTTCGGAAATTTGTACAGACTCCTCAAACTATAATATCTTCATAAACTTCGTTTGGAAGCGTGTCTAAATGTACGGGGTGGCACACCTCTTCCCAAGAAATTTGATTCTTTGAAGATTGAAAACTTGGGGAGAGAGAATCGTGGAGCCAATCCTAACCATTCTCCATGACGAAGGTATGACTTGAAGCCGTGTGAAGAATAAGAATAGCCATGGCTTCTTAATCTACTTCACCAAAAGTTCCAGGTTTCTTTCCACTTTGAGACACTCTTTTCGGTCACTAGTAGGAAATGTGTCATCTTTCACTTACTATAAATGTAAAAAGGAATGAAACCCCACCAAGCACATGGGATATGTCAGTGCTGGTGAGTGGTTTTGGTCACAAGAAATATAAGCATAATATTCAGCCACTGTTCGCACAAAATGGGAAATGAAAAACGATAGGTTATCACTAGTGGGTTAACTCTCTTGTCACACAAACTCCAACTTCATAAAGCTTCCCAGAACCACACAGCCGTCTGTGGGAAACTCAAGCAATGACATTCTGGAAGCATCCTCATATATACATCAGGAATTTCCGACCCCACTGATTCTGCACTGATTCAGTGTGTTTATCGTAAAACACTGATTCCGCACGTCATACGTGCATTTAGAAGTGTCGTTACAGTACGGAAGTGACATGCATTACTAAGATGTCGATGCAGTGTCTTTTCCGTGATTATCAAAAAAGTATTGTTTCCGCACGGAAGTCGTGCTTGACGGAATCCGTGCGTTAATCGTGTATCTACTTCACATGATTGATAAGACACGGATAACGTGCAATTTTAGTTAATGCGAATTCAGTATCGTATACGTATCATATTAATGCCTTTTGTTATATTCGTGCGATTTCAGTATCTATTATAATGCAAATCATTGTCGTACGACATCCGTGTACAATATTTTAATATATTTTTTGGAATCTTTTGGAATCTTTTGGAATCTTTTGGAATATTTCAAAATATTTTATATTATTTTGGAATATTTTGGAATATGTTGGAATATTCCAAGAATATTCTTTAAATTATACTTCCGGTTTAATTTCCCAAAACATTTTTAGATCTACATTTATAGAGTTTAGAAGCAATACACATTAAAATTTCAAAAAAATAACATTTTATATTTTTAGAATTCAAATTTGGTTATCATTGTACTTTTCATCATAGGAGCAAAAAAAAATAGCTCACAACCACCACGATTTTGGCAAAAAATAAATAAATTCAAAATATTATGAAAAAAATCCTAGATATAGAAAACATCCTGCATAATCTAGTGCAAAAAAAAAATTTGGAAAAAAAGTTTTTTTCACATAGTTAAAAACATTCAAAGTCTGCTGGAAAAAAAAAAAAACAGCTCACAGCCCTGAATCCCTGATCTGCCATCATGATTTTGGCAAAAATTTAAAAAATTCAAAAAATTATGAAAAAAATCCTAGATATAGAAAATGTCCTGCATAATCTAGTGCAAAAAAAAAATTTGGAAAAAAAGTTTTTTTCACATAGTTAAAAACATTCAAAGTCCGCTGAAAAAAGAAGTTCGATAATTACCAAAAGAGTTCCATTCTATGCATGAAGAGTTTGAGGTGGTTTGGTGGTTGGGAACTTGATTGGCAACCGGAAGGTTGAGAGTTCAAATCCCACCGTTGGCGATATAGAGCTTGGGAAGCCCAAGCTATGGTGGGCCCCACCGCATGTGTGGGCAATTTCCGTGTAATTGAAGTGGGTAGTGAGGAAAGTAATTATTTTATATTTTATTATATTATATTTTATTTTATATTTTTTAATAATATTATTTTGATCAAATTTAGATATAAAAAGAAAAGAAAATCTAGATATGGAAAAGATGATGTCGCACGAAAAACGCACTGAATCAGTGTAGTTTTAAAGACGATTAAAACACGACATTTGACGACTATAAACAGTGCTGAATTCATACGTTTTCAATGGATGTATCAATCGTGTCGAATCAGTACTATATCCGCTTGTACGAACATCGTGTCATATCAGTGTAGTTGCGATGAATGACGCAACGATGCGGAATCAGTGCGAAAATCGTACGAACCCTTGAAATATCGGAAATCGCACTGAATCAGTGCAGAATCAGTGGGGTCCGAAATTCCTGATGTAGCTAGCATGTAGTGTTCCTATTTACAAGAAAGACCTTTTCCAATGAACCAATAACCGTTTCCGGTTGTACCTGAAAGTCATAGCACGAGCTGTTCAAACGAATCAATACCAGTTTCTGGTTACAGTACAAGATTTTCATCGCAAGAGCTTGTGAGCTACTGTCAAATGGCTAAACTGTTAGATTCAAGATACAGTCGTTTGATGATTGTACACTCCTGATGTTGTACTTGTACGTTTTGCCGTTACAGTAGCGTTAATTAGTCAGTCACCCTTAGGTAGTTAGTAATTAATCAATAGTTGTTAGTGTGGTTACTAACGGCCCTTCCACTAACTAGAAGTCTGTACAGTTCAGGGGTTATTAAACCTTGCTCCTTACTGTAAGAAAATCACTTGTGTGGTGACGAAGTTAATTTCGAATTCAACATGGTATCAGAGTTGTGAGGATTTCTTTAGTGAGCTTTGCTCCTAACGCGTGTGTGTTCATCGCTTTAGTTTGGGTGACATCGATCTAGTGTGTGTGACATCGATCTAGCAGTTACGAGACTCTTGTGTGAGGGTGCCTAAGTACGTTGAAACTGTGTGAGCTTTGCTCCGCAAATATTTAGAAAGCATAGCTAGTGTCAGACGTTTGTCAGAAGAAGTGTCAGTATGGGTTCCAATGAGATGCCAGAAGCGTACAAACTTGCAGGATCAGTAAACTACCAAACTTGGAAGTATCGTGGTAAACTTATGATGATGAGAGACAATGTGTGGAGATATGTTGATCCTGATGACCGTCCACTCAACCCTCCGGTAGTGGGTGAGCGAGATGACGTCGCATTAGCTAGAATCAGAGCCCTATCCATCATTGGACTCAACTGCAAAGAAGACGTGTATGCAGTAATTCGAGATATAATAGATCCTCGTGAAGCTTGGACTCGCCTGCAACCATTGTTCCAGACTACTACCAATGCAGGACGTCTTATGCTGAAGGATAAATTAGCCAGTCTTAGACTCCCTGAAGGAGGATCGGTTTCGGAATATCTCCGTCAAATCCGTGAAATCCAGATGGAGTTCACTAGCATGAACGATGCTGCTCCCTTTACAGAGACACAGATAGCAATAGTTCCAGAGGCTCCAGTCACAGACAGTGATCCCAGTGCAGATTCTTCGTCTCCCACACCCCTCCGTGTCTACACACGTCGCAGGGGTGCACCGCCTCCACAACCCCTCTTTGAGTCCCCGTCTGAACTCGATCTTCGCCGGTCCACCCGACCTCGCGTTCATTCATCACATCTCAAGGACTGTGTTGCCACCATGGAGTGCTTCGAGGACTTTATCGACCTCGTGGAGTGCACAACTAAGCCCCTACATTTTCACGATGCTGCTACCGATCATGCATGGATTCAGGCGATGACGGAAGAAATGGAATCCATTACCCGTAACGAAACCTGGATGTTAGTGGATCCTCCTCCAGGCTGCAAGCCCATCTCTACCAAGTGGGTTTACAAAATCAAAAGCGGGCCTGATGGATCTCCTTCTCGCTTCAAAACCCGCCTCGTTGCCCGAGGAGATATGCAGCATGCAGGAATAGACTACCAGGATACTTTTGCCCCGGTTGTCAAGTGGGGTACGATGCGCAATGTGGTCTCCCTTGCTGCTCAACATGGCTGGCCAGTTCGCCACATGGACGTCAAATCAGCCTTCTTCAACGGCAAACTTGAAGAGGATGTTTACCTTCGACAGCCACAAGGTTTCGTAGTAAAGGGCCAAGAGCATCGCCTCTGCAAACTTCGTAAGACCCTCTATGGTCTGCGACAGTCTCCTCGAGCCTGGAATGCTGACCTTGATGAATCTCTTCGCCGATTAGGTTTGACTCCTTGTCACGCTAACCCCAGCTTGTATGTCCTACTCGAGGGCGACCTCATTCTCATTTTGCTAGTGTATGTCGATGATCTCATGCTTACTGGCAGCCACATTGCCCAGCTTGATTCTGTCCAAGACCATCTTTGCGCTACATATGATATAACTCTCTTGGGCAGCTTATCCTTGTACCTCGGTGTGCAATTCTACTACCAGCCTTGGGGCGTTCTCATGAGCCACGCCCATTACATCCAGAAGTGCCTTGACGACATTGGTTTCACCGATTGTCACAGTGCATTGGTGCCCATGAACCCTGGAGTTACTCTTACACTTGATATGGGTGCACTCATTGTAGACGCTACCTATTACCGAGTACTTGTAGGAAAATTACGCCATTGTACCAATTCGCGGCCCGACATCAGTTATGCGGTGGGTGTTGTTAGCCGCTACATGGTTGCTCCTCAAGAACCCCATTTAGAAGCAACCCTACACATTTTTCGCTACCTCAAGACCACGAGGGATCTGGCAATCTACTATCGCAGGGGGGAAGATGTAGTGCCTGCAGGATACAGCGATAGTGATTATGCTGGTGATCCCGACGAGCGAAAATTGACCTCAGGCTACTTATTCAACATCGGATCCGGACTCACCACTTGGACCAGCAAGAAACAAGGCGAAGTTGCTTGATCTTCCGCCGAAGCCGAATACCGTGCTGTGGCCGAAGCCACCAAGGAGGCACTGTGGTTACGAAATATTATGGATGAATTAGGTATGAAGCCAGTGAAACCTATCACCATTGGATGCGACAATCAAAACTGCATTCGCATGGCCACCAATCCGGTACTACACGAGCGGACCAAACATATTGAGGCCCAGTGCCATTTCATTCGCGACAACATCAAAAAGAATAGAATTGAACTCAACAAACCTCTCCCGTGGTGATAATCGTCTGTTGCGAGAATCCAGATTTACAGACAATCGGTATCCAGCTTCATCCAACCGTGTCATCTCCCATGCAGCCCACTCCACTGTAGTTTCAATGAAGTCCCGCCATGCAGAATCAATGTGATGCAGGCGGTGTAGCTGCGCTAGTGACGGAGGCGAATCGAGGCAAGACCACAACCGAGCCTTTGAAATGAAGTCCAGCACAGAAGGGAGGTTCGCTAATCTGCCCTGATCGAGGTTCCCAGCATCCTGAATCGTCAAGACCTCCAAGCTCTCCAGCAAACCCCGCAGCTCCTTGACATCAACAACAAGATCATGACTCATGCCTCCCATTGAATTAGTAGTGCAGATCAGAAGATTCTTAGGGTTAGAAGGTCAAAAGGGCCTCATCAGGAGTGAGGGGGAGTGTTAGATTCAAGATACAGTCGTTTGATGATTGTACACTCCTGATGTTGTACTTGTACGTTTTGCCGTTACAGTAGCGTTAATTAGTCAGTCACCCTTAGGTAGTTAGTAATTAATCAATAGTTGTTAGTGTGGTTACTAACGGCCCTTCCACTAACTAGAAGTCTGTACAGTTCAGGGGTTATTAAACCTTGCTCCTTACTGTAAGAAAATCACTTGTGTGGTGACGAAGTTAATTTCGAATTCAACATAAACATGACAAATTCCAGCCTAGTCTTCACTGCATTGCTAAGGGCGGACTTCCATGTGAGTGGGTGGTGGGTGGAAGGCACCAGAAGACAAGAATTGAGGTCTCAAGAACCACCGATGCTCCACCCATTTCGGTACAAAGGAAATTTATACTCTAGAATCCTCCTGTTTCCACCTATATCGGTGGAGCTTCCTCATTTGGAGGACCGACCACCCACTGCCCCCCTTGCATGGAAGTCGGCCTTAACAGTAGAGCTTTTCTAAACTCACTGAAGTCGGTGATTACCGGTAATTTCCACCATTTGAAGAAGTTAGAAGAGATATCATAATTGAGTCTCAAATAATTGAACGAAATAATAACTGTTCGAATTCAGTAGCCTTTGTGACTGCTGCCTTCCCCAACAGATTGATGTGGAATATCCCACATCATTTCATTCCTCCAATGAAATGATGTGGGATATTCCACATCACATGAGTAGCTATGGGGGCAGGTGGCATTGAGCAAGAGCAATATTCAACCATGGTGAATAGTAATCAAAAGCACTCACTCAATCACAATTCAACTGCTTGTTTTGTAATTGTTTATTTGATTCAATAGTCCATTCAATTACAAATCACTGGTCACTCCATATATAAAGGCGGATGAAACTAAAAAGCACCCTCTTGGAAGGCTACTAAATGTTATGGATGCATTCTAAAGAGCTAAAAACTGACTGCACTAAAGTAGAAGCACCACAAACTGTTAGGTACCAATTGTGGTCACCTATAAAAGGACGTGTTTCAACTTCAGGAGTTCCCAATTTAGTTATCACAAGCATTAATTATGAATACCAAGTTAGCAATCTGATTGGACTAGAAATGAAAAACAGTTATTGGTATACCTACTAACATCAATACTCTAAATAGTGTATTTAGTGTGAGATACACTAATTTACATAAACATGTTGTAAGTTTTTACTGTTGACCAATTTTTTTACCCTCTATATTGGTCAAGATGGGGATCTTTCAATAGTATTGGAATCAATGTCTTTGGTAAATTTTTTTGTCGAGAGTAAAAATCTATAACATTTTCAAATCTTATAATTATCTCACACTAAATACACTATTTAGTGTAGTGGTCTATGCATATTAAGTTTAAAAATTTATAACAAAATCATACATTGTGAAAAAATTAATTAAAAATTGAGCTTGATTATTAAACCCAAAGTTTTATGTGCTGCAATTTTTTATCATTGAAAATCAACGCTCCATGCAGCGGTTGAAAAGCTTAAACTGACGGCAACTGTACCCCTTAATACCTTGTCATCCTGTTGTAACTCATCCTCAATCTCCACTATTTCCTTCATCCTGGGGAACAAAAAATCGTGTGGGATGAAATTTTGGAATACGGTCCAACAACATAACCGGCCTGATTAAACTATATACTATAGCCAAATAATTAATCTGACCATATTCAAAGCAACCGTGTCACTCTCTCATTGGTTGTCTAATTCCACCAGTGGAACTTTACCTTCTATATACCAAATTGAAAATAAAGCTTCTGATCTAGAAAAGTTGCTGGAAAGTTAAACCCAGGGTTTCGGTTTAAAAGGCCATCTATGCTGGTGGTTACCACCAGTCAGCAATAGTCAACAATCTACTCCAGTGCTGCTGGTTCTAACACTGCTAAAACTAAAAGTGTCATAAGTTACTCAAAACTTGCTCAAATCAGGCAAACAAGGTACCAATCTTATAGCCCTCGTCATGCCCTTTCCAAAGAGCTAAGGAACAACACCGTAGGACTAATATTGAAGGAGGTATCAGCTTCTAAAGGTCAGAACCCTAGAAGTCTATATCTCCTTCATATTATACTTGAATCTTTTGAGTGAGGTATGCATCTTGTAGCCCTTGTTCAGCCGTTTCCAAAAAGCCTAAGACCACTACCATACGACTGATATTGAGGGAGATATGAGCTTTTAAAAATCAGATGTTATATTGTTCACATCTTGCTCAAAACTTACTCAAATCTTGCTTGTGATATATGCACCTTGTAGTGCACGACGAGATCTTTCCAATGAGCCCAAGATCAAATGTTAACTCCCAGTATTGAATGAGATATGAACAATTAAAGCTGCTGATTGAGATTTTAGGTATTGACAGTGATAGGGGGATTCAAATGAGTCCGCCTATAAGACCCCCTATAGCTGTCTTATATACCGAAACCCTAGGTTTAACTGCGCCACTGAGGCGCGGTGAACACAGGTGGTTCATGGCCCATTCACACCAGCCCTTTGTTGTCGTGTTTGTGTTCCTCATGTAGGTAAAATCATATACACTTAAGTATAATTTGCGCATTGTTAAAGCTTGTGTTCTCTTACTACAAGCTCTGTTGACCACTGAATGCATGCATTTCCCTGCCACAAATTTCCAATTGTTCTATTTATCACGTTGCTTCATTTTCTTACATGCGTTCCTTTTGCACTATAAAGATTTAAATAAACTTGATTTTGTCAAGCTACTTACCTTAACGCACGCACATCCTACCACATGTGGCTGGTGCGAACTGGCCATCAAGCGCAAACATGGCGCATGTGAGCCTTCTGATCTCCCCCATCGATTGTGTGGCTGTGGGAATTCGACCTAGCAGGGGGTGGAAAAAAACATTGCATGTTTTTCCAAGCTTGATCCCTGGTGCTCTTACTCAAGCCAGAATACATCAAGGACCAAACTAGATTCATTCTTTTAAAATGACAAATGCAATCAATCATATTGTAAAAAACTACATTTGCGATGGGACCAAATTTATATCACCGGAATCAATGAAGAACATTGAATATCATGGTCAAAGAAAAATAAATTGGAACCAAAAGAATTCTATATAGAACTTATTTAAAATTGCTAAAAAAAACATGAGGCTAATTTGGGCTCTTTGGTCCTTTACGGGATCATATATAACCAAAATACCATATTTCAAGTGTTGAAGATATAGATATTCAACAACCATCAGGTTTGATTCAATGATTCTTAGAGGACCCAAAGTCCAAATTACGCCTCATATGAGGCTTCATATTTATTTTAGCAGCTTTAAGTAGGTCAAATGTGGACAACTATTCATTCAAATATATTTGTTGTTTGAGCAAGACATGCAATGTTCTTTGTTGATTCCGGTGATATAAAATTTGGTCTCATATGAATTATATTTTTCATAACATGATTGATTCTATTTGTCTCTTTAACACCGTAGTTATATAAATTAGGAAAACGGCGAGAACTTCAAAACACATGCACTGTTCACTGATTCCGGTGACATAAAATTTGTTCTCATATGAATTATATTTTTCACAATATGATGACCTTTTAAAAAAATTAAACCATTAATCCTTGGGGTTAACATATCATTTGAATTATAATTGTATACCACATGTATAACAACATCAATGCGGAACAATTTAATTTATGTGATATGATATTTTAACCCCTAGAGGACAAAAGATTCATGGTTTTAATCCCTAAATGCCTGAGGGGGTCGCCTCATTTTGGACATTTTTGTTGATGACTGATGAATACTTTTCAAAACCCTTTTTCACATTCCAACTGTAGGATATTGTACTACTAGACCTTATACACCATCCCTCAAAATTTCAAAACAATTGACTATATGGATGTCAATATAATAGCAAATGAAGTTGAGATTTTCAAATTTCAAGCCTTGAAAAATCCGGACAACCTTGCTTTGATGGGCTTTCAAACCCCCAAAAAGGAGTTGAAACGATGTGTCATTTTTGACCATCCTCAAGATGAGGTAAATAAAAATATGTATGACTCAATTTGACAAGATGTACAATTCATTAGCATTTTTCAGAGACCTTGCAATGAGTGGGAGTATGAAGGGAAACAAGAGATTTGGCTAAATTAGATTATCCCTTCAACTCTCCTCTAATTGGATGAGCCCACAATTCATGGCATGCAACCCATGTAAGCTGGACAAAAATTCCTTTGAGGTGCCCGATGAAATTTATTAGCTTAGAGTTTTTGGCAAGCCTACCCGAAGTGTTGAAGCTGCCTTTCAACATTGAAGTGTTTCACTTTGAAAAATTCTATTAAGTGGAGTTTTGATCGGATGGACATAATTCCAATTGCATTGGAAAGAACACTCATTTACCTATCACATCATATTTTTTATTTTTAAAAAATGGAATTTTTGGGCATAGGCAACTTGGAAAAATGGGTAGCGACCAAAAAATGGTCTCTTGGGAGCTTAGGGGTTACAGTGACAAATAGAATCGATCATATTATGAAAAATATAATTCATATGAGACCAAATTTTATATCACCGGAATCAACAAAGAACATTGCATGTCTTGGTCAAATAACAAATATATTTGAATGAATAGCTGTCCACATTTGACCTACTTAAAATTGCTAAAAGAAATATGAGGCCTTGTACAAGGTGTAATTTGGGCTTTGAGTCCTCTAAGAATCATTGAATCAAACCTGATAGTGGTTGAATATCTACATCTTCAACGCTTGAAATATGGTATTTTGGTTATATATGATCCCGTAAAGGACCAAAAAGCCCAAATTGGCCTCATGTTTCCTTTAGCAGTTTTGAGTAAGTTCTATATAGAATTATTTTGATTCAAATTTATTTTTTCTTTGACCATAGCATTCAATGTTCTTCATTGATTCCGGTGATATAAATTTGGTCCCATCGCAAATGTAGTTTTTTACAATATGATTGATTGCATTTGTCATTTTAAAAGAAAGAATGTATTTTGGCTTGAGTGAAAGCACCAGGGCTCGAGCTTGGGAAAACATGCAATGTTTTTTCGAACCAGCCGCCTGCTTGCTTGTTTTTTTCCACCCCCTACCTGGCTGTCCCACCAAGCACCCTCCGCCAAGTCGGATTCTCATAGCCACACGATTGATGGGGAAGATCGGTTGGCTCAAATGCGCTATGACAGCGACTGAGCCACCTACGTTTACCGCGCCTCAGTGGCGCGAGAAAATTAAGGTTAGAAAGTCTTGCATTAGGGCCTCTTTATACTAGAGACAAGAAGCCGTGAGGAGAAAGATTTCAGCCAATGGGAGGCCTAAAAACCGAGAAGACGAAAGAATTTCACTTTACACTAGACCGATGTTCCAACCAATTTTTTTGGTGTGTTTGTTGTCATGTTTTCTTGTGCAAAACTGCACAATACTATGTGATTTTGTTCCTCTTTGGCTTCTTTACTATAATAGGTCTACTATAGAGTTTGACGGGGGATGATTAATGCAAAGTTTATTTGAATTCCTAGGAAATATTTAAAAAAAAGTTGAATTCACCCTATGAATAAAGGGGACAAAACCAACAAATATCTATTTACCAAGTGAATCTATTGTCATGATTTGTTGACTTATTACCATCATTTGACAACATCAATTAGAAGAAGACCAATTTAGTGTTGTACTATACTAATATCGCTTTATTGACATGATACTAGTATCAAGAATCATACCAATATGGTTTGAATTTGTCACATTTTACTCATAATAGCATGAATACTAGTGCAATATCACTCTAGTATCAACAAGTTAGATCTATCTACTATTATTTTCAAATTTACTCAATTATACAAATATTTTACTTATTAGTATTTGATGGGAAATTTTAGATTCATGGGTTTACTTGATACTATGACATGAAGAAATTTGATACTAACACAACACTAGACTATACTACTTGTGTACATTTGGATGTGAGACCACAATGTCGCTCACACCATATTAATGGAAAGTAAAATCTCATGAAGTATCATAGAAAGTGATTTTTAAGAAATTAATTTTATTTTTGACACCAAACTTGCTTCCAAATGTTTGAAATATGAAAATGACAACTTAATTTATACCACATGTCAATAGCTAGTTCAACACTAATGTGCCAAATAAATTTTATTTCCTAATTATTTCATTTTGGCACTACGAATATTCCACATAATTCCCTTAACTTTTCACCACACTAAAATAACACTTTAAAAAAGAAATCGATTTTCAAGACATTTCAACTTTCATTTTTTAAATTAATTTGTGTCGGACTGACTGTTAGCCTACAATAATCGTCAAAGACAAAAGAGGGTAACTTTTTCTTAACCCTTAAAGGACCAAGAAGTCCAAATTGGGCCTCATGTTTTTTAGAACACTTTTAAATATATCCCACGTGGACTTCCTTTTGTCCAAATTTATATGTTTTTTTAACCAACACATGCAATATTTTTCATTAATTCTAGACATATAAAATTTGGTCCCATCTAATTTATACTTTCCACAATAATTGGTTGAATTTGTCATTTTGAAACCATGAATCCTTAGTCCTTTAGGGGTTAACCTACCCCCTTCAACATCGCTTGAACGAAGCCTTCGAAGGCCGGGTGTGGCGGTAAGAGAATGAATGACTTTGAATTTTGAAATTGGCTATGGCGTACGGGTTGTCGGGGGCGTCCATGGCTATGGAGTTTCTTGTTGCAAGGCCGCAGTACGTATTCTTCCAGAATGGAACTTGTTTGTTGAGTGTTTCCTCTCTTTTCTTTGCATCCGCCTTTCAGTTTGAAAACCATTTGCGAACTTTTTCCTCGAGGTTCAAACGGGATTTCTGCTGCGCAAACGGGATTTCTCAGTAGGTGAGACATGGCAATTGTTCTCACGTGCTTTCTTGAGGATCGAGTTGGTTTAGTAGTGTAGTTCTGTGGTTTCGAAGCGAAATGGATTAATTAGGATTGTTACAAGAGCTGCTGGAATGACTTCCCTCATTAGAAATTTACTTGCGAACGATTACGATAGAATTCCTATTGGACTCAATGCACTAATGCAGGGCCAGGGAAGAGAATGATGGCCGGATCGTGAAGACGCGGAACGCAACCACATGATCGATGCATTGTGAACAGACCTGAGCATTTTAGGGCTGGTGTCGTTGGTTCGCATTTCTACCATGTCCGGAGGTCGTAATGACGAAGCGCAGTTTAAGCGTGGATTGTTACGAGAATCGCCTTCTTCAAGTAAGTTGCTCTTTAAGTCATATAATTATGTCTCAAGCTTGAAACGGAATATTCCATATCTCTCAAAATTTCCGCTGCATTTTGAAACAAATATTTGCTAATAAATAGCTTGAAACAAATATTTTGAAATTTTTGCTACATTCCATTAAAATAAATAAATCCAGGGCTACATACTCAGATGAGAAATGAGGACGCACTTCATGATCTTTTAGGGTTGTCTTGGGGTGTTTTAAGGTTGTTTGGGATCATTTTGTGGATTCTTAGCAACGTTTTTGCGCGCATTTTGGGAGCGTCAGTCTTTCTTTGTTGTACACATCTATTGTGCTCTCTGATTTCTGGCAAGGAATAATTATTTTTTCACGCCTGGCGAGAATATCCGATTAGTGAACTAGCTCATAGAGTCTAGAGAGAGACTTGCATAGAGAGAGATTTGCATAGAGCGTGTGGTTATGCTATCAGAGCTTTAATTTATTATTATACTCCGGGATTATACTACAGCTATGTGTTCAATATCTGAAAGGTGATAGCTTCTTCTTTCCTGCTGCTGTGTTGAACGAGCGACGTTTTCATTTTAGCAAATATCTGTTTCTCACAATTTTGAAAGACTCTGTTCTTAAGCTGTAAATACACACACAAGATTTAAAAACGTTCTGACTTAGAAAACCGGAGAACGAGAATATTCCGTTGAAGGTCTCAAGATTTCTTAAGCCTGACTTTAGAAATGAGTTTTACTCGGATGTAAGCAAACTGCTTCTGTCAGAGCAGATTTCTTCATAACTTCCGTCTCCTTAATGTTGCACTTTGGCATATCAGGCTCCAGAGACTACAGAAGACGACGGTCAGTACTTTCTGATAATAAACAGTCGGAAATTAGAGATTCGGCTTCCCCTCGTACCCCTGCGCCCACGGTGAGAGAGGTGATCAACACGGAGCAATCTGCAACCCATGAGTTCGAGACACCTCCTGCACGAGCAAGTAATTAATGACTCTTCCAATTTTATTTTAATAAACCTAATCAGATGCTGTTGTTATTGTTTGTTACTTGCTTTCATCTTTTTGTTGGACATGCTTGTGTATTGGAACATACAACTTTGTAATGATATCCTTTTGCCCTGCTTTGTGCAGCACCAGAGGATAATAAAATCCCTGTGTTCAACGAGCTTGGCGTAGGAAGAGGAGGAAGTGAAGTGTCGCCTGGAGTATTCTACGGATCAGCTGCTGGTAAACCTGCACAACAACCGCCTCAAATCACCCGTCTCCTGGATGAGATCCAGAATGATCTTGCTTCGCTAATTACACCAAATGCAAGGTACTTCATTAAATCATGGGGTTTTATGACGATACAATGAGAGCAGATTAATCTTTTATGGGAATCAAGTTGGCTTGAAGTTTGCATTGTCGCTGTGAGTAGAACCGTCTTAGACAAGGACGCATAGATGCTGTTGCAAAACTCAAATACGACTTTCAAGAATGTTAACTGCAACTGTGTTGCACCACAATCAGGGAGGCTATCTGGGCAACGTTTCGGAGGCAAGATCAAGCACTTCAATTTGCCGACAGTCATGAAGGCCAGAAACTTGTAGTATTTCAGTATCAAGATCATGTGACTGGACAGCGACGATTTCTCTCAACCACGTATAACGAGTTTTGGCGAAGGTAGTTTTATTGCTGTACATAATTATGCTACTTTTCTTGGCCACATTTTCATCAACGAACTTCTTTTTATCTTATCTGTTTCTTAAAGGCAGAGTCATCGTGATAATCCAAATTTATTTGAATTGGCTACCGTATTCAGGACGTTGCACGCAAGTGATGTAGCATTTGTCCTCCAGATTAGCTACTCATCAATGATTTCTTTTGAATCAGGTACAGCAAAATGCGATCAGCGTATAAGCATCACTATGAGATTATTCGCCAGGTAACATCAACTACCATTGCCTTTTTGAGTAAACATACACGTCTTGCCGATCCATGTCATACCTCTCGCTCTGGCCAGTATTTCATGGTATTGGTCTTCACTTGGAATTTTGGCTTTCTCCAGTATTAACGATATTGACTATTGAGAGGAAATTTGAAGTCATCAGGTGGAAGCTTGATAATAAGCAAGTTGGTTTCATTTGGCAGGGCAGGCCTTGTCATCTCTACTTCGATCTAGAATTCAATCGTCTTGCTAACACGGAAGCTAATGGGGAAGCTATGGTAGACTCACTTCTTTCAATTACAAGTCTCACTCTTTTTGATATCTTCGGCGTCCATTACGATCCATCCTGGACTTTGGAGCTTGATTCCTCTACAGCAGGTATGAATAACATGCTATGCTTGTTTCAGACCTTGCAAATCAGTTTCAGCATTCTAAGAATTATCGTTCTTCCTAGAGAACAAAAGATGCCAATCTGGGTAAGCTGTTTCAGTATCGGCTGTGCAATATTACGTTTATTTGGTCCAACAGAGAGTGGTGATATCATTATTGTTACTAATTACTTGAAGTTTTGGCGTACTTTGCCCTTAGTGTCACTGTCGTGACAAGAAGGCTTGTTGATTTTTTATGATAGTGTACCATTGAGATGACTTTCTGCTAAAGCTTTTTTCTGCCGTTGTTGCTAGAGATAACCGCGATGTTGTATCAATAAGAGGCTGATGGAGATGCTCTTTGGTGGTCTTCATTTTTTGTATGAATTTGCAGAAAAGTTCTCTCGACACCTGATCATTCATATTCCTGGAGCTGCCTTCAAAGACAATTCACATGCAGGCGCATTTGTGGATGAGGTATAGTTGAAAGTTCTGATTTTCAAACTCTATGATCTGGAGTTCTATAAAGTGATTTTTCAAATTCACCAAGAATTTTCATCAATGCACAGTATCATAGCTTAATGTGGCTTCTGCACTAACGAAACAATGCATATTTTAGACTTGACACCCGAGTTAGTTTTTGTGAAATAGTTCAGCATTGTTATAAGCATCTGCAATTCGGTGAGGAATGAAGACTCTGTTGCTTTCTCCCAACTATAAAGGCGCAAACCTCGAAAACTGAGCTGCGTTGTGTTATTGTCTCTAATGTATGAAGCAGTTTGTCCCTCCCTACTGACTTTGAGTGTGCATTACAGATCTGTAAGAGAAGCAATGACTTGAGGGAAGCCGACGACGAAATCGGCAAAATGTTTGTTCTTCAAGGCGAATCCCGGGCAGCCCACCAAACGCAGATTTTTGTTGATGTGGGTGTCTACTCAAGAAATCGAGGATTCAGATTGCCCTTCTCTAGCAAGGCTGGAAAATCTTCACTTCTTCTACCCACAGACCGCTTCAGGTCTTCCAAGTTGGTTAGTCTTCTCTTCAAATGTCTGTCGGTTCACATTTCCGTCGAGTACTCTACAAGAATTCTAGGTCGTTATTTTTGGATATTTGTTAAAAGTTAGCGATGTGTAAGAATGCTTAAATCTCACACAATAAAAATGAACTCTCATCAGATTCACCTAAGTCATTTAGAGTCCTCATGAACCGTCAGTAAGTTCTGAAATACTTAGAAATGTCCACCAGCTCTCAGAAAAGTATGGATTTCGATGTGACAGAGTGAGCGGGAAGTCTTTCTGGATTCCTTGATTTGCAATGTGAAGAAAGGATGCCAACGATTACTTACATTCAGTACTAAGGTTCAACTCGAATACCACTACCTCTGTATTTTAATTCTGATTGCAAGAGGAAGAGCTTGGGAAAAGTGTTGAAAAGTGGGCCGAAAAGTGTTGGAACCGGGGAGTTTTGTATATAACTTAAAGCCATTCTTTACAGTTCTATTTTCTTTCTTGTAATACCTCTGAATCGTCTTAGTTGGCGTGTTGTAAATAAATCCATGTCAGGGAGGCATTGTGGACTTCGATACCTGGAGAACTGATCGAGTTGGCAACTCAGGTAAAGGGTGGAGCAGTAAGTACGGGAAATCTCCTTTTCCTACGCTAGAGGATTTTATTGAGGCCATTGCCCGCATTGGCGATATACAAGGTATGTAGTCTGGCCGACTCAAATTTGCCCAGGATCTCAGGTCATACCGTAAACTGTTTGAAAGTGCTTTAAAGTGTAAGATAGAGGCGTTCGCAGAGTGCAGTGCCCCTATGTTGTCCTCAATGTCTGAACCACTTAAATGATATTCATATTGTGCAGGAAAGATTCGAAGTTGGTACTATTTTGCAGATTATGGGGTAGTTCTTTACAACATATCTGGCAACCGATTCTGCGAGAACATTGGAAGGCCACACAAGAGCAATAGTGGTTAGCACTCGAGCAACCAATCGCTTGCTGCTATCTTTGGTTTCGATTGCTTTATATCATGTATTTGTGGTGGTTATGATTGCTTGGAACCTTGAATTCCTTCTCGTCGAGGATAATGACGTCTGGAATGCATGGCTTTGAACCGCAGTGATGTACATCGTTGATTTTCGGACAGCGGGTTACTACCAAAAGTGCCATGATCCTGACTGTCGAGGTAAGCTTGAACTCCCGACTTGTATTTAGTGAAATTTGGCTATGTTCTTAATTCTGTTGATTGTTTATTTGGTTGCCAGGAACCTTTCCACCATTCTTGACAAAGATAAAGCAGTTTGTTTTATAGTATTTTTACGGAAATTGAACAAATTCTTGCGTTGGCCAAGAGTGGTCACCTGAAGCCTTCGCCCTGTTTTTATCAGGCTACAAGTCACCATTGAGGCCTATACCGCGTCACACTATCCCCCCAGAGTTTCCATTGTCTACAGCGGGAGCTGTTGCAATCAACGAGACCTTGAAGGCAGAAGAATTGGATTCGCAAGATGCCCCTGAATGTGATGAATGGGAAGATGAAGCGTGGTGGGGCGAGGTTATATCAACTGTAGACAACATTGAATGCTTGTCTCAAAGATCGTCTCAAAGATCCTTGTTCAGTAATCAGGTTGAAACACAACCTGACCAGACTGTTAAATTGTTTGATTCAAAATACAGCACAATCCCATGTCGAGCTCTTTGCAGATACCTTGTGAACTTGTGTCTGCAAATAGCAGCGTTAAGATTCAAGTATTTCTTACACTCTAAAATGTATGGGTTAGGTAGTACAACAGTCCTGATTAGTTCACGAGTTTATTCAGCTTCAGGTTCTAATCCTTGTTACTGCGTGTCTCGATCGTTCTTTTGTGATACCAGAGCCAGGATTTAATTAGCCCAGAGGATGCTCACTCCAACACCTTCGAAGAAAACAAAGAGCAAAGCATTCAATCAATTAAACATGGTGATTCGACCTGGGAGGAAGATGATGAATGGTGGGATGCCGTGGAGCTCGAGGCAATTCAATTGGAAATGAATACAACAATCCGCAAGCTACCTAGTTGGTCACCCTAATGCTCTTCGATTAGCTGTGATTTTGTGATAGAACCAACTTGTACAGGTAACAGTCTACACTATGTACCAACAGAATTTGAGCATGCATCTCATTTTTACAGACGATTGACAGGGCCATAATGTGTAATACACTTTGCTTACGATACTTTTTGTGCATGTTAAGGATACTGATGGTTGACTATTTTCTATTTGAATACATTTTTCCTTCTCGTAGCTTCTACTTTTTTCCACAATTTTTTTGAAATGGAGTAGTCACATCACAGCAATGATGCATCCTGACTTTTTGTTCTAAGGTAGTTTCCCCATTTCCATGCCTTTCAGCTGCTGAGTGTGTTGACTATTATTAGATGGACCAATTTTTTTTGGGATCTTGTCCCAGTCTGAAGAGGATTTCAACGCACTAACATTCATATTATTGGACACCATATGATTAAGTTATGAAATTTTAAATTTTTTTCTTAATCCCTAAATGTTCAACTTTTGGACATAACTTAGATGTACTGTACTATAAGATGTAGCTTCAACTTCAAACAACTGTAAGGCATGTTCATTAGGCATGTTGATTAGAGAACATTTGTATGGTTAAGTTTGAAAAAATAGAATTGAATATTTTTCAATTGAATTTACAAGTTTTGACATTGGAAATTCACTAAAATTACTTTTTTGATATGTTTACCCTAAAGGATTGTGGGGGTTTTTTTTGTTTTGTTTTTGAGCATCATTTTCTCCTCTTTCTATTCATTTTTTTGTGATTTTTTATTTTTTTAATTAATAAATAAATTTATTTATTTATAATTATTATTTTTGGCTCTTGATAGCTAACACCAATTTGAACATTACAAAAACTATGAAAGAATTTTTTGACCAATTTAACAATTTTTCCCATGTCTCCAAAGATAGTCAGAAAAGGTCCAAAAAGATTGTCATTTCAACTTTTGACTTCAAATGCTATAAACTTGCAATTGGTACGGTCAAATTCTATGAAAATTTTGCCATGCAATTTTTTTTGGTAGTCTAAAGTAAGATCCTACAATTAGAGATGCTTGAAAATAAATTTTAAAGTTTATTTTAAGCCCTACCCGAATTGTCTATTCTCCCCAAAAAAAAACCTCTTTCTCTCCATAACTTCCACTTACGAAGTCAAAATCAAAAAAAAATTGGATTTCCATTTTTGTATGAACATACTGAATTCAAATAATATTTAAAAAAAAATTAGGATAAAACTTGACACCGTGGGAACCTATTCAAACATTGAAATGTCCTACTTACGACACATTGTCCTTTAGGGGTTGAATTTGAAATTCATTATAATTGGCTAAAATCATAATGTTTCAAAAGTGCTGAAATTGTTCACATGAGTACTATTATCATTTTATAGAGGTGTCTTTAGATCTTTCCAAAAGTGATTAAAAAATGTGTTAATAGATTACAATCTTATTATTTTAATTCAATATTGTTGATTATACTCTTTTGCCAATCATTCCAAAATTCATAATTATAAAAGATATTAGTTCCAAAAACAGAACTTAAATACATTTTGACATAAATACTTGATCAAATTGTATGGATGCCTTCCAAGTTTCATTATCTACAACTTTCATTTGTATGACAACTTCAAAAAATGAATTTTATATACCTTGCACCGACCGGATCCATTCTACTCAATATGTCATCAAAAATATTATGTGATGAACTAGTCAACTTTCACAACTACCCGAAATAGACATTGAAGGATAAAGACACTCAAAGTGTGTTTTAAAATGATTTTTTTGTTATTGAATGAATTGAGACAAGATTTTATGAAGATAACTTTGACTTTTCCAAATCAAAAATTCAAAATTGAAAAAAATAAATTTTGAACAACTAATTTAGGATGACCAAATATGGTCGCTCGGGCACTTAAGGGTTAATATAGATTTTTCAAAAGTTGTTGACTTTTTGACTCTTCAATTGTTGTACAATTACTCAACTTTAGATTTAATTTTAGACTACCCTCGGTACTAGGAAACTACTCTATATGCATTCATTTAGAAAGGCATAAATATATTTACAAGTAAAATTTAATATCATAAGAGTGACATAATTGTTTAGTTAGTTTATACAATAGTCTATAGACACTTATTAAGAAATAATGTTTTGTAGTATTTAGAACCTCAATCTTTTCAATTATGATGGTACATCCATTTGAGTTTGAGTAAAATTCACATCTTATCAAAAGTACATAAATTATTTTATTAAGAAAATTTTGGGGCATCAAAAAGATTCTTTCTTTTTATAGCCTCTACCTTTTTTAAACCAATAGTTGGTATATTTTCAAGTCGATAGATTTGGCATAATTGTGTTTATATAATAAATGAGCACATAATATGATTGTATTGAATCTCATCTACTAATATATACAAATCGAATTTCTATTTGCAATAGTTCAAAAGAATGATATGCCTCCTTGATAGCAAGATAGGTACTCCGGTCCTCTTTTGAGATCGGCATGAATAAAGTGTCTATTTGTCCCACCAATGAATCAATGTCCACCAGACAAAAGAGTCATTGGTCTAATTTCTAGTTGCGATAGTTCAAAAGAACAATGTCTCCTTGATGTCAACATGATGCTTCTAATGTAAGCACCCCTCTCCTCTAAGAATTCTTTGAGGGTTTTAGTTGGTTAAAGCTAATGTTGTTTATCATACAAAGACAAACACTATTATTCGATCTAAACTATATTTTATTAAGCAAGATTTGAAAAAATGCTATTTGTGGATCATTTTATATTAAGTTGTAACCTAGAAATTGTGGCACACCACAATGTACCAAGATTTGACTGTGTATTTCCTAGATCTTGATTTAAATCATGTCCTGGAGCTTCAAGAGCATGTAGAGGTTTTTTTGCGTCTTTGAGTGCTTCATCTATGCAAACCAACTTGAAGTTCATATATGCTCAATGCTTCAATACTTCATAATCATCAAAAGGTTAATCCAACATACAAGCACGGTTTAGATCCTCTAATGCATCTTCGTATTTTTCCACTAGCTCTTTCAGAACACCTCTCTCTTGCCACACCAATGGATTACTTTGGTTTGCTTCAATAACCTGATTAGCACTTAAAAAAGCTCCTTCGTAATCTCCAAGCTTTGCTTTGGCAAGACAAGTCATCCTATACATTGTATAGTTAGTATTCAATTGTTCAATTAATAAAGGTACTATGTTTCATGTTAGCGATGGATTTGAATCCTTTCCAACAAGAATTTATCACTGTAGTAAATGGTAAAAAAAGGATAAAAAAATCAAACTCAAAATAAAAATGTTGAGAAAGTCTTATGTTTTATAAAATTCAACATAATTTGGATCATCAAAGTCTGCTAATTCAAAATCAGCAAGGACTTCTTTGTAGAGTTCAAAATTTGTATTGACCATTCCGCAAGAATTCTTTGCTGCAATTGAATTCAAATTGATATTGTTGTACTTATTATGGTCCAAATAAGTTAGTACAAATATAGCCTTTGATTGCATCATATCATCATCCACTTCTTTATGCAAGAATTTCTCCAATGTTGAAACAAGCTCTAAATGAGTAGAAAGTAAGGCTTTGGTTTCTTCATTTGCTACAACAAAATTTGATAAGCAACCCAATAAGTATGTTGAATTACAAAAAATGTCTCTTTTGAGGCTTGTAGCTTCCAATAGCCTTGCAACCACAAAAATTAAGTTGATTGTGTTTGCAACTTTGAATGATGTTTCTTTTTGAAAAGATATCTCTTTTAACCCTTAAACGTCATTCGCTCCTTCATTGAACAACTCGGACGAATCTTGTAAATTTCATTGACTTAGGCAGAGGCCAAAAATTAGAGAGTGGGCCTGGAGTAGGGAGTGATGTCAGTGTAACAGTCAACATCCAATTCACACCTCATGTGTTGCGTTTATTCTCCACAACACTCCACCTAGTTCTCAAGCTATGTGGGGTCGCCACGTGGCGGCGCCTGACATCATACACTTCAATCTCTGACATCCCACTGCTCATATGATCCCCATCTGCTTTGAAATTGTGTCTTGATTCTGCCCCTCCGGCTCCCCTCCGCACCTTGGAATTCCATCATTTCTTTGAAACTATGTCAATCGATTGAGTCCAAGCTCGAAGGGAATCTTGCCTCACAACTAAATCATCTTTCTATCGCTCTTTTCCAATCAGAAAATGCTTAACAAAAGTTAAAGATTTCTTAAAGATTCTATGCTGAATAAGCCCGTGGGGCGTAGTTTGTCTTTTAAGGGCTAAAACAAAAGCTGCTTGAGTTTTGAGTTCAGATTCATCTTTAAGTTGGTCTGTATCAAGTACATTTACAAATGTATCAACAAATCCTTCAACATTTGCAATTTTGATACAAGCACTTAATGAACTTGCCAAATATCCTAAGTATTCAATTGCAAATGATTGACTCTTGATGTCACTATCATTTGGTTGAAATATTGCTTTGAAGGCGTTTGTATGGTACGGTCCACTAACTCCTCTTGGTGAACTAACTACGTTTTGGTGCACATTTGTGCACTTTGAGCATTTTGTCTAAAAGGCTAATTTTCAAACTAATTTGAAAATTATGTAGCAATGCTTCAATGAAAAATGAATGAACCAACTTCTACATTTATGTACATATTATTCAAAAATAAAATTTTAGAATGTTAAAATGATTTCATGTTGAAGATTTTGAGTATCAAAACTCCCATTTTAATGACAGTTTTACCTATTTATGATCAAACTTTGAATAAAAATATAGCTCACGTTTGATTCTATATTTTAAAATCTAAAAATAAACCAACCTAAAAAATTCCATTCTCAAGTACTTTAAAAAAAGAAATCCATCAAAACAGTTTTTTAAAATAGAGAAACAATTAATTCCTCCCAAAAATAACACATTTTAAAATTTGAAACTTTAATCAATTCAGAAAATTTGAAAAAATGGAAGATATTTTTCTTCACATATTTGAACACTAGAAAGTTCATCCACAACCTTTTGTTCTCCTTCTCATTTGGAATTTAGAGTGCATATTATGCACTATGACAATGCACTAGTTTACCCTTTGTTTCATCCATAATTCTATAATTCTATAATTCTATAATTTCCTCCATTAAAATGTAATGCCGAATTTTAAATTTTCTATCATTTTTTTTTAGTGTTAGGATGGACCGTACCTTGAAATTCTTTCGTAATTTGATTGTGAACAAGATATTGATAATCTATAGATGAAATTAGTTGTGATGGGTTGAAATGTAATACTCTAAGTGTTAGTAGTGATTTTTGGAGATTTTTTGGTTGCTTTATTTTATGAGCTAGTTTTTTCAAATGCACTTTTGAACTAAGATTTTAATTTGTTTTGGTGAATCACTTCAACATGAAATGAGGCATAAAAATTTCACAAATCATCCCCTTTCTACAAAGTTCACACATACATGAAGCTATCTTGCTATAGAATTTTGTAGTATTTTTTTGGATTGCCAAAAGTGGTTTGATGAACAAAATCCTACAGATGTTTATCATTCATCATCCAAAAAATGAATGGCTGGACGTTTAGGAGTTAAAGAATCTCACCATGGTTTCTATTTACATCAAGAATTTAGGACCCTACGGATTTTAAACGAATTCCATGCGACATCCGATATTTCATGGGTTCGTACATTTTTTGCACGGATTCTGCACGGATTTCGCGCTAATTCCACACGGATTCTACACTGTGTAAGATAACGAAAAGAGTGAATGTAGAAGCTGTGCGGATTTAGTGCAGAATTAACGCAAAATCCAAGCGGAATCCATGCGAAAAATGTACGAACCCATGAAATATCGGATGTCGCACGGAATTCGTTTAAAATCCGTAGGGTCCTAAATTCCTGATGTAGTTGAATTTTATTCAGGTAAGAAATCTTTCACATTTCGAATGATTAACTTTAGATGTAAATAGTTTACGAATATACACTTTATTCACGCCAGCCTCGAAAGAAGACGAGAGTTTCTATCTATTTGTGTAAAGTCAATATATTAGGATGAGAATAGAATCAAAGAGAATAAAATCATAACATGATCTTTCGGTCACAGAACTGTGCAGTACATCAAAAGCTACAATTTTCTAAACTGCAATCTTCAAGACTTCTTTGTCTTCTTCATAATAATCCTAACGCTAGTCCTAGGACCATCTTGAATAAAGAATTTAAATTAGAACCATTAGCTATGCCTCAAAGATATAGGTAGCGAAGTTTATCACTTTACCTTGGATGCCCCTTTTTCGGAGTAGACTTTATGACTTGGACTAGTGATTAGTTTCCAGTAATTTGGAAGAAACCACAACAATCCACCATCATAACACATCATCCCAAATAGTGTAACAATATCTATTTAGTGTAGACCACACTAAATATTGTAAATGGGATGGGAGGATCGACACACCTAGACCAAACATTATTGTTGTTTTTTAATTTCTATAAAATCTATTCCCCAAATAGTATAAATTGTCAATTATTCTTTGAGATTTCCTTTTTTTAAGCTGGAAAACTTTTCTTGAATAATAAATTTCCAGCATTTATGTTGATAAATATTTTCTACTAAACTTGCCTTCCACTCACCTAAAGTAGAATGAAGAAGTGTGTAGAGTCCTATTGATGATACTTTTAACCCTTAACTCCTAAACGCACCAACCCTTTTAACCCCTAAACGTCCTCACCTATGTCCAGTTTAGGCAGTTTTGCAAAGATGCATTATAAAATGCAATTAATATGAATATTTAGAACTTGATGTATAAATAAAAGTTATACATTTTTAATTTTAGATTCTATCTATACAGTTAGATCTATGACTACTATCACTAATCTTTTTTTTATAAATTTTGAAACATAAAATAAAAAATTACTTTGTAAGTCAATTACGAATAAGATATTGACAATATGCGGATGAAATTTTTTGTGATGGGTTATAATGTAGTACTTTAGGTGTAGTGATTTTTGGAGATTTTTTGGATGCTTGATTTTAATAGTTTTTTTTTTCATGAACACTTTTAGACCAAAATCTTCAAGATTTTCGGTGAAACACTACAACACAAAATGAGGCATAATTTTTTCAAAAATTATTTCCTTTTCGATCGGATCACACATACATGAAGTTAACTTCCCATAAAAAATTCAGTAAAAAAATCACACCACAAAAAGTGCATGACGGATGAGAAAATACGGATGAAATCTGTACATCAGGCCAAAAACGCCTATTTGGGCAGTTAGGGGTTAATAGAAGTAGATGCTAGCCTCAAAAATAGATATTAGCATGGCTCAGATGTACATGAGGTGTACATGAGAGGACCATTGCAAACATAAAATCTACCCAACAAATTTGACATACTTGTAGTTGGAGGCCTCTCCAATAATATCAACAGTTCCACATCATAAGAGATTTATTGTAATTGGTAGAGAATTTAATAGGCTTACAACGGTGGCTTGAAAGAAAGCCATCCGAGGTTATATGAGAAAGTTGCAAAGCTTTGAATCTGAACGTTGGGACATTTAGGGGTTAAAGGACATGGCTTTCCTTATTCCGACACCCAAAATCACTTTCAAACTTCATTTTAAGTATGATTATCTTTTTAATTTACTTTGATTTTATTTTAAAGAAATATAGATACTTTAAATATGTTTGTTTTGGCATTTAACCCTTAAGCATCCACACTACAATTACGCAGTCAAACCTCATCAATTCCTCAAATTTAAATTATTTTATATTTTCTGGTATTTTAATCATATAAATTATTGTTAAACCGATTTACGTTGATTTTTTCATAATTATGTAGATAAAAATAAAACATAGGATTAGAAAGCTCTGACTTCCCAGGACTAAGAGTTAAATCCAATTGTTCTGAATCCCAATTTGCCTAATGTACCAAAACATATGCTAGAGAAACCTGCATTCTAACACCCCTAATATAATTATATAACAGAAGCAGAGTTATTCCTGAACTTGCATTTCAAATGAAACATATGACTTTCCCATTCTTAAATGTTTTGAGCTCACAATCTACACTGAATGGTATATTTAGTGTCTGGAGATAATTGATGTCTTTTACCACAATTCGTTCAAAGGTGAAGAGAAATAGTGTCCCTTGACACTACATAGGAGTTTGCCACTTGTCATTCCCACTTTCATTAAGAGTACCATGTTCTTTTCAAGTAATGAGAGTGACATGAGGTGGCATGCCATATTTATTATAAAATTGCCATATGTCATTGGAACACTACGTTCATTTTTTTCTTACGAGGACACTATATCTCCCTAAAATTAAATAGTGTCTGGATTTGAGAAATTGTGTCCCGGACACTAAATACACCAAATACACCATTCAGTGTAGTCCATAATGCCAAGCTGTTCTAGTCAATCAAGAACATCTTGGTTGATGTAATAGGCTGAGAATGTCTTGTTAATCCACTTCTAATTAGCCAATGAGGCAGTGACCCGGTTCTCTGTAACACCAAACTTAGCATTACAAAAGCAACTTTACTCGAAATGCATACGCCAAGTTCCAGAGACAAGTTGCAGTATAATAAACCTGAGCTCATGAGTACTACTTGGAGAACAAGCCTCAGACTTAACTTCCTACTATACAGATAGAAACCCTACCTCAAGAGAACCAAGTTTAGTTGCGAAACCTAGATGTCATTCTACCAGTCAACACGATTTTCTTGAACACATGATGAAAACAACTTAACTTGCACCAGGTTCCAGAGAAAGCGTATTATAATTGCAGCGTAATAAGAGATTGAGAATGAGTACTACTTGGAGATAACAAGTCTCAAATCTGATAGAAACCCTACCTCAAGAGAACCAAGTTTATTTGCAGAATTTGAGCAGAAAACCTAGCTTTCTAGCTTGAAGAGGGTGCACCAGTCTCACGCACCACTGCACAACCAAAATGATAGTACAAGATTCAGTACTACTCCAAATGGCTGTAATAATTGAATATAGAAAGAGAGATCACCAAAAAAAAAAAGCTTAGACGCACCTGGTTTTTGGGGAGCGCCTTCGGCATACGGCACGACCTTGTAGTAGGCATGCTCGCGTTGGAGCGCCTTCGTCTTAAAAGGCTCCTTCAAGCAGTTGCGCACCAGAGCCGCGCATGTGTTGGCGTAAGAAAGGTATGTCATGCCTGCCGATCTCCAGTAGGGAGCCGCGGCTTGCGCTGCCGTCGTCGCTGCTGCCCCTGACATGATTGTCACCAAAAACAACACGAATCGATCACTAAATTTTCTCGCAATGCAACAGCAACACCGATCGATCGAGCTCAGAGTTCCCAAGGCCTTCGCAAATTCTAATGTCGTGTTTAGGGTTTCCACCGGTGAGGGTGCTACCAGTATCTCTATATTACAAGGTCGTAAGCAAAATTTTCATGACAAAATCAAGTGGTTCTTTCGGCTCTCTGTAGTAGCCGACAGGCCCTGGATGTGGAATGGCCACGTGTCACGCGGGGATAGCTCAGTTGGGAGAGCGTCAGACTGAAGATCTGAAGGTCGCGTGTTCGATCCACGCTCACCGCACGTGTGTATAATTTTCTCAAATACCTTTTTGAAAGTCCTTGTTGCTAAATGAAAGGGCATTCATTCCAACGCACCTAAGTACTCATGATTTGGTTACCGTATCAATAAGTTCCGAAGTTTCAAAGTTGTGCTCAAGGTTCAAACTTATCTTGATGATACTTTTTCAAGGGACCAAATGGACTTTTACTACCGCCTTCACGTATGTTCACAACTTCACTCTCATTCTTACAATCAACATTTTGTAGGAGTGTTTGTCTCTGAAAATGCAAAGTACGGCAAGGTAGACTTCCTAAGGTAGCGGACCACATTCCCAACTGAATTTTAGTTGTGGCTAGTTGGGAGTGTGAACCAATATTTTTATAAATTTTGAGTGCTCCGCAAGGCTGGTGCCAGAGCAACTCCAAAAAGAACAAATGTTTTTAGCATGTTTGTGATTTCCTACAATTTTTTAAAGCGAACCTTGTAGAGTGACCAATCCTCGACCATAGAGTACGTGGTATGTCTACAGGTTGGATTTCTAAATCTGCATACTGGGTAGTCTAAAACCGAGCACCTTTATCCTCTGTCAACAAACGAAGGTTTCCCAAAAAAAAGCGTGCCAGGCCCCTTCTTGGGCGCTTTTATAAATTTTATTGGCCACATTTCTGAACCCAGCCCCCAACCCTAGGGGTCGCCATTGGGACCCGGACGGGAATTGGGTCCGCTACCTTATATAAGCTTTGAAAATTGTAATGGGACTGTTTTTAGCTGATAGGAAGATAAGAGTCATGAATAAAATTGAAATAATAAATCAAAAGAATTCAAGTAAATTGTAATTTATAGTCTACCCTCCATACGATAACCCTCTATGATATGACAATATTATTGTTCAAGAAATACACATGTAACAAGTCATTTATGTGACTAAGCCACTTTGAAGGTAGGGTTTCTCAAACATGGCATAATAGAGAAGAACAACTGTACATGAATTTTGAAAGTGAAAGTCATACTGCACTTGTGACATATATCTGGTGTTTCATTTTAACACATAACGTACTATAAATTGCATCCTAGAAGCCCAAATCCCGCCCGCTTGTAGAAGCCTCCATTGGACACAAATGCCGGTCACAACCATACATTCAACTATGGCTACTTCAACACACAGGCAAATCGAAAGTTTAACAGAGAAATCTAAATTTCCATATAATTTTGTAATGAACATGCACCTGAGAAGTCAGGAGGTAATCCAAAACTAAGTTGCACTCATATTTACTGTTAATCCTGCAGGACTTATTACCAGAAAAAGCAAGCTATGAATGATATCACTATACAGTACAAACCTTCGACGTTGTACATACCTGTGGTCTCTATGTATATATACTTGAATCCTCAACTAAAGTAACACTGTTGCAAAACCCCTAACCTGGTCATTCAAGACGTTTGATTATGTTCGTTGCAAAACCACTGATAAACAAATGTATCCAGCATTTAGGATGACTTCTTCTCCTTGTTAGGATCTTCCTTCCTCAGGAGGGATGGAACTGGGAACTTGGCTGGCAGTGATGGCAGGCCATAGCTCTTCTCCTGCTTGGGATGCTCCTTATGGAAGTTGGCCCTGTCTTCGAAGTAGCTCTCAAATGCACGAGGCAAGAACATGGGGATCAGGAAACCGAACAAGTTGGCGGTGTAGTAAATAGCGTTGGCTGCTGACAATGCACGACCAAACCAAATCCACGTCTCATCCTGCAAAATAATCCAATTTATCTCAGCTCAACATACCACTCAATATATAATATTATAATAGTCTTATCAAATAGAGGGACCGAATTTGACCACATCAGTGATGTTTCAGAGTTTACAAAGAGATGTTAGAAGGAATTCAATCGTGGCACAATCACATGCAGTGAGTGATGTCCAGCGATTTATTTAAAAATACTAAAAAAGAAAGGTGTTATTACTAGAAGGAGAATAACTGGAGTGACTAAATTCGACCTTCCATGGTGATATTCCATAATTTATAAAGAGACGCTGTTGATTTTTACCACAAATGAATCCATTCATTGCATAATCACATCCGTGAACATGCAGTGAGTGAAGTCAAGCGCTTGATTACAAACTAAAATTAAAAGAAACTTATACTGTTATTAGAAGAATAAACATTGGAGAGACTATCGGTGACGTTTCAGAGTGTATAAAGTGATGCTATTAGAAAGGAATCCACACATGCAGTGAGTGATGTTAACAGAAAAGAAACCATGATGGAAACCCTAAAATCAAACACGATGAAATGGTGATTCAACGCACCTGAATGCGGATGTCATCGGTGATCTTGGTGGCAAACCAGGTGTTGATAACCCAGCCATTCAAGGAGAACAACCTTCGCATGCTATACAGAATGGGCAGCAAGGCGCGCACAGGAACGGAGAAGATATTCAAGCCACTGATGAGATTCTCAGACAAGACTTGGAACGAGAGCAGGAACAAGTGAGGAGTCGCGGCGCGGACGGAGTCCTGGTCATTTCTTGCGAATCCACCCAAGACATACGCCAGCGGCAAGAACAGCCCGATCACGGTGCCCAGCACCACGTACACCTGGAACAGGCGGTTGCCCTTGAACACCTGCAACGACTCGGGGTTGCCGTAATTGGGAAACACGAAGCTGGAGAGGAGGAAGGCGTAGAGGGAGAGGAAGACGGGGAACACGAGGTCCACGACGGGCACCAAGCCCGACGCGCTGAACACGATGATGAACGCCACGAGTTGCAATTCGATGACCCGGAGGGATCCCATGATGCCGCCTAACCCGCCCGCGTCGCCTGCTCGTCGGTCGAACTTCTCGCCATGAGTCTCCTTGTCCAAGTGCTTCTGCACTCGCGGCCCCGACGCCAACGTTGCCCCCGACATCGCTGCAAAACCTCGCAAAACCTTGAAAACTCTCGATTCCGCACTGTTTTGGGAGCGGAAAAAAATGGAAAAAAAATGGGGTGGGAAGAGTTGGAGGTCGACGATGGAGGTCGAGGGATTGATGAGGGCGAGGAATTGAAGAGGGCGAGATTGAAGTGCCTGTGCAGATGCGAGGGGAGATCGACCATATGGAGTGAGGAGCCAGGGGGAGGAAGCGCTGACCGAGGGTGCCAGGTGGAGGGGTCCGGCGTCGACACGTTTTGCCACGTGTGCTGGTTTTGGCAGCTCGAAGGCCACGTAGTCTCTGCGTCAGTTGTAAAGGGTGAGACCCGGTTCAGTTCACGAAACACTTGGAAGTGCTTTTGATGTTGGTGTGAGAGCATCAGTTGACCCTGACAAGTGGATGAAAAGTGGATGAAAAGTGCATGTATTTGATCCTTGAACGCCACGCACTAAAAATAGGTTTGAGATTTCAATTTTGTAGCTATTGATAAGAAAAAATTGTTAATTTTTTTTATCTTCACATAATATTATAAATAGGACTTTGTACAAAGTTTGGGATGAAAATCATAAGCATGGATGAGAACAGAGCTTGTATTTATCTTCATTTAGTGTTCAAAATCGGGACACTATAGCGTTCAAGGGCTAATGTTGCATATTTAGGAAGGGTGAGAGCCATAGAATATAAGACAATTTGGCCAAATATGGTCCTTGCACTATCATGTTGCAGAGTGGCGCAAGTTGGAGGCATAGTCCATGGGCCTCTGCATTTTGTCTCTGTTGGTTGCTCCCGTCGCACTCTATTTATTCCATTTGGCCCCCTCCCACAAGTCTCCCTCAAAATCTTATTTCTTTTCCTTATGCATTGAATACCTCAAAAGGACACTCCAAATTTGAAGGGCCTTAGCTATTTTGTCGTGACCCCGGCTAGACAATTTCTCTCATGCAGTGATAATTGAATTGCAGTAGTGCCCTCCCACCCTTTATAGTGACGGTAGCCGCCCTTACTCCAGAGTAGTAGAAGATGTTCTAAGCCATGATATAGTGATACCTAGATATGTCCTTCTAAAGCTAATTGAACCCCTAAACGCCCAAGGAGGGTCATCCACCCAAAACTGCTTCATTTTGGTGATTTACGTTGATGATCTTTAATGCTTTCCAAAACCTTTTTTCACATTCCAACCGTAGGATCTTGTACTCCGAGGCCTTATAAAATATCCCTCAAATTTTCAAATCATTTAACCATACAGATGTCAAGATTATAGCAAATGAAGTTAAGATTTTGAAATTTCAGGCCCTGGAATATCCTAGCAGCCTTGCTTTGAATGATCTCCCAAACCAAAAAAAATTAAATGATTTGCCATTTTTAACCATTTTCAAGATGAGGGAATTAACAAGATGCATGATTCAATTTGACAAGATGTTGAATTCATTAGCATTTCTTCACAGACCTTGTAATGGGTGGAGATATAAATGAAAGCAAGAGATTTTGGCCAAAGTAGATTATCCCTTCAACTCTCTTTTAATTAGAAGAGCCTACAACTCATGGCATGCAACCCATGTGAGATGGACAAAAGTTCTTGTGAGATACCCAATGAATCTTATTAGCTTAACCCTTAAACATCAAAAAAGCCCCATGGGTTTGTTTTGAGAGAATAATGAAAATAAAGGTGGATTTTCTCAATCAAAATTGAAATGGATTGGTGCTTTGAAAAGGTGATGAAAAAGAGAGTCTAAATTTAGCAAATACACATGTTTTAGTAAATTGTACATTCCAAGGAAATTGAAAAGAGAATTGGTGGGGAGGGGAGGGAGTCGGGCACCTTGAGACCTTGATGTATACCAGAGTTGTTGGCGCATGTAATTGGTAAATGAGAAATTGGTTACCAAAATATATATGGATTTAACCCCCAACATTGAGGTGTTTCACTTTGAAAAATTCCCCTAAGTGGAATTTTGATCGTATAGACATAATTTCAAATGCACTGGAAAGAAGACTCATTTATCTATGACATCGTAATTTTTGATTTGGAAAAAAGTAATTTTTTGAGCCTGGGCAGCCCAAAAAAATGGGGAGCAACCCAAAAATGATCTCTTAGGAGCTTAGGAGTTACAAAAGATACTTTATCCTATATAGATGAACAATAATGATTACCTATGTATACATTAAAGAAGGTTGTTTGTCTGTTTGTTTGTTTGGTTTTGTTTTGTTACATTGAGATCTCCCCAACCGTGCGCTCCATGGTTGTGTTCTTGGTACCGTAAGGAAGCTCTTGATGAGAAATGGTGCACGAAGTTCGTTTTGTCACGGTTAGACCTATAGTGTGAAAGTTATGCATTTTTAATCAAATTTTTTCATTGTAAATGAAATATGGGGGTTTTTAATGTCATTCTTAGCATTGTCAAAAAGTTCTTTCCGAGTAGGGGTGCATTAAAGTCATTTAATAGCTTTTGGATGTATGGTGTTTTTTTTTTAAACAAAAGCATGGGGAACATGGGAGGAGGGGGCAACAACACAAGGCCATACTATTGTATAGTGATTGTAATTGGTTCACCGACTATATAGAGGGACACATAGTGATTCAAAGGTGTGGAGACGATAGATTGTGACACAAAAATAATATTTTACAAATTTTAAAATTCGAAATTGTAAGATATCCTACTATTGACATTAAACTCTATCTAATTGAACATTCTTGAAGCACAAAATGTTGCAACTTTATTTTGTTGCCTCAAGCCTCAGAAATTCCTTTAACTCCTATTGGTTATTATTGAGTTCTTGTAATAGTTTTAGAGACTATGAGATGATTTTTTTGCACAAAGCACAATCTCAAAGCACAATCTCAAATTCAAAGTGTATGCTCAAATGTAATATTCACATTAAATCTACACAACCAAAATTATTGTAGGTTTCAAAATATAATACAATGTTCATTTGACTAAAAATAAATAAATAAATGAAAAAGTATTGTAGGTTTTCCAAAATTTGTGTCGATTATATATTGTAAAAATGAATTTCTCTAGAATTAATAAATGTGGGTCATAATATTTGTATGAAAAAGTGTATTCAATTGGAGTGATGACATTTTGCCAAAATTAGAGAATTATCCAATGGTGGAATTGCAAAATTATAGTATGTTTTTGAATCATATAATGCAAACTCAAAAATGAGATTTTGGAAGGTGTGTGACGCAAGAGTTAGATAGAATTTGGGTTAAATTTTCAAAAGTAAATATGCAGATGTTTAGCAATGACCTATGTCAACACCTCTCCATTGCAATCTTTCATGTCAAGAACGGACTCACACATAATTATTGTGAATTTTATAAGTGAGAGTGACTTATCTATATTTGGTTCAAAACAAAAATTTATACGTTAAAATATGAAAGGAGTTGGTCCATTTATCAAGATTGGAATACATACACTAATGGAACATGAACAAGAGAACATAATTCAAAAAAGAAAACAAGATAACAAACTTCCAAACACAATAGATACCGCATAGTATATGTGTTGCAGTTGTAAGTATTTACTGTATTTTCAAGTATTTACAATATTTTTGCGTTTTTTTCACAGCCGTATTTTGATAGTTGCACAACTCCAAATTGAATTGAATTTTATTTTTTTTCTAAAAGATGTGTATTATAAATCTCCAACTTCACAATTCAAAATCCAATTCTTCACGAATTTTCTGTTATTTGTATTTTTGACATTGTAGTGACCATAATCTGATTTGTTGGGCACTAAAGGGTTAACAACAATCTTTCCAATCAAAATCTAAAAAGATTGCATTTGGGATAATTGGCTAGTAAGACCAAGGTAACTGAGAGACAAATTGATTGTAAAGTTTATAAAATTTGCATATATAACACCTCCACATTGACTAGTACATAGGGTGAATTTCTACTAGTAACATGTTTAACCCCTAAAGGACGGACCTATTACCGTGAAATTACCATGGAATTAGAATCACATTCCGCTATATATTTTGGCACTGTAATTAACATTAAAATTCAATATTTTAATTTTAGTAGATGAAGACATGTGCATACTGCATGTCAAAAAATATCCATACATCTATGTGAAAAATTGAAATTATTATAATTTTTTGAAGTGAATGCTAAGGAAATTCATATCAATTACAATATATGTTAAATAACGCCAAAATTTCTACCATGGGTGTAAATCACAATGAAGATCATTTTGGTAGAATTTTTTTAGCATGACCGTAAAATTAGCAAAAATAAGCATCCCATGGTAATGGGTATTCAACTTGTGATCATAATAAAAAAATATAAAACTTAAATTTTTCCAAAACTCAAATTGATATAGAAACTAGATGTGGTAAACTTTATATTGCTAGTTATGCTCAATTTCAAAACACATCATTTTAATGGTTTAAATTGAGTTTTGGTAAAAAGATCCTCAAAACTTAAAATACACTACACCACGGTGCATTTTTATTATTCAATTAACAATTGAGATCCAATATTGACACCTTGTAGAAGCAAAAGCTATCAATGTAAATAGCAACTACAAATTTCATCTACAAAATGGATGAAAATTTGATGAAAAACGTTTCCCAAAGCACTTTCTACCTTGTTTTCTTCATTCAAAGGACACTAAGTGTCCCTGCCGGCGTTCCAGGGTTAAAGAAAAAAAGATGTGCACATTGATGGTTCCTACATACTTTTTTTCTTTTCTTTAAACAAATGGACATTTTATTCTACTGCAAAACAAAATGCACATCAAACCAAGAGGGTTGCTACATACTTGAGCATTCAAATTCTAAAAATCCATTATCAATATATGTCAATTAATTCAATTATTATGTGAAAGCATGATTTTATTTTATAATTTAATTCAAAAAGAAACAAAAAAATGATTGGTTTTCAAAATTGAAATTTGGTATAATACAGTGACGAACAAAACTGAGTATTGATTTGAAACTTTTCCATTCAAACAACCATACCATGAGCATCAATGGGCAAAGTCCAAAAGTGAATATGCAAAAGTTGTATTATGCGACATATAACACATTATTATGGAAGTTTGAAGAAAAACTCAATTGTGATTTGAAACAAAATGAATTTCAAAGTTAGCCATGTCTAAACTCGGTTTTGTGTGCTATAATTTGGAACTACTTTAATCCTTTAACGTCCCAATTCAACATTGTTTTCAAAGAAGTGTTATAAAATGTTTGATGGAAACCGAAAATGGAGTTGATGTACAAAGAAAATTTGTAGATGTCAATGTGAAGATCACATCTGTACAGTTAGGTGCATCATATTTTTTATTAATAATTTTAAAATAATTTTGCAAGGTTTTCTCTTGAAATTCAATCAAAAATCCCGAATTACCACAAAAAAATTTAAAAAAATTGGAAAGAAATTGGAATAACATGCACTACGCGATGGTATGGTTTCCATTATTTGATTCTACTTATTTTGGAAAATCATGTTTAAGGTCTCACTTTTTGAATTAAAAATGAAACTTGACATAAACCAATTGTGTTATTTTTCCAAAAATCATGATAACCTATTTTGAAGATCCACGCTGTACAAAGGATAGTCAACTTACACAAGAACCCAAAAAAAAAATTGGTGGATGAAAACTGTCCACTTTGGATGGAAATCAAACAGCTTTAATCTGTTCGTCGTCCAATATATAGACGTTGGCGCGCTAAAGGGTTAAATTTTGTCAATTTTTTCTTAGAGCTTCAAAAAAAACATTTTGTGCCTTGGCATGTTGGTATACATCATTTTGGATCCTATATTCTCAAATGCAGTAAAACAATAAAACTCGATTTCTGAGCAATCTAGGAAAGCCACCCCAAATTCTATTTTTAGCCAGTTTAGTTTTTCCACAGAGGGTGAGATTTACAACTTAGCTTTGTAAATCAACTCAATTTTTGTTATTCATCAAACATTTTATAACGCATCTTCAAAATCAGTGTTGAATTGGGACGTTAACCCCTAAAGGACCACAACTATGTTTCTCTCCAAACACTCCAAAATTGCCTAAAAGTACTCCTTTTCATAAAAAGTCAAATATTTTTTGATCTAAAATCATTTTGACAGATTCAACCGTAGGATAGTTCAACCAGTTTGAATTTATTAGCACCTATAAAGTTTCAACCGTTCAAGGTTCCTCAATAGTAAGATTATAAGCTACAAAGTTGGTTGTAATTTATTTTTTGGCCTACTGCCCCAAGCTTGAAACTTTCTAAAAATGCCTAAAATGCAAATTTTAGTCTCAAATTTGGTAAAATGAATTTGTCAATTGTGTATATGGGGGTATTAGCTCATTATGTAAAAAAATTCAGATGCATAGCTCATTGTATGAAAATTTTCAGGAGATGCCCGCAGTTAGGTTTTTCACCTTTGCATGATTGTATCTTTGATCTATACATCACCTACGTACGCAAATTACCATCCCATCTTTGTTACAAAGAGAAGAATCACCACAAAAAATCTCAAAAATTGAGGATCAATACTCATTCCACACCGAGCTGACCGAACTTGAAAAATCAGCCTTGGTCCTTTAGGGGTTAACCCCTAAAGGACCGCGGTTTTTCCTGTTTTTGAGCATCATTTTCACCTCTTTCTATTCATTTTCTTTTGAATATTTTTTTTCCTCTTGATAGAAAATACCAAATCAAACATTTAAATAAAATTTAAGAATTTTTTTGACCAATTTAACAATTTTTCCCATGTCTTCAAAGACGGTCAAAAAATATCCAAAAAGACTGCAATTTCATCTTTTCACTTCAAACGCTATAATCTTGCAATCTATACGGTCAAATTCTATGAAAATTTTACCATGCACTCTCTTGGTAATCTATAACAAGATCCTACAGTTAAAGTTGAAAAATAATAATTTCTAAGGTTTATTTTGAGCCCTGCCCGCACTGCCCATTCTCCCCAAAAAAATCCCTTTTGCTCCATAACTTCCACTTAAAAAGTCGGAATCAAAAAAAAACTAGATCCCCATTTTTGTATTGATATACCAAATTCACATAATTTATTTCAAAAAATAAAAATAAAAATTGACACTGTGGGAACCTACCCGAACATTGAAATGTCCTAGTTAGGACACTTGGTCCTTTAGGGGTTAAAGGGTTAATCAATTTTTATCTCACTAAATCGACACTCACTTGAATTCAAGAACAAGCATTCACGAAAGAATGTTAAATATCAGAATGAGAATGTGAGCTTGTGATGCAAAAGAGGCTCAGCATTATGTGTTGTTTGCCACAAACTCAGAATTTCAGTAAGCAACTTCTGAAGAACACGTGCATTTTTCCCATTATTTTTCCTATCAGCAATCAAAGCCGTGAACAATGTCAATACACTGAATCAATTCAACTAATACGGTATATTGTAAACAATTATTGGGCGTTTCTCCAACACAGCTTTCTACAAATTGGCAGATTCTGCATTATCTACAATGGAGTTTATACTAAAAAAAATGGTGATAGTCTGTGATAATGTTAAGCTAATGAGAAACAGGGCTGCAGTGAAGAAAGAGAACAATGTTCTCATTCCAGGCTCTGGTACTCCCCTTGCAGGCTTGTTACAAGGTTGTCCTCTCCAAAACAAAACAAAATTCCTTGCTGCAACTACCACTTCAGTGATAAACCATTGTCTCATCATATCATTTAAGAAACCGACCAATCATCAAAAAAATCTCTTACCATTGAAGTGCATTCGGTATTCACAAGCTGGACTTTCTTGGGGAAGTGACTGGTCCATACTGACTACGAAGCATCCGCCTCATCACTTTGTTGGAGGCAGTGCGAGGGAGTGAAGGAGCAGTCCCCACTGCATTTACCTGCCAAAAAACAGAGAAATTGATTACAAAATCATATGGATTTAACCCCCAAAGTGGCTGCTGCTTTCATATCGAAATAAATCATTTAGGAAGTAACAAAATGCCATACCCTACATGGGAAATATGTTTGAAAGTTACTATAATAAACTCTTAGCTCCCAAAGTGGACTTTCTGTTCTAGCTTGGGCATTTCAAGGTTAACCCAGAATGGTCACCATGTTTTTTTTAACAGTTTTGAGTAGGTCCTATTTGGACTTCCTCTTGTTTGAATTTATTTGTTTTTTGACCAACACATGCAATGATCTTCACTAGTTCTAGTGATATAAAATTTGGTCCCATCTGAATTATATTTTTCACAATATGATCAATTAAATTTGTCATTTTAAAACTGTGAATCCCTGGTTAAATAAAAACATATTTTAGGGGGTGTCAAAGAGCAAGTTTTTGCATGAGCTTTTGCAGCGAGTTTTCAAGCAAGAACATGACCCCTGTCTCCTTGAACCCCACGGTTTCAATTTGCTTGTAGAAGGCAACAGATTTGGTGAGAGTCTCGTGGTTGTGGGCGTAAATTACAGGATGCCAACACGGCAGACCACATTGCAGAGCCTTCACTCACAAGGTCACACTCTGACAGTTACAGTTACAGTTACAGTTTAGGGTTTAGGGTTTAGGACACCCTATGAGTTTAGGGTTGAGAGAGCTACCTTAAACAAAGGGTTCAGTTTCGCTTGAATGGATGCGTTAAAAACCTTCTTCAGATCCTCAAGGGAGGTGCCACTTGCACCATCTTTCAAGACTACGACGATGAGCAGTTGCTCCGGTCCTCCACCAGCAGGGGGCACGCCGATTGCAGCACTCTCCAAAACGTCTTCGTGAGCTGCGTTACACACTCTTTCGATTTCCACTGAACTCACCTGTCATTCCCTCAACATGAAATCCCTTCAATAGAATTAACCCCTAAGCGTCCACTGTGTATTTTCTGTAGTGTAGGAAAATTGGACCCCCTGCTGCAGATCATCTGTTTGTGTGAAAATGACTTCAGTTTGACACGATCGGCACTGTTGATCTTGTAGTATAGAACAAGAGCTTTAAAATGATGTATAATTGCAATCAGAAAACCGAGGTAAAATGAGGAAATGCCACCGTTGCAAAGTTCAGTGATGCAGATGGCCATATTGGGCGTTTTAGACGCTAAGACGAAAGATAGTGCAAGACATTCCCTTCCATTTGTTCACCAGTGTTAGTAAATCCCAGTTCGTGTTACCAAAAGAGTATCTAGTATGACTCTGTTAACTTAACCCCTAAAGGACCAAGAAGTCCGAATTAGGCTTCATGTTTTTTAAGCATTTTTTAGTAGTTTCTATACGCAGTTCCTCTTGTTCAAATTAAAAAAGAAAATTGACTAACAGATGCAACGTTCTTCACTATTTCCGATGATATAAAATTTAGTCCCTTCCGAATTATATTTTTGACAATATGATCAATTGCAGTTGTCATTTTAAAACCAAGAATCCTTGGCCCTTTAGGGGTTAAATGCTTCCAATGGAAACACCAACATCCAAGATGGTCCAACAACTCTGAGGCTGTCTATAATGGATCTTACGGAATAGGTTTTGTCGACATATTAGCGGGAACTAAATGAAAACTATGGGACCAAAATTTCGTTAATTAGTTGAGCAGGTGTGCTTAGGAGTACGTGGCAGGTCTAAGAGAATTTGAGAGAATACAAGGAATACAAGAGAGGATGCATATGTATCATATATTGCAAGACATTCCAATATATGATATATATGATATATGAATCATATTTTGGCCTCATGTTTTTTAATGCAATTTTGAGGAGCTCATATAGGGAGTTTTATTGGTTCCGAAATTTATTATTTTGAACCAATACATGCATTGTTCTTCACTCAGTTTAGTGATATAAAAAATTTCCCCATTGAAATTATGCTTTCTGCAATACGATCAATCAAACTAGCCATTTTAAAACCATGAATCCTTGGTCCTTAATTGATAGTTTGCACACTAGTAGGATAACCTACAGTTTCAACATAATGTAAAGGGGTTTCTGATTGAAATCAGTGCCTGAATACTCACCTTGATGCCTCCCAAATTCATTGTATCATCAACACGACCGTGTGCACGGTAGTAACCACCTACAGTGCGCTCAATCTCGTCACCATGCCTTCTTAGAGTCTGAAACCAACCACTCAAATTGCGTCAATATAGAAAAATTGATCCATCCCAAGAGTTGAGCAAATCATAACCATTTTTCCTAAACGGTTTTCATGCCTATCACCAAGTCTTTAACTCCTAAATGCCATATATCCCCTAAAGGACGAAGAAGCCGAAATTGGGCCTCATGTTTTTTTGACAGTTTTGAATAGGTCCTATGTGAACTTCCTTTTGTTCAAATTTGACCAACACATGCAATGTTCCTCACTGCTTCCGGTGAAATAAAGTTTAGTCCCATCGGAATTATAGTTTTCACAATACGATCGATTGAATTAGTCATTTTAAAACAATGAACACTTAATCCTAGAGGGATATGATCCATTCATCACATTTAACAACTGCTTTCATCCAGTAGGAAGCTTCTTAGAAGACAGGTGGAGTATTGCCATGAATGAGGTTTCTGCACTCACCTTCCCTTGAAACTGTGGCATTCCTTTGTAATACACGTTGAAATGGTTTGCATTTAACAAACGCACTGACGCTCCAAAAATTGACGGGTCCAATGCACACTCCCCAGTGCCTGGTTTATCTGATGGCTGGTCCAACACACCCACGTAGACTTATGTCAGTATTAGTAACACACAGAAATCTGTAAACTCGGAAGCCGCTCAGTCCTGTTGCAGGAACTTGACTTTACCAAGAAATGTTTAGACAAATGAAGTCTACCAAAATGAAAAAGCAAGGCACCATTTCTTAATCGTGTGACTTTCTTATTAAACTTCGTTGCCCTTTCAAAAAATGGGTCGGTACTAACCAAAGGATGTCCGTGATCATCAAGTATGATGATCTTGCAACCCATAGCTGGCGTACTAAATGCTGACAGAGATTGGGGTTGTAACATCGATCCGGTGACGAACCCCCCTCCAATCTCAGTTCCTCCACAATACTCTATGATAGGCTTATATTTTGCTTGGCTCATCAACCATAAGTAATCGTCCACGTTGGACGCTTCACCTGAAGAACTGAAGCACCTGCAGTAGTCATCTCAAAACCATTACAACAACACACAGGGTGCCAAAGCCCCACTCAAAATCAGAGCCAAACCTTACTAACCACTCAAAAGAGCCAAACTCAACAGGAAAACCCAATGCATGAGCTTTTGCCTTACCATCTCAAAAGATCTCCCATTAGATCACAAAGTATTTAATGGTAAATCTAATAGGACATTAAATATAATGGTAATATCAAGTATTTAATGGTAACTATCCATGTAATATCAAGTATTAATATCAATGACAGTAACACCAAACTAACATTTATTTAACACCATTTACATTACATGAACATTAACTTATTGTTATGAGCTCAGCCAGTAATAAAAATAACCATCACAAGCACGATAGTGGGTACAGAATAGTAGGCTACTGAACCAAGTTTGAATTACCGTAGATGGGACCAGTCGCAGCCATTTACAGCATCAGAGCCCCTCCAAGCTTTGACGATACTTGGAACAAGCCCAAGCATAGTAACTCTTGCATCCTGAGGCATAATGATCAGAACCTGGTGTAAGCACGAAATTGATACCCTCCATGAAGTGACGGTTGATGACCGCTTCAACATGGTATGCAATAACATCCTCTACATGAGCAAAGAGATAGTTACCTGTACAAATTTAGCAAAGCCGTATCCTAATGGTGCACCGTTGTAGAGAGCTATAGACGCCCGGTTCAAGAGAGCTGCATAAATAAGCCACGGGCCCATCATCCAGCCCAAATTGGTAGGCCATGCCACCACGTCCTTGTGCCGGATATCATGATGTGCCCAGGCATCGGCTGCAGCTTTGATGGGCGTTGCATGAGTCCAGGGTATTGCTTTCGGATCCCCTGTTGCAGTCATCAGAATTTTCAATTTCCAACAAGGTTTTGAAATACATATAATTCATTTGTTAAGCATAATTCAGTGCACAGAAGTTGAAAGGTGTGGTTAGACTTCTGCATTCGCACCTGTTGTTCCAGATGAAAAGAGGATATTGGATGTCTCTTCAATGTCTAGTGCCACTGCTTTGAAGTCATCTGGCCTGCGTCCATCATTTCTAACTTAAAAAAAAAACATAGCCACAGCATTCTGAAATGAGACTTAAACTAAATAAAGCATGTTGCTTTCTTGAAAAATATTCAGTACCTGTCCACTGCGGTTGCCAGCTCCAAAAATTTATCCCATGGCATGTCGCCTTCACGAAGAGGAACTTTTATACCTTCGTCACACGCAGGCAACACAATGGCTCTAGGACCATTTGCCTCCACCACCCGACTATTGACACAAGAAAACCAGTAAAACGCATTTCATTTGTGGTTACCAGAAGCGTAAATGGCACAAACAAGAGACTTACAAAAGGTTACAAACAAGCGAAAGAAATGAGGAAGACGAAGAAGAGAAAGAAAAACGATAACCATTTTTCTGAACTTCCTTGGCAACTCGACCAAACCTACGTTATAATGGTTGACCTTAATCACTTGAAATGGAGTTCTAGCCATTAAGTTGAACATACTTGTATAGTGGATGAGTCCTCTGATCCCGCAGAATTACATCCTGCAAATCAAGCATCACATACTTTAGGCATCGCTACCTTCAAAACTGCAACATAATCAGTGAAAACGCACTTGTTGTAGGACTGAACATTCCAATGTTATTGTGCATACCTGTGTGAAGATACCCTTTGCCTTGGAGATCTTCAGACGACTAGCGATCTCAGAAGGCGCAAAGCTATCAGCTATTGACACCACCGCACACCCAGCAAGCACAATGGCCAAGTAGACCACGACTGCATGCACATTCATAGGCATGTTGATTGCAATTGCGTCTCCCTTCCTGAAACCTGCTCCTTCCAAAGCATTTGCAACTCGGCTGCACATTCAGCAAATATATATATCGTATGTAAGTCAATTACCGTACATGTTGCACTTTGATCTTCAATTGAACATATTAATTACACTATTTTCTCAAATAAAATTAGTGAGTTAGTAGATTAGTAAGTTGTGAACAGGTGCATGTCTTTCTATCACTGTTGTTTTTATAAAAACCTCACCTTTTGAAAGAGATACAAGGGAGTGTTTTTGGCTCTTCATTATATTTGGTTATGCCCTTCACCAGACACTACTATTACTTAATATTTCTGAATCATGCTTGACCACATATGCTTCGATCAACCTAAACTCAGTGTTCGGTTAAGTGCACAGTAATTGGAAGTGTTCGGTGATAGGCGTACATACGGTATACCATCTTAACCACGCGTAAAACTAGTACATTAGCATGCTCTTTCCTTCTGCGACATCTCTTATTAAATTTGAATCCTGTTACGAAAAGTATCCAAATCAGTTCTCACGTTTTCATCATACTGCTATTCAAACCCTACTCACGTCCTGACAGCTGAGCTTGTAGCAATGAATGGTTGTTGCAACGAACGAACTCACTGTTAGATTCAGCTGGGGTTCATAAAGCCAAAACCAGCTGACAAGAAAAGCATTTGTGGTTCGGTCTTAGGTTCCATTCTAGTGATACCCTAAAAGAAGTAATAAATGATGAATTAGAGCACCCGAAAATTGAAGGCCTTACTTACCAGACACGTTCTCGAAGCTCTGTCATTGTGAGGGAACGGAGAGGAGAATCATCCTGACCCTCATCTCGCCATAGAATTGCTGCCTCTTGAGCCCTTGCTTTGCTATCAATCTGAAGGCAGCATTCCGCAACATTCAAAACGGCCCCTGGCAACCACCTTCCTCCTGGACAAGGCTCACCTTGAAACTCCGTTTCCTCGCTCTTCAGTATACACAAGGGACGTTTGTGAAACTTCAGGCTGAGCTCCTCTAAAACGATATCCCAATAAACCTACACACGATCCCAGCCACAATTTGGATTCAAATCCAATCCCTGCAGCATCACCACAGTTGTAACAGTGTTTTGACTACTCCCTCCGTCCCATAATAGATGATGCTTCTGAAAAATGAAAAAAATATAAATATAAATATAATTCACCGAATCTTAGAATACAGTGAGTTTCCATTTCGGAGTAGTTGTCTATAAAAGCAGTATCATATCGCACATGCTATGTGTGGCATGTGGCAGCATGGTGATGTTTGTTGCAGTGATGCATTGATTTTAGCTATTAGCTAGCTCATATGTTGTTTATGATCTACACATGAGCAAAGACAAGCTTCACAGACAAAAAAACACTTCCTGCGCACTTGTCTTGTGATTTTGCTTCGTTAGAATCTGTAAAACAACAAATTCAAATTGAATAAACGATTTGCATCAAGTAATTTGGGACAATTTTTTCTCAAAAACATCATCTATTATGGGACGGAGGGAGTAAAACTAAACGAATCCTAATCCGTTTTTTAAAGCTTATGAGTCCGGCCTCCCCATCGCCAATTGCCTCTCATACTTCCAATGAATCAGATGCCCCGTTTTGAATGCAGGACTCGCAGGAAAAGTAGCTCAAGATGAAGAGGCCTCCCCGATCTCCAAGTGCTTATAAAATTTCGTCTCAGTTCAGATTTAACACTTCCTTTTGAAACACCGTTTTTTGGCTTTTGCAGAAAGAAAAAGAAACAAGCAGATGCTCCTGACTGACCTCAGGATTCGTCACAGAAAGCTCGTAAAACTCCTGGAAGCTTGCAACGGGGTCTTTGTAAGAGGGAAGAAGTTCCTCACCGCGAGCGACCAATATGCGTCCGATGTTGGTTTGCTTGGCATCCGCCCTACATAACAAAGAACCAAAGATCACGCGATCACCTCACATGATCTTTCGTGTTTAAGGGTTTCAATAAAAGTAGAGAGGCTTACAATGTGGGAGTCCATACGGGAGGAGGCCCGCTGTTCCAGCTGGTGTAAGCGGAGTGATAGAGCAGTCGGTGCAGGGCGAACGGATGCGCAGGTGCCAGAAGCTCCTGCGAGATTCGGGTCCAGGAATTCGCTGCGTCTTTGTCCACGATCGTTTGAAGGTGGTTGTGGATGGAGAGGGAATTCGACACACCTGTGCCTTCGATGTCCGCTACTGTCAGATCGCGCAAAAGCTTCGCCATAGCCAGGCCTCAGAGAAGAATCACATAAAGCAGAATAAATAAATAAATAAATTCAAGAGCATCCGATCGAATGCATGACGAAGTCCGGAATGATTTGGCGATCGAGCAGCCAAAAGAATGAATGCCCTCCGCAATGAGATTCAATTGCGCAACTGGGATATAATGGAAAGTAGTATCAATTGGGCACGGAAACAGACGAACTAGGGCTGTAACGAAGGCGGATTGAGAGGCAGGTGAGTGATGCTTGACAGGATTCCACGTAAGGAATTGTTGGTGCGTTGTTATCAACAATTGCGATCGTATTCCGCTTTTGCTTCACGGCGTCCGCATGGCATTCATTACTTGCGTTCTTCGTCGGCACCAGTGACCAGCTGCAGATGGCGAGCCCGGGGTTCAAGCGAAGCATCACGGCCGTCGATCTGCATCGACGGGGCGAAGCATCGCGGCCGTCGATCTACATCAACGAGTCTCGGATAGGACAATTGTTTTAAAGTTGACTATTCACCGGTTGATCTTCTTTATAAAATTGTATAATTCAAGCATAAAAACTCCAATCATAAAATTCTTTTTGGAGGTGAAAGATTGCTTGATTTGAGACTTTTCTTTGTTGATCAATACGCAAAATAAGATAGTCTATTATGCACAATTGAGCCTTGAAAGTCTGATCACAACACATTTTCTTATCATTCACTCATGCACATTCGTCACTACCTTACTGAAATTTGTCCATATCTCATTCATAAAAACTTCAAATCACAAAATTATTTTTGGAGGTGGAAGATGACTCGGCCTTACTTGAAAACGTTTCAAAATAAGATCATTTCCTATGCTCAATTGTGCACCAAAATCTACTAGAAAATATGGTGTAGTGAGAATTTACAAGGAGTTGCAAGTTCTTATCCCATATCATTTGGGAGTGCCTTAGAATGAATTTGATCCCAAGACCAATTTCTTTTTCCTTCAAAACTCACACTCGATTACTCAAATAATATTAAGAAGTGTGAAAAATGGTAATTTTTTAACATTTTGGCAATTTCAAAAAATAATTTATGTGAAATTCGGCAAAAACTACTTACAATTTCCAAAAACAATTGGCATGTTCTATTTATTTGTATTCATTCAATACTTGTATATACATTTTATCACATATATAAAACTATGATGATATGGAGATTCAAATTGTCACATTGATGATTTTTACAGAACATTGGTATTCATTATTATATGTAGTTCCAAATTCTACACATGTTTCTTTGTAGAAATAAAATGTCAACTCTTATTGTAATTATGATGTCAAAAATCACTCAAAAATCCATAACTCTCACAGTGTACCTCTAAAAGCAAAAAATGACTTTGGTGCACCTCTCCTCATTGAGAGCTTTTCAACGGTACCAAGAACGTGGCCAGCGAACGCATGGTTGAAGAGATCTGAATGCTCAATTCTATTTTTCTCATTCCCATCCCCCTCCCCTCCTCCCCCTCTTTTTGCCTTTCTAACTTAGAGTAGGTCCCGACACCCCCCTTTGGAGCACATGTTCAAACATTAAATTGAGGTTTTTCAATTGATAATTTTTATTTTTGATAATTTTTATTCGTAAAAATTCTACTTAATGTTGTAGACAACTTTAAAGGGGATGTATTTTTCATTGTTCAAGGATTTGATATGAGGTTTCTATTTATATATATATATATATATATATATATATATATATATATATATATATATATATATATATATATAATTGAGCATAGAAATTGGTCATATATTACTTTTCATTGTATATTTTGTCCATTTTTATTCGCTCTAACTAACATTTTTTTTCAATCAAGGAAGAGAATTCCCAATCTTAGTATCCTTCAATCCAACCTTTGAATTGAAAATAATTTATCTTTTTATAACTTTTAATCAAAAAATTGTAAAATTGGTTCTAAAGTTTTAAATGTGAATATTTTCACACTAAAAGCTTATTTTTCCTTCAAACAATCAGCAACTTCATCTTCACTTTGTGAGCTTTTCAATCATATAAAAAGATTATAGAATTTGGAACAAAATGAGAAGAATATGAGTCAATTCTTTTAGGAATGGACCATTTTAAGCCAATATATAATTATATACATATATAATTTGATTTATTTTTTGAATTTCAATAAAATACATGCACTTTGAACAACCAACACTGGCTTAATTCAATTTTAATCCTAAACAACCAAGGGGGGTCCCAACCCAAAACTACCTCATTTTGGATATTTTGGTTGATGTTCTCCAAATGCTTTTCAAAATCGTTTTTCACATTTAAACCATTATAGGATCTTGTACTCCTAGGTTTTATACACCATCCTTCAAAATTTCAAAACAGTCGACCATACGGATGTAAAGATTATAGCAAATGAAGTTGAAATTTTGAAATTTCAGGCCCTGAAAAATCTGGGCATCCTTGCTTCGATGGTCTCCCAAACCAATTTTTTTTGAAATGGTGTGCCATTTTTGGCCATCCTTAAGATGAGATAGGTAACAAGATGCATGACTCAATTTGGCAAGATGTTCAATTCATTAGCATTTTTTCATAGACCTTGTAATGAGTGGTGGTACAAGGAAAAGAAGAGATTTGGGCCAAATTCGATTATCCCTTCAACTTTCCTCCAATTGGAAGAAACTACAATTCAAGGCATACAATCTATGTGAATTGGACAAATGTTCTTTTGAGATGCCCAATGAATCTTATTGCCATATATATGTAAAGTAGGAGAAATTCCTCTTTTAAACAATCCACATATGTATATACATATATATACATATATATATATATATATATATATATATATATATGGTTTTTTTTCCAATGCTAATTGAGTTAACCGAAAACAAGCAAAGTTTTGTGTTGAATCTATGTGGAGTCAACAAGCTTATATTATCAATTTCTGACACGAATTGCACATGAATAGTCCCTTGGTCCCTTCTTAAATAGTCCCTTGGTCCCTTCTTGAATAGACCTTTAGGTTTGGAGGAAGCGGGGGAGGAAGTTGTGGGAACTCTCTTCTAGCATTGGGGAAGTCATGAGTTCAACTCTCATAGGTGGTGTAGGGCCTTGCTTTAGATTATTATTCAACACACCATAGACTAGTTTTTCCATCTTTTTAAAGTGAAAACGAGTCTAAAAAGAATATGAGGTGAGTTTCCACTGCAAGACATTCTTTTCGGTTAACTCTTATAAGCCTCAATGCCTTCCATAGTGCAATTTTGATTGATGTTGCGACAATTTTCTCTTTAATCCTTAAAGGTCATAACATGCCCCTCAATTTTTCAATTTAAGGTCTAACATCATCACAAACTTAGGAAGTAATGTTTTTGCAATGTTTTACGTATGTTGTTGAGATGAACATGGGTGATTACATTCGACATACGTTCTACATATGTTTATGTAGAAAAAACGTACGAAGGACATATTACAAACATGAAAAAATACGTTATGAAAAAATTTACATGTTTGTAATATGTTGTTCGTACGTTTTCTATACGATAAACATACATAAAATGTACGTCGAATGTAATCACCCCTGTTCATCTCAACAACATACGTAAAACATTGCAAAAACATAACTTGCCAAGTTTGTGATGATATGAACAAGTTGTCTCCTTATATGGAAGTTTGGGGCCTCAAATTTATGATAGTTGGTGCAATTGGTAGCATATTTTTGTATCATAGGATGTTCACCCTTAAACGTCCAACCGTCCACAATATGGACGATGTACAAAATCAAACACAGATTTCTCATCCGTCATTGATTTTTTGCAATGTGGATTTTTTACTATATATTTTATGTGAAGTCAGCTTCATGCATGTGTTATCCAATTAGAAAGGGGATGATCTGTGAAAAATTTATGCCTCATTTTATGTTGTAGTGATTCACCCAAAATTTCAAAGATTTCGGTGTAAAAGTGCTCTTGAAAAAGTCAACTCATAAAATTAAGCAACCAAAAAATCTCCAAATATCACTACACTTAAAGATTTTATTTCAACCAATCACAACAAATTTCATGTACAAATTGTCAATATCTTATTCGTAATCAAATTACAAAAAAATTAAATTTTAAGGTTCTTTTTTTATACAAAATATTGGTGACAACAATCATAGATCTAACAATATGGATAGAATCAAAAATTCATAATCTACAACTTTTATTCATATATCAAGTTCAAAATATCCCTCTTAGTTACATTTTATAAGACATTTTTGAAATTCTCTAAATCTGGAGAAATGCGAGGACGTTTAGGGGTTAATCAAAATTCTTTTATAGCAAAAAAAATTAAAAAAAATAAAATGAATTTATTTTAGGCCAATTTCACATGAAATTTGGTCAAACAATTGCAAAGGCATACCATACATGTTGTGGTCATCCTAAGCAAGAAGGGACATACCACATCATTTTGATGTTCCTACGTGTGAAATATAAACCAAAAGAAGTTGCAAAAGACAAAAGGAAAAGGGGTTTTTGTACGCATACTCAATTTGTAAATGCTTGTAGCATAAAACAAGCATCCTTTCAAGTTTTCCAAAGGTTTGCAATCAACAACCTCTGAAACAAAATTGCTACCACCAAACAAGAATTAATGTTCCAAGCTTTACATAAAAAAAAAAAAACAAATTTTCATAGCACCAATCAAATTACACCATGAAGACATTGAAAGCACTTTCATGTGAAACAACACTTACATTACAAGTAAACACAAATTAGGAATGCAAACAAAAACCCTTCATAGTAAGGATATTCACACATGCTAGGGATGTTCGTTTAAATAATATGTTGTGTTCAATGGAAGAACTCCAGTGAACATTGTGAACTCCTTTTTCCATGCCCAATTGAAAACATCATCGAAAACCCATTTGAACTCCCTTCCCTTCGTGAAAACCTTGGTAAAGTTTTGAAAAGACCTTACCATAGGATAATATTTCGAAACCATTTTGAAAAACAAATCACTAAAATTTTATCAAGAAGGTCCACTACTTTCTCAATTATGAGATTTCATTAGTGGTTTCCGGTGATTGTTCACGTAGGCTTTTTGCTATTTAAACTAGCAAAAGGATCATGTGGTTCTTCCAATGATGGCATACCCCAGTGTAAATACCCGTAATATTTAGTAGCCTTCGAGAAGGCTATGTTTTAGTTTCATCCACCTTTATATATGGAATGACCAGTGATCTCTAATTGAATGGGCTATTGAATCAAATAAACAATTACAGGACACTGTAAAATTATGACTAAGTGAATGCTTTCGATTACTCTTCACCATGGTTAATTGCTCTTACTTAATGCCACTTGCCCCGTAGCTACTGATATGATGTGGAATATCCCACATCATTTCATTGGAATATCCCACATCATTATGTTGGGAGAAAGCAGCAGTCACGTAGGCTACTGAATGTTATGTCTTTTGAAACTGCTTGCAATTCATCCTTTCACAAAGAAATGACGTGGCTTTTTACTTTGCTTCGTGTGAAGCCGGCAAAAGGAGGCGCTGGCATCCACAGCCAGCTCACCTGCTGAAACGGACGGTCCCGCCGAACCGGCCCGGGTGACCGGGCCAGCCCGACCCGTTCGACCCGGCCCGTGCGCTTGCGTGTGTGTCTGTATTGTGTGTCGAAGCTGCAGTTTTCGCAGCAAGCTAAGTTTACCAGACCGACCCCACCCGCTGGCCCGCTGCCAGCTTCGGAGTTTCCACGCTCGCTTCTAATCTCCGCCCTGCACTCAGTCTTCGCCTTCTTCAAATTCTCCCTTCAATTCCCTTTCCAACGCCCTCTCTCTTGCTTCATTTCGTCTCCTGTAGCCTCCGATCTCGATTTTTCCAAACAACAGGAATCTTTTTTTCATTTTATTTTAAATTCATTTTTCCTTTGAGATTTCGCGTTTCGGTGGAAAATTTCGTAAAGAGGAAACGAATTCGAGAATAAGCGGTCTACCATGTCGGCTCGCAAGCGGACCTTGTTGAAGGTCATCATCCTCGGTGACAGCGGGTATGATCGATTTTTCCTAGGGTTTGTTGTAGGTTTTAGTTTTGTGAATTGAACGAGGGGCCTTCTGTATGTTTGTTACGAATATTGTTGTCTCTTTGTTTGTAGTGAGTTGGGATGGAGATTTTTTTCGTTCTTGGTGTTTTTTGCAGTTGGTGATCGTCTGTCAGTTGAGCCTTAGATCTGGACTTTCTTGTTAGAATTGACTTCCTTGTGTTCTGAATATAATTAAAAAGATTCCTGTGGTTGTGCTTTTATGAGGAGTATTTTCAAAGCATGGACCGTGCTTATGTAAAGTTTACAGTCCTTTTTAGGGAGTTGATTGGATTTTAGGGTTTGAACTGCCTTGTGGGATTAGGTTAGCATGTGAGTGGCATATTCTCTAAATGATTCTTCTCGACTACAAACCATACCCTGGCTCTGAATGAAAGCTTGTTGATATTTTGTATGGTTTCTTTTTGATGTCAGGGTCGGGAAGACTTCTTTGATGAATCAGTATGTAAACAAGAAATTCAGCAACCAATATAAGGCTACGATTGGGGCAGACTTTCTGACAAAGGAAGTACAAGTTGAAGACAGACTCGTTACTATGCAGGTGAGTCTCTTCGTTTTTTAGTAATTTGGGAGCATATGCTTTAGTAATTTACTATGATTTGTTGTAGAACTCATTCAGCATTTTAGTAGCTCTAACTATGTTAAGAATGAAACATTCTTTGGAATAACCTGACCCCTCCGCTAAGAAAATCCGGTACCTTAGCTCCTTGCGCTTATTGTTGACAACTTCTCATTCATGTGAGGGTTTGGAATATTTAAAAGTAGAGTTCATTTGCATGTATCATTTCTTGAGAACGAAATAGTCCTTTGTCTTTACAAAAGGGAGGATTTTTGGTTGACCAGATATGGGATACAGCTGGGCAGGAGCGATTTCAGAGCCTCGGGGTTGCTTTCTATCGTGGTGCAGATTGTTGTGTTCTTGTTTATGACGTCAATGTCATGAAGTCATTTGACAACCTTGATAATTGGAGGGAAGAGTTCCTAATTCAGGCAAGTTTTCGTATTTCCTATGAAGAGATCTTTATGCAGCGGTGCCTGAAGGACATTGGTGTGTGTAGTACATTGGTGTATGTATGGAAATCCTGGTTAATTATCATTTGTGCGTCACGACCACTGCTTAGACATTGATTCTAACTATGATTTACAGGCAAGCCCATCTGATCCAGAGAACTTCCCGTTTGTGGTCCTCGGAAATAAAGTGGACGTAGATGGTGGCAACAGTCGAGTGGTATGCTGCGTCAACCCTTTCTTCTATATTCAGCTGATAATTTATATTTGAAGTTTATTTTTAATCAATTTTTATCAATATGCGCTTCTTGTGCAACTACCACAGCTGGATAGCCAGCTTGTTTCTGAGCCCATTGATATCAGATTCACCTTCCTTTCATCTTACTTTTGGATGAAATAAGCTCACAAGGTAGATATCTGTCCCCATGAGCAGTTGAGGGTAAATTCACTTGTTTGGTACAACAAGTTTATCAATGCTGACATTTTGTGAAGAGAGAAATTATTCTGTTCAGCTCTTGAACTAATCTGACCGTCTGTCTCTGTAGGTTTCTGAGAAGAAGGCCAAAGCTTGGTGTGCAGCGAAAGGAGGCATTCCCTACTTTGAGACATCTGCCAAGGAAGACTTCAACGTAGATGCTGCATTCCAGTGTATTGCCAAGAATGCATTGAAGAATGAGACTGAAGAGGAAATGTGAGTTACTAAAACATATTTTCTTTCTGGGATGACGTATGCCACCCAAGAGTTTCATCTAATCGTGCAAATCTCTTGTGCAGTTACCTTCCTGACACAATCGATGTGAACGCCAGCAGACAACCAAAGGCTTCTGGTTGCGATTGTTAAAGTAACTGGAGTTTACTGCAATTGTACCTGCCAGAATCTTCCCAGCAGCCAGGTAGACAAAGGTTGGGTGATACATCCATTATCTCCAACGCTTTGTTGACGATCTGCACGATGTGGCGCTGGACGGTCTACTGGATCGCAGAATGTGTTTACACTAACGCCATGTTGGTGTTGTAGTGAATGGCAATAGTTGATCCGTTTGTGCAGATTGTTTGTGGGGCTATTTTTATGGGTATCATTCTGGAAAGGGGGCTCTTCATGCTTGGTCCAATTCGAGTGTAAGTAGGGTAGCGGGAAGTATCAATGGTTTTGTAGGAGCTCAGTTTACAAATACAAACAGCTGTGCGTCCAATTAGTAGGGATGAAGGTGGAGACAGTATCATCTTTCCCTGGCTCTATGTACGGTATAATAGTGGTGAAAGAGGTGGGACTGAGGTTGGTCTGAAGTGGTAGGAGAATGTGTGCAATAAGGATGTAAGTATGGCTTTGGGTTGATGTTTTCCATAAACACTCTTCATGTACCTGACCAAGGAGGTTCCATTAGCCAGTGGCAGTTGCCAATATGGCGGTTTTTGAAGTTAATTGACAAGCCTTTGTAATGTCTACAGTATCATGAAATCCAATTTGAGTTTGCATTCTCTGACGAATTGCTACATTTCCTTGGTTAACCCCTAAATGCCTAAAGCCCTCTCCAAATTCAGCAGTTTTGCAAAGATGCATTATAAAATGCAACCTAGAGGGATATTTTGAACTTGATATATGAATAAAAATTGTACATTATGAATTTTCGATTCTATCCATACGGTTAGATCTATGATTACTATTACCAATAATTTTGTATAAAATTTGAAACGTGAAATTCAAAATTATTTTGTAATTCAATTACGAATAAGATATTGACAATCTACGGATGAAATTCATTGTGATTGGTTGAAATGTAATACTCTAAGTGTAGTGATTTTTGGAGATTTTTTGGTTGCTTAATTTTATGAGTTGACTTTTTTTAGAGCACTTTTACACTTAAATCTTCAAAATTTTGGGTGAATCACTACAACATGAAACGAGGCATAATTTTTTTGCAAATCATCCCCTTTCTAATCGGATCACATATGCATGAAGCTAACTTCCCATAGAATCTACAGTAAAAATTCCACACTACAAAAAGTGCATGACGGATGAGAAATTATGGATGAAATCTGTACATCGTCCAAAAAATGGACGCTTAGGCAGTTAGGGGTTAAGGTTATTGTTATGTACTGTAGGATTGTTTTTGGTCAAGGAACATGACATTCCAAGTATCGACAATTAAGGTATTAGAGTAATCAGACACTTGACTACACCTCTGCAGTGATGATGTTACGTTCTGTGGAATGTAAATGTTTTCTGCTTGCATTCTGTAGATATACAGTGCGTACAAACTGTCAGAGCAAATTGAATTTCAAAAGCCTGCAGCCTGCACACCGTCTTTCCTATTGCTATTTAGCACTTATTTGTGTACAGTACATGAATTCTATTAGGCATTTACGTAGAGATAGAAGCCCCAATTTCAGGCTGAGGTCGTAGTCGGTAAAGGCAGGGGTATTCGTAATCGCCACGGCCCAAGTTCGTCAGCTTTAAATCTTACGAACAATCTGAATTTCAAAAGCTCGGTCACATATGTTGGTAAGCTTAGTATCAGATTTAAGTATCATCCTTACAAAGTATTTGCAGACAGTGTCCATAACAACGAATTCTTTGATGCATAGAACCCCTTTCATCCAGGCCCTGCAACATGTTCTCTTACCTACTTGATGGGACTCATGGGATGGTGAGGGATATTATTTCATTGGGAATGGGGCAGTCCCAATGGAGGCTGCTGAATACTCGGTATTATGTCATTGCTAGGACCCATGCTCAGCGCATTTTTTACAGGATAAGAAGAATCTTTACAGTAGGGATTTATAACGCTGTAAATCTCCACTGAATGTTTACACTACATCATATTTTTACATCAAATATGAAGACTCATCTTACAGCTTGAGAAAGCTGTTTGGCTAGTTTCAGCAGGAGCAAAGAAAAAAAGTAAAATGCAATCACTCTGGTAAAGAGAAGAGACAGCAGGTCAGAAATCTCGTGTGGAAAACACTGGAATCACTGCATCATAGATGCTATCCAAGCATGTTATCGTCATCCCTATTATTCTGCCCCTCTCCAGTCAGTCATCGGCACTCTAAGGCATAGTATCTAAACTGGTGGTCAGAAATCTCGTGTGGAAAACACTGGATTCTTTGCATCTCAGATGCTCTCCTTTACGATTATCATCGTCCCACAAAACTCACATACCACGAAGAATATTAACATGTGCAACCTTATTCAACCTCCATTGCGACTCTCGCGTAAAGAAGGGCTGGTTGGAAGGTCACTTGACACAATCTGTGCGGCTGATATACTTGCAATGTGCTGAAGCCTCTCGGCACACAGCTCGGCCAGCGCACCCCTCGATTGAGAAACAATGACGAACACAAGAACCCTAATGCAAAAGACCTACAACGGTCTCGACCACGAAGAGGAAAACACAAGAGAAAACACACATGACGTTCGGGTAGCCAAATGTAAACACTAAACGGCCATTGCCGGGGAAGGAGACTCAAACGTGACAGACAAAAGAACGTGAAGAGGAAAGCAAAGAAATAATCGTGAAGGAGCTGGTTTGTATGCGCGCTTCTAACCCTAACCCTAATTGTAGCCCGATTGATACCCTGGAAATTTCCAGGTCGTCGGTGTATGAACAAAGACATCTCATCGAGGCCGTGCACGAAATAGTCATCAACGCTAAATATTTTACTTTTGGAGGTGGACCACTTGCCAATCAATTTGAAGTTTTGTGAAGTGTACAAAAGCAAAAAGAGAACTACGATACCGTACCCGGCCGTCATTTTATTTTGTTGAAATATTGCGGATATTTTCAACGATTCACTTTTCATCATAGAAATTAGATTTTTTTGTGAAAAAATTTCCTAAAAATTTGGGCATCTCATTTTATAATTATTTTTGTCAATCATGATAGCAAAAAAGGAATACTTTTTTAATTTTAACCTCAAAATATAAAAGTGATTTACATTCTAAAATTTAGGTACATACTATTATTGTCACGGATGATATATGAACACAAAAATCATAAAAATATTTCTCCATTATTAGGAATTCATAGTCAAAGTGGTTTGAAAACTAAGAAAGCTTAGTATGTTCTTTAAGGGTTAACCCCTAAACGTTCTCACCCTTTTCAGATTTGGCAGTTTTTCAAAGATGCATTATAAAATGCAACTAAGAGGGATATTTTCAACTTGATGAATGAATGAAAGTTGTACATTATTAATTTTAGATTCTATCCATACGGTTAGATTTGCAATTGCTATCACCAAGACTTGTGTATAAATTTTCAAACTTAAAATTTAGAGCTCTTTTGTAATATGATTACGAATAAGATATTGATAATCTAATAATGAAATTTGTTGGGATGGGTTGAAATGTAATACTCTAAGTGTAGTGATTTTTGGAGATTTTTTGGTTGCTTAATTTTAGTAGTTGACTTTTTCAAGAGCACTTTTAGACTAAAATCTTCGAAATTTTGTGTGGAACACTACAACATGAAATGAGGCATAAAATGTTCACAAATCATCCCCTTTCTAATCGGATCACACATGCACGAAGCTAACTTCCCATAAAAGTTTCAATAAAAAATCCACACTGCAAAAAGTGCATGATGGATGAGAAATCGGAGTTCAAATCCGTACATCATGCAAAATATGCATGGTTGGGCGGTTAGGGATTAATATTGCTTGCATCTACTCAAGAATCCTGCCTCACCGTCACAAATTTTGACCTCATCAATCCATAGCACCAATAACTCCTATCTTCCTTTCTCATCGTCGATCCGACATCTAAATCTAGTTGCATTTCAAGAACACCTACGATCCTTTTTTAAATGAATATGGCACTATTGCCTTTTGCTTTGATTATTGGACCACAACCAAGATGTTGAGAGCGACCTCTCATGCCAACCCTCATTCTTGATGTCCTCTATGGTTGCTATTTGAGAAAATGTGTCACGCTAGCTTCATCTTGCTTGCATTCCTAGCATCCTCCCATGTCGTGCGCTTCATTTGCTAAGGGCTATGAATGCTTTTAGCATTTAGCCCTTGCTAGCCACTTTGGAGTACTTCCAAATAATGATTTTTTTAAAGGCTTCTAAATATACTGTACGTAGAAATTTTAGCAAAATAAACATAGGATCTGCAAATGTTTGTGTGTTTATTAATTTTATTTTGTTTTTTTAATAAAAGGATCTCAACACACTTTTACCAAACTATAGTAATATTCATGTAAAAAATGTCACTACTTTTGAACATTATGATTTTAAACAATCATAATTAATTTCAAATAGAGAGCATTTTTAATATCATAACATTTTCAATGTTAATATTTTGTACATTCATTTGGAAAAAAATTAAAAAATTAAAAAATCTCAAACTTAACCATATAGATATCCCCTCATTACCATGTCTTACTTTTGTTCTTTGAAGTTGAAACTTTAGAATCTTATTGTTTTTAAAACCACATTTTATAATACATTTAGGTTATGTACTAGGCAATTAGTAGTCAAACGGATTTTTTATTTTTATTTTTTATTATAAAAAAATGTAAGTTTGTTTAAGCTTTGTAAAATATAATCATTTTTGCATCAAGCAACAAACTCAAAAGTTTTGGAGCTTGAAATTCTATAAGCATTTTGGACATGGTACTAATAGAAGAGTTCAAAGTTGATAGTCAAGCTGCAAAAAATAAATTCAACTCGTTCGCCTTCACATTGACCGTCCACTAAAATCTCAATATTCATGAAATTACATCCATGGGCTAATTTTTTCCACACATAAATTTTTATATTATTCTAATACAAGATCCTATGGTTGAAGTGAAAAAAAAATGTTTTCACACTTTTTGGTCAATGCGCGCTAGAAATGCTTTTTATAATCAATATGCCAAGTTCTAGTGTAAACTCATGAGATATTTTTGTTTTTTGGTGGATATTTTTTTGGTTAATTGATATAGAAGAAGTAAGCCTAGTACACACTGTTGAAATTGTGATTTTTTCAAAATTTGTGTTCTTCAAAAAAATTGAAATTTTGGAGCAAAGTCACCATATTTTGAACATCTCCTTAGTATAAGATGATTTTGGGTATGTTAAACACGTCAATTATTTTTTAAAATTGGCATTTAAGTAAATAATTTGACTATATATGATTGTGATAGTTAACCTCTTCACAAGGATGAGTAAAAGTCCAAAATCCTTGTCCAAGAAGCTACAAAAGAAATAAATTCTATCACTTTGATTTCTACAAACTTGCAATTTATGAAGGCAAAATGGCTGAATTTTTTTCTATTTTTTTTTTCAAAATAAACTAGGACAATTATACGTACTTGAACTTTTTATATTTATATATTTTATATGTTTTACATATTTTTTCCATTTTTTCTCAATGCATTTGAAATGGTAGTCTTCAACAGACTTTTGTGTAAGACAAACTCAATCCTTTAGAAAATTAACAAATAACTCATTTAAATTAAAACTTTCCTTAAAAAATCTTAAAATTTTAGAGAGGGGATAATTTTTAATGAAGAACATCAAAGTCGCAACCTTGGTGAGATACAATAAATATATGTTGATTATTATAAATATCTATAAAAAAAGTTCATATCAAATACAAAATATGATGATTTTTTTTTAAAAATTATTCATTTTATCCCTCCATCCCACTAAAAAGTTGTGATATGGACTTAAAGTTTGTCCCAAATTAAAGTCGTAATTTTCAATTTGTGAATGGATAAGCTAGCGACATCGCATGTTCACAACTCCTAGCTTCACGTGCACTACAAACTATAAAAAGAAGATGCATCAAACAACATATTCAAAGTTTTAGTTTGTACTAATCTATACATGTAATTGCCAATCTTGCTCAACTTCCAACTTGAATTGCGTGCATGCGCCTAGCAATTTGAAGTTTCATTCGTGGGTTTGCAAATTTCATGAATGATAGACTGATGTTATGATCAAATGTCAAAACCATTGGATCGTTTATGAGTGTTAGAATGAAGGTTACATATAGCCTTCTCATATGCTCTAAAATAACACATCTTCCGCGCGCTATGTTTTAAATTTGCATGTAACCATTGACCTATAAATTTCAAGAATGGGTTCTTGTTATGCAGAACCTTGATTTTGGCATGACAATTGCCCTCTCCTGCATCATAGGGGCTTAATCGCAAAGTTTCAATGAGATCACATCAAACTATCATGTTTTTTTACTTTTGTATGTACATGTGTCTTGAAGAAAGACGATGTGAAAGCAAATGTATTAGAGTCTCAAAAAAACAACATTAGACCCTAAAGGACCGTAAGGCCCCCACGCGGCTTCTGAAACTAGAAAGTGAGGAAATTCGGGTTCTTGGGCTTTGAATTGCAGGATGAGCAACAAAGAGACCCTGGCTCTTTTTGAGAGCCAAATCTGTAGGTACTTCTTGATCGGAAATTCATCAAGTGAGCGATTTTTGGTGATTTTTGTTGCACGGAGGGTATTTACGCGTCACTTCAGACCCTCATATCTTCCTCCTCACACCTCCAAATTACTTGAAATTTTTTGCACATGTTAAAAATGATGATTTCTACTCTCAATAAAAATTTTGAAATTTTTGGAGCACTTTTGAACAATCCGATTTCAGCATGTGTACAAAATACCCCAAACAAGTTCCATCAATCTTCTCAACGGTGGCATTTTTTCAAAAATTTGTGCGATTTTGTTGATCTTTTTTTCATAAAAAAGCTATGTAAGTCTCCTTTAATTTCAATGATGCCGATTGTCAAAATTACCCCACACCAATGAGGAATTGAGCTTGCTACAAGAGCTAGTCAAGAAAACAAGAGCTAAGTTCAACATCCCCGGTCCTTTAGGGGGTTAACTATGACATTATTTAGAATTGTGTTTTCTTCAACTTTATTTATTATGAAACGCCATGCAAACATATTTGAAGTATTAGTGCTTTAAAATAAACAATATTCTCATAAACAACTATATTACTTGCAACAAATGTTTGGCATGTCAAATGCATTGCAAACATACTAACAGCCTTGAAAAAATATAATTCACGTAAAACACTACTTTACCTTGTAACAACTTTACGTTTTGAAAAATACATTGGCTGCAAGCGTACCAAACCTACTCTTAGTGTACATTCAAAATGCCCCTTGAAAAAACATTTTATAATTCATTTTTTAACATTTTAGAACTCGTTCAATGTACATCAAGTCTAGATTCTTTGAGAATTTGCCTTCAATGTACATGTCAAAATCACCTCAAAAAGTACATTTTTAACCACTACTTTCTACTTTGTTTTCATCCATATTTTACATGTTTAATTATGATTATAGATTCTCTTTTAGGGTTTTCTATTCATTTTTGTTTATTATTTATTTTTAAACATATGGTAACTTGTGGCAACCCTCTGCCAATGACAGGAGTTGTGAATGGCATGAGTTGTGTTTTCCCGTCACGTTACATACACTTGAATTACATTAATCAAGGTAATGCACCAATTTGTGCCACAATTTTACTTGCGCCCTCTTGAAGATATAGTGAAGGTTCAAAAAATGCCGAATGTAAAAAATTCACAACACAAACTCATAACAAATCGAATCATATTTTCCAATACTGTGATTTATTGAAAATGATGTCCAAAATCTAAAAGTACCACTAGGGGGTGATTTCAAGCTATAGTATACCACGTTTTTTGTCACATGCTACTAATTGCTGCGCTTTTACAATCTTTGAAAAATCACCAAAAAATATCGACATTGAATTTTGTGACGAAAAATTACATTGTTTCTAGAATTCCAACGTTAAGATGTTTACCACAATAAAGTTTGCAAGATTTCAGTTTTTGTATCCAAATTAATCATTCATGCTTGGAAATAGTAGCGTATTGCTTGTCAAAAGTGCATGTGAAGTGCACCTAAAATATGGAAAGTGCTAGAACAGGGTTGAATTTTAACTTCATAAAATTTTAGCAACATACCACAAGTGCGTACATAACTACCATATTTATTTTTACTTTTTGGGTATTAACCTTGTTTATTTTTTAATTAATTTTATCACAATGTTTTTGTTTTTCAAAATTTTCGTGCAATTAAAAAAAAAAATTGGAATTATTTTGAAAGTAAAATAATGGTCAAATTTTAGAACTGGGATATGAAATGAATTTTTCATAAAAACCTAGTTATGGAGGTTAAGTAAAAAGGCTCTAATTGTCTTTGATATGTAAAAAAAACAATTGTTGCTGAACAAAGCCCAGAGTCTCAAAATAAACCTAATTGTCACCAAAGATGAAGTGTTAGTAGTAACCCGTCTGGCTATGGTGAATTTTTTTTTATCTAATTCGAGGTTGTCATGTGCACACAATTACACCAGTAGCATGAGTTGCACGGATTTTGAGTGCACACACTACACTCCCCTTTGGTAGATTGTAGCTTGCAAAAGCACTAGGTTCTTTAATATTGAACATGCTACATGTCTTCTAAATCTTGAAGATTAATTTTTTTTTTCAAACTTTTTGTTTTGCCATTCTATAGAGGGAGGAATGTACTTATGTTTCACCGCTCGGATTTGTATTTTAAATAACAAAAGTCAAAATACTGCAATTCCAAAAGCAAAGAGTCTTTTCTAAACTTTTAAACCACTACAAGAATACAAGGCCCGAAATGACTGAAATTTGACAGTTTTCTATCAATTATGACGGCAGAGGCCTTTTCGAAGCATGCTTTGAGGTACTCACAGCTTTTTAACGTCTAAATTGACATACTTCAGTTGGTGTATTTCATTTCTGTCAATTGGCATGTGAATTCTCACCACGCCATATTTTTCAATACATTTTGATGCACTATTGAGCATAGCAAATGATCTTAGTTTGAAATGTTTTCAACTAAGAAAAGTTAGAACGCCAAGTCATCTTCCACCTCCCAAAATAAATTTGTGATTTGAAGTTTCTATGCATGAGATATGGACAAAATTCAATAGGGTTGTGAAGAATGTGCATGAGTTGTTTGAGAAGAAAATGTGTTGTGATCAGACTTTTGAGGCTCAATTGTGCATAAGGTAACTATACCTAAAAGTGTTCACCTTACCAACAGAGCCTATTTACACACATAAGACAAAAAATATTTTTAGTGGGTCTTAATAGCAAGTTCAAGAGAATTCCAACGCACTTTAGCATGCATTATTTGGACACCGTATGAATAAGCTATGAATTTCCAAAGTGCTGACTATAGGTTGACCTTAAAGCGACCCTAAACTCTGTTGTTTAGATTGTGCACATTCTCATCAACAGTAGGGTGTCAGAATCTACTTATCATGGAAGATTGAGCTATGGTCACTTTAGATATAGTTACCTTAGTAGACTAGCTTATTTTGAGTAATGTTCAACTAAGAATACTTGCACAATTAAGTCATCTTTCACCTCCCAAAAGTAATTTGTGATTTGGAGTTTCTATGCATGAGATATGGACAAAATTCAGTAGGGTTGTGTAGAATGTGCATGAGTTGTTTGAGAAGAAAATATGTTGTGATTAGACTTTTGAGGCTCAATTGTGCATAGTAGACTAGCTTATTTTGAGAAATGTTCAACTAAGAATACTTGCACAATCAAGTAAAATTTCACCTCCTACAAGAATTTTGTGATTTGAAGTATTTATGCTTAAGTTATGCACATTTTTGTAGAATAGTTTAACCAGTGAATAGGAGAAAAAAATGGGAGGAGTTCTACATATCCCATATTCATTGTCAACACTAGTGCACTCAATTTTGTATAAAGTCCAAGACTTCATCTCCTCTTGCATCCACGATTGTGAAGATAAATTCACACTCATCCATCCTTGATACTTGGATATGGGCGAATTTTTCTTTAAATATAATTTAAAAAGCCAATTTCTTTATTAATTATAAATTTTAATGTCGACCGTAATTAATTAACTACAGTGGAAAGATTGGTTTAAAAAGTAAGTTACTTAAGGGTAATTTTAAAAAAGGGCTTGTATAAATTATTGGGACCCACTTGTAATTCCAACGTGTCATCCACGTAGAAGCCACGTGGAGGCCAAGTGTCACAACCATAGCTTCCCTCATGAGCCACCAAAATTGACAGAACTTGTACAGAACTCTGTCAAAACGGTGTCCGAATCAAGTGATCCAAAATGACAGAAAGATTGACAGAAGACTGTCTAAATTCTCTCATCCTGGACGTGGTTCTTCTTGTAGTGCATATAAGTGAAATCTTTGATATCACAATCGATCTATCAATATTCTATGACTCAACTCTGTGGATCAAACACACCAACACTAAGATGCTAATACTACTGGGAGGGGGTATCGTTTTTCATTCTGTTTTTGAGTGATGTATTTACTCTCTTGCATGATTGGACATCATTATGTATGCAATAGTGAGTGTTAAAGTACGAGCTTGTGAGGCACTAGTAATCTTGTTCAATGTGACATGTTTTTAACAACTAAATGTCTGTTGTGATTTCTCTTTAGTAACTAAATTGATTTACTAAAATTTATATATTTTTTCTTTTAAGTTATATTCCATATTTTTATCCCATTTAATTTTGGTTGTACTCTTAATACTTAGTAGTGATAGCTTTTTTAGCACTAGTATAAATCTTGTTCAGGTGACATGTCTTTAATGACTAAATGTCCGTTGTGACTTGTCTTTTAGTGACTTAAATCAATTTTGAGTCATTAAAGACAAGTCACAATGAACATTTAGTCGTTAAAAACATGTCACGTGAACAAGATTTCTACCAGTGTAAATTTGAAGGCAAAAAGTTACTTTGTAACATGGATTTTCACATGAAACCGTCTTGGTGATTATACGATACGTAAAAAACAACCTTATCCCAATGTATAAGTTGGTAATAATTAGGTGTAAATATATTCTTGATACATAATTAGTTAGAACCATATTAAATCAATTAATTAAAGTTAGTGTAGTGTTGTTTTTTGTTAGCAATATTGAATTCCATATTTTTAATATCAAATTTGACCACAAACTTCTCACTTATTTGAGTTAACTAAAAACAAAAGAGGTTGCAACAGGAGTCAAACAAGAGTCTTGTCACTAAAAATAAGATCCACTGTCACATATTCTCAGTGAATAGTAACTTGGTCTCAAATTAAATAGCAACTGAGGGTTGGGGGAACGTGTTAGCAACTGAGGGTCCCGCAGCTAGGATACTGTCAGGTGCTTGTTTTAGAGAATTTAGAAACTCGGCTTAGTCTCAGTTTTGGAGCTTTCTTCAACTCAAAACGAGTCTAACATGAGTTTGAGCTGAGTTTCCTCTTTGGGAGCTTCTTTTCGGTTAACTCTATTACCATAGAACTTATTCACCCCAGTCGGTATTCACCCATAAAGTGAATCAAGCTAGTCAAGCTAGCCTGATTTAACAAGTTCAGCCTTAAGTCCAGACCCTTCAACTCTGCATTTCCTAGCCAACAAAGCTCTATGCTGGAGCTTGCCGGCTAGATGTACAACTGAAGCCCCATCCGTGTTTTAGGCTCAATGGAAACTAGAGGGTGGGTCCAGTTTTGGCCCTATAGCCTTCCAATGGAAATGAAATAATTCTCATTGCCTTGATAAGATTGTTGGTGTCCATGGCCTGTGCAGCTTGGTGATAACTTTGGTGTCAATGGTACGATGAGAGTAGTAAAAAGCAATGGCAATAATACTAAAGTAAATCACCTTATTTGTGTTATGTGACCACTTGTGTTACCAAGGATGAGTGTCTTAACCCCTAAAGGACCGCGGTTTTTCCTGTTTTTGAGCATCATTTTCACCTCTTTCTATTCATTTTTTTGTGAATATTGTTTTTCCTCTTGATAGAAAATACCAAATCAAATTTTTAAATAAGATTTAAGAATTTTTTTAACCAATTTAACAATTTTTCCCATGTCTTCAAAGACGGTCAAAAAATATCCAAAAAGATTGCAGTTTCATGTTTTCACTTCAAACGCTATAATCTTGCAATCTGTACAGTCAAATTCTATTAAAATTCTACCATGCACTCTCTTGGTAATCAATAGAAAGATCCTACGGTTAAAGTAGAAAAATAATAATTTTTGAGGTTTATTTTGAGCCCTGCCCGCACTGCCCATTCTCCCCAAAAAAACCCCTTTTGCTCCATAACTTCCACTTAAAAAGTCAGAATCAAAAATAAATTAGATCCTTATTTTTGTATTGATATACCGAATTCACATGATTTATTTCAAAAAATAAAAATAAAAATTGACACCATGGGAACCTACCCGAACGTTGAAATGTCCTAGTTAGGACACCTGGTCCTTTAGGAGTTAAGCATAAAATTTTGATATGTAGAGTAACTATACTACTGATACATCGTGCCATAAATAGGGTGACTTTTAGATTGTGACACAAATAGGGTAGTTTATCTAATTGCCATTGCATGAGAGGCACTTTTGAATTATTTGGTAAGGGACTTTGATGATCTCAGTAGGTTGTTGGAATTTGTCACATTGATATGTCGAAATTTGTCACACTAGCCTATACATTAAGGAAGGTGTTTTGTTTTGTATGTTAAATTGAGATCTCCCAGACCATAAGGCTGTCATGTGTGTTCTTGGTACCGTTGAAAAACTCTCAACGAGAAGGGGTGCTCCGAAGTTGTTTCGTTACTTTTGGATTTATGATATGTAAGTCAAGGATTTTTAATAAAATTTTGTCACAATGAACACCATTTACTTGCTTTAAATTTCATGTTGGCCTCTCTTTAAAAAACTTTATATATATATATATATATATATATATATATATATATATATATATATATATATATATATATAATATTTTATTGGTGATTTTTTTCCTACATTGTACATGCCATACTCAACTTGTTATTCTTTCTATTCACCTTGCACTATTTCTTCTCATATTTTGAAAGATCCATCTATGTGATAAATTCGATTTAGAACTGTATAGGTGGGTGAATATGTGAATAATGAGGGAGGGAGATTTTACTTTGTGATATGAAGAACAAAGGTAGAAAGGGGTAGAGACCTTTTGCAATCTTTTGTGTTTAAGTACAATGTTGTTGGATTGTATTTGTTCAAGTATTTTGAAATATGTATAGACTAAATTCTATAGTATTTTTTTACTTTGTATTGGAGTTTTGGTTTCACTATATGATTGTTCAAGTGATACATATATATAGAATGCGTACAACAAATGGCTTAACTTCAAGTATTTTGTTGATTTTGGGAAAGGGTGTGGATTTTTATAGAGGATGTATTGTATAATAGTAAGTATGTGATTAGATGATATAAATTGAGGGGTGTGGTAAAAACCGGGGTAAAAAATCAAAGTAGACAACTTTTGACCATGTCACCAAGTAAATTTATAACTTTTGACCATGTTTCCAAGTACACAACTTTGACCATATAGTCAAAGTGGACAAATTTCAAATAAGATGTCAGATTATGTCGACAAATTTTCATATTTTGTCACGTCATGTAAACAACTTTGGCTCGAGTTAAACTTTTGAATCCACTTTTTTTTTGTCGATTAAATGGAGTCTTATCAAGTATAAATTGGATGGTGTCATTTGAAGGGTGGTAAAAAATCAAAGTAGACAACTTTTCACCATGTCACCAAGTAAACAGCTTTGGACTATGTCACAAAATAGAAAACTTCTTACCATATAGTCAAAGTGGATATACTTAAGATAGGACGTCAAATTATGTCAAAAGACTTTCATATTTTGTTACTCATGTAAAACAATTACTTGAGGTAAACTTTTAGATTCACTTTTTCTTTTTTCGATCAAATGGAGTCCTATCAAGTTTGGATTGGATGGAAGGGTGTGGTAAACAATCAAAGTAGACAACTTTTCACTACGGAACCACATGAACAACTTTTGGTCATGTCACCAAGTAGACAACTTTTGACCATATATTCATCTAGAATGATATATAGGACTTCAAATAGAATGTCAAATTATGTTGATGAACTTACATATTTTGTCACATCATATAGACAATTTGAAATAATCTTTTAGACCCACCTTTTTTTTGTCATTTTCATAAAGTCCTATATATCACTTTGGATTGGATCAAAATTTTATCGAAAATCCTATATAATCTTATTTTAGGGCCATTTTACAAGATAAGAGAGGAATATTCAATTTACTTCTTAATTTGGGGCTTTTTGTTGATTTTAAAGAGATTATGGATTTTATAGATGTTATATTATCTAAAAGTAAGTATATAATGATATGTGTAATTAGATAGTATGAATTGAGGGGTGTGGTAAAAAATCAAAGTAGATAATTTTTTACCATGTCACCAAGTAAACAATTTTGGACCCTATCACCAACTAGACAACTTTTGACCATATAGTCAATGTGGACAAACCTTCAGATAGGAAGTCAAATTATGTCATATTATGTTGACAATATTTCATATACACAACTTGAGTTAAACTTGTAAACCCCTTTTTTGTCTATTAAATGGAGTACTATATAGCAAATTTGGATTGGACCGAATTTTGATGGAAAAACCTATATTACCCTATTTTAAGCTCATTTTTTAAACAAGAAAAAAGAGGATTATTCAAAACACTTCTTAACCCTTGAAGTGGGCCTTCACTATGTATTTAAAAGAATTCTAAAATTGTAAAAATGAACCCCTTTGAAGGAAAACAAGATCGAAAGAAAATCTAAGACTTTTTTACTTCATTCCAAGCGTACGATCTTCAAACTTACTTTGAATATGAGCAACAAACCAAAATTCAACCACTGCAAGCCTATTATTAGTGAAGTTATACCATTCAAAGTTGATTGATTTGGTTTTTTTGTCTTGTCCGAGGGAATTTTTTCTCTAAGATGATTGAAATCCGTACTTTAGACCTCAGTTTTGAGAGAAGTGTATTGTACTTTGATTACAAATGAGATGACCTAATTTAGTGCAAAATTGGAAAAGAAGAGGCCATTGGGATCATTTGGCCAACTCCTACCTGTAATTAGATTTCTGACCTTTGTGGTTGCATAATCCGTAAATCTGCCCAAGATGAAAATTAAGTTCCCATATTCCTCCAAAAACATCTATCACCAAAAAGAATTGTTAATTTCATGATTGAAACTGACTTTGTAATGAGTTGTTGAAAATCTCCAATTTTGACCTCTTCAATAGAGGTTAACTTGGGACTTTTGTTGATTTTAGGAGAGATTGTGGATTTTGTAGAGGTTATGTCGTCTAATCATAACTTTCTATTGTCTCATAATATTTTAAGATCAAGTGTTATGAATTGCTACAATTTTGGGACGAGTTATCTGAACATTATTCTTTTTGCATGTATTGAACGTACTTCTCAAAATTCTTCTATGAAGAAAATGGAAAAGGTAAATTTTTATGGATTTTAATTTTTTAATTTTTTAATTTAGATTTTAAGTTAAATTCGTTGAGCATTATGCATTAGTATATTGTTTTTATATTATTTAACAAATTTTCTTTCTGTATGTGTGTTTTCAGGGAGATCCAAAAACTTGTTTCAATAAACATGCAATAAATGCAAAATCGTAATCCTTTGAATCATTTTGTTTAACATAAAAATGTCACCTTGTTTATGCTAGGAGTAAACATATGAAACGCAAGCAAATTGTATGTTTGGAAAGATTTGAGAAACTGTTTAGTGTGTTCATGGAAATCTCTCACGATGTTCCTAGAATATTCAATGTGAAAATTATCAATGATATGGAATGCCACTAAGGAAATGATGTGGTGGGATTCGTGGGCCACAATGAAGTTGGTAGACAATGAGATATTATTCTTGTTGGATTTAGATGAAACATACATTGTAAGATTTTTGAAATGTACATTTCGGAGACATTATAGGATTGTATAGATTAAGGTTTGCCAAATTCATGAACAAGATGTTTATTCTAACTTGCCATGTTAGGATTGTATAGATTAGGGTTTTAATGAGAACAAACTCTAATATTTCATTCTGGGTAGACTTGCCATGTTCGGATTGTAAAAATTAGGGTTTTGATGAGAAAATGCTCAAATATTTCCATTTCAAATAGACTTGGCATGTTAGGATTCTATAATTAGGGATTTTAAGAGAATATGTTCAAATGTTTTCATTCAAGATAGACTTGGCATGTTAGGATTGTATAAATTAGAGTTTTGATGTGAATATGCTAGAAAATTATCATATTGGGTAGACTTGCTCCCTTAGGATTGTATAAATTAGGGTTTCGATGAGAATATGCTCAAATATTCTCATTTGGGATAGACTTGCCATGTTAGGATTGTATAATCTTGTGTTCTATGAGAATAATAAAGTCATATCATTCATTAGTACTCTGAATGCCTTGTGATTTTCCTTCGTGGACTCTGGACATGTAGACTTGGGACACGACATGTCCAATCCACTTGTCCAATCAGCTATTGATGAAGACAAGTTGGGTGACTATGGAATATACTCCACCATCTACCCTATAGATAAGGCAGGGTCACTGCATGCTACTGAATGTAATGGCTCAAATATGCTCAAGTATTTCCATTTCGCGTAGACGGGAAGAAAATCGTACAGGTAATCGGACCAAAGGAGCAAGCGGCCCGTAAATTGTGCGTTTTGAGTACAACCCTAGACCCTAGTAGCCGACACATGACACCTGTCAAACTCCTACCAACTAATGTTTGTAGCAGCCTAGCTAGCAGTAGTAAGTATTGGCCATGGTGGGAGCATAACATTCAATAGCCTCTGTGATTGCTACCTTCCCTTCAACAGAAGAATGTAGAATATTCCCCATCATTTCATCCCCTAATAAAATGATATGGAATATTCCATATGACAGCAGTAGTTATGAGGGTAGGTGGCATTAAGTAAGTGCAACTAACTATGGTGAACAGTAATCAAAATCAGTCACTCAGTCATAATTTATTAATGTCTTGTAATTGTTTATTTGATTCAATAGCCCATTCAATTATAGGTCACTCCATCTATAAGGTGGATGAAACTAAAAGGCATCCTTCTTAAAGGCTACTGAATGTTGCGAGGGCCATAGTTTGGAATGGAGCTACTATATATAACCCCTAAAGGACCGGAGCATTTTTCTTTAAAAAAACTCCAATGCTGCCATTTTTACTCCTCCATGCCAATATTCCAAAAAAATGTTATCTTTTACCGCCTAACCGTAAGATCTTGTCCTAAACTACTTGAAAAAACATCGACAAATTTTGTTGAATTTGACCGCACGGATTGCAAATTAACTGCGTTTGATGCACAATAGCACCCTTAAAAAACACCGGCTCCGAAAAGTTCAAATGCATTTGATCGTGGCTACATTAAAAAAAGCTTCACTACCAAAACCTATCGTACTTCACTTTCACATTCTATATGATGTTATTTAGTTGTGTACCAATTTTTGTTGCGTTCGGAGATGTTAAGAATGTTGAAGAACACCCTACACTTGTTGGGGGTTCACTACAAGAAGAACAACGTTCAGGATGACAGAATTTAGACAGTCTTCTGTCAATCTTTCTGTCATTTTGGATCACTTGATTCGGACACCGTTTTGACAGAGTTCTGTACAAGTTCTGTCAATTTTGGTGGCTCATGAGGGAAGCTATGGTTGTGACACTTGGCCTCCACGTGGCTTCTACGTGGATGACACGTTGGAATTACAAGTGGGTCCCAATAATTTATACAAGCCCTTTTTTAAAATTACCCTTAAGTAACTTACTTTTTAAACCAATCTTTCCACTGTAGTTAATTAATTACGGTCGACATTAAAATTTATAATTAATAAAGAAATTGGCTTTTTAAATTATATTTAAAGAAAAATTCGCCCATATCCAAGTATCAAGGATGGATGAGTGTGAATTTATCTTCACAATCGTGGATGCAAGAGGAGATGAAGTCTTGGACTTTATACAAAATTGAGTGCACTAGTGTTGACAATGAATATGGGATATGTAGAACTCCTCCCATTTTTTTCTCCTATTCACTGGTTAAACTATTCTACAAAAATGTGCATAACTTAAGCATAAATACTTCAAATCACAAAATTCTTGTAGGAGGTGAAATTTTACTTGATTGTGCAAGTATTCTTAGTTGAACATTTCTCAAAATAAGCTAGTCTACTATGCACAATTGAGCCTCAAAAGTCTAATCACAACATATTTTCTTCTCAAACAACTCATGCACATTCTACACAACCCTACTGAATTTTGTCCATATCTCATGCATAGAAACTCCAAATCACAAATTACTTTTGGGAGGTGAAAGATGACTTAATTGTGCAAGTATTCTTAGTTGAACATTACTCAAAATAAGCTAGTCTACTAAGGTAACTATATCTAAAGTGACCATAGCTCAATCTTCCATGATAAGTAGATTCTGACACCCTACTGTTGATGAGAATGTGCACAATCTAAACAACAGAGTTTAGGGTCGCTTTAAGGTCAACCTATAGTCAGCACTTTGGAAATTCATAGCTTATTCATACGGTGTCCAAATAATGCATGCTAAAGTGCGTTGGAATTCTCTTGAACTTGCTATTAAGACCCACTAAAAATATTTTTTGTCTTATGTGTGTAAATAGGCTCTGTTGGTAAGGTGAACACTTTTAGGTATAGTTACCTTATGCACAATTGAGCCTCAAAAGTCTGATCACAACACATTTTCTTCTCAAACAACTCATGCACATTCTTCACAACCCTATTGAATTTTGTCCATATCTCATGCATAGAAACTTCAAATCACAAATTTATTTTGGGAGGTGGAAGATGACTTGGCGTTCTAACTTTTCTTAGTTGAAAACATTTCAAACTAAGATCATTTGCTATGCTCAATAGTGCATCAAAATGTATTGAAAAATATGGCGTGGTGAGAATTCACATGCCAATTGACAGAAATGAAATACACCAACTGAAGTATGTCAATTTAGACGTTAAAAAGCTGTGAGTACCTCAAAGCATGCTTCGAAAAGGCCTCTGCCGTCATAATTGATAGAAAACTGTCAAATTTCAGTCATTTCGGGCCTTGTATTCTTTTAGTGATGCCGAACTATTTTTGACGTAGGGGCCCAACTCATGCAACAACCGTCGCCATCAACCTCTTGAACAGGTGAGCATGGACAGACATTGGGACCCAGCTTGTGGCCTTGCTATAAGCTAGTCTGTACCTTCTCCAACTTGTCTACCCAAGTGACAATTTACAGGATGTGTGAGATCATGGTCAATAGTTGTCTACTTGGTGACATCGTGAATAGTTGTCTATTTTGACTTTTTATCAAAACTCCTCATTTCACATCACCCAATCAAGGCTTAATAGGACTTCATTTTATTTGACAAAAACAAAGTGGGTGTAAAAGTTAAACTCAAGTCAAAGTTATCTACTCCATGTGACAAAATTTGAAAGTTTGTTGATATACTTTGATATCCTATCTCAAGTTTGCCTACTTTGGCTATATGGTCAAAAGTCAAAAGTTGTCTACTTGGTGACATAGTGAATAGTTGTCTACTTTAACATTTTGCCACACGCCTCACTTCACATTATCCAATGAAGGTCTACTTGATAAGACTATTTATTCAACATATGAAAAAGTGGATTTAAAATTTAATTCAAGTCAAAATTGCTAGGCTACCTAATATGACAAAATATGAAAGTTTGTAGACATAATCTAACACTCCTATCTAATGTTAATTTGCCGACTCTCACTATATGGTCAAAAGTTATCTACTTGGCAACATTGCTTACTTAGTGACATTTTGAAAAAGTCGATTACTTTGACTTTTTTACCACACCCCTCAATTGACACGATCCAATCATATATATCTTCAAACATGCTTACTATTGGACAATGTAACCTTTATGAAATCCACAACTTCTTCCAAGATCAACAAAATACCCTAAGTTAAGCCATTTTCTATAAACATTGTATGTATATGTCACCAAGAAAAATCACATAGTAAAACCAAAATTTTAGAAAGAAATAAAAAGAATTACCATTGAATTATTTATGAATCAAAGTACTTCAACAAATTCCACCCAATAACTTTTTTTTTTTGTTAAAAAACAATTATCTTTTTTTTTATTTGATACAAAAGATATTTTGAATATCTATTCACATATTTAGCTCCTAAATTTAGAGGTTAATAAGCATCTTGTAACTTATAAAAATCCGGTACAATATAATCTTTACGTAAAGACCAAGTATCAGGCATTAGTATACATTTAAGACATGGATGATTTTAATAGGAAATTCCTAACATATTGTAAGATTCCCGTTCTTGAAAACCCGCACCTCGGGGGGAGAGGGGGGGGGCACTAGCGAAAATCGTAGAAACAACGTGCGATAAAAAATAGGGTCTAATATATTCATTGTAGATAAATTTTGCAAAAAACGTACATATAATATAGGAGGTTTTAAAATAGTGAAACATGTTTACATGTAAAATACCATCACATATAATGGCCTCTTTTATTTGGTCAGTACATGTAAAATAGCGTGGAAACAATTACTAGGAGTAGCGGGTCTAGGATAGGGTTTGTGCTAGTGGATGAAAAAAGGTAATGTTCTGTTGAAAATGCTTGGATGAATGACTTCGCAGGTTGGTTGGCTTAAACGTTACTGAACCAACGTATCCAATGCGGAGTTCATGTTCTCTACCTACGTGCCGGGAGGGAAAATTTCAGCGCGTTGTTTGATGGGGTGTAGGAAACAAAATGCGGTGTAAGAAAAAAATGGACAACAGTTGGACTCCAAGAAAAAAAATGGGGTTTAGTAAAACGAATTGGTTACTTGGGGTATAAAAATGCAGTATAAGTAAAATAGGATATTTTTAAATGATTCCCCCCAAAATTTATAATTACTAATAGGGTGTATTAAAATACAAGCATTTACCTTTATTTTGAAAAATACCATACCTTATAATCTTTTTTGCAAGGTAAATAGCCCCCCAATTAATAGGTCTTGAGCGCACGTGTATGCAAAATATAAGATGGAGTGCACCCCCCGAGATCCGCACTTTTCCAAATCCAAAGAACAAATCGTATTTTATATCTTTGTCATGATACCAAAAAAATTATACATATTTCTTTGGGTTGATCCGTATTATTTTGTATTTTTGTAAAATGATATACATTGGCTAGTAACTCGTTAGGTGCTACATCATAAGCGCATTGAGAACAAAGATAATTGGACCCATAAATATATAAAACAACTTCTATTGAAAGCCAATTTTCATATCTAATTTGTAAAATTTCTACACCTTGATAATCAAAACCTAAAGCGGTTGATGAGCTAGTTTATGCTTTGCTAACCAAGAGGATAATTGCCCTTGTATTTTAGTAGTGGTAGTAGAATTATTTGTATAAGTATTTAACATATTTGAGCTTTTTTTTTAAAATTCTATATATATATTTTTTTATTATTATCTTCATTTTTGTTTTTATCTTTTTTATTTTATCTTTTTTATTGAATCAAAAGTGTCTAAAATTGAATTAACTTGCGTCTTAGAAAGTTGAGGATATAATTTTTTATAAGTAAGATTTTTTTATATACAAAATTAAATTTATGATCTATTGTAAAATATCTCTCTCCGTGTTTAAATTTATATTTATCTTTATATGTTTCTTGAGCTGCCTTTTTACAAAGTTTTATTATAGCATCTATAATAGCTTTTGTTTTTGTAGACACCCAGGTAAATAAATATCTATAGGAATGAATTATTTACTCCACGAACTGTGCTATAAGAATTTGTACTAAACATACTTCTCTTAATAGTACTTGCTTCCATAGCAATTACATATTTAGATTCTAGAACTAGCTCAAATAATCTTACCAAAGATGGTGCCATTTTCATTGTTACAACACCAACTGTTATTATAAGATATGCTTCTCTTTGACTGAACCATAACGATCAAAATCAAAATGTAAACCGATTAATGGAGCAAATTCAATGAAACAACAACTAGTACCATAAAGAAGTGCCCGTAAACTAGAAAGCCTAGCCCAATTTGAAAGATCATTAAATATAGTTAAAATAATTAAATTTGACTTTTGATTATTAGAAAGTAAATTTATAAGTGGCTTCCTATAATTACTAATTTAATTTTCATAATTATAATAGTTAGAATTTATGACCATTCTAGTGCTCCTTTCTGCCATGCACAAACTAAACTGAGAATTAGAATAAATTAAAAAAAAACCAAAGCTTCAATGAAAGCATATAAGTCTAATTCATTAAAGCTCATAGTCCAAGGATAAAGAAAAAACTATTTCTACATCAAAAATAACAAAAACTAAAGCAAACATATAATAACGAATTTGAAATTGAATCCAAGCATCGTCCATTGGTTCTATACCCAATTCATAGCTAGTAAGTTTTTTGGTCCTTTATCAATATCACTAATAAGTGTTAGAATCTTAGAAATTGAAAAAGTTAATATAATTTTTTTTAAAGCTATTAATAAAATAAAACGAAAAGGAATTGTATTTAGATAATAAATACATTAATATACTCCTATAAAATAAGAACAACAATTTATATATATATATATATATATACACACACACACACACACAAAATACACACATTATATATGAGCTAATAAAAAGAAAAAACATAATAAATTAAAATACCTCAAATACTAAATATTTTAATAATTTAGGGCTATACGGATTCGAACCGTAGACAATCTCGGTAAAATAGTTACAAATTTTTATTTGAAATTTACTTATAACTATTTTAGGAATCCAACATGCATTTTTTTTGCATTGGGCTCTTTTGTCCACTAAAAATAGAGTTTAGTTATTTTGCTATCCTTTTTTTACTAAAATATTAAGATAGCTCCGTGTGCTTAAAAATCTTTTGAAGCAATCCCAAAGTTTAAAAAAATGAATATTGACATGGGTGATAGGTTTGCTTCATTAGCATGGATTTACTCAAAATGAATTTCTATTACTTATAAATTTTGAAACTTTATACACCCTAAAGCTTATGAAGTAAGAAAATAGAATATCTTGAGGTCCTTGTATTATCCTCATCATGCTTAGCATTGAATAATTTTCAATTTTACCATATCAAATAAAAGATAAATTCTAATTTATAATAAATTGAAATTTAATTTTTTTCATGCTATTGTTCTGTTACATCAATAATAAAAGTAAGACAAAATATCTCACAAAATGATTTTTTGTTGTGAATCGTATAACTCGATAATTTTTTTGAAAGCATTTGCACATGTGTAAACAAGGTGCTCTACCGTTGAGCTATATCCCTTATTACTATTTTAAAGTAAAAATATATTAATATAATTTCTTTTATTTTATCAAGAAAATAATTTAAATAGAATTTTTTTTAAAAAATTTTATATCTTTTTTGAATATATTATTTAAAATATTGCTTATATGTTCATCAATAAGCTAAAATTGCAGTAGCCTACTTAACTCATTGGTTTAAAGTATCGCTTTCATACGGCGAGAATCATTGGTTCAAATCCAATATGGTAGTAGGTAAATAGTTAATAAAAAAGCTCAATGGCATATGAATTATATGCAATTGAGTTCACTAAATTTAGAGACTTTAGCAAATAGCTTCAATAGCTTCTAAATGTGCTTTTGCTCTTTTCAAAGTTAAATTAGCTTCAATAGTTTGTTTTTGACCGTCCGCTTGAGACAATTTAGTTTGAGCAAACTGAAAAACTTCTTGAGCCTCTTACAGATTGATTTCATTAGCTTTTTCTGCTTCATTTATTAAAATCAACATTTGATTATTGTCTATCATAGCAAAACCACCCATTAATGCCATAGTAGACCATTTTTCATTAAGTCATATTTTATAATACTTATATCTAAGGTTGTTAAAAGTGGTGCATGATTTGGTAATATACCAATTCGACCACTACTTGTAAATAAAATAATTTCTTGTACTTTAGAATTTCAGTTTAGAACCATTACACAAAGATTTAGGGTCATTTTTTATTATTATTAATTCTCCACTTATAAGGTTGCAGCCTTTGCAATAACTTCATCAATATTACCTACTAAATAAAAAGCTTGCCTTGGAAAACTATTTAATTCCTCAGAAAGAATCATTTGAAATCTTTTAATAGTTTTAATAAGACTAACATATTTACCTGTAAAACTTGTAAATATTTTTGCTACAAAAAAAGGTTGAGATAAAAAACTCTCAACTTTTGTGTAATTATCACTATAAATAAACACAAAAGATTGCAAAAGACCCTCTATCCTTCACCTTCGTTCTCCGCATTACAAAGTAAAAATTCCCTCCTTTATTGCTCACACAATTTCTCACCTAAATACCCCTTCTACATTAGATTTATTACATAGATGATTCCTTCAGAATTTGAGAAAAAATAGTACAAGGTGAAAAGAAAGTTGAACAAGTTATATGGCATGTACGAGGTTTGTCTTACTCTACCACTAGACAAAGTCTCAAATATGACATTGAAGACATCTAGTAGACCTCATGGTATGTGAGACAAACATATTCTTAGAATATACATGAAATATTTTAGAATATTCTTGGATATTTAATAATATTTCATCCAAGTTGTTTAACATATTTGACAGTTGTTTAATTAGAGAACCGATGTTAAAACGTCTAATAACGTCAAGCTGGAAAAAATGTCTGACATGACACTTCTGGCATAAACAAAAAAAAAAAAAAAACATAATCATCACATTTGAAAATCATCGAGTCGCTGACTTTACAAATCATAGGCCACATTTTACAAATCCTCTTACAAAAAAATTCCAATGAACTAGCCCATATAGGCGGCCTAAATTCTTTAAAGTAATTATTAATCAACTTAAACAACCCACTCAATAAAACAATTAGTGCAAGAAAACTGCATTCACATCAATATAACCATGCTAAAGAATAGAACCTCCACTCTATTTATACAAAAATAGAGAAAATTCTGATACATTATACTAACCTTCCATACAATGACACTCTATAACATGACGATATTATTGTTTCAAGCAATAAACATGTGACAAGTCATTTATGTGACTAATCCATGTTTTTCACCTTGAAGTCAAGGCTTCCCAAACATGTCATAATAGAGGGACAATTGTATCAAAGGAAATGAAGAAGCAAAAAAGTTAGCCAAAAGTTAAGAAGAAATAGATTAGGCATAAAATAATATAAAATTATCACTATATATATCAATTTATAAAATATAAGTTCTAAATTTTTGGCTTTATTATTGATTACTAAATACTAGATATTAGTCCATTGTTATAGGTTTTCTTTTTAAGAGGAGGCATTTACCCTTGACCCCTAAAGGTCCTCACCTCTTTTGTAAAAGTCAAAGCACTACAATTTTCATACTTGAAATATCACATTGTATGATTTATAACTTTTCATAGATAATCATCAACATTATGAAGGTATGACAAAAATTTCAACATGATTGGAAGATGCTTTGAATATTCACAAATTTTATCATGTAAACAAGATAAAAATTCAAAATAAACATATTTTTGTCAAATTTAATATTATTATATCAAAAATTATATTTAAGGTACATAAAAGTTATATTTACAACTAGGAAAAAAAAATGAAAGTAAAGAAATTAAAAGAGACCTATGATTGGAGCATTCTTAGAAGCCCTTGTATTTTGGACACTCAAATTTCAAATTTCTCGACGGTGGAAAATCTTCAAATGAAGTCTATTCTTCAATCTCAACAGTTAAAAGATGTATCATAACTTAACTTAAACATCTAATGAAAACACCAACTACAATAAATTTAGAACACTTGATTTTTGGGTGTTTGACCAAAAATCAAGCATAATATGGTTGATTGGGCACTTAGAGGTTAAGCGTGCAAGGAGCCCCTTAGGGCCATGTTTGATTGTTTTTCAGTCAAACGCTGATTTTCACCTAGTTCCTAATTTTAAATGAAATTGGTCCCAATTGAAAAAGTGTAGGAGTAGTCTTCTTCTTTCTAGTCCAACTTACGGTTCCTCAATTTGTTAAAATTACATTTTTTGCAACACTTTAAAGCTCAGAGCCCTAAAAAGTTTTTCAATCAAATTTCTTTTTCTAAAAGCTTGAGAAGCATGTCACCTACACCTTGTAGTTCATCACTATTATTTACATTATTCCTAAAAAAAATCATACTATGTTAGGCATTTTTGTAATTACTATGGCTGTTACAAGAGAAATTCTGTGAAAAATCTTATAAAATTCATTTTCATTTAAATACTTATGAAAAAATCAATGTGAATCGGTTTTAAAATAAATTATATGAGAAATTACCCAAAAATATAATACATTTTAAAATGCAAGAAATTGATGAGGTTTGACCAGATAAATGTAGTGTGGAGTATGAGGGTTAAGAAAAGACGAGAGAAAAGATGGACCTTCCTTTTGAAAACTATAAGGCCTACTTAGTAGAAAGTTCATAAATTTCTTCCATAAACTAATAGAAGAATAAAAAAAAAATAGATTGTCAAAACTCTTGCATGTAAGTCACATTCTAAACTTTCATACTATTTTCTACAGTACAATCCACAAAACCTGGTGCACCTTCGTATTGCATTAATAGAAAATGGGGCTTCAGAAAACCTCTAGTCCTCATGTTGCCCTTCGTTGTGCCCATGCACATGTCCAACCACATGCCGCCATGGTGAACGTCAGAGACTGTACCACCATGGCTTTTTCACATTGCAAAAAGAAAACAAAAATACAAAAAAGAAAGCCCGTTGGGCCTTGCTTGTTGGCATCATATGGCAGGTCCCGGCGTGGCCAGTCTAGTGCCTCCAGTCAAGCCCGACACTTTCTTTTTAAATTTTAATTATTATTATTATTAGTTTGAAAATTTAGGTTAAAGGCAAGACCCTCTGCAACTAGCGGCTTGGCCTAAACCTGGGGCCTTTTGAATCATCATTTCTCCTCTAATATCTATGATCATTCTAATCATCTCTTCAACTATAGGGCTTGTGTCTATATTCCGTCTAATGTTGACAATCCTTCAAAAGGAGATGTGCTCAAGATTTGGACCTATTGAGTTAGAGATATTGGATTTCAATTCAATTTTATTCTTAGAAATTATGAAAAATAGAAATAATTGTCCAGAAATGAAATTTGAATGTAGAATGGGTTGTTATAATTGTAGCAACAATACATGCCATATATTGTCTAGTTTTAATTAGCGCAAAAATCGCGCTCTTAGAGATAGGACAAGAACAAGAATAATAATGAACAAATGGTACTAATAATGAACAAATGGTATTAAAAATGAAAAGCCTAACATGGTCTCTAAGGGGCACTACTTTTGTCGGCATATTAAGTAGTTGACATGGGTTTCTAAATGCAAGCATATCATGATCTATATTGACAATTGCAATGAGAAATGCATTGGAGCTATTAAAAATACATCTAAAAGCACATTGTGTTTTTAGATTACTTTTTGTTTGGAGAGTTTGCACACTCAAACATCACTAATTCCATATTCTATGATTGCACATTCCATGCATACAATCCAAAGAATTTTTCAAATTGTGTTCAAATTTGATCGGACAACTTCCACATCTCAAGTTGTGCACACATATAAGAGTGCGTTTAGAAATCCATTAATCCCCAAAGGTAGTGCAAGTAGAGAGAATTGAGTCGACTCTTCTAATTTCTTTTCCATCTATGCTATTTTCATTTTATTTCAAAAAATTGTAAATTTCATTAAAAAACAAAGAAAAGTAATAGTAGTAGTAGTAGTGGTGGTAAGAACTCCAGTCCTCTTTTGAAGCAATTGTGAATAAAATGTCTATTCGACCCACTTTTGGTTTAATGTCCACCAAACGAAGGTAATACAATCACTCCACTGCTATAGGATAGATCAACAGAATAGTAGAAACATATGAATCAATTTCCACTTAAAAGAGTGAAGTCTTTAATAACTAAAGACTTTGTTTTTCTATTTTTTCTATTGAAATTTGTCTCTTTCAAATGAAAAAAAGAAAACCCAGTCCTTGAATTCAATTAAAATTTACTCCTAGCACATGACTTTGTATTGTAAATTAATCCCTAAACGTCCTTAGGGCTCCATATGTATGCCACCATACACTATTTGCTCATACAATCCATCTCATTTGTTTTAATACAACAATGAATGTAAATATAAATAATGGTGTACTTAAATATGTTGATGTAGTGAAATATCGCAACAATCACATGATACACAAAAATACATGACAAGAGAGGGCCTTTAGAACGTTAAATGATTAAAATAAAACACCCTATTTGTGCCATATACCACTGTGTTATTGCTTTGTATGAATGCCTTACATTTAAAACTTTGATATAAGTTTTACACAAATAAAGTGACTTCCCTTAAAAAATTGTGGTACTTTAACACTTAAATGTCAATTCAACCCTCGGGCTGGGTTTTTTTAGAGTTCTCAAATCACTTTGAAAATGAATTACTAACAATGAAGAAATGTTTTTATGAATTTTCTTTTTCAAGCATCATCCATGACAAGAATAATATGTACCTATAATTTTTAGAATGAAAATTACTTCTTTATTTTGTGATTAAACCCCAAAATACTCCTTTCTTTCTAAATTAGGAAATGTCCTTTAAGGTTAATATCTCTTTGAAATGAACTTTTCTTTCATTTGCACATCAACATTTGCATATTAAAAAACTAAAAAGGAGTCCAGCTGGCACCCACTTGCCAAAGCACGGGTATCACACACGCAAACCTTACACCTGGTGGTCAGTAGTCTTCTGTACTCACAGTGACCGCACAAGGAAGGACCATATATCAATAGACCAATCTAAACTCTCTCTAAATTACGCCCTGATTATAATTAATTAATCAGGTTGTAATAGATGATTATTACTAACGACATTCTAGTAAACACAGACAGCACCACTCTCCGTAATGCACACAACTTAACCCGTAACGGACCAAGGATTCATGGTTTCAAAATGACAAATTCAATTGATCAGATCATATTGTGAAAAATATAATTTAACCCCTAAACGTCTGAACGTGCCTTTGCGGCCAGTAGAATACATTGTATTTTGGTTGTATTTAGAATGAATCCACACCTTCAATGAGTTCGAGTTCAAAAGAGAAGTTGAAATTTAGATCAATGTGGTTCTAGTGAGCTACTGAGATCTTCATTTAGAGTTCCTTGTCGGTAGCAAATCCCAATTATACGACAGTATATATACTATCCCCATGGGACGTTTAGGGGTTAAATGAGGTCATATTGTATGTCACCGGGATGAGTGAAGAACATTGTACGTGTTGATCAAAACACAAATGAATTTGAAGTTTTGAACTAAAGGCCCGAGGGGTGAAAAATAAATAAAAACTCCAGCCCCTTTGCGGGGCCGGCGTGAATAAAGTGTCTGTTCGTAATAACAATGAGCCAGTGTCCACCGGGCAAAGGGTCATTGGATCAAAACTACTCTCCCCTCTCGGGAATAGACACTATACAGACAGAGGACGGGAATAGGCACCAAAGGTACAAACAAAGGATTAGTAACCTGTGGCAAAATGAATTAGGGGAGGTATTTTGTTAGGTATAATTATTAATGTTAGTGGGTTTGTGAGCACCTAGTCATGAGCTCCATGGATGGTTGGTGAGGAGCGGTGGGTTATGAGTTGGTGGTCCGGGTTCGAACCTAGTAGAGCTCGTTTGAGCAACGCTTATAATACTGATGACTTGGTGCTGCTGGTGAGATATTCATAGGCAGGAAATAAGTTGTACCAACCATCTGGCCCCGTCCTATCTATCTGAGACAAGTGCTTGCATAGTGCTAACAGTAGTGGTCTTAACCACTCCCGCTTTTGTTTGATCATGGTGGGTCTAGGTTTAGTGGTAGTGTTTGATTATTTTCGATTTTTCTTTTATGTAATATGATTGATGCGGCATATTGTATAGCAATGGTGTTTATTTTTTTGAAAGTGTGTTTGATGGAGGATTCTGGTATTTTTAGTTTTTTTTCTAGAAGTTTCATTGAAGGGGTGTGTGTAGTTCCTCTAGCGCCGGCAGTGATGACGATAAGTGGGTTTGTTTTCCAACCTTGGTTAGTTATGTCGTTGATTAGTGGTTGATATTTTTGGATTTTGTTGTCTATGGTGTTTTGCGAAAATCTGTCATTGCAGTATGTGAATTCAATAAATTGTATGGTAAGATCATCTGTTGGGCTTAGGGGTGGGGTGTGTTGGTATGGGAGACTTGTAACGCATAGTATGTCTGGTTTTAGTCTAGCATTGCAGTAGCATTTTTGTGATTCACATGTACATGGTAGGAGCCATGTAGGTATGGTGTTTTCTTGTGGGTTATTGTTGAATGTGCCTGCGTTCATGAAGATATAATTTCTAGATTTTTTTGATGATAGGATTAGTTGTCATAGTTCCCATACGGCTTTGTTATGTCTTCTGGTTCTTAGGGCGTGTATGTGGTGTTGGTTGCATTTGAGGAGGACATGAAGCCATGTATTTGTGTCTAGGGAGTTACAAATGGGACATGTAATTGAGGGGAACCTTTCTATGCCAAAGAATAGTTGTTTTCTGGCATTGCCCACGTATTGGCCGGTACGAAGTTTTATTAGGTTGGTTTTTTGTGTGTCCGTGATTATAGGGTTGGCCCAAAATTCATTGGAGAGTTCGTTGTCAATATTTGGGTTTGTTGTCCATTTGTTGATGTTTGGGAAGCGTCGTGTCATAATTTCTAGATTATTTTTTAGGTCGTATTTCTTGATATATTCTTCTAGGCATCTGACTGGGTCTTTGTCTGGTCTTCTTGCCGGTCCTGGCCAGTCATCTTTTTGGTAATAGTATGGAGTAGTATGTGCGAATTCGTAGTTTTTTGCAGCGAATTTGTATTCTTTGTGGGTGCCTCTTTTTGCAAGTATGTCGGCTTGTTCATTGCCATTAATGTTGGTGTGGGCTTTGACTTTGTTTATCGTAGTGGGTTGGGTACGATTTTGGAGCATTTCTATTATTGATTCTAAGATGGTTTTGTCAACATGGTTTCTATGAAGGGTTGGGTGTTTTAGTTGTGTATTGATGTTGTATATGCAGTTTAGACAGTCAGTCCGAGGGGTGCACTCTACATCATGTTTGAGAATCACATGCGTTCATGACCTCTTCTAAAAACCCCCTTGTATACAAGAGGTTATATGTCTAAATACCTTTGTATACAAATATATTCCGTTTTAAATATATGTTTAATGTAAGTATACATGAATATTTTCATTTCTGAATGTGTTTATTGTATGTATACGTGATACGGCAGTGTTCAAATTAATACCCTTTCTGTGCACTCACGTATACTCGTACATGTTTAGTACAGTGTAGCCCCGGGACTAAAGGAAGACTGTATAGGACTTGTTAAAAAATGCTAAAAAATAATACGAGATCCAATTTGGGCTTCTTGGTCCGTTAGGGGTTAAGTTACAGTAATTAGCTAATCAGTTTGTAAAAGATGATTATTACCGACATTCTAGTGAACACGCAGCCAGCACCACTCTCCGTAATGCACACACAACTTAAGTTACAGTAATTAATTAATCAGATGATAATTACGACATTCTAGTAAACACACAGACAGCACCACTCTCCGTAATGCATACACAACTTAAGTTATGTACAGTAATTAATTAATCAGTTTGTAATAGATGATAATTACGACATTCTAGTAAACACGGCACAGACAGCACCACTCTCCGTAATGCACACACAACTTAAGTTACAGAAAGAAATCCAGAGCCTGGCAGGCAGGCAGGCAGGCAGGAGTCGTATTGCAGATGAATATTGTCATGCAAATTGTGTGTGGCTATGGCGAGGTGCTTGCTCGCTCTTCAGTTGCCACCTATCCGGGAGTTGAGTGTCGACAGACAGCTTGAATAGAATTGGTAGGTGCAAATGATTACAATGAGCAGCTCCAGCTCCAAGGCAGCAGTCTCATCACTCACTCACTGTGGCATTCCATTTGCACTGCCAATTCTAACTTCAGCCGTAGTGCTAGCTTCCTTGAGGATTGTGCCATTCATAGCCGTGCATCAGAATGCAGACCGGTACTAGGTCCACAAATACTGGCTCCGTCACTTCTTGATTTTTGCTTCATTTCAATTTTTTATAAAAAATGGCTTCTTGGTCGGTTGATAACCACGCTCCAGACAGACTCTTGCAATGGAGTTCTTTTCAAAAAATACCTGGTAAATTCTCCAGACAATAGAGTTATTTGTAAAGTCCCTCAAAACCCTTCTTTTTGACCTGTAATTTGGAAAGGACAGGATCGGCATGATCTCACTGTAGACCCAGAATAGAACATTGGATAGATTGAAATTTTTATTCATAAAAATTTGGAGGGAGGGAGAAGAATTGGGTAGTGAGGTGGGACCGTGAGGAGGAGTGGTGTCAGATTGATGACGACCAGCTCTGATACCAACTCTGGTCCATGAAAAAAGGAGGACAAAAGACCGGATGTCTTTACAAATAACTCTAGTTTTGGAAAGAAAAAAGAGACAAGTTACGAGGTATTGCACAAGTTGTTGTGTTTTTTCTAATTCCTGAAAATGAGTGTATTGAAAAATTTACGTAACATTCATGGCCCATTCACACCAGCCTAGTGCCACTGTTGCGTTTGCGTTCCTGAAAGGATGGGAGGTAAAATGAAGAAACAAAAAAATATTCAAAACTTTGTCTTTTCCTACTGCAGCTACTGTTGAGCACTGTGCAACTGCAATACACTACCGCAATTATAGTCCCGTTCGTTTTTTGCGTTGTGTTGCTTTCTGTCTTGCGGTAGTGTAATTTCTTTCTGCCTATTTTAGATTTTTCTAGTTACCTCATATTCCTTCAAAGTTATCTGACGCACGCATGCGTGCAGCAGAAATGGTGTATGTGAACGGGCCTTCAGTAGCCTTCATACCCACTGCCTTTCCTTCATGCACTCTGCTCATCACCTTGAGCCTCCACCTGTTCACTTAGCTACTGATGAAGTACTATTGGGTGTGGCATATTCCACACCATCTACTATAGAGCCAAGGCAGTGACAGTGCATGCTACTGAATGTTATGTAATGTGATGTTATTTTCCTCGTTTAATTGCAAGAGTTTCTACAAACTGGGATGTTCAATCTTTGAAGTTACACATCAAGAAATCAATACCAAGAAGGCTGAATTGGACTTCATGTTTTTTTTTTATAGTATTTTTCAGCAAGTCCAATAAGGTCTTCCTTTAGTTCAAATTCATTTATGTTTTGATCAACACATACAATGTTTTTCACTCATCCTAGTGACATAAAATCAAATGACCCCATTTGAATTATATTTTTCACAATATGATCAATTGAATTTGTCATTTTGAAACCATGAATCCTTGGTCCTTTAGGGTTAAAAGAAGAAAATCATCTCAACAACTTGTGTGTTTTCTTTCATCTCTTAGAAATGAATATTTAATGTACATTGATAGTAGGTTTGCATGCTTTGTGGCGAAGTATTTGATTATTTTGGTACAAACTAGATTCTTTTGTGCATTATAGCCAATGCTTATGTGACACATAGCAAAATAAATTTTGTTAAACTAAAATGTTACTCCCTCTCTCCCACAAAAAGACCATGATATTGACTTAAAATTTGTTGCAAAATAAAACCATGATTTCCAATTGTACTCATTCACCGCCGGTAATCAAGCTTCGCACACGCTTGACAAATGCTTCAAGGTATTGGAAACAACGATGGCAACTTAATGTCTTAATCTATGGATTTTGATCATGCTAATAATGGATTATTGTTATGGATTTTTATCATGTATACACTTTTTGGCAGGCAAAATACTCCCTCTATACTCACTCAATCTAGGTAATTTAATCTATGGATTTTGATCATGCTAATAATGGATTATTGCAATGTGACGTAGATCAGTTTTGGGTGATTCCTTGTACTAAATTTTCTATGGGAATACTTGGTTATTGAAAAAACCATGAAACGGTTCCATGGTTCAACAAACTTTTCACTTTGAAAAATTGTATAAAATTATCTACTTGAAATAAAAATATGGAATCTGATCGCCATGATTTTTCCGAAAAATAAGTCCTTGCCATAACTCCTATTTCTAATATGCAAAATTCCTTACTTTTCTGGGTTTATTGTATTTCTACCTTACAGTACTGTACACACAGTAGTGTGCGCTACGCTAATTGGTGGATTGTGCCTAGGGAGCATGACGTCAGAGGAGCATACAATAATAAGACGAAGAAGAATAAGAATAAAAAGGAGGGCATGCAAGGGATTAAAAGCCATGCCAGCTAAGTTAGCTGACCCAGCTAAGTTAGCGGCTATGGTGTCCCAAGCTGCTTATAGATTCTGGATGGGACCCGGAACCCAGATTAAGAAACCTCCGCCTCCGATTTCCATGGATCAATCAAGCATTCCCTGGCCCCCCCCCCCCCCCCCCCCCCCCCCGGTAGTCCGCCTTCTCAGCCTCCTTCCCAGGCTTTCATGCCCTAGCATAGAAAAGCAAACAATTGAGTGCAGACACCCTAACAGGCGGCCATCTTTAGCTCTATCAAGGTGGCACATGGGCCCCAACTCCCAATTCTTTTCTCGACCCAGCCAGCGTCCCGTTCACTCACTCCCTGGCAGTAAAAAAAAACTAATATTAATCCTGTAACACGTACCCTTGACTTATTTACTTATGCACCAATACATATACCATGCACTGCACCAGTAGTATTTACTGGTGTTCAGTTACTACGGGACATGCCGAAACTCACTGCAGGTACATGACTAGGAACAAGTCATGCCATTGATTCCATTTATGTAATTAGGTGATTGGTACTACTCCCGGCTGTACAATTGTTTTTACAGTATAAGTTTGGGCACCGGCTACGGCCTGAAATTCGGCTGCCTCGTTCCTGACGTACCCAGCCTCTGCAGGAGACACATCCCTGAAACTCCGCAAGGCATGCTTGTCATGTCATGACCATGAAAATAATAATAAGAATAATCATAATAACAACAACTTACAATAATATTATCGTTAGTACTTGAAGGTCTGATTCGGTAGGAAGAGTATTCGGTGTTTTGACGCAACAAGTTTGTTATTAGTGAGGTTTCTCATATGGTATTGAGAAAATTGTTTTTTTTGAATTTTTTTTGTTAATTTGTGTCTGAATCTGGGCTTTCTGGGAGGGTAGTAATAATGAGTTGGGGCCCAAACTCATGACCCTGACTGATTACATGTACGCTAAGCATCTTCACGGGTACATACAGTAATGAAAAGTGCTCAATCCGGTTCTTTGAAATTCGAGACGTACTGTCAGAACGGCAGTGTTTTCTATCCAGAGCTAGTAAGGGTGCTGCCGTGCTGGCTGGCTGAGTGTAAGTAGGGATTTTCTAGAAGGGAGACCAATTCTCACTTTGTAAATTATGTAATCGTGCTAGCTCAATTACTTGCTGGTTAGACTCCATCAGATTTTGTCAAAACACTTGCGTGGTACAGTGTGTCCAATGACGCGGTACTTAATATTCCATATATGCCAGATATATTAAAATATCATATTAGTTACCAGTTTTGTGCTCGATCTACAGTTGCCGGGGTCCGGGTACTACTGATCATGGATCGAGAGCCTCTGCTAAGTTAAATAGTCTGGGTTGTAAACACTGTTCCTTGTTTCTACAATCAAGAGATCTAGAACCCTGACTGTAAGATTCGGGCTTGTCTGTTTTCTAAGACCAAGAAGGCCTACAGTGATGGCGGCAACAACCGAATATCATGTACAAACGATGATCTCTTGAAGACTAAGCGTCGTATGCAGAATGCCTGGAGCCTTGATTTGTTGGTTTGCAAGGCATAATGAAACTGTCCGTGCAACGTAGTAACCCTGAGCCTTCCGTTACTACACGTACAGATTTAGCGAGTCTGATCTGATCAATTCAGCGTGGTAATATATATAGAACCGGCACCATGTCAAGATCTGATTAATTCGGTGAGTTTGGCAGAAAGCCATATATCATGCACCGCAACAATATCACAAAGTTCTCATACTCATTATTAATTATTCAGTGTCTATGAGCTACCGGTACAAATGTAAATATCCGTCCTGTGATATTGTGATGACTTTGAAACATCGATCTCACAATCAGGTCAGCTGTACTGACGACCTCCATGTGTACATTATTCTCGTAAGACTTTGTAAGCGTCATTCATTATTAATTGCTAACTAGTACTTGTGCAAAGATATATATTTATGTATGTATATGTATGAATACATTGCAGTAAAGATAGTACACTGAAAATAATACTTATTCCCGGGCCACGGTCCGGATGCAACGAATTTGGACCGGTTGCCCTGAACCCGGGAACAGCTAACTTTAGGAACCACTCCAGATGTATACAGTGTATTTTCGAAAGCTGAATCTAGGAGACCGTTACAGTACAGAGAATGTGGCTCAAGGAAAAACTGAAAAAGTGGATAGAGAACCCTCGTTTCCAATTCACAGTTGAGTTCTGAACTTCTGATGCATAACTGCCATGGATCCACTAGAAGTAGTAGTAGTACCCACCTGTCATATCAAGCTCGACATGCACCAATAGAACCAAATGTGAACATTCCACCACAGGCCCACAGCTGTACAATACGTCACGCTGAATGAAACATGAGTTCTAAGTTAAAGAGAAAGCGTTCAAACAGACAGGTACGTTTGTTCTACGCTAACTTAGTATAGCTTCCACATGGAGAAAAAGAAATAAAACCTTCAAGAACTCTACAATTCAAACTAGCTGTGCTGGTCGCGTAGTGTACCACATCATTCTGGGGGACTAATATGTAAGTAAATATACTGGCCAGGTGAATAACTAGTATTTGGATCATGATCATCTTCTGATAATTAAAATTACCTCTATTGGATTATATATAACCCTTACTACGTACCTCATGACATGCAACTAGACATTGCTACAGACTGTGTTGTTTCCTGTGAATTACCCTACCCCTCTGTTGCTGCTGAAACTTTCTATCTGCTCTGGTTTGCTGAATTAGTCGGTATCCTCGGTATCACTTCTCTAGGACCGGTATCTGAAGAAAAACGAAATTTGTGAATTCGCACCGTGGATTCATCGACTGACCGGTTCCAGTGAATTCGGCGTTCTTTCGGTCTGTCACACCTTGTTCAGTCTCCAGCAGTGAAAAGTTGTTCAGAAATCCACCAGTTGAATGTCTCTCATCCAATTGAAGATTACCGAGTGAGTAAACGTAACCTTCTGATTGTAGATGCTGAGACATATCGAGGTGGAGAATCGGATTTTTTACGGGAAGAAACTTGGATTCATTCTCGAAGGATGTCCAGGATCATTTTCGTCGCAGGAGTGACGCCAGGGCTTGCAGCTCGCCGTCTTGGTCCGAGCCTTGGTCCATGTGCTCCTGGCCGCTGCCGCGCGGCTTGTGAAGAGAGTCCAACAGGCTGTTGTGTTGGTCCAAGCCGCTGCTGGAGCCCATGCCCAAGTCGCCGTAGTGCTGCATGCCCAGGAAGCTGTTGCCTTCCTCCTTGACTACGCGGCCCGGGTAGCCACCTGCGCCCGAGCCTGAGCCGCTGGGCATCGACATGGAAATGTCGGACGGCGACAGCTGCGAGTGCTCGTGTTGCTGCACACGGCCAGATATTCAATTGTAGAGGTCACGGGGGGTATTGCATTGACAATATTCAAGGACGACTTTGAAGGTTTAAAAGTGATGTTAGTAATAGAATGTTGCGTACTTAACCTGTTACACTGTGAACTGTTAACCTGTTACACTAGAAAATAACACTAGTAGAAATCTAGTCAAATGCGACCTGTCTTTACCGAACTTAACGTACTTTGTGACCTGTCTATAGTGACTCAAAATCACGATTTCAGTCGCATTTCAGATTTTCAGTCATTAAAAACAAGTCAAATTTGACAAGATTTCTACTAGTGTCAAGGATTGGTCAATGTAACCAATATGACGTTTGTTATAGAATAATGTTGCGTACCTGCTGCATGTAGGCGGAGGATGGCACCACGGAGCCTGGCGACATAGTGCCGATCTGCTCGTGTTGTTGCTGGAGATGGTGATGGTGCGCCGGGTGGTGTTGCTGCTGGTGCTGGTGCTGGTGGATCTGGTGCGCGGCTGCTTGTCTGCTCACCAGCTGCGCTTGCACCATCGCTAGCTCCGCTTGTAAGCTCGCCACCTGCACAGCGCACATAACAATCTCGAATGAAGAAGCAGAAACATACTAGATTTGACATGAAACAAAGGTAGCTTTCATTAGAACGGGTATTAATTAGAATTCTTAGTTGGGGTCAGATCCAGCCAGGCTCATAGCAATCCCGAATAAAGTAGCACAAGCGTCGTAGACTTGACATGAAATAAGCCTTCTTCTGATTTCAAAGGTAGCTTGCATTAGAACGGGTATTACAGTCCTTACTTGGGGTCAAATAGCCAAGAATGACGAACTCACGAATTGAAAGACCGTTGTATTACAACTTACTGGGACCCAGTTTCGTAATTCTGCTACTCAAAACCAAATCAAACAATGAAATTAAGACTAGCTAAGCTAGTTTGGCATTAATAGCGATCAAATATCACACGTGACTAGGAAGAGCTCACTGTGGATCGAAATCCACGACAGATGAATTCAGTTCTAAATGCCAGACTTTACAAGTTCTTTTCTTGGGGACGTAACAGTCAGTCCCTTCATTAAACTATACTAATTAGAAAGACAAGATTGTGATTAAGATAATTTAATGAAGGGGGCCGAGAAAATTGCCACCAGCAACAGTAGAGCTACCCTGATTACGAGAGAAGGATCGAACTTTGGATTAATTACAGCAGGGGTATCATTCTACCTAGACTATGATAGTGTCAATTAGAGATGAATGTATATTTTACTAAGAAAATGACTAGGTGGGCACCGAATGCTTCGGTGAGATCGTGATACTTCTACCAAAACGGGTCCACCGAAGATTTGTCAAAGTACACCTACCACTTCCACAACACCCCGAAATTCTTCCAGATGGTTTCACAGTACTATCCTACCGAAGCTCGTACATACATATATAAGCAGGGGGGAAAAGAAATCAGATAAATGGTACGACTGAAATCAGATTCGTGATCAGAATCTCGTAGATCTAGATGATATCTTGCTCAGAGTGTAGAAACGCTCTGGACATCATCATAAAGAGGAAATCTAGACCTGAAGCTAGTGTCATTCAAGGATGCGATAATTACATCTCGTTCCTAGCAATCATAAGTAACTAAAGAGGCTACTAAAAAGCAGTAGTCGTTCGAAAGCTTACAACTAACAAACTTTGGCGCTATTTGCCAGCTTGGAAAGAAAACACGTAATCATAAAGCTAGCACGAGGTTTCCTGATCACTCCATGCGTACCTTGCCTGAATCGTTTTCTTAGGCAAAGCAACAGTGAACATTCACTCATCATCTACTCCATTGTGGGCGTTAGCATTGAGATCCTTTTAAGGGAAACTAAGTTACAGCTAGGAAAGATCATGAAAGATGTCAATCTAATAAGTTAATGACACGTATTTAGCGATCAAGCTGCTTGAGCGAGAATCCCGAACGGCGGACTGTAACTGAAAACGGATTAATGTGTCTACATTTCTTCCACAGGTAGGCTCTAGAGTAGGCACTAATTTCAGCTGGTCCAGTGATTGATTGATATAAACCACCAATGGGCGCGTTGACTTCTAAAACGGACGTACGAGGACTGGCTTAGCTGTTATCCTCAATTAACCAATTCCTGCTTCATCGACAGTGAGGCAGCTCAATCATTCACGGTCTGTTAGTGCACAATGCCTAAGCATTCTGATCATGCCAGCGGATTTGAGAGGCTAAGTACAAACTTAGCATTTTCCAGCAGCACGAGTGCTGCAAGCACCGATTCATTCAATACATAGCAGACGAAGACCCCAATCTTCCTACTTAGTTTGAATCTTTTCAATGAAGTACTAGCAATACTAACTCTTCTCTATTCACACCATTCATACCAGGCTCAGATAATCTCCGAGCAAGCACAGTAATGGCATTTAACTTTGACGAGCTCTAGCAATGCGGCCACTTTATAAATACAAGACTCGTTCTCTCCAAGGACAAATTAAATGGGATCTGTCTTGAATATGTAGATTTCCAAGATCATGACCTCTTGTAAGCACATGCACAGCAAATAAGCTTTCCTGTGGAAGGGAAGGGAAAAAAAAATTCTACATGCCGGTAGAGACTTCTCCGATCAGTTCAGAACCAATGTAACTAGTCACAACCTTCTATGTTATAAGGAAAATGGGAGCTTGTTTTCTCAGCGTTCAGACGATGCTATTAATTTCAAAAACGTCATTCTTTTCTCAGATTGACGTATCGAATTCTTAACACTCAACTGAAAACGAACTGCAGCTCCAAGCAAAGAGTGATATTGATGGCTTCGACAACTAAAGGAGAATACCTGACTGATTCGCGAGATTAAGATTTAAATTAGTGACTGGTTCCTAATCTCGATTCTCGACATTGCAATTTGTCTCATTGATCTTCAGAAGGGTGTTGAGGAGAACTAGCTACTAGGCATTCCAAGGCTCAGTGTCATAGGGCATGTACACCACTACTTGAGATAGACCTATCCTTGGTAGGTACACTCCTCGATCAACCTTTGAACTACTAACTTGACCTTTTCGTAGTAGTGGTCTCTAACGCCCGAGTAATCGAAACAATCCAAACATCAGTTTTCGATGACATCATGTCTCGTATCTGTAACGTTCCAAGACTGGTCTGAAGATCAATCCCAAATTAATAAAGTGGAAATGTATATATCGATCGAGACGATCGGCAAGAGAAGGAAAGAAGAGGAGAGGGGGATGATGATTTTTGAGCGTGTTAGTACAGTGATCGATATGATAGACTGATCGAGTTACCTGTTGCTGGAGGGCGAAGATGGTGGCGACGCAGCCGTAGACGGGATCGGACAAGCGGGCCTGGGCCTCGTAGCTGATGGTGAGCACGGCGTCGCAGCGGCGCGGCACGGGAATGTGCAGCAACAGCTTGGCCACATTGCTGGCGCCGAAGATTTTATGCACGGCGGCGAACCGCGCTGCGCCTTGCTCGGCTCCGAAGTAGGGAGCGAAGATGCAGCCCCGCACACACTTGCGTCGAAGAAATTTGCACGCCCCGCATGGGGCTCCACTGCTCATGGAGCCGGTCGCTGCTTGCGATCCCTCGGGTCTTCCTCGCTGCTGAGAACTCGTGGCAGACGACGAAGACCCTTCGCCCCACGACGATCGCGACCGCGCTGAGTTTCGCGCCGCGGATTCCAACGCACTCAACCCTGGAGGGTCGCCTGATTCAACCCGTCTCTGGTTGCCCCAGTTGTTGTTGTTGTTGTTGTTGTTGTTGTTGTTGTGATTCTCCTCACGCAACCAACTGCCAGCTTGTTGTTGATCTCTGTGCGAGTCCGGTTGCTGCAATTCTACTACCCGAGGTGACCCCCACGCGTCGGCCACCTCGCGCTGCTGATCCCTGCTGGAGTTACCCCCCCACGCATCCAATTCTATGTCAACCCCAGAAGCCCCCGGGGGTGTTGTCTCCCTGTGATTCTCGCTGTTATTCCTGTGTACATCGCTGCTCAAGCTCCACGCTAGACTCCCTGCCCCGTCTTCCCCTGGACCCGCCAGCGTGACGTTACCGACTGGGGTCGGCCTTCAATTCAATGCCTCCGCAGAACGCGGTCAATTGATGTCCTAGAAACTCATAGCGCGCGGTGGACGTATCTGGGCCATTCTAGCTTGCTGATCGGCAGTGGTATCCCGTCTCTGGATTGTAAGTAATGCAATTATTGGTGCCGCAAGTTCCTCTCACCTGTGAAGGGTGCCCACGGCTAGCTCAGTACCTGGAAAAACAAACAAGGTCGGACGTCTAGGCTTTCTAACACACTGACTCACAACGTTAATGGAAACCCTCACAGACTAGAAATTGGTGGCATTTGAATTGTTGGTCACTTCACTGCTAAATAAGCACACTAAACATAACATGTCATTGATAGGTGAGCTCGCCCAGTGACCATGCGATGGTCTTGGAAACGCGATGCGAGAGTTTGAAGTGTATCGCGTAAGTACTACCAACACGAGTTGTATTAATATATTCTGGCAATAATATTAGCTACGCTTTAGGGTCTGAACGGAAGCTCCATACCCTCATTGACGCAATTTGATACACACCATTGCTACTTTCGTGATCGTAGTGCGACAGCTAAATTCACAAACAGATAATAAAATTGGAATGATTGTTGGAAACGCATGAAGTTACAGCAGTTGTCGATGCTTTAACAATTGGAGACACGTATCGCACCGACTCCGTCAGCTTATACGTACTAGCCGGAACCCGTCATCGTCATTGTCATCTCTCTCACTACACACTCCCGCATTTATCGACAATTCGCAAACCACCGGAACCAATAAAGTAGCCGCGCGGGCTCAAAAATTGAACTAAAGCTCATCACGGGGCCCTGGTTGAGTAGCTAGAAACTTGGGTAGGCGTGAAAAGTACTTTGCGATGAAGGAAGACTATGCGGCCAGCAGCAGGCGATGGTGAAAATCCTCATAATACTCATCCCCCGGAGGTGCATGTATGACCTGCACATCGACGTGAATTGCGCGTAGAGCAAGATGTTGAGTGCCCGGTTCAGTGGCAGACGCACCACAGGAAGCTGCGGGCGAGCATGAGATGAAAGCAAAGCCTGGAAGGCCAGAGCGTGTTGGCGAAGGGAGGGAAGAGGCTAGTGAGGGGAGAGAGAGAGAGAGAGAGAGTCTCCTGGGAGGCTCTACTGTGGACCCCGCGGGCTTTGTGGGAGCTGTCTTCCTTTCCCCGCGCGCTCGAAGTGCAAGCTCTCGCGCTGGCTCGCCGCGCTCATCGCGAGTTGGTCGTGACGACGACTGACGAGTCTCGTGGTTGAGGGCCGGACCGACGGCGACGGTGGGCGGGCGGCGCCGTCGCCGTTCGTTCGTTTCGACCCGGGGGATTATTTGTACGAATACGGAATCGTAGCTCAGTAAGGTATAGACGACGGACGTCAGCCTTTCCTTTCTCTTCCCGCGGGTAGGTTTCAGGTTGGGTTGTTAGTTGTCTCTAACGCCCCCAAACCTACATTTGTCAAGAATGCCTAATTCTTCCTTTTTGCAACCTTCCGGTCACTAGTACAATACCACTCCATCTTACATTTTTTGCGATGGTTTCTTCGACACTTTTTAACATAATTTAACGAGATTTAGGGCCTCTTTACACTAGAGGCAAGAAGCCGTATCGAGAGAAATTTCAGCCAATGGGAGGTCTAAAAACCAAAAAGATCAATCTCTCATTGGCTGAAATTTTCTCTCCCTCATGACTTCTCGCCTCTAGTGTAAAGAGGCCCTTAACAAAAAATTATATTGAATCTTGTTATAAACAAACAAGTAGAAACACCACCCGCATACACTGTCTAGAGGAAAGACTCACGAGAAGACCCCGCATGACGAACTAGACTAATAGTAGGTCTTTTTGGGCATGATTCTTTAGTCTACACATGTAGTGTTTTTACAAATGACACTACTAGGATCATACATTGATTGCTACGTTTGGTAGCAACTAGCAACGGCAAAGGAGTAGCTATAGAAACATTACAATTCTCAATTAAACGACATATTAAGCCTCTTGGGCTTAGTTTTCTTAATTTTCAAACCATTTTGACCATGAATTGCTAATAATGGAGATATGTTTTGGAAATTTTTCAGCATCATCTGTGACAATAATAGTATGTACATACATTTTTAGAATGTACATTATTTCGACAGTTTTTAGGTTTAAATTCAAAAATACTCCTTTCTTTTTAATTAGGAACGGACTTTTAATCCCTAAATGTCCTCACCCTCTCTAAATTTGGAGAATTTCAAAGATGTCTTATAAAATGTAACTAAGAGGGATATTTTGAACTTTATATATAAATAAAAGTTGTACATTGTGAATTTTTGATTCAATCCATATTGTTAGATCTATGATTTCTATCACCAATATTTTTGTATAAAATTTGAAATTTAAAATTGAAAATTCTTTTGTAATTTGATTACGAATAAGATATTGACAATTTTTACATGAAATTTGTTGTGATTGGTTGAAATATAATACTCTAAGTCTAGTGATTTTTGAAGATTTTTTGGTTCCCTAATTTTATGGGTTTATTTTTTTAAGAGCTTTTTTACACTAAAATTTTTGAAATTTTGGGTGAATCACTACAACATAAAATGAGGCATAAAAATTTCACAAATCATCCCTTTTCTAATCGTATCACACATGCATGACGCTAACTTCCCGTAAAATATATAGTAAAAAATCCACGCTACAAAAAATCAACGACGGATGAAAAACTGTGTTTGATTTTGTACATCGTCCATTTTTTGGACAGTTGGACATTTAAGGGTTAAGGGTTAAAAAAATCTAACGTTGCTTGAGCTACGCCCCTAATATTGTAGTACACAGTGTATAATCCTAGTAGTGAAAATCCATCCCAAAAAACATAAATTGGAGTGATTTTGTACCAGTGCAGTGTAAAGGTACAGAGAGACCCTTTGACACTCATTTTATGGTCATTGCCCACCTTTCGGCAACATTTTGGAAAGAAAGAAGGAAAAGAAAAAAGTTATGATTGTTATATATATATATATATATATATATATATATATATATATATATATATATATATATATTTATATTTATATTTATATATATTTATATATATTTATATATTTATATATATATATATTTATATATATATATATATTTATATATATATATATATATATATATTTATATATATATATATATATATATTTATATATATATATATATATATATATTTATATATATTTATATATTTATATATTTTTTATTTTTTATTTTTATTTTTGTATTTATTGAAATGGATTATTAGTGTTTTCGTGATAGGGTGTATGTCTTTGTATAGTAATATTTGGATTGGTTTAGTTTTCCACACTTTGAAAATCTGTAATTATTTGTTCACAAAAAAAGTGATCAAAATTCTAGATTGAAAAAAATTACATTGGTCTGTACAATTGTGCAAAATTTGAAATTAATACAATAGTAAAAGTTATCATATACAGTACTTTTAATTCCCTATAGTAATTTGGAGCCTTAAACAACAAAAAAAAGAAAAAAAAAAGAAAGAAATTGGTGTTATAAAAATAAAAATAAAAAGGAAAGAAATTGGTGCAAAAAAAACCTTTTTTGAACCTCATTTTTTAGTGCCTTCTGTTAAATTACTACAATGTTGTTGATTAACCCCTAAAATTCTGAGCGACCATATTCTGGTCGTTCCACTTTTTGAGCAGCCTCTAGGGACCTCATACTTTTAAAATTTTCAATGAAAATTTCAGTGTAGCTTCCAAAAACTACACTCTACATGTCGCACTTCGTTTCATGTCATTCCGATAAGTATTGCAAAAGTTATAAGCATTTGAAGTTTTTGAAGCGAGATCGGGTAGCAAGAATTTTTTTATTTATTACTCTTTTTCAAAATTTCTTTTTTGATTCATGATTGGTTGATCTTTATCTACAAATGAAGCTTTAAATCTAACCATTTTGAGCAATGGGATAAAAGTTATGAGGAGATCTGTTTTCTGGGCAGTTTGGACAAAAAGAACTTAGAAGCTCATTTCTAAACTCAATTTTCAATATTTTTTAATGAAATAAAAGGCATTGGGTGAAGATTTCCAAGTACAACATTCTCACCGTTAAGATTGACATTTTACAATTCCATGTCAAACTTATTAATGATTTTCTTTTTCCTTTCACTTTGTACCCACTTCTAGTAATTGTTTTATGAAAAAATTAATATGAGCTTTTTTCTTACAAGATTTTATATTTGAAGACTTAACTCAATTGTTAACATGGCCTTGCCATTCAATGAATTTCTAACCCATTCAAAAAAATGATATTAATTTCTAAAGTTCAAATTTGTCACCGGATTGAACCCCAAAAAATCTTCTTTTGCAACTTTGATCCTTATAATCTAAGAATCTAATGGTCATTTTGCTCTCAAATTTTGTGCTCACTTGAAAATTCAAGTTGGGTATTAGATCTTACGGTTAAATGATGAAAAAAATAAAAAAACATGTGATTTCTTCTACAACTTCCAAATGCTGCGTTTTTCATGATTTTTTGTGAGAATACGGTCAAGGAAGTTTAGGGGTTAACAGCTAAAGCTCTTTGGATGTTTTAGATCTATAACCACTTCAATCACTTTTTCCAAAAACAATGCTAAAATCTTCATTTTTTAAAATTTTGGGTAAATTTAACTTTTTGATCTCTTAATTAACTTGATAAAATATGACTTCAAAGAAATTTAGAATGAAAGACGTCACCAATTGCAAGATCAATCGTGTTCGAAATCCAAAACAATTTTTTATTTCAACCCTTTCTGAAGGTGAAGTTTTGTCTTTCAAACTTTTTACTTAAAAATAAGAATGTCTAACAACTTGTGCAAAAGAGTCTTATGAGTATTTCAATGACTATAATGTACTATAAAACACCTTTAAATTTTCATGGGTGTGTCACAAATTAAAATTATTATTATTGAACTCTTCTTTTTAAATAAATTAACCCCTAAAGGACCGTAAGGCCCCCACGTGGCTTCTGGAACTAGAAAGTGAGGAAATTTGGGTTCTTGGGCTTTGAATTGTAGGATGAGCAACAAGAGACCCTGGCCCTTTTTGAGAGCCGAAGCTGTAGGTACTTTTCGATCGGAAATTCATCAAGTGAGCGATTTTTAATGATTTTTTTGAGTTGCACAGTGGGTATCTAGGCGTCACTTCAGACCCTCATATCTTCCTCCTCACACCTCCAAATTATTTGAAATTTTTTTCACGTGTTTAAAATGATGATTTCTAGTCACAGTAAAAATTTCAGAATTTTGGAGCACTTTTGAACAATCCCATTTCAACATGCGTACAAAATACCCCAAACAAGTTACTTCAATCTTCTCAATGGTGGCATTTTCTCAAAAATTGTGCAATTCTGTTGATCTTTTTTTCATAAAATAGCTACGTAAGTCTTCTTTAGTTTCAACGGTGCCGATCGTCAAAATTACCCCACACTAATGAGGAATTGAGCTTGCTACAAGAGCTAGTCAAGAAAACAAGAGCTAAGTTCAACAAACCTCCCCCCCAGTCCTTTAGGGGTTAACACAAAGCGTGCAATATTATCGTAATGTTAAAATTCTCCTATATAGGAAAAGTATCATTAATTTTTTCTTCTTTTTTATATAAATTTATGTAAGATAAAAATTATCCAGTTATTAAAAATATATATGTTGCAAACACATATTGTGTTTTTAATGAATTTTCAAATGAAATTATTTTAAATTAATTCAATACATTATTTTATTTTATTTTTTAGATTTTACTTTATAGATAATTTATAATTATAATGCTTAACATAATCTCTTATGCTTAAAATGAATATTCCAAAACTTCTAAAACATATCTAAATATAATCCAAAATCCTTTAGATCATTAGAGATTAAAGATATTTGATCATCAAAAAATTTATGTAATAAATTAATATAAATAGATAAACAAAATATGTTCTCATTCTTTAAGGATTTTTTACCATTAAAATCAATGTAGAAAATAATTAATAAAATTTTAAAATTTTAATAATAATTATAAATAATAGTAGTAATAAAAATGTGTGCAGTTGCTTGGCTATTGTATTTTATATTCTGTACTGAAATTTTTACTGTTTTCAAAAGTGGTATTGAATTATTATTATTATTATTATTATTATTATTATTATTATTATTGTTGGTATAATAAATCCAAATTTTTGACAAAGTGATTAACTTTTACAAAAGAAGTTAAAAAAAAACTCTTTCTTCTTTTTTAAAATATGCCAACAACAAATTTTGAGTTTGTTTCTCTACTTATTTCATGTAATTGTGACCATGAAAAATGCCTAAACACAATACAAAAAGAAGAACTTGACTAGTAATTCTATTTGGATACACAATCCAAAAGAGACTGATGCACTTTTTATGGAGCAACATTGAAGTTGAGAACGGAATAAAGTCTATACCTTAAAGATTGATTTATTTTTGCATTATGGAGAACTATAGAGTAGCCTTGGACCATCCTTGTACATTGCACTATTGACATTATTCAACCCACAACTTCATTCAAGGCTTCAAGCTACATTTATGCCATATTAATACACAAGAATTGTCACGGATCATGGACTTTTCATATTATTAAAAAAATTGTTTTCAAGTATATGAATATTATACTTTCTAAATATTAAAAATTAAAAAACCAACCTCAAAAACCAAGAAAAGAACCTTTAAAAACCTGCACTATAATCATTTGGAGAGCCACGACTCTAAGTCGTCGAAAGATCACCAAAACATCATACAAATTCCAAAAGAGATTCAATCCCTCTCAAAACTCAAATTTGACTAATTTTAGATATTAGAAACCATAAATTGATAAAAGTATTGTCAACTTTTATTCAAAATGATATGTTAAATTTGATTAAAATTGACTTTAGTGGTCATAATAAGTACTACCAATTTCTAAAATTTTGTTTGTTTCGAATGTTTTAATTTTTTGATTTTTTCATAAAACAAGATTTTGTTAGTACTCCAATTTATACAACCCTATATACCTTTAGTTTTGAATATTTTGTTCAATTGTTTTTTAAAACAATGATTCCCTACATAATTATTTAAATTTTAGTCTTAAAATTAATAATTGAATGCCTACTATCAAAATAGTCTACAATCTCCTTGTTATTCATAGGTCACCTCTTGTAATAATATATGACCCTATCAAAAGCCATCTTCACAAAATCCAATATACTAAACCACATATCTTGCTAAATTTTTGCATTGCCCCAATTAATATCATTGAAGTCAATGACAAGTCATTTCTAGCAAGCCAACTAAGCCATATGTAAGTAAACATTCTAATTGTCAATCACGTATGTTCAAGTTTCTTAAACTTTTAAAAAGTCTCTTATGGAAAATACATTACTTTTGCTTCCATCGTATGATGGAACTTAGCTTAGGAGTATCACTCAAAAATTGAATAAATGCATAATGAACTAATATAGTTCCATACATCTTTGACTAATCTGCAAAAGTGAAACTAGAAGTGAAATTGATGCACAATCGTCTCTATCCATCTTTTAGCACATGCATTTCTTTGCACATTTTGATTAAATTGTCATCACTAATGGTTCACAAATATAGCCTTGTGCTAATAAACATAACCATACCAATGAAGTTTGAAGGCGGACAAGACAAGTCCCCTCCACTTCATAGCTATTGGCATGCTTAGGGTCGTGATTAAAGTTTCATGATTACAAAATAGTTCCCTAATTATTTTTTTGTCAAATAATCCAACACATTCGATCCATCCTTCTAGACTCTACCATTACATAGGATGGAAATCAATATCTTCTAGGCTACTAATATACTAAGTTGCAATTTATGTTTCCCTATTACTAACCATCACCACTTTATCTCTTCATACAACACCACATGATTAAAGTGACTCCCTTCATTCAATCCAAATATCTTCATCAATCTTCCCAAGCTTTATGTGAGCATCAAGCACAATTTTTTATTCCTTTATAATCTTTGAAAGTTTTAATTTTATCTTCAATTTTACTTCCTAAAGGTCTTTTACATATTCGTTTGGAAAAAATCAAACATTCCAAAGAATTTTTGTATTCTAAAAATGAAGGCTCATAAGGCGCATTTAATCATATTGATAAACAAACACAATTGAGTCCACTTTTAGCTGGCATTTTGAAATAGCTTTGAATGTATGTTCTATCTAAAGTTAAGTTTGAATGATACTTTTGAAATTACATATAGTGGATTAGGTCATGAAATGGAATAGTGACTAGATGACTATTATGGCTCATTTCTTATCTAGAGCTTTGAAACTCAACCGTAACTTGTAAATAATTCAATTCAATTATGTCTATTTACACATAAGTTGAGTTAGCAAACTCAAATGGATCTTCCATCTTAATTTTTGTTGCAGATAGGGTGAGCCAAAAACATTTCATATAAAAAAATGTATAATGCCATCAATGCTCAATTGTCTCATTGTTTTACATTGATATATTGCATGTTCTATCTAGAAACCCCATTTTTACAAATATTTTACATTTTAGTTGATTAAACAACCCTTCTTTCCAATCAAAGTTAAAATAAAATTTATGTTTATGTTTAATGAAAATATGTGTAATGTTACCATGCTAAAATTCTATAATATATTCTTATGGATTGCAATATTTCTATGTTTTATAAGTTCTAATGACTAAGTCACTACCACTAACAAAATTTCCATTGTCATAGGCCTTACATAACATTCAATAGCCAGTGTTAAATTTGTGTTTCAACTTCATCCAAGTATCCAACAGGCTGAGCAAAATGGATGAACAGAGCACCGTTGACAATAGGAATGGAGGACGCGTAGCGCGCACATGTTCACCTGCAACATGAGACCACGTGTCTTGCCTATAGCTGCTCATCAAGCTCTTTGTCTCTCTCAACTAGTGCCCACCAATCAACTAACGAACAACCTCCTGTCTTGCTCACTTGCAATTTTCGGTTGTCTAAATTTTCAGCTTTATGTAAGCCAAGGTAGCTATTGATGGCTTTGTTTATATGATGAAGAATATTTGTGATATTCACTTAGGACCTACAATAGAGTCGACCTTTGCTAGTGAATGTTATGTAGGGTCAATATCATTATTTTTTGCCACTACGTCTACAAGCTCTTAATTTATTAAAGTGGGCATTGAGATCATTTGAACTATTCTTCTTCTTTGTCTTGTTTGTTCTTTGTCATGTATATTTTGAATGATGAACGGATTTTAAAATATCCATTGAACATCGATAATTGTTCATTTTGTTCATCTAATTTTTTAGAAGTTCTCTTTTTAATTGTTTAACACTTGTACACTTTAGATTTTCCAAACTCTTAAATTGTACAAATATTTTATAATTTAAATAATACTAGTGTGGCCATGTTTTGTTGGCCCAAATGTTTTGCTTGCTCCTCGTGTTTTGTGCTTTTGTTTTTACTACTCATTTTCAGAATAATTTATCTATAATTTAATTCAATCTATGGTGACAAAATTTGATTAAAAATTCAAACGTCCACACCGTAAGTTCAAAAGTTACAAAACAACTTTGGCGCACCCCTACTTGTTGAAAGCTTTTCAACGATGCCAAGAATAACATCAAACACTCCCATATTCCATTTTTCATAATTTAATTCAATTTATAATGACGAAACTCAATTAATAATCCATAACTTTTACATTGTAGGTTCAAAGACAACAAAACAAACTTCATGCACCCCTCCTTGTTGAGAAATTTTCGACAATACCAAGATTGCAGCCGGTAGGCAAATAATCCAAGAGATCTCGGCGTAACAAAAAAAAAAAACAAAACAAATAAAGCAAACAAAACAAACAAAACAAAAAAAGACAACCTATCTTAATGTGTAGATAAGTAGGCGTTTGTATGGTACGGTCCACCAAATCCTCTTCGTAATCTAACTACATTTTGGTGCACATTTGTGCACTTTGAGCATTTTGTCTAAAAAGCTAACTTTCAAACCAATTTGAAAATTATGTAGCAATGATTCAATGAAAAATGAGTGAACCAACTTCTAGATTTATGTACATATTATCCCAAAAAAAAAATTAGAATGTTAAAATGATTTTATGTTGAAGATTATGAGTATCAAAACTCCCATTTTAATAACAGTTTTATCAATTTATGATCAAACTTTGAATGTAAATATAGTTCATGATTGATTCTATGTTAAAAGAATATAAAATTAAGCTAACCTGCAAAATTTCATTCTCAAGTACATTCAAAAAGAAATCCATAAAAATCAAAAAAATCAAAATAGAGAAACAATTCATCCCTCCCAAAAATAACACATTTTAAATTTTGAAACTCTAATTAATTCAAAAAAAACATTTAAAATTTTGGAAGATATTTTTCTTCACATATTTGAACACTAGAAAAATTCATAGCTTAAAATTCCATCCAAAAACCTGTGTTCTCCTTCTCTTTTATAATTTAGAGTGCATATTATGCACTATGACAAATGCACTAGTTTACCCTTTGTTTCATCCTCTATTAAAATACAATATGCCAAGTTTTTAATTTTCTATTGATTTTTTTCCTCTTTTATTGGTATGGTCCATCCTACCACTTTAGATTTCATAAAATATTTTTCTCTCTTTGAAATGGATTTTACAAATTCTCAAAATTCTCAAAAAAGTGCATAAGAACAAGAATTCTAATAGACCATACCATATAAATGCCCAAGTGTGTTCAATTCCCAAAAATCACTTTCCTAACTCAAAAAATGACCACAATTTTTTTATTTAATTAATTGATATATAAATCTATTAATAATACCATAATTAGAGCTCATTATTTAACTCCTAAAGGACCATTGGCATCTTAGAAGTTAAAGCATTTTAGGGAGAGGTGTCAGGAATAATTGACGCCATTGCAAAAATATGGATTTGATTAGAAATTTGTCATTTCATCATAGACTATTCTACTAGTCGATTGAGTTTAGGAAATTTCATGGGATTGTACCGTATGGATCAAAACATTGTAGTGTGTGATTGACAACATGCAGGACAAAGATTCCACCTTTCGGCAGTCATGTGGTTGGTGATTTTACAAAAAAAGGTATTTCATGATTTGATGCTAAAAATTGGCACACATGCTACTACCTTCATAGGAACGACTGGTTGCAAAACCACCTTTAGCATGTTATTCCTAGTAGATGTTTCACATTATCTGCTACATACATTAGGAAACATCATTACTTGCTACATTTGATGAGGAAACATGATTTACCAATGACATTACCTGCTATGTTTTTGATCGATGTTTCACATTTTTCACAATTGTTGTCACTAAGTATGTTGCTATTTCAACTCGCTAAAATTCTTTAGTGAAGCAAACCTTGATTTGTGTAAATCCATGCATGCCACACAAGATTGAAGAAACATTGAAGACACAATATGTCCTCACAGGCCTTTAGGGGTTAAAACATGCATTGCAATAATTGTCATGTGAGACTCACCTAATAATAAATTTAAAATTTAACTTTAAAATCTTTATTTTTATTTTTGGTTTTAATTTTAGTTGATTGATGTTGATTAGTGAAATGGTTGATTTGACCATATAGAATGATATGATATATAGGAAATATTGTACAAGTTTCATTTAAATTATTTCTAATTTTTTTAAAGTCGTTTAAGCACTTATGATGTATATAGTTTATTTTTTTGAGATTTACAAAACCTTTGGTTTGCATAATTTGGGGTTAAAGGAACACCAAATGGTGATTAGACTATCTAATCACCATTTGGTGTTCTTTTAACCCCAAATTATGCAACACAACTATCTTATTACTCCAATCCTAGGTCCAAAATTATGACCTAGCTTTTATTTTATTTAAGAATGAATATGATGGAAGGAACAATAAACACACTGTAACGAACCAAAAGAAAAGACTTCATGAAAAGAACAAGAGGAACCTCAAGTAATAAATGTAGTCCTTTGTAAGACCTAAGTAGTTGTTGGATAACATGCATCTAGTTTTTTTTCACTAAGAACCTTAAATTACACTTATGTTCTATCAAAAAATACCAATTTTTTAATCTAGATTCCAACATACTAAGGTTTTTTTAATTTGGTTTTATTTAATTTTAAATAAATTATTTAAAGAAAAAATCAATTTATTCAAACCATTTATTTTGAACTCTAAGTCTTTTGAACCAAGAGAGTAATATTGGCCCTAAATTGATTTGGCCATTTAGCATCAAAAATTGCCTCCAAACAATCTTCTTTAAACTTTAAACATCACTAAGATAAGCCGATTGGCCTTAGTTTTTACGGAATCTTGTCCCAAATGTAAGTTGTGGTCAATCAAAGTCCACCAAAATCCCGGGGAAGTCACTGTCAAAAAATTAGAAACCATGAAAGAACAAATATAAGGTGTCTTTTATTCATTTGAGATTAAAATTATAAATTTTTAGAAGTAATATAGGGTGTTTTAAAACCAAATTGGGAATATTTATGAATATTCCTAGAACATGCCATAAATATACCATAAATATTCTATAAATAGTATAACATTCCAATTATTTCATAGCTCCCATTAATACCCTTTGTTCGCTCATGTATACCAAAATTTACACTAAGTGACTTCTCCGAGACAAAAAATAAACTCGAGGGAGTTGTTGGCCTCACAAAGCAAGATTCCTCACAAAGATCAAATGATTGCAAGGAGCGAGGCTACAATTCACGATTGATCGTGTTGTGTGTGGTTGGGGTGGGGGGGGGGGGGGGGGGTCTCAAAGAGATGTAGAATTTTTTTGGAAGCATGTCAATACATGGAGAAGGTCTATCGGGTAGAAGATATATAGTATGGTACTCTGGCTGATCAATAGATTGAGCCTGATGTACCACATATCACAACGTCGTTGGATCTGCCTCCTTCCTCTCAAATCTCATGAATGTTAGGAGAAATTGGAATGGCTTAAGGCCAAAATATTAGAGATACCTTAGTAGATGCCCGCCCAACACCCTTTTGATGTTTAAGGGTTAAAACAACGCTAAAGTCCTAATTTTTTTGTTAATTCTTGAATCTAAGCTTATGGTTTTTTAATTAACTTGATAAAGCATATCTTCAAATTTTAGAATAAAAAACTCACCAATTTTAAGATCATAATGTTTGAATTTCAAAATTAGATTTTTCCAACCCTTAACAAAGTTGAAGTTTCATCTTGAGTTTCATCTTTAACCCCTAAAGAACCAACTGTCCATTTTTTGGACGATGTACGAGTTTCATCCACGTTTCCTCATCCATCATGCACTTTTTGCAAGGAATAGAAATACAACAAAATTATATGACAAGATAGCTTCATGCATGTGTGATCCGATTAGAAAGGAGACAATTTGTGAAATTTTTATGCCTCATTTCATGTTGTAGTGGTTCATCAAAAATTTGAAAGATTTTAGTCTAAATGTGCACTTGAAAAATAAACTCATAAAATTAAGCAATCAAAAAATCTCCAAAAATCACTACACTTAGAGTATCACATTTCAACCCATCACAAAAATTTCATTCACAAATGGTCAATATCTTATTCGTGATTGAATTACAAAATATTTTTGAATTTCAAGTTTCAAATTTTATACAAAAATATTGGTGATAGCAATTGCAGATCTTACTATATGGATAGAATCTAAATTTTTTAATGTACAACTTTTATTCATTCATCAAGTTCAAAATATCCCTCTTGGTTGCATTTTATGATGCATCTTTGCAAAACTGCCAAATTTGGAGAGGGGTGAGGACCTTTAGGAGTTAAAACCTTTAAAAGAAAAGTGCATATGTCCTATAATGTGTGCCCAAAAATCACATGATAAGGAAATAAGTTGAGAATGCACAAAAAATTATTCAACAATAAATACAATTCGTATTCATTCTTGAAAAAATTATTGAGTGCAAAGAGGTACAAGTTGAAAGGAAACACGTACTAAATTGCTAATAACTCAAACATAGAATCGAAAAATGTCAATCCCAATTGTGAAAATATTCACAACCTATGTTTTTTTTTTTCTTTTATAATATATAAAAAATCTCACTCAAAAAAAAATTCAAAAGAGTTCAAGAATCATTGTTGTAAAGAGATACCATAATTGTCCACAAAATAAAATTCTTCAAAACTTTCATTTCATGAATCATATTGAATGCTTCAAAGCTTTCCAGGTACATATAGATTTCTTCAACTAAATCCATTCTTTTCAATTTATGTTGTTAAAAAAAGAAAAAGAAAAAGAAAAATCGTGATTGCCCGAGGGGCCCGCTTTTCAACAAAAAACAACAAAACCTTACAACTTTTGCAATATTTATTGGAATCACACAAAACAAAATTTGATGTGAAGATCATGATGATTAGAAGTTACATTAAAAATATTAAAAAATATATAAAAAACCAAAAGTCTCTGACTAAAACGTGCTCTAAATGAAAAGGTTAACTAAATGTCAGGGACCCAAACGGCAACCGTTCCCTCAACATTTTGAACAATTTGAGTTTATTTCTATAATTGAATTCTTCTCGTGGCACTAAAATCTCTACATGACAACAATGTTTATTTCTTTAGTCAAAAGTTGATCATTTTTTACATTTTTTGCAACCAAAGATATATTTTCTATTTTTATAAATCTATGGATGAACAAAGAATTATACTTGAGTGTTTCTTTTCATCAATCATATTACTTGATTTGAGTCAATGAAGCATCAAGCTAAATTTTTGTGCCCATCAAAATATAAATGAATATAATAGTCATAATATTACCTGTGATAATAGTAAGTATTTGTGGCCTACAAGATTGGCACTCACATCAAATATTGATTCAAAATCTACCAAGGTGATCATAACACTCAAACTCAACACACATGTTTCACAATCTTCTATTATAATATAGACATGTAAGGATTTTGTAGTAATATTTTGTAACAATGGCAATTTGTTTTAGGGGAATATTTGGTTAAAATTAACAAAAATCATTGAAAATAACTTCAAAGTAGGATGAAATTGCCAAATACTGAATAAATGTACATACACTTCGATGAATACTATAGGTGTAGGGCTAGATCAGCACATCTATGCCAAATATGTAATTTACAAATTTTTTAAAAATTGACATATGGAATATTCAAAAATATTCTTCAAGATTTTCCTTTTCACCATAATTCTTTTTTAAATTAAAAATTCTCAAGAACTTTGGCATTTATTTTTAAAAACATTTTTGTCCACCCTACCTTCCACCCGCAGGAGGGTAAATGATATTTTATCCATAATCTATATATTCAAGAATGTAAATAGCTTCATCACTCCAATGAAAGTTCCAAGTTTTACTAACTTTTTAAAAAATATATTATATTTGAAAATAAAAGTTAATATAGAGTTTACCACCAAAATTGGATGTGTAATACTCAATTTTTGTTTGTTACCTTGTGAGCATTTAGGATTATCCTTTAACTAAAAAAAATTGTAAAAAAAGAAATTTGGTTAAAATTAATCTTCACACTCTCATACATACCGTAGCCCAGTAGTACCTTCGGCGGAAAATAATTCTAAAAATAAATGCCGAAAATTTTGGGAAATGATTTTTTTTTAAATTTATAAGTGAAAAAACAAATTTAAAGAATATTTGTTTTTGCCGAAATCTATTTATATATATATATATTTTGCCGAAATCTATATATATATATATATATATATATATATATATATATATATATATATATATATATATATATATATATATATATATATATATATATATATATATATATATTCAAAAATGCTGAAGGTGCTACTAGGCTACGGTATTAATTTGTTAAACAAGAAACTTGCTTCAAAGTTTTGCAATTAAAAGATAATTCTATTGATTTAGGGATCTTAAATGAGAAGACTCTCACAAAAAGAGACAAAAGTTTTTTCATTAACTCTTAAAGAACAAACTCATTATTAAAAAAAATTCAAGTTTTTAGAATTTCACCACTAAATCAAAAATTAAACTACATTCTAAAGATGTAAATGCATTCTATTTATCCTATTAGTATCTTCAAAATCATATGATAAATATACGCCTGCAAAAATTTTGAGAAAAACGTATATTTATCATAAGATATTAATGGTAAAACTAATTTGAAAAATGAAAAAAAACCCAACACCTCAGGTTAGTCTAACATTCAAGGGATTAAGGTAACTATACCTTAAAGGGAGCATTTACGTTAAAGCGTGCGTGTCTACTGCAGTGTGACATTTTTCTGCTGAAATGTCACACTGGAGTAGATACACGCACTTTAACCCCTAACCGCCCAACCATGCATATTTTGCATGATGTATGGATTTGAAGTCCGTTTTCTCATCCATCATGCACTTTTTGCAGTGTGGATTTTTTATTGAAACTTTCATGGGAAGTTAGCTCCGTGCATGTGTGATCCGATTAGAAAGGGGATGATTTGTGAAATTTTTATGCCTCATTTCATGTTGTAGTGTTCAACCCAAAATTTCGAAGATTTTAGTCTAAAAGTGCTCTTGAAAAAGTCAACTACTAAAATTAAGCAACCAAAAAATCTCCAAAATTTTTATAATGCATCTTTGGAAAACTGCCAAATCTGAAAAGGGTGAGAACGTTTAGGGGTTAAGGTAAATGTTCCCTTTAAGGTAAAGTTACCTTAAATGTTTGTACCTAGAGCAGAAGTTAACTCTTAAAAGATATGGGTTTTTTGATTTCCAAACCCAAAATCTCTTTTAAACTCCATTTTAAGCATGATTCTATATTTAATTTACTTGGTTTCATTCTAAAGAAGTATAGATGCCTTAAGTATGTTTGTTTTAGGCATTTAAAACCTCATTTGGTTCAACAAAGTAGAAGTTACGAGCAAGATTCTTGGACAAGAATCTTTCCACAACCCCCCCCCCCTCCAAAAAAAAAAGCAAACATGTGGGGCTTAGTACATGTCCTTAATTCTTAACTGTCCAGGTATCCAATTTTTGGATGATGTACATATTTCATCCACATCTTTTTCATCCGTCATGCACTTTTTGCAGTGTAGATTTTTTACTATAGATTTTATGGGTAGTTAGCTTCATTTATCTGTTTGAACCGATTAGAAAGGAGATGATTTGTGAAATTTTTATGCCTCATTTCAAATTGCAATGATTCACAAAAAAATTCTAAGTTCTTAGTTCAAAAGTGCTCCTAAAAAAGTCAACTCATAAAATTAAGCATCTAAAAAATCTCCAAAAATCACTACACTTAGAGTATTATATTTCAACCCATCACAACAAATTTCATCCACAAATTGTCAATATCTTATTTGTAATTGAACTACGAAATGATTTTGATTTTTAAGTTTCAAATTTTATACAAAATATTGGTGATTGCAGTCATATAGCTAACCATATGGATAGAATCTAAAATTCATAATGTATAACTTTTATTCATACATCAAGTTCAAAATATCCCTCTTAGAGTCTTAGTTGCATTATATAATGCATCTTTTCAATTCTCAAAATGTGAAGAAGGTTGTGGGCATTTAGGAGTTAAAGGGTTAAGGTGGACATACCCATTACCATGCATTTAACAATTTTCCGCCTTCATGCACTAGCAATATACATTTATGTTTAGGGTTTGTATGTCACGAGTACAACAATACATGAGGGCGGAAGGTGGAATTGAATAATGTATATGTCTACATTACATGAGATTAGAAAGGATCACTAGTAGAAACATCGCCCGCGGCGTAGACTAGAGAAGCATGCCCAAAAAGACCCACAACAAATATAGTTCGTCATGTGAAATCTTCTTGTGGGGTCTTTTCGCTAGTGTACTCAGGCGGTGTTTCTACTAGTGGGTTTACAATATATTTGGGTCGTCAAGTACCAATTTTTCAGATGAAACTTTGGCAAGCAGAACAACAATACATGAGGACGGAAGGCGGAATTGAGTAATGAATATGTCCACCTTACATGAGATTGAAAAGGATCACTAGTAGAAACACCGCTTGCGGTGTAAACTAGAGAAGCATGTCCAAAAAGACCCACAACAAATATAGTTTGTCACATGGAATCTTCTCATGGGGTGTTTTCGCAACACTAAATGGCATATTTAGTGTCCACGACACTATTTCTAAAATCCGGACACTATTTAATTTTAGGGAGATCATGTCGTTTTTCATTCCCCATTTTGAGGGAACATTGAACAGTGGCTGAATAATATGCTTATATTTTTGTCTTCTTGTGACCAAAACCACTCACCAGCACTGACATAGCCAATGTGCTTGGCGCAGTTTCATTCCTTTTTTCATTTACAGTAAGTGAAAAACGACACATTTCCTACTAGTGAATACACTAAATACGCCATTCAGTGTAGTATACGCGGGCGGTGTTTCTACTATACAATTGGGCCGTCAAGTACCAAATTTTCAGGTGAAACTTTGGCAAGCAGGACACAAAGTGAAAGATGATAATACGGGATGATGAGCAAAATGGAAGAGTCTCTGGCTTTCTTAGCTAGAGTTGGAAGACTCGACCAATGTACAACAAAGGCATCATTGCGGCAAAGGCGTTTCATGGGCCTGCCTCCTGTCCTTCCCTTCCACCACCATGCCTCCCTGCCTGCCTGCCTGACTACTTTCACATTCAATCACGGATTTACTTTTCTTATGGCAAAACCGACCACATCATAGCCTCCACCAAATATGCAGGCGGGGGCGCGCGAACAAGCTCCGTCATCAGCTTGCTTACCCATCCACGACTGAAAATGCCCGCGCTTGCAAGCTTGCTCATACTCATGTGCACCAAACAAGGAGGCCACACTCGTAAACACTTGTCAGTGCTGCCGCATGGATCATTTGAACTACGTTTTACGTTTATTAACCCCTAAAGGACCAAGAAACCCAAATTGGGCCTCATGTCTTTTTTAGTAGTTTTGAGTAGGCCTTATGTGGACTTCTTTTTGTTTAAATTTGTTTTCTTTAAAACTAATACATGCAATGTTTGAATCAGTGATATAAAATTTGGTCACATCTTAATTACATTTTTCACAGTATAATCAATTGAATTTGTCATTATAAAACCATGAATCTTTGGTCTTTTAGGAGTTAATAGCCTACTACAACGCAAACTAGTTGTTGTATAAGGTAAGCCACCCTATTTGTGCCACGATTCGGATGTCACCCTCTTTATGCCACTAAGTATGTGCTAGGTACATGTCGAAATTTTGAATGCTACAAGACACTAATACATATATAATACTCTATGATGAGTTTCTCAGAGTGACGTGGCACAACGTGGTTGGCACTCATGGGTTATTTTTCATAATTTGTGCCTTCTTCTTTGAGCTACTAGTTCATTCCATGCAAGTGTTTTAGGACTAGCTTTCTTTCTATATTTAGTTCAAAAGTGCCAATTGTTAGTTGTAGGTTATGTCCCATAACCGGCTTGAAACTTCCGTCCCTCGCTATTTATGTTGTCCATATTGACCACGAAATGGCACAAACAGTTACATGACACAAAGAGGGTGGTTTACCTTGAATTTTTTGTTTAGTTTCTTGCTATAGGAACCATCCATTATGTTACACTAATCTTCTTTTTCTTTTCTCTTTGAAATATATCAATTTTTTGTACTATCGATAACGTTAATAACGTGAAAATTGTATTATCTATGTTATCAAGAACACAAATGATGTGATGTTTCAATTACATTTCTAACAAGGTTTTCAACTAATTCAACAAAATTGAGAATGCTGCTTGACATGCGTGAATCTGTTACAACGTTTGAAGATTCTTACATGATAGCATGAAAATTAAATAATTTTTACAAAGGTGCTAGATTGAATAACACCTTGTGGTATTTGAATAAGAAAATTGAAAAAATATAAATATTCATTCCAAGACCCGGTGAGCATTCTAAGACACTTTTACTATTCAACCATTGACACTAAAATGTTTAGAATTCCATGCTCCACACTAGTTACGTTTTCATTTGTCTCAACAAAATGATTCTCAAAATAAGATGGAAATTTCTTTCAACATATTTTCCGTTTTTTCATTAAAATAAAATTAAAAAATCTTATTTGAAAATTCAAAGCATATTCTAAACAATCTCAAAAATCAAACTCCCACCTTATTCTAATAAGAACAAATTTAGTAAATATACTTGTGTCAACTACTAAATTAAGGTTCCAAACCTCAAGCAAAATCTCATAACATCACAAAACCGTTCACGTTTTAAGCTTACATGGTAAGCAAAGAATTAAAACAAAATCCAATATCACAAAATTGTTCACATTCTAAGCTTATAGGGTAAGTAAAGAATTAAAACACAATCCAATATCACATAACATCACAAAACTATTCACGTTCTAAGCTTACATGGTAAGCAAAGAAATAAAACAAAATCCAATACAACAGAAGCATTCTAAACACTGCAAACCCTAAGTGCAAGTTGCTACTTGGGATGCAATAAATCAAATATTGCTTTCCAATAGGCCTGCTGTCTGCTACTTTGTGACCCGAGTGCCATCGCTTCAAAACTACCGATCTTCGTTCAACACAATTGGAGTACCAACAACTCTTCACAAACATACAACCAAGAAAAGAAACTACTTGGTTTGCCTAAGTAGGTCAAGCAAGGCGTCAACTAAGTTGTGAATTACAGTATCGCCGTTTGAGGGAAAACCCTTTGAGCATTGATCGTTGTTGCATCATACATGTATGGTACATTTAATGCACAAAGCCCAACACACCACCAATCTGACACAATTTGCAGGAGTATTATCAGACTAAATCTCATAACTAAGTCCTTCAAAGCAGATTTTGAAATGTGGAGGAAGGGTAGGGTTTCAACAACCCAATCTCCTATGTAGGAAGTTGGTACTTAATAATCAAGCTAATAAATGAACCCAATCATTTGGAAGCAATTCACTTTAGCTTAAGTAAGCTTAGAAATTGAACTTATTAATCCCATCTTGTGGGGCCATGTTCAATCGTTTTTCAATCAAACAATAATTTTCACCTAGTTCCTAATTTCAAATTTCAAATGGTCCCAACTAAGAAAGTGTGGGAACTATCTCCTACTTCCTAGTCCAATTTACTATTCTTCAAAATTGTTAAAATTTATTTCTTTACAACACTTTAAAGCTCAAAACCCTAAAATTCCAATATATACTATAGAAAAAAAATGCAATCGAATTTGTTTTTGTGTAAGCTCGAGAAGCATGCCATCTACACCTTGTTGTTCATCACTATTAATTACATTTTCCCTAGAAAAAAATCATACTATTATAAACATTTTGTAATTACTATGTTTTTTACAAGAAAAAAACTTTGGAAAATCTTATAAATTTCATTTTTATTTACATAATTATGAAAAAATCAAGGTAAATCAATTTAACAATACTGATATGAGAAAAATACCGAATAAATATAACATATTTTAAAATGTGAGGAATTGATGAGGTTTGACCAAGTAATTGTAGTATGGACGCTTAAGGGTTAAGTAAGGTCACATATACAATTTAGTTTGAGCAGCAAGACAAATTTGTAGGCTTAGGTTTCAAAAACCAAAGTTAAATGCAAAGATATAATAAAAATAAAACAAAAATACAAGCCTTTTCAAAGCATGATGAAATTGCCAAAATCCTAAGTGAATGTGTAAACATGTATTAACCCCTAAACGTCCCAGCGTCCAGTTTCTAGACGACGAACGGATTCTAGATCACACTACACTCACATTACTTCATGGATGAAATTCATTCAATTTTTTAAAAATACTTTACGAAGTTGTTGTCCTATCTAATGGTTGGATTTGGTGTTACTAGGGTACATATTTTTTTTAGATTACAAATGTGGAAGTATGTCAAGCAGTTGACCAAGCCAAAATTGCATTGACTTTAGTTCAAAAGTGGGCTTGCTAAAATGAGGCCATAAATTGAAGTAACACAAAATTTCCAAAAAATCACCATTTCAAGAGTATCTCATTTTAAATCCATTCCAACAAATTTTACTCAAAAAATATCAATATTTTGTTTGTAGTCAAATTTAGAAGGAATTTTAAATTATAACTTTGAAATTTCATAATAAAATATCAGTGATGACATTGGTGAATCTAACCGTACAGATGGAATCTAAAATTCAATATCTACAACTTTCATTTGTATAAAAATTCTGAAATATTCTTCTAAATAGTAATTTATAATGATTTTTCTCAAACTGTCAGTTTTGGGGACACCCTGGGACGTTTAGGGGTTAATGATGTTTCATCCGTGACCTACATAATCATGAATAAAATAGCTTCATCACTCAATTGCAAGTTGCACTGCTTTTGGAAATTGCAAAAAACACTAGTGGGAACGGCGGCACTGCCGAGGGAGGTGCCCAAGCAAGTGCTACCCAGTTCAACGCATGCCCATATCATTTGCGTGGGCACCTCCCTCGACAATGCCTCCTTTCCCACTGGTGAAATAATTAGAAAAAAACACTGATGGCTTTTAGGAAGCCAGTGTACTTGTCTATCAGTGTTATCGTAATTGAAACTCAGACGTTACTATTCACTAATCAGCAGCTAATCAAACCTGCAAAGCATTGTCCAGGGACACTATTAAGCCTTGATCAGTGAGGTAAGTAACCGCTGGAGATATTAAGTTTATGATTACCAATGGATTAATTATGGCAGTCTGCAAAGTAAAGGGAAACCCATGAATAATTATCAAGTGAGGGGGAAGGTGTGCGAATCCTGAAGGGAGGGCAAGAGCAGATCAGAGCGGATTTCATTGTATCTATTGGATATGCCCATTTCTCAACATTTGGTGCGATTAGATTTGTCAACCAAGCCTTTGCATGGGACTAACAGAATTGTTTGCCATGTATGTACTAGTAGAAATACCGCCTGCGTACACTAGCAAAAAGACCCACGACATAAGAGCATTTCCACCCATGCACACTAGGACTAACTCGCTGAAATTATTCATCTACATTTGAAGGGCCCTTGCACTCACACTCCCCCACCCTTGCACGCCCCTCACATATCAAAAGTGCGCATCAAATAGTCAATGGACCAATCACAAGTAGAATGTGAGGATATAATCAACTAAATAGTGATTTGAAGGCCCAATTTCTAACACGCTAGGATCCAGAGTCAAGAGGCATTTTGGAAGGGCCCTTGGCACTTTTCATCTACTTCTTGAGTGTGAGAGACTCTGGGAGGGCATGGGTGGCCCTGCTCTAACATTCAATAGCAAGCACTATCTCTGCCTTGGCTCTACAGTAGATGGTGTGGAATATTCTAAATCCAACAGTACTTCATCAATAGCTAAGTGGACAGGTGGGAGGCTCAAGGTGATGAGCAGAGTGCATGAAAGAAAGGCAGCGGATGAAGGCTACTGAATGTTATGGAGAAGAGCTCACATGATGAACTAAATTAGTTTTGAGTCTTTTTGGGCATGCTTCTCTAGTTTATGTAAGTGGTGTTTCTACTACACCCATTATCCTCTTTAGTCCGACTCAGACTAATAACAAAAACTCAAACTAATTGTGGAATTAAAAGAAAGTCTGAGTCGGAGTAATTGAGATAACTTGTAGTAATTGTGGTAATGTAGGTATTGTGTGGCCTATAGTAAAAATAAATAAAATTCCAAATTACTATGAATTTACTATGCCTAATATGAATAAAATATTCAAACATTACTATTTTTAGTTGTTTAAGAACCAAAATATTATACTCTAAACAAAATAATAATATTTTATTATTACATCCTTGGACAATTTGGATAGTACATACCATAATTAGTCCGAGGATTTGTAAAAAAACTTGGACTAATTAGAGTTATCCGCAAAGTCCTTCAAAGTTTGAAGAAGATACCTAGAATTTTGCTATTATATAATTTTATTTGGTTACTCCAAATAGTTAAAAAGTATGAAAGAGCTTGGTGGTCTACAATTATTAGGTGTGTAAGAGCTTGGTGATCTTCAAAGTCATGTGAAACTTTTTTGGGTACCAAAAGAGGAAGCATGTTTACTATTATTAGACAATTGTATTCATGTTCTCTCCATTTGAAATGGATTCTAACGCATCAAAATATGTATTAAATGGTGGTATCGTGTTTTCTTTTGGGCTATTGTTAAATGTTATTGTTTTGGGTTATATGCGCTCATAAGATTGTAGCATTTTGCTTTATTTTAAGATATTTAAATGTTTCTTAATTCCTATATGTGGCTTTGTTATGTCTTATGGTTTTGAGGGCATGTATATGGTGTTGTCTCCAATTCAGAAGTACAGGAAGTCATGTGTGTAGTTCAAGTGAATTACAAATGGAGCACGTAATTGATGGGAACGCTTCTCTACCAACACTAGTAGAAAAGTTGGTTCTCTCCATGGAGATACCCAGGAAAATCCATTGTGCATACGTGGAATTGGGCACCACATGCTTGGGCAACTCCCTTGGCAATGTCACCTTTTCTACTAGTGCAAAAAATAGTTGTTTTCTAGCATTGCCCATATATTGACCAGTGCGAAATTTTTGTAGGAAGATTTTTTGTGGGGGTTTTTTGAGAGTCTTTGAATTTAGCAAGGTTCGACCAAAAATCATTGGATAGTTCGTTGTTTATGTATTCATTTCCTATCCATTTGTCAGCTTTAGGAAATTGTTGTGCAATCATTTCTAGGTTCATTTCACAGTCATACTTTATGATGTGTTTTTTTAGATCTAATGGGTTCTTTGCCAGACATTATTTCTATGGAGTGCCACCATTTTTTATACAAGTAGTATGATGTAGAGTGCAAATTCGTGTGGTTTCGTTGCTCAAACCATCCATGGATATGTATACTTGATATTTTAGAGGTTCAAAAGTTTAAAAACTTATTCACATATTAACCCCTAACTGCCCAACCATGCATATTTTGCATGATGTACGGATTTGAAATCCGTTTTCTCATCCATCATGCACTTTTTGCAATGTGGATATTTTACTGAAACTTTTATGGGAAGTTAGCTTCGTGCATGTGTGATCCGATTAGAAAAGGGATGATTTGTGAAAAATTTATGCCTCATTTCATGTTGTAGTGTTCCACCCAAAATTTCGAAGATTTTAGTCTAAATGTGTTCTTGAAAAATAAACTCATAAAATTAAGCAACCAAATTTTTTCCTAAAATCACTACACTTAGAGTACCAGTATTACATTTCAACCCATCACAACAAATTTCATCTACAAATTGTCAATATCTTATTTGTAAGCAAATTACAAAATGATTTTGAATTTTAAGTTTGAAATTTTATACACAAATATTGGTGATAGCAATCGCAAATCTGACTGTATGGATAGAATCTAAAATTCATAATGTACAACTTTTATTTGCTCATCAAGTTGAAAATATCCCTCTTAGTCACATTTTATAATGCATCTTTGGAAAATTGCCAAATTTGAAGAGGGTGAGAACGTTTAGGGGTTAATACTAGTTAAAATTATTCATCCTAACTCCATTTTATTATGAGATTGTAAAACATTACTTTAATGTTTACAATTCATAGCTCAAGTCTATGTTCACCCCTAAATGCTTAACCCTTAAACGTCAAAAAAACCCCACAGGCTTGTTTTGAAAGAATAATCAAGAAAAAGGTGGATTTTTCTCAACCAAAATTGAAATGGATTGGTGGTTTGGAAAGGTGATGAAAAAACGAGGCTAAATTTAGCAAATACGCATGTTTTAGTAAAGTTTACATTCCAAGGAAATTAGAAAGAAAATTAGTGGGGAGGGAGGAGAGGGAGTCAGACAGCTTGAGATCTTGATGAATACTAGAGCTGCCATCGTTGACCAACAATGTTCAATAGTGTTATATATATATATATATATATATATATATATATATATATATATATATATATATATATATATATATATATATATATATATATATATATACATATATATATGTATATAATAAATTTAATTCATAATTGCAGAGCTCATTGTAGAGCTGGAATCTCGTTGTATTTTTTAAATTTGTTTTTAGAATGACACTGTTCACTCCATTCACTGTTCGGAGAGGATTTGAGGAATTTTCATTAGTTGTTCACGTTACTCAAGGGGCTACTGTTAGAGGCAACTCTCTTGAAAAAAATAAAAAAATTGTTTGGGTTGCTTGTCTAGGACCCTCTTGAAGTTTAAGGGTTAAAGGTATTGATCCAAGATTGTTTATGTTGATTCTAAAATCTCAAAAAACTTAATGATTTTTATAATACTTATCGGAATCACATAAATCAAATTTTAGCATATAGCTCATGAAAGTCAATAAAAAAATTCATTTGATTATCCAATGTAGGATATGTAGAACTCCTCACTTCTTGTTCTCTCTTAGTCACCGGTTAAACTCTTTTACAAACATGTGCATCACGTAAGCATAAATACTTTAAATCACAAAATTCTTTTTGGTAGTGGAAGTTTACTTGATTGTGCAAGTATTATTAGTTTAACAATACTCAAAATAATTTAGTATACTATGCACAATTGAGCCTCAAAAGTCTCATCACATTTTCTTCTCATTCAACTCATGCATATTCATAACATTATTGAATTTTGTCCATATCTCATGTATTGAAAAACTTCAAATCAAATAATTCTTTTTGGAGGTGGAAAGTGACTTGGCCTTTTAACTTTTCATAATGGAAAACATTTCAAAATAAATCATTGACCATGCTCAATTGTACACCAAAATCTGCTGAAAACACATGGTGTAGTGAGAATTCACATGAGCTTGCAAGTTGTCCCATATCATTTGGGAGTGGCTTGGAATGATTTTGATTACGAGATCAATTCTTTCTCCCTCCACAACTCACACTTGAATACCCATACAATATTAGGATATGTGAAAAACGATGATTTTTCAACATTTCAATAATTTCAAAAAATAATAATGTGAAATTCGGCAAAAACTATTTGTAATTTCCAAAAATAATCGCCATGTTATTTTTTTAATTATTTCTGTCCGAACCTGCACGGTACTAGATTTTTTTGGTTTTATTTTATTTTATTTTTTATACAGAAAAGGAAATTCTTTTCCTTTGCAAAAAGCAAGCACAACAGGTCAAGACCATAGTATCATTGTAGGGTTGAAAATCACTAAAACAATTATTTTCAAAAGGCATGAGTATGGCCAAGACAAAGTGGGCATATGCCAAGGCCATGGGCCTTTTGTATTATCCATATTTAGAACCACAAGCTTAGCAAGGGCTTTGTTGTTGACAAGCAGGCAAGACCCAGCCTAGCAAAGTCATTCTCATGGGCTATAAGTTAGTGCATGAAATAATCCATAAAGACGTAGTCCAAAGCAAACCATGATGTGTGGCTGGAGGGCTAAAGTTATAATAGCAGTCCCACACTTGCCATAAGTGGAAATATACTGTGGCATCTGTTGCCGTATTGCGTATAACTTACTTTCTGGGGCAACCAGTGAAGGTGAGGAATTTCAGCCTCTTCAGCAAAATTGCCGTAGATGTGAAGACTTGATAGCCAATTTTGACAAAATATTTAAATTCCTTAATATGTTTGTAGCATATTACTACATACAGTATAAAATTGGTTGATTTTACCACATTGGGAGAAGTCGTTTGGCTAAAAAGTAGTGGCTAATTTCCTTAAAAAATGAGTAAAAATTAGCATCAAATTATTTTTGGTAGCCACTTGGCTAAAATTCGCTCAAAACATTTTCACTAGGTGCAACTTATTGGTGCAAGAAGAGGGCTATATTGCATGGTGTGCTAGTTTTGTGGCTAGTTTTGTGGTTCTTTCGATGAATAAAAAGTGGGGTCAACTACTGCATGGTGCGGAATTTGGGTTGCCGAGTACAGGGTGCAGGGTGCGGTATATTCCCATAATATTTTCAAAATATTTGTTGATGTCAAAAAAAATATTTCCTAAACTCTAAATTTTAAACCCTAAATCCTATATTCTAAACCTAAAACCCAAATCCTAGATCCTAATCCTAAACCCTAAAATCCAAGTCCTAAACCCTAATCCTAAACTTTCACGTGGCAGTGCTGACGGGACATAATATTCCAAGAATATTCTGCAACGCACACCCCCAATCCCGCACCACGCAGAAGCTGACATCATAAAAAGTGAGATATCAAGGAACTATTGCAATTGCATGTTGTCTGCTAATCGTTTTGACAATTTCTTTTATATTGTAACTTGGTAGCACATCCGGCACCCCTAGAGTTCCAAGTCAACTTTTCCGTCATCCATGTTCTCTTTTTCATGGGACACAAGATAGATAGGAACTCCGGTCTTTTTTTGAGGCCGGCGTGAATAAAGTGTCTGTTTATCATGACAATGAGCCAGTGCCCACCGGACAAAGGGCCATTGGTGCAAGACTACTCTCTCATTGTGAGAATAAACACTCTAGTAACCAACATGGGACACAACCAATAAGGAAACGATACAACCAATAAGAAAGCGACAAATGACACTTTCTAAAAGAATTGAATTAATTTGTGCTAAAGCTGCTACCAAGTTACGGCAATCCATAATTGTAATAACATGTGTAAATAGAAGCAATATGTTTGTGTGAGTATTAAAGGTGGGAGTTAGCGTAGATGGTTTCACCATATGGAGTGAGGGGCCTACAACATCACAAAATAGGAGGAAAACTTATACTATAAATCCTTTTTTCACATTACAAAAAGTAAATAGGTAAATAAATTTATTAAACAATAAAGACAAAAATGATTCATCTTTCAAGAATATTTGTAAAGTAACAAGGTCATTGAGCCAATGATTATTCTAATAATCCTAAAAATGACCCAACGAAGAAGCAATATTCTTAAAACATCAATGGAGTATCTTGACTTGTGTCAAACACCAACATGGATATAATTGAAAGTGTGGCTTGGACGTGAAACCATAGAGGCTCCGGATGTTCGTTCCACTACTTTAAAGATGATGTAATAATTTCTTCTAATCTTTCAACAATATAAAGCAATCAAAGTATTCTAATGGATTTATTTTGTTTTATTTTTTCCAAGAATGTTTTCCACGTTGTCTTCCATCCAATATGAATGGCCTATTCTTCTAACCTTTGGATTCAATTCCCTCGTCAATTCCAAATGTTCAATGGTTGAATCAAATGTCATCTAACATAAACAAGAGAAATAATACAGAAAAATAATGGCATCTTTACATAAGATTTGGGCTTCCTCATATTCCCAAATATAATTCAAAATTTTACACCTATATCCAATAGCACAATGGTATAGGGCTACGCCTGAGCACAAAGACATAGACTAATACCTTTATCTAAAAGCGTAATGGCATTGAAGCAAGATCCTAACAAAAATAAAAATAAAAACAAGATCTTTATTTAATATTAAAAAATCATTTTTAATCAATCCAAAAATTTAAATACCAGTATAAAGAAACACCGTTAAAAGCCTCAGAGGCTGATTTGGCCAATTTGAAGACAGGCTTAGGACACAAAATCAGCCCTGCCTGCCGATTCTACACATTTGCGAAGGTAGGGCCGATTCTACACGTTCTCCACAAATTCCCAAAAACTTTATTTGTGTTCTCTCGGCTTTTAACGTTAGATAACACGACGTGTGAAGCGGATTCTGCACAAGAGCTTGCCCATGAGCTTGCTCTTGTGCATAATCCGCCCCACACGGCACGTTCTCTAGTACAAAACATGCACAATAAATGGAGGTGTCCAAAAGCAAAGAGTCCCCAAAAAGCAAGTGGAAATCAAAAGTGAAAAAACTTGTAAGCAATTCAGCAAAAAGAGAAATGAGTGAGCACTAGTAGAAAAGGTGGCGCTCCCCAGAGAGATGCCTAGACAAAATCACTCTGCATGCGTGAAATTGGGCATCACATGCTTAGGCAACTCCCTCGACAATGCCATCTTTTCTACTAGTGGAGCTACCGGTATCCCAAGGAAAAAGAAAAAGGAAACTATAAAAATCGCCTCTTTATATAGGAATTCAAATTCCAATTTTCCAAACCTAACTTCTTCTGGATGCCTCCAGATCCAACTTATCCATCAAATTTCCATCTACAAGCTCTTTTCAAGATAATGTAAAAAACGAAAGCAAATTCTTTTATAAGATAAACATCTTATTTTGTAACCCCTCGACATCAACTACAACATACATATACATTCAAGCAAGTCTTTAAAAGAACATTTTTTTTTAAATGAACAAAGGCATTCATTTCATTGGGAAAAAGAAAAGAGTGACCCTGGCCCTAAGGGACCAACGTGAATGAAGAGTATGTTGGGGGAAGTGCTATCACCTAAGTCACTAGGACCTAGTTGCATGTATTATCATTTAAAAGTTGATGCAACACTAGGACTTCTCAGAAGGTCATTTATCTCAATACTATTCCATCGTAAAGACACTTTAACTCCTAAACGTTCAAACGATCATTTTTTGATTGCTGTCCAAATCTAACAAGCTACCTGGAACCAAAAAAATATGTTTTTAAAATAATAATTATAAAAAATACTACATCAAGTCTACTTTCCAACGCAATTTGAATTATGTCAATTCGAGATAAACTTCACCCGGGATAAATTTTCAAAGTGGATCACCTCAACATTATCTTAGTGTTATAAAATTTTCTATTTGGGGAAAGCAATGATGTTCCCTCCATCATTTCTTTTGTTTTTTTGAAGTTTACAATAGATAAACCAACTTTAACCAATCATGCTAAATTTTAGACTCTAAAAGTGAAAATTACAATTAATACAAATTCTCGAAGGTTAATGCTTTTAAATGCATTAAAAAATATCTAAATTTTTTTCTGGAAGTTTGGCTGTATGGATAATTTGTATAGATGATGCCCTACAATTTGTTTATTGAACCAAACTTCATCAAACATATGGAAGACACATATTATAACACATTTATGTTTTATCCAATATCCCTCGGGCTTTTAGGGGTTAACTTCAAAATTGTGATGGGATATGGTGTACAATACTCAGAAGGCAGGATCGGCAAAAAAGAATTCTAAAAAGAGAAGCTCAATTTTTAAGGAAATTTTTTTTCAAAAAAAATCTATTCTCTATGATGAAAAAGAAAACCTTAGAGAATATCCACATAATCTTAGAGAGGAATCGCATCATATTGGCTATATATATGGCATGAGTTGCCGACCCTACCTTCTGGGTATTGTAGTAGCTTTGGTATGACTGCATCACTTGCATTGGGCATATTGAAATCATTTATAGACCACTTTTGGATACCCGCATTCTTACAAGGTTAAGTTTTCCATATGTCCACCTGAAGGCCGCTAGAATGTCTAAATTGTGTAAGTTTGATGAAAGTATGCTAATTTATTTTCCTCCAAAATCTGTCACTCAACATGCCCATTGTACACAAACATTAGAGTTATTTGAAAATAGAACTATTTTTCAAGCAGGGTTCGAGTGGAGTTCTCTTCCTATAATTACAATTTTTGACAAGCATTGTTCATGAATAGTTTTCATGGTTGGGGCTCTTGGCCTGGGGGAATGTGTGGGAACTCTCTTCTAGCATTAGGGAAGTCACGAGTTCTACACCCCATGGTGGTGCAAGGCCTTTTTTTTAGATTATCCTCCAACTCACCATAGACTAGATTTGCAGTCTTTTTGAACTCAAAACAAGTCTAAGGTGAATTAAAAGTTTCTTTCCACTTTGGGGTACTATTTCAGTTAACTCTATTGTGTCTTGGATTGGCACCATTACACAACCACAATACTGAAACACAAGGCAAAGCATCTTTTACAGCAAAGAGAGAAATAACAAGCAAAAGTGTTCTAGAAGATGGGATCAAACCTCCAACCATGTGATTAACTCCTAAATGACAGAGGGGTAAGGGCATAACCTAAATGTGTTATTAAATGTTAATTTTGCAACTTTAATGAAGTTTGGTTTAAAAGACAAAATGAGAAGCATAATGTTTAGTAATTATTAGTACAGTCAAACTTTCAAAAAAATGTTTATAACACTCATTTAATGTATTCAAAAACATTTATCATTGAATGTTCACCAAAATTACAAATTTTATATTTAGAAATTGAAATTTGGTATGATTCGTTAAAATTGAATATTAAAAGGCAAATTTTTCAAAGGAGAGAACATCATCACTTTCTAGAAATAGTAAGTTTTATAACACTATGACAATGCTAAAGTGTTTGTCTTTGAAAAATTCTCCTTGGTGGAGTTTATCTTGGATTGACATAAATCAAATTGAATTGGAAAGTAGATTTGATTTTCTATTTGAAAATATTCTTTACTTTTTATAAAAAAATATCTTTTTCATCCTAGGTAGCCCGTGAAAAAAGGACAGCAACGATAAAACGGCCGTTTGATCACTTAGGGGTTAACACGATGAGCTAAAAATCTGTTTGTGTTAATCCTTATAGGATCGGAGGTGAAGTTGCTTAAAATATACAACAAAAATCTCATCTTTAGTGCATTGAGTTAAAATGAATTTTAAAACTATGAATTCCATATGTAATTGTTGGATCGTGCACAAAACTAGTACGAGGACAAGTGGAAAAAAATCACAAGCGAGAATTGATGTCTTTTATCACAGTTCGTTCAAAGGTGAGAAGAAATAATATCCCTAATGTGTGTGTGAATATATATATATATATATATATATATATATATATATATATATATATATATATATATATATATATATATATATATATATATATATATATATATATATATATATATATATATATATATATATATATATATATATATATATATATATATATATATATGTATATTGTGCACTGATACATAGAACCAAATACAATACTCACTACACCAAAATCACCATATATTGTGGCCCACGATATTTACGAGAGGCTTTACTAATCATTATTTTTTCAAAGTATTGTGGTAAAATGCATCCAAATTGGATGGAATCTTGTTAAATGGATGAATGTACCCACAACATTTATGCACCTATGGTATATGGTGATTTTGGTGTACCTACAGCCACGAGACACCGCTAATAAAATTACGTCCAAGAAACTCGTTATTTACAGTACACCGATTATTGCCATTACTGCGAGTCATGAAATTAGTGTGAGATTTCTCCCCAATCCTCAATTAGTGTGAGACTTTACACACAATCCTCACTACTCACTATGAGAATTTTCAATTACTTTGAGTCACACTTTGTTCTAATACCATAATTACACTTTGTTCTAATACTATAATTACTGTGAGAATACTGAATTACTGTGACTCACAGTAATGGCAATAATCGGTGACATAGTCATAAGGCCGCCAATATTAAGTTACTTTCCTTGTATATGTTGATGTATAAGTGATGTCGTTTAGAAGTGGATGGGTGTCCCAGGGATGCGATGGGTATAGGGCAGCCGCAATTGGGAGCAAGTTGAATTGTGGAAGCAAATGTGGTGGAATATACAGAAGGTGGGAAACAATTGCGGATTGCCGCAGTCAGTCGCCATGGTGCCCTCTTAGTAAGTTCTTGTTGTCACCGCTAACGGTGACACCTCAACAAGAGGGCCTTTTTACTTACATGCATGTTCTCAAGTCCCTTGTGCTTGCCTTGCTCTATTATAAGAACTTCTCAATATAATAATGAGGGGTGATGCCAATATTATAAGATTATTGGAAAACTAAGGGAATTATTCATTTCACACATCCCAAGATCAATGGGTTCACACATGAGTGGCAACTCACCAGGAAACATGCAAGCCAACATGGCAGGGGTATCCATGGCCAAGTTCATAGTAGCTTCAACAGTGTCTCACCATCCAACTTGTGTAGCTGAAGATGATGTGGACTTGCCATGATCTGGGAATAGTGGCCAGATTTTGAGGTGTTGCAGAGAAGAGCTAAAGAACCTTATGTTGCCAGTGAAGCATTCAGATAGTTTTTTATATTGTTATGCAACAAGCTGATGAGGAAAAAAGGGCGCAAGTGAATTATGCTCGTTGATCTAATAAGTTGGGCCAATGAATTGTCGGAGTTGCAAAGAAAGCAACATGATCATCGGTAGTTGATGTTGGGAATTGAATGCCAAGCATTCTGACCCTTCCCCTGAGCAAGGGCCAGGATTTCTGTGTTCTTCCCCAAACCCAGGCATATCCCAATCCATTAATCTCAGGCTCTTCATTGATAGCCCGGGGCCTCCCCATTTTCTGTTGCAATACAATACTCAGTTATTACCCCTTTTTCATTAAAAAAACAAGAAAGAAATAGATTTTTTATTTCCAATTTTTTATTTTATACTGTATATAGAATTGATTCTTTTGCAAGAGGTATTGTATGACGTACAGTAAGTTAACTCCCAATCGCTGCAACCCACTGCATGACGCAATCTACGTGTCTACCACAGTTCACCTTATATAGTGTGGATTAAAAACTAATGTGGATCAATCCACTCTAATTTATGTCAAGTACTAGAGTTAACTGAAAAGAGTGTCTCAAAGTGAAAAGAAACCTTAAACTCACCTTAGACTTGTTTTGAATTTAGAAAGACTGCAAAACTAGTCTATGGTGAGTTGAAGGATAACCTAAAACAAGGCCCTACACCACCATGGAGTGTGAATTACTCGTGACCTCTCCAATGCTAAAGGAGAGTTCCCACACGTTCCCTCAAGCTAAGCGACCCAACAATGGAAACTATTAATGGACCACTTATGTTCTCGGATAACTCTACCAGTGTGTCAACTTTGAAGTCGTTGCCTATTTTCAAACACTTGTGTGTCTCTAATAGAATGGATGTAATTTTCAATTAGTGTAAATTTCCAGAATATTTTGTCCCACATTATATAAAGTGGTCGGTGTAGTGATGGGCATGTGGCTGAAATCTAGACCACTCTTAGATTTCACATACCCATATGCTCTTTAATTGGTTTGGATAACTTTTGCATTACTTGGACCATTAGTGGTCTTGTTTTTATTTTAAAGAGAGTTCCAAATTATTAAAATATAAATTATTTGGATACTATATTCAACTCTTAACTCCTAAACGTCCTCACCCTGTCCAGTTTGGGCAGCTTTGCAAAGATGCATTATAAAATGCAACTAAGAGGGATATTTTGAACTTGATGTATGAGTAAAAGTTGTACATTGTGAATTTTAGATTCTATCCATACGGTTAAATCTGCGATTGCTATCACCAATATTTTTCTATAAAATTTGAAACTTAAAATCCAGAATTACTTTGTAATTTGATTACAAATAAGATATTGACAATATGTACATGAAATTTGTTGTGATGGGTTGAAATGCAATACTTTAAGTGTAGTGACTTTTTGAGATTTTTTGGATGCTTAATTTTATGAGTTGACTTTTTCAGGAACACTTTTGAACTATTTTGAACTAAGAACTTAGAAATTTTTAGTGATTTACTGCAACTTGAAATGAGGCATAAATTTTTCACAAATTATCAACTTTCTAATCGGATCACATGTGCATGCAGCTAACTTCCTATAGAAAATTCAGTAAAAAATTTACATTGCAAAAAGTGCATGACGGATGAAAAAACAAAGTTTGCTTCTATAAGTCATGTAAAATATGCATGGTTGGGCAGTTAGGGGTTAAGAAAGGAACTTGCTTTTAACAAAATTGTCAAAAACTGCCATTGCTAGTGCATTGAGAAAAAGTTTAAATTAAAAAAATCAATCAATCAATTGTACAAAATGCACTAGTTAGAACTACTATGAGAGTTTGTGATTTTATTTTTTTCATTTTTTGCTGGATTGCAAGGTTATCCCCTAAAAGTCCAAGGGGTATTGGACAAAACATAGATGTGTTATAATATGTGCCTTCCATATGTTTGATGAAGTTTGGTTCAATAGACTAAATGTAGGGCATCATCTCTACAAATTATCCGTACAGTCAAACTTCCAAAAATAACTTAAGATCTTTTTTTAATGAATTTAAAAGCATTAACCTTTGAAAATTTGTATAAATTCTAATTTTCACTTTTAAAATTTAGCATGATTGGTTAAATTTGGTTTATCTATTGTAAACTTGAAAAAAGCAAAAGAAATGATGGAGGGAACATCATTACTTTCCCGAAATAGCAAATTTTGTAACACTAAGACAATGTTGAAGTGATTCACTTTGAAAAATTCTCCCAGGTGGAGTTTAACACGGATTGACACAATTCAAATTGGGTTGGAAAGTAGACTTGATGTAGTATTTTAAAATATTTTTTATTTTTCAAAAAATACTTTTTTTATTCTAGACAGCCCGTTAGATTCGGACAGCGACCAGAAAATGGTCGTTTGGGCGTTTAGGGGTTATAGTGGTTCAAGTGAAGAATATTTTTTCCGCAACTTACCCAATGGGGCCATTGGAGTTTGGCAAATCTTTGAGGAAAATTAGTGCAGAGAATGAAACTGATAATACTCCTTCCGTTTCATAATAAGAGTTCACTTGATATTCTTTTGCCAAAAAAATCATCTCAGTACTCAAAAAATGAACTATCTGGCCAAACTAAATTTAGGTCATGAAAATGAGTTCTATTGCATTTGAGCTTAACTAACAAAATGAAGTTTGCCAAGTCTAGTTTCCACTCCACTTTGAATCTTTGAAAAAACTTGAAAATTGAGTGCTTTATTGCAGTTGCAAGTTTGGTGGGTATTACTATGGTGTAGCCAAAAAATCTAAATTTAGATACACGGATGATTTTCATTAACTAAACTTTTCTTCATTGTAAATTACACCTTTGGTAAAAAAATCGGAATTTTTTAGTACATTTTGTAATTGATATGAATTTTCTTTACAATCATTTCAAAACATCATAGTAGTTTCAAATTTTCAACAAAATTTATGAAAAAATCATGATTTGTAGTAGACACGTAGCTTCATCTAGTGAAAATATAAAGTTGATTTTTTGTATTATTTATAGTGGTAAAATTGAGTGTGACAAATAAAGCATGATTCTGTGGTCATAGGCCCGACCTTTAGGGGTTAAATTGTGAGGATAAAAGGAGAAGAACAATCAGCCGGGGTGTGGACATCACTCTCATTGTCTGCTTCTTTGACATAACATTGAGTAGCATACAGTGTGCATGCCTTGGCTCTACAGTAGATGCTGTGGAATATCCCACACCCAATAGTGCTTCATCAGTAGCTAAGTGGACAGGTGGAGGCTCAAGGTGATGAGCAGAGTGCATGAAGGAAAGACAATGGGCATGAAGGCTACTGAATGTTATGGAAGTGAACAATGCTCACCTTTGAAGTGTAAAACATAGGACAAAAACTAGGAAAAAACACATGCCAAAAAAAGTGGACTGTTATTATGAAACAGGGGGAGTGATATACATAGCTCATCTGGAGCTCACTGTTGGTACCCTACTTTTTGTTGCCAGAATTCACTGGGAGCTAACTTACTCTATCCTCAATTGTTTTTGTTTTGTCTCGTGCACCAGAATAAGCTTCGAGCCGCATACACAAAATCAGGGAGCCTGAATTTCATGAGATGGACTTTGGTACTCATGACATTACTTAAATCCTGTGATAAAATTCCTCCCCTAGTTCGTTCGTTGGCTGTTTGCCAGGTTATGGGAGTTCAGTTAATCAACAAGTCATTGGGGTTGTGGAATGTTATGCATGTTTTGAGGGAAATGTGCAATTTAAGTTGCATGATGTTTGTCCTGTAAGTATGAACGAATGTCAAGAAGCACCAGCACACAGCCCAGGGCTTTTTGGGGCTTTTTATGAATTTTTAATTGTACATCTAAGACTATTTTTTTCTTTTGTTTTGAAAGCGACCATTTTCAATTAAAAAGGAGGAACAAAAAGAGAATGGGGTCTCAGATAAACCACCCTATTTATGCGAGTATTTATGCCACTTTGTATTTATGCCACTTTGTAATTGTCATATATTAGTGTCTTATATTTGGAAATGTGTACACCATTGATACATGATGGCATAAATAAGGTGACTTTCAAATTGTGGCGCAATTGGTCTTTAAACTACCAAGGTGATAGCTATGAAGTGGGCTCCCCTTAGGAGTGCTTATTAGCACCAAAGAGGGCGGCGGCGGGGGTGGCGGTTCAATTCCGGTCGAATACACGTTGTGAGGGTTGCTAATACTTCCCTACTTGATAGGAACCCCGAGCATGACCACGATTGCTCTTGGGCCTCATGTTACGGTGGGGTATCACTCTTAGTTGGAAATGATTAGGAGCTCTGGGTCTAGTCGAGATATCGTAGGAAGAAAAATCCAAAAAAATCACTCTCGGGGGAGCACTGGAAACATGTTCTCTTCATTCACAATGTGGTGTTTGTAATTTGTTGTTGTGCAATGGAAATAAAGCATCTATTTGTTTCAAAAAATAAAAAAAAAAATTGTAGCGCAGTTAGGGTAGGTTACCTTAACCCTTAACCCTTAAAGGGCTGATGGAGATAGTAGATATGTTGGCGTATATTTGACATTTGTTGTAAATAGAAAGTTCCAAATTGAGACCCCAATAGCTCATTAAAATCATGTCGACGTGAATTTTAACTTCATCTTTGATCTTAAACCCATAGGAGATGTGGAACCATGGCAAATACAATGGAATATTGGTGTATAATATTGGTTAGAAAGGACTCTCTGGACCTTTAAGGGTTAAAGGGACAACCAAGCTCCATGGACTTAGTTATGAAAGAATAATGGGAAAAAAAGAAAAAGATTTTGTGGACCCAGAAAGGAAAGAATTGGTGCTTTGGAAAGTTGCTAAAAAAGCAAAACTAGATTCCCAAGTTGCGCCTAATTTGGACAATTGTAGAAACTTTGACAATCAAATGAAGGAAACGAGTTTTTTGGGGGTGGCGGTGGAGAGTTGATGTGGAGCAACGCGACTCCAACTCCGAACTTGATTTACCTTCTTTTTTTTCTTATTGAAAAAGGACATGCACAAATGGCATGCGGGTGTTGGTTCGTGCCTCGCGAGGCCTGTCACTATTTTTATTTTATTTTTGTAATTTAAAAAAAAAAAAAAACCTAAACCCTATGCCCAAGATGCCCTCCAAAGGGCCTTGTCCCTTTAAGGGTTCAATAACAATTCAAGAAGAAGGTTGGTAAGAATGAAGGTAAGCTTCAACTTTGGGGTGACAAAGCTTCTCATGAGTAAGAATCTCATTGAGACACAAAATAACCTCAAACTCCTTAAAGAATAAAAAATCAAACTCCTTGAAGAAGGTAGCTTGATGCTCTTGGCAACAGTTTAAGAACTAGTAAGAATGTAGTTACATCTAGCAATACTGGCGTGGATAAAATTCCACCAGTTCTTATGACAAATAGCATAAATGTTGAATGGCTTGCTAAAGAATACAATCGAGCTTTTGGCCCTAAACAAGCTCTAAAATCATAGCAAAAAACATACCTAGGTGAAGTGTTATGCCTTGATCTCAACTTGTTTGACTAAACATAGGTCTATTAGGACTTGTCCACGAGCATAATTTGATATTAGTGCTCAACAATGTAATTGATGAAATTAGCATCTCCGTCTCATAACAAAATGTTACGTTTCAAATATTTTTAGTTTCAACATTTTTACATCTTTTTCAAAAGGATGCTCAAATATCATGATGAGCAAGGGGGATCCCGGGATGATGTCTCGGGCCTCACAAGTGACATGGTGGGAAAACCAAGAGGTGTCACTTACAAACAACACATGACAACATTTTGTGTGAGGCTGAGGTAGAGGCGTGCCATATATAATTGGAAACCTTGTGACAACACGCACCCACGGGTCCAAAGAACGTGTGAATCGGAGTTGTGAGTCAAAAGTTATGGCTCTTCAAAGTTGACAGCGCCCAAACACATAAATTGGAATTGAAGGTGAGACTCAAAATCCCCAGTGACACCCTCAATAAAGTCGGGCATGTTATATGTCGTTGGAAAGGTAAGGAAAAGAATTCTTCATATTGCTAAGCCTCATAAGGAGCAAAGCAAAGGCCTAGAATTATGGCCTAACAAAGGAGGGAGAACTAAAAACGCTATCTCTTATAGATCCGAATCTTTGGGTGGCCATACTCTCCTTATTACGCATTGGAATGAAAAAAAAGTGAATACATTATCAAGATCTACTCAAAGTGTAGATCACAAAAATGGGCTTGCACTTAAGATTTGAATAATTGAGCTAAAAGTTTCAGGGTTCCCTTGAGGGGCGGTTTCTAAACTATGGCAAGGAAGTTGCTAAAATACGCCGCAGTGTTTGGTTCATGTCATCATATGACTAACATTGTAAGTGCGTGGCATGTGCAAGGTTAGCAAATCGTGTTCCAGTTGTCACTAAGGAAGTGAAGCGCCATTTACACCCAAGTAAGCTTCACTAAGACAGAAGGAGAGTGGCAGGGGCGCAAAAAACATATTATTTTATACTCACGAAACATTGGTCAAAACTTGAAAAATGTAAGGACTTAGTTGTAAATCAAATAGAATATGTACAAAATTGTTTTGATTTACAGTAGTTTTAAAAAGTAGTAGATGGCCCCTTCAATGGATGAAATATTGGTGAAAAAGAATGATTTTTGTGTTTAACCCCAATAACTTAAAAAATAATTGGGCTCACCACAGTTTCTAAACAATGAACAAATTCAAGTGTGCACTTTGCATTGATCCAACCTTTTTCTTATTCTAGTACTGATTCAATGACATTAGATAGTCAAGTAGATTGTACAAATTTCAAAAATTATTGATGATTTATGAAGAATAAGTTGATAGTATGTCAAGTAAAAAATATATTTGCATCTGTAGATTTTATAAATGAAAATTTAAAATGAGCTCTACAACTGACTGATATATGTAAAATTTTGAGAAAAATAATGAGATTTAAGATGATGTACTTGTGAAATATTCTTATTTTTAAAATTCAATATTTGGAATTCAATCAATTATTAAAGAATTTTTTAATCTAATTTGTAGCTCCAGATTTTATTTTTAAATATGATTATTTTAATCCAATCATGTAATTGTAATTTAAGATTTCAAAAGTATTAAATTTTTTTGTTGACACATCCATACCAATTTATTCTTCCAACTTGCATTTTATAATGTAATTTTTTATTTTTAGATATTCACATTAAAAAATGATTTAGAGACTTTAATAGTGGTTAACTTTTAAAGAACTTTGACAATGTTTCACGAAAAGTGTTCAAAATTGTCATTTTCTATTGCATTGAGAAAAATCGCAAAACAAAAAACAAAAAATAATAATGCTAAACTATTCTAAATACGTGTAGAAAATACTTCAACATATTTGGTTTCATGGGTTGCAATATATTAGAGATAGTTAATAAATCTCTTAAAGCTCCTGGACAAGTGTGTTTCCTTCTTTTTCTGTGACTTTAAAATATACCAATTGTTTTTTAGATTGTACTTTGCTTCTTCTACTTCCGTCTTTGGTAAATTTTCAAAAATATACATTCGAATTTGACTTTGTAGCACTCAACCCAAATTCTCAAAAAATTGTTTGGAAGTTGATTGTCTTTTAGGGATTAAATAACATCTTTGATATAATATTCATGGATCATTTGCAATCATTCGAAAATTATAAAACAAACTTTCTTACATCATTTTATGGGTCATGATAAATTAGATATCCTACATGTCTTTTTGCAACCAATATGCCATATACAATTGAACGTATAATGTCACTTTGCAAGGCAACCTCTATATATCCCATAATTGACATTTCCACCACCCAATAAGGAACCTTACATTGCTTATACAATCAAAGCAAACAAACTTTATTTCTTAAGTTGACAAGTAGTAAAAGAACATGTATTGATTTATTTTGATGGAAAGCTCCTACCAATATGGTGCAATAATCATTTTATTTCTAGGGGATTTGCAAAATGGAATACCAATACCTCTTTGTAATTAGTCATTGTAATAATTTTAGGTGGAGGGTAACATAGGCACAAAATATTTCTAAATATAAATCCCATTTTTTGGAAATCTATCTCGTCAAATTTTTAGTATAATGAAAAAGAAAATACCCATGAAAATTCCATTTATCAACCTCACTTTTGAAAAAAAATCATCATTTAGTACAAATGTGCCAACCTTGCCCTCCAACTATGATATTGTTTGTAACTAATTACAAAAACAATCTAGTACATATACATCTACACACAAATATATGTACATATACATTTGAGACACTTAGAGCAGCTCCACCAACACTTTGGATAGCTCTTTGGCTCAAGAAAACTGGACGTGCATAGGTTGGTGAACAATTTATTCGGATTGTGACACAAAAAAATGTAACCGAGTTCACAGCCCTCAAAACCACTCTTGCTAGTGTATCTTCTCTTTTTAATTGCACATCATGATTGCACAATCCACACATAGTGACTTGTGAGTGGATTACTTAGTATTCTCATAGTCTAATTGAGTGATGCTAGTGGGGAACTACATGAAATGTACTGTAATTTTTGAATGACCTTCGAAGTGCAATTCACAGTTGCGCTTAGTACCCCAAAATTAGAGCAGTTCCACCAACACTTTGGATAGCTCTCTGGATAGCTATCCATGTGAGGTGACTTGTGAGTGGCTCACTTACTATTTTCAGAGTCTAATCGAGTGATGCTGGTAGGGAACTACATGAAATGCACTCTAATTTTTGGATGACCTTTGGAGTGCAATTCACAATTGCTCATGAAAATGCTTTTAGTACCCTGGTACTAGAGCATCACCACTAGCACTTTGGATAGCTCTTTGGCTATGGAAAAAATAGATGTGCATGGGTTGGTGAACAATTTATTTGGACTGTGACACTGGAAAATGTAACTGTGTTCAGGGCTATCAAAATCACTCTTGCTAGTGTGTCTTCTCTTCTTAACCCCTAAACGCTGCAGCGACCAAAAAATGGCTTATGATTGAAATCGACTGTTCAATTCCAACTGTTGCGTGGATGATTTCCATCCAATTCTTTATGTGAAGGGCTTTGCTTGGTGATGCCACCCCTTCAAGTTAAATTCAAATCATTCAAGCTATTTTTAGATTTTACATGGGGTCCCAACTACAAAAAGAGTCTTAAAAATGGTTCACCGTGTAGTGTATTTTTTATTTTTTTGCTTGTTCTACTTAAACTAAATTTAGGCCATGAAAATGAGTTCCATTGCATTTGAGCTCAACTAACAAAATGAAGCTTGCCAAGTCTAGTTTCTACTCCAGTTTGAATTTTTGGAAAATTTTGAAAATTGAATGTTTTATTGTAGTTAAAAGTTCGGTAGGTATCACCAAGGTGTAGCAAAATTTTCTAAATTTAGATACACGGATGATTTTCATTAACTAAACTTTTCTTCATTGTAATTTACACCTTAGGTAAAAAAATCGGAATTTTCTAATACATTTTGTAATTGATATGATTTTTCTTTACAATCACTTCAAAAAACCATAGTAATTTCAAATTTTCACCAAAATTTATGAAAAATGCATGATTTGTAGTAGACATGTGACTTCATCTACTAAAAATATAAAGTTGAATTCTTATATTTATTTTAGTCGCAAAATTGAGTGTGACAGATAAAGCATGATTCCATGGTCATAGGCCCAACCTTTAGGGTTAATTGCACATCATGATTGCACAATCCATGCGAGGTGACTTGTAAGTGGCTCACTTACTATTTTCAGAGTCTAATTGAGTGATATTGGTGGAGAACTGTATGGTGATGTCTCAATTTTTGGATGACCTTCAGAATGCAATTCAGAGTTGTTGGTGGAGATGTTGTCACAAATGTGAAAAATGCGGTGCACATCAGTAAAAATAGGGTAAACTGGATTGGCTTCTGCATGTGTAATTCGTACGCTTCGACTATTTATTTATTTATTCAATAAATAAATAGTCAGGTGGGTGTTGGCCCTTCCTTGAGGCTAATATTAGATTAATGACTTCATTCATGATTCTCCTCAATCTCGTGGGCGAGGAAACCTATATTTGGATGATGAGAGGTTGGGATTGCTCCACAATATTCTCTTGGGTTCCAAAATTATTAAACAAATTATAATTTAAGGAAGATTCCACACACAGCCGTTCCTCAAGCAGAGGCTTTCTTCTTCTATATTCAAATCATTAATTTCCTCTCATTGATCATGAGTAAACTTATAACCTCCAATCAGTTTTCTCTTTCTCTTTGTGCAGTAAAGGGCTCCCTTTATTTGTGTAAAAAAAAAAAAAAAAAAAACCTCCAACCAGTGGGGATTTTACATACGCAGCTTTCCAAATTTACATCGAGTCATGACATTCACTAGCTAGTGCTACCTCTGCCTTGCCTCCAAGGAGAAACACAGGCATAAGTTAACTGAGTTATGGTTGATTGTCCTTAACCCTTAAACGTCAAAGTAAGCCCCATGGGCTTATTTATGAGAGAATAATGAAGAAAAAAGTGGATTTTCTCAACCAAATCAAGTGAGGATTGGTGCGTTGGAAAGCTACTGAAAAAGCAATCTAGATTCCAAATTTGCGCCTCGTTTGGGAGATTGTGGAAACATTGGCAAGCAATCAAAGTTATCAAAATGAGCAAGAGTTGAGGTTGGGGCAGCTGAGGTCGTTTTTTGAAAACTGTCGCAATGCTACAGTGCTGGCCAGCAATGGCCAGCAAAGCCGTTTTTTCATTTTTTTCGTTTTTGTTTATTTTTATTTTTTTTAAATTTTTTTCCCCTCCGAAAATTTAAATGCCTTCCGGGCCACCCTGCCCAAACCAAAAATGGCTTATGAATGAAGTAGATTGTTCAATTCCAACTGCTGCGTGGATGATTTCCATCCAATTCTTTATGTGAAGGGCTTTGTTTGGTGATGCCACCCCTTCAAGTTAAATTCAAATCATCCAAGATTTTTTTTAGATTTTACATGGGGTCCCAACTACAAAAAGAGTCTTAAAAATGATTCACCATGTAGTGTATTTTTTATTTTTTTGCTTGTTCTACTTAAACTAAATTTAGGCCATGAAAATGAGTTCCATTGCATCTGAGCTTAACTAACAAAATGAAGCTTGCCAAGTCTAGTTTCTACTCCACTTTGAATTTTTGGAAAATTTTGAAAATTGAGTGTTTTATTGTAGTTAAAAGTTCGGTAGGTATCACCAAGGTGTAGCAAAATTTTCTAAATTTAAATACACGGATGATTTTCATTAACTAAACTTTTCTTCATTGTAATTTACACCTTAGGTAAAAAAATCGGAATTTTCTAATACATTTTGTAATTATATGATTTTTCTTTACAATCACTTCAAAAAAACTATAGTAATTTCAAATTTTCACCAAAATTTATGAAAAATTCATGTTCTGTAGTAGACATGTGACTTCATCTACTAAAAATATAAAGTTGAGTTCTTGTATTATTTTTAGTAGAAAAATTGAGTGTGACAGATAAAGCATGATTCCATGGTCATAGGCCCAACCTTTAGGGGTTAACCCTTAAACGTCAAAAAAGCCCCATGGGCTTGTTTATATGAGAACAATGGAGAAAAAAGTGAAATTTTCAACAAAATTTGAAATGGAGTGGTGCTTTGGAAAAGTGATGAAAACTCGAGGCTAAACTTAGAAAATGTGCCTAAATTAAACAATTGTGGAACAATTCATCATCAAATGAAGGAATGGATAGGATGGGGGAACTACGATCGGGCGGTAACTGTGGAGAGAGATAAAATAGTTTTTTATTTTTAAAAAGACCAAAAATGCTGATAAGCAGTGCTAATAGCTGGCTGGTGGTTTAGGAGATGCTCTTCGGGCTGTCCTCCAAGGACCCGCTTGTTGATTAAGGGTTAACCCTTAAAGGATATGGAAAGAAAATGGAAGCCGCCCAAAAGAATCTCAAGCTGCCCACTAGTGAATAACCACATCCATGCAAATTGCAGAGCTTATTGCGGTTTGCCATGTGGCTACAACCCAAACCTCTATCCCCCGTCTCTCATCTTTGATAGCAGCATGAACAACAACCCCGCCTTTTTCGTCACACAAAATCAATTCCACAACGGGATTGGGTGTCTCTCGATAGGCGAAAGTAGAGAAACTCACCTCGCAATGCTAACCACATTCGAACACACCGATCTTGTCATTTTATGATGGAATATTTTTAAATTTTTTTGCTTTATTCTTTCAAAATTAAACCCCTTGGGCTTATCGTGTCCTTTAAGGGTTAATCTTTCAATGCCCACAACCCTCTCCATATGGACAATTTTGCAAAGATGCATTATAAGATGCAACTAATATGGATATTTTGAACTTGATGTTTGAATAAAAGTTGTACATTATGAATGTTGGATTCTATCCATGCAATTAGATCTATGATTGCTATAACCAATATTTTTGTATAAATTTTGAAACTTAAAATTCAAAATTATTTTGTAATTCAATTAGTAACAAGATATTGAAAAAATCTATACATTATGCAATGTTCATTGTTTGTTTTTTTTTTGTTTTTTTACATTGAGATCCCTCCAATTGTGTGTTCGTCAACGTGGTATTGTCGGAAAGCTCTCAACAAGGAGTGCATAGAATTTGTTTAGTCGTGTTTGGACCTATGGTGTGAAAGTTATGAAACAAATTTTGTCACTATAGTTTAATATAAATTATAAAAAATGGAATATGGAATATGGGGTTTTTGATATCATTCTTGGCATCTTTGGAAAACTCTCAATGAGTAAGAGTGCACGAAAGTTGTTTTGTAGTTTTTCGACCTATGGTGTGAAAGTTATGGATTTTCAATCGAAATTGAATTAAACTATGAATAAATTATTCTAAAAAACAAAAACATGGGTAACACGGGGAACACACTGGAGCCCAAGAAACATTGGGAACACAAGAAACACATGGGTACATGGGGAATGCACAGACACTCGGGGAACAAGGGGAACGCATAAATACACGGGGAGCATGAAAGACATATGAAACATGGGGAACATTTGGGTCAATAGCACATGACCACAAACGTCAAATGCTTTAACGATTCAACATAATAACTTATCCCTTATCACTTTGAGGCATCTAATAGGAAATGAAGCAATTTGAACTTCAAAGATGTCCATTTAAAAAAGTCTAGTGTCGTGTGTACAGTTGTCCCTCTCTATTACCGGTATAACATGTTTAAGAAGTCCTACCTTAAGGTGGCATGCATGGATTAGTTAGAGTAATAACTTGTGACAAGTATTGCTTGAAACAATAATATTCGCATATCATAGAATGTCATTGTATAGTGGGTAGACTGTAGTCACAATTCTATGATTTTAACTTTTGAAAATTGAAAATTGTTATGTGAGTGTTGAAAAATCACAAGACAACTTGGGTTGAGTTTTTTTTGACATTGCTAATAAACCCATCCAAAATGATAATTTAGTTTGACAAAGAGTGTGGCTTTTGGATACACAGACCATAACATTCAGTAGCTAATGTCTAGTCTGCCTTTTCATCTATCCACAAGCTAGGGTCTTCATACATGAAAGGGATGAATGTACAACACCTTGGGGAGGTCACTCTTTGTATCTTTCGAGTATCACGTGTGAACACGGGGTATTTAAAAGTACCCTAAAAATTAAAAATAATTATTACTATAATTAGTAATATTTTGAGAATATTCTCATTTTAATTCTTGTAATCAATTGTGAGCATCCTATATTAATGTAAATCACTTATAAAATTTACTTTCAAAGATTAATTTGGACCCTATCTTTGTTCGCACGTTGTTACGTAATATTTCGAAGTGACCTCCCCGAGTACAATACATGGGTCCTCCACCTCCCTCTTTGTTGCTACCATGCACACATGTCAGTCACCTAAGTTTCCACATGTTTAGGAGAAAAAAGTAGCTACTAATGGGCCATGGATGATGAGGAATAAGGTTGGATGCTCTAAAACCACCACCTCTCCCAACTGTGGCATGTAGAGTTTTCCTAGAGTCACCGTAGTTGAAACTCAAAACCGCCTATTTCACTACAGGTATTTAAGCAAACCAATGGCATGCTAAGCATTTCAAAGTAGTTGATGGTTTTGAGTATCATTAGGAGTGAAAATTAGTACCACGTGGTGTGGACATGGAGAAACTTATAAGTTGATATTAAGTCTCGGTGTTCTTTCCACTTAAAAAATTGTATAAATTTAATATAGAGAATAAATTGTGGAAAAATATGCATTCCTTGTTAAACCTTATGTAGAATGAAAGAAAAATATTTCACCAAAGATATCATTGCTAAAAATACACACATTGCTTAACCCCTATGTGACTAAATGATCATTTCATAGTCGCTGCCCTTTTCTATGGGATGCCTAGGATGAAGAATTGTTTTTAAAGAATAAAAAATATTTTCAAACAAGAATTCATGTTTGCTTTCCAACCCAATTTCAATCATGTCAATCCGAGTTAAACTCCACCAAGGATAATTTTTCAAAGACAAAGACCTCAACATTGTCCTAGTGTTATAAACTTTACTATTTGGGGAACCGATGATGTTCCCTCTTTTTGAAAAAAAAATATTTTTTAAATTTTAGAATAGAATGTCTAGTTTTAACGAATCATACTAAATTTAAAATTTTAAAATAAAACTTTTAATTTTGGTGAATATTCAACAGTAAATGCTTCTAAATTCATTAAATGAGTATTTAAAATTGTTTTTGAAAGTTCGACCATATGGATAATTACTAAACATCATGCTTATCATTTTCTCTTTTAGACCAAACTTCATCAAAGTTGCAAAAGTAACATTTATAACACTTTTAGGTTTTGCCCTTACCCCCTTTGTCATTTAGAGGTTAAACTCCATTGGGCGGAATTCTCCAAAGTGGATTACATCAACATTGTCATAGTGTTAAAAAATTTCTTTTTGGAGAAAGTAATGATGTTTCCTCAATCATTTCTTTTGCTTTTTTGAAGTTTACAATAGATAAACCAGTTTTAACTAATCATGCTAAATTTTAAACTCTAAAAGTGAAAATTATAATTTATACAAATTTTCAAAGGTTAGTGCTTTAAAATTCATTAGAAAAGTATCTAAAGCTTTTTTTGGAAGTTTGATGGTATGGATAATTTGTAAAGATGATGCCCTACATCAAACATTTAGAAGGCACATATTATAACACATTTATATTTTCTCCAATACCCCTCGGGCTTTTAGGAGTTAATGCAATTTTAACTTGTTTTATGTCTACTTTTCAATTTGGTCAGAACTATTTTTCCAATTTTAACCACTTGAACCTTACTATAACAAACATAAATACATATTGAAGATGAATTTTGATTTTTTTGATTTTTTGATTTTTTGATTTTTTTTTTGGTAAGACTTTGTGAAACATCGTATCTTTTGTTTTGTCAGAAAAAAAATTCACAAAAAGTTTAAAAAAATAAAAAAATTAATGGATTTTTGAACCTGGCATTGTTGCTGCCCACATGGATTGCAAGTGGTTTGATTTACCATGCTTTCACCCTTATGATGACATTTCGCTAATTGTATAAAAAATAATACATAAATAAAGTTTGGAGAAAATGTTGACCTCACAAGTATTGTCCTTATTTGGAAGGGCAATTTTTGGGGGGTGTATCCTAACAATTATTGCAAAATTTTCATTCAAAATTTACAAAATTTATTTTATTTAGAAAAAATAAAAAAATAAAAAATTTGACCGTGTCATTAAATAAAAAAAAAGAGAGAGAACACAATTAGTCCATTGCCTTATGATAGATCAATGGAATGGTAATAGCAAAACTCAACTTCCACTTGGGAGATTGAAGTTGACCAAGTAAAAGACTTCATAGAACTTTCTTTCAGTGTTGGTTGGGTTGAAAATGTTTGCTGCCATTCATTTGTTAGTTTTTGGGTGTGGGAAGCCAGAGTAAAAATCTTTGTAGACCGTAGTTTACTAGCAGGTTCGGCAACTTGCTACCTAATATTTAATTAATGTTCTAAAATTAGGTTCGGCACCTAAATTAGTATATTAATACTTTCGGCAGTTTTCTCTTTTAATTTTTTAAAATTCAGCTTATTGTCATGTACAACTCTTTTGCATTGGTTGACAAGTAAGATGTGAGTGAAGAGTGGAGAATGCTTTGTGCTTTACGCAAGTGGAGTGGAGTTGTATCCAACAAGGCATATGGGATATGTAAACTTTGAGGTGAAGCACCTAGTTAGTCTTCATTTTTATAACACGCATAACTTTTGCATAGAGTCTTCAAATGACATAAAATTTGTTGAAGGTGAAAGATTACTTGATTTCTAAACTTTTCTTAGACCAACAAAATTCCAAAAAAGTTGATCTTCTATGCACAAATGAGCTCCAAAAAACTGTTAGGAACGCATTTTGATTTTTTGACTTTTACACGGCTGCGCTGTTTTGTCCATATCTTTTGCATAAAGACTTATTTTGACAAAAAACTTGTTGGAGGTGGAAGAAGGCTTGATTTCTCAACTTTTGTTAGTTGGACAAATTTCTATAAAACTTCATTTTCTATGTTCAATTGGACTCCAAAAATTTGTGTAGGACACATTTCAAAAGCTAGAGTCTTATTACTTCTTAACCCATATTCTTTGTGGACGGATGTAAATGAACTTGATTACAAGAGCAACACCTTCTCTCCGCTACAATTCACACATGCTTCCAAACGGAGTAAAAATCTAGTGGAAAGTAACAATTTCTCACTTTTTGGCAATTTTGAATTATAATTTATATTATATTCGGCAAAAAATGCCAATAATATTCCGAAATTTTAGGCATCTATTTTTAATTTTATTTTCTACCGAACCTGCTAGTAAACTACAGTAACCCTTTATAGTCCCGATTCAACACTGTTTTCAAAGTTATAAAATGTTCGACAAAAAAAAAAATTGGAGTTGATGTACAAAACTAAATTGTAAATGTCAATGTGAAGATCACATTGGTACGGTTGGATTCATCATATTTATTATTGATATTTTAAAAATTAATTTTGCAATTTTTTCTCTTGAAATTCAATTTAAAATCCTGAATTAAATTGATTTTTAGAAAAAAATTGTAATGAAGTTGGAATAACATGCACTACGAGATGGTATAGTTTCCACTATTTGATTCTACTTATTTTGAAAAATCATGTTTAAAGGTCTCACTTTTTGAATTAAGAATGAAACTTGACATAAACCAATTGTGTTGTTTTTCAAAAAATCACAATATCTTATTTTGAAGATTTGTACTGTACAAATGATAGTCAACTAGCACAAGAACTAAGAGAAATTTGGATGGATGAAAAATTGTATATGATGTAGTGTTGAGAAAGGTTGCAATCTGTTCGTCGTTCATTATATGAATGCAAGTGCGTCTGAGGGATAAAACCATGTGATTGTAAATTCACTTATACTGGCACAAGTTTCTAAAATCTCAACTCTGTGTCGCCTGTGCACATCTAAATTCTAAAATAATTAGTAATACAATTCCATGTCGGAGCCGTGCACAATATGGATGTTTTAGCGGTGGAACGATTGTGGGGAGTGTGTGTGCATGTACCACTCTGCGTTACATAATAGACGTTTGCCATAAATATGTGAATCTATATTCTATAATCATCCTTAACACACATACTTAATGCTTGCATTCAAATCCAAATGAAACACTAAAAGATATATCATATTAATTATTCAAGATGTATAAAATCAAAATACGAGAGCCTTTGAAAGCCTAAGGTCAATTTCAAGTACACCCATGAGCAATACCTTGAAAATTCATTCATATGGTGCTTAAATAATTCATCCTAATAGGAATTTATTTGGGGCTATTTTGAAACTAGTTAATTTTGAGGTTTTTTGAATTCTATCTCAAGTTGAATTAAATGACTCCTTTCCTTCCCCTCACGTGATTTTTAAGAATTTTATGCATTGACTCCCCCGAGTTATCGTTGCATATACTTTAGTAATTTTAGCCTTTTAAAGTCACAATCTTTCATAGAATAGTCAAACTACACTTTCATACACAATTCGGCCTTCAAGAATCAAGATTTATCAAATAATATTTTGTGATATTTTTCATGCATGAAATTCTATGTTTATGAAAATTTCATATTTTTTTTTATACAAAATGGATTCTTTTACAAATTTTTAGGTCAAATACTTTAAATTTATATATTAATAAAAAAAAGGCTTCAATTTTTATTTTCTTATTTGGAATAGGTACAAGTTTCAATGGAAAATCATATGATATATTTTCCTCTTATCTTTTGATAAGTAGGAGTTAAAAGCTCTATTAACCCTTAACTGCCTGAACGTCCATTTTTGGGACGATGGACAAATTTCATCCATGTTTTCTCATCCGTCATGCACTTTTGGCGATGTGTATTTTTTTACTATAGATTTTATGGGAAGTTAGCTTCATGTATGTGTGATCCGATTGAAAGGGGATGATTTGTGAAAAAATTATGTCTCAATTCATGTTGTAGTGATTCACCCAAAATTTCAAAGATTTCAGTGTAAAAGTGCTCTTAAAAAAGTCAACTCATAAAATCAAGCAACCAAAAAATCTCCAAAAATCACTACACTTAGAGTATTACATTTCAACCAATCACAACAATTTCATGTACAAATTGTCAATATCTTATTCATAATCCAATTACAAAAGAATTTTGAATTTAACCGTATGAATAGAATCTAAAATTCATAGTGTACAAATTTTATTCATACATCAAGTTCAAAATATCCCTATTAGTTGCATTTTAGGATGCATCTTTGCAAAACTGCCGAATTTGGAGAGGGCTCTAGGCATTTAGGGGTTAAAGATATAAAAACAAAACCACATATCCAAAATTGTTAAAGTCTATTCATGGAGTCTATTTAACCTCTAAGCTCCCAAGAGACCATTTTTTGATTGCTGCTCGTTTTAATGGCTTGCGTGAAACAAATAAATAATTTTATGAAAAAATAAAAATAAAAATACTACGTAAAGTCTACTTTCCCAACTCAAGTTGAATTATGTCAATCTGAGCTAACTCCTAAGTGACTGAACGACCACTTTATGGTGGCGGCCTTTTTTTAATAGGTTGCCCGTGATAAAAAAATTTAAAAAATTTAAAAAAATTGGATAGGAAATGAAGTTTACTTTTAAATCCAATTTCAATCATGTCAATACAAGTTAAAACTCCACCGAGGATAATTTTTTAGAGACAAAAACCTCAATATTTTCCTAGTATTATAAAATTTATCTTTGAAGAAACTCATGATGTTCTTTCCTTTGAAAACATTGCTTTTTAAAATTTTAACATATAATGTCTAGTTTTAATCAATCATACCAAATTCCAAATTTTAAAAATGAAACTTGTAATTTTGGTGAATATTCAACCGATAAATGCTTCTAAATTCATTAAATGAGTATTTAATTTGAAAGTTTGGCCGTATGGATAATTACTAAACATCGTGCTTCTCATTTTCTCTTTTGGACCAAACTTCATCAAAGTTGCAAAAGTAACATTGTATACACATTTAGGTTTTGCCCTTACTCCCTCTGTCATTTAGTAGTTAAACTCCATCGGGGAGAATTTTTCAAAGTGGATCACCTCAACATTGTCCCAGTGTTATAAAATTTTCTATTTGAAAAAAGTAATGATGTTCACTCCATTATTTCTTTTGCTTTTTTGAAGTTTACAATAAATAAACCAATTTTAATTAATCATACTAAATTTTAAACTCTAAAAGTGAAAATTATAATTTATACAAATTTTCAAAGGCTAATGCTTTTAAAGTCATGGATAAACATTTAAAGTTTTTTTTGAAAGTTTGACTGTATGGATGGTTTGTAGAGATGATGCCCTACATTTTGTCCATTGAACCAAACTTCATAAAAAATATGGAAGGCACATATTATAACACATCTATGTTTTGTCTAATACCCCTTGGACTTTTAGACGTTAAGTATGCAAGAGACTTGTTTTGGGCTTCAAGAAGATTAGGAGTTAATATCACCCTATCTAAAATCACATACTTTGTTCTCACAACAAAGCCTATGCAATCCATGTATCCAATTCAATACTCTTTTTGTAAATGCACTACGAGGTTATGTGATTTCAGTACTACACTCGTGTGGTCATGTGCCATTAGTCCATATGTTCCCCATGTTTCATATGTCCTTTGTGCTTCCCGTGTACTTGTGCGTTTTTCATGTACCCATGCGTTTCTCGTGTTCCCAGTGTTCCTCAAGTTCTCGTATGTTCCCCGTGTTACCCGTGTTTTTGTTTTTAGAATTATTTATTCATAATTTAATTCAATTTTGATTGAAAATCCATAACTTTCACACCATAGTTCCAAAAACTACGAAACAACTTTTGTGCACCCCTACTCGTCGAGAGCTTTCCAATAGTACCACGTTGGCAAACACACAACTGGAAAGATCTCAATGTAACAAAACAAAAAAAAACAAACAAACAACCTTGTATAATGTATACATTTTGTAATTTTACTATTTTTATGTCAAAAAATTTGTATACAAATTTTATAATAATTTTTTTTTGACAAAGGGCAAAACACTTCTAGAATCCAAGTAATCTTTAATGTCAATTTTATGTGCAACATGACGTTGCTACATTTTTACAGAAATCAATCATATATAATCATGTGTATGTTGAATGCTTATATTTTAATGTTAATGAAGTTTAGATGTACCGGGCTTTCTTTCACATATAGCTAGTTTAACCCTTTAGCACGCCAGCGTCCATATATTGGACAACGAACAGATTAAGGTTGTTTGATTTCCATCCAAAGTGGACATTTTTCATCTACCAATTTTTTTTTGGGGGTTCTTGTGTAAGTTGACTATCCTTTGTACAGTGTGGATCTTCAAAATAGGTTATCACGATTTTTGGAAAAATAACACAATTGGTTTATGTCAAGTTTCATTCTTAGTTCAAAAAGTGAGACCTTAGACATGATTTTCCAAAATAAGTAGAATCAAATAATGGAAACCATACCATCACGTAGTGCATGTTATTCCAATTTCATTCCAATGTTTTTTAATTTTTTTGTGTTAATTCGGGATTTTTAATTGAATTTCAAGAGAAAACCTTGCAACATTATTTTAAAATTATTAATAAAAAATATGATACATCTAACCGTACAGATGTGATCTTCACATTGGCATTTACAAATTTTCTTTGTACATCAACTCCATTTTTGGTTTCCATCTAACATTTTATAAGACTTCTTTGAAAACAATGTTGAATTGGGACGTTAAAGGGTTAACTAGTTGTTTGTGTTGGAAGTAGATATATAACCTACAGATATAGAATATTTGTAATACAAAGAAATTACACATCACACAAAAACTTCGTGCAACACAAAATCCAACAACACTTAGATTGTAGTATTGCAAATTTATGAACGATAATATATTACAAAATGTACAATGAAATTTTTGTAAAGAACCCCCACTATAAGAAAATTTGGTAAAAAAAGGCTGCTAATGTTTGTCATGTGCAGTTTTTTAAACCACTGTGCCATGCAGATGAAAATTATGTGCAAAATTGTCATTTGTTCACCACAAGTGCAATTTTTGAAATTTGCAGGTGTATAACATATCATTGGAAGCGATATATTAAACGCCTCTAAATTCTAAAAATTGCACTTGGAGTGAGCAAACAAAAATTATGCACAAGTTTTACATTTGCAATTCAAGGTAGTCTAAAAAACTGCATATGACAAATGTGCGTGGTTTTTTTACCAATTGTTTTCTTATAGTACCTTAACGTCCCCAAACATCACGAAAATAAAATTTTGTTAGAGTTAAAAGGTTAACTGAATGTCATGAAAGTTCAGACATCAAAATGCACTTTCATTATGCAAGGCGCCATTATAAGGCTATTATGAATTAATGCATTTTTTGTAATGGTGGTTGAATTCCCAACCCTTCATACGTGGTATCTTTTCAAGAGAATATCTTATAGAAAATGTGGCTAAAGTTTGTCAGAAAAAGAATAGAAAACACTACTAAGAACTTGGATTCCTATCCTTGTGTTTAATGGCCTTTTGTGTAGGATAAGCCTATGAGTGAGGGAGTTACCGAAAATGAGGCTGTAGCCGAGTGGTCGGGTTGAATTGGAGGTAAGCCCCAAACAATGAGATTTGCCCTGCATGAAGGACATTGACAAATGTCCAGTAGGTTATATTGACGTGTAATCTACGATAAAACTGCATTGTAAAAACTACACGAATAAGTATACCATATTCCTTCAGCAACATAATAATTGTCTTTTACAATGGTGAAACCACTCAAAGGAGTTGTTTACTTGCCGTACATATATTTTTAAGTCTTATGGCTTTTACTTTGCTACATTGAAACTACCATATAATGTGGGTGGATGAATGGCGTGGGTACATTCACCCATTTGGACATATTCTCATCCATTTGATAAAAAAATCATTCAATTTGGATGAATTTTACCACGGTATTTTGAATTTTTTTTAGTAAAGCTTCTTGTAAATACCATGGGCCACACTATAGGGTGGTTTTGGTGTACCATGTGCATGTTAGCATATGAAAGCCATTATCATATGCATGTTTCAAGTTTGGCGTAAACCGTCCATCACCCACTTTGGACCGTATGAATGTAACTTCTGCTTGCCTTTTACATCAAAATCCACTGACCTAATTCCGCACTAAACATGACGTTTACGACTCGTTAATTGCACTGCGGCAATCCCCAAGGAATAGTGACTTAACCCTTTAACCCCTAACCGCCCAACCATGCATATTTTGCATGATGTACGGATTTGAAGTCCGTTTTTTCATCCATCATGCACTTTTTGCAGTGTGGATTTTTTATTGAAACTTTTATGGAAAGTTAGCTCCGTGCATGTGTGATCCGATTAGAAAGGGGATGATTTGTGAACATTTTATGCTTCATTTCATGTTGTAGTGTTCCACCCAAAATTTCGAAGATTTTAGTCTAAATGTGTTCTTGAAAAATAAACTACGAAAATTAAGCAAGCAAAAATTTCCAAAAATCACTACACTTAGAGTATTACATTTCAACCCATCACAACAAATTTCATTATTAGATTGTCAATATCTTATTTGTAATCATATTACAAAAGAGTGTTAAAATTAAAATTTGAAATTTAACACACAAATATTGGTGATAGCAATCGCAAATCTAACCGTATGGATAGAATCTAAAATGCATAATGTACAACTTTTATTCATTCATCAGCTTGAAAATATCCCTCTTAGTTGCATTTTATAATGCATCTTTAAAAAACTGCCAAATCTGAAAATGGTGATAACGTTTAAGGGTTAACGCTTTGAGTACTGTAGCTGGGTTCAGTGGTTTTCACTAGGTTTTTCCACTGTGATTGATACTGTCAGAAACATGATAGATTAAATTAGGAAGTAATCGTACAATTGTATTCTCAACTGGAGTGCGGACATTTTGTCAAAATTAAATAATCATCCAATGGTGGGATTGGAAGATCATAGTATGTCTTTGAACCGTATAATGCACACTCAAAAATGAGATTTTGGAGGGTGTGTGACTTCAAAGTTAAATAGAATTTTGGTAAAACTTTCTAAATTGAAAGTAAAGATGTTCAGCAATGACCTATGTCAACACCTCTCCGTTGCAATCTTTCATGTTAAGAACGGACTCACACATAATTATTGTGAATTTTAGAAGTGATAGTGAGTTATTCATGTACAGTTTAGGACAAAAACTTATACGTTAAAATATCAAAGGAGTTGGTACATGGATCAAGATCGGAATACATACACTAATGGAACATGAACAAGAGAACACAATCCAAAAAAATAAAATAAGATAACAAAGTTTCAAACACAAGAAATACCGCATAGTACATGTGTTGTATTTGTAAGTATTTATTGTATTTTCAAGTATTTACAATATTTTCGCGTTTTGTTCATAGGTATTTTTGATAGTTGCATAACTCCAAATTAAAATTTTCTTTTTCTAGAAGATATATATTATAACGCTCATAATCTGAACTTCACAATTCAAAATCCAGTCCTTCACGGATTTTCCGTTATTTGCGTTTTCAACACATCAGAGACCACAATATAGTCACTTGAGCACTAAAGGGTTAAAGGCATGGTAAAATTTACAGTGAGTTTCTAAATAAAGTAAACTACCATGCCGGCCAATTTGAAGAATCTCCTTTTGAAATTATTCACAGTTGTCATAATATGATCAATAGCAACTCTGGCTCCGCCCCCCTCAGTCTCTCAAGGAGAAGAGTCAACGGACTGGATATGCCTAAATACCCTATTTCTGGTTTAATAACCCCTATTACTTCCCCGAATTTTTTAAAATAAGCTTATATTTAAGTTTCCTGGATCTCCCAAAAGTGGTGGTACTTTTTGCCCTTGACATCGTGCGGTGAACCTGAACCCAGTAACTTATGTGGACGATCATTCTTGACACCACTTTCAAACTATATTTTGCGAGTTTTTTATTTTTTAAATTAATATTAACTGTTTAGCGTCCCAGGACACTATTTCTCGACCCGGACACTATTTAATTTTAGGGGAGATTTAAGGTAGGAGCACCCAATTCAGAGAGTGTACCCAATACCAATAATTTCTACACAAGGTAGTCATTTCAGAACGCAAATCTAAGCATGTCATAGAGCCCTTATTGTTTGATGACCAAAATGATAAGCTATTTATGGTCTACCTAGATTTACGTTCTAGGATGACTACCATGTCAAGAAATTATCGGCATTGGGTACATGTCGGAATTGGGTGCTCCTACCTTAGTGTCCTCATAAGAAAATAAGTGAATGTAGTAGAGAAATTTGTAAAGTATTTGGGTGAACAATCCTTCTCTTGGTACCCCAATCAGCCCCTGCAAAGAGAAACGAAAAGTACTAGAGATTCTTCAGATGTCCTCAAATAGCCTGTGGAAATAGTCAACTTAGTTGAGTGGTCCAATACATGAATAGTGAGCTTGGGCCTTCACTTGTTTGGAATAGCAAGCTGCAGGTCATTCCCGTGCAGCCCATGCGGTGTCAGTGCCATCTCCATATGAAACTCAGTCACCTAACTTCAATTTCTAAAAAGAAATCTCATATTTCATTTGATTTTAGATCAAAATACAGTTTTGTATTTGGGATTTTCCAGGTCTTTTTAGCTGACAGAAGCCCAAAAACCAGTGTTTTTGATACTTTATGAATTTCAGCTTTTTAATGAATATGGCATGCCACCTCATGTCACTCTCATTACTTGGAAAGAACATGGCACTGTCAATGGAAGAGGGAATGACAAGTGGTAAACTCTTACATCACAAACTTGGCAAGTCATGTTTTTGCAATGTTTTTCGTATGCTGTTGAGATGAGCATGGGTGATTACGTTCGACACATGATAACAATATGTTTATTGTACAAACATCATACGAAGGATATACTACAAACATGCAAAAAACATTAGGATGAAATTTACATGTTTGTAGAGCATTCTTTGTACAGTGTTTCTATAGAAAACATATTATTATTATGTGTCAAACGTAATCACCTCTGTTCATCCCAACAACATACGAAAAACATTGCAAAAACATGACTTGCCAAGTTTGTGATGTATGTAGTGTTAAAGGATTCTATTTCTCTTCACCTTTGAACAAATTGTGGTAATAAACAACAATTCTCTCCAAACACTACATACGCGATTCAGTGTACCAGTATATGATTCATTGTTGGAAAGCTCTTGAATATGCACTTCTATTGGTATAGAATATGCCTTATTATTTTAGAAATGTTCTCGATGAAACTTCTTAAATTTAGTTGCATAAAGTTTGAAAATTTTGAGAGAATGATAGAACGATATAAAAAACATGAAGAACAAGCGGCTAGTCGCATAGTCTCTTCCTCAACTAGTATTTACATAACCATCCACTATTATAAAAAAATCATATAAAATTTAAATAAGTAAAAGATAATAAGTGACCAAAAATGTATTAAAATATTCTTCATTATAATGTAGACCTTTGTATTTAAAACTTGGATGTTTTAAAACTTAGTGAATTATTTTGATATTAGTTTCTATGCTTTGCCATTGATATAATTACTAAAGCAACTTTGGGTCAAATAATAAAAAAATGGTTAGTAGCAATACGGCTCAAATTATGCTTGTCATTTGAGAGGTGTTAGTGATTGTTTCAATTGTAGATCATTCACAACATCACAAGAATATTCTTTGATGTCTTGAACTAGGACTACTATAAAAGGGAGTTTAATTGACACCTCTCAAGATGCCAATTGTGCTTGCTAGTATAGAGTGTCCAAAAATCACACAAGTGCGAGCACAAGTGTCAATGATAAAAAAAAATGCTTAAAGAACTAAAGAAGTGCTTCAAGGATGATGGAGCTTACAAGTCTAAACTTTGACAAACTTGCAAGTTGAAATTGATTATTTTGATGGATCCATCAAATACTATAAAAAGAAAGGGGATTATTAGTCCCCTCCCAAATGACAAGTATCATTTCAATCATGGCACTACTTACCATTTTGTGTTATTGAATCCCAAATTGCTTTTAAATAACACAAAATACGGTTAAAAGTGATAGAGAAGTGCTCGTGCAATTATTGTTCAAAGTTTTCATATTCTTAGTGCTTGCAAAAGTTTGACTGGATTTGTATTACAAATTCTTTAACATCAAGGAACTTCTAATAAGATGGAGGAATATCATGTATTTTTATTCTTCATGCAACTTCCAAATTAATGAAGTGAATACTAACATTCTTTAGCTATTGATGCAACTCCCCTAAATTAAAAAAATACAATAATTTTCCATCAACCACTAGTGTTATCAAACTTTAATTATGCCTTCACCATAGCTACGATGATGTCTTATTTTAATTCAAAAGTTGAAAAAACAAAGTTTGTGATTGGTGGTTGTAATAATCTTGATTATGTTTACTTTCCTTTCTCTTTTGCAAGTTACAATATAATTCATGAGTTTTTTTATTGTATTCAACTTTGCTTCACCAAGATTCTAAAATATCTACATGATCCACAAGAAATGAATGTCAAATCTTATAAAAAAATTTAAGGGTTAAGGGGTTTCAAAGGAAGAGAACGGCTCTATTGATTATTGCCAAAACCATTCTTCTTTGAACCTACAGAAGTTGTCACCTTTTCAATAAAGTGTTGAAAATATTGTCTAATTTTTTTTTGACATTGTGTTATTGAAGAAAGTATTTTAAAATTTTCAATGTCAAAAATAAAGTTGAGAAGAATGTAAAAAAGAGTGGGAAAAATGCCAAAGATAGTGTAAAAAATATGTGTAAGAAATTAAGTATAAAAAGAAAAAGAAAAGTGTTGTCAACTTTGAAAATTGGGATTAATTTCGCAGAGGTCCAAAAAATATGAAATGACTTGGGTTAAATTTGACTTTCTCTTGTTTTCCTAAAAACAATATTAATTAATTAATTAATATTTTTGGGAGGATCTAGCAATATAAAAAGGGGAATCAACACTGAAAAGGAAGCTTTATAAATACCTCACATTACATAAATTAGAAAAATGGAAAAATATATTGTACACATGCAATTTTTAATTTTTTAATTTTTTTCAATGAGATAAGAACCTCCACCTACAACCATGAGTTTCAGTATTTGGACCCCATGGGCCATGGTGGACAACGGTAGTTGCTTTGACTGCAAGCCCGTCTCTTCCAAAAAGAATCAAATGCAAAATTTTGAAACTTAATTTTTGATATACTCTTCAACACTTTTTTGACATTTTTTTAACGATCTTTTTGACTTATCAGAATCAACACTCTTTTTGATTTATCAGGTTCAACATTCTTTTTAACTTATCAGGTGCAATATTCTTTTTGACTCTAACTTTGACATATTAGGTTTGATAATGTTTTTGACATACTAGTGTCCAAAAGTGAGGATTTTTGCAACATAAAATTAATACTCTAGTGTGGAAATAGTGTAAAAAAAGTATAAAAAGAACATCTTTTTTGGTAGAGTTTATTCAAAATTCATTGAAATAATGATCTAACAAGTTGTGTTGGGTTAACCTATTTAAGAAGTCATGTTGAGGTCACCCAATAAAAACACTGAGAGTATCTCCATTAGGATACGAGCAACTAGCCTTCGCTACATCCAAAATAGAGGCTTTAGAAGTTGTACTCTCCCACATGTGCAAGGCCCTCACAAGATGATGAACCACTCACAAGTAACCATATATGGAGTAGAAGCTAAAAAGGTGGAGTGACATCATTATTCAAACAAAGATTCTTCTAAACTTAATTGAAAGAAGTTGAGAAGGTTATTTATATTTTCCATTTTGTCCATGTCCTTTCCAAGCACATTTCAACGGAGGCAAAAAATACATACTTTTCATCCTTTTGCTTAAGTGTAATAGCCTCTCCAATGTCCTAGTGGTAAAAACTTTGAGGTCACAAAACAATCTCTAGATGACATGTTGCTTGCATTTCTGTAAACTATCTTGAATGGTCCCTGGGAAGTGCACTCTTTATTAAATTTTAGAATCACGTGCATTCATGATCCTTTTTAAAATACCCCTCGAACAATTAGAATATTCTTATATTTGTTCATGTATATATGTATAATATAAATATACAACCCTATTATGAGCACTTTGACCACAAGGGCGGTCAATGCGTCATACAAAGTGGATCGAGGGAGGTTTGTGAATCCTAAGTGCCTTCAAGCAATGGACTCCTAATCAATCATGAGATAATGAGACAATTAGGGGGATGTTGCGGCAAAAAAGAATACTCAAATGGGCAATTTAGATTCACAAAGGGGCTAAATTGCATCCTCAATAAATAACAACATACTAAGAAACCCTATAAACACCATAAATGACAAAATACTCAACCAAATGCCGTCAAGGTGTTCAAGGCAATGTAGATGACAAAAACAATGCTCAATATGCAATTTGGATGCACAAAGGGGCTAAATTGCACCCTCACAATAAATTACAGCGCACTAAGAAACCCTAAAAACATCGCATGTGAAGAAATATTCAACTAAATGGCTTCAAATTGTTCAAGGCAACCTAGATGCCAAAAACAATGCTTAAATATGCAATTTAGATACACAAGGGGGTTAAATTGAACCTTAAAATTTTAGGACAACACACAATTCAACCTAAACAACCATAACACACACAAGAACTAACAAATAGATCAAAAAGACATGAAAACATAAACATTCCACAAAAATCAACAACTCACAATTCTACTCCAAAATTATGTCAAAATTGAACTTGGAGTGTGATTTTGGGACAAAATTGGGTAACGCTTCTGCACAGCTCTAAGAACACCGAAAATTGCAACAAAAATTAGTCACACAAACAATGGTTCAAACATTAACCCCTAATCGTCCCGACGTCCATATTTTGGATGTTTTTTGGGGTACATTCACCTTCGAAGTGTTGTAACTTTTGCAAAAAGTGTTTGTTTTTAATGAAATTTTGGAAAAATAAACCGCATGATGTATGGAATGTATGGTAAAAATTTCAAATCAATCCAAGATGTATTGAATTTTTGGTGATCATTTGAAAGTAGGTATCTTTTTTTTGGACAGTTTTTGTGCATTTTAATGGCTGCAACTTTGGGGGCTTGTATCTCCTTCATCCCATGTCCGTTTTCAATAAAAACTATTGGGTTGGATTCCCCTTGAAGTCTAAGGTAGGTGTGCTGAATTTTGCGCGGGTCCCAATGTCGATCCCTACATTTCGGGGCTGGGTCCTTAAAACCTCCCGGCCAAGTTTGAAAAAGCACCCAAGAAGCACTCTAAAAATTGTTCTTTTATTGGCTGATTTTGAGAATCCAACCTGTGGATAAAGCACGAATCCTATGCACGAGTAATGGCCACTCTACGCTTTTAGACTTAGAAATTCACAGAAAATTGTAGACATATTCAAAAAATGTGTTTTTTTTGGGATGCCTTTGCACGAGCTTTGCGGAGCATCCCAAAATAATAATAATTTTTTTCACAGACCTAACCATGCAAACCTGAAATTTGAACGGAAATATGAACATCTACCTTAGTTATCATGGTAAACTTTTCATGTCAATCCATGTTGTTTTGAATGTTTGGGAGTCATTTTAGTGCACGGGTCTAGTTTGGACACTTTTTGCTTTTTGGGTCAAATCGGTCACTTTTCGGGCTACTTTTTGACATTGAAAGGCCATTTTAGGGTTCCTTAAATTTTTTTCATGAGTTTTTTTTGGTACCAATGTGTTTATATGATGATTTTGAACTACTTTATAGTTGAAAGTTTTTTTCATTTGAGTAATTTTGAAAACGAATTTCACCTCTAACTGTGTTGCTAGGAAAATTTCAGCATCCTTTTTTTACACTAAAACACTACGATCTTGCAATCTATATGGCCAAATGACCCCAAAATTGATCCACATGATCTACAACATGTATATTACAAGATTGTACGGTTGAGATTACTATACCTCACTTACATTTAGACGTATAACACATCAAAAGTAATGATGATTTTAAGCCCAAAAAAGCTAGGGACGCTTAGGGGTTAATCACTCAAACACACAATTAAAAACATAGAATCAATACAATTCATGAATTTATTATACAACCAAAATATAATAAAAGGAGCAATGTGCAATCACAACTACAACTATAGAGGTTAGAAAACAGGAAGTTGTATACACTTTGATAGATGCTCCAAAAATTCTTCCAAGTAGCTCCCTCTATATTATCACCTTGTTTGTTAGTCTAACTCTTACCTAAACCTACCTCTTCCACTAGATACCTTCTACATTCACCCATTGTTCTAATTTCTACTCATCAAACACCCGCTAGTTCTAGTTTCTACTCACCATCATAACCCTTTGTTCTAATTTATATCAATCAAACACGCTCTTGTTATAATTTCCACAAATCAAACACAAACTTGTTCTAATTTCTGTTCAAAAAATAAACTATTGTTCTAATTTCTACCTACCAATTAAATGGCTACTCTATATGATCATCGGAAAATAACCACATAACATCAAACACCGTTAAAACCAAAATCGCATAATAAATTGCAAAAGCTACAATTGATCAATTTAACTTCTACAAACTCATACAAATCACACAATAAATCACTCTCACGGCGAAACCTTGACCAAATATTAAATGCTCTATTCAAATATCATCAAATCTCCAAATCTAATAAAATACATAGAATAACTATTATGAATGTATAAAATCACCAAATACCACAGTAAATGCTTTACCGTGGTTTGTGAATCGTTTGAACGGTTCACATCTATTTTCAACCCTAAATATGCTTCAAGTTGTATGTATACATGGTACGGTAGTGTTCAAATTAATCCCCTTTTTGTGCACTTACATGATTCCTCACACACATGAAAGAGTGCACCCCTTGAGGAGTGGTCATAGATCCTATTGGTGCTTAATGAGCACTACAAGCTAATCCGTTGTTTCTTATTCTCGAGAGTCCGGAAAGTGTCGTTGCTTCTCACTCAAATATGAATTGTAGATGCTTGTCTTGTGTGATGTTCCGCACTCATCTCCTTTGATAAAATGAGAAATGGCGCGGTTTCACTCAAAAACGGAATGAAAGACAATACTCCCTCCTTGTAGTGTCAACAAGAACATATATTCTGAATGAAGAGCTTCTCATGTCTGGTTCACACCAACCACATGCGTCAGGATGTGCGTGCGTTAAGGTAAGTAGCCTGACAAAGTCAATTTTATTTAAAATATCTACACTACAAAAGGAACGCACGTAAAAAAGCAAAGCAAAAAAAAAAAAAAAAAAAAAAGTTAGAAATTTACGGCAGGGAAGTGCATGCATTCATGGCCCATTCAAACCAAGCCCCTGCTGCACTTGCATCTGCATTCCGAAATGGAGGAAGGTAAAACTAAGAAACATAAAAAACTGTTCAAAGCCTTGTCTTTTCTTACTGCAACTACTCTTCATTACAATGCCGCAAGTAGAGTCATGCTCCTTTTTTTGCGTTGCGTTCCTTTCTGTCATGCGTTAAAGTGATTTCTAATTGCATATTTTATATTTCTTGGTTGACAACAGATTCCCTCAAAGTTACTTGCACATACATGCATGCAACAACATTGGTGGATGCGAATGGGCCATCCATCAGTGGACAACAATGCTTGCATTCAGAGAAGACAAGCTTCAACAGTGCGCAAATTATATTTTACTGTATATAATTTTACCTACATGAATGGGCCATGAGCTGATGATCTCCAGTTCCAAGGAGCTGATTAGCTCAGCAAAGAATTGTTGCAGAATTTGACATTCTGTCATCGGAGAAGAAGACAGACATCGATAGAGCTACAGGTCGATCAGATGTGCAGTAAACTCCAAAAACCAGCAGATGCAACCATAGCCTGTTGACAATTAAAAATCTCGCTAATAACTTTGTCCTAGGAATCTAATCAATCTGCACATTGAATAATTACTCACTTGTTGTGTAGTAGGTGTCAGTCGAAGCTCCAACTTTCCTTCCGGTGTTCCATGAAAAAAGCTCAGTTTCCCACATTTCTAGACAGAAGTTTTTATGTCACACCACATCATCACCTCGAAGCCCAAGTCGGTGCTAGAAGCCAACTTAAGCGCCTTGATATTATTATTCTAATCATTCTATGGAACTTTCATTCCCCTCTGCCCAATAGCTTGCAGCCAACGCATCCTTTTCTCCGAGTGTTAATTTCGCACTGACAAAAAACCAACATCACCGTTGCTTTACAAATTCATTTAAGTTACTGCTGTGACTCAGTCCAATGTAGACCTTTTTGAGACCCAAAAGTCCGGAAGCAATTCATCCTCGGAAACTGCACCAGTTTTTCTATTACAACTGTCATGAGGCCCTGCTTTTCGGCATTTTCTGAGACACAAGAATGTCGCATTCCCACTGCTCACCATCTCATTTGCCTTCTACTTGCGAATTGAAATTGTGGGGTTCGTAACGTTCCCTCACCATCTCATTTGCCTTCTACTTGCGAATTGAAATTGTGGGGTTCGTAAAGTTCAGTAGCATGCACTGTCCCTGCTTTGGCTCTACTACAGTAGATGATGTGGAATATTCCACACCCAATAGCTAAGTGGACATGTGGAGGCTCAAGTTGATGAGCAGTGGGCATGAAGGAAAGGCAGTGGGCATGAAAGAAAGGGAGTGGGCATGAAGGCTACTGAATGTTATGTTTTTGCTATCGCCTGGCTTTCAAGAGACATGCCCTGTCCTCACTTGAATGGTGAATTGGGCAAAGAGTCCCACTCTTACACCCTCTAAGGACTTCGGGACTTCCATGCTCCATTAGTGGGCAAAGATAGCACTAAAAGACAAGAGTGAATAAGATTCCTTCCACCGATCATCGATGAGCACAAAAACCAGGCAGGCCAAGCTTCTTTTTCAATATCGGTATGGTACTTGTGCTTTCATCTATTGGTTGGTTTCCAAAATATATATCTAATTTTATGCTTTAAAGCATAACTGAAATGCAGTGTTGAGAGTTACAAGAAAGTACTTTGGAGATTCTGGCATTGGTGAATGCGGGTAGTAAGGACCCACCCACCGATACATGTAAGGGGGTCCTAATAGTGTATTCAATGAGGCCATAATAAGAACTAACTGTCTAGTTGAGTTGACGTTTTGTGGATTAATTGCCCACCTTCCACAAAGAGTGCTGATAGGTGGCTTGTGAAACGACTTGTTTTTTTTTACTTTTAGCAAATATTTATGGACTACATAACCGGTGAGGGACGGCTGTCACGAACCGATTATGGGACATAGCCTATTCATCAAGACTGTCCAATTTCAGTTATTTGATTGATCTAATGGTTCAAAAGAATAGTTTCGGTTATGAGTTCTAACCCATGAGTGAATATTAGCGTATCGTCTTGTGACACATCTGTTAAAAAGAAAGGGCACAATAGCACATCCCTCCCTGTTTAACTCATTCTTGGCAGGCAGCCATGGGAGGTCCTTTATCATATAGAAAAAAATCACATGTAAAAATGATTTTAATACAGTTAAAAACATAAGTTGAGATCCAATATTTAATGGAAAAAGGTGATCAAATTGTGGGTTGCAATCCCATCTTCAATGATTTCATGAAAAGATGTATTTTTCTGATTTAAAAAATTTGAATACAAAGTTTTTCTTAATACAAACAACAAAATAAATCGACTCAACTTAAAATTTCTACATTATAAAAAGTAACGAAGGAAAATATTGTCAAACATCTAAAATATTTTTAGTTGTAATCTTCAAATTTCATTTAAAACATCTTTGGTTTTAACATATAGAGTTTGCAATAACGATAAATTACTCAAATACTCAAATTTTTTTTGGAAATATGTGTAGTAGAAATCAGACTAAAACAAGCTTTCATTTGAATCTTGAATCAATGAATTTAGACCGTAAATAAAAAAGCTATAGTTACTTGAATTTGAACTTTTAAACTTTTGAATTAAAATTTTTCTACTTTAATGTAAAATATCAATGAAACTTGAAACCTTGTTAAACACCATATGATATTCAAATAGCACATAATTAGTGCATTGAAAGTCTATGGTAATGATAATAGCAAAATGTTTTGTCAACACTTTTGTCAAAACAAAATATTGTTGGTAAGATTGATTAGTAACTCATCTCCAGGATTGCCCTACGCTTTGAGGTTGTTTATTTTGTCTACCTTGAGTCTACATCTGAAGGGAAAAAAAAAAAAAAAAAATTTTAAATAAATAACAAAACAAATACATAAAAACGACTTTGGTGCACCTTTACTCATCAAAAGCTTTCCGAAAGTATAAAGAATGCGATCGGCTGAAGCACGGTCAAGGAGATCACAACGTTAAATACAAAACAAATAAAACAACATAAACAACTTACCTTCATTATTTATATACATAATTCAACACTCCAAATAAAGTTTTTTTATGATTTATAATTTTATTTTCCTTGAAATGTTATAAAGTGATTTGATTGGATTCAAAATTATATCATTTTAATTCTAAGTACCGGAAGGTCATACATACATACATACACACACACATATATATATTTCCATGTTTGAATTGCCATTTTCATTAGTTTTTCAAATTCTCAAACACCAAGTTTGATTTTGTTTTGGTGTAACTAAATAAAAATTCTTCAACTTTTTCATCAAATTTAATGAAACCAAGTTGAAATTTTGGCAAACTTTGAATTCTTTTTGAATTGAAAACTCAATCTTTAGTTTCTTATGTTGAAGATTTCTCAAATAAGGCTATATCACTCAAAATTATTGAAGGCAAATTATTGAAAAACAAATTTGCTTTGATCATATAATTTAGGATTTTCACTTCTTTTTAGTTTTTTTTTTCCCACGTGACTCTACATGATTTACTTCTGAATGTGACCAACTCCATTTGAATGTAAAGGCTTTGAATTTTTCCTATAAAATTTGCAAGTCCTTCATCCCAAACTGCCCAAGCATCCAATTTATGGATGATGAACAGAATCAAACTCCGTTTTCTCATTCATCATACACTTTCTCCAGTGTGGATTTTTTACTATACATTTTATGGAAAGTTATTTTACTTCATGCATGTGTAAACCAATTAGAAAGGGGATGACTTGTGAAATTTTTATGCCTCATTTCATGTTGCAGTGATTCACCAAAAAGTTGAGGCATAAAAATTTCACAATTTCTAAGATCTTAGTTCAAAAGTGCTCTTGAAAAAATCAACTCACAAAAAATCAACTCACAAATCAACAAAAAAACCTCCAAAAATCACTACACTTAAGAGTATTACATTTTAACCCATCACAACAAATTTCATACACAGATTGTCAATATCTTATTCGTAATCGAATTACAAAAAAAATTGAATTTTAAGTTTCAAATTTTATACAAAAACATTGGTGATTGGAATCATAGATCATACCGTATGGATAGAATCTAAAATTTGCAATTCTCCAAATCTGAAGAGGCTGTGGGCATTTAGGGGTTAATCAAGATCACTTACGCTCAAACATCTAAGGCTGAAAATCAAGCCTCAATTTGATTTAGAGGTGATTTCCAAATTCCTAAAAAAAAACAAACGCAGTACCTAATGTTCATGAATTTTTTAATCAAAAACATAATTGTGAAAAGAGCCCAAAAATAAAAGCTCTTCACAATCTCATAGATCCCATAGATTCACAATTCCACGAATCCAGTTGATGCCACCAAAGGTAACTTCAAGATCCTACACTTGCTTTCCTAATTTTACAGATTGTGTTGTTTTGGAAAAGTTCTTGATCTATGTTAATAACTGCATAGTTTTGTCCAAAAAAAAGCCAAATAGATTTTAGGAGTTAAGAGCAGTTCAAAAGACTGAAAGTACTTTTAAAACATTCAGAAGCTGGAAAAATACAAGAGGATCTTTGTACACGTCTCACCTAACTAAGGAACCAATTCCGCACATAATCAAGTGGGCGTTCCAAAACCGGTGCAAAGCGAAGTATCAGAGGATTGGCATATGCACCTATTCTGGCCCAAATATGTTGATGATACAGGGAAGTGCTTGGTGCTTTATAGTAGAGCTTCAATAGCTGGAAAATCAGCACACGTCACATATACACCTTGTAAGATCAGAGAAACAAACCCTACGACAGGACTAAAATTTCAAACTGGCAGTTCAAATTTCAGAGTTCTAAACATCTTGTGTCAGTTTAGGAGCTGAAATCGACAATATTGAATATCACTTAGATGAGATGAAAAATACCTGCCAGTAGATCAAAGCTTGGACGAGATTGCGTTGTGGCCTGCAAACAGGACAGGACATTATTTCAAAAGTGAATGGGGGTGAACGTACTTCTTACAATATAAAAAAAGTGCTCTTCCAAAGGTTAAGGTGCCTTTGCAACCATGACAGAAAAACTATGGAGTTGAATTTTCTCTCAAGCACCAGGTGCAGCAGTCAAAGTTCAACTCACAAAATTAACTCTAGCATATTTGTAAAACAAAATGAATGAGAGTCCAAATTAAGCAATTCTAAACTTCTAATTAATTATTAGGAACTATGCCAAGAAAGAGCTTACGTGAGAATCATGAAAATTAACATGAATCCAATTCCAATCTCTGCATTGGCACTAGCCATTTGCAACTTTGTTCGGTTATTTGCCAGCAGGTCACAAGGCCTCTGTAGGAATCTCCTGTTCATCAAATAACAGATCATTTCTTTTAACAGTCGGAAATTGAATCCTTTCCTACATGACCATGATACCATGCTGCGTAAAATGTAAATGAGAAAAAGTAGATGCTTCACAAATATGAAAGGAGACAAACCCAAAACATTAGCATTAGAAATTAGATTAATCTTGGTCAAGTTTAAGTTTACTTGTACAACTGAGTGTTGCTGAAATTTCCCCGCAAGTACATTCCTGCGTGCTCCAAAGACCGGCAAAGAACAGGGATCACAGCATCTGCGCACATATCAAAGCTCTTCATCAAATACACTTCAGGATTAAGTTTCAATTAAAAATATTCAAGAAATTGTTAACAATCAAATATATATCAAGCAATGAGGTAATTTAAAAGGGAATATGTGGAGAGAAAAGATACTCACACTTGACGGGGTGCATGGATGAGAGAAATATAAGAGAGTACATTAATGTCAGAAAATCCCTAGAAGGCACTATAGTTTGCATCCATTGCTGTAAATCTTGCAAATTCCAAGAACGAGGTCTCTGCACAAATATCACAAATCTCACCTTCTATTAGAATACATCAAAATCTTTAATTGAATAAAAGATTACAAGTGTTCCATGCATCTAAAACAAAATGCAGTGGTATTTCAACCTTCTGGATAGTGCTTGCTTGTTAATGTCGAGAGTTAATCATCCTCAAAAGCACTACAGCAATAATGCAATTCTTCTTAGGATATGAATGAGAAACGTGAGCCTATATTTCTTCACATCATCAAACTTTTTGACGAAGAGCACACCCAGTATAACAAATTCCAATAGAAAACAAGAATTCAGAACCAATGCAAATCAAACGCATCATTACATATCCAAATTCTGATAACTCTCATTTGCACACTGCTTTGTGACACTGGTGTCTGGTAGCCTAGTAAATAGTCTGTCCTTCAAATTCATCATGAGCAACCATAAAGACCAACGGGAAGAGAGCATCGTCTGTACCCGATTATTTAGGTAGAGACAATGAGCACAAGCAACGGCAGAGCCCGCTAATGAGAAGCGGTATCCTCGGTCAGATATACCTCGTAGTGGAAGTGGAAATACGGCAAGAATTGCCATTACAACAACCTGGATTAGAGTCCAGAAATGTTAGTTCGCCACTGACAAGCAAAAATGGACACTATAACTGTAGAAAACAAGAAGATAATGGGTCATATCCATGAAATCCCGGTCTTGGGAAACTGAGTCTCACGCTAGCGCACCGGTAGTCTCATTGAACATCACAAATCTGTAAAGCTGTGAACCAAATAGTTACATTTTAGGACAACCTACCCATCCATTGTTCAGAAACTGGAAAGATTTCTGGTCAAGCTGAAGACTGCCACCAACTGGAGGAGCAGCACGTGGAGGAGGTCGTGGCGGAATATTTCCAGCCGTGCTCTGAGCTACAATTAATTATAGCACATCGGTGTTAAAAGGTCAATTTGTAAGTGTTTCGTTTTCAATTGTTCAATAGTCATCTCTTCAGAAGATATTAGCAATTCCAGGACACAATTCAAGCTGTGAACACAATCACTGCTTGTGAGAACACATAATCTAAACACGATTGTGGTATATTACATGTTCTCAAGGGTTTTAACAGATCGGTCTTATCTAAAGATCTTTCGTTAATTATCCCTTAGACATTATAGTCTAGAAGTTGATATTTTCGTTTTGAGCATGCACCAAACCCTTTGTTGGTGACTTATAATACTGTGAAACAATTTACCTAGTGCGGTCTCGGATATTTAGAAGACACGGATCATTCTCTTGAGTTCAATATAAAAACTCCAAGCGTACCTGTGCTTCCCCTTGTACTTGCTGGACGTTGTTGAGCAGACACGGATGGACGAGGAGGTGCAGAACTCTCACTCAGGCTTGAAAGAGGTTGCACTTCAAGTTCTGGATCCTGTGCAAAAGATAAATAAACCTGCCTGTTACTCTCTAAGTTTTAGAAAACGAAAATAAAAATTCAAACTAGAACGTTATTCAGAAACTAGAAACCTGATACTACGCACTAACAATAATCTAGAAATTGGATTATGCTTCACAAAAGCTTAAACTATTGCCACAATTTGATAAACGAACAAGTACACAGTCAGTACTGCTCAAAACCCTAACACATTAGAATCTTCCAGGCTATGTTTAAGGTAAACACACCTAATAGCAACACCTACCTAAATGCGACACTCCAAAATCTTGAACAATGAGTACATAGCACTCGCGTTGGGTTTAGATCATCTACCAGTAAAACTTTGAAACCGTACATCTTTTGCATGTGATATCCACATAATGCATTCTTCGGTGCATTAGAATCCTCTCCAATTGCCTAACAAAAATATTTTAAAATCTGACCATCTTAATAATAGAAACTATACCCACCGCTTAACCCCTAAGCGTCTAAAACGCCCAATATGGCCGTCTGCATCACTGAACTTTGCAACGGTGGGATACCTCGGTTTTCTGAATGCAAAACATCATTTCATAGCTCTTGTTCTATACTACAAGATCAACACTGTCGATCGTTGATCGTGTCAAACTGAAGTCATTTTCACACACACAGATAATTTGCAGCAGGGGGTTCAATTTTCGTACACTACAGAAAATACACAGTTGACGCTTATGGATTAAAATTTCACCATTAGTTGTCTTCACCTAGAGTGTAGAAAAGCTCTAGAAGAGAATTTGAGAAGCTCCAACCAAGGAAAGAATAGAATTCACGATAAGATTTAAGAATCAATGCGACAGTCATGAAAGCTCCCTACAATATTTTGCCCTCACACCCGAGTAACAGTAAAAAGACGAGTTGTCCAGCATTGAGATGATAAAACGTCTCCAGAACTTATTTTTCACTTAAACCTCAAGACTAAAACCCCGACAAAAAATCAAACAACAACGAAGGTTCAGGTGTAATAGATACTTAAAAGGCTGATAAAAGGCGATACATACATTTTATTTATTTTCTAAATGAAAAAGAAAAGACATGAGCATCGGGAATGGCTGGCAGGCACGTACGATGAAACGCTGGTAAAATTTAAGCTGAAAGTGACGGCGGACATCCGGACGAGCACTCATTTGAGGCGGAATGAGCACATTGTTCCAGTAATCAGTCCATCGAGGGTCCTCATCGAACGCATAGGCCTCCGCAGCTGTCCGCTTCTGCGCCTGCCCATTCCCCGCCATCGCTGGCCAAACCTCAAAGAGAAAATGGCACGCAGCAAACAATTATTTTCTGTGAAGAGCGATGATTCTCTAAGTTAAGTGAACGGGCGCCCTCATCTACTTGCGAAATTGCACACTCGAAGAGAATCGGTCACACTGCAGATTATTGAAACACTCACTACAAAACGACGATGGATCCTTCAACATCGATCGCGGACATGGAAACCCTAATCCACTGCACTTGCTTGACCCGTAACATTGGGTTTCTAGACTTCACTTCCACAACATAGTTTTAATGTTGAGAAACTAGTGGGCCCCGCACGCCGGACACTGGCATTCGTTTGCATTGATATATTCTAAAAAGATAGCTAAATTAGTTTTCCATGAGTTTGAAGACCACCAAGTTCTTACACATCTATATAACATTCATTACACTGAATGGCGTATTTAGTGTTCCAGGACACTATTTCTAAACCCAAACACTATTTAATTTTAGGGAGATATAGTGTCCTGGTAAGAAAAAAATGAATGTAGTGTTCCAACGACATATGGCAATTTTATAATAAATATGGCATACCACCTCATATTACTCTCATTACTTGAAAAGAACATGGCACTTTCAATGAAAGTGAGAAAGACAAGTGACAAACTCCTATGTAGTATCAAGGGACACTATTTCTCTTCACCTTTGAACGAATTGTGGTAAAAGACAGTCATCAATTATTCTCAAACACTAAATACGCCATTCAGTGTAGTCTTCATACCCACTGCCTTTCCTTCATGCACTTTGTTCATCACCTTGGGCCTCCACATGTTCACTCAACTACTGACGAAGTATTGTTGGGTATGGAATATTCCACACCATCTATTGTAGAGTCAAGGCAAAGACAGTGCATGCTATTGAATGTTATGTAATAATAAGAGACCACCAAGCTCTTCCATACCTTATAACTATTTGGAGTGAACAAATAAGAGTATATTAAAGCAAAACACATGGTATTTTATTCAAACACAATTTGAATTTTAGAATAACTTTATTGTATGCAAAATTTTAGAAGCTAACTGCACTTAAGTTTTTCACCTTTGTATGATTGTACCTTTCGATCTATACATCACCTATGTACGCAAATTACCACCCCATTTTTGTTACAAAGAGTAGAGTCACCACAAAAAAATCTCAAAAAATCAAAATCAAAATTCATTCAACACTGAATTGACCGAACTTGAAAAATCAGCCTTGGTCCTTTAGGGGTTATTATGTGTATTTTTTAGACCACCCAAGACTACAAATGTAAAACATGTGCAGATTTTGTAGAATCTTCATTTGCTCACCTCAAGGGCAATTTTTGGAATTATGAGATGTATAATATATTGTTAAAAAGATCACAAAAATGTGTTTTTAACGGTATGTTATACACCTCCTAATTCCAAAAAGTACACTTGCAGTGAGAAAATGAAAATTTTGTACATGTTTTACATCTACATTACACTAGTAGAAATGTGGTATGATTGAACTAGTCCCTTGTGACTTAAATGGTCACAAGGGATAATAATCAAGTCACAAGAGACCATTTAAGTCAAAAATGACTAGAGAGTTTAAATTGACAACGTTTCTTACAAGTGTTACAGGGTGGTTTAAGAAACTACACATGACAAACTTGTTCAATTTTTTACCAAGTTTTCTTATAGTGGATAAACTACCAAACATGTAGGAGAAAAAAAAATCAAACATACGTGTTTACAACAAAGGATAGAGCATCCCAAATGTTGTTTACATGTGGAGATTGTTAAATCAGAATAGTGTTGCAGGCCTTGCAATCACAAGTGCTTAAAATTTGAAGTTCTCATGACAAGGATATGATCGATGTTGCCTCTCACAACCAAGTAAACCGCAAAGAATTCAATTTGAATGATAGAAACATTCATTCATGTATAACAAACGGCAATCGTGGAGTTTTTGCCTTAGTATTTACTCCAAATTTATTTTATGGTTTCTTTTTTACTTTCCAAGTGCATAATTCCTAATAACTCCTAAAAAACATAGCATTTTGGTAGTCTCTCCCTTGGTAGGGCAAAGACAACAAATATGAAAAACAAAAAAGTAAGTTGAAACAATTGCTACGGGTATAAGGATAAAAACATCTTTATTGAAAACAAAGGGAAAGTTTATTCCTAAAGTTGGGCAGACCTTGAAGCTTGTTGGGGTTGTTGGTTTATGCATCCTCAGTTGTTGGCACACCCTCTAAGAGCTTGTTTCCATGGGCTTTTACAAACAAGTTGCTTGTAGCCGTGGCAAATTGGTGTGTCTCCTCCCCCACCCTCCAGCTTGATATAGAGTGATTTTTAGAGAATATTTGCTGCTCCTGCCTAGGCCTACAATCATATAAACCGGCTCTAAGTAGTTTGTCGGCTGCCTTTTCCTTTGCTCGAGTGCGTTACCCGGTTCATACACAGATTGTCAATATCATATTTATAATTGAATTGCAAAAGAATTTAGAATTTTGAGTTTTTAATTTTATACAAAAATATTGGTGATAGCAATCATAGATTTAACCGTATGAATAGAGTCTAAAATTCATAATGTACAGTGGGGTACCAATCAAAATGTCGTTTTTGAATTCGCAATGAGAAAAATTTCAGTACTGCCAACTTTGAAAGCCTCCCGAGAGCTCAAAAATGGTATTTTACCACGAAATTTTTACCAAAGAATTATCTTGAAGTTAATTATATGTGTGCCAAATTTCAAGGCCGAAAAATCCACCGACAAAAAGTTATTCAAAATCTACCAACATTGGTAGTTGTGGAAATTTTTTCACTGCTGCCAACTTTGACAGCCTCCCAAAGTTTGAATTATTTTCTTTTTCCCATGAAGTTTTTGGAAAAAAAACCTCTTTATGTTGATAACATATGGTAAAAATTTCAAGGCCTAACAATTAATACAAAAAAAGATATTAGCAATCTACCAACATGTGTAGTTGTGGGAAAAAATGGGGGAAAACCATTTCATTGCTACCAACTTTGACACCCTCCCAACGGTTGAGAAATTGTCTATTTACCATGAAATTTTTGACACAGCATGATCTTTATGACAACAACAATCATGCCAAATTTCAAGGCCAAAAAATTCACCAAAAATAAGTTATTTAAAATCTACCAACATTGGTAGCTGCTGTGGAAAGTTTTTCACTGCTGCCAACTTTGACAGCCTCTCAAAGATTGAATTATTTTTTGTTTGCCATGAAATTTTTGGAACAAAAACCTCTTTATGTTGATAACATATGGTAAAAATTTCAAGGCCAAAACATTAATACAAAAAAAGATATTAACAATCTACCAACATGTGTAGTTGTGGGAAAAAATGGGGGAAAACCATTTCATTGCTACCAACTTTGACACCCTCCCAACGGTTGAGAAATTGTTTATTTACCATGAAATTTTTGACACAACATGCTCTTTATGATAACAACATTCATGCCGAATTTCAAAGTCAAAATATGTATACCAAAAAAAATATTTACAATCTACCAATGTGTGTAGTTGTGAGATAGTTTTTATTACAGACATTGAAATTGTTGAAGTATGTCAGATAATCATGGTTCTAGATTGAAATTCTCTAGATGAATGATGCAATCTCTTATCATAAACGCTTCTCAAAAAAATTAAGGATAGCCAAATTTAGTTGTGTGCACTTGTCACATCTCAAAGACTCCACTTGTTTAAAAATTGGAGACCATACATGCATGAAGAAGCTTTTTGTTACTCAGTATATGAGTGAGTGAGGCTCTGAGTGAGGCAGTGAGTGAGGCTGTGAGTGAGGCTTTTTCCTTAGTGAGTGAGGCTGTGAAGTTTTTTCCTCAGTGAGTGAGGTTGTGAGGCAGGATGATGGCAGGATGATGGTATGTGAGATTTTTTTCTGATGACTGAGTGAGGTTCAGTATGTGCTCAGTGAGTGAGGCTGGATCATGGTGATTAAGTGAAGGCTAGATCATGGTCACTGAGTGATGGCTATTTCAGACGAAACTCGTGCTCGTATAGTAGGTTTGAGTGAGGCAGGGAAGACAGGAGTTGACATTGCAGCTATTGTTGGAGTCCATGTTAGAACAGTTCAGAGAGTAGTGAAGAAATTTCGAGAAGATGGAACCTATAAGTGCAAACCTTGTGGTGGAAGTCATGCTAAAAAGCTCAGTGATAGAGATGTCCGTGCTATTATACGTGTCTCAAAAACTCATCGTCGCTCGACACTCTCTGAGATCACTAATATATGTTCTACTCAAGTGTCTAGATCGACTATTCGAAGGGCCTTACATGAGAGTGGCATTTTCAGTCGAATTGTTGTTAAAAAACCTTTTTTGACACATCGTCACATGTCTCAACGATTGGCATTTGCTCAAAAGTATTGTGGGTGGACTATAAAAGAATGGAAGAGAGTTGTTTGGACAGATGAGTCTACCTTTGAAGTTGGAAAAAATTCTAGACAAATTCATGTTTGGAGAAATCCATATGAGCGCTATTCATCAAGTTGTATGGTTCCAACTTTTAAGAGTGGAAGAACTTCTTTGATGATATGGGGTGCATTTGCTGGAGGGCAAAAGTCACAACTTGTTTTTATGCTCAAAGATAGACGTTCTGCTAAGGATTTTGTTGAAGTGGTCTACAATGTCGAGTTGCTTCATTTTATGAGTTCAGTGCCACATGCATTGCTCATGGAAGATGACGCACCTGTCCATCGTAGCAAAGTATGTGAAGAATGGAGACAAACACATCTTTTGGAGAAGTTCGATTGGCCTGCAAATTCTCCCGATCTCAATCCAATTGAGAACCTTTGGAAGATTTTGAAAGATGCAGTGCAACATGGCCCAATATGTCCAAAACATTTAGATGACTTGAAGGTAGTTATTGAAAGAGAGTGGAGGTTAATCAATAGTTTAAAGCTCCTTCAACTATGTCATTCTATGCCCTTTAGGTTACAAGCAGTGATTGAGGCAAAAGGAGGACATACACGTTGGTAGATTGTAAATATTTTTTTTGGTATACATATTTTGACCTTGAAATTCGGCATGAATGTTGTTATCATAAAGAGTATGTTGTGCCAAAATTTTCATAATAAATAGACAATTTCTCAACCGTTGGGAGGGTGTCAAAGTTGGTAGCAATGAAATGGTTTTCCCCCATTTTTTCCCACAACTACACATGTTGGTAGATTGTTAATATCTTTTTTTGTATTAATTTTTTGGCCTTGAAATTTTTACCATATGTTATCAACATAAAGAGGTTTTTGTTCCAAAAATTTCATGGCAAACAAAAAATAATTCAATCTTTGAGAGGCTGTCAAAGTTGGCAGCAGTGAAAAACTTTCCACAGCAGCTACCAATGTTGGTAGATTTTAAATAACTTATTTTTGGTGAATTTTTTGGCCTTGAAATTTGGCATGATTGTTGTTGTCATAAAGATCATGCTGTGTCAAAAATTTCATGGTAAATAGACAATTTCTCAACCGTTGGGAGGGTGTCAAAGTTGGTAGCAATGAAATGGTTTTCCCCCATTTTTTCCCACAACTACACATGTTGGTAGATTGCTAATATCTTTTTTTGTATTAATTGTTAGGCCTTGAAATTTTTACCATATGTTATCAACATAAAGAGGTTTTTTTTCCAAAAACTTCATGGGAAAAAGAAAATAATTCAAACTTTGGGAGGCTGTCAAAGTTGGCAGCAGTGAAAAAATTTCCACAACTACCAATGTTGGTAGATTTTGAATAACTTTTTGTCGGTGGATTTTTCGGCCTTGAAATTTGGCACACATATAATTAACTTAAAGATAATTCTTTGGTAAAACTTTCGTGGTAAAATACCAATTTTGAGCTCTCGGGAGGCTTTCAAAGTTGGCAGTATTGAAATTTTTCTCATTGCGAATTCGAAAACGACATTTTGATTGGTACCCCATTGTACAACCTTTATTCGTACATTAAGTTCAATATATCCCTGTCAGTTACATTTTATAATGCACTAGTGGGACCCGTGCCGTTGAGCTCATTGAGCTTGGGTTGTCTCCTCGATGGATTCCAGCGCGGAACGGTCGAGTGAGAGAAACCAAGCTGTATACTATAATAGATAATAGGGTCAAGACCCATATTTAATATTTTTTGAATAAAAGGTCCATTGCTCAATTTTTTTAATTTTAATTTTTTGAATGATTAAATATGGCCATGGCCAAAATAGATTAGAAATAGAAAAATATAAATTAAAGTAACTTATTATATTCTTCAAAAATACTATTTTTCATTCAATTCTATTCATACATTCAATTCTAATGATAAAAAATTTGATTCAATTTGAACTATATTAGTTAACAATATGATCAATTCAAGTCATCATTACGACCTGGATATTGATCGAGGCATCCCTCCCTTACCTGCTGCCTTTCAAGTCAATTGTATTGTATGACAACCGGTCTTCCACTCAATTGCTCTGCTCCCTGAGAATCTGCAAAAATTATACGAAATGATCAAGAACCACCCTGAAATCAACAAGAATAATTTGAAACCACAACAGAAAACCTAAAATTTTCTCTTCCATACTGCCTAATGACAATTAATTTATGCTAATCAACCAACCGTTAACATCTTCACAAAACAATTAGGAATATGAAGTGCAAAGACATAAATCATTGGCTGCTGGATTACTCAGAGATCTCGTCTATCTGAATCCTATACACCAGCGGCTGAGCTGAGCCAGTGGGACCCATGCCGTTGAGCACATTGACGTTAGTTTAATGTTAAGAACTTTTATGGACTTCAAATATGTAAAATGATTTCAACTAACTTCAAAGTCACTCAACTATCATGCAACTAATTATAGAATACCTCAAATATCATTCACTAACTGTTTCAAATCCACTTTCATCAATCCTCACTAAAATTTTGAAAGTAAAACTCTAAAAGAAATCGTTGTCTTGCTCCAAACAAACTCCAATCCAAACCGTAATCCTCAAGTCAATCTTCACAAATCCCCAAAACGCCGAGGTTACTCAAAAAACGCCCAATATGACAATCTGCATCACTGAACGTTCCAAACAATGGTTTTTATATTGTTTTTTTGATTGCTATACATCATTTTAAAGGTCTTGTTCGATATTAAAAGATCAATTGCGTTGACCGTATTAAACTTACCATTAAACTAAATGAGGCAGTAAAGGGTACAAAAATGATGGTGAATTCTCGGTAATCACTTGCTAAATTGAAAAACCACTTAAAAATTTGCTATAAACAGTAGCTTGGCAGTAATGTTTACTTCCTAGAGAATTGGACAAAGTTCCTTGTGTGATATAATACAAAATCCGCTATTGCTATTCCTCGTTGCTATGAGACACTCCTCGTGGCTGTGAGAAACTCACAAATACACAACAGAAACCCTAAACTCTGAAATGCACCCACAAAAATTGAAGAGAAAACAAACAGCACCTCGAAATCTGGCTGCTCTTGCTCAGACTGACGAACAGGACTTGTGAGGAACTGAACTGCAAAAGTAGTTTACCAAAAAAAAACTTTGGACGCTTATAACTTTCACACATAATATCCAAACAATGCATTCTCTGGTGCGTTGAAAATGTATGACATGATCATCAACAAATTTGCTCAGCGGTGCGATACCTTAAACCCTAAACCCTGAGATGATGCACTGTACATTGAAAGAATCCTTAGAAACCCTAGCTGCTTCATTCATCCTTTGTCAAATCTGAAGAAATTCAAACTAAGGCAATAATTTCGACAGATTGCAAGAATTATCGCAGCTCACCAGCAGATTGTCCTTGCAACTTTGAACACGCCACAACGCGACTTGTCCGGGACTGCAGCAACTGTACACGGCATGGCTTCGAGACTCCGAAATGCCCTAACGAAGTAGAAATGGTGGAGCAGGAGGAGCTCAAACACTCCCTTCGACGACGACAAGGTGGAACACTCATAAAGACGACAACCCCAACTCAGGTGCCCTGATTTGAATTCGGTGTCAACATGTGCTTCTGTAGCAACAGAAAAGCTCACAAAAATTCCCTCAGGAAAAATTACAGTGACGAAACTTCAAACCTCTCAGGAAAAAATTTAAAAACATTATCAATACACAGACCTCCAAAACCCTAAAAGGGAGCACACGCACTCACAGAATCCAAGTGGCTGAGCTGAGCAAGTGGCTCAACAAGAAAGAAGGAGGATGACGACAGGTCGCTTTGTCTCCTCGCCGGATTCCAGCGCGGAACGGTCGAATGAGACAAAGCATCCTGCATTGTATAATAGATTTTTGCAAAACTGCCGAATTTGGAGAGGGCTGTAAGCATTTAGGGGTTAACAGACGGGACAACCAACCAATGAGAGTGAACCCTCGAGCCCCATTCCCAGGAGCCCACCGCCAGGTCCCCTCTAAACTTAGCTCTCCGCTAACGGTGAAAGGATGACCTTGACCGCGGTCATCGGTGACCGCCGCCAACCCCCATGACCACACTCATCGTCTCCCCTGCTCCTCCTCACCCATCTCTCGCACTCTGCATCTCTGGCTTCATTGTTTTCGCACCTGACTACTGATTGTCTTCTGTCAATCCCAACCTTCTTGAGCCCCACCTCAATCATAGCACTCAATCACGCTGTCAGTCAATCACAACCAACACCCGAGAGAAACAACCACGAGGAACTAAGGCAGGACACACTACAGGCCATTATGCCACTTGCCTTGCGGTCCAGTCTCCCCTTGCGCCCCACCGTCCCTGGAGCGCTGCGCAATTGGAACCCCGGGACCTTCGTATCGCAGAAGACCGTGGGGTTCCGGCGAGGCTGGCGACCATTGAGCATGGGGCGGGCGAATTCGGCTGCTATCACCGTCGCTGCTTCGAATGGGGACGCCGCGAGTGTGGTGAGCCACGAGGAGGAGATCGTGGAGGCCAGCGAGGGGTTTCGGGCGCGGGCGCTGGTGTCGTCCCGGTCGCAGGTGCGCTTCCATGGACCGTGTGAATTCTTTGGTTCTTTGGTAGCCAGGGCGACAATTGAGTTGTTGCATTGCTCGGCCATTAATTCTTTGTGTGTAATCTTCGTGGCCTTACTCGTTGCATTTCGAGCTGTAGGTTTGGCCTCGTAGATGACAACATTGTGCATTGCAGCCTGATGTTGAATCACTCCATGTTGAAGTATTAATAATTCTTGGAGGCTTCAATTGGTGTAACAAACATATCTATAATTAAGTAAGGTAGAGGATACTCTTTTCTTCACTTTAAGCATTTTAACCAATACGTAGGAGTGTGCTTTCATTAGGAGGTCAGTGTAGAGATCGCTTTGGCCACAAGATCGAGCCAAACTCTTGTGGTCAAATTTTTATGCAATCATTCAAAGTGGGAGGAAGGGACAGTAGACAACTCCATTCAAAGATGTTGAAGTATTAATAATTCTTGGAGGCTTCATTGCAGCATTACTTTGAATCTCTCCATGTTGAAGTATTAATAGTTCTTGGAGGCTTCATTGCAGCCTGATTTTGAATCTCTCCATGTTGAAGTATTAATAATTCTTGGAGGCTTCATTGCAGCCTGATTTTGAATCTCCCCATGTTGAAGTATTAATAATTCTTGGGAGCTTCAATTGGTGTAACAAACATATCCATAATTAAGTAAGGTAGAGGATACTCTTTTCTTCTCTTCAAGCATTTTAGCCAATGTGTAGGAGTGTGCTTTCATTGGGAGATCAGTATAGAGATCTCTTTGGCTACAAGAGCGATCAAATTTTTATGCAATCATTCAAAGTGGGAGGTTGTAGACCACTATTGAAGGAACAGTAGACAACTTCATTCAAAGATGAGGGGCCATAGACTGATTTAGCCAAGTCATGCTTCCACTCAACTTGCTAATTGAAGTCTAATCACATATATAATAGATGAGTTGCTGTTGTTAACATGCGTTATTTTAGGACATGAGATCGGGCTTTAGTACCCTCTGCCTTATTAATGATAATTTCAATACCGGTAGTAGCTTATGTCAGCCAGATTCGAAGGTTATGTCTTACTACAAGTTTTCTGTTACCAAAGTTTCAGTCTTAAAATGATCATATCGTGAGAAATCGATAATTCCGATGGGGCTAAATTTTATATCACTTGAATCAGTGAAGAAAATTGCATGTCTTCATCACAAAAAATATATAGAATTGAACAAAAAGAAGCCCTTAGATGAACTGCTAAAAGGAAACATGAGGCCCACCAGTCTTTAGGTGGACTCATGATATCATGATTATCAGCGACTTTTAATACGTGGAAGGTTAACCCCTCAATGACCAAGAAGTCTGAATTGGGCCTCGTGTTCTTTTTAGCAGTTTTGAATAGGTCTTATGTGGACTTTCTTTGTTCAGATTTATATGTTTTTTGACCAATGCATGCGAAGTTCTTCACTGATTCTGGTGATATAAAACTTGGTCCCATCTGGATTGTATTTTTTACGACATGACTGCTTGAATTTGTCATTTTAAAACCATGAATCCTTGGTTCTTAGGGGTTCAAGGACTGCATGTGGAGCTTCTTTCTGAGCCGTATGTTACTTGAATTATGTAATATATGGAGTCGCTTTTGAATTCTTTTGAATTTAAAAGATGACTGAAATGGAATGGTGTGCAGTATGATGAGATGTACCAGCGATCCGTGGAGGATCCTGATGGCTTCTGGGGTGACATCGCATCCACGTTTTTCTGGAAGAAGAAATGGCCCGTCAAGGATGGAAAATTGCATTCTGAAAACATTGATGTTCGCAACGGGCGAGTGGCTGTTGAGGTACGTATTGGAATTAGCTTCACTTGCCCTTGCAAAACGTTGATCGAAGATGTGATACTTTTGAGTTCCGATGCTCTATTGACCTTGTATCCGCACCCTACTACTGAATTCTCAGTTGACTCTGAAAAGTGGATGAAAAGTGCTTGTATTTAATGATGAATATTCAGGGCGGGTGAGAGAGCCGCGAAATATGAGCGTGAAATAGTGATACCTCAATACGTCCCGGCCTCTAGCTAATTTAAGGAAGGGATTGGCATCCTAGATTGTCAAACAATAATGATTATCCATGTATACAGTAGTGATTGTGCACTGATGATTGTTGATGCGTGGCAGTGGTTCAAGGGTGGACAAACCAACATCTGTTACAATGCCCTGGACAGGCATGTGGAGGCAGGCCTCGGTGACAAGGTTGCTTTCTACTGGGAAGGGAATGACGTTGGTGTGGATGCTACACTGACTTATAACGATGTTCTGGAACGCGTTTGCCAGGTGCGGGTCTTGTATATAAGTCTTCATACATAAGTAATAGTGTGTTGCACCACTTTTTGCGTCAATCACATGACAATTCTTCTTTCAAATTGTATTTAAATTTTTGTGCAACTTTGTACCTTTTGGGAATGACAACAACTCACAGTTGCTTGCAATCTATTAATGTCGATTTGGTTTTGTTGCGACTTTGAATTGAAGTTTAGGGCCAAATGTTTTTTTAATAACATTTGACCTCTTATTATTTTCTATTAGTGGCTTTTTGTTTGAAGGATAACTTGGTTGCATGCGTTCAAAGTGGGGGGGGGGGGGGCTAAAGACGGCTGACACATCATTTCTTATAAGATAACTCTACTATCCTCAAAATTTTCGAAACATAGATATTGTTTGATCAAGTTCTTATAATTGCTGCAGCTTGCAAACTACTTGCGTAGTCAAGGTGTGAAGAAAGGCGACGCAGTGGCAATTTACATGCCAATGCTGGCAGAGTTGCCGATCGCCATGCTTGCCTGTGCACGAATTGGAGCTGTCCATTCTGTAAGTACACTCTATCATTTCTTTTAGGGCCCCATGTAACGCCGTCCAAGATTTATCCCATTTTTGGTGTATGAGGTTGAGATCAGTTATGATTCAACTTGCTTTCCGGAGAGGTTATGACGGTCCCGGGGGTATACCTGCATTCACGACCCCCTCTAAAAACCCCATGTATGCCAGGTTTATATGTCTAAAAAACTTTGTATATAGATCTTTTCCGTCCTAAATATATGTTGAATGTAAGTATACGTCAGTATCTTCAGCTCTAAATATGTCTTTTGTATGTATACTTTGTACAGCAATGTTCATATTAATACCACTTTTGTGCACTCACGTATACATTCACAAATTTAACATAGTGCACCCCCGGGGATGACGGTATTATATCTGTGCAGGTCGTCTTTGGTGGATTCTCTGCGGAATCGTTGTATCAGCGCATTCTTGATTGCAAGCCAAATGTTATCTTGACTAGTAGCGCAGTGAAACGTGGCGCCAAGGTTATCAAACTCAAGGACATCGTTGATGATGCGTTGATACGAGCATCAGAGAATGGTCACACTGTAGGTGAGTACCTTCAAAGGTTCTCTCGTCAAAGGATTAATTGTTGTAGCCAATTTTGAATACTTCATTTTTGAGCTTGGTGAAATTTTCTGTGTCATTGATGTTTATCTGCAGGTGTATGTTTGACGTATGATAATGATTTGGCGATAAAGAGAGAAGAAACTGCATGGCAAGAAGGTCGCGACATATGGTGGCAGGTAACTGTGCTTTGCTTGATTTACCTCCTCCCAAGAATAATATCTTTTCTTGATGGTTCCAACCCGGTATTATGTTGTGGTTTCCATTATCAGATGATATTTTGATTAATTAACGAATTCGATCTTGTCCTCATATTCCAGGGGATTTAATATTTGTATTCTTGGGATACTGTATGAATAAGTTATGAGTTATTGAAGTTCGGAGTAGTAGGGTCCCAATTATGAGCTGACTACCCTTGAACTGTGAATATTGGATCTACGATGTATCTCATGGAAGCATCTTGAACTGTGATAAAACCTAGAAGTATCTCATTTCTTACAAGTCACATGTTTGGATGAAACTTGCGAGTTTTCAACCCATGTGAAAGGGATCTTGGCACGCAAATGAATATTGTAAGATGGTTTTGAGCTGTCGACTTAGTTGCCTTTATAAGTGAGCAGATTCTAATCCCTCTTGGATGATTCTTGCAGGATGTCGTACCATCACAAGCAAAAGAATGTGAAGTGGAGTGGGTGGATGCCGAGGATACGCTGTTTCTGTTATATACCAGTGGAAGCACCGGAAAGCCCAAGGTACACTCTGAACTCGTTATTATCACACTCCAATATCACATTCCAGTATTTGCTATTGTGTACACATGTAACTGAAAATTTCCACATGTCAAGTTCTGAACTCATGTACGTTGGTTATCAAAGGGGTGATATAAAGAGTTCTGTAGCAACCACATGGTAAATTGGATTAGTGTTAGAGTGCAGATTATGGTATTCTTTGTGGCCTCAACAGATGGCTTGACATTAGAGATAATTTTGGTTGGCAGGGCGTGCTGCATACAACAGGAGGTTACATGGTCTACGCTGCTACAACCTTTAAGCATGCGTTCAATTACCACGATGACGACGTCTATTGGTGCGTTTCTGTTTGTCATATTTTTGGGGAAATGTTTTTGTGGTATTGATTTGAAAGCACACTACCACAAGTCATTCTTTCGTTCCAAGTTTTATAACATTCATGACCCTATAGAATCCCATCCTTGTAGAAAATTACCCAATGTGTCATGAAGAAACCTTTTTGTGCAACTTGATTCCAAATTTTTATCTCACCTTGTACAATTTTATCTCAAGTGATAATTGTATTAGAGAAATGTGGAAGTAAGATGTGTGTAGGAGACAAAGAAGCAGACAAAGAAGGAATTTTTATACTACTTTTACCTCTTTTGTCTCGTTTATCTTTTTCTTTGAATCCTTTGTTGTCAAACCTTTTTGAATCTTTCTTGTCTCTAAACTTCCACATTTATCTCTAGTAAAATAACCCTATTAGATAAGAAACTACTGCATATTACATAGGCTCTAGAAGGATGGTTCTCACACTAGAACAAGAATGTTATGTTCTGCTGCAAGACAAGAAAGTCACATCCTGCAAGCTTATGGATGTCTGCGCAGGTGTACAGCAGACTGTGGATGGATTACTGGTCACAGCTACCTAACATATGGCCCTTTACTCAATGGTGCTACTATGGTTGTTTTTGAAGGGGTAAATGACATGTGTCGTTGTTATCAAAATCATCATTGCCAAATCCGAAACTGCCTTTTTGTTTTTTAAAAGAATCTCTTTTAAAGCGTCACACCTCTAAGTATTAATGAGGCTACCTATCATGTATGAAGAACTTTACTGAGAGTGTATTTACGTTTTTTTCCTCGTCATGGTGCTTCTTACATAAACTAGTGTTCAGATGTCGTTATTGTGACCATCGTCTCGAAACGTCCTGTGCGTTTTGAGTAAAAATAAAATTCAAACCATGTATTTTTGACAGTAAAAAAATTGGTGTTTAAGCGTCATTACTATTTGTGTGGGCAGGTCCCCAACTATCCAGATGCAGGGCGCTGCTGGGAAATAGTGGACAAGTATAATGTGACCATCTTCTACACTGCCCCAACTTTGATTCGTTCATTGATGCGGTCGGGTGACGAGGTATGGTCAGACTGCTGAGCTCAGGGGTCACTTCTAAATGTCTTAACAACCACGTGCAAACAAAATTTCTTACCCCTATGTTATGTATTACAAAATCACGAAAATGACATGAATCTTTTCCTGGGGCTATGAAGCCATTAAAGGTGTGTTTTGTGAATTTTTGAAAATTTTATTCTTCAACATGATTTTTTAGTAATTTTTCTTATTGAATTCTGTGTCTATTTAGAAATTTTATATTTTGTGTTCCATTTAGAAATGATATATTTTGTAGAAATAGAAATTGAAAAATTTGATATTGTCTTTTTGGTGTGTGATAAAAATAATATAAATCTACATGTGAAGAAAAATGATACTCCCTCTGTCCCTCAAAAAGACCATGATATTGACTTAAATTTTGTCCCAAAATAAAACCATGATTTCTAATTGTACTCATTCACCGCCAGCAATTAAGCTTCATGCGCGCTTGACAAGTGCTTCAAGGCATTGCAAACAATGCTGGTAGCTTAATCCATGGATTTTGCTCATGTTGATCATGGATTTTGATCATGCTAATAATGGCTTATTGTCATGGATTTTGATCATGTATACACTTTCTGGCAGTCAAAATACTCCCTCCACACTCACTTAATCCATGGATTAGCATCACAGTCAACATATTCCCTCTGTAATCACGAGATTAAGCTTCATCCATGGATTTCAGTGAAAACAAAGTCTTTTTGCGGGACGGAGGGAGTAATTTTTTAACAAATATGTACATGTTTGTTACGTAGTATTAGATTTTATTTGTTCTCAAGTTGTTTGGGTATTGAAGCATAGAGTGACCCCTGATCTGCTGAGTTGCATAATTAGACCGGTTCCTTAGGATGTCTGGTTTAGATGATTTTACCTACAACTGGTTTTGCTTGTGGTAATCAATCGAGGATTAAGAATACCAGCCCGTTATAAATTTATTAGGAGTCCAGGATGCCAGCACTCTGTGTCTATCATCCATGTTCTGCAGGTGTATGAAGTGCATTTAGTATTCTGATATGGTCGTGTTTGTGGCAGCCTGTAAAACGGCACTCTCGTAAGTCATTACGGGTGCTTGGGAGTGTGGGTGAACCGATAAACCCAAGTGCATGGAAGTGGTATCATGAAGTAGTTGGCGACAAACGCTGCCCTATAGCTGATACATGGTGGCAAACGGAAACAGGCGGGTTCATGGTATGTACTGTTTTCAAGCAACTACTAATTTGTTTGTTTTTCTTCTCTTGGTCATTGCAGCACTAGTAGAGTATCCACCCCAAGAGTTACGTTAAAAATTCACCTTAAAAACTGCTTTACAACTGGTAGAGCTTAACGCTGCTAGATTTTCTAGAATACCTCTAGGAGGGGGTGTTCTATTTCATTTATTGGCTGTTGGAAAGGATGTATTATGTGCTCGGACTATTTATTCGGTACCAGTTCATACTGTGTGGAGTCGCTTACACAAGGAACCCTGACCATATTACCAGGCAGTAATGGGTGCATGAATGATGGTAAATTCTTGGTAATCACTTGCTAAATTGAACAACCACTTGCGAAACTTGCTATAAACAGCAGTTTGGCAGTGATGTTTACTTCCCAGTGAATTGGACAAGGTTCCCATGGTTACCTCTTAGCCTAATTGTCTACGAGTATTGTGCTGACGCCACAAAACTTTTTCATATTCAGATTACACCTCTACCGGGGGCTTGGGGCCTTAAACCTGGATCTGCTACCTTGCCTTTCTTTGGTGTTCAGGTGCGATCATGCCACACTTCCGTTTTTACTATTTGGATTTTTTTTGTGGTATGTATTGTGTTTGTTTATGAGCAGAGGAATGCAGTTCTTTAGGACATGCATTCCAAGCACTTGTGGCGGATATCAAGTCGAACGCCAGAACTCTAAGCAGATGGCTGTTTGTTCTACTCTATTGCGTTGCATGTAGATCATTTTTTTCATGTACTCTTGCTGACTCCTTCGCATGATCTGTAGCCTGCTGTAGTAGACGAAAACGCACAAGAACAGTCTGGAGAATGTAGCGGCTACTTGTGCATCAAGGCAGCATGGCCTGGCATGATGAGAACTCTACAAGGAGACCATGATCGATATGAAACCACTTATTTTGCTCCATTTAAAGGATTTTATTTCAGCGGTGATGGATGCCGCAGGTCAGCTTCTTTCTTGAAATGGCCAGAAGTGGTCGCTTGAAATAAATTATTTTTGAAGGTAGCAAAATGTACCAATAGATAGAAGAAATCACACCCTACATTTTTGAACAACAGAAATATATGTTTTGAAAGTTCCTAGAACCAACTATTAGCTTCCAAAACTGGATATTCTGTTTTTAGCTTTGCTCTTTGAAATCAGTGATGTGTCAATAATGAACTGGTTTACAATTCTATGCACACCCAAATATTTGAAGATTGTTTACTAGGAACTAATTATTTCCATCCAAACAGAGGTGAATTCTAATACAGGTCAGAGACCTTGTTGTGCAGAGATAAAGACGGCTACTACTGGTTGACCGGACGAGTTGACGATGTCATCAATGTTAGGTCAGTACCGGTTAATGTTTCTTCTGAGTTACTGTAGAATTTCAGCTGGTTTTTTGCATACGTTTCTTTTACTACAAATTAAAGCGGAAAATGCGTCATGTTATGAAATAAATCAGATGCTGGCTGTTCTAAACTGATATGTTGAAATGTAAATAGATGGATAATATTCTGACCTGTGAATAATGTGCACAGTGGACACCGCATAGGCACAGCAGAGGTTGAATCAGCTCTAGTTTCTCACCCCCAATGCGCTGAAGCTGCAGTTGTGGGATTTGACCACGAGGTACATGACACTGGTCTACTCTTACATATTGAATTTTAGACAAGGTTGCTCAGTCTTTTTTCTCTTTGGGATTGAACGAAGATGCGCACAAACTCACGGTGACTGTGGGTGCTGCATTTGATACAGGTGAAAGGCCAAGGAATTTATGCGTTCGTCACACTTTTAGAAGACGTGGAGTATAGCAATGAGCTTCGCAAGGCTCTCATCAACGCCGTTCGATCCCAGGTAATGAATGACCCACTAAAAGCCTTTAACCCCTAAACGTACCAACCCTTTGAACAGAAGTAGATGCTAGCCTCAAAAATAGATACTAGCATGGCTCAAATGTACATGAGGTGTACATGAGAGGACCATTCCAAGCATAAAATCTACTCAACAAATTTGACATACTTGGAGGCCTCTCCAATATTATCAACAGGTCCCCATCACAAGAGATTTATTGTAAATTGGTAGAGAATTTAATAGGCTTACAAAGGTGATTTAGATGAAAGTCATCCGAAGTTGTATGAGAAAGTTGCAAGGCTTTGAATCTGTTCGTGATCCAGTTTCTGGACGCTGGGACGTTTAGGGGTTAAACTGGAGCATGATATAACAGGGTTTTTAATAAAATCAGATTGTTTCAACAGCATCATAAAAAGAGGTGTCCCTACGGTTACACTCAGAACTCTTTTATATCACCCCTTTGGTAACCAACGTACATGAATTCAGAACCTGGCATTTGGAAAATGTCCAACCATAGGTGTACACAATATCAAATATTTTCTGCAGGTGTGATATTGGAGAGTGATAATAACGAGTTCAGAGTGTATATTGATCATATGTAAGTCAGTTTGTATGTTAAGAGTGTGTGTGTGTGTGATCATAGGGAGAGCTTCCCATGAATCATTGTGAAGATTCTTCTTATGAAAAGTTCCTGAAATAATCTAAGCTTATTGAAAACCCTGTTATATTGATTCTTGGATCTGTAATGTCATGCTGATCGTTGCAAAACTCGTCATTGGCAGATTGGAGCGTTTGCCGCACCAGATGTTGTCCATTGGGCTCCAGGGCTGCCCAAGACAAGAAGTGGGAAAATCATGCGCAGAATATTGCGCAAGATTGCCAGCAACGAATTGGACCAAGTAGGTGACATCAGTACATTGGCGGATACAACTGTGGTTGATCAGCTCATTAGTCTCCGTGGCAAGTAGTCAGACAGGTTTCCACGTGTCCTTTGGCAAGCTTTTATTAGTTTCTGGTGAGGTTTAATTTTCTTCAAACGATGATGACAATTCTGAGACCATAGTTTTGTGTATGGAGGGGTGCTTTTTTACATGTGCTTAATTAGCGATGTAAATATGTCCTCTCTACCGTACAAGATATAGCACCAGGTATAGAAAATTCAGTTGAGTGTCTTTTATGGACAATTTTGTAATGTGACCTTCGAGAAGGTGAAATGCTGCCGGTAATAAACAGCACTTGTTTTTGCCATCCTTTCGTAGAAACTGGAAATAAAGCAGAGACTATACCGGTATTCAATTATCTTGATCAGCATTTTGTTGTGATATGTAAATGTAAAATTATGTTCCTTCACCATTAACCCTTATGCGTCTACACTACATTTACCCGGTCAAACCTCATCAATTTCTCACATCTGAAAATAGATTATATATATTTTTGGTATTTTTCTCATATGATTTATTGTTAAACCGATTTACACTGATTTTTTTCATACTTATTTAAATAGGAATGAAATTTATAAGATTTTCTAAAGTTTTTCTCTTGTAAGTCATATTAATTACAAAAATGCCTAAAACAGTATGATTTTTTTTAGGAAAATTGTAAATAATAGTGATGAACAACAATGTGTAGGTGGCATGCTTCTCGAGCTTACATAAAAAGAAATTCGATTGAAAAACTTTTTTTGTAGTGTATATTGGAATTTTAGGGTTTTGAACTTTAAAGTGCTGTTAAAAACGCAATTTTAACAATTTTGAAGAACAGTAAATTGGACTAGAAAGTAGAAGATAGCTCCCACACTTTTTTGGTTGGGACCATTTTCATTTAAAATTGGGAATTACGTGAAAATCAACACTTGACTGAAAAACGATCAAACATGGCCCCACGGGGCTCCTTGCATGCTAAGGGGTTAAAGGACATAGGTTTTTTGTCATTTTTGAGCAACATGTTCACCTCGTTTCTTACATTTTTGTGAATTTTCTTTTAGGACAATATAGTCAACACCAAAATGAAGTTAGAGATGTGATTTTTATCCCAACTGACCACATTAGCATTTTTTTCCATTGTTACAAAGTAGGTCATCAAAAAATGCTTCTAGGACTAGATTTTTGTTTTTCTTAGATTGAATGACAAGATCAAACTAAATTAGAAAAATTTAGAACCAAAAAATATTAATATTCATTTAACACACTTTAAAAAAAATAACAACGTGATTGAACAAAATCTCATGGATTTATAAAGGGTCAAAGTTTGTTGTCTTCAGAATACACAAATGTATTTGATGTATATTTCTCACTTTTTATTGATTATTTTCGCGAATGAATGTACAATTTTGGAAGGGGTTACTTTTTGGAGATTTGCCAAGAATGTCATTATGTTCCTTCATGAAATACAATAATATTCGTTCATATATATAAGTGGCAGAATGGAGCATACAAAGTAAAGGATGTGGAATTTGAATACATTCATAGGCGCCGTCCTTTGGGGTCTACCGTATTTTGTAAAATGTGACAATGGGAATATCATTTGTTTAGTGTCTCTGACCCACCAGGGGAGAGACTATGAAAATGCTTCAAGGAGTTACATGGCTACATGGAGTTGATGGCTACATTTAATGTGAAAAAGAGAGAAACCTTCAATGAACTGCTGCATATTTACAAATTCGCTTTTATTAAAAGCCACTCCATAATTGTACACACTGAAAATCCCCACCACTATATACTATATTGTACTGCTCTAATTGCTATAATTTCATAACTCTTGTCCCTCATATCGGCTTCCAAAGAAGTCGCAACCTCTGAACGTGTATAGCCTGAGCATCCATATCTACAAACAATAAAGAACTCAGGAAACTACAAAGGCCATCAACTTCTGTAAAAGAACCAAGATCATCAATCTTTACATCTGCCCCTCTTCACCAGGAGAAGAATAATTGCGCCTCCGCAGAGTCGGCTGCGACTCAAAAGGCTGCTGCAAATACAGTTTTGTTGGGTCGGATGGGTCTATGTACCTGCAAAAATCCAAGTGTGAGTGGGAAAGCACATGGAAAGCTCTAGCAACAAGAAAAAGGATGAAAAAGGAGATCTGCTTTGAACAGCAAAGATAGGATCTGCCTTGTCTGATAATCCCAGAGAGAGGTATTTTAGATAGAACCTTAAAACTCACGTATCAAGGAGTACTTTGGACTCCGTAACAAGTAACCACATTTTTCTGAATGTACTTAAAAGAAAATCAACAAAAGGTGATCCTTGCTATACAAACAGTAAAATTCAATCCTCTTAACCCCTAAAGGACCAAGAAGCCCAAATTGGGCCTCATGTTCTTTTTTAGCTTGTTCAAATTGATTTGTTGTTTGACCAGCACATACAATGTTCTTCACTGATTCCAATGATATAAAATTTGGTCTCATTTGAATTATATTTTTCACAATATGATCAATTGAATTAATCATTTTAAAACCATGAATCCTTGGTCCTTTAGGGGTTGACCATCCATATGTTTGGGGTTGAGACTTACGCATGTCGCATCATCTCGTCAACTGGTGCAGATGCAGCAGGCAGAGGCTCAGCAGGTGGAGCACTGGGTTGTGACTCTGCCGCCATCCTTTGAGCTGCCCTTACGCTCTTTATCAAATTCATGAAGAGGGGAATAAAGGTTCCAGTTCCACCCTCCTTGAACATTATTTTGAACAAATGTGGGGCATACAATGCTCTGTTTGCTCCTTCTGGGATCACCTGATAGAATTAAGAAGCCGTAAGTCCCAGATTTGGATGTACTCTAAATAGAACTTTTTGAGTTGGGACCACCGAAAGCTTGGACAACTTTGAAAACTTACAGCTTACTAGAATCATCAATAATTGGCAGTTAAAACGACCTAACATCTTCATCTGTGCCAATAAGATACTCCCTTAGTCTGGAAATAATTGCCCTAGTTTTTGGCATTTATTTTTTTGCAATATTTGTCCAATGTTTTATACTTCAAACGTGAGCCCTGTCCACTTCGAAAGGGGTGGACAATGAGTGACACAAAAACTACATACTACTATTAAAGATAAACCATTTTTCGAGTACTGAGACGAATTTTTTGGGCAAAAAAACGGAAGCTAAAACACGCCAAAAACTAGGACAATTATTTCTGGACAGAGGGAGTAATCGTTAAAAAAAACATGTACATACCGGGTGCACTTTGCCTGCAAGATTGTTGCAGAAGAAGATAGGTTGGTTGAATTTCTCTTCGTGTATATACACCTGCACGCCACATAAAGTATAAGATTCAATGGATTCGCTGCCAATCACATCAATTAACACAAATACTACAGTATTTAAAATCCAAAGACATGACGTCTTTCAAAGTTAGACATGAACTTACCAATGGCAAATCAAACGCCTGGAGACTCTCCACGGGCTTGCTTAATACGAAAACAATCCGATAGTTGGACAAGTAAGCTGTCCCCCTCCCTGACAACTTGCTTCCACGAGCCCTGCATTTCCATTTTATCACTTCGGTTAAACGCTACTCTTTGTAAGTACTCAGAGATGAGGAAGAGAAAACACATATACTCATACTCAGGCAAAATCCTTTCGTTATGGTTAACCCCTAAAAGACAAAAAGATTGCATCTCATGTCTTTTGCCAAGCAATTTTGAATAAGAGGACTTTCTTTTGATTAATCGAATCGGTCACTTTATAACCACAAACCCTTGGTCTTTTAGGATTGAACTGTCTGAGCATAGAAAAACTGAAAACCACCACAACAAAAACAAATTTTAATATACAATATAGGGTATACTATTGGCGATGCACAAAAATGAGAAAGACCAATTGATGATGCAAAGGAGAAGTGAATTTACGTACTCGGCAATTTTGTCCACTTCGAAATCCACAGCATCTCGCCGCAGTACAAACAGTTCATCAACAAACGGCACAGGTGTGCCATCCTGATACAGTTGCGGATTCAATGCCATCGTCGATTCCTCGTCTCTTTGTTCGTCACTCGCTTGCAATCAATCAAGCCCTAAACTGCACGCCAACACGAAAGCTAGAAATTCAGGCAACTACCAAAAACAAACTGCAACATCCAACGCAGCTCCCTGTCCCTTCAGGAGCAACTCAACCCTAAATCCAAAACGCAAGGCTAACTTCGAACACCTGATTTGATGATAAACTCTCCGAGTAAACCCTAAACAAACAAACAATCAATCAATCAATGATTATTCTATGACTATTACAAGAGAAAAACTTTGAAAAATCTTATTAAATTGTTTTTCATTTAAATGATTATGAAAAAATCAGTGTAAATTGGTTTAAGAATAAATTATTTGAGAAAAATACCAAAAAATATAATACATTTTAGAATGTGAGAAATTGATGAGGTTTGACTGTGTGGACGCTTAAATGTTAATCAACAAGTTTTTTGTGATTATTGAGTTAATGTATAGGACAACGATGAGTCGTTTATGAATGAAGGAGCATTTGGTGGTGAAAGCAGATGGCACACAATAGTATTCAAAGTTTTAAAATGACAAATTCAATTGATCATATTGTGAAAAATATAATTCAGATGGGATCAAATTTATATCACTAGAACTAGTGAAGATCATTGCATGTGTTGGTCAAAAAACAAATAAATTTGAGCAAGAGGAAGTCCAAATAGGACCATGTGTTACTCAAAACTATTTAAAAAAAACGTGGTGACCACTGTGACGCTTAGGAGTTAACCCTTTGGTGTCCAGGAAGCCAGTTTTTGGTCATTCATGGTAGTTTTTTTTATAATGCCTTACGATCTGAGAGGAATCGAGCATTTGATGTTGAAGAACAGTTGAGGGAAGCGATTATGTTCGTCTACTGGAAAAAAAAATTGATTTTGAGTATGGAGCTTATTGAAATACTCGATATGTAAAAAGTAAAAAACCACGTGGGTTAAACTATAGAGTCCTTTTTATCATTGGAGGAAAAAATTCTACCTAATTATAAAATTTTATATGGAATATAGGATACTTTAAATTCAAGTAAGGAATAATTTGTGAACATATTTAAAATATACCTAGAATATTCAAGAATATACCACAAATATTCTATTTGTGTGATAGCCCTATGAAAATACCCTCTTAACGCACGTCAACACGTGGTTACACTAAATACATGCTAGTGATCTCCCCAAGTTGAAATACATGTTTGCACAGTTTTCAGTACAAAAGAAACGTATAAAAAAGTAGTAAAGATACAACGCATAAGGAAGAAACCAGTGACCATTGTTATGTAGAAAGAAAGGACACGTGTCTTACTAGGAGTGTGAAAGAGGAGGCGGATAAAGAAATTTATGGTACAAAGTACATTACTGTACATGAATCCGTATCATTGGTAATTTCAATGTACTGGAGTAATTTTTTGTCTTTTTAAACATAGTAGGCTTAGGCAGGATCTTATTGAATATGATTTTGAGGTCTGATTGCATTTGATCCAAGTGAGCCTCACCGGAGGCTGTTTATAAATTTTGTGGAAGCACCGTATAAGGACAAGGTCCTTGAACTTCTAAATTCGATGTAAAATCACTCAAAAATGGGATGCAGTTGGAAAAAATTGCATTACAATTGCACTAAAGTGTAGATTCACGTCCAAGTTTGTTATTATAAAATAAAATAAAAAATCCACCCCATGTGTAGTGAAACAGAGGTGACTCTGTTGAGGTGATGGAATTCAAAGGTGAGTAAAGCTCTGAATACAGCCACGAATCTCAGGGATGGACCGTTGGATTTGCATCACCTTTTAATAAAACGTGCTAAACTAAGTTATGCTAAATTTGGTACAATTGGATTTTAAATTTAGTACGCAGTTCGTGAGAAATAGCTGCCACCAGTGAGACAACACAAAGAAAACGTCTCTTGGAAAAGAGACCTCGGCACTAAAAGGTTAAGGCAACATAGTATTAACCCTTTAAGGTGCCTGCATCCATTTAGTGGACGATGAACAGATTCAAACTATTCTCCTAAGTACATACATGAACAATTTCATCCATCCAAATTTCTCTTGGTTCTTGTGCCAGTTGACTGTCATTTGTACAGTACGGATCTTCAAAATAAGATATTATGATTTATTGAAAAACAACACAATTGGTTTATGTCAAGTTTCATTCTTAGTTCAAAAAGTGAGACCTTAAACATGATTTTCCAAAATAAGTAGAATCAAATAATGGAAACCATACCATCTCATAGTGCATGTTATTCCAATTTCATTACAATATTTTTTAAATTTTTGTGTGTTAAATTGGGATTTTTAATTGAATTTCAAGAGAAAATAATGCAAAATTAATTTTAAAATATTAATAATATATATGATGAATCCAACCGTACCGATGTGATCTTCACATTGACATTTACAACTTTGCTTTGTACATCAACTCCATTTTTGTTTTTCATCAAACATTTTATAACGAATCTTTGAAAACAGTGTTGAATCGGGACGTTAAAGAAGCACTCAAAGATTTGAATAGGTGACACTCCATGAAGGAAAAAAGAGGCTTCAAAATCTACCAGATTTCAATGAAATTTGAAAATCTAGAAATTGGAGTCAGTATGATTAGTTGCACACCTCTGTGGTGTAGAGTATCCAAGAATCAAAGCTAAAATCAGGTTCCCAATAATCGAAAAGAAGCTCCCAAAGAGGAAACTCTCAAACTCATGTTAGACTCGTTTTGAGTTGAAGAAAGCTCCAAAACTGAGACTAAGCCGAGTTTCTAAATTCTCTAAAACAAGCACCTGACAATATCTTAGCTGCGGGACCCTCAGTTGCGAACACGTTCCCCCAACCCTCAGTTGCTATTCAATTCGAGACCAAGTTACTATTCACTAAGAATATGTGACAGTGGATCTTATTTTTGTGACAAGACTCTCGTTTGACTCCTGTTGCAACCTCTTTTGTTTTCGGTTAACTCAAATGCATGCTTAAGAAACCACCTGCTGCAACCTTTAAAAAAAAATCGAATAACATTCCTATCACGCATACAACAATGCTCTCCAAAATGTCCTACTGTACCTTCAGTATTGTAGACATGCTAATAACCGTACACTGCCAATAACTGTGCACTTCAATGCAAATAAAACGATCAACAAGGTGCACGGTGATTGGCGTGTCTACAATATAGGTGGGGGTTATTCCTGCATACTATCTGCAAGCTCAAACTAACTCTAAAGCACACTTGCCTTCAGTCTATTTTGTTGTCGTTACCAACAGACTCTGACCGTCTTTGCTTGGCTCTCCTTGCTGCAGGATCTGAGCTTCTCTCAGACTGTGAAGACATTATAAGAACCTGGTCAAACAAACAAACAAGCGGCAACCACAACCTGGTTATTTCAAAATTCCAGAGGCCTTAATCAAAACCCCCTCATCAGGAATTTAGGACTTCACTGATTTTTAACGATTTCCGTGCGACATCCAATATTTCATGGGTTTGTACATTTTTTGCACGGATTCCGCATGGATTTTGCGCTAATTCTGCACTGAATCTGCACGGCTTCTACATTCACTCTTTTCGTTATCTAACAAAGTGCAAAATCTGTGTGGAATGAGCGCGAAATCTGTGCAGAATCTGTGCGAAAAATATACGAACCCATGAAATATCGGATGTCGCACAGAAATCGTTTAAAATCCGTGGGGTCCTAAATTCTTGCTGCAAACAACACAACCATAGTGATAAATAGAAAGGCCTTGGCTTCTCTTGTTATGCATTTCAGTTAGTTCTTGAGAAAGGAAAGAGAGAACGTGCAAATTATATTGAGATCGAGTTGTGATACAGACTTCCTCCAAGTTAAGGTTGAAAAAAAAGGACCAGATTTAACGAATCGAACACGCCAATTAAAGCCATCGGAAGTTACAAACCTGAATACAAATCATGACGACCATAAGAACTCCTGCCAGCCAAGCAACTCCTTTCCAAGTGGTTAAAACTGGCCTAAGCAACCACCATGCCACAGCCAGCAACGTGATTGCCCAGCTCATCACAATCTGCACATCGTCGCCAATCTTTACATTCAGCACATAAGCAGCATAACAACATATAGATCCATTCCCATTAACTGAACCTACACAAGGGAGGAAAATTCAAGACCTGGAAACCGACAAAGTCACTTTCAGGGTTAAATACATAACAATAGACACGAGCTGTCCATTGCATTTAAGATTTCACTTACGAGAAGGGGCTTCAGAGGTCGCGCAATTGGAATATACAAATCCTCTCCAAAAGTGTTCTCATTCTCATGCTGGTCCAACCGTTCGTCCTGTCCAATAAAACAAAAGGATTACGTCAATTGCATCAGCACAAATGCTTCACCAATAATCCCATTTGGGCCTCATGGTTTTTTTGGCAGTTTTGAGTAGCTCCTACATGGACTTCCTTCTGTTCAAATTTCAACGGACACATGCAATGTTCGTCACCAATTCCAGTGATACAAAATTTGGTCCCATCTGAATTATATTTTTCACAATATGATTGATCGAATTTTTCATTTGAAAACCATAATCCTTGGTCCTTTAGGGGTTAACGAGAACTCTTATTGATTAGAATCTTGATTAGGGGATTTTGATTAGAACCTTGATTTCAAAAGCATCATGGCACCATTTGGAAATCTCATCGGCTCCCTGTGGAAGTTCAGACATGGGAATCCTCCTTAAATGTACATGCACCTGTCCAGGCAACCAAAGAGTAAGCAATTCGTATCGATGGTGAAATAATCAACTAAAAGCTCAAACATTCAACATACAGAAATTTGTGCTATACCACAGATGGTTGCCCTCTGAAAAGCCGGATCATGGTAGGATTCGGAGCCTCCTTGGCTATAGCAACAGTCATGTCATAAACCGCTGGTACAAACTCACGCAAGTTCTCCACAGCTGATACAAATCCCTGCAAACCAACAACCGTAATTATACCAAACCAATGCCAGTGAGAATATTAATTTCCATCGCATCGAACCATGACCATCTCCAGTTCAGAGTTTATGCAAATTCAGGTGCAAAGAAGGCTACAAATTCCTGAACACTTGAATGTTTTGTTAGGCACCTTCCATTACAGACTACATAACCAACAACCCGCAGCTTGTTAGTTATGGTACATAATGTCAGGTTCAAGTTTCAATCTACAATGTACTTCTTTTTTGTTGATCAAGGGGCTCACAAAGAGGAGAGAAAAAGGAGAAGAGTTATGGATTCTAACCCTCTTCTGAGGGCGTGACACAGTGGCTTGAAACTTGAAGTGGACATTATGACGAGGTTCCGAATCAAAGCATTTATTATTATTATGTTCAATCAAAGATTCTGAAGTCACCTTTGTGCGAGGAACAAGAACATGTCTTGGAACACGTAGCCCGGCATCCGCTGCGAATTTTTGTGCAGCCTCCAACTTAGCCTTTGTATATCGAGTACCCTCTACAAAGAGAGCCACCCACAAGGTTCTTGGAAATCCCTTTAGACTTGCATAACCATCCTGCAGCCACCAGAATTCATTAAAGAGTGCCAATTAACCCCTAACAGACCAAAGATTCATGATTTTAAAATGACAAATTCAATTGATCATATTGTGAAAAATATGACCAAATTTCATATCACCAGAACCAGTGAAAAATATTGCATGTGTTCATAAAAAATAAAAAATAAATTTGAACAAAAGAAACTTCACACAAGACCTACTCAAAACTACCAAGAAAAACATGAGGCCAAATTTGGGCTTCTTGGTCCTTTAGGGGTTAAAACCTAAAACCCTAAACCCTAAAAAAAACATTATTCATGGAGAGGAATAAATAATCATCCTTACCTTCAAAACCTTTTCGTCCAAGGACCAGTTCCTTGACAAAAACACGTACTCCGAGAACCACATGGACCAACCCATGACTGGGAGATACTTGGCCGATTTCTTCATGACAGCTCGTGTCCCACCTAAACACCCCACTCGCTACCAAACACATCGTCACCTCGTTAGTTCCGCCATACCATGGCTACAACAATTCTAAAGAGATTACTAGTTTGTACAAGCTCTCACATTAATCTTCAGCTTTTGGAGATTGATTTCACCTAATTCCTCCCCTACAGTAATTGCGTGGTTTCGGCGATCTGCTTGGATCCCTAAAATGAAAGGCAAAAAAGGAATAGTAAAGAAAAACCTGCGCAATTAGCCATCCCACGAGCCAATCAATGTCGCTGCGGTGGTTACTTATCACTAACGCATGCTCCTTACCTGAAACGAAATAAATAAAAAGATGTCATTACTGCACGAAAACCAATCAATCAAAACCAACAAAACCAAAATTGGACATCGTACAAAAATCAATCAATCAGAAAACTAAGAAAATCAAAATTGGAGAACGCACCTAAAATCTCCCATGTCTGCCTGTCTGTGTAGACGCGCACCTGTAACAAAAGGGGGTTTTAGGTCAAAATCTGTAACCAACTGATGAGCTCGCTCATTAACAAGAAAAAGAAAAAAGAAAGCCACACTCACACACCTTCACTCCGGCCCACCAATCCAGAAGCCATATGAGCTGCGACCACAAAGCCTCCATCATGATCATGTTGACGACCCGGTACGCCCTCCGCGAGAACGGCAATATGAAGAGCACCGAGAGCACCTGCAAGTTGATCAAAATTATCGATATTGTATTGGATCGGATTGCGACCAGGAAGGGAAGGGGGAAGCAACTGAGCACGTACCTGCAAGGCATTGAGGATGAGGCCCGAGAAGAAAAACATGAGGCCCAAGGGCAGAGCGATGAGTGACCCCCCGCCCTCCATAGCTCGCCCTTCCTCTCCTTTCCTCTCTTCCCCTTGCACTGCAACTGCAACTGCAACTGCGCTTGGCTACAGAAAGGACAAGAGAAGAATTGATGGAGATTGCGACATGGGTAATGAAGGTACGATGGTTTTTCTTTTTGGTGAGGAAGGCGACGACGAGTGTGATGTCTTGATGAGCCCCGTGAGAAAGAGCGAGCGAGTGGCCGAGGCTGCGCTGCTCTACTGGAGTGCCATAACATTCAGTAGCATGCACTATCTCTGCCTTGGCTCTAGTGTAGGTGGTGTGGAATATTCCACATCCTGTAGACCTTCATCAGTAGCTAAGTGGCCAGGTGGAGACTCAAGGTGATGAGCAGAGTGCATGAAGGAAAGGCAGTCGGCATGAAGGCTACTGAAGGCCCATTCACATATAGCAGTGCTTCAGCATTCATGCGTGCGTCAGGTAACTTTGAGGGAATCTGTTGGGAAACAAGAAATATAAAATATGAAATGAGAAATTACTCGAACACATGACAAGAAGGAATGCAACGCAAAAAAGGAGCATGGCTCAACTTGCGGTAGTGAATTGCAGTTGCATAGTAGTTGCAGCAAGAAAAGACAAGGCTTTCAATATTTTTTTGTTTTTGGGTTTTACCTTCCTCCATTTCGGGAACGCAAATGCAAGTGCAGCAGGGGCTTGGTGTGAATGGGCCATGAATGTTATGTGAAAGGGAATCGCAAGGCCCAAGAGCACTGAGATTCATTAACCCCTAAAGGACCAAGAAGTCCGAATTGGGCCTCATGTCCTTTTTAGCAATTTTGAGTAGGTCATATGTGGACTTCCTTTGTAAAATTCATTAACCCCTAAAGGACCAAGAAGTCTAAATTAGACCTCATGTCTTTTTTAGCAGTTTTGAGTAGGTCATATGTGGACTTCCTTTTGTTCAAGTTTATTAATTTTTTGACCACCACATGCAATATTCTTCAATGATTCCGGTGATATAAAATTGGTCCCATCTGAATCATAGTTTTTACAATATGATCGATTGAATTTGGCATTTTAAAACCATGAATCCTTGGTCCTTTAAGGGTTAATCAACTCAGTTGGCTCGCGTCGGATTTCCGTGACAATTCCATGGCGGAATCATCTTGGCTTGTGCAGTATCTACTATACATTTGAGCATGGGTTTGTCTTACTCAAACATTCCGGCTGCGTGAGACTGTATAGTAGAATTATATTCATTATACCAACATTAACGTGCTCAATGACACAAGTCCCACTAGTTCTACTATGTTTGACCACTAGTTTGACCATGGGTTTGTTTCACTCGACCGTTCTGTAGTGGAATTTGTCGTGGAGACTGCAATTTGGACCCTAAAAGGTCGCTCAGATTCTAGGACCCATTCCTTTGTCCACACTCGTTCTGCTTCGTCCTATGTTCACTTTCAGTCCTTGGCTCCTTACTTGCTCACGTAAGCCTGAGCAATGGATGAGTGAGGTTGGGTGAGCTCTTGAGCATTCAAATGTTTGGTTGGCGTGCTAGCTAGGTTTGAGCTGGCAATTTTAACACAATAACGAATAACTTAAGCTTTCTACCCTTCGTGTGGTAGGAGGTAGGAGTAGAAGGTGAATAGTATTTTTCCTTCGTAAGAAAATAGAAGTCATGAAGAATGCAATTTTTTTGCTTAAATTTATTCTAAAAAATAAAAAATTTACAAATCAAAAGTTGGTCATCATTCAAAACTGATGATTAGGCTATCCCAAATGTGGGAACATATGATTCCACAAACCGGCCCAAGTTGCTTCTTGAAATTGACTAATATAGGTAGAAGTGTAAGAAGTTGATTAGTTGACAGAATTTTCTACACATGTAAGATTGAGTTTGGTTGTTAACCATTAAGGGTGAGTCTACACATTGGTTTCCAAGGGTGTATTCTCCATTATAGATGCTTCTACCTTAGTACATATATCAACCATGAGGTAATCTTTCTCATGAACATATCCTATCTATTGGGGTGACCAAATTTCACCCAAAGACCTCTATTGAATAAAAAATGGCACTATTAACCCATATAGGTCAAAAAGCCCTGAGTTGTTTATTTCTTTAAATAGTCAATATTAAGTGAAATATAGACATTAAAAATTTGCATGACCTGAAATCAACTAAACTTTGACTATGCATAATTCTATGATGTTTTGTCCAATAAATTTATTTATCTTTTCAAAGCATGTCAAATGAATATTTATTTGTTTTGATCTTTTAAATTTCTAATTTTATGTTCATCTCATCATCCAAATTGAGGAAAACCAAAAATGGTCTCAGGAGCGCTTTTTAGTACGAACTTTGTAGCAATGAAAAAAACCATGTATTTGTTGCTCAAAGTTAAGACTATGATAAAAATTAAACAATTTGCATTTAGAATTCCGTGGCAGTTTCCAGGGCGATTGGCATTTGCCATACCAATTGACAAGTCCTAAAGGCAATATGTAAAGTATGTATCAGTTTTTGGTCATTACTTTATGGAGAATATCCATTTAAATATAATATTGGCAATTGATGTGTATGCTATAGTAAAATTGCACTTTGGATTATGGACCATAATATAGGAAATTCTGGAATTTCAAATATTGATTTTTGTTTCTATTTTGAGGGCATCTGGAGAATTTCTAATATGCACAATCGTCATGATGCTCTTCAACAGACAATGAGTATGTTGAAGACTTATCTACTACAATGTTATCGCAAAATATAATTTTGAGGTGAACCGGTTGTAACGAGTCCTTTGATTTGGATTCCTTTGGAATTTGGCCCATTGGTTTTGAAATGTTTATAATTTATTTTTGAAAGAAAAGTCTAAAATTTTGAAGAATATTTCTTAGATATTCACAACAAACCAAATAGACTATATTGCATGGCGTATTTAGTGTCCCGGAACACTATTTCTAAACCTAGACAATATTTAATTTTAGGGAGATATAGTGTCCCCGTTAGAAAAAAATGAATGTAGTGTTCCAATGACATACGACAACTTTATAATGAATATGGCATGCCACCTCATGTCACTCTCATTATTTGGAAAGAACATGGCACTCTCAATGAAAGTGAGAATGACAAGTGGAAAACTCCTATGTAGTGTCAAGGGACACAATTTCTCTTCACTTTTGAACGAATTGTGGTAAAAGACATCAATTCTCCTCGGACACTAAATACGCCATTCAATGTACTTGAAAAAGACTAAGAAATTATATCTAATATCCTAGATTTTGCATGTTAACCCATGAAGTTCTTTCAAGCAAAAGTTTGGTTTTTGCTGATTTGGGCAAGTTCCTACAAGTGCAATTTTTTCTTTTTGAAACTTTTTGGATTTAAGCATTTCCAATGGCTTTCAAATGAGCTGCTTTATGTACTAAACAAGTTCATTCTTAGAGAGTTATGAGGTTTTTAAAATTTCAGCCAACATTAAAGCAATATGGGCAGGGCTAAACACTTTCTTAAATCATTTTTAAAATGACAAATTCAATTGATCATATTGAGAAATATTTAATTCAAATGGGATCAAATTTTACATTGATTTTTTTTGTAAATTCTCGACTCAATTTTGTATCACAATATAAAGAGCCCTAATTAAAAATACAAAGGCATTTTTCCTAAAACTTAGGAAGGTATGAAATTTCACCTCTAGAAGTGCTAAAAAAACTTGTTTTTAAACTTTGAACATTCTGATCTTGCAAACAATAAGGCGGGTGTATTTAACCCCTAAAAGTTCCAAGGTGTCCCTAGAAATGACAATTTGAGAAAAATCATCATAAAGTACTATTTAGAAGAATATTTTGGAATTGATATACCAATGAAAGTTCTAGATTTTGAATTTTAGATTCCAACCGTATGGTTCGATTCACTAATACTATCACCAATATTTAATTATAAAATTTGAAAGTTAAAATTTGAAATTCCTTCTAAATTCGATTACAAACAAAATATTAATATATTTTAAGTAAAATTTGTTTGAATGAATTTGAAAGGAGATACTCTTAAACATGGTGATTTTTTGAAATTTTTGTGTTTCTTAAATCTATGACCTCATTTTTGCAAGGCCACTTTTGAACTACAGTCAACGCAATTTTGGCTTGGTCAACGACTTGACATACTTCTACATTTGTAATTTTAGAAAAATATGTAATCAAGTATGACTAAATCCAACTGTTAGATAGGACAACAACTTGATGAAGAATCTCCAAAAAATTGGATGACTTTCATCCAAGCATTGATGAGAACGTGAGAAGGGTTTGAATCTGTTAGTCGTCCACTTTCTGGACGCTTTGACATTTAGAGGTTAATAATTGGTGTATATCTACATATACAAGTTAGTCATGCAAGTTAGCTACAAGATCTTACAGTTAGAAGTGCCCTAAACAATCTCATTTTTGGAAATTTTAACTTGTTTTGAGGCAATTTTGGCCAAAGCTATTTCAAGAACTTTAGGAGTAACTTTAATTGTATCCATTATATTAGCATCAATGTGCTCAACGACAAGAGTCCCACTAAGGTGAAGGCACCCATACCCGACCGGGCACCCATAACCAATCTGTAGACTTGGGGGGTAACCGTCAATTGTGCAACCCATTCTCAGATTGGAGTGTGTTAGGAAACTTAAAGTGGCTTCCAATTAAAAAAAAAGTATTCTTTATAAAAAGATTGCAGCCTTCACGAAAATAGAAGGCGGCTTAGTTGGAAATGGATGACGGCTTGGTTGGAAATGGATGACAGCTTGGTTGGAAATGGATGACAGCTTGGTTGGAAATGGATGACGGCTTGGTCGGTTTTAGGGCATTGTGATAGCAATGGGTGGGTAGATAGGTTAGCTGAAATTGAAGTGGTGGCGAGTGGGTTTCTGTTTTTAGAGTGAGATTCTTTGGTGGTTGCAATATTTTATTTTATTTCAGTACAAAGGTTTTTCACTGAGTAACCCCCAGGTCAACGTGGGTTCTACACGTCACTGCAGTCCACTCCGGAAAATGTTGGAAACACATCCCGTCATTTCCAAAGTCCCTAAAGACAAAACATGGACAACATGTCATTAACGAGGATGCCTCCAGGGACAAGATTTCTACTAGTGATTATGTTCCATCAGCTCTGATTCTCAACCCCGGAAGCACCTCGGTCCCTGAATCCGTTTCATCATTCGATACGTGACCCATTCCTACAATGAAACCCTAATAATCCAAACCCTAATGGAACAAGAACTGATATGAACCACAATTAGTGAAGCGCATCGAATGTGTTGCTCAAGCAAATTTGAACAAAAACTGAGGTCGTTTAAACCCTAAATTTGAAAAAACAAACAGAGGCTCACCTTCCACGATGATACAAAAAGTGCGAAGAAGACCCAGATTGCACGAAGCATATGCTCACATCAATCAATCGATGAGGTCCGCAGATTGAGCTGCAATCACAGATCCATCAGTGCGAGAGAAAAACAGCGCATGGCCAAATGATAGATGTCGCCACCTTTTCCTATATATTTTTTTCACAACAAAGATCGAGCTACCTTGAATGATTTATGCAAGAGTGTAAAGATCACAACAAAGATCGAGTGATGATTTTTCACAACAAAGATCGAGCTACCAAGAGCGGTGGTGGTACAGCAGACTTCGAAACAGCTACCTTGAATGATTTATACAACTTACACTGGCATGCAACAGACAAGAAACAAGAGGCCATGGTTTCGAAATCTCAAGCAACTTGCTTGCGCTTTGTTTATCTTTTCAGTTTAAACCTCATGTCCTACGATTCCCTCACCAAAATCTGTCTCCGTCTCCAGCAAACCACCACAACAAATTCCCGGTGCAGCAGGATTTAGGGTTTGACGAGGAACCACGAAAAACGACCAGCAATCCATCGCGGTAATGGAATCAGTGCCTCACTACAATTCGACCGTTGCCAACGATGCCGCAAGCTCAGCCCATGTCCAAGAAGGCAGGTACCTTCGAATGACCAAGATCTGGAAGAAGAGGGTTGCAGGCGTTTCCCACGACCGTTGCACCAAAACCCTTGCTAAGGGATTATTTTTGTTAGAATTTGGTAAGAGCCAGCCTGTGGATTAGTTCATAATGGGTGCTAATACTACTTTTTAACAACTATAGTGCTAAGGTTGATCGACTTCCAGTAAAATTATGTTGTTGATAGGAATATATAGGAACGGAATGGCAGTAGTATTTGTTGACAGTTTTAGACAGATTGATGGTCAAAATTTAGTGTTTACATGATCGGTTTTAGGTAAGCCTAGATAGTGGTTATGCGTTTCAGGAACATTTTCACTTTCAAAATTTATAGTAATTTACATATTGCAGTAAAATAAAAATAAAAATTTGCATTCCTCATATTATCTATTTCTCCTTCAAGGAAAAATCACCCTTCATTAATACCCCTCCTATATTTGTGTAAATTCTCTTAACTGGTCGGTTATAGGTGCTTCGACCTTAGTTCTACTATACATTTGAGCATGAGTTGTCTCAATCGACCATTCCGGTCCGGAACCGATCGAGTCAGACAACCTATGCTCATGCAGGTCACGACTGTTGTGGGGCTTTTTCTGCAGCCGTGACACTCCTTCTACGACAACATGCTCAACGGCATGGGTCCTACTAGTCTATTATATATTTGAGCATGGGTTGTCTCACTCGACCATTCCAACCTAGAACCGGTTGAGGACACAACCCATGTTGATGGACGTCACGACTATTGTAGCCTTCTTCTACAGCCATGATGCTCCTTCTGTGACAACGTGCTCAACGACACAGGTCCTACTAGTCTATTTATACATTTGAGCATGGGTTGTCTCACTCGACCGTTCTAGTCCGAAATCCATTGAGGAGACAACCTATGCTCAAATGTATATCTATCCATTATACTAACATCAACATGCTCAACGACATGGGTCCTACTAGTATTATATAACTCCTAAAGGACCAAAAAGTTCAAATTGGGTCTCATGTTTTTGATACTGTCTCTATCTTATAAAAGGATCACGAGAACTATTTTGCTGCAGAGTAGTTTTCATGGTCTTTTTATGGGACACAAGGAGTAGCAGTTTTGAGTAGGTCCTATGTGGATGTTTTTTGTTCAAAATTATTTTCTTTTTTATGACACATGCAATGCACTTCACTCATTCTATTGGTGCAAATTTTGATCTCACCTTAATTATCTTTTTCACAATATGATTGATTGAATTTGTCATTTTAATACTATGAATCTTTGGTCCCTTAAGGGTTAAGGTAGAATGATCCTAAACCAGCAACTGACATAAAACCACTAACTATTAGAAAGATTATGAGGCCTCCAAAGGGCCGCGAGTTGAACTAGCACCCGCATGCACATAAATGAATATAAAAAGAAGAAGAAATCCGGGAAAATAAATTAAATAAAAATTAAAATAAAAAAGTATCCAAAATGTTTTAAAATTAAAATTAAACCAGTATTAAATTATTATTATTAAAAAATATTATTAAAAAAACATAAAAAATTAATCCAGATATGGCATGGCCAAATTTTGGCCACGTAGGATTCGATTTTTTAAATATTTTAATTTTTTTTTTCAAATTTTTAATTTTTTTTTTTAATTTTTTTTTTTTGCATGGCATTTTTGGCCAAACTCACAATCCTTTGGAGGCCTCAAAACTTTTGTAATCGCTTCTATATCCATCCTTCCTTTAAGAGAGGGAATGTAGGTTTTCAATACGTGGCTCATGCATTGATCACTCAAAAGTTAAGTCATGTATTGACAACTTAGATTTCCTCGCTAAATGAAGGATATGTGTTGAACTTGGTGGTTTTAATTCAGTTGGTAGTTTATGGTCATTCTAAGGTAACTATAGTACCTTAAAGTGACCGTTTGCTAAAATGTGTCCGTATTTATGTACAACAATTTGACATTTCTTGGGTGAAATGTCACATTGCACTAGATAGGAGCGCATTTTAGTAAATGGTTGTTTTAAGGTATAGTTACCTTACTTTATGCTAGATTGAAGCCTGGTACGACCGTTCTAGCACCAGAAATGTCGTGAATAGTGTGTGCACATGCATGCACGCATCCACGTGTGTTATATAATAAACTAAGTGGGCCATTGGCTTACCACGACCGTTGCAGTGGCGGAACCGTTGTCGAGAGCGCGTTCACCACTCTGCATTTTATAATAGACCAAGTCCACATGCGTCGACATCCGGCACGACATGATCATTCAATCAATAGAACCGTTGTGGAGAGCGTGTGCGCGTGTACCACCCTGCGTTATATAATAGATTACTAGAATCCCATAGCCGGGAAAGAAGTTCTTGATTCACTTAAACTAAAGAGAAAGGTTATTACAATTACTTTTAATGAACTAAGAGTCATACTCTTGTTCATAAATGTCAACTATAACTTCAACAAAAGTCTTTTTCTTGATTGAATGGAATTGATGGTGGATGAGAAGGGAAGGTGTTTTTGCTCAAAATCGCCAAATGAAATTACATGCAAACAAACATACGCGGCTTTCAAACCTAATCTTAATACTTGATGAATCAACAGAATATAAAAAAAATAGACTAAGTTGACCTCTCTCAGAGTTCGGTATGATAGTTCGAATGGAAAAACCGTCCTAGCATGTTTGCATGTAGAGTTTGTATTATATAATAGACTCTATCATATCTAGGTGAAAACATGGTATTGTGTACGAAAAAGTTGATCTGCCATGTTGAAATTACAATGTTTTGGTCAAAGGCTATAAAAGAGTACCAAATTGTCTTTTCTATTGGTTCTAATTTCATGGCACCCTATGTTGTTCTTATAAGTATTTGAATCCAAAGTTTCAAAGTAAGAATCATTAAAAAAAATTACTAAAAGTAGAACTCGGAAATGGATGTCTAAATCCAATTTCGGGAGCAACTTTGATGAACTAAATCATATTTAATATCCGTATAAATTTTATATTCTTTAAGTCCATTGTATATTTGAGGGCTCCAAACAAAAAAATCTTGAAAAAAATAAAAATTTGATGCATTTTCAACTTCTTTTATATCAAATTTTCAATTTGGTTTAAAATTACTTTTTCAATTTTGACTACTTCAATGTCACTACAACATACATAAATAATTATTGAAGATGAAATTTTCAATTTTCTTTGTAAGACTTTGTTAAACGTCATGCCTTTTATTTTATTAGCAAAAGAAATTTTACAAAAAAAATAAATTTAATGTATTTTTTGACCTTGCATTGTTGCTTCTTCATAGGGATCAATGTTGGTCTACTTTACCATACTTTCACCCAACAAAGAAGGGGAAAAAAAAAAAACTTGGTGCAGGTGTGGAATGTGTGGCATTATAAGAAGAGCCAAAAATGAAAACAAAAGAATGAAGAAAAAATAGAAGAAGAAAAAAAAGGACAAGAAGAAAGACGAGGGAAAGACAAGAAAGAAAATAAGATAAAAAATAAGAATAAAAAATAAATAAATGAATTGTTTGTTTACAATGTAAGGGATTGTAGAAAGATAAAAATTATTGTTTTTTAAAGAATTTTTTAGACAAATTTTTTAATGCGCCCGGGGGCCAAGTGTAGGTTGTCGGTACATGACTTAACTTTTTAGCTATTAATGCATAAGTCATATATTGAAAGCTTATATTTCCTCCTTCAAATGAAAGAGGGGTGTAGAAGTTGGTGGTTTTAAATGTCATGGTGGTTCAAGGTTCTTCGACCTTACCTAACAAATCTGGCCTACCCAACATACATGACCTATCCAAAATATTTGGCCTACCTAACATACATAGCCTTTCTGACTAAACATATCTATCTTACATGGCCTATTCATCACAAACTTGGCAAGTCATGTTTTTGCAATGTTTTACGTATGTTGTTGAGATGAACATGGGTGATTATGTTCAATATATGTTTTACGTATGTTTATCGTAGCAAAAATGTACGAAGGACATATTACAAACATGAAAAAAAACATCATGATAAAATTTACGTGTTTGTAATATGTCCTTCGTACGTTTTTTCTACGATAAACATACGTAAAACGTATGTCAAACGTAATCACCCCTGTTCATCTCAACAACATATGTAAAACATTGCAAAAACATGACTTGCCAAGTTTGTGATGTTTGCCCTATAAGGCTTACTCAACTTACATCGCTTGCTTAGCATACCTGGCAATTTGGTCTTGGTTTTGGCTGTGCAGTCTTTGTTTTTGGTTTTGGTTTAGTGGCTTTTGGCTTTGGCTTAATGGTCTTTGCTAATGGAAACTTGACATTTTTTTTTATTGTAGTCTATGTTCTCTCTAAAGTTGTAATCGATACCAATATTGTTTTATCAAAAGTTCAATTAAATTGTCTCTTCAAAATTGTAAATTCAAGTTCAATTCTTATTTTGTGTCATGTTTAGGCACTCTAAGTCTCGGTCACAATTATATGAAATTAGAGGATCAAATACACTTAGCCCAAAATTGACTCTATCATTGAACCAACTGATTTTTAATTACTATGTATTGATCACAAGTGATAAAAAATTCAAAACCAAAAACTATGAACACAAGAGTTGTAAATCACAAGTGATAAAAATTTCAAAACCAAAAACTATGAACACAAGAGTTGTAAAGTACAAAGTTTTATATGTATGTAGAAACAATTGTTTGACCATTTCTAAAAGACACTTGACATTTATGAATCCTACTACAAATAATGTGAGAACAAATGAAATCTAATACTCCCTCTGTCCCATAATGACTTGCACGTAGGTTCTCTGAAATCTACCTTTTGAGGTAGATTTCAGTGAACCTACGTGTAAGTCATTATGGGACAGAGGGAGTACTAAGTAACAAACATGTAAATATTTGTTAAAAAATTATCATTTTTTACACGTGTAGATTTATATTATATTTTTCACACACCAAAAAGACAAGGCCAAATTTGCCAATTTCTATTTTCAACAAAATCTACCGTTTCTAATTGGAATGACAAAAAATTCAATAAGAAAAATCACTAAACAATTATGTTGAAGAATAAATTCTTAAAAGCTCACAAAATCATTTTTAATGGCTTAATAGCCCCAATAAAAAATTATTTTCATTTTAATGATTTTGTAATATATACATAACATACGGGTAGGAAAATTTGTTTACATGTGGTTTCCCACCCCGCCCCCACCCCCGTGGGGTCTCACTCTTGGATAGGACAAAGTAGGACAATGCTTTAAAGTTAACCGGTTAAACTCCTTTACAAAAATGTGCATAATTTAAGCATAAACACTCCAAATCACAAAATTCTTTTTGGAGGTGAAAGATTGCTTGATTGTGAAAATTCTCTTTGTTGATCAATATTCAAAATAAGTTAGTCTACTATGCACAATTGAGCCTCGAAAGTCTGATCACAACACATTTTCTTATTATTCAACTCATGCATATTCTTCACTACCTTACTGAAATTTGTCCATATCTTATTCATAAAAACTTCAAACCACAAAATTCGTTTTGGAGGTGGAAGATGACTTAGCCTTCTAACTTTTCTTAGTTGAAAACATTCCAAAATAAGATCATTTTCTATGCTCAATTGTGCACCAAAATCTACTGAAAATATGGTGTAGTGAGAATTCACATGGGCTTGCAAGTTCTTATCTCATATTCTATTTATGTGTATTGCATTCAATACCGGTATATAGATTTATCACATATGGAAAACTATGATGATATGAAGATTCAAATTGTTATATTGATGATTTTTACAAAGTATTGGTTTTCATTTTTATTCGTAGCTTCAAATTCAACACATGTTTCTTTGTAGAAATAAAATAAAAAATCTTATTGTAATCATTTTGTATATTTTTCACTTTACTACATAATTTCATTTATTTTCACTTCAATTTAGATTATCTCATTTATTATATATAATTTACAATCAATTTATCATTAAATTATTGAAAGATTATTATCCAATAATGCTAAATAATTTAATATTGTATTCTTGTTTTTAGAATACCCTAAAACCTTAAAAAATAAATCAAAGTTTAAATGATAAAAACTAATAATAAAAGATTAATAAACTATAACATGTACCATCAAATTGAAATATATACAATGCAATATTATTCTAGAAAGTTAAATTTTAACATTTTTAAAGCCTATTCAAGATCAATTTACAGAATTTTTATTTCATTTAAACAATTCATTTTTTAAAATCACCTTAAGTACATAGTTTTTTTTTATTGTTGTCCTTTTTATATTTAAAGATCATTGTAATTTTCTTCTGTTTGACTTATAGACAACAACTACTGCGGCCATGTGATGTTGACCCAATGTTCCCTGTGATTAACCCATGCTTTTACTTTTTATTTGATTTGTGGATTCAACTATCCATAATTTAATTCAATTTATGGTGAGGAAATTTGATTAAGAACCCATAACTTTTACACCATAGGTTCAAAAGTTATGAAATGATTTTGGTGCACCCTTACTCATTGAGAGCTTTCAGACAATACCAAGAATGACATCAAAAACTCCCAAATTTCATTTTTCATAATTTAATTCAATTTATGATGTCAAAAATCACCAAAAAAATCCATAACTCTCTCAATGTACCTCTAAAAGCGATGAAATAGCTTTGATGCACCTCTCCTCGTTGAGAGTTTTCCGACGGTACCAAGAACATGACCGGCGGATGCACGGTCAAGGAGATCTCAATTACTCAATTCTAATTTTTTTCTTTTTTCCTCCTCCTTCTTTTTCCTTTTTCCCCTCCCCCTCCCCAAGAAAAAAAAAAGGCTACCATATTAGTCTAATCGGTCATTCAAAAAGCAATTGGCTCCCATTGACTCCTAGAGTATAATAACAATTTCTTTAGAAAATTGAAGAAATATTTTCCACTACATTTTCAAAACATTTCTTTAATATAATTTTTTTTCTAAATTCATCCAACTTCATATGCATTTTAATTTGGTGTCATTGGAAAGCTAACAAAATATCCAAAAGGTTGATTTTTTCCTTTTCTGAAAACGTACAATAAAAACCCATAGACCCAAAAATGGTAGCCAAAATCAATTCTAATTACAATATGGTTTGCCGGTCCATTATAGTATGTGCACCCAAACAAAGTTAAAGTGAACGACTTTTTGCCAGGGGGCTCCAACTAAATTACTGTGGTTAATCGATACAAAAGAAATTGGGAAAAATAAAAATAATAATCACTGTCATCTTGTGCCCACCACCTTCCTCAGCCCTCACATCCAGGGCATTACAGCTCCCTTCGAGTGCTCCTAAGCCCACCACTTTTTCGGCATTTTTGCAGCGTCCATCGTGGATCTCCGCAGGAACCAACATTGCACTCCATGCTCTTGTCGTTGTGAGCATTGTTAGTCACTAGTGGTGCTAATTTCATCGCTTTCAGTGGTCTTTCGAAAATGTGTATGAGGTCGTATTTGTGCAGTCTATAGCAGATGAGTCTTCTGCAGCGTCCATCGTTTCTTGATTTAATTGTATTGCTCTCTTTGTTGTGTGATTTTCTATTTGTAGGTATGTCCTCTTTTAAGCGTCAACCAAGGAAGGTGCGTTTTCTGAGGATTGTGTGGAGGCATTTCCTTTTATTCATTTTCTTCAATTTGATCGTTTTTCCCCTGTTTTTGCTAGTAATGTTGCTTTGATGTTGTGGTTTTAGAGTGGACGAGGTGATCTTGAGGTGTCCACAATGTCCACATCACAAACTTAGGAAGTCGTGTTTTTGCAATGTTTTACGTATGTTGTTGAGATGAACATGGGTGATTACGTTTGACATACGTTTTACGTATATTTATTGTAGAAAAAACGTACGAAGGACATATTACAAACACGTAAATTTTATCATGATGTGTTTTTTCATGTTTGTAATATGTCGTTCGTACATTTTTTTTACGATAAACATACGTAAAACATATGTCAAATGTAATCACCCTTGTTCATCTCAACAACATACTTAAAACATTGCAAAAACACGACTTGCCAAGTTTGTGATGCAAAGGCAAAGAAAAGAAGCAAGCGCAGTCGTTGCTTCCTAGTGCCTACTATGTCAAGTATCTTGAGGGTAGTCGCAATTCTGCCTCCGCTAGCCCTTTGAAGCTCCGGGGTGATTAAAAAAAATTGACTGCCGAATTTCTAATCGCGATGCAGATGCGGGACAAAGGAGAATGCTTGTCATGAAAGGACGGGAAACAATTCTCACATGTTGGATCGGCAAACAACGTTAATGCGGCGCGTGAGGACTTCATCGACATTTAGACGTCAAAAGGGGATCCGCAGCGGGCTATGAAGGGAAAAGGTGTCGTTGACGCCAGGCCGCTCATTTTGCTCTAAGAATCTGTGACACTTGCCATTCCAACTGTGTTTGTCTCCAATTCTGACGTCATATGGGAGGTGAGGTCTAGCAACCGCCTTTGGCAGCTATGAGGAACCGACGTTTTTAAGATTCTTGGCGACTCAATTCCCATGGGTTGAGGAAGTCATTGGCGGTGATGGAACTTTGTGTGTTGTGAAGTGCATAATTTGTTCTCGGATTGAGGGGCGGACTCACTACATTGCACTAAAAAAAGATAACTCTTTCACAAGTACAAAAGATAGCGGAAGGCTCTCAAAGCAATTCTATGCCAGGAAAGGATTATGGGCAGAGAGTGGTATGTAGAGAAGAGTAACAAACATTTTTGCAACAAGCGGTTGTACGCTTCCCTGAATAAGGCAACAATTATTCAACAACTTTAAAATAACTCCTTGATATTGTGAGCAAGATAAAGGACCAATTTGCTTTTGTCTACCTCTTACTGTAGAATAGGAGGCCCATGGCCGACTACCCAAGTATGAGAGACTTGTTGAATTTCGTGGGAATTGTCATGCCCTTGAAGCATTGGTATAAGCAGTCAGATTGGGAATTGCTGAGAGTTTGCATGCGGTAGTGGAGTCACGCATTCAACATGCATTACAAGAGTGCTGCTATTTCTCGTTGACTTGTGACAAGACCACCACGATCGACCATGTCTACTAGGTTTCTTTTGCATGTTTATGTCATAAATAGTTTTATGAGGGTCCCTTTATTATTGTGTCTCGAGTGAGTCCATGGGGGTGGATCAGCTAATAATGTAACTAACGTGATAAGTTCCATTTTAAGGAGGCATAGTGGATTGAGTCTTGAGCAGATTCGGTTGAAGATAGTTAATTTTGGAATTGATGTGGTTAATGTCTTTCAAGGATGCATGACCGGGTTAGCAGTGCAGTTCCAAAAATATCATGCTCCTAACGTAGTTGCTATCCATTGTTCCGTACATCGAACTAATTTTGTTGTCAAGTCCATATCGTGTTTTGTCATTATTAGCAAACTTCAAGATCTTTTCAAGGCGTTGCACTCGTACTTTGCTAGGAGTCTTAAGCAATACCTAGAACTCACCAAACTTGTTGCGCTTATGGAATCAATGGGGAATTTTTTTGAAGCATATTGATATTCGTTGGATCAGCATGTTAAAGCCCCTAAAGCATGTTCTATCGGAATACCGCATCTTTATAGTGAAGATGACCCAAAATCTCTTTCCGGAGAAGACGGCCAAGCCTCTATACTCTTCCTTGTGTGATTTGGAGACATTGTTGGGTATGCCCGCACTTTCCCCTCTCTTAGAGACAATGCAATGTCTCATGAAGTTTGACCATGCATGAGATGTTTTTATATGTGACCTGGCAACAACTATTAGGATTTGACAATAACAACTCCACACTATGTACAACGAGTCGGACTCAAGATTTAAATCTGACTCATTCATGTTGTTCAATGATTTGGTCCAGGCAAAGTCCGAGTCCATTCACATGAAATAGGTCACAGATTTGAACTCGGAGGATGAGCACTTGTGCTTTGAAACTTTGGCCATTTCGAACAACATATCTATTATACAATGCAGGACGGTTTGTCTCACTCGACCGTTCCGCGCTGGAATCCGGCGAGGAGACAAACCGACCCAGCTCAGCCAGCTACTTGGATTCTCGGCCTCTCTCTCTCTCTCTCTGCTTTTGTGCGGGCGTCGTTATTGCCTGCGGCTGCTGCGCTCTCAGAACAATTCTCCGGGATTCCAGTTTAGCTGCCAAAGAGCACTGTGCTCCACGAGCAGCTTACCAGCTCTGAGGACGTCGCATTGGCTGTCGAAGAAGATCAAGGTCTATTGTTCTGCTCCTCTTCCTACAATTTGTTAGCATTTTTAAAATTCTTTTGACATCTATTATACATTTTTTTCCTGAGAGGTTTGAAGTTTCGTCACTGTAATTTTTCCTGAGGGAATTTTTGTGAGCTTTTCATTTTAGGGTTTCGAGTTGCAGACCTTGAGAAATGGGCGTCGAAAGAGAATCGAGTGGCCAATCACAACATGTTGTAAGGTGAGTACCCGGCAACAATCAATTCTATGCAGTGGGGAATCTCAAGTAAAGAGAATGTGGTTGAACGTGCTACATAGAAACTTGGAGGATCCTTATCGTGTTGAACAGTGAGCAATAAGAGAAATATCTCAAGCACATGAGAGATGATGTTCAACGTTATAATAATAGTGGGAAGCAAAACCCTAAGTTTCGTTTGAGGTGCTCTGTTTTCCTTCATTGAGCTGGTCGAAGCCATTATACGCCCATACTTTATGACGGGATCAAACTCCTAACAATTTTAGTATGCTCTACCTTAATTCAACTTGCAGGACAGTGATGACTATCATTGAAGAGATTCCTGATCCATTGGTCAATGTCATGTTGCAGTGCATCGCAAAAGTCTCTGAAGAGTTTCTGTTTCACAATAGCTGTCGTTGCAGCCACCTTTGACTCACTCTTTTGAGGTTGCTTGCAAGGGATGATTATTCTGTGAGGCTTGTGCATATATCTCCTGCAGTTCTGTGATATCATATTTGTGGAGCATGAGTTCGATGTTGATCTTGTGGGATTTTGCAGAAACTGCCAATAGTTGGTATATTTCTTTAGTGTGATAGAAACCATTTGAAAAAGGCTGAGATTGAGCAATTCTTTGGGTTTTCCCTTCGCTGACCAATGCAATTGCAGTGTCGACCAACGTATCCCTATTGGCGATTGCCATCAGATACTCTGCCAAATTCGCATGACTGGAGAATGTTGGATGATGTATACGAGTTGAAGTGTGAAAATTGCATCTCTATATTCAAAGGCAAACAATTTGTATTAGAGTTATTGTGCTTGGATTGATAATGATACATGTTGGACTTTAAACATATTATTATAGAAGACAACAGAGTATATGGATTCATATGTAGGTTCAAATCCTACAGTTGTCATTTTCAAATGCTTTGCCTCATGAAGTCTGCATAATGATATGATCTATTTAGAACCAACTTCTTCTTATACTTTAATTCAAGGCAACTCAAATCTTTCATTTTAACCCCTAACCGCCCAACCATGCATATTTTGCATGATGTACGGATTTGAAGTCCGTTTTCTCATCGATCATGCACTTTTTGCAGTGTGGATTTTTTATTGAAACTTTTATGGAAAGTTAGCTCTGTGCATGTGTGATCCGATTAGAAAGGGGATGATTTGTGAAAATTTTATGCCTCATTTCATGTTGTAGTGTTCCACCCAAAATTTCAAAGATTTTAGTCTAAAAGTGCTCTTGAAAAAGTCAACTACTAAAATTAAGCGACCAAAAAATCTCCAAAAATCACTACACTTAGAGTATTACATTTCAACCCATCCCAACAAATTTCATTATTAGATTGTCAATATCTTATTCATAATCATATTACAAAAGAGTGTTAAATTTTAAGTTTGAAATTTAATACACAAATATTGGTGATGGCAATCGCAAATCTAACTGTATAGATAGAATCTAAAATACATAATGTACAACTTTTATTCATTCATCAACTTGAAAATATCCCTCTTAGTTGCATTTTATAATGCATCTTTGAAAAACTGCCAAATCTGAAAATGGTGAGAACGTTTAGGGGTTAAAGTTCAGAATTTTAAATACTATGCACGAGAACACTTTGAAAAACTGCATACAAAAATCTGGCATGGGTCAACCTACTACTAACGGTATCACATAAACAACACATTAATATTTATTCATGTTGTCTTAGGGACAATATCAAATCAATTGCCATGCTATGAATAATCATATAACGTTCTTCAGTCTCCCTATTGTTCACCTTCAAATCTTAAGCATTTGTCAGGGGATCGGAGGAATTGTAGAGCATTTTTCTAACTTTAGTTGGGCCAAGCAATGAGGGTTGGAAAGTTGAATTATTTATTAGCAGATTCTCTACACTGTTGCTACAATGTAAAGGGAGTGGTCCAGCAAGGGCTGAAGAATGTTATGCAGTCATTGCCAACATTAATTGTTGTAAGTATGACTTTACAATATAATAGGTTTTTATGTTTTTACTTCCTTGGTCATACCAAGTATTACTCTCACCACGGCAAATAAATAATTTAATGATTTACATGACACTCTCCTTTCCTGAGAAGGTAAAGAACCATTAGTAGTACTAAATTGTTAGAACACGTGCACCGTACCACTGAAAGTATGAGATTGTTTAAAAAGTGGATGAAAAGTGTTTATATTTAATGCTGAAGATTTAGGGCCGGTGAGAGAGCCATGGAATAGTGATGTTTGAAACTTTGAATACGTCTTCCTCTATAACTAATTTAATGATGGGCTTGATATCCTAAATTGATGGACAATAACGATCACCCCTATATAGTGATTGTGATTGGTTCACTAATTATTTAAAGGGATACATTGCGGTTCAAGGGTGTGGAGATTATTAATTTGTGACACCAAATTTCGAATGTGACAATAGTGATCTAGGGGTAAATTGAAGGGAGAAGGGTGTGGATGCTTTTAAGCACCTCATACTATGATACATTCAAAACTCTTTCATATCACACCTTTCAACCCAAAATTTCCAAAAGATTCGGGAGGCATATGAAATTTTGAGTGATGAAAGAAAGGAAGTGGCAAATAGAGTTCCAGAAACAAAATCTCCCACATGCATTTTTCTTATTTTTCTTGTAGTTGAAAACAAACTTAGGGAACTTGCCCAAATTGTCGATACAATATGCGCTCTGTAGTCCCCTCAATGTTGTTCTTTGGAAAAAAATGACAATTATAAAAACGTTGAGTGTTTTTGAAATTTTGATACTTCTTTTGAAGTATTTTATGTGCCGGTGGCCGGCTTGGATCAAGGATATGAAAATGCATGTTTTGTGGGCACTTGGGGCAACTCCAAACAAAAAAAATTTGAATTACGGATGTGTCTAAGAATCTAGATATACATATTAGCTACAAGATCTTACGGTTACAAGTTCCCTAAATGGTCTCATTTTTGAAAATTCTAGCTTGCTTTCAAAGGGGGTTGTTTTGAGGCGGTTTTGACCAAGATACCATCAAGAACCTTGGGGATAATGTTAATTATATCCATTATATCAACATCAACGTGCTCAACGGCACGGGTCCCACTAGTTTTGTACAACGTATGACCCGAGTGTCAAAGCCCGTGTCAATATCAATCGGCCTTTATTATTGGATATTGTGGGGTCATTGGAGACTTTTGTGATAGGTATGTTCAATTACATACTTTACTAAAGGGATCTGTGCAACGTTATTCAAGTTTTTTGAATGTTGTTGTTCAGAACCCATAGTGCTTGCAAACAATGTGCCGAACATGTGTCCAAATGAGTTATAAATCCCCTCCCCCTTTTTTTAAAACAAGGATCACTTAAATAGTTGATATGTAGGTTGTGGTTGTTGTACGTTCTCGATGTACGTTGCAGTGTAGGCTATGGATAGTTGTATTCTCATTATTGTTGGTGAGTTCAAAATGAAGGTAAGGCCATGTGTTGTAAGGTCATGTGATGTAATCTCATTGTTGTAGTTTACTTCAGAAGCTGCTTAGATGCTAATGAAGAGTTGAGCTCCCGCTTTCCAGTCCAACCAATCATGGATACACTCGGCATCGTTTTGCCATAGTATTGGTTGGTGCCATGCTGTAAGGAATCATTCAAAAAGCACTTGGTTGTGATCGAGTAGTTCTATTGCCATCCAAATTTCATCACCTTCAAAAGAGAAGGTACAATCTAGCCTCCACAACAACGATGAGAAACAAGAAGATAGAGTTTGGTAGGTTCTAGACCCGGATGCTTTGGAACAACAACAACTTTGAGCCATGATGCACAATTTGAGGGAAACTATGGGTCCTCCATACTTGCTTAATCTTCTAATTTGCCTTTGACAAGTTCTTAGTGCAAATTCTGTTTTGCAAAGCTCATTCTCTAAGTTCTTTAAGGTGTTTGAGATCACCTCCCTCATGGTTCTTGGATCTGTGGAGGATGAGAGAACATTCTCCACTGTCAATTTCGTGAAAGGCAGAGTCAAGAACAAATTGTTGGACCACTCGGATTTGTGCGTATGCATGTTTACACTAAATTTTTTTCCCTACAAAACTTCCCTTTTCATAAGGCCATCGAAGGTTAGAAGGATTGTAAGCATCGTGCAAGCCTCATGGGAATCTAGTGGGCTTGTCCAGATTTTGTGTTTCTTTGTGATGGTATTTATGTGAATTTCAACGGCAATTTTGAACTAGCCTTTGACTTAGTTAGTGTGGTGATATCTAGCTTATATATCAAGGTGCTAAATTCAAGTGGTATGAATAAAGGAATACAATTTTGCAAATTTTGTGTGTTGTAGCTTTTCCGGCTTGTTTAACATGGCACCATTTAGCCGTTTTGTTGAACTTTAAGCTAAGGAGGCAGCCACATTGCTGCCATTTGCTCATATCTTAAGCCAAAAATGAGAAAAAAATAAAACAACTTAGCCAGGATTTACTAAAGGTTCTCTGTCTCCATCGCTTGGTGTGATCTTGATGAAATCCACCATTGTACGCTATTGGGCGTACTTCCACAGTGTATGCAGCCTTCAGTAGTGAACAAAAAATAAGTGCCATCAGCCTTTTAGGCTGAAGAAAATAATTCCCATAAGCCTTTTTGCTAATGAACCAAATATTCCCCACTTTCACTGGTGCACCCTAACATAAAAATTTAGACAATAGAGTTATCCGTAAAGTCGAGCAAAAGAAGAAAGACAAGGCAAAACTGGTTTTTTAACTTGAAAGGCGGCAAAAATGAGTTTTGGCCCCCTTTTTTTTACAAATCACAACGCACTGCACTGTCAGAGAGATTCGAACCTGAACCTCCCCAATCCAAGAGAAGCTCCCCCAAACCTAGCTTGAATTCCTATGGAGGAATCTCTACGTACCTCCACACTAACTTCATGCTCCTCCAAGGGAAGGAGCTTCATGGCTTGTGTGAGTGAGTGTTAGAAAATTCTATTCTAAGGTCAAAAACTCCCTGTGACAGGTAGGCTATCTAGTGCTCATTTCAGGGATAATTCTAATAAGCGATACTAAACTAGATATTGATTACACAAGGAAAACATAAGTTTATAAGGTTAATTTTGGATACAACAATAGATAATGACAGTCTACCTTCCATAATATGACACTCCTCCATAATATGACGATATTATTGTTTCAAGCAATACCATATGTGACAAGTGTACTTTGAAAATAGAGAAAGACAACTGTACTTTGAAAATTCGTAACTTATTCATACAGTGTTCAAACAATGCATACTAAAATGGGTTAGAATCCTCTTTCACTTGCCAATGAGCTCCGCTAAAAAATGAAAATTGTTTAATAATAGAAACTATGCTATGATTGGCGATTACATGTGCACATACCTGAGGGGTTAACTGAGTGACAGGAATAGGTCTGTCCACCTTATCTGTGCAGCTAGATTCCAGCCGATGCCAGATTCCCCTGCATGAGTCCAGAGGGCCGGCAAGTGGCCCTGGTTCTTCCACAGAGTGAGTGAGGAGCTTCTTCTACAAAACCCTAGATTGTGCACACCACAACCCTCTCTTACATTTGGCTCCTTTCACTTGCAACAGATGTCTCCTTCTTGGGTGTAGTTTGTGAAGGACTCTCTCACTTTGTTGTTTTTTGGTGTTTTGTGAGGATGTTTTTTGTTTCTGTCCTCTGCTGCGTTTTTGATGTTTCTACAAGCAAGCTAGAATGTTTTTGTTCCAAGGATAGCACTTGCTGCTTGTGTCCATGTGGTGTAGTTAGTAGAACTATCTCCAACAGACTTTTGATTCATGTTGATCTTTAGACTGGAACTTGGTTATCTGTGGAGTACTTAGTAGAACTACCTTCAACAAACTCTTTATTCACAATGATCTTTAGACTAGACCTTGGCTTCCTGTAGTACACTTAGTAGAACTACCCCAAACAGGCTCCTTTTTCACGGTGGTCTTTAGACTAAAGGTAGTTGTTGCACAGACGTTATCAAAGAGAAATTGAGGGAGGGAATCAATATTCACCATCTAGGACACGTGTGCCTGTCCATGGAATTCTAGGTCTTGTTGGCAAGAATTTTGTGGATGGGTAACATCTGTTCTGGATGTTGTCTTTTGATCCCTTGCCTCGCTTCTTTTGTGTTGACCTTTCAAGTAATCGAACTCCTTCAAACGATTTTGGCAGGTATCTAGTTAGTAGAACTACCGTATTCTCAACAACATATTTACAGGATTGGAGTTATTATTCTTTGATAATCTGGTAAAGATTTAAGAAAGATTATGGGTTTTATGATGTCCAAGTGTAGTGTTAAAAAGAATCTTGACTACTGTTGTCAGAATCCATAATATTTGTTTGTGCTCATTCTAAACCCAATAAGCGGCTAATCGTGTACTCTCTACCTTAGTACTCACCCTAAATTTACTTTTACACCTTGTTTGTACTGTTCAGCCATGTAACTCCTTGAAAACAAAGCGTTTCCGAAGTCTCTCCCCTGATGGGGCAGAGACAACAAATATATAGATCTGAATGAGTATATCTAGTCCATTTTGCAACCCCACTCAAAAATTGTTGTCAAGGATCATCAGTCCTCTGTGAGTGAGCACCGATTGCTTGTGCAAGACTCCACTGTTCCATCTACAGTCTACCCTCCATGCAACGATACTCCAGATTATTGTTTCAAGCAATACACATGTGACAGGTTGTTTCTGTGACTAATTCGTGCCTGCCACCAAGCTAGAGCTTCCCAAATAGAGAGGGACAATTGTACAGTCGATGATTAAATAATCCTTTGATTCCGGTGTTTACAAGTCAAACAAGAAAATCAGAAAGAAAGTACTGTAGAATTGGATGAATAATCAGAGTTTGGTGTCTCTGGAGAACACAAAGGCTACCTTCACAATGAAGGTGAGGAAGTTTAAGTTGCTACTCTAAAAGCAACTGCTAAGGTCAGTGATTAGTAGCAGAGATAACTTAACAAGGTAAAAATCTAAGAAATACATAAAATCCAGAGAAAACGAAGGAACGAGAGGTCCAATGAGTCCTGAATGCATTACATTTAGTAATTTTTAGTTTAAACAAATTGGTATAGTAAGAGTAAACATAAAGATTCTCCCAAAAACAAGTGGGATTACCCAATCTAAACCCTGTGCAAAAAAAAAGAGAGCTCCTAATCAGTACACTGATTATCCCTTTAATGCGTGTGGTTCTAATTCCAGAAGCACGCACTATTTTGTTAAATCTCAAAATTAGTGAGGGTTGAAAATTTTCCTGAGTGCCTGAAATCTTCATATCACGCTAATTTTACATCATAATGATATTTAGTATCACCTTCACTAATTCCCACGCACTATAAACCCCCGTCTCACTAAATGGGATAATCAGTGTACTAGCACCAAATACTCTCATATCACTAAGGGCCTCCTTTCAGGGTGAACTCAGGAGTCTGGTTTCCATTCTTGCAGACATTGGTGGACCATCAGTAGTTCTTGAGACTTGGATTCTTGTCTTCCAGCGGCTTTCACCCACCCAATCCTCACATGGAAGCCTGCCCTAACTAGCCCGCCCAATGCATATAATACCCAACAGGCTTTAGGGTGGAGAAATATGAAACCTAACATAAGGCTGATAATACTGCTCAGAGCAGGGCACGCAACCCAACTCTGCAGGGATGATTTGGAGAACGAATCCTTTTATAACGCAGATTGTGTAAACATGGGAGGACAGTTTTGCTGCTGGAATTGTGGTTCGTAACTCCGACGACACATGCCAACCTGGTCTATTACATAATAATGCAGATTCCGCCCCGGAACTGTCATGCAGGTTTCATAACTTGAGGAACACAAACTCCTCCACAGCTGGAATGCCGCCGAGTTTTTGAAGAGTAGCCTTGGAGGGTTCGTCGTCCACACCGATGGCCATGACAGCATGCTGACGAGGTGATTTCCTGCCCACACTCATGAAGGAGATGTTCACGTTGTCTTCCCCGAGAATGGTCCCCACCTTGCCAATCATGCCCGGTTGATCCACCTGTCGGTACAGGATGATGCTGCCTTCCAAACTCACGTCCACGCCGAAGCTCCCCACTCTCGACAGATATGGCACTCCGTCTTTCACCTTCCCCTCCAGATGAATGGCTCCATCTTGCTCTGAGCTTGCGAATTTCGATTCAACGCCTCCAATTGTTACCTGATTGTCACACATAAAAAAGAAACATTAATAACGCTTCCCTTCACAAGCGTACGTGTCTCTACTCCAAATAGAAACACGGAGTATATCTGTCATATGTCTCTTTCCACGTATAATCCCTCACTGATTGAAACTTTTTAAACCTTATTCAACGAGCTTAGGATGCCACTTCCTCTAACCACATGTCACTGCACGGAATCCTAACAAAATGAGTATGACCAAGTGTGCTAGAGTCAATAATAGTGAGACAAGTATGCAGGATCTACCCTCCATAATATGACACACCATAATATGACAATGATATTATTGTTTCAAGCAATACACATGTGACAAGTCATTTCTGTGACCAATCCATGCCTGCCACCTTGAAGTTAGGGCTTCCCAAACGTGTCATAATAGAGAGGGACAACTGTAGAATGTCAGTTTAGAAGTGGGACGATTGAGAGTAGACATCAGAAATTCATTCTTTGGAATGATGGGCTACAATAATTGCTTTTAATGAATCTCTCATTTTCATTGTGCACCAAACCATTGCTTAGTCTCGTCCCTTGAGTGGGGTAGTGACAACAAATTCATAAACAAAGAGAACACACTACACTACCATGAGAAAACTAAGGCTGCTGCTTACCGCAATAGTCTCAAGTGGCACTTCGATAGCGCCATCGGTGGGTTGTCGCTCCTCGCTGATCTTCAAGCCACGTTGCTTGGCCACGTAGTCGGCGTTCACCAGGTTGATGAATGCGCTCGACACTGGCTCGATCAAACCCTTGGTGATCATGGCTCGCAATAGCCGCGTGTCCAAATCATCGTCGGCGCGTGCTGATCTGTACACCACCTTCACTGCCTTCACACCAGCCACGCCCGACACCAATTGCACTGCAAGCCTTCCCAGCCTCTCTGCCAGGGTCACATATGGAGCCAGCTCCGTAATAACCTGTTGAAACATCAGACACAGGATAAGGACCAAGGATTCATTCATGGTTTTAAAATGACAAATTCAATTGATTTTAGTGTGAAAAATATGGAACCAAATTTTATATCACTAGAATCAGTGAAGAACATTGCATGTGTTGGTCAAAAACCAAACAAACTTGAACAAAAGAAAGTCCTATTCAAAACTGCTAATCAAAATATGAGAAAACGAGATCTCAGATGGGGCCAAAATTAGATACAAAAGAAAGTCCCTATATGACCTACTCAAATTAAAGCATGAAATCCAATAGGGGTTAAAAACTCCAGGGGGGGGGGGGGGGGGGGGGGGGACAAGCGCCAGAATTATTATGTCTCGCACAAATTGAACGAACTAAGCGGGCTCAAAAAACAAGGGAATGGCAGAGGGTTGACCTCTGCAGGAACCATGGGTGCATTGACCGCTGTCGCTGAAAGCTCTCCAGCCAAAGCACCCGCCACTGCCTCAGCAATTTCAACGGCCACTCCTTCCTGCAAGATGTTTGCCAAGCAAGTGAAATAAGATAAATAGTTGAAGCTAGAGATTCAATGACAGAGATGGACCATTCCCATTTTCTCAAACAAAAACGCGTAATTCTACTGACAAAATTACATGACGGTAAACACAGTCCAAGCTGACTGATCTACAAGAGAATCATAAAGCTATTTCTATCAACAACTGCAGACTGCATAAACACAGTCTTCAAGAGCAAGGTAAGGTATCAGGAGTTACCTGAGCTTCCATGGTGCTCGCACCCAGATGAGGGGTTACAATCACATTCTCGTGATTCACAAGTGTATCGCCGTCCTTCGGAGGCTCCACGGTGAACACATCCAAGGCAGCCTGTAACACAACACATCTAACACCCGCATCTCAGCCAGGATAAAATTCAGAACATAACCTAACCAGTACATACATGTCTCCTTTGCTCAAAACATATTGTATTCTCATAAAGGATCGATGGGCTAACCTGAGCCACGATGCCAGCATCCAAGGCGCGCACGAGTGCAGGCTCGTCAATGACGCCGCCTCGTGCCACGTTAATGATGCGCACGCCCTTCTTGCACTTGGCGAAGCTGTCGTCGTTGAAGATCTTGTCGGTGGTGGGGGTGAGGGGCATGTGCAGCGAGATGAAGTCCGCTTTGGCGAGAGCCTCATCGAAGCTGACCAACTCCACTCCCAAGGTCTTGGCACGCTCAGCTGACGCGTACGGGTCGTGCGCAATGACGTGCATTCCCAGCCCCTTGGCGCGACGAGCCACCTCGCTGCCCACCTTGCCGAAGCCCATCACGGCCAGCGTCTTCTCCACCACCGACACGCCCACCCACTTGTTGCGCTGCCACTTGCCCGCCTTCATGGACGCACTCGCCTGGGCCACGTTGCGAGCCATGGCCGTCAGCAGCGAAATCCCATGCTCCGCTGCCGCCACGGTGTTGGCCGTTGGCGCATTCACCACCAAGCATCCCACCTCCGTCGCCGCTTGTAGATCAACATTGTCAATGCCAACTCCAGCTCGTCCTACAACCTGCACAACTCACATAAATTCAAACCAACAATGTCAACACTACATGGATCTTTCTAATGACACATGGTGTTCAAGATCACTCGGTGTATAATCGCAAGTCTAGGAAAATATAGGATACATGCACTCCTCCAATTCTTCAAAAGAGTAATTGACATTCTATACCAACAGAATGCAGATGGGTAAGGAGGATCATCAACACGACATGGATGGTTATAATGACACGTCCACAAGAAAGATTGTCTCGCTGCAAACAAGCATGATTGTCAAGAACCCCTTAATTCAAACGGTATGAAGGGTGTTCACATGTCGATTTCTTTATAAACAGTCACCCGTAATGTATGTATTCATTCATACATGCGGTCCTCAAAGAGTGAGCAAGAAACGAAATTATTCTATAACACCAAGAATTGATGGGTAATGAATTGATGATACTGTACCTTGAGGCGACCTTTGGAGGCTTCAAAAACCTCGCGGGTGACTTTGGTGCCACTGCGCACAATCAAGGCATCGCACTCGGAGATCTTGGCGCACAGATCCTCCTGCGACAAATTGTAGGAGCAATCCACCACGGCCACTTTCTCCAGAAGCTCAATCCCCGCCGCGCCTAATTTCTCCGCCACCAGCACCGTGGGCTTCGTGGCAAGTCCTGCCGCGGGAGTGGTGGTGGTAGTAGTCACGGCAGAGTTCACAGCAGCAACGACTGTCACAGCGCTCCGCCGGCTAACCCCGAAAGAAGAATTCACACCACCATTCTTGCTCACCAACAAGAAAGAAGAAGAAGAAGAAGAAGAAGAAGAAGAAGAAGAAGAAGAATTCCGTCGAAGCGAAACACGCGAGGGGTGCTCACTTGTGCGCGTCTCGTGGGGCGCTGCTCCAGCTTGGGGCGTGAGGAGGGCGCTCCTGACCTGGGCAGCCGTGGCAGCCATGGTGGTGAAACAGAGCAAGCGAGGGTGCAGAAGCAACAAGGGAATCGGAGAATTGTGAGAAGCAACTGACAAGGGAATTGGAGATGGGAAAGAATGTGGAGAATGTGGGAGAATGGGGAGACGAGAGCTGGCAAGTGGTGCCGGGGGCATAAACCCTCACTGCTGCCCTTTGCTAACATAAACCCTCTTCCTTTCTGTCTTTCCTTTTTTTCCTTCCTTCATTTCCTTCCTTCCTTCCTTGAGTTCACGAGTTGTTGGTCTTCAGTTCGTGTTCGTCGTCTTTGTTCCCAAGATGGTAAGTCCCAGCCTTTCAGTCTGGGGTCGCCATACTTTTCAGGACTTCTCTAAACTACAGTTGTCAGTGTTGATTACCCTGACTGGTCCCGGGACAGTAGAAAAGAGTGTCTCAAAGTGGAAACTCACCTCATACTTAGGGCCTCTTTACACTAGAGGTGAGAAACCGTGAGGAGAGAAATTTCAGCCAATGAGAAATTAGTTTTCTCGGTTTTTAGGTCTCCCATTGGCTGAAATTTCTCTCCTCGCGGCTTCTCGCCTCTAGTGTAAAGAGGCCCTTAGCTCGTTCACACTTCCTGCTGGCAAGCGCAAGAAGTGCCGAATATAGAATCAAATAGAGCTCCTAAGAGCCCGCCTTGCTTTCTGGAGCAAGAAATTTGACAACCGTTTTGCTATGGTAGGAGGCCGCCTTTCGTATGCAAGAGACTAAAAAATCGTAGGGTTGTGCGTTGGAGATCTACACAAGTAACTCAAACTTTCTAAATTAAGAGGGAGCTTTTCCTGTTGTATGTGGGAACGAGAAATACCTCCTGCAGCATGCACTTTCGACAGGCACATACTGCCGGCAGGATGTGTGAACGTACCTACTCACCTTCAACTTGTTTTCAGGTCAAAAAAATGGTAAAACTAGTCTATGGTGAGTTGAAGAATAATCTATAGCAAGACCCTACACCGCCCATGGGAGTGGAACTCATGACCTCCCCAATGCTAGAGGAGAGTTCCCACATGTTCACCCAAGCCTATGGCTCTATTCATGAAGGGACCAAGGGACTATTCATGTGTAAGTCATGTCAAAAATCGCTTATGTAAGATTGTTGACTCCGCATACCTGTAGACTCTGTACAGAGCCCTCCTTGTTTTTGGTTAACTCAATTCCCTTTTTAAAACAAATTATGTCATGTAGATGAGTTCAATATAAGGTTCTTTAGCCTTTGCCAAGGTTCACCCTTTTGCTCTTATTGCATGAAAGATAAAAAAAAATCAAAACATGTGATTCTTAAGGCAGGGTTGATGTGGACTTCTAACCATCTATCATCATTCTTTAGGTAAATAATGACATGGCATGTCCAATATTCTAGAATATGCTATATCGATCAATTCTTGTACAACGATTTTTATTCCAAGGTACAGCTCATAAGGGCTAAAGAACCTTATGTACAAAAAAATTATTTGTTTTGAACGTGTTAGAATGAAATTGGACTTGTTGCCAAAGTATAATCAAAATCTATTTAAGAAAAAAACATGACAAAATCCACATCACACGTGACATATGAGTGACAAGTAAAATATATTCAAATGGAAAATCTTCAATCCAAATCGTAATTTTCAAATACCCGAGTCTCCTAGATATAATATTCACAAACCACATGAATTGGGTTTATTTATATATTTTTATATGACATCAAAGACACTAACCCCTAGCTGCTCAACCAACTGTTTTTTGACCGATGTACAGAATTGAATTTCATTTTCTCATCCGTCATGTACTTTTTGCAAGTAAAAAAAATACTACAAAACTCTATAGCAAGGTAGCTTCATGCATGTGTAATCCGATTAGAAAGGGGATTGTTTGTGAAAAAATTTGCTTCATTTCATGCCATTGTTTTCCACCAAAAATTTCTAAAATCTTAGTTCAAATTACTTCAAAAGTGCTCTTGAAAAAATGAACTCATCAAATTAAGTAGCCAAAAAATCTCCAAAAATCACTACACTTAGAGTATTACATTTCAACCCATCACAGCAAATTTCATCCACAAATTGTCAATATCTTATTCATAATCAAATTACAAAAGAACTTTGAATTTTACGTCTGAAATTTTACACAAAAGTATTGGCGATTGTAATCACATATCCAACCATACGGATAGAATCCAAAATTGATAATGTACAACTTCTATTCATGCATCAAGTTCAAAATATACCTCTTAGTCGCATTTTATAATGCAACTTTGCAATTCTCAAAATTTGGAGAGGTTTGTAGGCATTCAAGGGCTAATATACACCTAGCATAGATCACATAAAGAATCACAAGTCTTTCAAATTTGGTACAAAAATATTGCAAAAAGAAATCAAAGTTTCGAATTATCATTCAATCAATAGAATAGATTCCTATGTCCTTCATGTTTCTCCAAAAAAAAACATCAGTGCATTCCAATTAATGTTTTCCACTAGAACGTTTTCACACAAAATGCGCATTAAAGCATCCAAAGTTACCAGCTTCAACCTTGTTCTTATATAATTCTTGATCAAGTTTTGTTTAGAGATTCCCCTCTCACATATAGTAATATTGAATGGAATCACTAGAATCCTCCTCCACAACTTATTCAGTCCGGGCCAATTGACTGACCACTCTAAAGTTGTACTGTACATACAAACTCCCACGCCTCAAATAGTGTTTTTGCATGAATCATTTCCCTCATGGTCTTTACCATCTCCAAACATTCATCTTGACAATGGACTTGATCTTCGTTAGTAAACTGGAACTTCACAAAAAGCCTTCCTAACCACTCTTCCATGATACAAGTCTTGGAATCAAGCCAAAATTGGGTCGGGCATCCAGAAGCCACTCCTTTCACTTCAACTACTCCTTTCTCATTTAATTTATTATATTATTATTTTTAACTTTTTTTTTTTTTTTTTGTTGTTACTCTAAACTCTTTTTCTTTAATCAAGAAGGGTCATTTTAAAAAACTGGTTTTGAGACTTGTTTTTTTTCCACCAATCGGTTTGTGACTATGATCGGTTTGGGACACGTTCAATTTTTTTTCACGTCAATGGAAGCTTTTTGATATGGAACGGATTAAAACTTTGAGAAAATTTCAAAAAACAAACTTGCAATCGTCCCTTCTATTATGTGACATGTTTGGGAAGCCCTAATTTCAAGGTGTCAGCCATGGATCAGTCATAGAAATGACTTATCACATGTGTATTGATTGAAACAATAATATTGTCATATTATGAAGGATAAATTGTATTGCTACAAAAGTTTTTAAAAGGAGACTCGATTTATTTATTTTCTCATTTTGGGGTCTTATGGGTCACTTTTGAAAATCTTGAATTCAAAATTGGTGCTTATGGTCACAATTTACCTCAATGGCCACGTCTACCACACTAAAATTGTGATTTAGTGTTTAGTGAGAATTAATGTCTTTCAACACAATCCGTTCAAAGGTGAGGAGAAATTGTGTCCTTACAGTGCATAGGAATTTGCCACTTGTCATTCCCACTTCCACTGAAAGTGCCATGTTCCTTTTAGATGATGAGAGTGACATGCGATGGCATGCCATGTTTATTGTACAGTTGCCATTTGTCATTAGAACACTATATCCAAAAGGTTTACTTGAAGTTTGTATCATTTTTTATTTAATAGTAACTCCTTTTTATATGAACACTATATCTCCAAAAAGTCAAATGGTGTCTGTGTTGAGGAATAGTGTCACATGGACACTAAATCACAATTTTAGTGTAGTAAAAATGGGATATTTGGACACCAAAGAATGATATCAATGCATAGTGCCCAAGACCTATATTGGCAATGGGACCTTGGGCATCATGCTTTGACACTATTTGTTAGTGCCCAAAGACCACCCTTTTCTTTCGTAAGTGCTCATGAAATGGGAGCCTATACAAGTTCAAAACAAGGGGCAATCTTTTGGTGACAGGCTCACAAACCTCATGTTGCTAGCATTGGTTTATCAAATTCCTTCTTTTATTGCTTGGAATCTTTTTCATTTCCTTCCCTTATAACATTTGTTACCATTACATTCTTCATTCTATTTAAGATAGTGCACTCTATATGTGATACAATTTCTCATTTGATACCTTAAAAAAAAATTGGAATTTGAAAAAAAAATCACAAGCGAAAATTTGACAACACAAAGTTATAGCAAGTGGAATCATATTTTTACAACAAAATATTTATAAAAAAATTATGGGTGTTACAAGAAATTCCCCTATTAAGTGACCGCATGACCATGTTATGGTCGCTGCCCTTTTATTACGGGCTGCCTGAGATGAAAAAAACATTTTTATAAAAATATTAAAAATATTTTCAAATAGAAAATCAAGTCTATTTTCCAACCTAATTTGAATCATGTCAATCCGACCTAAACTCCACTGAGGAGAAATTTTCAAAGACAAGGACCTCAATATTGTGCTAGTGTTATAAAATTACTATTTCAAAAAACTAATGATGTTATCTCTTTTGATTTATTTTTTTTAATTTTATAATAGAATTTATAGTTTTAACCAATCATACCAAACTTCAAATTCTAAACATAAAATTTGTAATTATGGAGAATGTTAAATGGTAAATGCTTCTAAATTCATTAAATGAGTGTCTAAAACATTTTTTGAAAGTCTGACCGTACAAATAATTATTAAACATCACGCTTCTCATTTTCTCTCTTAAACCAAACTTCATCAAAGTTGCAGAAGTAACATTATATAACACATCTAGGTTTTGTCATTATCCCTATGTCATTTAGGGGTTAAGCAAAAAGGTAGCCCATAATGATCATTTCCCTTGTTCACAAGTCTTATATTAATTTGCCATGTGTTTAATTTGCCATATGATTTGGACAATTTTAACATTGGCCTTACAAAATTGGTTCATATTTCTAAATTGCCATATTTTTCAATCATAAGTGCAACTCTATATTCCATTCCCATATTCCTTTCAAAGTGCAAGTGAAAAATAATTCAATGTCACAAATGAGGACAATTAGTCAAATGCCATCAACCCTTAAAGGACAAAGGATTCATAGGTTTAAAATGACAATTTCAATCAATCATAGTGTGAGAAATATAATTAAGATAGGGCCACATTTTATATCACTGGAATTAGTGAAGAACATTGCATGTGTGGATCAAAAGTCAAATAAATTTGAATAAAAGGAAGTCTATGTTGGACCTATCCAAAACTGCTATAAAAATATGCAGCCCAATATGGGCTTCTTCATCCTTTAAGGGTTAACCCCTAAACGCCCGAGAAGGTCCCTCACCCAAAATTGCCTCATTTTGGAGATTCTCATTGATGATCTCTTAATGCTTTCCAAAACCTTTTTTCACATTCCAACCATAGGATCTTGTACTCATAGGACTTGTAAACCATTCCTCAAAATTTCAAAACATTTGACCATACGGATGTCAAGATAATTGCAAATGAAGTTGAAAATTTGAAATTTCAAGCCCTGAAAAATCCAGGCAGCCTTGCTTTGATGGGCTCTCAAACCAAAAAATAAAATTGAAATGATGTCCCATTTTTTTACCATCCTCAAGATGAGGTAGTTAAAAAGATGCATGATTCAATTTGACAAGATGATTAATTCATTAGCATTCTTTTAGAGACCTTGTAATGGGTGGGGATATGAAGGAAGCAAGATTAGATTATCCCTTCAACTCTCCTCTAATTAGAAGAGCCCAAAACTCATGCCATGCAATTCATATGAGCTGGACAAAAGTTCCTTCGAGGTGCCTAATGAATCTCATCAGCTTAGATTTTTTGGCAAGCCTATTTGAATTGTTCAAGCTGCCTTTCAACATTGAGGTGTTTCACTTTGAAAAATTCCCCTAAATGGAGTTTTGATCGAATAAACGATATTCCAATTGCAACGGAAAGAAGACTTGTTTCCTATGGTATCATATTTTTTATTTTGAAAAAAAGTTATTTTTTTGGGCCTATGCAACCCGAGAAAATGGGCAACGACCAAGAAATGGTCTCTTGGGAGCTTAGGGGTTAATAGAGTTTACTACTTTACTATAATTACACTCTTGATACTATTTAGTGTAGTCTACACTACGGGTTGATTCATATCACTCTTCGTTCTTTTAGTGTAGTTCACACTAAACACACGAGAGATGCGCTAAGGTCCCCTACATTCATCTTACTGGATGCAACATTTTGACACTTTTACACATTTGGGAGGCTGAAGTTCTTTCGATAATTACTTGGATGAAAAAGAAGTCTGCATAGCTCGTCATTTGCAATTTTTTAATTCAAGAGGATTAAAACCGGATAATGAATGAAACTTGTAGAAAGCATACGTCCTCGACCTTACTTTGGTGTTGAAGTTCATGTCACAAAGTGCACATTTCCTCTTATAAGTTTTGAGTTTCTTGTCTCAACAATCTAAACAATCTACTTTTTAAAAATGAATCTATTCATAAAATTTGACATCATAGAAATTTTACTACATATTCACAATATTATAATATTCACAACAACAAATCAACAAATCATATACACAACATGTAGTTGATTATAGCAAACTAACAACCGAGTAGAATAATACACCACTTTCAATAAATTGATAAAGAAGCATGGTAAAAAATCATTTATAATCTATGACCCAACTCTTGACAAATTTAGCAAGCTTCATATAATACTAGACCCTAAGATGTAGGTACATCAATACGTTAAACATTTCAATGTTATTTTCAAAATACAACATAGTCTTGAAAAAGTACAGGCTACAAAGAAGTAAAAAAAATCACAAGTTACTACATATTCACATCTGAAGAGTCAAAATTTCGACTCGAGCACTTTCTACATTAGGAATTTAAGACCTCACTGTTTTTTAACGATTTCTGTGCGACATTCAATATCTCATGAGTTCATACAATTTTCGCACGGATTCTGCACAGATTTTGCGCTAATTCTGCATTGAATCCGCACAGCTTCTATATTCACTCTTTTTGTTATCTCACAAAGTGCAGAATCTGTGCGGAATTAGCACAAAATTCGTACATAATCTGTGCAAAAATTGTATGTACCCATGAAATATCGGATCTCGCGTGGAAATCGTTTAAAATCCGTGGGGTCCTAAATTCCTGATGTATATGAAGGTAAAAGGAACTATGGATCTAGAATGTAGTGTTGCACAAGGAGCTTTAACACCTAAACGTCATAGCGTCCAGTTTCTGCACGACTAACAGATTCAAATCCACCCTACGTTCTCATCAATGCTTGGATGAAAGTCATCCATATTTTTGGAGATACTTCACCAAATTGTTGTCCTATCTAATGGTTGGATTTAGTCATACTTGAGTACATATTTTTCTAAAATTACAAATGTAGAAGTATGTCAAGTCGTTGACCAAGCCAATAATTGCATTGACTGTAGTTCAAAAGTGGCCTTGCAAAAATGAGGTCATAGATATAATGAACACAAAATTTCAAAGAATCACCCCATTTAAGAGTATCTCATTTCAAACTCATTCCAACAAATTTTACTCAAAAAATGTTAAAATTTTGTTTGTAATTGAATTTAGAAGGAATTTTTAATTTTAACTTTCAAATTTTATAATTAAATATTGGTGATAGTATTAGAGAATCGAACTGTACGGATGGAATCTAAAATTCAAAATCTAGAACTTTCATTTGTATATCAATTCCAAAATATTCTTCTAAACAGTAGTTTATGATGATTTTTCTCAATTTGTCAATTCCAGGGACACCCCATTTAGGGGGTAAATCACTAACCATGCTAATGATGAAAACCCATCCTAAATTATCTTACGACCACAATTCGTGAAATGTACTTGTGGTGTTCATTTCACTGCACGTGACACCCATCCGAAAAGACCGCTAATCCCATCCACATCAGTAACTTAGCACTAAAAGAGAGGCAGCCACATGAGATTAGACAGACCCGACCGGCTATTAATACCACGCCCTGCGGCGGATTCCATCCGGAACGGGCCTCCGGCTCCAACTGCCGAACGACGACCTGAAACGATCGCCGACGCTCGTAATCGGCTGGGGGTAACGATCGTTCACGATAGTCGGCGTTCGGACGGAGCGGCGGCAACGATCGCGGATAATCGTCGGCGATGGGGGCGGCGATCGTCGGTTTTGGAGGGTCCGGGGCGTTGCAGAGCTGGGGAGGGCCCAATCGCCATAGCCAGCAGCCTGCAACGAAGAGGCCGGAGAGCTGGACTAGGAAGAGAGCCGGCTCGGCTGGAGCCCCCGGCGACTATCTTTAGCGGCTGTGAAGGTGCCGCCCTTGGCGCCTTGTCATACTCGCAACGTAGTGCTGTGTGCTCCGTCTTTCCCAGCTGTAGACCTCGCTCGATCTCACTGCCTTGCAGCTCTGGCCCTTGGAAGCCAGGACTGTAACTGCCACTCGGGGTTTTTGGTTGCGGCGCTGACTGCTAGCGTGGAGATTTGCAAGTGGCTGACGAGATTGCGAGATTGTGAATTTTTTGGAGATTTGTTTGGGATTTGTGGAGATTGTGCGATTTGGAGATTGAATGAGTGGAGTGAGATGAGATGAGGTTGCGCGGGGTGTAGTGGTAGATCATCGCGGGAGGCAGATGGAGGAGAAGGACGCGGGGTGGAAGGGCGGCCAACAACAACAACAGGGGTTAGGAGGGATGGTGAACCAAGCGGAGGCGTTCAAGACGGTGCTGGCGACGGCGCAGGACGGGATGGGAGGGCTGGGCATGGGATCGGGCGAGAGGCGAGTTGGAGTGGTGACGGATGCGTTGCCGCCCGACGACAATCTGGCGTCCAGTATCACGCGGCAGAAAGTCGCGGCGGCCAAGCAGTACATTGAGAATCATTACAAGTCGCAGATGAAGAGCCTGCAGGAGCGGAAAGAGAGGTACGAGTAGCTCATGAATTTCTCTCATTCTTCTCTTGCTGATGTTATCACTATGATTTTGTTTTGTTTTTCGACCAAGTGCTGAGTGCAGTCTTCGTGTTCGACGATAAATTTATTATTGTCTGCTTTGCACTCCGCTTGAGATTCCGTCCTATCACCGTTCGGTGAATTGCAAGAATGTAGGTTACCTGTAGTCGACAGGATGACATGATTGAATCCTTCCTTGCATACGGGAAATCGAGAGTTAGAGATCGTTTCAGTAGGTCGTGGATTTGTTGTTGAGGTATGAATCCGCGTGGAGCCAGATTTTCGGCAGTTGCTGCATCTGTGTTGGTGCAATTTACACGTCTGGTAGTTACAAAATATTTGTGACCTAATTTATGATGCCGGCAGAAGTAAAATGTGCACCGTTTGAAGTGCGATCTGGATGAGATCTGGGGCTGCTGCTTGTAAAGCTCTGGTTCTGTTGAATGTTCACGACTTCAATGATGTTGACGCTGTCAATGAAGCTCACTTGATTTCCGTAATTCGAGCACCTTCTGGAATGCAATTCTAGGTTTTCGAAATTCAAAGTCTTGTACGCCATGTAGTTTGAAAACCGGATCTCGTAGTGGAAGCCTTATTTCTTCATGGCTTGAAGTTTTTACCCTGGGTGCTTTATTGCACATATTCCACTGCTGATGGAGTTTGGATAGTCTTAAGAAGTGACGATGAGCGCACAGGCAATGTCGATAGTGATGCAGACATCTTTCCAATGTGATCAGCTTGCTAGCAGTTCATGTACCGTTGAGCGCCTCAATAGCTTTAAGGATGCCGGATTTTTAGCTGAATGGCTATTGCTCACATCGATTCCGTGTTATCTGAGCTATTTCGAATTGCAGGGCAGTAATGGTGTCGTCGGCAGGTCTATTCTGGGGCATAGTGGGGCTGGCGATGTACCTGAACGGAAACCCTAAATTGTGCTGCCTTGGTCGTGCTATATTCGCCAGTGCCCTCCGAGGCTTTGAATTGAGAGTTAGTTTTCACGGAGGTAGTAATCCACGGATTTGTCGTGAATTTATGAGCTTTGTTTGGTCCGTCCGTCTGCCGGCTACTGTTTGTGAGTTGTCCACAACTGGATCCTGACGGAAATTGCTGTTAGAATGTCAGTTATGGATCCATTTTGACACAAGTGATCGCCAGTGGAAAGGGAGATTCTTTTATTTGGCTCCACCGGATCATTCGACCGTTGTGTTTCCTGTGTTTTAAAATGAATGTGATACAGTCGTTCGAGAGAGAGGATCCGGAATTTGAGAGGACGGAGTATTAATTGATTGCTTGGTTTTCTCGGCAGGCGGTACACCCTGGAGCGAAGATTAGCAGATGCGGATGTGTCTCCAGAGGACCAGCACAACTTGCTGAAGGACCTTGAGCGTAAAGAGACGGAGTTCATGCGGTTGCAACGTCATAAGATGGGTGTGGAGGATTTTGAGCTGTTAACAATCATCGGACGCGGCGCCTTTGGGGAGGTGCATTTCGATTGATGCGCTAATGTGCCTGTTTCTTGGATGATTGATGACGTTATATGTTGAGACTTGATTGAGCTGCCGTGAGCCCGTATTGCATGTTGCATGTTGAAGCAGTGGAATCAATTTGTGATCTTTATTTTGTATCCAAGCATAGAAAGATACATATTCTAAGCTCCCCAGCTGCTATAGTTTCCTGGTTGAAGCGTTCCACATCAATCTTTCTGTTTTTGGCTGAGATCTGAACCTTGAGGAATGTGAGTTGGTTGTCTGAGCTATAACCTGGAATTATTGAGAGGCTCTAATCTGAAAGAGTTATTTGACCTTGTTGATGCGTTGAATGGTCGGGATTTGAATCATTTGGTAGTGACGAAGTATATTCTCGATTGACCCTCATGTTGTGGAAGTTTGGAAAAGCAGTGGTATGCAAGGAGGTGTGATTGATGGTAATGTGTTTGGGTGCAGGTAAGGCTGTGCAGAGCGAAAGCAACAGGGGAAATATACGCTATGAAGAAATTGAAGAAATCAGAGATGTTGTCAAGAGGGCAGGTTTGTGACGGTTGTCCATTTTCATGACATTTGAGAACTTTGTTTAGAGATGAAGTGTTTTTGAGCTGCTTAGATTTGTGAAATGCCGCCACGTGACTCCTAGTCTAGGAGTAGAATTTTGTGTGGGGTCGTTTGTGTAAACGTTATGGACCGAGTAGCCTGAGCCCATTCCTGTGTTGTCGTCTAGGTTGCTTGCGAACCATCTAGTGCATCTTCATAACATACGAATGAGTCCATTTGTTGTGGAACCTTGATAGAATGGGTCGTAATGAATTAGAGATGTGAGATTCGTCCTGTGCGTTGGGTCTGTGCAAGTGCATAAGGGATGTGCAACGGCTAAGGATTTGCGATGAAAATGATTCCAGGTAGAGCATGTGAGAGCCGAAAGAAACCTGCTGGCAGAAGTGGACAGTCACTGCATCGTGAAGCTCCTTTACAGCTTCCAGGATACTGAATTCTTATACCTGATCATGGAGTACCTTCCTGGAGGCGACATGATGACCTTGTTGATGCGCAAGGATACGCTAACAGAAGGCGAAGCTCGTTTCTATGTGGGGCAGTCCGTTTTGGCTATTCAGTCTATCCACAAGCATAACTACATTCATCGGTTGGTCCTCTACTTTTGAATGAGATCATTTTGGACGGTATTTGGGTGGGCTGATCGTTTTCAATAGCGTGTTTCCATACCTGTTTTTCTGAAGTAAATACATGTTTGGCACATTTGATGTTTCAGGGACATCAAACCAGACAATTTGTTACTGGACAAACACGGGCATATGAAGTTGTCTGACTTTGGATTATGCAAGCCTTTAGATTGTAGCGCATTATCAACATTACATGAACATGAGCCTGGCACGGATGAGGAATATCGAGAGCCAATGGACATAGAAGGTGTCCGTTTACAACCATCTACGCGTGGGCTACCTCCTCGGAGTCAGCAGGAGCAACTGCAGCATTGGCAGCGGAATCGGCGGATGCTTGTATGATTCTTTACTCTGAGGCATGTGGTAGATGAATGTGAATTTTGAAGATGATGCCCTCATGGGTAGGGGACATCGTATCCGGCAGGCAGTGGGCTGTAGAATGTGGTGGAGGCCATTAGCATTGAAAGAATGGCTGGTCGTAGAGTAGAGTCCGGACAGTGTTTGTGCATCCATACGAGATGATTGAGTGATTGTCCTTGCGAAGCTGTTGTTGGATGTGATGTGCGCTTTGGTGACGTGTTGATGAACCATTGCAGGCATTCTCCACAGTCGGCACCCCGGACTATATTGCACCGGAAGTATTATTGAAGAAAGGCTATGGCATGGAGTGTGATTGGTTAGTTCTTACCTTGATGAATGTGTTTTGCCGGAGATGACGTAGAGCGTAGAAATTGTACTTGCGTACAGAAATTTGAATGATGTCAAGTTATTTGGAGTACCGGAGTGTAGCTGAAGTTCTGGGAAATTATTGTGGGATAGGATGTGGGAAAACGTTTGTGTATGTGATGTTGTGGTATGGTGTTTCCTTACAGGTGGTCACTTGGAGCCATCATGTTCGAGATGTTAGTTGGTTATCCACCTTTCTATTCGGATGACCCTATGAATACGTGCAGGAAGGTACATGGTTCTTCGTTTGGGCAAATGTTGTTGCTTTGAAACTGTAGTACCAAGCAACATATGCATTCGTAACATTTGAATTGGGTATGGTAGAAGTCATGGTCTGAAACGATATAGCGGGGATCGTATTGTGCAAGGTGAATTTCATCGATTGCCCTGTCTAAATAAGTGGTGTTAATGAGGTATTCTTGGCGCGTGTTGCAGATAGTGAATTGGAGAACATACCTGAAGTTCCCCGATGAAGCGAAGTTGAGTCCCGAGGCTAAGGATCTGATTTGCAGACTGCTGTGTGATGTAGACCATCGTCTAGGGAGTAGAGGAGGAGATGATATCAAGGTGCCCAATCTTTTGGTGTTATGAATTATGGGTGTTTGGTTGCATTGATGTGGATTGAATGGATGAGATCAACTGGGCTTTGGTCAGGGATATTGTTGGAAATGTGATGCAATGTTGAACACCTGCTGTTGAAGTTACACTTGATTTAGTTGGGACCAGTGCCGTATTTGTAATTGATGATTCCATTTGTGGATTATGTGATTATTCAGGCACACCCGTGGTTCAAAGGGGTTCCATGGGACAAGCTGTATGATATGGAGGCAGCGTTCAAGCCAGAGGTGAATGGAGAGCTGGACACCCAGAATTTTGAGAAGTTTGAAGAGGTAGTAGTCAAACAAAGTTGTGAAGTTTCTCTTGGTTTGTTGTGGCTACTGTGTCTTTGTTGGTAGTAGGTGGAATAAGAACATGCAGTTGGATGCTGGTATATGCATAACCATTTTTTTATGTGTTGGTTTTTATTGCAGGTATCTCAGCCTCATGCTTCTTCAAGATCAGGGCCATGGCGAAAGGTAATATATTCTTTGTTGTGGTTGAAGTGCTAACTCACTTGCTCATTGCGTTCTTCTTGAAAGCGGATGTAGACGGTCAATGCATTTGCTTGCCCATAGTTTTGTTGCACGTTTTATTCTTGACGGGATGTCATGGTGCTTTTGGATGCCAACAGATGCTGAAATCGAAGGATTCTAATTTTGTGGGATACACATACAAGAATTCGGATATGTTCAAGGGGATGATGAACTCGCCAATTGGTATGTGGACTTGCGGTCTATGAATGCTGTGGTCATAGAATTGTGTGGGATGTGCCTGTAACATATTATGTGAATAGAACGGTTCTTGTTCTTTTGTTTGTAACGAGGTGTGTTTGTAATGGTTTGTGCTGTGTTATGTGAGCAGCTGAGCTGAAGAAGAAACCTCAACCCAAGAGACCATCTATCGTGTCACTGTTTGGTACGTCCCACTTTCCTCTTAGTACGTTTGTTAGGTGACGAGGCATGTGAGATCTGTTTAGCATGGATGGGTTTAGGGCCACGTTAGACTAGGTAGGGGAGGTTTTTAAATTTGATATAAATTGAGGACTAGATTTACTGTTTTTCTATCTACCATATCTATTTGTCTTCGGGTGATGTGAGGTTTGTCATTGTTTGAGCTCTGATTGCTGTGATTGGCATTATTGATTACGTAGTGGATGAATTGTGTAATTTCAGATAATGCAAACACATGTGCGGTATCTAATGGCGAGGACTCTGGTGACACACACATGGACGTCTCAGGAGGGCATGGTGACGAATCACACTCATCATCCTCTGTACGGGAATCCACGAGGCTTCAATTGCGGTGAGAGTGGATGATGACGAATGCTCCATTGAGGTGGTTCCAGTCAGCAGTAGTGTCCCAGCAGGGAGACATTCTTAGTAGAGAGAAATGGAAGCGGAACTCGTACATTAGCAGAATATTCCATGTATGTAGATGTAGTGTTGAGGATATAGTGTGGACGGGTTTAAATTGTTGGTAAGTAGTGCCACATGGTGTGGATGGGGTTTTGATGAGCGCAGTCTATGTCACGGTAAAGTCGTGTGGCTGCATAGGGATGTGTCACAAGTGCCAAGATGAAATAATATGATATGTCTGAGAAGAGGTAATGACCGACTTGGATTATAGTTCCGAAGTGGTGGCATTGGAAATGAGTAAAATCCCAGTCTTGTATAAGTTAATGTAGGTGGCAGAAGAAAACCCTGGATTGATATGTATCCAAGAAGAGTTTGGTGCCTCATCTTCCTGGGTGTTAGATTGTGGCGTAGTCTTTGAATATTTTCGTGGAGAGGTCAGAGGTGGTCCATTTTGAAGGTTTGTATATTTGATTCTAAGCAATGCTATTCAGTCCACTTGTGAGTGTAGTCTTTTATTTTAAGAAAATTTCCAGTCGTATGTGTTGAAAGCATTGGAGCAAAGACTGTGTTCACTCAGCAATTACGTGAATGATGTGCAAATTACCCTTGTGTATTTGGTACATGGAGAGTGTGGAACAAAAATTTCAGATTCCTTAACCCTTGAATGACCTAGAAGCCCGAATTGGCCCTCATGTTTTTTTTTTGGGTAGTATTTTTGAGCAATTTTTTTTTTATGCAGACTTCCTTTTAGTTCAAATTTATTTGTGTTTTCACCAGCTCATAGAATTTTCCTCACTCATTCCGGTGATATAAAATTTGACTCCACTTGAATTATATTTCTCATAATATAATTTTCTCATAATATAATTGATTGAATTTGTCATTTTCAAACCAGGAATCCGCCTTGGTCCTTTAGGGGTTAATATTAACCCTTTAACGTCCAGATTCAACACTGTTTTCAAAGATTCGTTTTAAAATGTTTGATGAAAAACAAAATTGGAGTTGATGTACAAAGCAAAGTTGCAAATGTCAATGTGAAGATCACATCAGTATTGTTTGATTCATCACATTTATTATTAATATTTTTAAATTAATTCTGCAAGGTTTTCTCTTGAAATTCAATTAAAATTCCCAAATTAACACACAAAAATTAAAAAATATTGTAATGGAATCGGAATAACTACGCAATGGTATACTTTCCATTGTTTGATTCTACTTGTTTTGGAAAATCATGTTTAAAGTCTCACTTTTTGAACTTAGAATGAAATTTGACATAAACGGATTGTGTTGTTTTTCAGAAAATCACAATATCTTATTTTGAAAATCCATACGGTAAAAATGATAGTCAACTAGCACAAGAACCAAGAGAATTTGGATGAATGAAAAGCTGTTTAGGATGCAGTCAAGAGAAAGGTTGCAATTTGTTCATTGTTCATTATATGGACGGAGGCGCGTCAAAGGGTTAAATGTAATAAGGGGCTATTCGCGTAGTCTCTGCCTTAGTGTTTATACCGGATTTACTTTTACAACTTGTTTTTACTGTTCAGTCATGTAACTTATGAAAACGAACCGTTTTCATAGTTTCTCTCCTTGTGTGGCAGAGGCAATAAACAATATTGTGATGTATACCCTTTGTCACTAACAGTAAGTTGACTTAGGCAATGTGAGTTTTGGTATCATAGCATTTTTAGGAACAGAATGCTGTTCCTTGAGGATTTTTCGACAATTTTTAGAAAGAGTAGTTTTCAATTTTTAAAACTTCCTTCACAGTAGAGTTATCTTTTAAGTCACCTTGGTTTGAATGAGATACCGTGAATTTTGCTTTAATATGCTCCTCATTTGTTCACTCCAAATAGTTAAAATGTATGGAAGAGCTTGGTGATCTATCATTGTTAGGGTGTATAAGAGCTTGGTAGTCTTCAAACTCAAGGCTAAAAACTCCCAAGACCTCCTTTTTGATGGCAAAAAAAGTTTTCCATGAGTATGAAAACCACCAAGCTCTTCCACACCTTATAATTATCTGGAGTGAATAAAATAAGAGTACATAAAAGCGAAACTTTGGATATCTTGGATAACTCTAGTTTCTTCATTATGTTTTAGGGAAACACCAAACTTGTCTTAAACTCAATTTTTGGTTTTTCTTTTTTCTTTTTCTTTTTTCTGCATGATATATTGTTTAATCCTTAAAGGGCTGATGGGGATAATAGATACGTTGGCGTATATTTGACATTTGCTGTAAGTAGAAAGTTCCAAATTGAGATCGCAATAGCTCATTAGAATCATGTCAAATACAATGGAGTATTTGTGTATTATACTGGTTGGAAAGGGCTCTCTCGACCTTTAAGGGTTAATGTGATTACTTATATTTGAATGTAAAGTCTTTGATTGTTTTGTAAAAAAATTGCAAGTTGCATATTGTTGCTTTTCTATATCATTATCCCTTTTTACTAAAGAAATTGTAATTATTTAGTAGTGCTATTACACAATTGAAGAACTACTTGTTATATATTTCAATTGGTAAAGCTGGTGAGAGATCTGAGGAGCTTATCTAGTCTGATGTGGACTTTGTGAGTTTTGGCGACCATGGCCGTCCTTATATGAGCTGCTCCATTATCATGATAATCCAACACTCTTGTCTGATTACAGGTGATCACAGTCTAATCACTCCGTAAGCATGGGTGATGAGTTATGGCCACCTTTTGTAGACCAAGTGTCCTAATTAGGACATTTCAGTGTTTGGGTAGGTTCCCACGGTGTCAATTTATTTTTTTATTTTTTGAAATAAATTATGTGAATTCAGTATATCAAAATAAAAATGGGGATTTTTTATTTTTTATTTTTTATTTTGACTTTTAAAGTGGAAGTTATGGAGCAAAAGGGTTTTTTTTTTGGGGAGAATGGGCAGTGTAGGCAGGGTTCAAAATAAAACTTAGAACTTATTATTTTTCAACTCTAACTGTAGGTTCTTGTTTTAAATTTCTTGGAGAGTGCATGGTAAAATTTTCATAGAATTTGACCGTACAGATTGTAGCGTTTGGAGTGAAAAGATGAAATTGTAATCTTTTTTGATATTTTCTGACTGTATTTGAAGACATGGGAAAAATTGTTAAATTGGTCAAAAAATTTCTTAAATTTTATTTAAATGTTTAATTGGGTATTTTCTATCAAGAGAAAAATAAAATATCCACAAGAAAATGAATAGAAAGAGGTGAAAATGATGCTCAAAAGCAGGAAAATCCTGAGGTCCTTTAGGGACTAAGGTAGAAATACGGTAAACCATGGGGACCCTATGAATCAGACCGTAGACTTGTATTGGAATGGAGACGTCCTGCAGTCATTTCGGGGGAATGTTTGACAACTGTGACTAATCTAGGTGCAAGTTGTGCTTTTTTTTTTTGAAAATAAGCTAATTTTGAAATTGGTAGGATGGATAGGCACGGTTTATGGGCATAATGGCCTATCGGTTATTGTCTATCAAAATACTTGGTTATTGAAAAAATTAGGAAAACTTCACTTTTGGGTTTGACAAACTTTACTTTCAAAACTTTTATTCAATTATCTATTGGGAATAAAAATATGGAATCGGATCGCATCTTCATGATTTTTCCTTCTCTCTCTATGAAAAATAAGTCCTTGCACAAACTCCCATCTCTAATATGCAAAACTTCTTATTTTCTTGGTTTATTGATTTTCTACTTTAATGTACATAGGTTACTGCACTTGATTGGATTAGGGATTTTAAATCTAATAAAAAATATTAAGACCACCTAAAAACCATAGTTATTTTTCCAAAATATGTGAAGTTTTCTTTCTTCGTTAAAATTGTACGTGAATCTTGCACATGAATTTTACACTATAATATAAAATATAAAATAAATAAAAGCATAATAAGGAGGTTGGTGATTACCGATTCCCTTCAATTCACAACGTAAGCTTCAAAAATTGCATGATAAGAGGGCTGGTGATTGCCAACCACATGAATTTTGTAGCCCAAATTTACAATCATGATTTCGTGCCACGAGTACTTTTCAAATTACATGTGCACTTTAAATGAAAGATTTAAAAAAAATAAAAAAAATAAAAAAAAATAAAAAATAAAAAATATTGTATTTATTATTATGTTTATTATGATGATGATCATCATCTGTTTTGTTTTGTCTTATTGTTTTTTTCTGTGATGATGTATATCTCATTCATTCTTCAAACTTTCAAATGGAAAAGCACCCAGATGAAGTGGGCTTTTCAAAATATTTATTGAATGGTTGCACATTAGGAGGAGTCAACTTTCTAGTCCCTATGCATTGGATGTGACAATTTGGAAATTTAAAAAAAATTATGGATTGTTTAAAAAATATATATTTGGTTACTAAAAATTGGTAGTTTAAGGTCGTTATAATTGTGTTATCATCATTAAAAAGTCTTGAAACGATCATTCTTTACTCTCATATTAATTCCGTAGGCTAAATCCAATGAATGTTTCAGTGCAATAGTGTACCTCCAAATTTGACAAAGAAAAGAGAAAACTGTAGATGGAATTTGGAGATTTTTTTCCTTTTTATACTTAAATATTTGAAAATAAATTCAATCTCTTTCATTTAAAAAAAAATTAGAATTATTTGAAGTTGTAATTTTAGTATTTTGAATTATTTATGTATTAAAAAATTGGATGATTTCTCTATGTGAATGTTCTTTCAAATGAAAGAATTTTAAGTGAAATCTTCAATGAATTTCTTAATACAGGATTTAAACACTGGCAACAAATGTTTGGCCATAAATTGGTTAAAATAGTATCGATATGGAAATTTTGAAATTCAATACCCAGCAAAAAAAAAAACAGAAAATTTGTACCAAGTATTCGGTGGTCTATGCATGTCAAAAATTGCAAAATTGCCATGGACCCTTGGATTCTTTTCAGATTTCACGTTATCACACCTCATGGATACAAAGTGACCAAAAGGGACAAAAAGGAACCAAAAAGTGACCAAATAATGACTTTTAGGGACTAGAGGATTGAGGGCCATCTAAGGTAGTTTTTCCATTCTTGTGGTTGTCACAAAAGTGCAATTAGGCTAAAAGTAAACTTAAAGTTGAACAAATGGACAACAATTGAAGAGTGAAAGCCTACTCATGCATGTGAGGAAGCTATAAACAAAACTTCAAATCTTTATAATTTTGTCAACGAGATACTCAGAGAGGATTTTATCCAAGAGTAAATACAAACATGCCATGGTCATGTTGTAGGTTATATATAGGGTGCATACATTTCAATTTGGAATCTATTTATGTATGTACATTCCAAGTTTGTTTGTTTTTTTCAACCACCCATTGTGTATATTACTTAGTTGAATTTTTCCTTTTGCTCTTGTACTCTAAGCTGATTTTAAAAATTGTTCTAAGGTAGCTAGAACACAACAGGATTAGGGTAGTTGTAACATGAATACACTTTACAACTTATAATTACACAATATTCTTACATACGTGATAAATCCTTACATATTGTATAGATACAATTAGGTAGTATCTCGGGGCGAGCACACCCCCTTACGTTTTGTAACCACGTGCGATAATGGGGTATTTAATAAGGGGATATTTATGCTCCTCTCAATATTTTTTCCCTTCCCATTTGTAAATAAAAGCTACTTTGACGTATTTTTTAACGCCCTATATTTTTTTGTAATTGTTTAGAGAGGCTAATTTTTGGCACTATATTTTTTTAATAAATCGTATAAGTACCAAATAGTGAACAAAATACTATGGCATTGCAAAACCGAACTCCACGCTTCACCTAACCGTCTATGCTTACCAAAACCCTAAGCAAGCCTTACCTTGAAATCGCTCTACCAAAACTTAAGCGAAATCTTAATCACAAAACCAACAAAGAAGAGACGAACCATGAAAACCAAACCCTAAACCAAATACACGCGGAAAACATTGCAAAGGAAGTGGCCACTCTGCAACATCAATCTACATGAAAGAAACCCTAGAAAATGCTTAGAAAAAGCGTGAACTTGACGATCGAGGATTAAGGTTGTGACAAAACCAAAACCGATCGCAGGAAGCGGTTGAGGGTGACGGTGGAGGTTGTCGGGTTCTAAGCATCTAGCAAGGTCCCACATGTTCAGCGCCATTGCGAAACCCAACGGCCTTGGAGGAGCTCTAGTACATTCCTTCCCCCAAAAAAATCCCACGACATTTCCCTCCATACTAACACGCTTGATTCAAATTTGGACAGAAACTACACACTTCTTCATCCAAGTAGTCAAACCCATAATTATTCTACTGATCCTACTACACACTTTTAGAGGGATCCTATGTTTATGACCCTATTTTTTTCTACTGATTACTAAAAGGGAGGAATAATCCACCACCCTATTTTACATATAATCATGTAGGGGACATATTTCCAATGCTATGGTAGATCTAACGAAATTATAAATTTTACCTTAAACAAATTAAATTGACCCTATCTTTTATCTCACATGGTTTTTTAAAATTCCAATAGTCACCTCTCCGAGGGTAGTATAAAAGAATTTCAAAAGATGAAAAGAACACAATTGAATAAAGGATATATTTCAATATTTCTATCTATGGTGGAATGGCGAGTTTCACTACTGCTTTAATACATTTGGCTTCATGCATTTTAGAATGGTATACATATTATTTAGAGTAAAACAACCCTGGTATCGATACTATATGTTCAATATAATTTATAGTAACAATTTTTCTTTTCCAAAATTCAATATCTTATTTTGTAGGACATATTGTTGATAGTTATGCGTAGCTTTTGAAGCACTAGTTTGTTCATATGATATCCAAATAATACATATTTTTATGCGTAATTAGAATTCAATCAAAAATGGGGACAAGTTCTATTTTTATGTATTTTGGTTTAGACACACTCAACAACTGAAAGCCACAGACTAAAATGGGAGAACTACCTTAGTAGAAATTGTGTGATGAAATTGTCATATCATTAGAGTTAACCGAAAAGAGTTGCCTGAAGAGGAAACTTTGCTAGAACTAAGCATACACTTGTTTTTTTAGTTCAGAATAGCAAAAAACTATTTTGTGCGGTATTTGTGCCTGGTCAATGAGAATGCTCTGCAATTGTCAGGGCCTAGAACCCTGTACCTCCCCGAGCCACAAAAAGATCCCCTAATGCATTATAACGCTCCCCCATTGTTCACATGCGATCCTCATGCCTGTGACCTTTGTCAGAATGACTATACTTAGTAAACAAACTAGGGACATGGTTCAACATAGAAGTTGTGTTCTTTTCGATTAACTCAATTGTCTTCACTTACCAAGTTCATATTGATTCATCACTCACATAAAAGTATCGGCACTTTGGCAGAAAAAGGAAATCATAGTATTGCTTTATGAAACATTGTATTTTAATTCTGATATAGAATGATTCAAACCCCCAATTCCCAAATCTACTTATGCTGAATCAATAATCTCATAAATTAAGGATTCAAATGGTCAAAAGTGGTTGCTTAACCCCTAAAATTCCTTGACCGTATTCTCACAAAAAACCATGAAAAACGCAGCATTTGGAAGTTGCAGAAGAAATCATATGTTTTTTAGTTTTTTCATCATTTAACTGTAAGATCTAATACCCAACTTGAATTTTCATGTGAGCACAAAATTTGAGAGCAAAATGACATTTAGATTCTTAGATTATAAGGATCAAAGTTGCAAAAGAAGATTTTTTGGGGTTCAATCCGGTGACAAATTTGAACTTTAGAATTTAATATATTTTTTTTTAATGGGTTAGAAATTCATTGAATGGCAAGGCCATGTTAACAATTGAGTTAAGTCTTCAAATATAAAATCTTGTAAGAAAAAAGCTCATATTAATTTTTTCAGAAAACAATTACTAGAAGAGGGTACAAAGTGAAAGGAAAAAGAAAATCATTAATAAGTTTGACATGGAATTGTAAAATGTCAATCTTAACGGTGAGAATGTTGTACTTGAAAATCTTCACCTAGTGCCTTTTATTTCATTAAAAAATATTGAAAATTGAGTTTAGAAACGAGCTTCAAAGTTTTTTTTGTCCAAACTGCCCAAAAAACAGATCTCCTCATAACTTTTATCCCATTGTTCAAAATGGGTAGATTTAAAGCTTCATTTTTAGATAAAGATCAACCAATCATGAATCAAAAAAGAAATTTTGAAAAAGAGTAAAAAATAAAAAAATTCTTGCTGCCCGATCTCGCTTCAAAAAACTTCAAATGCTTATAACTTTTGCAATACTTATCGGAATGACATGAAACGAAGTGCGACATGTAGAGTGTAGTTTTTGGAAGCTACACTGAAATTTTCATTGAAAATTTTAAAAGTATGAGGTCCCTAGAGGCTGCCCAAAAAGTGGAACGACCAGAATATGGTCGCTCAGAATTTTAGGGGTTAATACGTATTGATTAAGCAATCCTTAATACGTATTAAAATGGTCAAAAGTGATTGCTTTCAAAATTGTAAGGGTTGGAAATAAATCATTTAGAAAGTTTCAAGGAAGGTGCCAAATGTATCAATAGAAAGGAGAAACCATGTTCTAAATTTTGAATTATAAAAATATGTTTTTGAAATTATTGTAATCAATTATTAGCTTCTAAAGTATACTTTTTATTTTTATTTTGAATACTTACATAATACATATTAATCATCATGTGTTTCTTATTTTTTAAACATCACATAAAGTTCGTTAGCAGTTAGTGGAGTCCATTCTTTTCAACAGTAGCACTATAGAACCTTTAACATTAAATACAATGTTTCACCACCCAATCTTTGACTAAAGATGACGTGGACTTGCCGTGATTCAGGTATTTGCTACAGTGATTCATGAATAGTGGAAAGGTGTTCTAGAGAGGGGCTAAAGAACCTTATGCACTTTCAAGTGTTTTTTGATAATTTTTTTTTTTTTTTCATAATTGACACCAAAATGAAATTAAAAAATTAAAGGAGTCACACAAAATCTAGTCACGAACATGCGTAAGGTTGAAGCACCTAATTCAGACAACAATCCAATTATATGTAGATGGACATAAAAATAATGTATAGTAGATGGCCCATAAATCAACGCTTTAAGCTTTTTACGCATATGTAGTATTGGTATAGAATTAGAAGCTTTCAATAAACACTTGTTGGAGATATTGTTGGTTTATAGTACTCGTCGGTTATTGGATCATCCACCTTACCAATAGTATCAACATGTTGCTTTTATAACTACTTCAATTTGGATTCACACGGCAAACTCACATATTTTGCTACATGGCAATCTATGAGACATTTGTTTTTTAATTTATTCATATTTGATCTACTGTTCATTTTCGATGCACCGTCACACCATTTTATAAGATTCTTTTTCTCATTACAGTAATAAGGTAAATTACCTTGTTTGTGCCACAATTCACAAGTCACCCTATTTGTGTCACTATGTAGTACATCGCTTATCGTTTTTAGTCCAAAATGCACTAATTGTTTTATAATGACTATATTCTTTTTACGTAGGATGAATATTTTTACTCAAAATATGTTTATGAACGTTCTCCTACATTAGTACCAAAATCTTCAATCTTGGTAAAAAAATTTGCCTTGCGTAAAAAGTTATAGTCTTGAGTAAATAGTTAGTGTGGCTCAGACTAAAGAGGATAATGGGTGTAGTAGTGTAACAATTGTACATACTAAAATCTTAAATGCAAGACAATGATCTATGGTGACCACACTAGCCACATGGCACAAACAAGGTGTCTAAGTTGAATAACTTTGACTTTGAATACCCTAACTTGGTAGTAGCTTCGGCACAAACTAATTCAATTTTTTAGAAAGTGCCATGTGTCGAGCTTTCTTGTTGATTGTGACCCATGGAAAAGAGGATGTGGATGACGGGAAAGTTGACATGGAACTCTAGGGGTGCCGGAGCTCCTACGAGATTACGGTAACTTCTTTATCGTAAAGAATTTTCACATGATTCCGCTTCACATAGCATTGAAATCAATCTGCTCATATTTAATTCCACAAAATGATATGATCCTCGGACACGGTATCGCACAATGTATAGGGAGATCCGGGAGTTAGTGTAAGATTAGCCGAATGGAGTTTGTCAAATTACCGGTTGAAACTCATAGTTTTAGGCTAAAATCCGGATAAAATTTGTGATACTCGGGGTGCTACCTAGGTGACACATAGGTAATAACCGGATGGGTTCTTGTCTAAAAACGGTTGCTTTTGTAAAAAATTGGATTTTAGCTGGTTTCCTTGAAAAACTCCCCATTAACCCCTAAAGGACCAAGGATTCACAGTTTTGAAATGACAAATTCAATTGATCATATTGTGAAACTGATATAATTCAGATGGGACCAAAATTTATACCACCAGAACTAATAAAGATCATTGCAGGTGTTGGTCAAAAAACAAATAAATTTTAACAAGAGGAAGTCCAATAGGATCTACTTAAAACTGTGAAAAGAACATGGTGCCCAATTTGGGGTTATTGGTCCTTTAGGGGTTAAGTGGTATCGCAAGTACAGTGACAAACAAAACTGAGTATTGATTTGAAACTTTGCCATTCAAACAACCATACCATGAGCATCAATGGGCAAAGTCCAAAAGTGAATATGCAAAAGTTGTAGTGTGCGACATATAACACATTACTACGGAAGTTTGAAGAAAAACTCAATTGTGATTTGAAAGAAATGAATTTAAAAGTTAGCCATGTCTAAAACTCGGTTTTGTGCGCTATAATTTGGAACTACTTTAAATTTTGTTAATTTTTTTTTAGAGCTTCAAAAAACATTTTGTGCCTTGGCATGTTGGTATACATCATTTTACACAAAAATTGAAAGAAGTTGACATTTGACAAACATGCAAATGATGTTGGTTCTCGCGATATTTGAATATTTTTTTGGAATTGAGAGCATGGGACTGCATTGGCCATTGTATAGAGAGCATAGGTTGCAACAAGAACCATTGTTACATCTTAATGCCCTTGCATTTGAAATAGTTGTTAAATAGGCCAATGTGTTCAATTTATATATTAGAGCTGTATGGTGCAGTTTTTTGGTCTAGGTTTTTTGTACAAAGACTAGAGTTCTTATCGCACATAATCAAATGATGTTGGTGAAATTCATTTTCTTTCAAATCACAATTGAGTTTTTCTTCAAACTTCCGTAGTAATGTGTTATATGTCGCACACTACAACTTTTGCATATTCACTTTTGGACTTTGCCCATTGATGCTCATGGTATGGTTGTTTGAATGGAAAAGTTTCAAATCAATACTCAGTTTTGTTCATCACTGTAGGTGCAGTTAACTTACCATAGCATTGGAAATAGAGCTCTCAGTTTCAACCTTAAAAATATAATTAAAAAAAGGGTCAAACAAACAAAAACAGATGTGGTAATCATGCAGTGATGAAGAAGAATGCGCAACATTCTCTTACTTCAGGTGGTGGATACGGCATGTCCTTGTGGCTGCTTGCTTACACCCAAGATCCAAGCGACGCTGGTGCGGTGTCCCAAATGGATGCGCAGATTCGGGTGCAGTACTAGCGAGAATAACAATCTCACTGCAAATTAAGGATGGCGACGGACCCCAAACATTTGGCTGGAATCCGCGTCCTCCTCAACGCTCTCTCACTTTCAGTTGCTTGTAAGTACATTAACCCCTAAAGGACCAAGGATTCATGGTTTTAAAATGACAAATTCAATCGATCAAAATGGAAAAACTATGATTAAGATGGGACCAATTTTATATCACCGGAATCATTGAAGAATATTGCATGTGGTGGTCAAAAATTCAATAAACTTGAACAAAAGGAAGTCCACATACGACCTACTCAAAACTACTAAAAAAGACATGAGGTCCAATTCAGACTTCTTGGTCCTTTAGGGATTAACCTTTACAGGACATACCTAGTTTCTCAGTTTCAAACCACTTTGACCATGAATTTCTAATAATAGAGAAATGTTTTAATGAGTTTTTTTTGAGGCATCATTCATAACAAGAATAGTATGTACCTACATTTAAGAATGTAAATTACTTCTATATCTTGAAGTTGAAACTCAAAAATATTACTTTCTTTCTAAATAAAGAAATTTCCTTTAACCCCTAAGCATCCCTAGCTTTTTTGGGCTTAAAAACATCATTTCTTTTGATGTGTTGTAGGTCTAAATGTAAGTGAGGTATAGAAATCTCAACCGTACAATCTTGTAGAATACATGTTGTAAATGATGTGGATCAAATTTGGAGTCATTTGGCCACATAGATTGCAAGATCGTAATGTTTTAGTGTTAAAAAAGGATGTTGAAATTTTCCTAGCAACACAGTAGAGGTGAAATTTGTTTTCAAAAATACTCAAAAGAGAAAAAAATTAAACTATAAAGTGGTTCAAAATCATCATATAAACACGTTGGTACCAAAAAAAGCTCATGAATTTTTTTTGATGTGCCCTAGAATGGCCTTGCAATGTTAAGAAGTAGCCCGAAAAGTGACTCATTTGACCCAAAAAGCAAAAAGTGTCCAAAATAGACAAGTGCACTAAAATGACAGCCAAACATTCAGAACAACATGGATTGACATGAAAATTTAACCATAATAACTAGACTTCAAGGGGAATCCAACTCAATAATTTTTTTATTTATTGAAAACGGACATTGGATGAAGTAAATACAAGCCCTTGAAGTTGCAGCCATCAAAATGCAAAAAACTGTCCACAAAAAAAAAATCATGCTTTCAAATGATTCCCAAAAATTCAATACATCTAAGATTGATCTGAAGTTTTCAGATCAATCTTTCTAAATTAGGAAATGTCCTTTTAAGGGTTAAGTTGCATGGGATTATTTAATTCATTGCGGAGATCGAGGGCGAGAGAGAGGCACGTGGACATTGCATATATTGTATTCGATCTTTCCGTCTGCCTCATTTGGAGGCAAGCCACTGGAACTGTTGTAAGGCCATGATCAAGAGAAGCCTTGATAGCTTGATTATCAGTACCATCTCAGGTGACAGTTACTCTAACTGAGGACCCCACTCTTACTGGCACCCAGGCTAGATCTCAGCCAGTTAAGTTACATATATTATGCAACTGGAAATAATTAATTTTATGACATCATAAATATATCCAAATGTTTGTTCATATGTGTATACAATTTTACTAGCAAACACCCTGTTGCAATGCACCAACATTGCATTGGGAACGTGGGAATCAATTGGGAACACAAAAGGAACATGGGAACTTTAGGAACATAAGAGAACATGACAGGAACATTAGGAAACGCTAAGGAATCTTTGAGGAACATCATGGGAACTGTAGCGAATGATTTGAGAACATGATGAAAAATTGGATGAAAGGCATGGATGTGAAATGTGGATGATTTTGTGACATTGTATTGTGACGGATACCAAACAGGGTAGTGACATGGTCTCGTGACGCTTTGTATTTAATATAAGAGATTTTTCTACGCTTTTTTCTTATGATTGCTAGCCATGTGTACGATAGGAGCACCCAAGTCCAAGAGTGTACCCAATGCCGATAATTTCTAAACACGGCATTCATTTCAGAACACAAATCTAAGGCATGTCATAGAGTCTTTTTTATTTGTTAACAAAAATGATAAGCTATCTATGGCTTAATTAGATTTACGTTCTAGAATGACTACCGTGTCTTAAAATTATCAGCATTGGGTACACTGTTGGAATTGGGTGCTCCTACCTCATGATTCATGGTTGTTGTCAAAATGCTCTGAGCCCTGCTTGTGAGACTGTACATTTTTGCAACTGAAGTATCGAGACAATTAAAAAGTATTGAAACAATATTTAACTCCTAAACATCATAGCGTCCAATTTCTGGATGACTACCAGATTCTAACTAATTCTACGTTTTCATCACTTCTTGGATGAAAGTCATCTAATTTTTTTGGAGAAACTTCATCAAGTTGTGGTCCTATCCAATAGTTGAATTTGGTGTTACTAGAGTACAATTTTTTTCTAAAATCACAGATGTAGAAGTATGTCAAGTTGTTGACCAAGCTAAAATTGCATTGACTGTGGTTCAAAAGTGACCTTGCACAAATGAGATCATAGATTTAATTAGCACAAAAATTGCAAAGAATCATCACTTTAACCCCTAAACGACACAGCGTCCAATTTCTGGACAACTAACAGATTCAAACCCACCCTACGTTCTCATCAATGCTTGAATGAACGTCATCCATTTTTTTGGAGATACTTCACCAAGTTGTTGTCCTATCTAATGGTTGGATTTAGTCATACTTGAGTACATATTTTTCTAAAATTACAATTGTAGAAGTATGTCAAGTCGTTGACCAAGCCAAAATTGCATTGACTGCAGTTAAAAAGTGGCCTTGCAAAAATGAGGTCATAGATTTAAGAAACACAAAAATTTCAAAGAATCACCACGTTTAAGAGTATCTCATTTCAAATTCATTCCAACAAATTTTACTCAAAATATATTAAAATTTTGTTTGTAATCAAATTTAGAAGGAATTTTTTATTCTAACTTTCAAATTTTATAATTAAATATTGGTGATAGTATTGGTGAATCGAACCGTACGGATGGAATCTAAAATTCAAAATCTAGAACTTTCATTTGTATATCAATTTCAAAATATTCTTCCTAATAGTAATTTATGATGAAATTTCTCAAATCGCCAATTCTAGAGACACCCTAACACGTTTAGGGGCTAAGGTATGTAATACTTGGTATTACGAGTGATGTTCATTGAGAGTCTTAAAAATGAATTTAGGTACACTTTTGGACTAGATTCAGTTTGCTAAGACCACTCCTAATACCAAGTGAGAACATATCTTTTGAATGATTATCTCCCTTCACAATTGTTCATTACTATATTATTATTTCAATTAGTGGGTAGTTTAGAATAGCGTGGATTATAAATCATAGAGTAAACCACATAAAATTGAAAGTCGTTGAAAATTGTGTGGATGGGGAGGTAGTGACGGACTCAATGACTAGGACCGGAAATGGAGTACAAATGAAACATGAAAGAGTGGTGGGCAGAGCCCAGGGAAATGTGTTTTTACACAAGTGTGGGAGAAGCGGAGGCGGCGGCTGTAGAATGTTAGTACAGTTGCTTGAGGCAAACTCAAGGGACGAGAGGAGTCCAAATGTGGGCGAAGATAGAGATTGCGAGTGTGCGAGTGGATTCCGTATACTCTTCATTTAGTAAATATTTTACTTCCTCAAGCAACCTATCAGGTGGAGTGGGATTCAGGCCATCACCGACACCCCTCACATGTCCTTCAATCTTCACTTGCCAAACATTTGTCGTATATATATACACATACGTACATCTTTCCTTACATACATACATCTATTCTATTAACCCTTAAACAGCCCGAAAGCCCTTTCGGGCCATATAGTATATTTTGTATTCAATGGTATTTCGTCAAAATAACAATGTCCAAACACTTTTCAGTACAAAGTAAAATTAGTAATCATGATAATATGTATATAAAATATCACAATTCATATATTAAACCACAATTGAACAATTATAAAGCTAAATACGGGTTGTAGAGGAGGACCCCAAGGACCTTTTAAAGGTTAAATGCACATTGTCACGCAATCTGTCACAATCTGTTGTCACAAAAACGGTCACGTTTTCATCCCAAATGTTCATCATGTCATCCTTAATGTTTTTCATCTGATTCCGTATAAAACTTCGACTGGCTACCTAGTTCATATTCTCCTACGTTCAATGATGCAGTGCAACAGGTATGTGCTAGTTACTTTAAAATACACATGAGGCAATTTCGGTGGGTCACCCTTGCAAGTACTCTATGTCCGGAAATAATCGTCCTAGTACATACATATATACATATATACACATACATACATATATCTTGCCTTGGCAGCTACTGTAATGTAACTTAGTTGGCATCCACTCACTTGATTAACTTTTTTTTGCTCGTGGAAGGAAGCTATGGCTTTTGTTGGAGAAGAAATTATATACTTCCCTTGTCCGGAAATAATTGTCCTAGTTTTTGGCATTTTATTTTTGGCGATATTTTCCCTATGTTTATACTTCAAACGTGAGCCTTGTTTACTTCAAATGGGGCGGACAATGAGAGTGACACAAAAACTACAAACTACTATTAAATATAAACCATTTTTTGCATACCGAGATGGGTTTTTTTTGGCAAAAAGAAGTGTTAAGTTAAAACACACCAAAAATTTGGACAATTATTTCCGGATAGAGGCGGAGTACTAATTTACACGAAACTTCTTTTGTCATTTGGTCCTTTGGAATACAATGAGCGTACCTATGCTTGAATTTTTTTTGGAAATTGAATTGAGACTATCTTAGTATTTTTGGTTGATAGACAAATTAGAAATATGAATAAAAGTTAATTTTAAATTAAAAAATCTCAATTAAAATGTAATTTATATGAATTTCAAAAATAAAAAGTTAGTCATATCCCATTTGTGCCATATAGGTGGTGGTTTTCTCAACACCAAGTATTATGAATTGCATCCTAAACGCCTCAATTCCTCCCACTTGTAGAAACTTTCTGATTGAATGACAAGTGGTTGGTTTTAGGTTCCTCAGAGATTACAAATGGTCGAGTTTAGGTTCCTTGGGTGGCAATAACATGGAGCACCTATAAGGGTAGAATTTGGAGGGGGGATTCATACAAACATTTCTCCATCGTTAGCACTTTATGACCAAAGAGATTTGAAAACTGAAAAAACTAAGCTCGAGGGCTTAGTATGTCCTTTAACCCTTAAACATCAAGAGGATCTTGGACAGGCAGTCCAAAGGAATAATTTTTCTTTAGAGAGCTGCCTCCAACAATCGCCCCTTGAGTAACGTGAACAACTAATGAGAATTTTTCAAATCCCATTTGAATAGTGAATGCAGCATTACAAGAAATTTGAGCCCTCTAAGAGACTTCGAGTTTTTATTTTTATTCTAACTTTTTGAATTAAAAAAATTAATTAATTAATAAAAAATATTAAAAATATGAAATCTGATGTGGCATTAGTTCGACATGTCAGATTGGATATTTAAAAATTAAAAGTTTTTTTAATTTTAAATATATTTTCTAATATATTTTTAATATTAAAAATTGTTCAAAAACATATTTGAACATGTTTTAAACATTTTTAAATAATATATTTCATTTTATTTTATTAACAATTTATTTTTTAAAATATTTTTATTTAAAAAAGAATTCCAATAAAAAATAAGATTTTTGCCCGAACATCAAAAAAGCCCCTTGGAGGGTTCATTTCTCTTCTAATGCTTTGTTATGTGAGCAATGTTGTAAGACCTCAATTGAACATATTCTCAATGTATGCCAATTTTTCAATAGAACTAAAGTAAATCCTATATACTTGTGAAAATAAGTATTAGAGTTTAATTTTACTTTCATCTTTAATCTTTTATTACCTAAGTTATCTTGTATAAAACATCACTTTCATCACTTTTATTTTACTATAAATCACCACTTTTACTTTTATAAATATTAGATTAGATTTAGAGTATGTAAACCTTCAATCACTTATATAGGTTGGACTTGCTTCATCATTCCTATTTGGTTCTTGTCTCTTCTTAGAAGTCATATTTCCTCTTCTTTGTTATTTTGGCAACAATTGCAATCTCTCAGTTAACCCCTAAAGGACCGGAGTGTTTTTCCTCCAAAAACACTCGAATGCTGCCATTTTTACTCCCCCATGCAAAACTTCCAAAAAAATGTTATTTTTTACCTTCTAACCGTAAGATCTTGTCCTAAACTACTTGAAAAACATACACAACAAATTTCGTTGATTTTGACCTCACGGATTGCAAGACAATTGCGTTTGATGGAGAAAAACATCCCAAAAAAACAGATGCCCAAAAATTTCAGATGCGTTTGACCATGGCTACATGAAAAAACCTCACTACCAAAACCTGTCGCACTTCACTTTCACATTCTATATGATGTTACTTAGTTGTAGACCAATTTTCATTGCGTTTGGAGATGTTTAGGATGTTGAAGAACACCCTACATTTGTTGGGGGTTTAAAAGTTCAGAAAAGACTCTTTGTTTTTGGAATTGCAATATTTTCGGCTTTCTTTATTTAAAATACAAATCCGAGCGGTGAAACATAAGTACATTCCACCCTTTATAGAATGGCAAAGAAAATTTTGAAAAAAATTTAAATCTCCAAGTTTTAGAAGACATGTAGCATATTTTCTAAGAATTTTGGGGATTAGGGGGGAAATAAAGGGTGGAAGAAGGGAATCGAAGTGCCACCTCACCCAACCCATTCCAATGTTTATGACCCCACTAACTCTCAAGGTGTACTGCCACGTGGCAGTCCTTCATTGGACATTTTTAATTTAAAAATTTAAAAATTTAAAATCATTTTAATTTACAAAAAAAATTAATAAAATTTTTTAATTATAAAAATTGAACTTTATTTTAAAATAATAATTTTTATTTATAAAAAATAATTTTAAATTTTACAAAATATTATTTTTAAAATTTTTAATGAGTGGAAAATGGGGTGGTCTTCTGCCCGCCATAGTCCACCACATTTTCTACATTCCGCCCATCTTGTTGCCCCCCCCCACCAAAATTCAACTATTTCTCTACTACCCCGCTGCCCTTTCTCTCGAAAAAAACACATTTCCCCTCATAACTTTCACATATGGTGTTGGAATTCAAAAAAAAAAAAATCCCCATTTTCGTGGTACATTGGGGAATCCACTATTAAATTTCCTTCAAATTTCGATTAAAAATGTGTTCACCGGAACCTACCCAGTTCTCTACGTACATGTCCTAGTTAGGACACTTGGTCCTTTAGGGGTGAAATTTCTTCATAAGTAAGAATATTTAGAAATAAATTTCAACTAATTCAACATGATTCCACAATCAAGATTTTTATAAAATATTTAAACAAAATTTATGTTACAACAATACAAGAAACTCTCAAATACATGATTTATCATTCAACCTTTGAACTTTTCATAATTAAGTAATGAAATAGAGCTCCGTATCATAAAGGTTTCTAAATCTACACTAAGAGTCTAGTAGCATTCTTGAAAAAAATTTGAAGTTACAATACAAGGTTTTAAAAAAGTGTTATTGTTGTATTTGAAAGGCAACATTCAATGTTTCAAATTAAAATCAATTGCATTATTTACAAAAGTCAAATTTGTGCCACTCTCCTTTTGACAATTCACAAGAATTCGGCATAGCAAACATCAAATTGACGTCAAGACCTTTGGAAGAGCCGTTACAACTCTAGTTTTTAACCAAATTGAAGTAAATGGAATTTGTTAACCAAGAATATTTATATTCATAGTTCAAGTTTAACAAGAAATATACATTGTGGTACACCTACAACTCGCACTTTATTTGAATGATATTTTGTGATTAATATTTTGTTGTATGCATACTAAATTGTAATATATGTGAATAATCATACGTTTCATATTTTGTAAATTGTAGTTTAGAATTCAAAGATGTATCTTTTAACCCCTAACTGCCTGAGCGTCCATTTTTTGGACGATGTACAGATTTCATCCATAATTTCTCATCTGTCAGGCACTTTTTGCAGAGTGGAATTTTTACTGTAGATTCTATGGGAAGTTAGCTTCATGCATATGTGATCCGATTAGAAAGGGGATGATTTGTGAAATTTTTATGCCTCATTTCATGTTGTAGTGATTCACCCAAAATTTTGAAGATTTCAGTGTAAAAGTGCTCTAAAAAAAGTCAACTCATAAAATTAAGCAACCAAAAAATCTCCAAAAATCACTACACTTAAAGTATTACATTTCAACCAATCACAAAAAATTCATCTGTAGATTGTCAATATCTTATTCGTAATTGAATTACAAAATAATTTTGAATTTCACGTTTCAAATTTTATACAAAATTATTGGTAATAGCAATCATAGATCTAACCGTATGGATAGAATCTAAAATTCATAATGTGCAACTTTTATTCATATATCAAGTTCAAAAATATCCCTCTAGGTTGCATTTTATAATGCATCTTTGCAAAACTGCCGAATTTGGAGAGGGCTCTAGGCATTTAGGGGTTAAACTTTTATACAATGTGATAACAGGATGAGGCAAGTGGAGCATATAAAAATGATGCAAACAAAACATGCAAACATGATGCAAATAGAACGTACAAAACTGATGCTAATGGAGTGTGAAAAGATAATGCAAATGGAGCATGAAAAAGTGATGCTAATGGAGCGTGAAAAAATGATGCAAATGGAACATGCAAAAATGATGCAAATGCAATTTCATAGAATGCAAATGGAGCCTCAAAGATGGAGGTATGTTCCAAGACAAGTTCCAAGTCAAATGTCAAGGGACACAATCAAATTGGGATTCATGCCATGTAAATTAAAAAAAATGTTTTGGTCAAACATTTTAAGGATTTTGGTAAAACATATGCTTCTATGGGTTTAAAAGTGAATAATATCCATTGGGGGAGAGATAAAAATAAAGAACATTATGTATATGTTACTTTTAAATATGCAGAAGATGTTGATGCATGTTTTCAATTAGATGAAGATGATGATGAACAATATTGTTTTACAAATCATGAGATTCAAGGCATAATGGTACCAGATAGATAGATAGAAACTCCGACCCTATTTCAGGGCCGGCGTGAATAAAGTGTCCGTTCGTAATGTCAATGACCCGGTGCCCACCGGACAAGGGGACATTGGGACAATACTACTCTCCCCTTTCAAGGATGGACACTATAGTAACAAAAACAGAGAACAGTAACAATAACATAATACAGTAACAGAGTACTAATGGTTGGGTACTAGTTTTGAATAAAGGTATGATTTGAGTTAAGTATTATCACCAAGTCATGAGCTCTTAGGTTGGTTGATGAAGGGCGTTGTATCACATTTATGTGGTCCGGGTTCGATTCTTATTGGGCTCGTTTGAGCTGTGGTGTAATACACATGGCTTGGTGCTGCTAGTGAGTTATCATGGCAGGAAAGTTGTACCAACCAACCGGCCCTACCTATCCCCTGAGACAAGTGTTTGTGTTGAGCTAGTGTTTGAAAAGAGTGGCTAGCAGTGGTTTTCACCACTACCCTCTTTTAGTACACTATTATGTTGGTATTGGTTGATTATTTTCTATACGTCTTTTGTGTAAAAGGATTGATCCAGCATATTGTATGGCAATGGTGTTTATTGCTTTAAATGTGTGTTTTATGGAGGTTTCGCAGATGTTAAATTTTGTTTCTAGTTGTTTCATTGAGGGGGCGTGCGTGGTTCCTCTGGCTCCGGCTGTGATGACTATGATTGGATCTACTTTCCAACCTTGTTGTATGATATTATTAATTAGAGGTTGGTATTTAAGAATTTTTTTGCCAATTGTTTCTGGTGAAAATCTGTCGTTTGTGTATGTGAATTCTATAAATTGTATGGTTAGGTTATCATCGGGATTTAGTGGAGGTGGACTTTGGTATGGGAGGCCTTTAATGCATAGTATATTTGGTTTGAATCTGGCATTACATTGACATCTTTGTTGACCACAAGTACATGGTAATAGCCATGGAGGAGCTGTGTTTTCTTGTGGGTTATTATTAGATGTGCCCGCATTCATGAGAGTGTAGCATCTTGATTTATTCGAGGATAGTATTAGTTTTCTTATTTCCCAAACTGCTTTGTTGTGTCTTTTGGTTCTTAGTGCGTGTATATGGTGTTGTTTGCAGAGTAAGAGTACATGTAGCCATGTGTCTGCATCTTGTGAGTTACAAATGGGACATGTTTTTGAGGGGAATCTTTGTATACCGAAAATTAATTGTTTTCTGGCGTTTCCCATGTATTGGCCGGTTCTAAATTTTAGTATGCTTGTTTTCTGTGAATCAGTTATTTTTGGGTTATTCCAAAAATCATTGGATATTTCGTTATCTATGATGGGGTTCATGGTCCATTTGTTGATGTTGGGGAAGTCTTGTGCCAATATTTCTAGATTATTTTCTCGGTCATATTTCTTTATGTATTCGTCCAGACATCTAACTGGTCCTTTGTCAGGTCTTTTGTTACGACCGGGCCATGTGTCTTTTTGGAAGTAATAGGGTGTAGTGTGTGCGAATTCATGTGGTTTGGCAGCAAATTGGTAGTCTCTTTTTGTGGTACCATTTTCTGCTAGTTGGTCTGCTGTTCGTTTCCTTCAATTTTAGCGTGTGCTTTAACTTTGTATATTGTAGTGGGTTGTGTACGTTTTTTTAGCATTTCTACCATTTCTTTTGATATGGTTTTATCAGCGTGGTTGTTCTGTTGGGTTGTGTGTTTAGTACGTGTATGCAGTTGAGACAATCTGTAAAGATATGTGCGGGTTCATTTATATATTTGGTGGTGATCAGTGAAAGTGTTTCATGTATAGCCATTAGTTCTGCTCTGAAACATATTTGTAATCCAGGTAATCTTTTAGATATTTGAGCTTCTGGTTTAGTTGGGTTATAGATCCCGTATCCTGCTTTTTCTTTTTTCCAATGTCCATTGTTATCTTCTTTTGGTGGTACAAAGGATCCGTCTGTGTAATAGCTGTATTGAGGTGGAAATTTTAATGTAGTGTTTATTTCATAGTTTGGTAGTGGTATTATGTCTATGTTTTGTGGGTTGATATATGGTGGGTATATTAGTTTGTTCCATTTTGTGCTTTTGTTAACTTTTGTATTAGGCGGTGTAGGTGGTGCTATTTGAATGTAGTGTTGCGACATTTGTAAGTTTTCAATTGTTGTGTTTATTGTGTTTATTTGGTTAGTTGTGCCAATGTTGTTATTTTGGTGGTGAATACACCATATGTGTACTGCAAGTGGTTCAGTTCAGGTTTTGTTGGGTTCTAATGATATTGTTGGTTCTTCATATGTAATGGCATAATGGTACGACTTATATGAGCACCCAAGAAACAAAACAAAATTGATTTGTTAGTTTAGTGAGTCGTCATTTGAATAAATGTACTAGTTGAATTAATACTAGAGCTTTGGGTTATGAGGTTAGTTTTAAGCTTAGATTTCTAGGCTTTATATTTATTGAAGATGTGGTTTTTTTCTCACAATGTGGAATACTAGAATTAATTGAATGGTTTAAATTCTAGCTACCATGTTAGTACCTTAAAACATAACTTTCAAAAAGATCAAATTCAGCATCACAGTTTATGACATTCACAAATCTTTTCATAACTGTCTTTTGTCAACCTTTTATTATTCACTATGAACACTTGAAAAAAATAACTCTACTCCTTTTTGGCACCAATGTGGATGATGAATTCATTCAATTGAATTCTTCAATATTGTCCATAAAATAATACTAACCTTTATTATTGGCACTCTATATATCAACCATTATGAGGGCAAAATTTGTAGAAACCCATATAAGATTATGAAGAAAGTTAATTGAGAAACAATATGATGTAGTTATTGTTTTTTGAAAGAATGTATAAACTTAACTATGTAGAATTGTAGATGAATGATAGATTTTTTTCTTAAAAAGGCATGTATATAGTGAACAATGTCACTCCAAAAACAAATTAAGAAAAATTAATGAGATTCCAGCTTTGTGGTAAGCTTTGCAATTCTAAATTACAAATAAAATAAAATAAAATTGTTGAACAATGTTGGCATGCACTACCAACTCTGGTATGCATCAAGGTCTCTAGCTGTCTGACTCCCTCCCCTCCCTCCCCACCAATTCTCTTTCCAATTTCGTTGGAATGTACAATTTACTAAAACATGAATATTTGCTAAATTTAGCCTCGCTTTTTTATCACCTTTCCAAAGCACCAATCCATTTCAATTTTGGTTGAGAAAATCCACTTTTTTCTTCATTATTCTCTCAATACAAGCCCGTGGGGCTTGCTTTGACATTTAAGGGTTAAGTGTTAAGATACTTCCACCTTATTAATCCTTTGAGGAACAAATCCTTTGCAGAATGGGCAAACCTCCTTGTTTTGAGCATTTTTTTATTAAAATTTTGTAAAATTATTTTTGAAATATTTCTTATAGATGAGACTATAGGTCTTCTTTTCATCCTTTTTTTGAAATTAAAATGAATTTAATATGATTTTTGAGATATGTATTGCAAAAAAATATATAATAATTAGATAAATACTCCAAATGATCTCAATTCTTGATTGGGCATTTTAGACATATATAGAAACTATCTAGAGTATTTAAAACAAAAAAGCTATTTAAAACTTGGAGATTTAATTGGTAGATATGCAATGTAGTATAATGAGATAAAGGCCATATTCATTATATTGAGACATTTCGCAGTCTCATTTTTATCCTCGAGTCAAAGATAATTCGCTTTATCTCTCTTCTAGATTTTTTTTATAAATAGGTAACAACACCAACTTTTAGAATTTCATTATAGAATCACTATTTGAGCATCGTTATTTTTTGGTTTCAATTACTATTTTTAAAATGAATTTTTGAATAACTAGCATTCTGTCTCAAAATCTGCAAAAAGTCTCAACATAACAAATATGACCTAGAACCTTAACTCCTAAAGTTTGCAAATGCGATAAAATGTTCAATATTTGAAATTATTCAAAATTAAAAAGTGATTATAGAAACTAGACTTGATAAGTTTCATGTTCGTAGTTGGCCTTCATAAAGTTCTTTAGCTCTTCTCTGCAACACCTCAAAATTTGGCCACTATTTCCAAATCACTGTAGCAGATCCCCAAATCATGGCAAGTCCACATCATCTTTAGCTAAAGGAATTGGGCGGTGAGACACTCTTGAAGCGTCTATAGTGCTACTGTTGAAAAGGGTGGATTCCAACAACTGTTAAAGAACCTTATGTTGAAGGCAAAAGATCTCATCTTCAATGTTAACTCTTAAATGTCAAAGAAAGCCCCACGGGCCATTTATGAAAGAATAATTTAGAAAAAAGGTAGTTTTCCTCAACCAAAACAAGCGAGGATTGGTGCGTTGGAAAGCTACTAAAAAAGCGAGTAAGATTCTTGACTTGCGCCTCATTTGGGAGACTGTGAAATCATTCGCAAGCAAAGTAATTGATTTGAACAGGAGTTGAGGTTGGGCAGTTGAGATTTTTTTTTTAAAAGTGCTGCAGTGCAACAATGCAGCAGCAGTGGCTGGCCAGCAGAGCGTTTTTTTTTTTTTTTTCCTCCTCCAAAAATTTAGATGCCTTCCAGGCTGCCCCGCCCATACCCTCTTGACGTTTAAGGGTTAAAATTGAGCTTGACTAGGCAGCATCGCACTACTATATATGGATGATTGTCCTCAAAGGGTTAATCATCACCTCTGCAACTGCGAGAGCGTGAAGCTTGTGCTCTTCGCAACAGAATGTTCCCTACATTCTCCCTTCCTTACCAGTCTCGACAGAAGCTGTTATTATGATGATACCAGGTTTTCCGCACATGGGCAAATGTTTATCACTCGTAGATTGGAAGAAGAATACGCCTTCTTTCCAGAAATAACTGTCCTATTTTGAAACATTTTTGTCCCGAAATAATCGCCCTATGTACCTTACTTCAAACGTAAGCCCTGTCCACTTCAAACGGCCCAGGGAACCATTTTTGCAACTCATAAGATTTTCAATTGGGTTTTATCATCAATTTTGAGAGTTCTATATTTGCCGCGCATAAGTTTTTTAGAATTCACATGAATTCAAATCTTATGAGTTGCAATTTAGAAATCACCACTTTCATAATTCAAATGGGTTTTATCATGATTTTTTTTCCCCACAAAGAGCCACTACTTTGAGAGGTAACGTTCTCAACAACCTATTCACTTTTTGAGTACTGAGACAACTTTGTTTTTGGCAAAAATATCGTTAAGTTGAGCTTTTAAAATTAAAAAAATAGGGCAGTCATTTTTGGACAGAGGGAGTAACGCTGACTTTAAGGCCAACATAAATGAAGAGTCTGCTGGAGGTATTTCTATTAGCTAAGATGTACATTGTTAATCTTTAATATCTGAACGTCCCCCGTGCTTCATTAGGAGAGAATTCGGGCCTTCAGAAAGCCCCTTCCCTTTGTCAAATTGCTGATCAACAGCAAACCAACAACAACCAATCAAAAAAAATTAAAAAAAGAAAAGAAAAAATTAAAAGAAGAATTAAAAATTACTTATAAAAAATTTTAAAATTTAAAATCGCAGTTTGACGTGGCATACAATTCACCTTTGCATGAAAGATAAAAAAAATTCAAAACATGCGATTCTTGAGGCGGGGCTACTATGAACTTCAAACTCTCCACCATCATTCTTTAGGTAAAGAATTAAGTGGCATGTCCAATATTCTAGAATCTGCTAGAGCAATTCTCATGCAACTATTCTTATTCCTAGGTACAGCTTACAAGGGCTAAAGAACCATATGGCATACCAGTTTTTATTTATTTTTATTTTTATTTTTTGTTTTTTTTGGGGGGTGGGTTTGAAGTCCTTCATTTAATTTACTTATTAGACTGAGCCCATTCTTGGTGGGTTCAGAAGTAAAGTAAATTATAAGTTACCAGTGTAAGCTGGCATCACCAGTGTTGCATTGGTACTGGGTTCCTACATTTGGAAGAAGAGGTGCTGTAGTAACTTCCTAGGACGAGAAAAGTGGTAGGATTGAAGCAATAACCGCGGACGGAGCTAATAAAGTTAGGCCATGTTGTCAGCGCATAAGCGTATTGAGCTGAAGTAGAAGTAAAGCAAAAGGATTTTTTTTAAAATTGAAACAAGAGGACGCTTTGTTCCGTTGAAAGAAAGAAACATTAAAGCAAAAGGAATTGATCAAGTTTACTACAATTAACCCCTAAAGAACCAAAAAGCCTGAATTGGGCTTCATGTCTTTCTTTTAACAATTTTGAGAACGTCATATATGAACTTCCTTTTGTTCAAGTTTATTTCTTTTTTGACCAACACATGCAATGTTCTTTAGTGATTCCGGTGATATAAAATTTGGTCCCATCTGAATTATAGTTTTCACAATATGATTAATTGCATTTGTCATTTTAAAACCAGGAATCCGATTGGTCTTTTAGGGGTTAACCCCTAAATGTACCAGGGTGTTCCTGGAATTAACGATTTGAGAAAAATCATTGTAAAGTACTATTTTAAAGAATATTTTGGAATTGATATACAAATGAAAGCTCTAGATTTTGAATTTTAGATTGCATCTGTACAGTTCGATTCACCAATACTACCACCAATATTTTATTATAAAATTAAATCTAAGACTTCATTTTTGCAAGGCCACTTTTGAACTACAGTCAATGCAATTTTGGCTTGGTCAACAACTCGACATACTTCTACATTTGTAATTTTAGAAAAATATGTACTCAAGTATCACTAAATCCAACCATTAGATAGGACAACAACTTGGTGAAGTATCTCCAAAAATTTGGATGACTTTCATCCAAGCATTGATGAGAACGTAGAGTGAGCTTGAATCTGTTAGTCGTGCAGAAATTAAATGCTGTGACGTTTAGGGGTTAAGCTAGTGGAACATCTGGCAAGTACAGTTAATTTCTTGACACACCTAGACCCACCGATCGAACCGCCGCCTTTGGGAATGCATGGGAACCTAAGTACCGGCCCCCAAATCCACCCCCAAATAGAGGAAAAAATTATACCTCAACAGACACAATATTGCACTACCGTTGTTCGTGTTGCTTACTCTGTACACTATCGAGAAACGAACTAAATCTTCTGTATATATATTTCCACTCGTTTTATTGTCTCGCAAACCAGACTAAGTACTGTGGACTGACGGACAGTGGAATGCTTCTACTGTACATTAATTTCATTGTCTATGTAGTGGAAATTAATTTAACACTGTGCTAGAGAAATCTGCAGTGACCGATGGGGTGCTACTTACTGCCATCCAACTTTTCTTATGTGTAGATCCATTTAACCCCTAAGCGTCCTCACCCCTCTCCAAATTCGGCAGATTTGCAAAGATGCATCATAAAATGCAACGCATTAGGATATTTTGAACTTGATGTATGAATAAACGTTATACATTATAAATTTTAGATTCTATGCATACAATTAGATCTCCGATTGCTATCACCAATATTTTTGTATAAAATTTGAAACTTGAAATTGAAAATTCTTTTGTAATTTGATTATGAATAAGATATTGAAAATTTGTAAATGAAATTTGTTGTGATGGATTGAAATGTAATACTCTAAGTGCAGTGATTTTTGGAGATTTTTTGGTGTCCAAGGAGGTGATTGTTATCATATTTCACTATGCCAATATATTTAAGTATATGATATGCTTGTACTTGAGTATACGTAATATTTGAGTGCATTACTGTATTTTAACCCTTGAAGGACCAAGAAGCTTGCATTAGGCCTCATTCTTTATTTACCTCGAAAACTATTTGCCTTTCTATAAGAAAGGCAGAGTACTTTTAGACAGCTTTGGAATGTTTGGAGAAAAACATAGTTGTGGGGTTAAACTCTCATTCATCAAGCATAAACTTCTATCATGTACAAAATTTTGGGATGGGATTCTTTGCATAAGACTCTACATCAATAGTAATACACCAAGTTCCAAATTCTAATATTCTTCAAATACAATTGATTTTTTGTGTGTAAATTAGAAAGAAATGTGTGCAGAAGAAATCAGTTTCTCCTTGGAGATTAACGGCAGCAACGTCTTCTCAACACTAAGAATCTTAAGGATTGTGCCTGGATCTTGCTGCAGCCACCATACACAAGAATGATGAGGCCATCCATGTATCATGATCATTTTTCAAAGTTTGACTGTACATACATCTCACTAAGGGGAAGAAAAAAACAAAAAAAAACTGCAACTTTTGGCCACTGCCGGCCACAGTACACAGCTTCAATCGGCCCTCACTCCACATTATAACAGATACATACAAGAGCCGATCAACGTACTCACATCTACAGATCAGTACATTAATAACCCATGTACAAAATCCCACCAGATCTAACCAACATGTACATGCTGCACCAAACTACACTCTTTCATCGTATTTAGTGTCAGAGCCTAAAGCAAAGTTATAACTTTTTACTAAAAATGTATTTTTTCTTTTTACCAATAGACATAGTATTAATACTTCTCATGTTATACTACATTCACAAATTTAATCAATGAAAAATTACATCTTCAACAAAAGGCTATAATAACTTGCTTCATGCTCTGACACTAACTAAATAGAGTGGAGTGTACCATAAGCTGATATTAGTTCCGGCACTCTTCAGCCATTTGGTTTGCCACGTCGACTCTTTCAGATGTCACAGCCAATCAGAAAGCCACACGTGACAAATTCCTGAAGTTTTGAATTAATTTGTGCAGGAACTACTATCCGCCTACAATATATGGGTGCATAAAAATTTGACAATCAAGTGCAGTACATTGTAAATTTGTAAGGTAGAATCATCTGTACAGTACAACAGCCCTTTATCAACAAATAAACACATTTTTTAAATTAATTAATTTTTTTTGTTTTTCTTCATTTTTCATTATTTTTGTTTGTTTTTTCTCTTAGAGCTTGATGTTGTTGATGACGATCGAGCAATAGTACCAGCGTAGGGAGTAGTAGTGCCAGGTAGATGCCCCATCACACTCCCCACATTTCCTGATGCAGCACGCGCACCCACCACAATGTTTGCACCATCATGATATCTCTCATTCATGAATTTAATTAAAATGATATAAAAATTTAACCGTTTCTCCCATATTGTTGCTTTTCACAGGCGTTGGGTTGTGACAATATCTCTGTGGCAATTAAGCAAGGTTCGAGGACGCAGGACGTATCTCAGTTAGCCTTCTTTAGAAGACAAGCGGATCCCGTCCCTCACTGTGGGATCTGCGTATGTCAGGACGACACGATCGTACACAAGAATTAAAATCATCGGTGTGATAGACTGATAGCCGCAAGCTTGCAAGTTTGGCTACATCATGCCGACGCCAGAGCCATTTTATATAAAATTTTATTCCAGATGCCAGTGAGATTTCATAAAGCTACTTAGTAGCCCCATTCACATATATTTATATATCCCGGAGCTCCATCATTTGCACACTAGATCTGTGAATTCAGCTGGAGACGTGAAACTCGTGATTGATTTGTGAGCTTATTCATTGATTGCAGACGGTCGTGTAACTGCATATATTGTTGCAATTGCGGAAGAATGGCTGTGAGCTGGGGCTTTACAATGTTGTTGGTAGTGACAATCGTGGCACTCTTCACCTTCAGTCAGCCGCTGTTTCAACTTGCAATACCAGGTATGTCATATTATTCATCACTCTCGAGTTTGAGAGTCAGTAATCTTAAACCCCGGCCGG